>JAPVLO010000035.1:5860000-7138500 GCA_027257055.1 Cephalopachus bancanus
GTCTTTCTTCAGGTATTTTTAAACTTTTTACAAGTATATTTAGCACATGGGAAGAAGTGAAGGGTTGGCATCTCTGGAGACACTAATTTTCTTGAGTCGTATCAAGCCCAAGACAAAACTTTTTTATCATTTTTTTATTATAAAGTGTGGGTACAATTCGGGGTTAGGTATACAAACATTGATTATGCAGTTACCCTTGTTGATGAGGCTTGCCCCTCTATCCCCTAGCAGTTTCCCTCAACTGCCACTCCCACCCACCCTCCCCTGACAGTTTCCTACTACTGCCAATCCCTTTCTTATAGTATTATGATAGTTGTTCAAGATTTGCTCATGAGTGAGAACATATGGTACTCTGTTCTTTGTTTCTGTGATAGATCACTGAATATGATCGACTCTAAGTCCATCCAAGTTGCTGCGAAGTCCATATGTTAAGATAAAACTTCTTAAAGCATGGCCTTGAGTTCCTGGCCTAGAAGTACTGTGCCTGCGATCAGGATTTGATCCAGGAAGATGTTTCTTATGTAAAGTTGGAAGTTTAGGACACCACACATAAACCAGATACTTTTACTTGGAAATTTCATATTTAGTTGACATAATTTATGTTCCTCTATCTTTAATTACATGCTTTTAGAAAGTGGTTGCCTGAATACAATTCTCTCTTCTCCAGTCTTCACTCTTTAGAATGTGGTTGTCCCTCATATATTACAAACAGTAGGCCTAGTCCATCATACTCAGAACGACTCAAATTGGGCTTCCCATTTGCATTTTTGTAGTTGGATATTAGGATCTGTGTTTATTGATCTATATAAGCTCTTCAGAAGTCTTATTAAATTTTTTTATTATTTCGTATATGTGTGGATAATATCTATTACCGTTTTGAAAAAATATTTTATTGTGCCTGAATTTTCTTTGTATAAATTATGTATGATCAGAAGCACTGTGCATAGTTTCAAAGACTATGTACAATGCCTAACAGTTTTATTTTGTCATTTAATGTCAGCTTATTCTATTATTGATGATACAGCAATCAAAAGATATAAATAATCTTTGAATAATTTGTCAAACTTCCTGCAGCACTGTTACCAGTTTTCCTGTCCTGAAGTGAAACTGACCAGAAACCTTAAGTTCTCTTTATGATTCATATAGAGTAAAAATTGCCACTCAGGAGAGCAAACAGCTAACCCATGAGTCAGAAAAACAGTTTTCTTTTTGTATTATTTTTAATATTAACTGTTCTATGTTTTGTACCTAAGTCAAAAGTTCTAATTTTACTGACATAAATTTTGTCTTTACCAACTTGGTTGCTCAAAGGTAACCAGGTGGAATATTTACTCATTTCTTATTTAATTTTCTGTACTAACATACATACACAGATAGATCATCACAGTTCTATAAGCATCAACAGGGTATAGAATTATCTAAGTATTTAAAAAAAGACATAAATTATTCTGTGAAAGAGATAGGTCCTGGGTAACAATTTGGAGATATTTGGAAATGTCAAAGCTGCAACAACCTTAGTGTTTTTATTGTTACTTACACAAGTCTTTCACTTTTGTTCAGCTTCAGATGATTTAGATAGATTTTCATGGTAATGAGAAAGGTTTTATGCTGACTTCTCTAGTAACCAGTATGAAAAGGTCTGAAACAAGCATCGCCTACTTGAGAAGTAGGTGTCTAAGTTGGTTGCCAACTTAGTTGATCCCAAGCTCAGTTGGGATCAAATGAAAATTTTGTGTCTATAGGAAAGGACAGTGGGCTGCTGCCACACTTTATATAAGCCTTCATCTTCTTATTATGTATATTTATCTTCTTATTATTATATATTTTCTTACTGTATCTAGCTATACACACATATACTGTACATACATATGTGTATACCCACATGTATATATTTTACCTATATATTCGTATATGCATAGGCACATTATACATATATACATTTTATATGCATATATGTATGCACAGTATATATAATATAGTATATATACATGTATGCATGTGAATATCTGTGTACATATTATATATGTATATATTATAGATTTGTGTATATACAGTAAGAACATATATAATATACATATATACATATGTATGTTTATAGAGGAAGACAAAGACTTTTTACTTATAATTTTTATTATTAATGTTATTATTGATGGACAAATCATAATTGCATATATTTACAGGCTACAATGTGATGTTCTGATACATGTGATGTGGGATGATTAAATCAAGCTAATTAACACATTTGACAACTCACTTGTTTTATGTAATCACTTAATACTACATAGATACTATCAAAAATATTGTCTTAAAGTCTCCAAGTCAGTTTCCCACAGGACCACAGGATTTCAATGATTTTTTTTTTAATGCAAGAGTTTTCTAAAGTGCCTTATTTACAATATTTCCCTAAAAAAAGGAAAACTTTCCTACCAAACTCTAATGAAATAAATATTGCATAGCTAAAATCTTACCACATTCCTAAAATTATAATGATGCTAACTGAGGGCAAAACCTTTGTAGCTTGGATTTGAATTTATGCCTTTTCAAAATATGGTGCTAGTCAATGTCTGAACTAAATCTTTTTGTCTTCCCAGACAATCACAAAATAATTTATAAAACCAAACAGATTATATGAAGACATTATATTTGCAGACCCCCCAAATTAGGAAAAACCAGGCACCAAAGTAAAAACCTAAAGCATCTCTCTCCCAGTCCAAGCAAACAATGATAAGAAAAATTAAAGGAGAGAGGGCAAAGCCAGGTTAAGCCTCAAGGACTCCTGAAAGCCCAGAATATTTCTTACTAAACCTCATATCCAGTATTAGGCACTTCTAACTCCCAAACAACATGATCCTCTGTGTCATACTCCAGGTAATTGTTAGAACATCACATAATCCACCTTCTAGAGGTCTTGGATTTTATCTGACCTAAAATGGAAAAGAACATGTATCCTTTACTATAATGCAAACTTTCTCTTTTGGGGGAAATAGAAGATGATGATTTGTGTCAGAATTAATACCTTTCTTAAGGGAATTACCAACAGTACTTCCTTGAGGTTATCCAAGAACCTTAGACTTCCACATTAGGTCCTTGCAGGTTGTTAAATGAACCTTCATTACATACAAAATGAGATGAAAAAAATTGAGTGAGGTTACCAAATGATTAAAGCAGCAAACTCAGCTATAACTCAGAGGACTCCCTTTTCTGCTCTAGAGAGGGTAACCAAATTTATGAGATGATACCTGAGACTCAGTGACACAAGGAAACATCACATAAACCTAACTATGTACATACAGACCTGGCTGCATTTATTATTAACCTTTAGAGTTCTTTTATATTTCAAAAGGAGTAAAAACACAGGTTAAAAAATCTTGAAACTTGGAAAAAAGAAAGAAAAATTTTCAATTTGATTGTACTATACTCCATTTACTTATTTATTCTTCCCCTCATATAATAAACACTAATTGAGCATTGCATATCTATCAGACTCTGTGCTATATCCAAAAAATACAAAGTGTTTTTAAGTCCCTCTAAGAACCAACAGATAGAATAGATAAACTCAACAGTAGAGAAAAATATATAGTATTATGGTTGCACAGAAAGAAGCACATTTTGTGAATTATTTGAATTTGTACCATGTTTTAGAAGGAAAAGATCTATACAAAAGGTGATGCAACCTTAGTTCTGGAGTTGATTCTGTTGGTAACTAAATATGTGACTTACAGTTCTTTCTGGGACCCTGTTCCTTCATCTACAAAATGAATGAAGTTTGGTCGGATGCTTTCTACAGTTTCAGTTTTACATTCTCTGATTTCATAATCTCCCTATTAATTATTCCCATTATGGAAAGTGGTATTTAGTACCCTACCAAATATATATTTACCCTTTAATTTCCTACTCTGTCAAAGGAGCCTACCTGCCGGAGACCAGCTCCAGCCGGGTTCAGGGTACCCCAAAGGTGGAGATGGCATCGGCAATTGGGGGGAAGAAGAGAGAAAGAGAGAGAGAGAGAAAGAAAGAGACTGGACTCTGGTCTAGTGCAGAAGCGATGTGTGTTATTAGGAATTACTACGGATCTTTTATACACAAAGTCAGATGTGGGAGGGGCATCCCCCACCCACCAGAAACC
Source organism: Cephalopachus bancanus (assembly GCA_027257055.1). Classification (NCBI taxonomy): domain Eukaryota; kingdom Metazoa; phylum Chordata; class Mammalia; order Primates; family Tarsiidae; genus Cephalopachus; species Cephalopachus bancanus. The sequence goes on from JAPVLO010000035.1 coordinate 5,864,127, forward strand.
TCAATCCATGAAAACTTAATCAATGATTGCCTTTAAACCCTTTTCATATGATAATCTTAAAATCCCATAACAAAGGATAACCTAATCCATGACTGACATATTCTATAAACCTTTTTCATCCTAAACTGATTGATTTATGCCAAGTTAAACAATTCTATAGAAGCTTAAGTATTTACTTTACAAACGAAATTGGCCCATCCCAGAATGTTTGCACTGTGGCACAGTTCAAAGTTCACAGTGGGCTACCTGCAAGTAACCCAGCCGCATTCTTTCAACAAAATGGATGTCTTCTAAAATATATTCTACAATTTACACCTTCAATAAATCCTAAGATCATGACCCAGAAGCCTGTGAACAACATTAAGGCTCTTAGATGTGACACGAGTTTGAATTATAAGTTGTGTGAAAGCCAAAACTGCAGTTTGCGGAAGAATGGGAGCAATGAGCTTCTAAAGTTAGCTTGTGTTCATCCCAGTCTCAGAGTTTTTATGTTTTGAGCTCATAGGAGCTTAACCTGGTTAGTGCTGAGTAGAAAGGGGGAGGAAATGGGGTCAGTAGCTCCCGAACACATCCTAGTGGTCTCGGGGTCAACGGCCCTTCCTAATCCCTAAGGCTCAGGGGGCCTCTGTGGCCGGCTCCCAACACCTACCTATATGCCTTTCTTTACTTTGCTATCCTTTAGTGATTACCCCCATTTGAATCTTCCTTCAGAAAAGGAAGTAAGGCGACTATTATGCAATCATTAATACGCCCAAGAGATAGTAAATTGCTTTTCAAGAGGAAGATTATGAAATTGCCCTTCATTCCTACAACATTCTCTATGCCCTGAAGGAAAATCTTGGCTCCCACAATATATTTTCTTATAACACTTTGCTGAATGAGACTCCTCTGCCACTAAGAAAGGATTGCTCCTAACTGCAAGTGGCGGCTGTACCTATGACTATTTAGCATAGATAGGAGAACTGCCACTTTCCTGGTTACTGGGGGGAAAGTGGAAAACAGGGTTTCCTTTCCGTGGATAAACTGAATTGATTCCACCATCTGTTTCTCCTCTTCTTCAAAGAGAACACTTACTTTCCCTTACACTAAACAATTTATAGTGGAAATTCAATAGACACTTCTAAACCTCCCTCACACCATCCATGTTTGGCTATGGTTTTCTGAGCCCCTGTACCAATGAAGATTATAGACTCCTCTTTAGCTGGTAGCTTGTAGGTAAACTCATCAGAGTTGAGTTTTACACAGTGACCTGTATGAAAAGATTTGATCATTTCTGTTTGCTGCCTACTCATCAACTTTCTTCATTAGAATTTTATTCACTGTCAGAAACCATGAAAGTTTTGTTTTCTTTTTAGGTAAATCTTAGAATAAAGTTGCTTATCAGGGGAGAATAAAAGAATATTTTCAAGGAAGACCTAGGATAACTTACATAAATGTCTAAGTGTAATAAAGAATAGCATTAATCCCTATCTCTTAAGTATATAATAAAGATCTTATCTTATGCCTAATCTTTATGTCTGAGCAAAACAGACAAATAGGAAAGGAAGATGATTGAGGTTGATGTTCCTGTAACTAAAGAAGAAGAGGACGTCTTGCTATATTTAGATGATAAGTGGAAAGGTCAGAATGGTCTCTGCTCCACACTCAGCCCCACTGAGTTGCACCTGAGCTATTCTTACAAGCAAAGACAAAAAACTCTTTTCGTAAAGTACCTGAGGCACTTGGGGAAATCATAACATTATTTCTGGGTTTATGACAAACTTATCATATACTGGAAGGCATACACATTCTTCTCGGTGTACTGAAGAACATTGTAGAATTCTACATAATGAGGATTCTAGTATTATAATGTCAACATCTAGCAGAGCAAGGGGAGAATTCTCAATGTCTAAAAAGTATGTTGGTGCCCTCAGGTTATATGCAGGAGATGACAAATACATAGTAACCATGGATAAAAAGCATATTTAGTATGTGCCTGGCATAAATTGATAGTATAGATAGCTGTTAAACTTAGTACCAAAATGCGTTTGTGAACTATCTAGTTTCCAAGCAGGAAACTGTATTAGATGAGAGTGAGAGTTGATGCTATCTGACTTAAGCAGAGTTTTTCTGGTTGAAAATTTTTGAAAGGGTATAACAGTCTTACACTACCACAATTTGCCTTCAAAGTGTGGGCAATTCATTTATTTATTCATCAATTATATCCTAAGTACCCATTGAGCTAGGTCTGGACAAAACTGTGTTAGGTAAAATAGAGAAGATGTTTATCTGGAAAAACAAAAGGAGGATGACATGCCAAAAGTACTCGATAAGCCCATTTTGAACTTCCCATGAAATATTTGTAATAAAAACAGAAGACAAGAAAAGGGCATACATCATGAATCAGAAGTTGGCATGAAAAGAGAAGAAAAGTAAAAACATGAAATGACAAAATGAGACCTAAGGTATTTTACTCTTAAATATCAAAATTAGAGAAATATTGGCTTAAATGTGTATAAAATAAACTTAAAGATATAATTGGTAGAATTTAAAACAGAAGTTCTCTCTTTTAAATCCCTTCAAAAGACAAAAGCAAACAAAATATGGTCCAAATATCAAGAGAGGAAACATAGAAAATGGCAAGGAAGCACAGAAAATAGAATCCATAAAACAAGATGACAGAAGTAAGACCAAACATCTCAGTTATGACAATGTATGTAAATGTGTTGAACTCCCCAATTAAAAGGCAAAGACTCTTAGATTGGAGTAGAAAACAACATCCAACAATATGCTGTTTACAAAAGACAAACTTAAAACAAGATGACTTGGAAAGGTTATAAATAAAGGATAGGCAAAGACATATCTGTAAAATGCAAACAAAAAGACAACAGAAGTGGCAATATTCACATCAGCTGAAGCAGAATTCAAGATAAAAACTATGAACAATGCAAAGAGGATCATATTGTCTGTATAATAGAAGCAATCTAAATGAAGTTCTATTCATTATCAAATATGCCAAGTAACAGAGAATAAAAAGACAAAACCCATATAAATAATTTTCAACAAAATCATAACCACAGTATAAGACCTATGCATCATATCAATGCAATAAAATCAATTCAATAAAAAAGGACTTACAGAATTTGATGTAGACTAAAATTCACACCTTCCAGAGAGACACAATACAGGGACCCCTTTAAAAGTGGCAATACTCATCGACGTGAAGAAATTGGAAATCAATTCTCCAAAACAGAAATTGTTCAGAATACACTTTCAAAGCACAATCTAAAAATTGTGAAGTATTAAGCAAAAGCAAACACAGTTACTTCAACATATGAAAAGTTTAAAACTCATTCCTAAATAAATGCTAAGTGAAAGAAGGAGCGCAAATTAATACCATAGCCTAGAAAATACCAAAAATTATAAACCCAACAACATTCACTTAGTACTTAATGTCACAGAAACTCTGCAAAGTGCATTTAATGCATTAGCTCATTTGATTCTCATAACAAATATATGAGATTTGTAGAATGAACAGGAGGTAGACATACGAAAATAGAAAGAAATTAAATCTCAAGCAGAGGAAACAGATTGAACAGAGAATCACGAACTAGAAAACGAAAGATGTGTATGGAAAGAACAAGCAGTTCAAGTCACCTCTAGAACTGTGAATGAATGTGCATAAGATATGAAGCCATTGTTTGAAACAGATCATGGGGTTTGGATTTTATCCTCAGGAAATAGTGAGTCGTTGCAGGTTTGTGACCAAGAAAAGGATATTACTATAGTTATATTTGTGAAAAATTACTCTGGCAATAATTTATTGGAAAATAAGTTGGAAAAAAAACGAAATCAGGAAAATCCATTGAAGACATGAAAGTCTGAATGAAGTCATGGGGATCCAAGCAGGAGGGGTAGAGGCAGAAATAAAAGAGATAGATGAAAAAAAATTGATGCAAAAGAGCTGATAAGATTTGAATACACACGAACAGAATGTTGTAGCTGGGAAGAACTTTGGAAATTATGTATTCCAATCAGCTCATTTGTTAAATAAATTAAAGCTTAAAGCAATTAAATTAATTGTTCAATGGTCCTAGAAGCTGTTCATTAGTGCGGCAAAAGTCAAGACTGTGAGTTCCTAGTTTATTCTTTCCACTCTGCTAACTTGATACAGGGAGTGAGGAAGAGAAAAGACTTAGAAATGTCTGGAGTTTTTGACTCAGAGTAGAATGATGATATCAACTGAAATAGGAAACTCATAAGCTAAGGCATATTCAGTTGTTGTTCTAGTGGGACATCTAGCTGAAAAGCTCTACCTGGCAGCTGAAAATCCATGAATGGGTCTGAGAATCAAGAACAGAACTATAAATTAAAAGTCATGTTCACAGTTATTATTTAAAGACTATAGGAAAGAAAGGTAAAGAAGAAAGACGAAGAAAGGCATAAAAGGAAAAAGGAGTGAGATGAGAAAGTAGATCACTTTTGTACGTGTTATTTAAGAGACTGGAAGAAAACCAGGAAGTAGAAAAGGATACCAACCCAGTGTCAGTGGCACAGAAGTGGCCATCAAATATTAGATGCACTGCCGGGCTCGGTGGCTCAGCCTGTAATCCCGCGCCTTTGGGAGGCTGAGGTGAGTGGATTGCCTGAGCCCGCGGGTTCGAGACCCGCCTGGGCAGCGAGACCTCATCTCTACAATAAATCAAAAAATCGGCCGGGTGTGGTGGCGCATGCCTGTAATTCCGGCTACTCGGAAGGTTGAGGTGGAAGGATCGCCGGAGCCCAGCAGGCCGAGGCTGCGGTGGCAGAGAGCGGCCACTGCACTCCAGTCTGGGCGGCAGTGTGAGACTCCAACTCAAAAAATATATATATATATATATTAGATGCACTGTCTCAGAAATGCTGTAGAAAGGTTTTGAGCACTGGAAGAAATGTTGAAGTATCTCACATCTGAGTTCTTTCCAATTCAGAAACTACGATCAATTATTCCAGCAAGATGTGGGGTGAATTTGATTGAATCTGACTTCAAAATTTTATTTAATTGTATGTCAATACTATTAACTAATGAGTTCAGAATGTATCTTTCATAAGTAGGCATAAATTTTTAAAACTTACTAGGACTACACCTCCTTTGGCAGTCTTATATCATGGAATTAAAAGATGTATAAAAAAACACACATACACACATGTGCCTGTCCTCATGTCCCTTTTGATTATGGTGTCCATGGTGCTATAGGCATTGTAGTGACCTGCATATACAAGGGAAATTCCCCCTGAAACTGTATTTATTTATTTAAAAATTGTGTATTTATTCTTACATGTTTAAACTGCAGTCACCTTCAAAGACCTTTCCATTTGACACAATACAAGTATTGAGACACTTTCTCCACTACTCAAAACAGTTTTTGAACTCATTGGTTTAGATGCCTTTTAGTGCTTCTGCTGTTTGTTTGTTTGTTTGTTTGTTTGTTTGTTTGTTTGTTTCACCTCCTCAACACAGCAAAACATTTTCCCTTGATGACTTTTTTTTTTTTTAATCTGGGGAAACAAATAAAAAAAGTCACTTGGGGAGAGATTGGATGAATAGGAAAGATGGGATATGTGAGTCATGTCATTTTGGGTCAAAAACTGCTGAACACTCAGTGCAGTGTGGACAGGTGTCCTCATAAATCACCCATCATGAAATGGGAAAAAATGCGCTGAAAGAATCTCTAAAAAAAAAAAAAAAAATTCACTGAAGTCAAATGCAGCCTCTTACAACAACGCTGGATAGTACACTGATGCCGATGGGTTCCTAGAACACTTAGCTACACCTAAGCTCTAAAGGATAATTCCAGTTTTTTAGGGGCCCCCTTTGTATATCTACATGACTTTCACAGGTGATTTGTGATATTTTCTTCTAATATACACAACAATTTGAAAGGTATGCTCTCTGAAGAATAAATATGTGATTTTTCAATATACATACCATCTTTCCACTGCTTATTAGGTGGCTACAAAGTGTGGATACAGGCGTATACAAAGTGTGCCAAATAAATGTAAATAATTGACAGAACTTACCAGTCTAATCTGAGTTTGGGGAATGAGAGGTCAAAGGCCAATTTAACATTATTTCCTTATACAGAAACCAAAATAGAGGCACACACAATTATAAGTTGAGGCATCAACATAAGTAGAATGTAAAAAAGGAAGTGAATTAAATTTCCTCCTTACTCACAGTCTTAGCACATTTTATTTTAACTTTTCCCCAATCATTTCTCCATTTCATCACTTCAACATTTTCAGTATGTTCAGGCCAAATGTGTCTCTTCCTCTGAGCACCCAGTTGACCTTTCTTTCAGATGATCTATCACATTATACAACATGCAGTTTGTGCAACCTGAAAGAACCCCAATTCTCTCTCAATTGTGGGTACATTAAAGGACACATTATAAAAAGCAAACATATTGCTTTGAAAATCCCTTCTTACTTTCCCAAAACAAAACCCCTGCCATCATCCCTTTGCAGCAGTGGTCCCCAACATTTTTGGCATCAGGAACCAGTTTCGTGGAAGACGATTTTTCCATGGGGTTGAAGGAAGGATGATTTCAGGATGATTTAACCACATTACATTTATTGTGCACTTTATATTTCTATTATTATTACATTGTAATACATAATGAAATAATTATACAGCTCACCATAATGCAGAATCAGTGGGAGTCCTGAGTTTGTTTTCCTGCAACTAAATGATCCCATCTGGAGGTGATGGGAGACAGTGACACCTGAAGTATGTTACTTATGTTCAGTCTACTCCATAATCTCATTTTGGTTGCTGTCACTGAAGAAAACCCTACTTCACAAAGATATGATGTTGGAAATGGAAGCAAGCTTTTCAGTGCTGATCTGACAGGAGGTGGCGCTCAGGTGGTAATGCCATCAAGATTCCTTGTTCTGTTTTCCTGCACCATCAGTGCCACTGCATTCCAGCCTGGGCCCTGCTTTCTTTTTGCCTCTCATTTCTAAGCCACCAAATGAAGTCTCTGCTGCTCCCTGCATTCAGGGCATCCCTCTCATCTGTAAAGGGGAATGCACAGAAAATGTGAACTCACTTTGTTCTTCTAGAAAAATCCCACAATCATTCATCCCAAGGATATTAAAAGTAGCTACATTTAGTGAAAACTAAATACACATCTGAAAGTTTTCTAAGGGTTTAGGCATACAGTTGAGCTTCTGCTGCTATTCTGTATCCATGTGTTCTACATCTCCGGGTTTCACCAACCGTGGATTCTTCCAATAGCAGGTCAAAAATATTTGAGAGAAAAAAATTAAAAACAATTTTAAAAGTACAACAATAAAAAAATCATACAAATTTAAAACCAAGACAGTATAACAACTATACAACATTTACATTGTATTAGGCATTACAAGTGACCTAGAGATGGTTCAAAGTATAAAAAAGATGTGGGTACAAACACTACACTATTACTGCACTACAAATATTACACTATTTTATATAAGGGACTTGGACATCTGTGGATATTTTAATATTGTGGAGAGTTTGTCATCTGGAAATAATTCTCCAAAGATACCAAGGAATGACTGTATAGCTTCATTTAGTCTTGACAAAGACTCTCTAATATAGATGTTATTATCATCTCCATTTTTCACACAGAAATAGCTTACTAGAGGATACCCAGCTACTAAGTGGTAGGGCTATAATTTGAATCCAGGCAGTTTGACTCTGAAGCTTATACTTTTAACTACTGTACAATCCAGCAAGTGTTTGAGCCATCATGGGTCTCCTAAGAGTTATATATTCTTCCCCTCTAACTCCCAGTCTTCATTGGTGACTTTGGAATTTTGGGTCAGTTATCATTTCACTTCTAAGGATTTATTATCTTAGAGGTATTTAGTCAAACATCTACAGATTAGCTCCTCAACCCAGTTCAAATAAATGGACAGGTATCCTGTATTGTTAACCTGCAGTGTAATCAGAATTCAAGATCTTTCTCAAAAAGTCTCTAGCCATTTAAAAATAGATATTACTAGAAGTTGGAGAAAGGTTGCCTTACCCACAGATATTGTCTGTCCTAACTGGTTCTCTGGCTCGGCAGGAACCTTCTCCCACTTGTTGATTGCTGCCCGACTCCCCCAAACTGGCTATGAGATGGAACAGGGTTAACTTTGTCTTCTATGTTTTTTTTGCACTGTGTACCATCTAACAAGGGTTTAATAAAAGCTCAACTTAAATAAATTGATGGAATATTTTGATTGTAACAAGAGAAAGGAAATTTTAAAATGAATCTAGAGTCAGTTCAAAGCCTGTAAAGACTGAGTTAAATATTAACTAATAGATGTGTAAATATTTACTATAATACCAACAATACATAGCACTTACCCTATTGGCCTTGAGACCCTTCTAAGCAGATGTAAAATAAAACATTACAATCATAAAACAGTTGACTATACACAATTCAAAATTGTAGTGAGTAGACAAGGAAAATCACAAGATTGTATATTTATTATTAATTTTGTTTTACAATGCCATTATTTTAGGAGAAGTCAGTTCTGGTAACAAGTTTGACTTTTTAAATAAATTTTAATATTTATAATTCAGCTATAATTGCCAATCTGTTACAAATAGTAAAATGCCAATATGAAAAGAAATATCTTAAGAGGTACACAAAGGTAGTTGTTAACCACAGCCTTTCAGGATAAACACTGTCCCAGGATGTCCTGCAGCTTAAATGTGAAAATCATCAATTGATATGTACCAAGAGATTATGTGATATAGGGCTTCTCCAATAAAACAGGGAGAATACAAGCTGCATATGCTTCTTGGGTTTGAGAAAGCTAGTCCTCTATAGACTCTGTTATAGTTTATAACCATTATGTTCTTTCAATGTGACTTCCTGATGTTATTTGTTACTTGGTGCATCATTGTCTATTGCTGCGGCAACAAATGACCATAAGCAGTAGCTTAAAACTTCACAAAGATATCATATTACATTTCTGTAGGTTAGAAGTGAGGTATGGGTCTCATCAGGTATCAGCAATTTACATTCCCTTTCTAGAGCAGAGGCTCTAGAGGAGGATTGATTTCCCACTCATTGGAGCTACTGGAAGAATTAGGTTCTTTGTTATTGTAGGGTAAAGTTAAAATTTTTCCTGCTACCTGTAAACTGAAGGTCATTTCTAAGTTCTAGAGGGAACCACATTTGTTGGCTCATGGCCACCTTCCTCCATCTTGAAAGCCAACAACAGCAAATTGAGTATCCTGTCATATCCCTCTAACCCATTCTTCTTTCTCCTTCTTCCACTTTTAAGAACTCATTGGACCCACCTGAATAACCTGGAATAATTTCCTCATCTCAGGATCCTTAACCTTAATCAAATCTTCTAAGACCCTTTTTTCATATAAGGTGACAAATTAACGAATTCTGAGGATGATGACAGAAACAACTTTAGAGGGCATGACTTTGCCAAACACCTTGAGCACCATGGATACCAAGGGCCTTTCTCTGCTTCTGCAGTATCAGATTGCACCACCTTCACATCTCCATGTAACTGCTTTACACACTTCCCTATATTAGAGATATGCACTTGTATTCATATATATTTTTACTTAAGGGACAGGACTATGTGATGCCCTTCCCTGGCTTACTCTACAGCTCAGCATTTACAGGTTTACTTTGGCTCCTTAGGCACGGAGAAGACATTTTTATTCATCAATGTGTTCAAGACTGTGATCTTTATGTGGAACTGTGCAAACAACCACGAAGTCCTAATATCACCCTGGAAATGCAAAAAGTTGATCTTTATTTTCAGACTTCAAATTGCTTATCAGACCCTATAAAAGACAAAGTAAAGACCATAAAAACAAACGTATGGCATTGTTATCTACGGATGGAAAACCAGGAGAAAAGAAAATCACAACACAATTTTGTCAGCAAACATTACTCTGAAATTCATTTATGGACTCATTTTGAGTGCTTACTTTCTTCTTCTTTCACTGCTTGGTCCTATTTCCCTACATAAACCATTAATTTAGAAATATAAATAAGGCTTTGGAAGCTATTCTTAAAGCATCAGGAAGAAAACAGGAAATAATAAAGAAAATCAAAACTAAATTGGCTTAGATAATTACAATAGGCAAGTCATGAATTAAGCATGGAGGTACTGCAAATAAAAACATGGCTTCCATGTACAGCATCATTCCAGAGTATTTATCCCAGGTTGCAATCAACCTATGCAATTCTATTCCTTTCAGGTTTTCTGTGATCAGGAAATGCTCCATAAAATGACTTTGTCTGTTCCTGCATTATGGTAACATTTTCCTAACTGGTCTGTGTGTAAAACACTACTGCTCCATGCTATGTAAGTAGAGATACCTTCTGTCAAAAATACAGCAATAAGTAAATTCAGGATTTCCAAAATGTACTGAACCACAGAACTTTTTATATTTTATTTTATTTTTTTTTTTTTTTTGAGTTGGAATCTCACTCTGTCGCCCAGAGTGGAGTGCAGTGGCCACTCCTGGCCACCGCAGCCTCATCTGCTGGGCTCCGGCGATCCTTCTGCCTCAGCCTTCCAAGTAGCTGGAACTACAGGAGCGCGCTATCATGCCTGGCTAATTTTTTTTGATTTATTGTAGAGATGAGGTATCGCCAAGTTGCCCAGGCAGGTCTCGAACCTGCAGGCTCAGGCAATCCACTCACCTCAGCCTCCCAAAGGCGCGGGATTACAGGCTAAGCCACCGAGCCCGGCAGAACTTTTTATTTTAATAAATAAAATGTATAGACAAAGAGCTATTGGATATGGTATAAAATAACAATTTATTGTTTAAACAAGGGAGTAATATGATGGCAGTGGTGAATTAATCTAGCAAAAGTGTCAGAGACATAGGAAAAAAGAGATTAGATCCAAGGAGGCCAGATAGGAGAATGTTACAATTCAGATATATAAGGAATTAATTTAAGAGAGAAAACATAAAAATTAAGCATATAGTCATGAATCTAAAAGACTCAGATTTACAGTAGACCATTTCTATTACTCAATCAGGTTTCACTCACTATGCTTTTTAGATATGTCAGTCCTTACTAGTTTCTGTGTTATCATTTAGAAAGCTACATGCTTCTAAAAGGAAAAACAAACAAAAGCAGGCAAGCAAACAAAAACCTTCCAGGCAGAACTTTTCCTAACTCATGTACAACTCAAATAATGATACTCTCTGCATTGAGGAAAATTCTGAGAATTGAAAAAGGCTCCACCCAGAAAGAGTACTTTGATTAATTATTAAAGTCTGCCATGATATAGAGGGTTGAGTGGACAGTGTTACTATATCATGAATCTGATATCCTTTTTATGAACTGATTTCTCTTGACTAGATAGAACATCACAGTAAATCTTTAGGTCTGAACCTCAGCAATACTATCTCAGCTGCTTTCCTTTAAGAGGACTTTGAAAGTTCTCCAGAGAAGTCTAATTTGATACTGAATGAAATAAGAATTCATGAATGCTCTGGGGCAAAAAAAAAAATTATCTCCTCTCTTTATATTCTCTCTCACGGTTTAGGAAAACACCAAGACAACATGATTTTGTATGATTATTTTCTTTTCCTTATGGTATCCTTTTCAAACATGCTATCTTTGCTTTCATCAGACATTTGTGGAATGGGCAATTCTAATTAATTCTGAACCAAGACGTGTAAGATTTGCTACCAATTTTAAATTCTGCTGTAGTTTTGGCTGTCTCTAGCCAAAGTTGTTTCTTACTAGGGTTATTATTGAAGCAAGGGTTGAAAAAAAGTAGTAGTCAATATTACCCCACAGATATATTTTGGTTTGTATAAATATTGTTTTAAAAACTTGAATGTAAATATTTTTAGGCAGGATCTATTCCGTCCATTTCCCCAACCATTCTTTATTGTCTGTGTTTCAATCACTGAATTACTTCAGTAGCTGAATTTATTTGCGTGTCTCTGAAGATATATAAACTACATTAAAGACACAAGTGAATTTTCTTCTTTATCTTAAATTCCTTTAAAATTAATTTAACAAGCAATTACTGGACATAGATGGTTAAAAAAAAATCATATTAGACCCATTGAGGAATACGATGAAGATAAAACATAAGACCTTCCCCACAAAAGGAAATAATAATATCTGAGAGACCCTTACTGAACTGTTCTATGGTGTATTGTCAAGTCTGTTTAGAATAGAGACTTGAATTTGAGAACTTATTTTGACACTTATCACCTGTTACCTTAATTAATCACAAATTTATTTAATCTTTCCCCCCAAAAGTTGAGAATTTTCAGTTGTGCAACAAATATTTAATAAACAATTAAAGTATTGAGGAGAAGGAAATGTGGGCCTGGAGAAGAAACGTGGGCCAGAACTGAAGGAATCCATTAGACATGCTAAAGCAGCAGAACTCAATGTCAAAGGCAGTGGGGAGACATTGGAAAGTAACTGAAACCCTGAGAGGACAAAATGATGCTGGAAATCTGTGTTTGGGGGCAGAACAGTAAAGGATACAAATATCTAAAAGTGGGCAAAGGTAGGAATGTTCTTAAAAGAAAATAAGATGCAGCTAGAGATTAGAAAAGAACAGGAGACAATAATAGGAAGACAGGTTGCCAAGGACTATAAAAGAAGGGTTCACCTATGCTAAATGTTCCCAGGTGGTCAAAAAGAAAAATAATAGAGAGTTACGTCTTTAGTGAGTGCAGAATGGTGATATGAGACTGAGATAACATCGGATGAGGGTGGAACTGAAGACAACAAAAATGTAGAAAACCTCTCAAAAATTCATTAGGTACAAAGGAGAAGGAGCAAAGCTGTCGCAAAAAAAAAAGTGAGCTTATAAAAAAAGGTTAACTCTAATGGAAGAAACTATGAGGAGGAAAGATTGAAGATGAGGAGGAAGAGGAAATGACTGGCATTAGGTGCTTCCAAACCACTGGTAGAGAGATTTGACCTGAGACTGAAAGAAACATGTTTCCACTCTAGCAGAAACCAACAAGACAATATGGATTCAGATTCAACTAAATTTGTAAAGGGAGCACAGAAAGTCAGAGGCATTCTTAATGATTCAGAATAATATATATTCCCCTGAATGAACCAATAGAGAGTCAGAGTCAGAGCTAAGGAAATGAAGACTGATTTCTGTCCAATGATGAAAGACCATGAATTAGTCATGACAGCAACTGTGTGACTGTGAGATACTTTGCAGAAACATTTATAATAGTGAACAAGTAAAACCACTATATTAATATATAGTTTGGATTTTGATAGTTGATTTGGACAAAGTGGTGAAAGAACAATTGATAAGGAAACTGAGAAAGGATTGATTAAAATAGACCACATGGGTCTAATCTGGAGAGTGAAGGAAGCAGGGACATAAGAAGGCTAATAGGGTTACTCAAGAGACCTGAAACTTTAAAGGGTCAATAAATAGTGTAGAGGAAGTAACTGAGTGAGAAATATGGAATCATAAGGAATTGTAATAAAAGAGTCACGTATTTGAATTTAAAATTATGTAAGGTGAAGCAGTTCTGGTCAAGAATATCATCTGGTGTTATGTATTAGAGTGAATCTAAGTTTGCAAATGGAATAGTAGCAGTAAATTAGCTGATAACTGAAAAGCTGGGCTTGGAGCTTTTTGTTTTTCATTTTTTGTTTTTGTTTTCTTTCTTTTTAAAATGTGTTTATTTATTTTTTGATGGCTTATCAATAGGAAATCCTCCAAAATAATGGAAACACTTAAGGGTAAAGGGGAAAGCTAAGTCAGTTCTACATTTTCCAGTAAATTAAAGAGGAATTTCTAGGAAATAAGTAGATGACAAATAATAAATGAACCAAGTGTGATATATCCAAATGGCATAAGTCCAAAAGAATAGAGGTTTTAAAGAGTGACTCTGAGATGCATGCAGACCCCAGTCTAAAGTACTGACTCCAAGATTTTTTTTTTTAATGAGCAGCAGATGAATATCTATTACATGTATGCATCTGTTTGTATGGACAAGCAAACTTCAGTAAAGGTATAAAATGGGAAGTATTCTGCATAAGTGATTAATGATAAAAAGAGCAAATACGTCTTGAATGATCCCCATGAGTGAAATTTGTGCTAGGCACTTCATACAATAATTTAACTTTATTCTTTCAGAAACCATCTGAAATAAATACCATTGTTATGTCCACTTTATAGATGACAGTAGTAAAATTCAGAGAGATCAAATAAACTGTTGAAGACTACAACACTAATTAGTGGTGGAATCGGCATCTTAATGTGAGAAGTTTAAGTCCAAAGTATGCACACCAAACTTTTTATTCTTTGCTGCTTCCCAGGCCAAGAATCGAAGGGAGTTTATTTGCCTTGGAGTGGGGGTTCCAGGGGACAGAAAAGAACAATTTGGAAAATACATGTATTTGGTTATGCTGTGATAACAAACAAGCCCCAAATTTCAGTAAAACCACAATGGTTTATTTCTTCTTCACATTACATATTGCTTATGAGTTACCTAGGGACTTCCTTATGAGTGAGCTCATGAAGCAGTCATTATGTAGAATACTGCTTACCAATTTTACAGAGAAAAAGATACTTCTGAATCAACTTGGACCTGAATGAATTGCTCTTGCCCAGAGGTAAGATATGCCACTTCTCATATCTCATTGGTCACAGACAGCCACATGACCAACAGCTAAGGGGTCAGGAAGTGCAGATATGCTGTATGCCATTAAGACAAATAGCTGGAAATACTTGGAAGCATAATAATGGTTACCCAAGAAAAAAGAGAACAGTATTCACTGCTCTTCATTATTTCCTGGGTGAGATAGAAAATGAGTAAGTGATACCAGGATTAGTCTATATGAAAAGAGATATGCTTGAAATAACTTACTCTTTTTTAGCAGCAATCAAAAACAGAAACTCAGAGCTGTCTAGAAAATATCAGTCTTTCATGAGAATTAAGTGCCTTCATAAAGATAAAGCCAAATCACAATACTTGGCACACAGTCAAAGGCTTGATAAATATTGTCAATTATTTATAAATTGCCAAATGGTGAGTAAGTTACCTTGTTTTAAAATATGTATATGTATTCAAACGTTTCTCAATGAGTAAGATTGTTACTAACTTGAAAACTTACAACACTTAAAAACTTAGCTGATTATTGCATATTAATTAATAGCTATTGGGTATATTTTGTTCTTCTTTATTGCAGTCAAGCTTCTTATAAGAGTTGTCAATACATTCCACTTCTTCCTTTTGGCTATCCAACAGCGTGTAGTCTTTCTTCCCCACCATCATATCACAGAAAATATCATCAGTGACATCCTGACCAAAACCAAACCAATAGATACTTATAGTCCTTTTCCTATTTTGTCTTCATTTTTAGAAAGCTAAATTCTTCTTTAATATCACGTTCTCTTAGTTTTTCTTATGCGTCTTTAGCTTCTCTTTCTTAGTTTCCTTTATAGGTTGATCCCACCCCTTGTCCTCTCCCTTTATAATCGATAGGTGGCATCCCCAGCAGTGATACTTCTCCTTCATGGCTCCAGGACCATGGCTCTAGGTCCTGCTGGACAGCCCCTCCCATAGTGGTTCCAGCAAGCAGAACCACTGTGGTTTCACTCCCACTAAGTAGACTCAGACTTGGGGCTCTGTTAGCCATATCTGACATTTGTCCTTGTAGAGGCAGAAGATTTCTAGTGAGGCTAATCTCTAGGTTGTCCTCCCACTTCCTCAACTTGTCCATTGCTTGTGTAATAGATTCCTTGTATTAAATTTTCTCTGCTTAAAATATCTAGGGTAAGGCTAGACACAGTGGCTCACACCTGTAACCCCAGCACTTTGGGAGGCTGAGGCAAGCAGATTGCTTGAACCCAGGAGTTCCAGACCAGCGAGGGCAACATAGTGAGACCTTATCTGTACAAAAAAAAAAAAAATCAAACAATTAGCTGGGCATGATGGAATGCACCTGTAGTCCTAGCTTCTCAGGAGGCTGAGGCAGGAAGATCGTCTGAGCCCAGAAAGCCAAGGCTACAGTGAGCCATGATCACACCACTGCACTCTAACCTGGGCAACAGAGTGAGACCCAAATTCAAAAAAATAAAAATAATAATTATATACATGTATATTTCAGATTTTCTCATATTTTAACTGACAAAAAGGCTAAATTAATTTGAGAAGTACCGGTGGATTAGTGGAAATAGAGAGACCAGACTAAGGGAAAAATTTGTTCCAGGGTTTTCAGTAATCAAACCACACCTAGATTCTTTGCTTCAGTTCATTTTAAGGATGATATTTTAAAACAAAGTGTCCATAGCACGATTGGCAGTGATGATCATGAGTATGCATCACTACATAACGCAAAATAAAAGGACTTGGGGCATTAGCTATACGAATCATCTTGATTATTGAAGGTGCAGTCACACTGAAGAAGAATCAGATACATTTTACGTTGTTCTATGGTGAGCAATGAGAAGGGTTGGATTATGAATTATTAAAAATACTAATTAAAGATACTTATTTAAGCCAATAAAACTCCAAGCCATCTACCCATTTTCAAAGGACTTCACAATTGGCAATTTACATTTGCAAGAAGACTAAGATATGGTTCATTTTACATTATGTTCCTCGCAAAAAAGCCTCTGTAGATTTGCCGTGTGTTATTTGAGTTGAAATTATATAAGAAGGATGCTATTTCAATAGGATTGATACTTGCCCATCTGGGTAAATCCATATCACAGCAGTTCTCTGATAGTTACATTTTGATATAAAACCTAAATTTTGTTTTACCTCTACAGATTTTTTTCACCTCGCTTTCTCCTTGATTTTATCCCAAGTATTTTGAAAATGTTCCAGTTTTGACATCAATCCAATTGCTGAGAACTCTAGCATAAAATGAAGAAAGACACATGAAAAGAACAGCATTAACTATATAAGCACATTCATGCCACATATTTAAGGTCTTAGGTGGGCTCACTCACATATCTTATGGCTATAGTCACAGTAATGACTAGGGCACATGTTTCTCTTTATTCAGAAGGCTAGCTTAAGCATATTCTCAAAGTAAATGTTGAGGAAAAAAAGAGAAGATAAAAACCTGTAAGTGCTTTTTCAAGACTCCACTTGCCTTAAGTTTGCTTCCAATTCGTTTTTCAAAGCAACTTACAGGACAAGATACAGAGGCAGTGAAGGGTACAACCGAAGAGTGTGGGTACAGCACAGCTGGATCAATAGGGGTCATTCATCCCACATAAAACAAATAAAGAAAACACATGTGTATCAACCTATCTAATAAAGGGATAAATTCTGTTATCTGTGCTGATCAATGGGATAAATCATTTTATTTAGCAACAAATTAAAAACTTAGATGGCATCCATTTACAATAATTTCCTTGAATGAAACTTTAAAACGTTCCATATTTATCATTTGCTGATGTTCTTATTTATATTTACTCTACTTAATATCTTTATTGTAAGAGTCTTTTTACTTTCAGTCCAATAAGTAAATAAAAATGCAAACCTCTTTCTGATGTGCTGTTGGTTTTGCTGGAGAGCTTCTGTTCTTAAATTGAGGTGCTGACTGTTTATTTCCATGAGTCAAAAAGCAAAATTTAAACATAACAAATTGCCCACTACCCGTGGTCGGATCTTGGACAAACATAATGCAGCAATTTAAATACGGTTATGGAAATGATTACTGCTGCTTGCACTCAGAGAATTACTCATCATCACCTCATGCTTTTTATTCTTTCTTCACCTCCTACTACTCAGAAATAAGAGTACTCATCATTATGTGACCATATCTAAAACAATTATTAGTCATAAACCCTACCCCTTCACCAAATAAGTTTGATTTTAAGTAAGTTGTAAGGATTTTTTTTAATTTAAGAATAAGTATATTTTTCCTGTTAACAATAATTTTATTAAGAGTTTACATAAACCTGTTCCTCCTCAAATTTCTGAAAAAAATTAAGTACATAATAAAGTTATTTTTCTTTCAAGGAGACTCTTTAAAAAAGATACTACTAAAAGACTAGTTCATATGAAATTGTGCTTTATTTCTTTTTTTGCTTTATTTTACTGGATTCTAAAAGACACATGTACATTGCCATAGATATGTCTTATGTTTGAACAAATATCCAAGAAAAATGAGCACAATTTTAAACAACAAAGAGTATACAAACATTCAGCTCTGAAAAATGCTTTAAAGATATCGTGAATTTTTCTGTTTACAGAAGCCTTATTGTTATTGGCCTTTCTACATCTGCCTTTCATTTAAACTACCTCCCAACAATTTGGTGAACAAAGGTGCCAAAACGTTGTTACTAATAATTCTCAAGTATCTTCTTCCTTTGCTGCTAAATAAAAGATCGTTAATACATGGAAAGGGTACTTAGTTTCAACTGGCCCTATATTTAGAGTTTTAGCCACAGGTTCATAGTTTTGGTGAACTTATTTTTTGAAAACAGACTGCACTGGTAATTTAAAAAGTTGATGTGAAGAAGAAATCAGGCATAGTATTTACTTTGTACTGTAGCATCAGTTAAACCTGGGAATCCAGGATCAGTTCAACCTGTATCTCACAGAGAATGCCATGAAAACTTGGCAACTTTTCTAAGCCCTTGTTTTATCATCTGCTTATAATTCTTTATAACTACAGCTATGATATAAATGTCCCAGAGAAGCCTACTTTCTAGGGGCAGGAGAGAAACTAAAACTGTAGAAAATTGTTCTATAACGGACAGTATTCTATGAAATAAATCCCCAATTTCTCTTTTTTATAAATGTAGATCTTTGCATTTTGAATTTCCCTAAAAAGAGGCACACCTATATTTCCAGAATAAACAACCACAGAACTTCCTTAGTTTAGGGGCAGAAAATGTAAAGGTAATGATGTTTTTGTCCCACTGGCACAGATGCTCTAAGCTTTAAAACAACCTCCTACTTCTTAATCTCTCTCTCCATATTTTTGCCAAGCTCTCTGGAACTCTGAGTTTTGGACACCCTCCAATACCACATCTCATCCATATGCCTGCCACAGAGAAAGACATTCCGCAGCCTCTTTCCTTCAATCTATGAATGATTCATGTGTTAAGATCTTAAATACTCATTGAATGAAGGACCTAATGGCTTGAAAATCTGATCTGACGTCAAGGAAATGTGCTGTTTAGGGATACGTTCCTAAGACTGGTTGTTTTTCTTTACTCAGTCCAGAATCAGAAGCCCTCTATTAGGCAACCAGAGAACACGACAGTATCCCATTTTTGAGAATCTTTTCTGAGACTTACATTTCTAAAGAGCACGTCAGCTCTGGTATCAAAATGGGTAAATAGACTTTTGCTGACAACAGTATATTTAAATCCACACCAGGAAAAGTAAGTGGAAGGTTAATTTTATTATTTTCCTCCAAGAAAAATAAGCCATATTTGAAAACAAAAACAAAACAAAACAAAAAACTCACTCTCACCACCTACAGCAAGATTGCAAAACAAAATGCCTAGAGGGAGAGGTTAGTAATATAAGTAAGTGGAAATGATTACACTTATAATGCCAAATTTGCAACCTTTGACCTATAGCTCTACTTCCTATTATTTCATTTAGAAATGTTTTAAATACTTTAGAGAAAAATAAAATGGAGCTCAGATTCCTTAAAGTGTCAGTAAAACTATGTCATAAGGTAGCCGGGCTCGGTGGCTCAGCCCGTAATCCACGCCTTTGGGAGGCTGAGGTGAGTGGATTGCCTGAGCCCGCGGGTTCGAGACCCGCCTGGGCAGCGAGACCTCATCTCTACAATAAATCAAAAAATCGGTCAGGCGTGGTAGCGCATGCCTGTAATTCCAGCAACTTGGAAGGCTGAGGTGGAAGGATCGCCGGAACCCAGCAGGTCGAGGCTGCGGTGGCCAGGAGCGGCCACTGCACTCCAGTCTGGGGGACAGAGTGAGACTCCTACTCAAAAAAAAAAAAAAAACTATGTCATAAGACTATAAAATGTCAAGAAAGTGATTTTACTTTATGGAACAAGGAAAGAGTAGAAGAGGCATTTAGAGACAAATAGTTATGAGTTGAAACCTTAGCTCAACCTTCTCCTAACTGTAGGAACTAGAAAATGTTACCTAAATTCTTGAATTTCAGTTTTGGAAGTGGTCATACTAATATTCCCTTCATGTGGTTGTTGTAAGAAGATAATATGCAGTTTACAATTACATAATTACATAGTTCCTAGCACAAATTAAGAACTTAATAAGTGGTGACTATATGAGTATAATTTTCAGGATCATGTTAATAATAAACCTATAGCTTACTAAGGAAACTAATAATGTTAACTTGGATGTATTACGCTCTTATTATAAACAAGCACAATTCTTGTCCTATCATTTTTAATTATTACAGCAATTCTCTGAAGTATATTCTGTTATTAACTCCATTTTTTACACATAAGAAACTGAGGCCCAGTATGGCTAATTATCCTACCCAAGATCACACAAATAATAAAGGGGTGGGGGAGGCCGGGAAGGATTTAAACAAAGACTTCCTGCCTACGGCATCTGAACTCTTCACCATTATGCTAAATCAAAAAGTATACTATATTCAAATGATTCTTCCTGTTTGTACCAAGCAAAAGATAAAGGTTTGGGACTGGGAAAAGCTTTTCAACAAAGAGGAAAAGTACTCCCTTTTGAATGCAAAAGTCCATGCCAAGCAAGTTAGGGTCAATTTTTTTTTTTAAGCTTGGACAAAAACTCCATATTTTCCCTGAACACTACATGATATTCTATGGAAGTTAGATAAATATCTCTTCTTTATACGCGTTTTTATGACTTTAAACCTCTTAACATGGTGTAAATTGAATCATTCTTTGTATGAGTAATTCACAATTAGTTAATAAGAATTATTTGACAATACTTATGAATAATTAGTTCTATTTAGAAAAAGCACAGAGGCCTGCAAAAAGCATGATTTATATGTTTATTGGAGGCAGATGAAAATGTCTCAGTTACTGAGAAATCCACATAATTTATTATTCTGAAAACTTCAGTTAGACTAGCCAGCTTCTATTTTCTCTCCTTTCTACCACAAACTCAATTTTGTTCAGTTTCCCTTGCCTTTCTTTCATGAGCGGGAAGATGAGTTCATTCCCCAGTTACAGAGATGAGTTCTGCTTCATCCACAGATGGCCCTCTCCTGAGGTGTCCCACTGGTTTAGGGCAGGCATGTGACCTGGCTAACAGCAAAGACTTGCATTCTGTGTCTGACATAAAAGGTTTATCTCTCTGGCTTCTGCTTGCTGGGAATAAGAAGGCCTGCAGGGTCAGTTGACATGAGGAGCTACTTTCCTTTGCAACTACAATGAGAAAGAGATTCAGGATGAAACTGACACTTAAGACACCAGAGCAGAAGGTCAGAAAGAACGGAAGTTTTTCACAAAATTATTAAATCAGAGTCCACCAAACAACTTGGTTGTTATTAATAGTTTTGTGAGATAGTAAACCACCATTTATCATTAGAGTTTGTGTTACTAATTGTCAGTACTATTCTAACTGATAAATTGTAGTGTTCACATGCTATTTGATTGATACATATTTGTAGAATTTAAAAATATTCAATAAACTTGTTAATTTTATTAACTCTGCCTATAAAGAAAACCAAAGAACTCAGATTCCATGGCTACAGCCCAGTTCATTTTTTGCTTGTGGTCAGACATATGGGGGGAACCCCAAAAGACTCAGAATTTATTTATTAAAAATTGTGTATTTATTCTTACATGTTTAAGCTTCAGTCACCTTCAAAGTACTCTTCATTTGATGCAATATATCTATCGAGACACTTTTTCCACTGTTCAAAACAGTTTCTGAACTCATCAATTTTTATGCCTTTTAGTGTTTCTGTCATTTTTTTTTTTTAATCTCTTCCACAATGGTAAAATGTTTAACTTTGAGGACTTTTTCCATTCAGGGAGACCAAAAAAAAAAAAAACAAAAACTCTCTCCGGGTGAGACTGTGTGTATGGGGAGAGTGGGACCCAGGGGGTCATGCCATTTTGGGTCAAAAACTACTGAACATTCAGCATGGTGTGGGCAGGTTGTTAATTGAAATCACCCATCATGAAATGGGCAAATATGCTGAAAGAATCTCCAAAAAAAATTCACTGAAGCTGAATGCAGCCTCCCACAGCAACACTAGCTGGTATACTAATGCTGACAGGATCCTAGAACACTTATCCAGCCTGGGAAGCCTGTATTACAAGGTGCTCACCCTCCAAAAGATAATTCCGGCTTTTGAGAGGTCCTTCCTCATAATTGTAATATCTAAAGGGAGCCTAAACAGCCTCTGCAAAGTAACCCTACTAATTTTCACCTTAGCCAGCAAAGGAAATTTCCCCATCATTCAAACCAATATGCCAGAATTGTAGCTGATATCTTCTTGTCCTTGGAGGCAAAAATATTTGTTTCTGTTAGTTAGTAAATTCCATAGGATCAGAAATCATGTTTGTAAATATTTTTCATGTACAATTAATGCTTTCTTCCTCCCATTCAATTGAGAACAAAAACCAGATAGGTTTTCTTAATCACAAGCAAAATAAAGAAAAGAGATATCAAACCAGGAAAGAGATATCGAACCAGGAATAGTATTAATGATTATTTTTAGTTTACTCATTGGTTCTCAGCCCTAATAGAGCAACAAAATTAACTGCAGAGTTTTTAAAAAATATCTATACCTCATTCCCATCCCCAGAAATTTATTTTTCATTGGTAAGGAATGGAATTTAAATATAATAAGTTGACTAAAGTTTTCAAGTGATTTTAATTGCAGCCCTGATGATGACGCAGGAGTTTAAACTATGTAAAGAGATATCCGAAAGCTAAATTATTCTTTTTTTCTTTAGATAAATCATCAGTAGTGTTTCAACGTAAGTGTAATACATTTCTACTCTCTGTACATATTTTTTCAAAAGCCTCAGCTAGTTCTTGGCATAACTAGACCACTTTCAAACAATTAGATATAGCATCAGAAATATTTAAACATCAGAGGTTTGGGGGTTTTTTTCAACTTTGAGAGTATACAAAAATCCATAGCAGATTTTATGAAGATTTTTGTTGCTTACAACTGTGTGAGTTGATAAAAGAAATGCTTTGCTCAGATTACTGATAGGAACTTAAGAAAACACTTTCTTTTTTTAATAATTTTTTATTTTGAAGATGTTAGGTACAATTCAGGGTTAAGTATACAAATGTTCATTATGCAAGTACCCTTGTTGATGAGGTGTGCCCCCTGTCCCCTGGCAGATTTCCACTACTGACAATTTCACCCTCCTCCCCACTGTCCCCCCGGGCAGTTACCCAACACAACCAGTCCTTTTCCAATAGTATTACAATAATTGTTCAAAGTCCACTTATGAGTGAGAACATGTGATACTCAGTTCTTTGTTTCTATGATAGATCACTCAGCATTATAGACTCTAAGTCCATCCAAGTTGCTGTGAAGTTCATAATTTTGTTCTTTTTTGTGGGTGCATAATATTCCATCATGTATATGTACCGCATGTTTTTTTATACAGTCCTTTTTGGATGGGCAGCACTGTTGGTTCCATGTTTTTGCTGTTGTGAATGATGCTACAATAAACATACGCACGCAGTTATCTTTTTCATAGAGTGATTTGAGTTCCTCCAGGTATATTCCCAGAAGAGGGATTGCAGGATCTTATGGATGGTCGATTTTTAGATCTTCTGGGAATTGCCAAACTGTTTTCAGCAGCGGCTATACTAGTTTACACTACTGCCAACAGTGCAGAAGTGTTCCCTTTTCTCCACATTCTCTCCAGCATCTATTGCTTTTTGAATTATTGATGATGACCATACTGATTGGAGTTAGGTGGCATCTCAATGCAGTTTTAATTTGCATTTCTTTGATGACAAGTGAGGCTGAGTATTTTTTTCTTGTATCTGTTGGCTGCTCGTATGTCTTCTTTTGAGAAGTGTCTATTCACATCTTTTGCCCACTTTGTAATCAGGCTGTTTGCTTTTTTCTCTTCAGCACGTTTGAGTTCCTTGTAGATCCTAGATGTCAGGCATTTGTCAAACATACAGTTGGCAAATATTTTTTCCCAGTCCATGGGCTGTCTCCCTGCTCTCTCACTGGTTTCTTTGGCTTTGCAGAAGCAGGTCAGTTTGATGAGGTCCCACTTGTCTATCTTGTCTCTTATGGCAAGGGCACTTGGGATTTTGATCAGGCATTGGTTGCCAGTTCCAATTTCCATAAGGGTGTCTCCTGCATTTTCTAAGGTTCTTATAGTTTGAGGTTTTACATTTATGTCTTTGACCCATTTAGATTTGATTTTTGTGTATTGTGCTAGGTAGGGGTCTTGTTTTAATCTTCTACATGTGGTCAGCCAGTTTTCCCCATACCATTTACAGAATAGGTTCTCCTCATCCCAGTGGTTGGTGGTGGAGGTTTTATTGAAGATGAGTTGGTTGAGAAATTGAGATTTTGCTTCTGGAATCTCTATCCTGTTTCCATTGGTCTACATGCCTGCTTTTGTACCAATACCAGGCTGATTTGATTATTGTAGCTTTATAATAAAGTTTAAAGTCTGGGAGTGATAACTCCTTCTTTGTTTTTTGTTGTTGTTGTTTTGTTTTGTTTTGTTTTTTGCTGAGGATTGTTTTGGATATTTGTAGTCATTTATGTTTCCATATGAATTCCTGTGCTGTCATTTCCAGGTCTGAGAAGAATGCTGCTGGTAATTTAATGGGTATTGCATTAAATTTGTAGGTTGCCTTGGGTAGGATGGACATCTTAAAAATGTTGATTCTTCCAATCCATGATCGTGGAATATTTTTCCATTTGTTTGTGTCATTTTTTGTTTCTTTGAGCAGTGTTTTGTAGTTTTCATTGTAAAGGTCTTTCTGTCTCTGGTTAGGAAGATGCCAAGGTATTTCATTTTTTTTTTAGCTATTATGAATGGAATTGTGCTTTTTATTTGGGTTTCTTTTTGTTTATTGTGGCTGCATAGAAATGTGACTTTCTTTTGCACATTTATTTCATACCCTGAGACTTTGCCAAAGTCCTTTATCAGTGCAAGTAAGTTTTTTATAGATTCTCTTTGGTCTTCTTTTTTTTTTTTTTTGGAGTTGGAGTCTCACTCTGTCACCCAGACTGGAGTGCAGTGGACCCTCCCAGCCACCGCAGCCTCTACCTGCTGAGCTCTGGCAATCCTTCCGCCTTAGCCTTCCTAGTAGCTGGAACTACAGGCGCAAGCTACGACACCCAGTTAATTTTTTGATTTATTGTAGAGATGAGGTCTCACCAAGTTGCCCAGGCGGGTCTCGAACCCGTGGGCTCAGGCAATCCACTCTCAGCTCAGCCTCCCAAGGTGTGGGATTACAGGCTGAGCCACCAAGCCCGGCTTCTCTTGGGTTTTCAAGGTATAGAATCATGTCTTCTGCAAAGAAGGATAACTTGACTTCCTCTTTTCCTGTTTGTATACCCTGATCTCCTTTGAAAGGATAAACAAGACTGATAGACCCTTAGCTAGACTGACCAAGGAAAAGAGAGAAAAAGCCCAAATAAACACAATCAGAAATGCAAAAGATTAAGTCACAACTGGCCCTAAAGAAATACAAAAGATTACGAGAGACTACTATGTACATTTGTATGGAAACTAACTCAAAAACTTAAAGGAAATGGAGGACTTTCTTGCATCACACAACCTCCCCATATTGAAACAAGGAGAAATTGAAACCTTAAATAGACCAATAACAATCCAGGAAAATTACTATGTCATAAGAAAAACTACCTATAAAAAAAAGCCCTGGGCCAGATGGCTTTCCTGCAGAATTCTACAAAACATACAAGAAGGAACTGATATCAATCTTATTGAAAGTATTCTGGGCAATTGAGAAAGATGGAACTTTCCCCAAATCATTTTATGAAGCTAACATCACATTGATACCCAAAGATCCAACAAAGAAAGAGGACTAAAGGTCAATATCCTTGATGATCACAAATGCTAAAATTCTCAAGAAGATCCTAGCAAACTGCATTGCCAGAGACCAGCTCCAGTCGGGTTCAGGGTACCCCAAAGGCGGAGATGGCGTCAGCGACTGGGGGGAAGAAGAGAGAAAGAGAGAGAGAGAGAGAGAGAAAGAGACTGGACTCCAGTCTAGTGCAGAAGCGATGTGTGTCATTGGGAATTACAACGGGTCTTTTATACACAAAGTCAGATGTGGGAGGGGCGTCTCCCATCCACCAGAAACCTTAATCCATGAAAACTTAATCAATGATTGCCTTTAAACCCTTTTCATATGATAAACTTAAAATCCCATAACAAAGGATAACCTAATCCATGACTGACATATTCTTTTTTTTACATCCATATTTTGATCCAACGTTATTTACATTTATTCCACTATCAAATTACAAACACTGAAATTTTAGATTTTACTGTGGCTGACTGTGACTTTAAAAGGAAATCCATGTGCATAGAAATATATAAAACATGAAATGCAGTTATTTCTAGGAAGAGGTATTATTAAGATATGTAAAAACCACATAAAAGCAATATTTTTAACACACACATATGAATATTTTTCAAGGCTCTATTATTTCTTACACTAGAAATGGAACATCTGATACCCTACTATATTTATTCTAAGTTCGTATTAACATATTATAAACAGTTTGCCTCGTTTTCACTTATATATCAAACACGATACTGACTTTGTAAACACTATCAATTCGCTTTTTTGTTGCATAAAAAGTCAATTTCCTGTTTTTACATTTATAAACATACTCTTACTTCAATGTTTTGTCAGTGTATTTTTATTTCTTTATTTTTTTATTTTTATTTTTGAGTTGGAGTCTCACTCTGCCGGACATATTCTATAAACCTTTTTCATCCTAAGCTGATTGATTTATGCCAAGTTAAACAATTCTATAGAAGCTTAAGTATTTACTTTATAAATGAAAGTGGCCCATCCCAGAATGTTTGGAATATGGCCCAGTCCAAAGTTCACAGTGGGCTACCTGCAAGTAACCCAGCTGCATTCTTTCAACAAAATGGCTGTCTTCTAAAATTATATTCTACAATTTACACCTTCAATAAATCCTAAGATCATGACCCAGAAGCCTGTGAACAATACTAAGGCTCTTAGATGTGACACGAGTTTGAATTATAAGTTGTGTGAAAGCCAAAACTGCAGGTGTGAAAGCCAAAACAGTTTGTGGAAGAGTGGGAGCAATGAGCTTCTAAAGTTAGCTTGTGTTCATCCCAGTCTCAGAGTTTTTATGTTTTGAGCTCACAAGAGCTTAATCTGGTTAGTGCTGAGTAGAAAGGGGGAGGAAATGGGGTCAATAGCTCCCGAACGCATCCTAGTGGTCTCGGGGTCAACAGCCCTTCCTGATCCCTAACGCTCTGTAGACCTCCGTGGCCGGCTCCCAACACTGTATCCAACAAAACATCTAAAAAATCATCCACCATAACCAAGTAGCCTTCATTCTTGGAATGTAGGACTAGTTCAACATTTGCAAGACCATAATCGTAAACAAATATATCAACAGATGTAAAAACAAAAACCACATGATTATATCATTAGACACAGAAAAGGCCTTTGATAAAATCCAGCTCCCCTACTTGATAAAAACCCTTGAATATCTAGGCATAGATGGAACATATCTCAAAATAGTAAGAGCCATCTATAGGAAACCTACAGTCAGCATACTGCCAAACAGAGAGAAATTGGAACCATTACCCCCCAAAACTAGAACAAGACAAAGATGCCCACTCTCACTCCTCCTTTTCAACATAGTTTTGGAAGTCCTATTTAGAGCAATCAGACAAGAAAATACTTTCCATGAAAATAAATTACTCAATGAAGTTGAAGTCCACAGTGACCTTAGAGATCACCTCCTTCAGTATTTCTCAAAGTGTGGTCTTAAGCACATCTATAAAAGGTACTTCTTAAAATTAAGATTCCTGGGCTCATACCAGATCTACTAAATCAGAATCTCTGGGATGAAACCCAAGCATGACATTTAAAACATGACCACAGATGATTCTAATATACACTAATAAACTCTAGACTTAGAGAATCACAAATTATCATCCAGTTATATTACCCACTCAAAAATTCTTGAAAAGTCTCCTTCTTTTTTTTTTTTACATGCTCCCTTTTCATCCACCAAGTCTCTTACAGCTGATTAATTTTTTAAAATACCTTAACCTTCCCAATCTATTTTGGCTGGGATTTAGATTACCTACTCCTTGTGATATCTTCTATATTTAATTGCATTTACAATATTGTGACAGGATTACACAAATATTTTTGAACTAGTTTCTCAGGAAGGACACCATTTCAGAAAAAGAAGACAAACATTCAGATCTTAAAGATCTACACTTGCTTCTTTGAAATGTATAATATACACATGGGCTTTCAAAGGCATTAAAAAACTGTCAACGTGCTTATCGTGATAAAATATACTCTCCCAAAACAATCACTACCACTGATGCTCTTCAGTTTATAAGGCACCACTTAAAGCATCCCACAATACCCAAGAAGTAGATGTTAGTTTTAGACTGGTGACATAACCTGCCCCAAGTCATAGAGACAGTATGCAGAAGAGGAGGGGATCTATATGTTTATGCTCCCTAAGGGAGAGTCCACTCAAAAGTATCTTCTCACCAACCTTTTGTACAGCTGCCAAGTGATTCCTTCAGTTTCTACAGTGAAAGCTTGTCTTTCCCTCAGTACACATAAATGACTTTGTGAGTTTCTCAGAAGTAAGAGGAGTAATCACAACTTTCTGTCATTTGAACAAGTAGAGATTCATTACTTTTCATCAAAGGGCCCTTTTCACAATAAGTATGTTTCCTGTATAACAAAGATAAGAGACTGTTTCTAGACCTAACAGACCACTGATGGTCCCTTTGAGACACACTTTTTTCTATCACCCTTGCCCTATCACCAAAGATCAACTTTGATCCCTACTGTCATGGACTTTACCCGACAAAATTGTGTTGTTGGGCCATTGCACCCACATAAGACACCAGCCAAGTGAATACCAGAGTTGCTGGAAACCAAAGCTAGGTTCCTCTCAGCCATCTTTGAGTCAATCTAAGAAGGAGTCATGTTTTGTAATTTGAATGTCCTGTGGGGAGAGGGGGAGCATCTGTTCAGAATTTATCCCCTTGGGGAAAATTTTTTTCCCTAATTTTCTTTAAGTCACTATACATGCCTGCTAAGGCCCTTCTTATGTGCTTCCCAGAAAGGAAAAAAACAAAAACAAAAGCACGCAAAAACTAATGCTTTGCAAGATCACATTTTATTTTGTTTTTGTTTTTGTTTTTCCAGGGATAACTTTTTATATTTTGCTGAACTGTAAGTCTGCAAAGTAACATCCACTTCCTTCTTTATTGCCCAGTCTAAGCTTGTGGTGTAATTTCTCCTGCATTCACTAGGTCTCAAAAAAGGGATACTGAAATCAGCCTTCACTCATGTTTAGACAGCCACAAAACCCTGGGAATTGCAGCTACCACTGCAAAGTTAGTGAGTGTCATAAGAGTCTTGGATGTAAACAAACGGTAAAGAATTCATGTAAGAACAGGAAGCTCTGCAGCTGTGTGTTGATCAGTTCTTAGTGTTGCATAAGACTCACCTGGGCAACTTGTGGAAAATGCTGATTCCTAGACTGGTCCCAGACACCCTGATTTGTATCTAAGGAGGACCAGCTTTACCTTGAGAATTCTATGTAGAGTAGGGCTTA
This sequence comes from Cephalopachus bancanus, assembly GCA_027257055.1. Classification (NCBI taxonomy): domain Eukaryota; kingdom Metazoa; phylum Chordata; class Mammalia; order Primates; family Tarsiidae; genus Cephalopachus; species Cephalopachus bancanus. Next base: position 5,893,858 of record JAPVLO010000035.1, read on the forward strand.
GGGGAGGCCATCTGGTTGGAAGAGGAAGCTGGGAGGTTTGCCATGAGGCTATGCAAAGCAAGCACACTCTTTTTAACTTAGTGTGTATGCTACAGATCAATATCAATATTAAAGTTTCCTAAACTTTATTCACACTTTATATAAAAATGGTTAAATTGGCCATATTAAAAGAAATATTTTTATTTAGTAGTGGAGGGAGCAGATAAAGATGGAGGTGGCTATTGCCATTGGCATTACCACTGAGTAGTACCCAGGCATCTGCCTTTTTAGCCATCACTATAAAAAAGCCTGCATTATTTATTCATTAATTCAACAAAATATTTGTTGAGTTACCAATAAGTGCCAGGCATTGTTCTAGGTATGTCTTTGGGACATAGTAAAATAATAATAATTAGTAATAATAATAATTTAAAGACAAACAACATCCTTTTCCATAGATTATATTCTAGTCAGGGGAATCAGGCAATAAAAATATAAACACAATATATAAGAAAAGTATAAAGCATGTTAAAAGTTGTTTTTCATCTTTGAGAAACATGGTCTTGGGAAACAACACACTCCTTAATGAGAGGCCTCCCTGATATGTATTTAGATTGTTACTAGGGTATTTCCTTAAGAGGTCAACTTACTAGAGCTAGAAACAAACTAGAGTGCCTCTCTAGACTTAAAAATGACAAATGCCAAGCTTGTGTGGGTTTGGAGGGGGGAAATGTGTATGTGTGCATATAGGTTTAAGTTTAAACACCTTATGGACTACTGTCAAAAATTACATATATGTCTTTAGATTGTAAAGCCTGTATCCTTTGTACCACATGATGCTGCTTTTCCAAGGAGTTAAGCAAGCCTGTTGAAATCTATAAAGGGACAATTGTGAATTGAAGCAGTTTAATGCCTAAATGTTTATACAGTCAACAAACACATATACAACTCAACGTAAGTATAAAATACATATACACATATACAATTCCATATAAGTATAAAAATGTCTCAATAATTTCTTTTTGCTACATAGAAATATGCACAATTCATTTAGAAAGCTAAGGAGTGGTGAAATATCTTTATACCAATTCTCTTAATTTAATCACACCAAATGTCAGGACAATGTTATTTAAAATTCTTTAATGATTTTAAAACAAATGGACCCTATAGCAAGAAAAATAGTTGAATGAACAATGCTAACATTAATTTAATTTCTTTGAAATTGAAATATTAAATGAACCCATTCTATCCCATTTTCTTTTCAAGTGGTGTTAGAAAATACCTGCGGTCCTCTCAGCAAAATAATAGTATCCATCAGTCAGTTCATCAATTCAAGAGAACTATAATTGTATGTGAGTTTAGTCTTTAGTAAATTCTGTTTGATACTTAGAAGAGAGTCTATTATCGCTATGCATGTTTCTCTACAACCTTCCTTTGTGAAGATTCCAGGCCCAATTTATCAACACCAGAAACTTACTTAGCATGGTTGCGTATTCTATATATATTTTTTCCAACGTTAATGTGAGTCATCATAGCATATCTCCTTAACCATATGTGCTAGAGCTAAGGACAGACAGTTATTTTAATATTCCTGGCCTAGAATCCTTCCCACAACAAACACATTTGATGCTCATACATGGTCCCTTTCTTGCCGACACTCACGCCTGTCAAAATGGCATGGTGCCTACTCAACATATGGACTGCTAGCTTTTCTCACTGGGGCACAGTTGCCAAAGAAAGATGGGTTAAGCTGGGCACCCTGCGTAGCAAAGCAGGTGACAGCTCTCTCTCATCCTCCTTCGTGTGGCTGCAAATCCTCTAGCCACATGCCACTTTCTACCCTATCTTTTACGGGAAAAGGAAAAGGAAAAAGATCTTTAACAGTATTCCTTCAACTTTCAGACAGTTTCTACTTAGAGCCTTTGCTCTCACTACCTTTTATTCATGGAAAGGAAATCTATCCTCTGCCAAAAAACACGCTGAAATTTAAAAATCATTTGGAAGCACACAGTTGTAAGAAAAGTTGATAGCCAGCAAAAGCATTAAGTATATGTGTGCGCATGCATGCAAGTGCACACACATGCACATACACACACAGGAAATATGTGTTGTTTCCACCCTTGCTTCTCATTTTTCACCTAGAATAGACCAGAGCTGGGTAGCCAGAGCAGTACTAAGTGTTGAAGATAGAATTTAGTGATTGTTTAAATTTTACACAAATAGAGCTGTCTCATTACATTAATCCAGTGAATCATTTCCTCCCTAACCAGGCTACATCCTGACATCCTGTTTGGTCTGCAATTTTTATTTTAAAATTTCCAAATCAATTTTCATTTGTCCAAATGAGTTTGTTTTGGCAATAGCAGAAAAGTATCGAGTTTCCCCAAACAAAAGCTTTTCCTTCATGTCTTTGTGTGTTAGTCATTCTACAGGAAACTGAAACTCTAAAGAAGGTGTTTGGTCTGAGTATCAGTTCTGAGTCCAGAAACTACAAGGACTCTCCCATCAGTTTTACTGAACAGACCCATCTAAACTAATAGAGATTATATGTAAACTGTGGTCTGAAGTTAGAGGCCATGGATCAGCTAACTAATAATCATTGATGCCTACTCTGTGCCATGTACTCTTAGAAAAATTATTTCATTTCATCATGACCATACCTCTCAATGTAGGAATTGACTCTATTTCCATTTTAGACATAGTATAGATTTATTATCAATACTCTCTGCATAGAAACTAGTTGACATGTTCTTTAACAATGAAAATAGTTAATATTAATTAAAATCTTACCATTCACTCTTCTAAAAAGCTTATGTCTATTAACTCATTTACGAAGTCATGAGGGAATCCCTGTCAGTATCCATAGAAGCACGGAGAAGTTAACTGAGTTATCCAAGGTCACAACTAGTAAATGGTGATACTAGAATTCAAACCTGGATATTCTTACTCTACAGTTATTGTTCTTGACCACTGCTCTAAGTATATTAGATGATCCTTATATACATTCTGCATCAATTATTTAGTCATGTGCCTTGTTAATGCCTTAGAAACTGAGACCCAAGCTTGCTTTCTGTAAAGCAGAGAACCCTAACTCTCGGATCTCAAACTGGTACTGACTTATGGCCTGTCAGGAGCTGGATCATGCAGTAGGAAGTAAGCATCAGGTGAGCAGAGCTCCATCTCCTGTCAGATCAACTGTGTGCCATTAGATTATCATAAGAGGGCACACCCTATTGTGAACTGTGCAGGTGACATCTATCAAGCCTTTCAACCTGTCTCTTCCAGTTTGCTTATGTGTACTCTACTTTTGACCACCTTTATACATTTGTGTGTGTGTTTTGTTTTGCTCCTAGTCAAAGATATCCTTGCTATTTCTCCCTATCCATGTAAAGTCTACCCTTCAAGTCCATCTCAGTTTCTACTGCTACTCTGAGAATCTCCTCTGCCCACTTCATCCCACGGCAATTTCTCCAACCACTAAATATCTGGAGTACTTGCCAATGCACCACTTGCGGAGAGTGTTCAGCAATTCTGTCATTGTAATGCTTATTCAGAATGCTGAACATGTACTATGCCCTGTTTTCTGATGTGCATGTGAAATCTCCTGTTAGAAGAACTCTTCAAAAAAATGGATCATTGGCATATATTTTCATGGCATGTCATAGTACTTACCCTATTTGTAGTTCAATTTCTGTCTTGAAGTCTCCAATAATTTTTATCACTATTTTTCAATATTTTTCATGTCTTGTGAGTGACTCTTCTTAAGAGTTTGGGTTGCCAAAGGCCCCAATTACAAAGTTGGATGTGATCACTTTACAAAAGGCTACCTTCTAACCAGTACCAACTATCTGCATCATTCTGAAAGGTCGGCATTAATGTGAAGGAAGAGGAATTTCATTTCAATAATAGACCTCTCAAAGATGAATTCCTTCCAAACATCATGTTTTATAATACAGCAAAGGTTGCTTTAATTTCTTAATAGTCTTAGTTACCTAAGTCAAGAAATGGAAGGCCATTATTAAACTTACTTCAGTTTTTAAAACATCATAATATCTGTCATTTGCATGAATAAATACATCACCAAAAATAGAAATTTATATTATCCTTAGAAGACAAGGTTGTGCAATTGCTGTTCAGTTTTTAATAGTCAATTTTCATTTAGGATTAATCTAAAAGTTCATTTACTCATATGTGACCAAACGTTAGTGGTATTTTTGGATTAGCTTTTTGCAATTCTGTCAAGAGTCCAGAAAATTGACTAGTTGATTCTCAAGGCTGTTTCAACTCTTTGATTCTAGGAATCCAGGATTCTTTGCCTGTCTACCCCCTCTGGTTAAAAAGGCAACCAGTTTGGTCTCATGTTCTCTCATGCATTTTGGAAGGTCTCCAAGTGTAAAATGGTACAACATATGTAGCCTGCAAGCAGGGCAGGCATAAGAAACACCATAAGGATACACTAAAGCAAACTTCAAGCTGTGGAATGCTGGGAAACAATCATAGGCAACACACCAACTTGGCATAAAACAATCAGAGAAGGAGGTAGCTCTTTTTGAGCAAAAGCATCATACTGGCTGAGGCAAAGAAGACCACAAAGATAGAAATATTGTACCCAGCAGTCAATACGGCTAGCCAGAAGTGGTATTCATAGGTATTCAATGTAGAAAAGGCTGATGGTTGTACTTTTCTCCCATTATTCAATATGAATATAGTGCCCCAGAAGCAGCCTGTTTGACTATAACTACATATTTATGCACACTAAATGAAACCTGTTCTCTCTTTTCAATCCTTTTCTCCCTAGTGAATTCCTACTCATCCTTAATAATGCATTTCAAAGGCAACTCCTCAGCAAAGCTTTCCCTAAGTACACCAGGAAGAATTGACAACTCCTTCTTCTGCAGTCTCTCAGATTTCACAGCATTTATATCATCATGTTATATTTATTTACTTAGGGGCCTGTAGTCCTCGATATACTGTAAGCTCCTTCAGAACAGAAGACCATATCATCTTTATTCAATATCATACTTCAAGTAACCACTGTGCACTTAGAAGGTACAGCATAAATATCTCTTGACTGAATAAACAAAAGTTCATCATTCATTTATTCATTTAATAAGTATTAATTAAGTTCCTCCTTGTGTACATCATTCCAGACACATGAGATACAGCAATAAAAAAGAGACATATAGTATTTCGTCATAGAATTACATTATATTGAGAAGAGACAGAAAATAAACATGAAAAATAAGAAAGATATTGTTGATGTGGCATCATGATAAGAAAAATAAAGCAAGGCAAGGAGATGGGAATCTTAAAAGAAGGTTATAATCTCAAAGTGGTTAGAGGTAACCTCACAGAAAATTGTCATTTTGGTAAAAACCCAAGGAGATGAAGAAGAGGACCACATAAAATTTCAGAGAAATGCACAAGTACAAAGACTCTGGTGAAGGAAAGTGTTTGAAACAAGCATTCCATGTCTACAAGGATGTGGCAAAATAATATGCGATGATTTGATTTAGGAGACTCAATATAACAAGTAAAACATCAGAGTCATTTACAATGAAGGCTCAAGGAATTTTGAAATTGACTCTAAGTAGTTAAGGTAATGTAATTCCAAAGCATTGTCCATTAACTCAGTAAAACCCACATTCTATATGGCCCTGGTAAAGACCACCATTTCTGTCAGAGAAGATACCTGTATTCATAAATAGGGAAAATTTCTTTAGGCTCAGTCAGACCAAATAAGGAAGTCCTAGTTTTTTCTGCTCAAACTAACCTACCCTTGGACCAGTCTTTCACATTGTTTGGCAAATAAGATTCTTTCTAGTTCATGGCTTACTCCCTGTTCCTGATTCATAAAGAATTTCCCTTCCTCTTTCCCAGTTGTACTAACTCTTCAGCCTCCATTCTCACATGCCCGGCTTCTGACTCTAACCCTTAAATCTTGTGGACCACCTATTATTTTTATTTTTATTACCATGGCAAGTACTCTTGACAGATCATCAGAGATGCCTGAGCCTTATAGCCAGTCAGATTTTATCCATCAGATTCTGAAATCAACCCCATGGTTTTGGAAGTTCTCTTGCCACTCTTGTTGACCCAGGCATCCCCAAAAGTTGAAACAGTCGGTCAGTCATACTAGGGGAATTTTGTCCCTTATTTATCTCCCCTCCTTATTTTTCCTTATTATACTCTTTTAAGCTACTAAATCTGTGGCACATCTGCAATTCCATGCATAAAGTTCACAGGAAAGTGGTATGTTTTATTTTGCAAAAAAAAAAAAAAGAAAAAACTTTATTAAAAATAATTTTCCTATGGACTGAGAGATATGAAAGGAATTTTTTAATACTATAATTATAGTAGCACAGCGGCTTAGCCTAGTCATTGTGTAACTATAATCATTTTCCCAAGGAGTCTATAGTTTTTATCAAATTCTCAAGAGAATCACCTATATTTGCAAAAATAAATTAAAAACCAAAAAATATTTGAAATGATACTTGGATATGGAAAGCAATGTATACCTGCACAAGATATAGGAAGTATTAAGAAAGAGATCATAATCAAAAAACATTAACTTACCAAGTTGGTCAATATTCTGTGTCAATTAAAATATACGAAAATCCTCAGCCTCTTGAGTAACTGGGACTACAGATGTGTACCACCAAATACACACACACACACACACACACACACACACACACACACACACATATGTATATATGAAAATGCCTACTGGAGAAGCAAACATACATCATCATTCTTGACTATACAGTTATTAGTGAAAGATTAGCTAAAGAAGAATTTGTGGTATATGAGATTTACATGGAAGGCTAATAGCTAATGACTTTGACAGGGACCTTACCATGTTATTGAAAAATGAGTATATACATACCCAGAAATGAAAGCATAGCCTTTAGTTGTAGAAATTATAAATACTAAAAAGTATCAAAGTACTACCAAAATAGTTTTTCCAGGATATTTGTGGACTTGAAACTTGAAGCTATTTTCTGTTCCTACTTTTGTCTTAGACTCTGTCCATGAACCTTAGGAAGATGTGTTAGTCCTTATACCAACTTTCTTTTTTCATGGAAAGTCACAAAACTACTTGTATATTTTGTACTTTTCAGTCTATTCAGGGAAAATTTTAAATCTCGGGCCACTTTTTTATTACTACTCAGATATTCTGTTCACTACTATACAAATATCCCTGGGAGATACAAACTACTTTTATTATTATAGCATCTTTTTTTTTTTTTTGAGTTGGAGTTTCATTCTGTTACCCAGGCTGGAGTGCAGTGGCACATTCATGGCCACCACAGCATCGACCTGCTGGGCTCCAGTGATCCTTCCACCTCAGCCTTCCAAGTAGCCAGAACTACAGGTGCATGCTACCACACCCAGCTAATTATTTGATTTATTGTAGAGATGAGGTCTCACCATGTTGTCTAGGCTGATCTCCAACCAGCAGGCTCAGGCAATCCTCTCAACTGGGCCCCCCAAAGTGCGGGGATTGCAGGCTTGAGTCACTGTGTCTGGCCTTACTATAGCATCTTAAGGACTACTAAGTGAAATTAAAACATAATTCAACAATATATGTTCTAAGAAAAGGTATAAAATAATTGTAGGCCGGGCTCAGTGGCTCAGCCTATAATCCCAGCACTTTGGGAGGCCGAGATGAGTGGATTGCCTGAGCCCGCGGGTTCGAGACCCGCCTGGGCAATTTGGCGAGACCTCATCTCTACAATAAATAAATAAATAAAATTTAGCCGGGCGTGGTAGTGCGCGCCTGTAGTTCCAGTTACTTGGAAGCCTGAGGCGGAAGGATCGCAGGAACCCAGCAGGTGGAGCTGCGGTGGCCAGGAGCGGCCACTGCACTCCAGTCTGGGCAACAGAGTGAGACTCTAACTCAAAAAAAAAAAAAATTGTAAATTGTATTTTTGTTACAGTAAAATCTATTAGTGTGCTCTGCTAGAATACAGCAGCATTTGACAATGGCAATGCATGCACCCCAGGGTTTTGTTCAAGAGAGTCAATTAGGATTGAAAGGAAAACGGGTCTGGGCTTGTTGGCTCAGCCTGTAATCCTGCACTTTGGGAGGCTGAGGGGAGTGAATTGCCTGAGCCCGCAGGTTCGAGACCCGCCTGGGCAACTTGACGAGACTTCATCTCTACAATAAATCAAAAAATTAGCCAGGCGTGGTAGCACACGCCTGTAGTTCCAGCTACTTGGAAGCCTGAGGTAGAAGGATCGCCAGAGCCCAGCAGGTCAAAGCTGAGGTGGCCGGAAGTGTGCCACTGCACTCCAGTCTCCAGTCTGGGCGACAGAGTGAGACTCCAACTAAAAAAAAAAAAAAAAAAAAAGAAAGAAAGGAAAATGATCATTCTTGTATTTATATTTACATTGACTTTCTTATATCATGGTCTTTGTTTCCTATACTTTGTGTATATTAAAAATGCAAATAAATTATACTAATTTATAATATATAAGATACTGGTTTGCACCACTCTATATAAATATGCCAATTTTAATCTGCTTTATTATTAATATTACTACTACTATATTATTACTAAATTTTTAATATAATATACACTACATTTATAATATTATGTGAAATACATAGAATATTTCTATTTGTATATACTCTATTAAACAAATATTCATAGTTTGTAGGGCAAATGCATGTTCAAAAGATGTATTGCCCATGGGGTGTATGATTAAAATCAGTGTGGAGACCACAGGTGCTGTAGTGTGATCCTTAAGAATTCCGTCAACAACACACAAGTAGAAGTCTAAATATAGAGAAGCATAATGGGTAAGGATAACAAGATACTGATATTGTAAAGTGGAATCTTAACAGAGGATATTGGAGTGTTGTTAACAGAGAGGATTTTGCTGGTACATGTATGAGTGGAGAATGTTTCTCTAAGAAGTGTCTGGAACACTTGAAAATGTCCTGTTGAGAATGGAGAAATAGCCGGGATGTGTGCCTGTGTCCTAAGCATGTTGCTGACCTGGCTCTCTCAGGAAGACTATAATTAAAAGCTACAGGTTTTCAGTGATCAGTGTAAACTAGATTTTTATTTGGATTGGGAAAACAAGATACAGAAATTATACTTATTGAAAAGAGTACACAGGTCATAGTGCCTGTCATTCCTGGATATGAAAGCACAGCCAAAAACCCTATATTAGCACACCAGTGAGTTCTCCACAAAACTCCATTTTCCACACACCAATCATGAAAAATCAACAACAAAAAGGACTTTCACATTGTCTCCTTTTCAGGTCTGTTCAGAAAATCAGAGCAATGGTTTTTTTAAAAAAAAATCTTATGAAGCAACAAATATGATGTTAACTTATTCTTTAGCTGAAACAGAATGAAAGTTCCAGCTTCTGCCTTCAGGGATGGAAAGCGAGGTGAGTTCAGACAATTTTTAGTTGCAGAAGGTAATCTGTATTGTAGGTATTTGAGATATTTAGGAAACAACCTGACAACTAATTACTTTTAGCGTTTTCTTAGTCTCAGTAGAACAGAGCAGAGGAAGAAAGCATCTGCAAAAGACTTAGGGTTCCATGGAAGACAGACACTACTTGAATCTTAGTACTACATGACCATGTTCGTCTTATCTTAGTTCAAAAATTAAGGTAGGCAGATGCAGTGACTCATGCCTGTAATCCCAGGGGTTTGGGAGGCTGAGGCAGGAGGATCACTTGTGACCAGGAATTTGAGATCAAACTGGGCAACACACCGAGACCCTCTCTCTAAAAAACAAAAATAAAAATAATTTTCAGGCATAGTGACTTATGCCTATAGCCCGAGCTACTCAGGAGACTGAGGTGGAAGGATAACTTGAGTCCATGAGTTCAAGGCTGCAGTGAGCTATGATTATACCACTGCACTCCAGCCTGGACAACAGAGCAAGACTTTACTTAAAAAAAAAAATTGCTGTATTCCAAAGGGGGATAAGATTATAATGCCCTTGAATTTCCTGGAAAAAAAACTATGGATCAATTTTTAGAAAATATCAGGTGAGATTTAAGAATTATTCAGCTTTCTTCAAATTTCTGGGTTCTTAAAACCCCGTATTGCTGCTTGAATAAGTCCACACACTCCTTGTCACCTACCCATCCCCACATTCCTGAGGATGCTTTGCGGGGCTTCTGATGCACACTGACACCCCAGTAGAGGCTTCGTGCTCGCCTTCATGTTTTTCCTCTCTCCTTCAGCCGTCATTTCTTCTCAGTTTATCATCATCATCGATAAAGCCTAGAGGTAGCTTGTCTGCCATAAATACTTATCTGATAAAGAAGGGAAAAAGCCTTTTGGAACATGACTAGGTGGCCTGTCTTGTCCTATATTTGCCTGGGGAAATGTGAGAATGTGCAATCCCTATTGCTAGGGATTTCTGGTCATTTTGAAGCACCATTAAAATGATTATCAAAGCCTTAAATTCAGCAATGAAACACATGATTCTCTTAATGACAAGGTCAACTTAATTGGGTGTCTGTCCTAAGTGAAATATTGCTCATAACTTGCATCCCCCGATGTAGTTTCACATAAAATAAGTTGGAATTTTTTTAAAGGCAGTGTATAGAAAGCGAAACTGCATCATGTAATTTCAGGTCTAAGTTTTCTAGTAGTGATTATAAGATGTAACTAATCAACAATCTTTATCAATTAAATATACTTTAATTAATCCTGTGCTAGCAGGCAAATATAAGATTTCTCTGTCCCAGACCCTTCTTTTAAGAAAGACTTGTTTAAAATATGTTAACCTGATTTTTCATTTATTTCCATTGTTAGGTGCTACAAACTTCTACTCCTCTTACTTGTTCCTATATCTTTACCTAGAAAGGATCATAGTTAAATTTGACTAGTGATTGCTTACTGATAAAAATATTAATGTTACCAAATTCTCAGCCTAATATATTTAACATTAATTTTCAGATTTGTAATACATTTCCACCAATCTTAATTATTTTTTTTCAATATTCACTGGGATAGGAATTTTTAAAACTACCTAATGTTGAACCTCATTTCCACCTACTCTTTTTCTAAAAATTGTAAGTACATGGCACAGCAGAAGTCCTCCCTCACTGACCTCAGGGAAACTGAATTAAATAACACTTGGCACCAAGCTTTCAACCTGTATAATCATTATGGTAGGCCCGGTGCCAAACCTGTTTATGCACAACCTTCAGTATGCAGAATTAAGGAACAACAAGGATGGCAAGCATCCCATTGAAGAATTAATTAGCAGACCGCCCGGACTCATCAGAATGGTGAATAATTATCCTCTGACAAACTTAGTCAGATGTTGGAAGAAATTACCATTGGAATTGATGTCAACAGCCACAATTCATTATTTAAAAGCTACCAGTGCCTAGATATTTGCATAGGACTTAAAAGATACCCAGTCAGGTGGTAAGCCATCAAAATCACACTTTCTTACATGTAGGCACACCCAGTGGTACTGCCCCCACCCTACTCCCATACCCAAACAGCTGGATCAGTTTTCCTTTCCTTCAAACTAATTCCTGGTACCATGCATAGGTGCCCAAGTAATGGATTGACTCAGACATTAACCTGCCTTTTTCAGTATGATTTTAATCCTGTCTATGCCATCAAAACACAAGGACAACTTTTTATCATTTGTCCCAATTTTTGGCAAGGGGAGAGATATTTTAAGTGTTGGTTGTCCTCCTCCTGTGATGCTATAAACTTTGGTCAGGTTTTAAAATACTTGATAACTAAATGATTGGTAATTGGTTAACGTATCTAAATCAGCAATGGGCAAGAAGGACTACTTGGAAATTCTCCCTTCTCTGTGCTTTAAAATGGGCAAGACATGCAATTCAATACCTTCCCTCACAGTAGATAGACATCTCTAAGTTAAGCAAAACATGAAATGGGTCACTTTAAGTAACTTGAGGGAGAAAGAAAAAAGGCAAGTATTGACATGATACAGACTTTGATTTTAGAAAAAATATTAAAAACAAACTAGGTCAGGTGCTTTCTTAGTTCATAGCTTGGAGACTCACAGATCTGAGACATGTGATAGATGTAGCTTTAGATGGTACAGCCCTCAAACTCACTCTCACCCTTACCTCAGAATACCTCCTATGATCATGAAGAGAAGAGTGCAGTAAACTTTTCCATAAAAACATGTTATGACATTCATCAAAATTTATTGTACAGCATGACAGATACTCCCTTCTCAATTTTGACAGAACAATGAACATGGCAGGCTTGAAAGAAAAAAAGTCATCTGAAGAGGGCAACAAACCCCTGTATAAAAGGAGACTTTGATGTGCTCTGTTCCTGTGTGCCAAATATTCACTTTTGTCTTTCCAAGCCACTAGGCAGGAAGGTTTCCCTCTTATTGGCATGTAACCCTAAGGAGTTTAGGCACTTTTTGTCATTGTTAACCTAAGACTGATACAGATTACATTAAAGTTTCCTTCACTAGCTCCTCCCTAGCATCTTCATAGATGCTTCAGTACTAATCCTAGTGTCCACAGGGGGGCTCTGACTTAAACTTCTTTGGAATAAAGAATTCAAGAAATAATTCAGCCTGTAATCCCAGCACTTTGGGAGGTTGAAATGAGTGGATTGCCTGAGCCCGCGGGTTCAGAGATCCATCAGGGCAACTTGGCAAGACCTCGTCTCTACAATAAATCAAAAATTAGCCAAGCATGGTAGCACGCGCCTGTAGTTCTAGCTACTTGTAAGGCTGAGGCGGAAGGATCACCGGAGCCCTGCAGGTCAAGGCTGCAGTGGCCAGGAGCGTGCCAGTGCTCTCCAGTCTGGGCAACAGAGTGAGACTCCAGCTCAAAAAAAAAAAAAAAAGAATTCAAGAAATAATAAATGACACTCTAGCCGAGTGCAGTGACGCATGCCTATAATCCCAACAAGAGTTTAAGACTAGCCTAGATAACATAGTGAGACCACTATAAAAAAAAATCAAAAAAATTAACCAGGCATAGTTCGGTGAGCCTGTAATTAATACCAGCTGCTCAGGGACCTGAGGAGGAAAGATTGCCTGAGCCTCAAGGGCACAGTGAGCCATGATGGTGCCACTGCACTCTAGCCTGGACAACAGAGACTCCTATTAAAAAAGAAAGAAAAGAAATAATTACACTTAAAATGGTGGTAATCACATCAAGATAATTTATCTCAAGTCAGGAATTGTAGCTGTGCATTCTCCATTTTTAGATTACCAAGATTTTCATGTACAACACAGAAACCACATGAATTGATATCATTTTAATATACATCATAGTAAAATCTGACTCAACTTTCCACCCTTGGGAACAGGAAAATCAGTTGCTTAGCAGAGGTGGTCTTTAATAAAAGGTCAAATAAAATTGTTCTGGAAACCTTGGGAGGCTTTAAGTAGCTGCTTTAGATAGGGAGCTACTTACAGAAGGTAAGTTCCTTGTGAAGGTGTCAACTTGTTGCCTCCAAAGAAATTAGGTAACCCCACATCCACCTCCTTTGCCTTCTGCTTCACTTCTCTTCAACTCATACCTCCATTCATATACAAAGGCTTGAAAGAAATTTAAATATGCAAGAAATTATCAATTTTGTGAAAACGTTAGTTTCAAAACAAAGAATAATGATTCTGCTTAAATGGAAAAAAAATCCTACATTTCACATTGCATTATTTCTTAGGTATTGCCACTGAGAGATGACAGGCAAAAGGTTGGTCAGGTGGAATGTTTGAGGTGAAATTTCAATTTAGGTAAAAGTACAGATAGTCCTTTGTGGGTAAAAGCTCGGAATTGTTTTGAGATGGCAGCTAGTTTTATGAAAAATTTATGAAAACTGTTGAGATGCAATATCCCTAAAAGCTCTACAAGGCAGAGAGATAATGATTATTTTTCAAACATAATTTACTTCTGTCATATTTTGAAGGGCAAGATATAGTGAAACTATAAGATATTTGAGCCTTATGAAACTCTTTAAAACAACAGTCTGAAAACAAGTTAGTGAGCTAAAAATTAATAAGCTCTCCAATCTTTTCAGTGGCAGAAAAGAAAAAAAAAGCCAATATAGAAAAGTTCTTATTAACAAGACAAGTTTGATGATAAAGATCCAGTATACAAAGAATACCTTCTTTGACTAAGAGGTTGAATGAAAGATATATACAGACTTTTCAGCTCTCAAATCTTAAGATTTCAAGAAATCTCAATATGGCATAGACCAAGCAGTCATTTTAGAATAAAGAGCAAAGGACTGAAACAATGGCATCCATGCAAAAGAAAATAAGTAATCTTAGATACAAAGCACAGCACTTCTATTTTTAGAGGACTTTCTCTTTTCACCTTCTCCTTACTTTTGGACCCAACTACATTAAAAGAACTTACTATGATTGCATTTTACAAGCTCCAGTTTTGGAGTTATTACAAACACAGTAACATGTTGAGGAGTATGTGGTGACATGCAGATGTTGGCTACTTGGAGTAACTTTCCTCATTTGTGGATAAAAAAATGCTTTGACAGCCACAACAAAATGAATTGTCCCAGTGGATTTTTTTAAATGCTTTTAATTTTCAACTTCATATTAACATTTCTTACCCAACGTTGTAGTGGGGAGTGCTTTTTGGAAATGATAACAGGCGTTTGGAACTCTAATGACTCTTCTAAAACTAAAATCTTTTGTCAACCATTTTAAAGATAGTTTTACTTTCTCAAAGGATATACAGAGTGCAAAAGCACCATCTTGTGGCTAAAAGGAAAAAGTACTTCAGCACAAGCCCTTCTGGGTACAAACATTTTTTCACATACTTTTTATGAAATATTTGTCGAGATTAATTCTAAGCACTTGGTATCTTTCTATAAAACAGATGGCTAACTGAATTAATACAATTTAAGTTTGAATATACTTTTAATACTTTTGTATACATAGCTGATTCCAAATAAAAATCCCAGTACTAAAAAAATAGAACTTAGTTTTAATTAATAGAAAATTTACTCTTTGGGTTTTACTAGTGAAACATTGCCTGTGGATCATTTTAAATGAGAAATGTAGTCAGTTATTTATTAAGTCAGAAGTAGAAAATTTTCTCATAGAATTAATACAAATAAAATCAAGTTTTTAAGAAATTTCTATTTGTATGCGGACAATTTCAAACACAGGGAAAAAAGGAAAAAGAGGTAAGAATTATCAAATATCAACAGATATGCTTAAAGAATTTGAAAAAAAGAATATGGCATCTACAACTATAAGATTTTTTCTTTTTTAACAATACTGAATTGTATCTGTCTTCTTATATGTATATTCCAACTTCATTACTATCTTATCATTTCTCCCACTTTAAAGATGAGATAACCAAAGTAGCAAAAAGATCAAGTAACTTGCCCAAGTTAATACAGTTAGGAAAAAGCAGAGCAGAATTTCAACAAGAACTCAAGGTCCTACTCAACTTTTCTAATGATTTCCAAAGCCCAGTGCACAGGCATAAATGGGCTGACTGCACCAGGATTGTTAGGAACACATTTCAAACCCCAGGAGATTCTGATTTAGAACATTGGGTCTGGCATTCAATCATTTGTATGTTTTAAAAACTCTCTGTGATTCTAGTGAAGGAAATCAAACTATTTAAGCTGAAGATAATGGGCAAGATAATTAAACAAAAATAGACAACATTGTACAATAGTGAATCCCTTCATTTTAGCTTTCAGTCTTAGACTATCTCAATTTACAATCCCACTTCTTCAAACCTTACTACAAAACATACCCACTCTAAAAACTTTTCCTCATAAATCAAACTCTACTTTTTAATTTCTCCTTGACTACACTGACCATACTTAAAAGTAATACAACAATGACCACCTACATAGCAGAAATTATGTTGGATGTTCTGGGTATTTTATCATGTTTAAACAATAACAAAATATATAGTACACTTTATTGTTAATCTCATATAGCTAACTGATTTTCACAGAATGCTTTCATTGAATTTTGCCCATCTCTTGTATTCATAGTCAATCTATGGTTGCAATTGAGAAGCACGTGTTTCCACATGAATGGAAGTTGATCTTTCCTTCAGGATAATGAGTAAGATTAAAGTGAAAAAAAAAAAAAGATTATCGTGGATTTCACCCATTCATAAATTGTCACTGGTAGATCTGTCCTGCAAGTGAGGTTAAAAGAAGTTCTTCAGAGAGAAGGAAAATGATATAGGTCATAAACTCAGGTTAACCACAGTGACTCATGCCTGTAATCCCAGCATTCTGAGAGGCCAGGCGAGAGAATTGCTTAAGTCAAAGAGTTCGAGATCTCCCTAGGCAACATGTAAAAAAAATTATCAGGCCTTGATGGTGCATGCCTGTAGTCCCAGCTAATCGGACTGAGGAGCTTGACCAGGAGGTCAAGGCTGTGGTCAGTCGTGATCATACCACTGCACTCCAGCCTGCATGACAGAGTGAGACCCTGACTCAAAAATAAATAAATAAAAGATAAAATAAAATCTTATCTACATAAAGGAAGAGAACCAGAGAATGAGTAAGTGAAGGCAAAATAAAAATTTTTATTTTTCCTATTCTTCATTAATCTGATAACCATTTTTTCAAAATAATAGCAACCATGTATGCAATTGATATACTTATGTATCTATATATTTATGTATGCCAATATATAAATGAAATGAATAACAGCAATAATAAAAAGGAGAGTATGGAGGAATTAGGAATATTTTTGCCATCGTAAGGTACTTGAACTGCCAATGAAGCAGTGTTAATTGAAAGTGGACTAGTTGTAAATATATGTTGCAAACTGTCTAGCAACCATAATAAAAAGTTTTTCAGAAAGTTGTATAACTGATATGTCAAGAAGGGAGAGAACATAAAATTATATAAAATGCTCAATTAAAACACCATAGGCAAAAAAAAAAGTGTGGAAGACAAAAATAGGAACAAAGAACAAGGGCAACAGATAGACAACAGTTACAAATATGATAGCTATTAATTCAACTATATCAATAAACACTAAATGTTAGTGGCCTAAATACACCAATTAAAATATATGGATTATCACAGTGGATCAAAAAACAAGTTCCAATTATATCTTATTTGTAAGAAATCCATTTTTAAATATAAAGACAGATTAAAAGTAAAAGAGAGCTGGGCTCGGTGGCTCAGCCTGTAATCCCGCGCCTTTGGGAGGCTGAGGTGAGTGGATTGCCTGAGGCCGCGGGTTCGAGACCCACCTGGGCAGCGAGACCTCATCTCTACAAAAAATCAGCCGGGCATGGTTAGCGCACGCCTGTAATTCCGGCTACTTGGAAGACTGAGGGGGAAGGATCACTGGAGCCCAGCAAATCGAGGCTGCGGTGGCCAGGAGCAGCCACTGCACTCCAGTCTGGGCGACAGAGTGAGACTCCAACTTGAAAGAAAAAAAAAAGTAAAAGGGATAGAGATAGACATACTATGCTAATACTTACCAAAATAAACTGAAAGTAGTTATATTAATTCCAGACAGAACAGACTTCAAAGCAAAGGAATTTATCAATGATAACAATGAACATTAAACTGAGAAAGGAATATTTGTCAATTTTTTGTAAATGAGAAGAGGCTCAATATTCCAAGAAGATGTAACAATTCTTCATAAGTATGCAACTAACAACAAGAATGTAATATTACATGAGGCAAAAACTGACAGTTGCAAAGAGCTATAGACAAATTCACTATTATAGTTGGAAAATTCAACATCCTGTGGCAGAAATGGGCAGTCAGTTGGCAGAATATATGTCAAGGCATAGTTGAGCACAACATTACCAATCAACTGAATATAATTGACATCTATCAATAACTTTATTCAAAAATAGAAGAATATACATTCTTCTCAAGCTCAAATGATCTATTCACAAAAGTAGACCATCTGGGCCATAAAACATGTCTTAACAAATTTAAAATAATAGAAATCAAATTATGTTAGCTCTCAGACCACAATGAAACTAAACTAAAATTCAATATTAGAAAGAGATCTAGAAAACTCCCAGATACTTAGAGATTAAACAACATGCTTCTAATACACACAAGGCAAAAGGAGAAATCTCAATAGAAAATGAATACATAAAAATAAATCAATAAAATTGAAACTAAGAAATCAATTGAGAAAAATCAACCAAACCAAAAACTGTTTCTTCAAAAAGAAGAATAAAACTGATGAACCTCTAGTTACGCTAACAAAAAAAGATAAATTAATTACTAATATTGGAAATAAAAAGAGTATATCACTACAGATTCTATGGATATTACAAGGATCATAAAGAAATATTATGAACAACTGTCTGTCCACAAATTTGGTAACCTAGGTGAAATGGACCAAGTCCTTGAAATATACACTCTACTATAACAAACACAAGGAGAACTAGACTTTGTGATTGTCTACGTCTATTTTAAAAATTGAATCAATATTTAATAATCTTCCAAGACAGAAACACCAGGCCCAGATGAGTTCACAGGTAAATTCTACTAAATGTTAAAGGAAGTATATACCCACTCTCTAAAATCTTTTAGAAGCAGGGGAACTATGTCCCAATTCATTTTATAAGGCTAATACTATTCAACACCAAAACCAGACAAAG
Source organism: Cephalopachus bancanus (assembly GCA_027257055.1). NCBI lineage: Eukaryota > Metazoa > Chordata > Mammalia > Primates > Tarsiidae > Cephalopachus > Cephalopachus bancanus. Next base: position 5,912,425 of record JAPVLO010000035.1, read on the forward strand.
ACATTACAAAAAAATAAAACTGCAGACCAATGTCTCTCATAAACAAAAATGCAAAAATCCTCAACAAAATATTTGCAACTGGATTCAACAATGAATAAAAAAACGTATACACCACAACCAAGTGGGACGTATCTCAGTTATGCAAGGCCGGTTTAGTGTTCAAAAATCAATTAATAGGATCCATCACATCAATAGGCTACATTTTTTAAAAAATTTCATGACCACATCAATAGATGCAGAAAAAGCATTTAACAAAATCCAATGGTCATTCATGATAAAGTCTCACAGCAAACAGAAATAGAAGAGAACTTTCACAACTTGATAAAGAACAACTACAAAAAACCTACAGGTAACACCATACTTCATAATGAGAAACTCATATTTTTTCCTTCTAAAATCAGGAAAAAGGTAAAGATGTCTCCTCTTACTGCTGTTTTCAACACCATACTGGAGGTTCTTCCTAATGCAATAAAATGAAAAAAGTTATAGGAGATTTAGGAAAGATAAATAAAATTTTCTTTGACATTCAGCCCAGAAATAGACCCACATGAATACAAGGGGGGGACCCCAAAAAACTGGAATGAATTTATTTAAAGAATCTTATTTGTGGCCAGGCATGATGGCTCAAGCCTGTAATCCCAGCACTTTAGGAGGCCAAGGTGAGGAACTTGCCTGAGTCCACAGGTTTGAGGACTGCCTGGGCAAATTGGTGAGACCTCATGTCTACCATAAATCAAAAAATTAGCTAGGTGTGGTAGTGCACACCTGTAGTTCCAGATGCTTGGAAGACTGAAGCAAAAGGATCACCTGAAACCAGAAGGTTGACGCTGGGTTGGCCGTGAGCGTGCCACTGCACTCCAGCCTGGGCAACAGAGTGAGACTCTAACTCAAAAAAAAAAAAATCATTTGTTAAAAACTTATAAGATTTTTAAATAAATTAAGAAATAACTCAATTTATAAAATATATATATTTTATAAAAACTATGTATTTAGTCTTACATGTTTAACTTCAGTGACCTTCAAAATACCCTCCATTTAACGCAATACACCTATCGAGACATTTTTGCCACTGCTTAAAACAGTTTCTGAACTTGTCTGAACTTGTTGATGCTAACTTTCAGTGCCTCTGCTGCTTTTTGTTTCACTTCTTCCACATCAATAAAACATTTTCCTTTGAGGCCTTTTTTAATCCATGGAAACAAAAAGTTGCTAAAAAACAGGATCAGGTGAATAAGGAGGGTGGGGAATAGTGTCATGTTGGTTTTGAACAGGCAGGGCCTTTGAGAGGTGATTAAGCCATGAGGGTGTTGTTTCTAAAAATCCATTGCCATACTGAAGTTCATCTAGGTTTCCTCCTATGTTATCTTCTAGGAGTTTTGTAGTTTCACATTTTACAGTTAGGTCTATGGACCATTTTCTAGTTAATTTTTGTGAAGGGTATAAGGTTCGTGTTTAGTTTTGTTTTTGTTTTTTGCATTTAACATTTATTTAATGTTTTCTTCTGCAGCATTTATTGAAAAGGCTATCTTTGTTCCATTGTATTATCTTTGCTCATTTGTCAAAGATCCTTTAATTATACAAGGTGGTACTCCCCTGCCACCAGAAGAAACCAGAATTACCTTTTGGAGGTGGGCCCTTTGTAGTACACTCAAAGCTTGTTCCTCAGGATCAGTCAACCAAAGTTTTTATCTGGAAGTTTTGAGAAGGTTGCATCACAACTTGTGGAAGAAACATCCCAAGTTGTGGCAAACAGGTGACTGGTTCTTTCACCATGACAATGCACCTACCCACACAGAACAACAGTATCACTTTTTTTTTCCACTCATAAGCAGACCCTGAATGAAAGGGTAAGTAAACTGAGGCAAGGTGGGCCAGTGTCAGTGCTGATGCCATGGGAATAATGCAAGATTGCAACAAAGAAGAAAGTAGAAATAAGTAAAGTTTATTATTCAACTTTCATGGACTGGAAAGGGGGCTGACACTCAGGCAAGTGTGGCATCCAAGGGCCAAGAACTGGGTATATTTAAGGGCCTTTGGGGTAAGGGGGTTTAGGCCCAGAGGAATGTCCAAGGCTGCAGGGTCTTTGATGTTGATTGGAGTCATATGAGTCTTAGATCTTGAGTTGCCAGATATTAATATCTCATATCCTAAGGTGGTGGGCTAGATGGGAGGAGACAAGGGGAGGGGGTTTTCCTGCAAGAGACTTGTCAGGTGTTTGTGATCTGCTAACTCCTTAGCAAAGAGGTGGTCTGTTATCATTTCTATGGCTCTGTTCTCTTGCATCTGATGGATATTTGCTGGTGGCGGGGGAAAGACATAGGCTGCCAGCTTAGCCTCAGTAGAATGTCTGAACGCTTCCTAAAATCTACCTATAGGAAATTTATCTACTATGTCTAACCTGTGCTAGATTCAAAGGATGGCAGGGGTAGTAAAGTCTAAGCAAAAATAGCTATGCTAAGGTAAAAAGACTATGCTAAACTAAGTTTATTCTAGATTTCTATAGGTACCTCCTTTCATTCCTACCTCTTGCTATTACAAAAATATTCTTATTTGTGACTTGGGATTAGGGATAATACTATAAGAACAAGATTGGCAGTAGTGGAACACTGCTAGTGGTGGGGCACATCATCAGGGTACCTGATCTCAAACCAGGCAAAGTGGGTACCAAGGGAGGCCCAAACTTTACCTGTATGATGACCACTTGTCTACCTAATCCCGAATTGCAACCCACAGCATTAAAATAAAAATAATAAAAATGTTTTTTTAAAAAGGAAGCCAATTTTTAAAAGTTATATACTGTATGATTCCAACTATATAACTTTCTGGAAGGGGCAAGACTAAAGAGACCGTTAAAGATCAGTGGTTCCTAGGGGTTTGAAGAAAGGAAGGTATAAATAAGTAGAGGACAGATTTTCAGGACAATAAAACGGTTCTGTGTCATACTACAATGGTGAGTACATGTCATGACATAGTTGTCCAAACCCATAGATTGTATCACACAACGTGAACCCTGTTGTAAAATGTAGATTTGGGCATAAGTTCATTGATTGTAACAAATGTACCATTCTGGTGTAAGATGGTGATAGTGGAGGCAACTGTGCATGAGACAGGGAGTATGTGACAACACTCTACTTTTCACTCAATTTTGATATGAACCTAAATCTTCTTTAAAAAAAATAAAGTTTATTAATTTAAGAAACAATATACATAAGAAAGAAAAGCCTCTATCAACTATTTGGTTATTTTGAGATAGAGTTCATACAACAAGATCAAGGCAAATATTTGTTCTTTCTGGTTATTTAACAGTTATCAGAATAATGAGATGTTCTCTTACATCCTCCAAACGTTCACAGATCTCCTCTAATTAGTACCTTAAAAGGTAAGAGTAAGAATATATAATAGATATAGTCCATGTCCTTTCTTTGCAACCAAGCTAAAATTCATAATCACCTTTTATTATTATATTTTTAGAATAATTTGTCATGTGCAAGCAAAACAGCTGATGGAAGGATGCAGTAGGAACATTGTCATACATAAAATATTGTCACAGTACCTATATTCAAAATGTTGGTGACACTAGCTGATCAGGTAACGTTGAGCTTATATCTTAACCTCTATTAACTTCACTTTCTCCATCTATAAAATGGGACTAGTACTACCTTTTAAAATTATGAATAGTAGATATGATGTATCTAAAATGTTTGGTGGTTGACAGAATTATGAAAGAAGACTTTTATGATACAAAATCATGCGACAATCCACTTCCTTTCTCTGCCTCTGGACCTACAATTTTTGGAATCTAAAAAGGGGGAAATGTCTATCAAATACTTACACATAGTCAAGAATGTTTAAATAACTTTTTCTAGTAACCGTTCAAGTCAAATAGTTCTTAATTATAGGAAATACTCTATTTTTATAGGCCAAATCTCACACACTTATGTTTTAAAGACAAGTAAGCAATCAGAGACTGTAAACAAGGGTTTTTCAGCCTTGACATTATTGGCATTTAAAGTTTAATACTTCTTTTTTGTGGGGGACTAGCTTGTGCATTATGAAATATTTAGCAGCATCTCTGGCCTTCTGCACACTAGATACTGGCCCACAATACCCCACCAACACATTTGTACTAAATAAAGTGTCCTCCAGATATTGCCAAACGTGACCAGGGTGGGTGGAGAGAGAGGAACAAATCATTTCCTGCTTTGAGTAACAGTAACTTTCAAAAGTGAAGGGTGAAATCACCTCATCCTTCTCTTTCCAAATAATTGCGCTCAACACTTTTAACTTTTCCTGACATACTTTTTTTGATGAGAATTGACTTTGTGGTCCTTCTCTACAACTTCTCCTAGTGTTCGATAATCTAAAAGTACAAATGATGAGAAGTTAAGGTTAAGTTCTTTTGAACCATTATATTTACATCTAGTTTCCCTTCTACTTATTGTGATTTGTTACAGTGGTAATGATACTGTGTAGAACAAATGTGTTCTAATATGATTTTTTCACTAAGCATTGAATATAATCATTAAAAATTAGATTATGGTACAAAGATCTTTCAAGTAATTGTTGAAAATAGCAAATCATAAAATGTTCATGTTATATTTTGACAAGTTTTCAAGGAATAGCTTGAAGATCACAAAATCGATCGGTTCCTTTTAAGTTCTTCATCGGTTCTGCATATATTTGCAGAGTTCAAGAAGATTTTAGGAGATCTAAGCATAAATACTCCTTCTTTTTATATAGTAACCTCACCTCCAAGACCCCACGAAGGTCATTGCCTATTGTCACCCAGTGTGCCAAAGTGACAAACTTGGTCTGAATAAAAACTTGTTTTGATTAAACCTGCAGCAAGCTGTTCACTAGAATTTCTAACAAATAAGTCCTTCTGTTCACTTGTTAGAGTCGTGATCAACAAGGAGCCAAAATAAAAATGCTGTTAGTCCCTTAGGTTCTTTCATCAGTGAAGAAGAGAAAGATTGGGCAATGTGTTCACCAATGGTTTAATATGGGTATGTGACAAAAAAGCAAAATGATTTCTTCTCTAAAAGCCAATTTCTAATATCATGTTTTTGCATGTGGTTATACATTTTAATTTTCATGTCAAAGATAAACCTATATGCTGTTATTCAAGCTTTTGTTATAGCAAAGTGGCCATGCTCTTCCAAAAATGACTACAAATAAAAAGGAAGAAAAATATTAGTACTAAATTCTAGTATAAATTTTCTGAAGACTGTAGATAAGACTGGGGGAGGCGGAGAAGGAGGAATGTGCCAGGCTATTCCACAACCTCCCGCCACAACTCATGGAGAATATCCACCAGAGATTTGCCTCTTCCTTGGCCCCTGCTCCCATCAGAACGTCTTCCATCCTTGTCCCAGATTCTAGGTTCTAGTAACCACATACCTACCTATTGTTTCTCCAGTCAGAGGAACAGTAGCAGGTTCTCAATGTTGCTAAACTCTGGGCTGCTTCTTTAGCTTCTTTGTTTTTATATCACTGGCATAACTAATTCTCTGAATTAAATCCTATGTGTTGAAAAATTTTGTGTGATTTTGTTTACCTGACTGCACCTCAACTGATAAAAATAACTGCTATATCTTCTGTCTAAAAACTATACAAGGGCAGAAGCACCTGGTATGTCCCAGCTGCCTATTGGGAATACAATAGATGTTTCTGCTGGATGAACGAAAGAGACTTAGAATTTACTGACAAAATAGAGGCAACCTTCTTGTCAAAAAATATTCCCGCCGGGCTCGGTGGTTCAGCATGTAATCCCACTTTGGAAGGTCGAGGTGAGTGGATTGCCTGAGTCCACGGGTTCGAGACCCGCCTGGGCAACTTGACGAGACCTCATCTCTACAATAAATCAACAAATTAGCCGGGCATGGTAGCGGGCGCCTGTAGTTCCAGCTACTTGGAAGGCTGAGGTGGAAGGATCGCCGGAGCCCAGCGGGTCGGGGCTGCGGTGGCTGGGAGCGGCCACTGCACTCCGGTCTGGGTGACAGAGTGAGACTCCAACTCAAAAAAAAAATTCCCTATTTATATTTAAATCTATTTTAGTCAGTCACTTTTTAAACATTGCCCTTGCCTTCCACACCATTTAAAAATCTTCTTACTATATAATAAAACATAGGTGGAGAAATTTGAATAAAACAACTGAATTATTATAAGGCAAATACCCAGGATAAGAACTTCAACTTTTCCAACCACGCCAAAAGCCCTTTCATGTGTCCCATTCCAATCATGACCTCCTCTCTGACTCCAAAGGTAATAGGTATCCGGATTTTTATAGTACTCAGTTGTATTCTTAATGGTTTTATCCTATAGTTCCATCTTGCCCATTTAACAAAATATGTCTTTTCAGTCTCTTCTAATCTACAAGATACTCTTCCGTCCCTTTATTTTCCATATAGCACGTCTGCTGAATAACCAGGATTATTGACCTATATAGTTTCTCACAGTTTGGATTTTGCTGAAATTATATTCACAATGTAGTTTAACACATTCTTTTGCACTCTAAATTTCCTTTAAATTCACCCCTGAAATCCAGAGGCTTGATCAGACTCAATTCTTTGCCTTTAGCAAGACCATATGTTTTAGAATATTCTCTAATGAGGAGGTACATCATGTTTGATCCTCATTCTTTTTGTAATGTTAGCAGTTTTTTGTGTTCAATATCCAAATTCACTGATTCACTCTAGTTGCAACAGTAGATATTTTAATTTTATCACTGAGTTTTCACCAATTAGCTGGAATAATTATAGACATATATTTTCCCCTTCATCTACTATTTGGTTACCAGTAATATAATTCTTATAGGAAAGGCAGAATAAAAGTTATTTTTTTTTACTCTCAGAATGTTAAAAATTTAAACATAAATTGTTTTCCAGAAAGTAAATTATTTAAATATACAATATCACTGTGAACTCAGAAATTTACCATATTTTGTGGATTTTAATCTGTTGCAGCTCTTATTCTTACTAAACTTCAAATTGTTCCATCTTTGGCCAGTGGAAACCTCTTCAGATTGGCTCCTGAGTCATTTCATTAGCTTCTTTGCTGTGTTTAGGTCAAGATGTCCCAGGCTCACATTGTACGTTTCCGGTCCCATTCCTTGGATCAGCCAATTCTCCAAGAAACTCTGGTTTCTTGTAACAGGAAACTATATCTCAAGGCCACAATTTGGGCACTAGGTATGCTACTGCTACTAAATCTGTCATTATTTTTTAGGATTTTTAGTTGATAGAGCTAGAAATATAGAGAGACTTTTTTTAAAGGCTCATAATTTCAAATTGATGTTTACATTTCAAATATTAAGACTGCAGAGTTTTTAAACCTCACTTATGTTACCTCTGAATCTTCTTTCTCAAGGAAAACAAGAATAATAGAATTTGAATGTTACATCATTATTGGTTTGTTTTAGCCTACAGTGTATATATAACATGTAAGTATTGTCTGAGAATACCAATACGATCATCACCAATTTTGGTAAGTAAACATCACAAAAATGTTTGCACAGAAAGCTCCATTCTTCCTCCGTATTGTTATGGTTATATCAAATCTATATTGGTAAGATGTCATAACCAGTACATGCTACATTCTTATCCTTTTTTAGCCTCATTCAATGAGTTCTACAAATAACTATATATTTAATTTTTGACACTAGTTCTTATATCAATGTATCACTAATCATGTTGGTTGTTTTAAAGTTTAATCTCTAGTGAATTCCATAGGAAGAACCCATGGGTATGATATTACCTGAGCTCTTGCATTATTGATAGAAATTTGTGCTTTTTATAATTGACTAATTATTAATTGGCGCACATCTCATTTTCTTGACTATTTTTTAAAATATTGTTTCATTTTTTTCTTGGATAAAGGAAAGAAAATCTTACATTCTGAGAGCAATCCAGTTTTCCTTATTTTATAAACTGTATACTTGACCTAAATAGCAAGAAGATTGATAATTTTGGGAGCACAGCTATTTTACTAGAATTGGTGTCAGTCATTTGATGTTGATATTCTTGGCTACATGGTATACTTTGTAGTGAATAATGATTGACTCTTTGGGGTATCCTTTCTTAAATGCATCCCGGTTATCTCTGACACTTTTCCCTGTATTAAAAATAATAGCCTGATAGAGTTCTGTGGTCTGTGCCCATTCATTCACATATATTTTGATCTCTTATCAGCTATTTCTGTGTCAAATGTTGCTCATGGGATTTTGGTTTTGATGTTTAGTTTCTTCAGTGTTTTATATGCAGATTCAGAAAGATTCAAAATAAATTCTACCATTGCTGCCTTTATCTTCACCAAGTTCCGTGCAATTCTATTTTTAAAAACATATTCCATTTTTTGTTAGGACAGATCGATTTAAATATCATTTAAATACAATAAAATTCACCCTTTGTAAGTACACAATTCTATGAGTAATGTATACAGTCTTGCAATCAACATTACAATCATCATATAAAACATCTATATGTACACCAAAAGTTCTCTAGAGGTCCTTTGCAATTAATCTCTTCCTTCCACCACCTATTCCTGGGAACCTCTTTCTTACATGTCATACACATGGAATCATATAAGTTGTGTCATTTTATGTCTTGCTTTTTAAATATAACATAAAGCTTTTAGATTTATTTATGGCATTTCAGTTATCATCATTTCATTCCCTGTATGGATATGCCATAATTTGTTAATCTGCTCACCATTTGATGAACATTAGTTTATTTCCAGTTTTTAGCTATTATGAGTGAAACTGCTATGTTCACAAATGTATTTTTGCAGAGATATATGTTTTTATTTCTCCTAGTTATTCATTTTGTTTTCCTGGCCACAAGATTTATAGGCACAAATTTAAACATGCACAACAAATATATGTTTACATTTATAGGAAACAACCAAACAACCAAACTGATTTCCAAAACGGTCATACCATTTTGCATTAGCTCTGGATTTCTATTTGTCCCATATCTTCCCAATATTTATTTTCATTTTAATGTCAGCCAACAGGTACAAAGAGGTATCTTACTATAGGTTTTAATTTGCATTTTCCTAATGAATAATCATGTTCAGCTCCTTTTCATGTGCTTGTTTGCCAATCATATATTTTATTTGATAAAATGGCAAGTCTTTTTTTTTGAGTTGTTTGTCTTATTATTGAGTGATAAGATTTAATTATATATTCTAGCTACAAGTCCTTCAAAATATGTGCTTTGTAAATATTTTCCTCCATCTATAACATGAATTTTCACTTCCTAAATACTATCTTTTTTTTTAAAGATGTGGGGTGCAACTTAGGGTTAGGAATACAAATGTTGATTATGCAGTTGCCCTTGTTGATGAGGTATGCCCCTCCCTCCTCTAGCAGTTTCCCTCAACTGCCAATCCCAACTCCCCTCCCCTGACAATTTCCCACTATTGCCAATCCCTTTCTTATAATATTATGCTAATTGTTCAAGGTCCACTTATGAGTGAAAACATATGGTACTCTGTTCTTTTTTTCTGTGATAGATCACTGAGTATGATAGATTCTAAATCCATCCAAGTTACTGCAAAGTTCATATGTTTGTCCTTTTTATGGCTGCATAATATTCCATTGTTTATATGTACCACAGTTTTCTTTTTAATCCAGTCCAACTTCGATGGGCAGTATGGTTAGTTCCATGTTTTTTCTGTTGTGAATAGAGCTGCAACAAAGTTCTTTCAGAAATTGCCACACTGTCTTCCAAAGACGTTGCACTAGTTTGCATTCCCACGAGCAGTGTAGAAGTGTTCATTTTTCTCCACATCCTTGTCAGCATCCGCTGTTGCTTGTTGTATTAATGATGGCCATTCTTACTGGGGTTAGGTGGTATCTCAATGTGGTTTTGATTTGCATTTCTCTGATGATTAGTGGGGTTGAGCAGTTTTTGACGTGTTTGTTGGTTGCCTATATATCTTCTTTTGAGAAGTGTCTATTCATGTCTTTTGCCCACCTTTTAATGGGGCTGTCTGTTTTTTCCTTTTCGGCATGTTTGAGTCCCTTGTAGATCCTAGATTTTAGACCTTTGTCAGATATGCAGTTGGCAGGTTCTAAATATTATCTTTAAAAGAAAAAATGTTTTCATTTTGAAGAGTTCAACTTACCAATTTGTTTTTCTTTATGTGCTTCATGGGTATTTTTTGTTTGTGTGTCCTATATAGAAAATCTCTGATGAACTTTAGAAAGAAAAGATTTTCCCTTATATTTTCTGATGAAGGGTTTGTTTTTTTTTTTCATTTTATAACTTACGATTAGGCTTATAATATATTTTAAGCCCATTTTCTTAATATGGTGTGAGAAAGGTATTGAATTTCATTTGACATCCAGATTTTAGTTATTTCATTCTTATATGCTAAAGAGACTATTCATTCTTCATGACTATTCATTCACTATTCATTCTTCAAAAAATCTTGGCACCTTGATTAAAAAAGCAGTTGACAGTGTGTGGTTGTATTTCTGGACTCAATTCTATTCCATTGTTCAATATGTCTATCCTTAAATCAATACTATCCTGTTTTAGGTTAACTTTATAGTAAGTTTTCAAATTTGATAGTGAGCAACCTCCAAATTTTTGTGTATTTAAAATCGTTTTGGGTAATCTAGGTCCTTTAATTTTTACATAAATTTTCAAATTTGTTTGCCAATTTTTGCCCCCCCCCACAAAAAAGCTTCTTTGTAGTTTGATAGATTGGGTAGAAGAGAATTGCCATTTTATCAATATTGAGTCATCTGATTCATAAACACAGTATTTCTCTCCATTGATTTATATTTCCTTTATCTCTCCGGGTAATGTTTTGTCATTCTCAGTGTAATAATTTTGCATATTTTTAAATTTTTGTTCTTGAGTTTTGATAGGTTTTTATGCTATTTTACATGGCATTCTTTATTTCAATTTTCAGTTGTTAGTTGCTAGTATGTAGAAATACAATTCATTTTTGTATGTTGACTTTGTATCCTTTTCTACGTCCACTAATATAATGCTAAGTCTATTTTCTTTTTTAATTTTTTAATTTAGTAAAATACATCAATTGCTCCTTAAATGTTCAACCCACCTTGCATTCCTGGAATTAACCCAGGTTGATAATTATGTACCACTCTTTTTCCATATTACTAGATTTGATTTACTAAGATTTTATTAAGCCTTTTTCTACATATATGAGAGTCATTGGTCTGTAGCTTTCTTATCTTATACTGTCTTTGTATAATTATTGTATAAAGTTATCAGATAATATTAACCTGGCAAAATGAATATTAACCTGGCAAAAAGAATTTGTATAAATTTGATATTATTTCTCCTTAAATGTTGATTAGAACTTAACAGTGAAGTCATGTGGGCCAGAACTTTGTTAAAATATTTTAAATTACAAACTCTATGTCTTTAATAGAAATCAGGCTATTAAGTTTATCGATTTTTTCTTGAGTGATATTTGGTAATTTGTAACTTTTTTTTTTTTGAGTTGGAGTCTCACTCCATTGCCCAGACTGGAGTGCAGTGGCCGCTCCCGGCCACCGCAGCCTCGACCTGCTGGGCTCCAGTGATCCTTCCACCTCAGCCTTCCAAGTAGCTGGAACTACAGGCGTGCGCTACCACGCCCGGCTAATTTTTTGATTTATTGTAGAGGTGAGGTCTCGCCTGCCCAGGCGGGTCTCGAACCCGCGGGCTCAGGCAATCCATTTGCCTCAACCTCCCAAAGGCACGGGATTACAGGCTGAGCCACCGAGCCCGGCAATTTGTAACTTTTGAAGGATTTTTTTAAATCTTTTATTTAACTTATCAAATTTATGACTTTACAATTGTTCCTCATTTTTTAAATGTCTATAGGGTCTGTAGTAATGTAAACTTTTTCATTTCTGATATTGGTAATATCTGCCTTCTTGTTTTTTCCTTAGTCAGTCTAGCTAAAAGATTATCCATTATAATAATCTTTTCAAAGAAGCAGAGTATTCTTCCTTTTTTTTTCTATTGGTTTTCTTTCTTCTGTCTGTTAAGAGTTACTTTATCTTTGTTTTTAGAGTCTTAAATGGAAACTTACATCATAAATTATTGATTTTACTCCTTTTTAAATATTTTCTAATATAAGCTTTTGATGCTACACATTTGCAATTAAGCAGCTCTTTGATTGCATCTCCCAAAATTTAATACATCATATTTTCATTTTCATTCAGCTCAAAATATTTTCTAATTTCCCTGTGATTTCTTTTTTGACCTATAAAAAACTTGGGACTGTACTGTTTAATTTAGAAATATTTTGGGATTTTCCAGGTATCTTTCTGATATTAAGTTCCAACTTGATATTATTTTGTTCTGAGAATGTATTTTGTGTGATTTAAATTCTTAATCATTTGCAACATTTTTAATGGCACAGAAACATCCTATCATTATTAATGTTGACTACAGTAAATAGTTCCCTATAAATTAAAAAGATGTTTTGCTGCTGTTTGTTGGAAAATATTCTATAATTAACAATGAGGTTTAAATGGTTGATAGTACTTTCTAAGTCTTCTAACTGATTGTTTTATTTTTAAGTATTTTTATAAAGAGAGGAATATTGAATTTTCCATCTATAAGTATGAGTTTTTCTCTATATCCTTTTAGTTCTATCCACTTATTTCTTCATATATTTGAAACTCTAATGTTAGAAGAATATACATTTAGGATTGATGTGTTTCCTGGTTAAATAATCCCTTTGTCATTGTATAATATTCCTTTAAGACTCTTGTAAGCTTTCTTGTTCTGAAGACTATTTTATATAATGTTAATATACCTACTTCAGCTTAATTGGACTAGTGCTTACATGGTATATACTTCATCATTCTTTAACTTTGAATGTATCAATATCTTTATATTTAAAATGAGTTTCTTGTAGAAAGTATTGATGAGTCTTGCTCTTATTGGTACAAGTTTACAGTAGCTCTTAACTGACTTGTTTACACTAAATATAGTTACCTATATTGTTGGCTTTAAATCTACCAATTTGTCTTCTAAACTTGCCATATATTCCTTTTTTCCTCTTTTCTTCTTTTTCTTGTGTTTATTTTTGTTTGTTTGTTTGTTTGTTTTTGAGTTGGAGTCTCACTCTGTCACCCAGACTGGAGTGCAGTGGCTGCTCCCGGCCACCGCAGCCTTGACCTGCTGGGCTCCAGCGATCCTTCCACCTCAGCCTTCCGAGTAGCCGGAATTACAGGCACGCGTTACCACGCCTGGCTGATTTTTTGATTTATTGTAGAGATGAGGTCTCGCTGCCCAGGTGGGTCTCGAACCCGCGGGCTCAGGCAACCCACTCACCTCAGCCTCCCAATGGCGCGGGATTACAGGCTGAGCCACCGAGCCCGGCTTTTTCTTGTCTTTAAATGAGTATTTTTATGATTTAATTTTATCTTCACTATTGGCTTGTTAGATAAAGTATTTTTAGTGCTTTTTCTAGGATTTACAATATACGTCTTTAACTTATTGCAATCTACTTTTAGAAGTATATGATTTCAATATGCTGTAAGAACCACACATCATTCATTGCCTTCCACTAATTTCTTGTACTACAGTTTTCATATTTTTCCCTCCTATTTTATAATCTCCCCCATTCCCTACAGTTACTACGTTACTGTTTTCCTTTAGAAGTTTAATAATATTTTTTAAGTATTTTTTTTTCTAAAAACTTTTTTTATAAGGCCAGGTGCCACAGTGGCTCACACCTGTAATCCCAGCATTTTAGGAGGCCAAAGAGGGGGGATTACTTGAGTACAGGAGTTTGAGATCAGCCTAGGCTACAGAGCAAGACTTCATCTCAAAAAAGTCAAAGAATTAGCAGGACCTGGTGGCATACATCTGCAGTCCCAGATATTTGGAAGGCTAAAGTGGAAAGATCACTTGAGCCCAGGAGGTAAAGGTTGGGGTAAGGTGAGATCATGTCACTACACTATCTTGGGCAAACAGTGAGACCCTTACTGGAAAAAAGGGGGGGGCTTTATTGTCTCACATTTTTCCTTTTTACTTGAATGTTTTCTTCAATGTTTTGTATAGATCCAAATATTTATCTTGTGTCACACTACTTCTGCCCGAAAAACTTCTTTTGGCATTTCTTGCAGTGCAAATACACTGCAAATACATTTTTGATCTTTTTTATTGCTGAATAAGTATTTTACTTTATTTTCATTATTGAATATTTTTGCTTATGTAAAATTTTGAGTTAACAGTTTTTTTTTTGTCTTTCAGTACTTTAAAGATATTGATCCATTACTCTCTGCCAGGTTTAGTCTCTGACGAGAAGCCTGATGTCACTCTTATCTTTGGTCTTTATATATAATGTTCCCTCCCCCTACCCCACCCCCAGATGCTTTCAAGATTTTCTCTTCATGTTTGGTCTTCAGAAGTTTAGCATTTGAGGTACCTAATTATGTTTTTTCTTTGATTTTTTTCCCCCACTTGAGACTCTCTGGCATTTTTAATCTGCTGTTTGTTCTCTTTCATTTATTTGGAAATACTATTGGACACTATCTTTTTGAACACTTTCTGTGCCATAGTCTCTTTCTTCTCACGAAACTTCAATTATATGTAAGTCAAATTATTTGATATTATCCTATAGCACTGGATACTCTATCCTGTTATTTCTTCACTTCTCTCTGTTTTTGTTTTTTTTGTTTTGTTTTGTTTTAGTTTGGATAATGTGTCTTTTATTAGTTTAAATAATGTGTAACATTAATTCTAGTTTGGATAATGTGTAAAATTAAAGTTCAACAGTTCTTTTCACTGTGTTATCCGAACTGCTGATGTATATATATTTATATATTTTTTTAATTGAGTTGGAGTCTCACTCCATCACCCAGGCTGGAATGCAATGGCACATTCATGGCCACCCCAGCATCGACCTGCTCGGCTCCGGCGATGCCTCCACCTCAGTCTTCCAATAGCCAGAACTATAGGCACATTCTACCATGCCTGGTTACTTTTTTATTTATTGCAGAGAAAAGGTCTCACCAAGTTGCCCAGGCTGGTCTCAAACCCACGGACTCAGGCAATCCACTTGCCTCAACCTCCCAAAGTGCTGGGATTACAGGCTGAGCTACCAAGCCCGACTCAGCAGATAATTTATCAAATAAATTCTTCTCTTAGGGTGTGTTTTTCATTTCTAACATTCTCATTTGGTTTTTTTTAATCTCCAAATGCCTGCTAAAATTTCCCATCTGCTTACATGTGTTCACCTTTTCCACTATACCCCTTAACATATGTAACATAGCTATTTTGAAGTACTTCATGTTTGCATGATCTGCATTACACCTTGATTTAATTCTGTTTTATCTCTTGATAATAGATAAATTTTTATTGTTGTGAGGTTTTTTTTGTGTGTATCATATAATAATAGATTGAACACAGTGTGGGTGAAAGAAAAATAGAAAGTGAGGTAAATTTACAATAGGAAATGGGCACATTTCTTACATTAGTTCACTAGTATGGAGGTTTGGTCAGCCTAAGCGGTAGTTGAATGTGGTTGTTGATCAAATTAATTTTGATTCACCGTAGACTTCAAATTTCTCCTGTGATAGACTACTACTACCTTACTCTTAGTGCAAGGTGCCTAGAGTGCTGGAGGAATTTTATTGGTATTTCTGCTTTACTGTCACCTTTAAGCAGACCCTGCATTCCTATACCACAAAGGGGATCTCTCTCTGATATCTTTCCTTCTATAGAGATTGCCTGCCTGCTTTTGTTTATTTCTAAGTGCAAGTCTTTTAAGAGTGCCAGGGAATTTTTAATCTCTTGTTTTAGCCTTCTCAGCATTTCTTCTTCTCTCATAATGATAGACAAAATTTGCCTTGTTTTTTTTTTAATCAGTGCAAGTGCCTAGGCTCAAGTAAGTTTTCTATTCCATTCCTAGTAACATACAGTTTTGTTTTGTTTTGTTTTAATTCTACTCCTACTCCAATAAAGGCCAAATTGGGATGGGGTGGTTTCAGGAATGTGTGAAAATGGCTTGCCTGTCTCTAAGTGGTAACACCATTTTTTCACATGAGAAAAGGATTTAGAGCAAGGTAAGACATTACACCTTTTTCTCAACAGCAACCAATCACATCCACATTTCTGAATCACCCGAGTTTCCCTTAAGTCTTCTACTATGCCTCCAATTCTACTCATGACACCTGGTTAGGGCCCATAAAGAAGCACTGGTGAGTACTTGCAGACTTCTTTGTATGGGGCTTCCATGAGTGCTGAACTATCATGCTGGCTCATATTTAGCCTTTTAGTATTTGCTAAATTTTCAGTTTGCATTAGTCAAGATTATCCAAAGAAACAGAACTAATAGAATAGATGATTTATAGACAGGGAAATCCAAACCCAGAGATGCCTATGGTATAGACCCAGCCTGAGTCTGAAAGCTTGAGAAACAGGAGAGTCAGTGGTAGAAGTTTCGGTCCCGCATCTGATGGCAGGATAAAACTGATGTTCCAGTTTGAAGACAGACAAAGAGAAAGTATTCTTTCATAGCCAGCACTATATTCTAAATAGTCATTGACAGATTAGATGAGACCCACCCTCAATGGAAAGGGCGATCTGTTTTACTCAGTCTACTCATTCAAATGCTAGTCTCATCCAGAAAGACCCTCACAGAGACATTAAGAATAATGTTTAATCAAATATCTGGAACCCCCTTGGCCCAGTCAATTTGACACATATATTTAACCACCACAGAGTTGTTTTCTTTTTAGCTGATTTTGTAGCTGCTACCTCCTACTATTTTTCTGTGCCTAAGGCAAATTTATTACCCATCTCTCCTAGAGGGACTTGTCATCCTTTGAAATTCAGTGGTCTTAGTCACTTTGCAGATAACCTAGTTCTTTGTATCTGCTACAAAGTTAAAAACTGTATCCTAGAAAGCAAACATATAAAAACATTCCTATGGGAAGGGATGATAAATTGTTCCTAGTCTATGTAAACTTCAACAGATATAAATTGTGTAAATAACCTAAACTTGAAGAATTTCATTAAATAATTCCAATATCATCAGATTTTCTTCAATATATGAACCATGTTTCTATAAAAATTTCCACCATCTTTGACTATTTGTGTTTCATGCTGTAGGTGCAGGTGCTAAACTGAAATCTATAAAAATTAGCCAAGGCTAAGATGAGTTCCCCTTTCTCATACCCAGCAATACAGCCTGAAATGTGCTAGCATGAAAATTATTACAATTCTGATGCCTTGAATATATCTGGAATTGTACTGAAAAGGAAACTGTTTTACGAAACTGTTATTTCAAAAATTCATCTCAACACCTCTGAAAATTATTCACTCTGAAGACACAGCACCAAGGACATTTTGGGCAGTGACCAGTTTCCATTTACTCTTCTCCCTCTGTTTTTCCAGTAGAAAGATATCAGTGCAGTTGGCTTACCCCAACTGTAAAATTTCCCTCTCATTCTAAACAGTTCAGCAGACTCTCAGTACAGAATAAACTAATGGTCATGGGTCAGAGCCCACAGTTCTTTGCTGTTTGTTCTGTTATTTAAGAAAAATATATACGTGACCATCATCCCCCGAGTTTCAGTTTCCTGAAGACAATCTAGCAAATTTATTTTAACTATTCTGATACAGAAATCTAATTAAGTAAACTGGTTCAGCAACTGATCATGTTTCACTAATTTCAACCATCTGCCTCAACATTTGTTCTGTGTGTACCAGCTTTTACAGCTTCTTTCCTCTAACAGCAATTAATGAAACTGTTAATAAGCTACATATATCACACAATGTTGGAACAATTTACCAAAGGGTAGCATTATGAGACAAATTATATTTAACAATTGTATAAAAATGACTCTGATTATCAAATGTTGTACAACATCAACTAGGTTTTTCCTTTTTTACCTTATGCTTCTCAATTAATTCTCTAATTAATTTAGTGCACATTCTATGTATAATTTGTAATTTTAAACTCCTGGTCAGATTTTGCCATCTATTTTTACATGCTGACTGCTTATATGTGACATTTATTAATGAAACATTTATTAACATTTATTTATTAACCTCTATGCAAATTACTAAGCCTTGCTTTTATTTTCATTCACATCCTGAAGTTCACTGTGCTTTTCCATAAGAACTTTTTTCAGTTATTGTGGAAAGCATACAAAGCAAGATATATTATTATTCAGTTATTGTACTATATTCAAAGAATGATATATGCACAAACACACACACATATCATGATTCTAATGAAAAAATATGAAGTTAATTTGTAAATACCTTGAATAAAATGGTAGACCAGAAAATAAATGACCTTGAAAAAATAAGTCTATCTAACTAATTTAATCTTCTATAATAGCACTATAGATCTGGCAACTCTCTCTCATTTAGCTGTGAACTCCCTTGCAGCCAAGGAAAAAAGGAGATAAGGAAAATCATTGGTTTCTACTGTTCTATCTTCAAAATCCTGAGAAGAGAGTCTCCTGCTGTGAGAAACAGAATACAAGCAGCATTAGCAATCCCACAGAAAGCCACCAAATTAGTTATTGCTGAGGTACTGATGATCCCTGACACAATCTCATTCTGGTTCCATTGCTCTCTTACTTAAAGTAATCTCTTAAGTTTGATTTCCATAACTTTGGCATTGGGTAAAGCTGAAGATACCTAACACAAATTCAACAAGTACCACTCATTAACTGGTCATGGGAATTCCTAAAGGTTTTGTAGATAAGAGATTTAATGTTATAGATTTCCAGTGAATAAACATCCCAGACCCTACTCTTTCTTTAACCACCACTCCAAACATGGCCACTCAGCAGCACTATTTTTTGTACAGGTGCAGCAGAAAAGCTCCATGTCAATGACTGCTCAGTAGTCATGCACCAGTCATTTTCCAATCAAGCCTTCAAAAATTCAAATGTATTATTACCTTGAATGCAAAGAAGAAAATCTAATATGTCGAATATGTCGAATATTATCAGGAAAATCAACTGCTTAGTATAGATATTTTTTCTCTGATAACAATGTTACTTTTTGAAAACCATATTTTTAAGAAAATTGTCTATCTTTAATTATTTAACATGTAATGACAACTTCAGTGTTACCACTTTGATTATTAATTACGGAACTGTTTATAATGAAATAATCCCCTAAGAACTCACAAGTCGTGTAGAGCCCCTTCCTCTGATAAACTGTCCCTAATATGGTTCTCTTTTGCATAAGGAGCCCTTTGTCCTATGTCCTCTAAATCATACTGTTGTCAGTATGTTACTGCCTTTCATCTGCTCTGTTACGGTATATACAACTGTCTGGGTAAGTTTTTGAAATTGTGCCAACCTCTTCTCTGGAGTAAGCTCTGGACTATCATCTATCATTTAGAGGGCTTTTATATTTACTCCCTGGTTCATAATATGGTTTCAGATTGTGGATAAATTCTGCCTTCTGGACCCATTGAGATTCACCATGTTCTATACGTTATTGTTGTTTTCCCAGAGATCATATGTTTAAGATAGTTTGACTTGTATTACCATAAATAAGAAATAAGAACTTGCCAAGGGTTTAATATATAGCTTAATTTCGAAGTTTCATTCTCATAGGCATCTTAGGACTCTACCAAAAAATTACATTTACATAAGAAAAATGTATTATATGTATTTCCATCATGATTAACTCTGGCTCTTTAAATCAGGCCAACTCAAATGTGTACATATACTACAGATTCTTAAAGCAAGACTTAAATATCCATCAGGGTTTGTGTGGCATTTATTATGACCCACCTCTTACATTCAATCTATTCCTTTATTTCATTTCTACTGAACCCCAGTCTTCTGAATCTGTGACTCCTTACTTTATTTCTGCTTTTGCTGTTTGAGCCTCAGCTTTGCCAGTGAATCTGGCTTGGCTGCTCTTCCGGTTTTTGATACCATGAATTATATCTGGTAGAAATCTCTTAGGAGGAAATAAAAGCAAATGCAGACCTAATCACAGAAGCCTATACAGCTATACTTCACCCTCTATAAAGAGAGTATTTAGACTCCTAATCTCAAGGGTATTTGTGAATTAGAGCAAGTTCAGCTCAAACTGGTAGTTTGCATCAATAGGAAGCAAGTTATCCTACCTCTTCTGGCAAGGTGAAGGACATGTGAAGTGGGAAATGGAAAAAATTATTTCATAGTTTTTTTTCTTTTTCACATGTATTTAACCACTTCACTGGTTGCAACAGAATGGTGAGTGAGTCTTGTCCCATAGTCTTGGAAATTCTGCTGTAGTTCCAGCAGTGAAAATAGTAGGCAATAAGTATATTCCCCTTCTGAAAAAAATAGTAGATACACCTATGCTAGTCTTGATTAAAAGATGATAGAAACTATCTGGGGATTTTATCTCTCACAATGACTGACTTCCTGCTTATAAGAAACTAGATAAATTAGAAAAAGGGAATGAAATGGACCATCAAGATAGAGAGTGTTGTGCTATTAATTTTCCTTTCCCCAATCTGGAAAGGAGAGAAAGGAAATACAAAGGAAGACTGAGCTGCCTGACAATCAGACAGACATTTAACTTTGCAATTGAATATTTGATAAGCTATAGAGATCTTGGAGAACCAGAGTAAGTGAGGTGATGAGATGTTTGGGAGAGTCTGTAATATGTCCAAGAGAGATCAGGAACATGTGAACAAATAGATTGACATCTGTTTCCTGCTCTGAAAATTCTAAAGGCAGAAACCTGGGTGGAATGTCGGAAATGGGCAGGGTAAGAAAACATTTCAGTTGTGAGGTCAGTCTGTCCGTTCAGCAGTTGGTGTGGTTAGGCAGCCTAAGTCTCTGTAGGACAGTGGTTACTACCACAGTAGCTGCGCTCAAAGAAAGTTAATGTAATTCTGTTCCAGACAGCTAGGTTGAGGAGTGCCAATATAAGTGACTACGTCAGGTGTTGTTTCAGGATCAGAAAATAAAGGGGAGCAGTCAGAGCTCATTGTTGTATTAGGGAATGTGGGTAGATTCTGAACAAACTGAGTTTGCTGTATGAATCTCCTGGCAAAATCATCATGTGTTCTGGGCAAGAGGCAGATGACTATTTGCCAAAGGGCTCTAAAAATTCCAGACATTTAGCAAAAATTCATAGTGGATCATGAATGATTCCAAAATCTAAGTCTTGAGAGAAAAAAAGAAAAAAAAAAACCATAATGAACTGTGCTGCAGAAACAAGTTTATACCTAAAATAGCACCAAAAATCATGTGTTGGAGAATCCTAACACAGTTTGTACTATCAGTATTCTATGACTGATGTGGATCTGAAAGCTATACAGTGAAAATGTGAATAAGAGAGCTTTAAGTCATTTTTTACAATGCAATAGGAATTTGATTTAATGTTAACAAATAGGGATATTTCAAGTAATGACTTGGCCTTTAAAGACATTGAGTAGGCTCCTAGAGAGTTGTATGGAATCATGAAAATACTTCCAAATTGGTAGACTACTACAACTAAAAGATAAAGACCCAACAGAAATGATCATCCTCACTTATCTCCAGATCGTGCAAAGCTTAGGATGTATGCCATCATCAATTGAAATGCTACATTCATTGCTAAATGTGAATTTTTTCTCTTCTTTTTAAAAATAGCTCTCTTGATTTAATACAATGTATCCTAAATAAGTGAAAAGACAACCTAATTCTGAATTTTTTAACAAAAATTAAGAGTAATACTTCTAAAGGTAAAGTGATATTCACAAAACAGGAAGATAGAGATAAAAATGAACACTGTTTAAAAGGGGTGGAAAGTTTCTGAATAAACAAGTGATTTAATCATGTGGTGAAATCTTCATAAACTACTTGCCTTCCAATACTTTCAAGATCCACTTTCCTTTTCTACAACAATTTTTTCCTTTACTACAATTCTTCTCAAATGTCACCATTTTGATTTCTAAAATGCTCTTGTTTACACATAAATCATATCTCCTTGTTTTCAAAATATTTTAAGTTTATAAGAGCTATGAATTACCTTTTAAAAACAATATCTGGAAAAACCCACAAATAATCTTAAAATTAACCTTAGATCTAACAATTTAGAAAAATTAAGGGGGGATAAAATAGGACACACATTTTGGGTTTTTTATTTGTTTGTTTACCTCAGGGTTTAAATGAATTCAGATTCTTTTGGAACCCAAAACATAGGAAATTTCCTGCTCTTCATCCTGGTAAGAGAAAAGTTTTTTTAAAAGATAATCATATTATCATTTTTTTCTCATATTTTTCATGTCTACTAAACATATAAAGCATTGCTTGATGACATACTCTTACAGTTTCTGAATTTTAGAAATCAGCTTTAAAGCTTTTCAATATTTGAGGAAAATAATATCAACAACAGTTTTAATGCAGGGGTTGAAACAAATACTGAATTTATAAGTCTAAATTCCATTCAAGCACTTCTTGTCTTCCGTTTAGCCTAGTTAAGTATGTATGATAAGTAAATGTGGCTCAGCTTTAGAAACATGTGTGAACTAAAATGACCTGCAGCATGGACAGCTCCTGTGGTTTCTTTACTCTCTGATGATCTGGAAGGACACATTGGGCAGGACTAGATTGTGGGTCCTGGGGACAGTCAATGCTCAGTCCTAGATGTTTGTAACTGAGGGATGATTGTTTTTCTACCATCATGTACAAATGACAAAGGAAAAAGTCAGAAAAATAAAAACTTTGCATCTGTGAGGTACCACCTACACCTGCCTACAGATTCTCATGACGCACATTGAGCATAAAGTGCTATGTTACTAGGCAGAGAGGGCGGGGGTTCGTAGCACGAATCCCATTGGCAGGAATGTATTTTAGTGGGTTGAATTATACCTGTCTGATAAACAACATTTGGGTTCACCACAGGGAGGACTTGGAAAGAAAGCAGCTACTCACAAGGAGACACTGACACTTGAGAAGAAAGCATCGAGGAAATGTAGCAGAATAAAATCTCATTTAGCTATTGATAATGATTTCTCCAGCATGGGGTTTTACCGATCATTGCTATCTTGGAAGAATTTACATAGACATTGGTATTCCCAGACCAAATAAAATAGACTAATTTCTTCAAATACCTATCACTATACCTATAGGATTACACTGAAAGAAAAAAAACTATAAAGATTTTAAATAATTTTAAAGACACTTAGGATGAATCCTCCTCACAGATACAGGATTAAGAATAATTTTACTTTGAAGTCTGTTCCAAATTTTGGATTTGGCTAGGTGAAGTGGCTAACATTTATGTTTAAAACTTATTTCACCCCCTATAGTATATAGTATATAGAAATACAGTATAGTATGTATTTTCAATTGGCCTCTTATTCAGCAATCTTGCTAAATTAACTTATAAATTGTAATAATTTATCTATAGATGCCTTAGGATTTATTACTTATGCATTCGTATCGTCTGAAATAAAAAGACAGTTGTATTTCTTCCTTTCAAATTCTTATAGCTCCTTGTTCTTGGTTTACCACATTAGTTAGGCTATTCAAGACAACGTTGAAAATACATAGTAAATGTGTAACCACATTGCTCCATTCATCAAATCAAAAGGAAAGCTTTCAGCATCCTTCATTAAGCATATTTCTGGATGTTTTTGTAGATCCCCTTATTAAATTGAGTTCTCTTCTATTTTGAGTTTGCTAAGACTTTTTATCGTGAGTGGTGAATTCTAGCCTAAACTTTTTCTGCATCTATTGAGATGACCATATGATTGCTCCCCTTGGTTTACTTGTGAAATTCACTGATTTTTAAAGATAAACCAATTTTACATTCCTAGAATCAATCTAACTTAATTTTGAAGTATCATCTCTTTTTGTATATTGCTATATTGGGTTTGCTAATATTTTGCTTAGGGTTTTAAAATCTATGTTCATAAGTAAAATTGGCCTTTAAATTTCCTTACTTGTAATGTACTTATGAAGTTTTAGTATCAAAGTTACACTTGCCTCATGAAACAAGTTGAAGAATGTTTCTTCTTTATTTTCTAGTAGAATTTATCTAAAGTGATGTATTTATTCTCTAGAATGTTTAATATAATTCTTCAAAGATAACAAGGAGATTGGAAATATTTTTTGTGGAAAGATTGGATTTTGTTTGGTTCAATTTGGGTTTATTTGTTTATATTTTAAGTTTATAGTTCAATATATTTAATAGGCAAAGATCTTAGCTATTCATATTCTTGTTTATAATTTTATGCTAATATTTTATCTTTCTAGTTTTATTTCCATTTATATTTCTTGTTTTTCTTGCATAAGTTTTGTTAAGTTTTTTGGTTTTTTTTTAGGAATTGTTCAACTTCAGCTAAATTTTTATGTTTGTTACTGTATAGTTGTTATAGTTGCTCATAATCTTCTCCTATGATTTTTTTTATTTCCGAAGAGTTATAATAATATCAACCTTTTCCAGTTATTATGTTGGTTATCTGTACTATCGTGTTTTTTAATTATTGTTTTTATCAAACATTTACCTATTTTATTAGTTTTTTTCAGATTAATCTATTTTATTTGCCTATTGGACTTTTGGCTCTATCATCTCTATTTTTTTTAAAGAAGCAAGGTTAGATTTGGCTTTTTTTTTTAATGTTCTATTGGTACATAATTGTATATTTTTATGTGGTGCATAAGTTATTTTGTTACATGCAGAGAATATAATGAACAAGTCAGAGTATTTTGGGTTATCACCTGGAGTAATTATCATTTCTATGTGTTGGGTATATTTCAAGTCCTCTCTTCTAGCTATTTTGAAATATGTAATACATTATTGTTAACTATAGTCAACCCACTCTGTTATCAAACATTATAATTTATTATTTCTATTTAATTGTTTGTATCCATCAAACAACATTTTTTCTGTCCTCCCTACACACATTCACTTTCTCAGCCTCTGGTAACTATTTTTCTACACTTCATTTCATGAGATCAACTTTTTTACATCTTACGTTTGAGGGTAAGGACAGGTAAAATTTGTCTTTCTGTGAGTTGCTTATTTCACTTAATATGATAATTTCCAGTTCAGTTCTTGTTACTACAAATGATAGGATTTTATTCTTTTTTATGGCCAAGTAGTATTCCATTGTGGATTTATACCATATTTTCTTTATCCATTCACCTAGTAATGGACACTTAGCTTGATTCTATATCTTGACTTTGTGAATAGGATAGCGCGGATACTGCTTTACTATACTGATTTTCTTTACTTCAGATAAATACCTTGTAGTGGGATTGCTGGATCTTATGGCAGTACTATTTTTAGTCTTCTATTAAATCTCCACACTGTTTTTCATAATGGCTGTACTAGTGTATGCTCCAGCCAACAATGTATAAAAATTCCCTTTTTTCCACATCATTGCCAGCATCTGTGATTTTTTGTCTTTTTAATAGCCATTCTAACTGGGGTAATACCATACCTCATTGTGGTTGTAGTCTGCATCTCCCTTATGATTAGTGATATTGATGTGTAATTAGTGAACATGTGAATATATATATATATATATATATATATATATATATGTTCATTTGTATGTCTTCTTCTGTTAAGAAATGTCTATTCATGTTCTATGCCCACTTTTTAATGGGATTATTTGGTTTATGGATATTCAGTTGATTGAGTTTCTTGTATATTCTGGATGTTAGTCCCTTGTTGGATGAATAGTTTCAAATATTTTCTCCCACACAACAGGTTGTCTTTCACTCTGTTGATTATTTACTTTGCTGTAAAAAAGCTTTTTCATTTAATGTAGTCTTATTTGTCTATTTTTGGTTTGGTTGTCTGTGTTTTTGAGATCTTAGCCATGAAATCTTTGCCTAGACCAATGACCTGGAGTGTTTTCTATATTTTTTCTTCCAGTAGTTTCACAGTTTCAGGTCTTACATTTAGGTCTTTAATTCATTTTTAGTTGATCTTTATGTGTGGTGAGAGATGAGGGTATAGTCTTTTTTTCTTTTTCAGATGAATATTTCATTTTTTTCAGAACCAATTCTTGAAGAGGGTGTCCTTTCCCCAATGTATATTCTTGTCAACTTTGTCAGTGATAAGTTGGAAGTAGGTATGTGGTTTCATTTCTGGGTTCTTTATTCTGTTCCATTGGTCTGTGTGTCTGTTTTTACACTGATATTCTGTTTGGGTTATTACAACACTCTAGTATGTTTTGGAGTCAGGTTGAGTAATATCTCTAGCTTTGTCTTTTTGCTCAGTAATACTTTCATTATTCAGGCTCTTTATAAATTTTATATAAATTTTAGGATTGTTTTTGCTATTTCTGTGAAAAGTGACATTGGTATTTGGGGAGATTGTAGTGAATCAGTAGATTGCTTAGTATGGTCATTTTAACAATATCAGTTCTTTTGATTCATGAGCAATTGGGTGTTTTTCCATTAATTTCTGTCTCCAATTTCTTTCAATCAGTGTTTTATAGGTTTTCTTGTAGAGAGGTCTTTCACCTCCTTGGTTAAATTTATTCCTAACTTTTTTGTTTGTTTGGTTGTTTGTTTTATAACTAGTGTAAATTGGATTGTCTTCTTGATTTTTTTCCAGCTATTTCATTATTGGTACACAGAAATGCTATGAATTTTTATATGTTGATTTTACTGTAACTTTATGAATTGTGTTTATCCTATCCAATCTTTTTTTTGGTGATCTATAGGTGTTGAAATATAAGATAATGGACATCTACAAAGAGAAAACTTGACTTTCTCTTTTCCAATTTCAATGACTTTTTTTTCTTGCCTGATTTTTCTAGCTAGGACTTTCAGTACTGTGTTGAATAAGACTGATGAAAGTAGGCATCCTTGTCTTGTTCTAGTTCTTAGGAGTTAGGATCTCAGTTTCTCTTCATTAAGTATGATATTAGTGGTGAGTTTGTTATCTATGGTCTTATTATATTAAGATATATTTATTCTATGCTGAGCTTGTTAAGAGATTTTATCATAAAGGGATGTTAAATTTTATGAAATGCTTTATCATTATCTATTGAGATTATTATATAGTTTTGTCCTTTATTCTATTGACGTGATGTGTTATTGATTTTCATACATTGAACCATTTTTGCATCCTTTCAGGTATATCCCAATTGATCACAGTGTATTGTCTTTTTGACATGCTGTGTGATTTTGTTTGCTGGTATTTTGTTGAGAATATTTGTATCTGTGTTCATCAAGGATATTGGCCCATAGTTTTCTCTTTTTTAAAATGTCCTTGTTTAGTTTTGCTGGCCTCATAGAATGCATTAGGAAAAATTTATCCCTCTTCAATTTTTTTAAACAGTTTGAAGAGAATTGGTGTTAGTCTCTCTTTTTAAGTTTAGTAGAATTTAGCCATGAATCCATTTGGTCCAAGACTTTTTTTGGTTGGTAAACTTTTTTCTTAATTAGTGATTAAATTTTGTTACTTATTAATGATCTGTTCCAGTTTTCTGTGTTTTTATGATTCAATCCTGGTTGGTTATATGTGTCCAGGAATTTATTTCCTCTAGGTTTCCCACTTCATTAGCACATAGTTGTTCCTCAATAATCTCTGATACTGTTTTGTATTTCTGTGGTATCAGTGGTAATGTCTCCTTATTTGTTTCTGATTTTTTTTTTATTTGGATCTTCTTGTTTTTTCATCTAGTTAGTGGTTTCTCAATTTCATTGATGCATTGTAATTTTGTTAGACTCTATTATATTTAGTTCTAATCTGATTTTGTTATTTCTTCTAATATTTTTGACTTATTCTTGCTTTTCTAGATCCTTGAGGTACATCTTTTTTTTTATTTAAAGGGTTTTTATTTTTTTGATGTAGGCATTTGTTGTTATAAAGCTTCCTTTTTAGCACTATTTTTGTTGTAGTTCATAGACTTTGATATATTATGTTTCTACTTACATTTATGTCAAGAAATGTTTTAGGGGAAGATGACTTGCTTAGTCCAACTACCTACCAGGGAAAAACCAATCAGAAAAGCAGCAGAGTTACCAGCAGAAACACTACAAGCTAGAAGGGACTGGAGTCTAATATTCAAAGTCCTCAAATGTAAACAATTTCAACCAAGAATTTTCTACCCAGCCAAGCTCAGCTTCATCAGTGATGGAGAATTAAAATCCATCCCAGACAACCAATCCCTCAGAGATTATGCAGCTGCCATACCACCTCTACAGGAGATGCTTAAAAAGTTATTAAGCACAGAAGAAAGAAAAAAAAGAATGACCACACACTTCCCAAGAGAACAGCAGAACACAGAATCAACAGAGAATACATCACAACTGCAAACTTCAAAACACACACATACATTAACCCAAAAGCTAAAAGAAAACAAACAAACTGAGAAAAAAACTTTATAAGAACCTCATGATGGGGATAAACAATCACATTTCAATAATCAGCCTGAACATGAATGGACTAAATATGCCACTGAAAAGACACAGAATGGCAAACTGAATTTAAAAACCATGAACTTAATTTATTGCATCCTGGAAGATCATCTCACCACAAGGGAAGCACACAGACTCAAAGTTAGAGGATGGAACATGAGTTTCCAGGCAAATGGATCACAAAAGAAGGCAGGAGTCACAATCTTAATATCAGATAAAACAACCTTTAAGCTATCAAAAATTTAAAAAGATATGAAAGCATTACATAATGATAAAAGATTCAATCCATCATCAAGAAATATCTGCCCTAAGCATATATGCACCCAACACAAGAGCAACAGTGTTTATAAACCAGCTACTAAGTAAACTAAAAAAAGATACTAACTCTAACACTATTATAGCTCAGGACTTAAATATCCCAATGATATCCCTAGATAGATCATCAAGGCAAAAAAATCAACAAAGAGATCCAGCACCCCAACTTGACACTCGACCAAATGGATTTAATAGATATCTGCAGAATACTCCACTCAACAACCACAGAATATACATTCTACTCACCACCACATGGAATGTACTCTAAGATCGATCACATCCTAGGCCATTAATCAAGCATAAACAAATTTCATAAGACTGAAATACTTCCATGCACCTTCTCAGACCACAGTGGAATAAAAATAAATATCAATACAACACAATTCCCCCAAAATATACAAAGACATGGACACTAAAGAGCATCATGCTGAATGACTACTGGGTCAACACAGAAATCAAAACAGAAATTAAAAGATTCCTGGAAAGCCAGGCTTGGTGGCTCAGCCTGTAATCCTGCGCCTTTGGGAGGCTGAGGTGAGTGGATTGCCTGAGCCCGCGGGTTCGAGACCCGCCTGGGCAGCGAGACTTCACCTCTACAATAAATCAAAAAATCAGCCGGGCGTGGTAGTGCATGCCTGTAATTCCAGCTACTTGGAAGGCTGAGGCGGAAGGATCACCAGAGCCCAGCAGGTCGAGGCTGCGGTGGCCGAGAGCGGCCACTGCACTCCAGTCTGGGTGACAGAGTGAGACTCCAACTCAAAAAAAAAAAAAAGATTCCTGGAAACAAATGAAAATGAGGAAATATCTTACTAAAACCTCTGGAATGCTGTGAAAACAGTTCTAAGAGGGGAATTTATATCTCTACAAAACACATCGAGAAAATAGAAAGATCACAAGTTAAGCCTAACATATCACCTAAGGGAGTTGGAAAGACAAGACCATCAAAGCCCTAACTTCAGCAGAAGAATCCAGATCACCAAAGTAAAAACCCAATTACAGGACATAGAAAAAAAATCACAGAAAAAAAATCAACAAACCAAAATTCTGGTTCTTTGAAAGAATTAAAAAAATGTGATGGACCCCTAGCCAGAATGACCAAGAAAAAGAGAGAAAAGGCCCAAATAAACACAATCAGAAATGAAAAAGATCAAATCACAACTGACCCCAAAGAACCGCAAAAGATTATCAGAGATTACTATGCACACTTGTATGGAAATAAACTTGATAACCTAAATGAAATGGAGGACTTTCTGACATGATATAATCTCCCCAGGTTGAAACAAGAAGACACTGAGACACTAAATAGACCAATAACAACTTAGGAAATTGATTCCATCATAAGAAAACTACCTAAAAATAAAAAATGGACCAGATGACTTTCCAGCAGAATTCTGCAAAACGTACAAGGAGGAGTTGATACCAGTCCTATTGAAAGTATTCCAGGCAATTGAGAAAGACAGAATTGTCCCTAAATTATTTTACATAGCTAACATCACATTGATACCCAAACTGGGTAAAGATGCAACAAAAAAAAAAGAACTACAGGCCAATATCCCTGATGAACATAGATGGAAAAATTTTCAACAAGATTCTAGCAAATTGTATCCAACAACATATCTCAAAAATCTTCTACCATGGCCAAGTAGGCTTCAGCCCCAGGATGCAGGGCTGGTTCAACATCTGCAAGATCGTAAGTGTAATTAAATAAATTAACTGATATAAAAACAAGAATATGATTATATTTTAGATGCACAAAAAGTTTTGATGAAATCCAGCATCCTTCTTGATAAAAATCCTCAAACACCTACATATAGACACCATATCTCAAAATAGTAAGCATCATCTACAATAAACCCACAGCTGAATGGACAGAAACTGGAAACATTTCCTCTGAAAACTGGAACAAGACAAGGCTGCACACTTAACCAACTTGCTCAACATTGTATTGGAAGTCCTATCTAGAGCAATTAAACAAGAGAAGGAAATCAGGGGTATCCAAAGAGAAAAAGAGGAAGTTAAGTTATCCCTCTTTGCTGGCGATATGATCCTATAACTTGAAAACCAAAGAGAATCTGTTAACAACCTGCTTTCACTGATAAAGGACTTTGGCAAATCTCAGGGAACAAAATAAATGTGCAAAAGACAGCTGTATTCTTATAAACCCGCTACAACCTGGCAGAGAACCAAATAAAAAGCAGAATCCCATTCACAATAGCTACATACAAAAAAATGAAATATCTCGGCATATTCCTAACCAGAGAATTGAAGACCTATATAGTGAAAACTACAAAACGCTGCTCAAAGAAATCTAAGAAGACACAAACAAATGGAAAAATATTCCATGTTCATGGATAGGAAGAATTAGCATTGTTAAGAGGTCCATCCTACCCAAGGCAACCTACAGATTCAATGCAATACCCATTAAATTACCAACATCATTCTTCTCACACCTGGAGATGACAATAAAGAAATACATATGGAAACATAAACAACCACCAACAGCCAAAGTAATCCTCAACAAAAGAAACAAAGTGGGAGGTATATCACACTTCCACACTTTAACTTGACTTTAAAGCACAATAATCAAGCCAGCCTGCTGTTGGTACAAGAACAGGCATGTAGATCAATGGAACAAGATAGAGATACTAGAAGCAAAACCTCAATTTCTCAACCAACTCTTATTCAACAAAACCTCTACCAACAACCACTATATAGAGGAGAACCTAATCAGTAAATGGTGCTGGGAAAACTGACTGACCACATGCAGAAGAATGAAACAGAACCCCTACTTATCACCTTACACAAAAATCAATTCTAAATGGAACAAAGACCTAAACATAAAACCTCAAGCTATAAGAACCTTAGAAAATCCAGGAGACACCTTTTTGGAAATTGGAACTGGCAATCAATTCCTGATCAAACCCCCAATTGCCCATGCCATAAGAGATAAGATAGACAAGTGGAACCTCATCAAACTCAAAAGCTTTTGCAAAGCAAAAGAAACCATCAAGAAAATGAGGAGACAGCCCACAGAATGAGAAAAAATATTTTTCCACAAAATATTTTTGTATATCTGACAAAAGCCTAACATCCAGGATCTATAAGGAACTCAAATATACTGATAGAAAAAAACCAGCCCCATTAAAAAGTGGACAAAAGACATGAATAGACACTTCTTAAAAGAAGACATACAGGCAGCCAACAGACACATGAAAAAATAGTCAGTTTCACTAATCATCAGAGAAATGCAAATCAAAACCACACTGAGATACCACCTAATCCCAGTAAGAATGGCCATCATTAATAAAACAAGCAACAACAGATGCTGGCAAGGATGCAGAGAAAAAGGAAAGCTTTTATACTGCTGGTGGAAATGCAAACTAGTGCAACCTCTTTGGGAAATAGTGTGGTGATTTCTAAAAGAACTAGACATTGACCTTCCACATGACCCAGCAATCCCCCTACTGGGAATATATGTGAAAGAACTAAAATCATTCTACAAAAAAGATACCTGTACACACATGTTTATTGCAGCACTGTTCACAACAGCAAAAATATGGAACCAGCCGTGCTGCCCACTGAAACTGGACTGGATTTTTAAAATGTGGTACATATACACAGTGGAATATTATGCAGCCATAAAGAAGGACAAACATCTGGACTTTGCTTAAACTTCATGAATTTAGAGTCTATCATATTCAGTAGTCTATCACAGAAACAAAGAACAGAGTACCACATGTTCTCACTCATAAGCAGACCCTGAATATTTACCACAATACTACAGGAAAGGAATTGGCAGTAGTGGGATACTGCTGGAGTGGAGGGAGGGGGACACAAGATCAACAAGAGTACCTTATCTCAAACCAGGCAAAGTGGGGACCAAAAGAAAACTCAAACTTTGCCTGTTACAATGACCAGTTGTATGTCTAATCCTGAATTGTACCCCACACCTTTAAAGAGAGAGAGAGAGAGAGAGAGAAATACCACCTAGAAGAAAAATGAAAGAAAGAAAGAAACCCATAGTACTAACAGCAAAAAAAATTTTAAAAGAAACATTCTATTTCCTTTTTAATTTCTTCATTGACCCAATGGTCACTCAGGAACATATTGTTTAATTTCTGTGTATTTGTACAATTTTCAAAATTCCTCGTTATTGATGTCTAGTTTTATTTCACTGTGGTCTGAAAAGATACTTGGTATGATTTTAATTTGCTGAACCTTGTTTTGTGGTGTAACATATTGTCTGTCCTGGAGAATGTTCCATGTGCTGATGAGAAGAATGTGTATTAAGCAACTGTGAAATAAAATGTTTCGTAGATGTCTGTCAGGTCTATTTGGTCTAAAGTGCAGTTTATATTCAATGTTTCTCTGTTAATTTTAAGTCTAGATGGTCTGCCTAATGCTGAGAGTGGGATGTTGAAGTTCCCAACTACTAATGTTTTGGCACCTAACTCTCCCTTTAGATCTAATAATATTTGCTTTATACACCTGGGGACTCTAGCATTCGATACATATTTAGAAATGTATCCTCTTGCTGAATGTATCCCTTTGTCACTATATAGTGACCTTCATTCTCTCTCTCTCTCTCTCTCTCTCTCTCTCTCTCTCTCTCTCTCTCTCTCTTTCTTTAACTATTTTTGACTTAAAGTCTGTTTTATATGATATAAGGGTATAGATACTCCTGCTCACTTTTGGTTTCTGTTGGCATGGAATATCTTTTTCATCCCTTTACTCTCAGTCTATATGCGTCTTTACAGATGAAAGGCGTTTCTTGTAGGCAATGTATGGTTGGATCATTGTTTTAAATTCATTCAACAAGTCTATATTTTTATTTATTTTTTATTTTTTTATTTTTTGAGTTGGAGTCTCACTCTGTTGCCCAGACTGGAGTGCAGTGGCCGCTCCTGGCCACTGCAGCCTCGACCTGCTGGGCTCTGGCGATCCTTCTGCCTCAGCCTTCCAAGTAGCTGGAACTACAGGCGCATGCTACCACACCCGGCTAATTTTCTATTTTTATTGTAGAGATGAGGTCTGGCCAAGTTGCCCAGGCAGGTGTCGAACCCGCGGGCTCAGGCAATCCACCTCAGACTCCCAAAGCGCGGGATTACAAGCTGAGCCACCGAGCCCGGCTATTTTTAAGTGGAAAATTTAATTCATTTACATTCAAAGTTGTTATTGATACATGAGGATTTATTCCTGTCATTGTATTAATTTCTTTTTGTTTCTTTGTATATCTTTTATTCTTTTCTTTCTCTCTTCTTGTTTATCGTTGCAGTTTGTGGGTGTTTTTGCAATGGTTACCTTTGAGTACTTTTTCTTTTTGTGTTTTCTCTACCCATGAGTTTTATATTTTCATGCATTTTCATGATGGTAAATATCCTCCTTTTGCTTTCAAGTGTAGGCCTTCCTTAAACATTTTTGGTAGGGTGATCTAGTGGTAATGAATTCTATCAGGTTTTGCTTTTCTGGGAAAAAACTTTATTTTTCTTTCATGTATGAAGGATAACTTTTCTGGGTATACTATTTTTCGTTGAATGTTCTTATATTTTACCACCTTAAAAATATCATCCCATTCTCTCCTGGCTTATAAGGTTTCTGCTGAGAAATCCACTATTAGTCCGACAAGGGTTTTCTTATAGGTGACTATTTGATCTTCTCTTGTTGTATTGATTTAGTTATTTATTGTTATTATTATTGTTATTGTTATTATTTTTTTGAGTCAGAGTTTCACTCAGTCGCCCAGGCTGCGGCACCTGACATGCTGAACTCTGATGTTCCTTCTGCCTTAGCCCTCCAAGTAGCCAGAACTACAGGCATATACCACCAAGCCCAGCTAATTTTTTTTTTTTATTTATTGTAGAGATGAGGTCTCACCTAGTTGCCTAGGCTGGGCTCAAACCCCCGGGATCAGGTAGTCCTCTTGCCTCTACCTCCCAAAGTGCTGGGATTACAGGAGTGAGTCACCAGGCTTGGCCCTCTTGTTGTTTTAAGAATTCTCTATTTTTCTTTGACTTTTGATAGTTTGACTATGCTACGCCATGGAGACATTTTGGTATTGTAGCAATCTGGGGTTTCTATACCTGGATGTCTAAATCTTTTGATAGGCTTGGAAAGTTGTCAGCTATTATTTTTTGTTAAGGTGGTTTTTTATGCCTTTGGCCTTCTCTTCACTTTATGAAACACCCAAAATTTGAATATTTTGTTACTTTATGATGTCCTATATATCACATAAGGCTTGTTCATTCTTTTTAAAATGTCAAAAGGCATATCTTGTGTCCTTACGTTCTTACATCGGTATCTGTGTATATGGATAACAGTTGCTTCTTCCAGTTTTCGTCTTGGATTTTATAGGGGAACACGTTTTCCTGAAAACTGTATCTATGGTGTTGATTGGGTAGGACTCATAGCTTTGATACCTGCTATATGCAATAGTATAGTTTCCATATGATTTTTTCAGCTGTAAGAGACATCAGTGGTGCCTCTGTTTCCCCCCCCCCACCCACCCAGTGGCTTAGGCTGCAGTTTTTAATGGAGGCTATGGTGCGGTTTTTGGGGGGGCTAGGGATAGGGCAGCCAAGTGGGCCAGTCCTTGAGCCCCAGTTGTGGCAGTAATGGATTGAGCATGCTTTCCCTTGGGTTCCCACACGATATATGTGGGTAATGATTTTAGTAGGTACAACCAGCTAAGTCTTTGACCTCTAGGCACCTTTCTCATGTGCTGGCTGTGGCAGCAGTGAACCAAGAAGGTGAGCAGGTTCTTGGCTCCTGGGAAGTATAAATGACATGAGTAATGACAGTAGAGGTAGCAGGACAATCCTTAGGCTCCCAGAGGCACAAACTGGTGTTAGTAGTGACTGTACTGCACTGGGAAGGCCAGTTCATAGGCACCCAGGAGGCACATGTGGGTGTCACCTGTGGTAGCATAGTAGGCTGGGTAGGCTTATCTTCAGTCTCCTGGGAGAAGTACACAGATGCCAGTGGTGGTGAGTACAGCAGGGCAATCACCAGACAGCATGCTTGGACACTGGTGGGGGGTGGGGTGATGGGTAGTGCCAAGCTGGGCAGGCCTTTCCTCAGGTCCTCTAGTGGTGCACATGGTTGGGCACACGTGGTGGGGGGCAGGATAAAGTGATCTCCAAGCCCCCATCAGAGTGCTCAGGTGGCTGCAGTATCATCAGTGGCAGTGGCTATGGAAAGGCTGTCCTCAGGTCATGTGCAAGAATGTTGTAGCCCTGCTGCTAGCGGGTGGAGTTGCTGTCAGTGGCAGTAGCCCAGGCAGACTGGTTTCAGGTTTTAAGGAACACATACTTTTACTCCCTTTACCCTTGTTGTGTTGCATTGCTCATCCTTGGGGGACAAAACACTGTGTGTGTGTTGGCATTCTGGAGACCCTGCCACTATGCTGTGTCTAACTGATGTTGAATGACTGCGGCCCTCCAGATGGACATGGGGCAATGTCAGTACAGATTTGGGGACATAGAGATGCAGGGGCTGTTGGGCCCCAGGGCAGGATGTAGTCTGGTGAGAGAAGGGCTGTCAAAATGGCACTGTGCTGCAGCTGCTTAGATCCCAGGGAGGGTGGGACCCAATATTAACTCCCTCTCAAGAGCAATGCCATCATCACAGTCTCCAGGTAGCTCCCTGTGGTACTCTCAGGGCCAGCCATGATGGAGGCACTTTCCAGAGGGATTAGGATTGCAGGAGACTGCAGTGGGAATGTGTACTGCTGAGGGTCTCTCACTCACCATTTTCTCCTTCTGGGGGACTCTGAGTTCCCAGCCAATCCTGGTCAAGCTAACTGTCTTGTTTCCTTCTTCCATGCCTCAGGTATTTTCTGTCACTTATTTGTTGAATTCCAATGTTCTCTTTTAGATGCTTTATTCTACTTACTATTCTGGTTATTTGTAAAAGAGGCAAGTGCCAGATGCTACCAGTCAACGAATTTGATGCCCCTTGTCAGTTTCTGTTTTTATGAGTGTTTTCTATTACACTTATTTTCAGTTTTTATTTTATTATTTACTGCCTTTGACTTTCATTAGGATTAATTTGCTGTCTTTGATTTTTTTAAGAAAGATGTTTACTTCATTGATTTTCATCTTTTCTTTTTTAGTATGTTTACTTCAAACTACAAATTTCTCTCTAAACCTGGATTTAGCTATGCCTCACAAGTTTTTTGGGGTTTTTTTGTTTTGTTTTGTTTTGTTTTGTTTTTGAGTTGGAGTCTCACTCGGTCACCCAGATTGGAGTGTAGTGGCCGCTCCCGGCCACTGCAGCCTCGACCTGCTGGGCTCCAGCGATCCTTCCGCCTCGACCTTCCAAGCAGCTGGAACTGCAGGTGCGCACTACCATGTCCAGCTAATTTTTGACTTATTGTAGAAATGAGGTCTGGCCAAGTTGCCCAGGCAGGTCTCGAACCCGGGGGCTCAGGCAGTTCACTCACCTTGGCCTCCCAAAGCGTGGGATTACAGGCTGAGCCACCGAGCCCAGCCCTCACAAGTTTTAATTGCAGTATTATCATCATTTATTTACACATTTTCTATTTTTCACTGTGATCTTTGTCTTTAACTCAGAGTTACTTGGAAGTATGTGTCTTAATTTCCAAAACTATGGGAATTTTCTGGTTATTTTTCTCTTATTGATTTCTTGCTCAACTTGTTCAGTAATATACTTTATGTTTACATTTTTTTCAAAAACTTGAGACTTGAATTACCATCTAAAATAATATGCCTCTTGTAAACAGTGTACTCTTGACTTTTTAACAACTGAAAATATTATTGATACATTAATCTCTTTACATTTAATGCAATTACTGAAATTAATGGGTTAAATATATTATTTTTACTATTTTTTATTTGTTCTATTATTTATTTTCTCACACTTTATTTTCAGTTGTATTAATGGGTTTTTTTCTTAAATTTTTTTTAACATGTAAAATACATGTTAAAAATAAATGTACCATGTTCACTATTTTTAACTCTACAGTTCAGTGATTTTAAATACATTCACATTGTTGGGCAACCATCACCACTATCCATTTCCAGAACTCTTTTCATCTTGCAAAACTGAAATTCTGTACCCATTAAACAATAACTTCCTTGCCCTCCTTTCCCTAAGCCCTAGCAACCACCATTCTATTTTCAGTATCTATGATTCTAACTATTCTAGGCACCTAATGTAAGTGGAATCATACAGTATTTATTTTGTGTGTGTGAATGATTTATTTCACTTAGCATAATGTCCTTGAAGTTCATTTATGTTATAGCATATGTCAGAATTTCCTTCCATTTTAAGGCTGAGTAATATTCCACTGTATATGTATACTGCATTTTTCGTATCCTTTTATCTGCCAATGCACACTAAGGTTGCTTCCATGTTTTAGCTATTGTGAATGGGTGCTAAGAATACTGATGTACAAATGTCACTTAGCTTGCTTTCACTTCTCTTGGGATATATACCTAGAGATAGAATTTCTGTTATATGATAATTCCATTTTATACATTTTTGAGAAACAATCATATTTTCCACAGCAGCTTTAGCATTTTATATCCCACTCACAGTGTAAAAATGTTCTAATTTCTCCACAAGAACTGATAAAATTTTTATTCTTCTGTTTTACCCTCTATAGATTTGAAATTTTTACATAATTTTACTATTTTTTGTGCTTACTCTAGAAATCACAATGTACATTCTTGATAAAAGTCTGACTTTATACTTTTAACATCTTCTAAACAGTATAAAAAACTTGTAATATTTTAATTCAGCTTCTTAACTGCCATATTAAATGCCACTTACGTTTTATATTTTCTCTTTGTATTTTCAACTTTGTAAGACATCATTATTACTATTGTATTATACAGTCAATTTTCATTTAGATGCATATACATTTTGCTATATTTTTATTGCTCCTTTTTCTTCTCTGAGTTTCAAGGTTTCTATTTAGTTTAGTTTTCTTCTCCTTTCTCTGAAGAATATTCTTGAGTATGTCCTTTACTGTGAATGTGCATCTGCTGATCATAATTTTCATGACTTGTTTTTGTTTTCTGAAGATGTTCTTCTGAAGGATATTTTCATCAACTATGGAATTTTGTCAGCAATTATTTGTTTTAATACCTTAAATAAATAATTCCATTGCTTTCTGACTTCCTGTTTTTTTTGTTTTGTTTTGTTGAGAATTTAGCTGTCAAATTGTTTCTCCTTTGAAGATAACCAGTGTTTATTTTCTAGCTATTTTAAAATTTTTCTTTTTGTTGTTAGTTTTATAGAATTTTCTTAAGTAAAACCCCTTTTACTTTAATTATCACTTGGGGTTTGTAGGGGTTCTTAAGTCTTTGGCTCAATGTCTTTCATCTGTTTTGGAAAATCATCATCTATTATCTCTTCAATTATTGTGTCTGTCCCATTCCTTTATTCTCCCTTCTTAGACTTTGATTAAATATATGTTGGCCCTTCTCATTGTATGTCCTGTGTCTTTTACCCTCTCTTCTGTATATTCTAATTTTCCATCTGATCATCTATGTTTAAAATGCTGCTCAGTCTCTCAGTCTGTCTGTGGTCTCTTTCTAAAATTAAAAATCCCCTTAGGGGAAAACAATCTCAAAATCTGGCTTCACTGTCCTTCCCACCCCTACTCTCAGTGTCACATCCAGTTTTCACCTGCCCTGTTCAGATTTATCTCTATCTTGTGAGAGTACAAAAGAATTCAGGTAATTGTTTCATTTACACATTTTGTCCAAATTGTCTAGTTTTCCTCACCAGAAGGGTAGAGCTTAAATATTTCAAACACCATCACTCCATTCCTATATGAAAAAAGTACACATTCATACAAATCTGAATCATTTTCCTCAGCTTTGAGATGTCACACTGGGAACCAAAGAGTATTTTGTGGTTGATGTACTTGGTTTTTGTTTGTTTGTTTGTTTTTGTATTTTTTTATTAGACCCAATGCCTACAGATTTCCATAAAATTTTGAAATATGTGAACTTTGCCTTTAGTGCTTTTTTGGATTCCCTTCTCCAACAACCACACTGATTTTGCCAATTATATTAGGAAGGTGAAGGAAGTGCCTTGGCTTATACCAATTTTTTCTCCTATGTATATAAAAATGTTAATGAATTAGAATACCAGATGCAGGGAAAGCTTTAATCTGGAGTTAATAATATATTAAAATGCAGTCATTAGAACTTTAAGATACTCTTGACTTAAAGTGAATATTTTTTATGTTTTTTTTTCAATTGTACCTTTAAATCACACCATTTAAGTAATCTCTTCAGTCTGTTTCTGAGCAAAAGGACTGTCCTTCAACAGCAGGAGCAGGATTAAGATGATGCCAATCAGGAAATGACAGTAGCTCACAATTAAAGAACATTTACTATATGACTGGTAATGCTCTGTGTCCGTTACACACAATATTTTATCTCTTCTTCAACAAAGACAACCCAATGACAACATTCCAAAAGTCACTCAATTGCAATGTATAGCAGGATTCAAACCCAAATCACTTGACATCGGAGTTCATGCTCTGTGTATGAATATGAAGAGTGAGAACATGACTACTTTT
This sequence comes from Cephalopachus bancanus, assembly GCA_027257055.1. Lineage (NCBI taxonomy): Eukaryota > Metazoa > Chordata > Mammalia > Primates > Tarsiidae > Cephalopachus > Cephalopachus bancanus. Next base: position 5,952,627 of record JAPVLO010000035.1, read on the forward strand.
TAGAATTTTGTTTTTCCCAAAGCTTTAACTTTTCACTAGTATTCTTTTTTTATGATTGAATTCATAAATTCAGTTTATGCAATATTTCCTTAACTGAATTTCAGTTAAGCAAGTAATAAATAGACCACTGCATTTATGCGCTAATTTCTAAACTTCAGATAGATGATAGAAGATGATGCATTGGAATCCAAGATTCATAAAGCAAGGTCAGAACTCTATGAAAAAGAACAAGATTAAGGCCTGTGGACAATTCACAACCAAGGATGATAAAGGATGAATTTATGAAAAATCACTGATAAAGGACAATTCAAAACCAAGGATGTGACTTGGTCACAGAGTAAGCAGAAAGGCAAAGTTAACCATTTAGACACAATCCATTTCACCTTCCTCAACAGATCCCCTGAGAATTCTGATGATTTTTAAAAAATATTTATTTAGCCATGTTTATATGTCTGATTTCCCTACTATTAAAGAATTTCTGGATTCCCCAGATAAAAACTTATTCCATTTTGATATTCCAAGCATTTAGCATGGTACCAGCCACATAGATACTATGAATAAATCACAGAAAAAAGCTGGGCTTGGTGGCTCAGCCTGTAATCCCGCGCCTTTGGGAGGCTGAGGTGAGTGGATTGCCTGAGCCCAAGGGTTCGAGACCTGCCTGGGCAGTGAGACCTTATCTCTACAATAAATAAAAAAATCAGCCGGGCGTGGTAGCGCATGCCTGTAATTCCGGCTACTCGGAAGGCTGAGGCGGAAGGATCGCCGGAGCCCGGCAGGTCGAGGCTGCGGTGGCCGGGAGCAGCCACTGCACTCCAGTCTGGGCGACAGAGTGAGACTCCAACTCAAAAAAAAAAAAAAAAAAAAAAACACACAGAAAAAGAGAAAAAGGAACAAAAATTATTCAGATACTCAAGGATCATGAAACACTTGTATATTGCAAAATTCTTCTCTTCTTGAGTGTTGTAATACACAGGGACTAGAGACTTACAACTGACCTCAATACGATATTGGAAATACCCTGGAATCAAAAAAGGTAACTATTTCAATATGAAAATAAAGCAAGAAGATCTTTTTCAAAAGAAATAAATATATATGTTTCCATAATACATGCCAATTTAAATAACTATATTAAATCTCCAGTAGCAATTAGTTATGTCACTCTTTATTCATTTTAAAAGGCTATTTTGGGAAGACGTGTGGAGCAAACTTTTAGAAATAATGGAATCTGCCATTTGATATTGATAATTTGGATAGCTGATCATCCATAGCTTCTCTGAGGAGTTCCTGAGACAACCCTCTATACATTTAAACTGTGTGCTCTTGGCCTGAACCTTGGACATTATTTCTATTAGCCTGGCTAAACATTCCCACTGCAAGCACTGTAGACTGAGTTTCTCTACAAATACACATATTCCTTGCTATTTGAACAGCAATTCCTCCGTTGAGAATATATCCACTTTTATATGGACAAGTTGATTAACTCCATACTAGTCTAACTTTAAAACAGCATGAAGTGCTATGTCTTCAACACTCAAAAATGAGGGGTTTCTGATTTAAGTGTTGAGATACTCTTCAAATAGTGACAGTTCAGAATAGGAGAAATTATTTTGTGTTGACAGAAAGCTCCTATAGCTAATAATTGAGAGGAAATCAAAATGGTGATGCAACATTTTATGTAACACAAAAGGAACCAGGTATCAAGTTTCTAAATATGAAGAGTTTATGAACTTTGGTGGTTATGCTGATACCCTAGTGTATAAATTGTCTGATGGCAAGGAGGGTCATAGTCTTCAAAAGATTCAAAAACTAATATAGGTAGCTTTTAATCTACATGTGAATTTTACTTTTGCTACAAGTGAGAACATATAATCAGGACAAAATTATCAAAGCACAAATAGTCACAGCACTCTCTACCAACCCAACCCCACCCTCTAAGACCCAGTGCTGAGACTGGCCTTAAGTTCAAAACAAAAAGATCTCATTTTATTCTAGTTAATAAGAACAATGTTATTATGGTTTGTCAGATAGAACATTGAGATGAATATCACCATGAGGAGATGGTGAAAAGCACAGGTTAAGAAAGCATGAAGTAACAGTCAAGCCAAGTCAGAGAAATACTTTGTGCAAATGACATACAATCCTGCAGTTTTGCACAACTCCAAGGATAACGTTCTCAAAGAATAATGGTGCCTGTTAAAATTTTGCAATGCATTCCCTCTAAGAACTTTGAGTGGTGAGGAGGTGTAAAATCATAGTCAAGAAAGTAAATGCTACATCTAGAAGAAAAAGTTTGAATGATGAAAAAGTCAAGAGTTCAATAATTGTAGTTGATGTGTTCCAATCCTGCAAGAATAGCATTCTCAAATGAAAAATCAAAGGAAGGGGGAAGCTTGAGACACAGGAAGACATCATAAAGACTCTTAATTCTGAAATGAATATACAAAACAGGGACAGCAAAATAGGGACAAGGTTTGGTGGGCGAGGGTGCTCCAGGACCATTTTGCAGAACAAGCTGTGGTTATTGTCAGCTCACCAACAGATTTTAAAACACATTACACAATTTTACTAAAACTTTCTTTTTCCTTTGACCAAAACTCCACTTCTAAGGAGTTTTGTGCCTCACAGAGAACACAAAAATGCTCTATAACATCAGTGTGGCCAGTGTGTGAGGCTCCCTTGGGTAGCAGAGTCAGGGCAGGGGAAAAAGAACTTGCAAAAGAGAACCTTTAATAAAAACCCAAGAGATTTTAATGAGGTTCCATGTGTCTATCTTATCTCTTATGGCCCGTGTGTTTCGGGTTTTGTTCAGGAATTGGATGCCAGTTCCAATTTCCATAAGGGTGTGTCCTGCATTTTCTAAGATTTTTATGGTTTGAGGTTTTACATTTAGGTCTCTGATCCATTTGGAGTTAATTTTTGTGTAGGGGGATAGATAGGGGTCTTGTTTGAATCTTCTGCATGTGGTCAGCCAGTTTTCCCAGCACCATTTACTGAATAGGTTCTCCTCTCCTGAGTGGTAGGTGGTAGAGGCTTTGTCAAAGATGAGTTGGTTGAGAAATTGAGGCTTTGCTTCTGGAATCTCAATTCTATTCCATTGGTCTATATGCCTGTTCCTGTACCAATACCAACCTGTTTTGATTATTGTAGCTTTATAGTAAAGTTTGAAGTCTGGTGATGTGACACCTCCAAGCTTCTGCAAAGCCAAAGAAATCATCAAGATACCAGGGAGACAGCCCACAGACTGGGAAAAAGTATTTGCCAACTCCATGTCTGACAAAGGCCTAACATTGGATCTACAAGGAGCCCAAATGTACTGAAAAGAAAAAAACAAACAACCCCATTACAAAGTGGGCAAAAGATATGAACAGACACTTCTCAAAAGAAGACATACGAGCAGCCAATAGACACATGAAGAAATATTCAACTCACTGCCATCAAGGAGATGCAAATTAAAACTACACTGAGGTACCACCTAACTCCAGTCAGAATGACCACTATCAATAACTCAAAAAATAACAGATGCTGGAAAGAATGTGGTGAAAAGGGAACACTTATACACTGTTGGTGGGAGTGCAAACTAGTACAGCCTCTGTGGAAATCAGTGTGGCGATTCCTAAAAGCTCTAAAAGTCGATCTTCCATATGACCGTGCAATCCCCCTACTGGGAATATACCGTGAAGAACTCAAATCGCTCTATAAAAAAGATACCTGCACACGTATGTTTATCACAGCATTGTTCACAATAGCAAGATCATGGAACCAACCATGCTGTCCATCAAAAGAGGACTGGATTAAAAAAATGTGGTACATATACACAACAGAATATTACGCAGCCATAAAAAAGAACAAAATCATGAATTTTGCAGCAACCTGGATGGAATTGGAGTTTATAATACTGAGTGATCTCTCACAGAAACAAAGATCTGAGTATCACATGTTCTCACTCATAAGTGGACCTTGAACAACTATCGTAATACTATAAGAAAAGGATTGATAGTGCCGGGAAACTATGGGGGGGCAGGGAGGGGAAGGAAGGTGGGACTAACGGTAGTTGATATCTGTCTGGGGATGGGGGGCACACCTCATCAACAAGGGTACCTGCACAATGCATATTTGTATACCTAACCCTTAACTGTACCCCACAATTTTAAAATAAAAAATATGTTAAAAAAAAATCCAAATGATGTAGGGTCCTGAAATGTTTAGTTTCCTAAGGGGCAATTGATAAATTTCTCTGTTACTACTGATTGTTGAGCCTCTTCCTTTGTTTCTAAATATCCTGTATAAACGATGTCATGGTCATGTCATCTGGTCCCTGGTTAGCTCTCCTGATTTATTTCCTGCATTTCCCTGACCCATCACACATCCTACATTCTCTGAAGTCTGTGTGCCCTTGGACGCATTGTCCCTTTTTACTAGAATCACCTAAGATTTTTGTATTCCAGCATAGTTGTTATTTAATATTTATCATTCATCCCTAGAGTCCTTTCCCCTTACTTTTCCCAGCAAAGCAGGAGTCCTTCTGTGTACACTAAAAGCCACAACATAAAACATATTGTAGAATTTAACGTTTACCTGTGCTGCTATAAGTGCTAGTTTATTGGCCTAAGAAATTTGATTTTAGGAGCTATGGTCTTACAAGTTTCCACACCCTTACTTCTGCACATACCACAATATCTGCCACACAACATTTATGAAATTAATAGTTGCTAAATAAATTACTAATGTCCTAGTTTGTAATTTATTTGTATTACACTTTAGTTGGGCTCGTTCTGATTATAAATTAAGGTACATTTATAGGTACACATACACATATCTAAAGCTCATTGGTTATCCACGTCCAAACTGTAAATCAATATGAGTAACTTCTGGGAAACTCTAAAGTACACACTAATCCCATGCGTGCTAAGTATTGTTGTGTACATTTCAGTCACATAGGGTTGTATTCTTGTATCTTATCTCTAAAGTCTGTGGCCAATATTGTTGGGAACCGAGGTTTCTATGTACTAAATATAAAGCAAATTATTGAACCAAGTTCTTGGTTGTTTTTTGTTTTTGTTTTTTTTTGAGTTGGAGTCTCACTCTGTCACCCAGACTGGAGTGCAGTGGCCGCTCCCGGCCACCGCAGCCTTGACCTGCTGGGCTCCAGCGATCCTTCCACCTCAGCCTTCCGAGTAGCCAGAATTACAGGCGCATGCTACCACGCCCGGCTGATTTTTTGATTTATTGTAGAGATGAGGTCTTGCTGCCCAGGCGAGTCTCGAACCCTTGGGCTCGGGCAATCCACTCACCTCAGCCTCCCAAAGGCGCGGGATTACAGGCTGAGCCACCGAGCCCGGCCGAACCAAGTTCTTAATTGTTGTTGTCGTCGTTATTGTTGCAGGCACTACTTCACAGTGTCATAATTAAAAACAAGTAATACTTTAACCAAATGCATTTTTCAAAGATTTCAACATAGCAACTCCCATTAATTGCTACCTAGCATTTCACAAGCATTGACAATGTACCAGACAAAAAGCTAGGTGATTTTACCTTCTTCATCCCCAATCCTTACAACCACTCTAACAAAATAGGTATTAAAATTCAAAACTGGCACATGATTAAACTGAAGCTCAGTGAAGATACTGGAGTGCTTGAGTCCCATCACAGGAAAATGGTGGGACTGAGATTTGGTGGCCTTAAACATTACTTTTTATTATGTCACACTGTTTCCCTGTGCAGAACTTCTTTTTGCACATGTGGTGCTCTAGCCAATCTTTCTGGGGTTTTTTGCTTAAAAGTAATTTTTAAATGGGTGAATATTCATATTTTTAATGTAATTAAAACTTTAATACACAAAACATACAAAAAAGTTAAGATGAGAAAATAATGCAAATGATGCTCAGTTATTGCTGTATAAATTTGTGAAACAGAAGTACTTCAGGCCCTGGGTAGACCAATCATACAATCATAAAGACGACTATTTGTCCTTGCTTTCTAAGTTAGGCAGACAAATATTTACACAAATCAATAAATGAAATTTCTTATAAAGCCAAACACTGGTAATTCTCCCACTGGTGTTACTGTTTTGAGTATACATGAGAAAAAAATAAGTAATTTAAAGTTTTGGTTTTATGGATCCTGAATTACTCAGATATTATTGTTATTATTTGTAAATCCCAGTTTTAATCCCAGCAGTATTTTTCTGAGTACTTAAGAGATTTTATTTTTTAGAGAAGTTTAGGCTCACGAAAAAAATCTAATGGAAAATATAGAGCTCCCGTACCCTACCCTCAAACACACACAACACAACCTTACAACTATCAACATCCTGTACCTGAGGAGTACATTGAATGCTCATATTTTACTAAATTATAAGATGTCTTCATCCTCTCCATGGATCTTGTGAGTACTGGCAAAATGTCTTTATCCCCTCCACAGTAGTTGTGAAAACTTGTTCCAGTTTCCTAAAAACTGATTAAAGCACATGGAAACTCTTGTATACCTAACAAATAAGATGAATTCAAATAGCCCATTCCCAATCATCTCAGAAAAATTAAAATCATAGCTGACACTTGCTGAACATGCTGCTTTATGTGTCTGAGCTTTTCTAAGCACCTGATGTCCTTTAATCCTTAAAACAAATAGTGAAAAATGGGTGAGTATTCATATTTTAATAAACTGTAAGATGCCACCCTCCTCTCCATGGAATTTGTGACATCCAGCGTATGTAAGATACAAATGCCAGAGGTTCATCAGCAAGTCTACCCATAAAAGTCAGGAAGAAGTTTAACCCTTCTCAATATATAGCCATAAAAAAATTCAATGATCATATCATGGGGTAATCATATGATTCAGTCCACATATTCCATATGAACTTGTGTTTCTCTCCAAAGGAGTCAAATAGGTAAAAGAAATTATTTAAACAAATGGGACAAAATCAATAGGAAATATTGTTCATCATACCAAGGCACACATTATTATGAAGAATCATAACTCTGTTTTCATAAAATAAACTTTAAAAATGAAAAGTAAACAAGCTAATTTAGGAATTTTTTTTCTAAAGGCAATTTCTATGGCATTACAATGTTTTCACAGATTCCATTTAATCAAATGTACCTTCTAGAACTGACTTATGACAAAATGATAATTACAGTCTGTGATTATGAACTTGGAATGTGGCAAAAATCTTGAAATACCTTCTGAATCAATCTGTAAAAAGATAAAATAATATTCAGTATCCATGTAGGATTAAGAATGGCTTGTTGGGCAACCCCTTCAGGTTCTCTCCCACTGTGGGAACTTTTCTGTCCTCTCAATAAATCCTGCTTTCTTAAATTTAAAAAAAAAGAAAGAATGATTTGTTGTATGAATCACCACCGCTTTGAAGCATAAGAAATTAAAAAAAAACTTTCAAAATGCCACAGTCTGTCACATATTATAAATGTATTTGTTATATTCATTTATTGAGCAAATATATGTGACAAAACTCCCAGGACTTACATTTTATTATTACAGTTGCATTCACGTGTGTGTGTGTGTGTGTGTGTGTGTGTGTGTGTGTGTGTGTGCGTGTGTGTGTATGTTAGGAAAATGGTTGCGTATACATTCATATGTCACTTCACCACAGGGATACATTCTGAGAAATGTGTGTTTAGATAATTTTGTCATTGTGGGAACACCATTGTGTGTACTTGTGTGAACCTAGATGGTATAGCATGCTATACACCTAGGCTACATGGTCTAGCCTAGTTCTCCAAAACTGAAAACCTGTATAGCTACAGCATTTCATTGTATTGCATATGGTAGGCAATTGTAACATGATAGTAAGTATTTGTGGATCTAAACATAGAAAAGGCACAGTAAAAATGTGGTATAAAAGATAAAAAATGGTACATCTGTATAAAACACTAACCATGAATGGAGCTTGCAGTACTAGAAATCGCTCTGGGTTAGTCAGTGAGTGGGTGGTAAGTGAATGTAAGGCCCTGGGATGTTGCTGTACACTATTGTAGACTTATAAATACTGTACACTTAGTCTATATTACATTTATTTAAAATTTTTGCTTTCTTCAATAATAAATTAAACTAAGCTTCCTGTAACTTTTTTACTTTATACATTTTTTATTGTTTAACTTTAACACAGAATAAACACGTTGAACAGCTGTATAAAAATTTTTCTTTCCTTATTCTTATTCTATAAGCTTGCCTTTATTTTTACATGTTTTATTTATATTTTTTACTTCTTAAACTTTTTTGTTAAAAATTAAGACATAACACACACATGGGCCTAGGCCTACACAGGGTCAGGATTGTCAACATCACCATCTCCCACCTCCACATCTTGTCCCACTAGAAGATCTTCAGGCAGTAACACACATGGAGCTGTCATCTCTTGTGGTGATAACAATACATTCTTCTGGAATACCGCCTGAAGGACCTGCTTGAGGCTATTTTAGATGTAACTTATTTTTATGAGTGCACTCTAAAAGAACAATAAAAAGTATAGTATAGTAAATAAATATAGTATAGTATAGTAAATATATAAACCAGAAACATAGTTGTATATTATCATTAACAAGTATTATGTATGTACATAATTATATGTGCTACAATTTTATATGACTGGCAGTGCAGTAGGCTTGTTTATATCAGCATCATCACAAACACATGAGTATTAACATTGTGGAACAATGTTAAGATGCCTACGATGTCTCTAAGTGATAGGAATTTTTCAGCTCTGTTATTATTATGGGAACACTGTCATATATGAAGTCCATCCTTGACCAAAATGCAGTTATGTGGACTCTGAATACATATTTGCATATATGAGAGGAGGGGAAACAAAGAAAGCCTGTATTCTTGTAAAATTAATAAAGATTAATTTTATCTTGTTAATGCTTAGTGCACAGGTGTGTTCATGGTGATATCACAACTTCACAACTTCATGGGGTCTAGGCCAAGGCCACACTATCTAAGCACGAGTTTGTTGTGTTCCAGTTCCCTAAAAACCAATTAAAGCATTCAGAAACTTTCATATACATAAACATATAAGCTAAATCCAAGTAGCCCATTTCCAGCCATTTCAGAAAAACTAAAATCATAGCTGACACTTGTTGGATGTGTCTGTGGTTTCCTAAGCACTTGACTTGTATAAATTTATTTATTTATTGTTGTTGTTTTGTTTTTGGTTTTTTGGGGTTTTTTTTGAGTTGGAATCTCACTCTGTTGCCCAGACTGGAGTGCAGTGGCCGCTCCCGGCCACCGCAGCCTCGACCTGCTGGGCTCCAGCGATCCTTCCGCCTCAGCCTTCCAAGTAATCGGAATTACAGGCATGCACTACCATGTCCAGCTGATTTTTTGATTTATTGTAGAGATGAGGCCTCGCTGCCCAGGCGGGTCTCGAACCTGCGGGCTCAGGCAATCCACTCACTTCAGCCTCCCAAAGGCGCGGGATTACAGGCTGAGCCTCCTAGCCCAGCTATAAATTTATTAAATCTTCACCATAACATGGTGAGTTTCATACCCTTTTTACCCTACATATTACAGATGATGAAACAAAAACCCAAAAAGGTTAAAGTACTTGACCAAAATCACAAAGCTAATAATGGCAGGACCAGGATTTAAACCCAGATAGTCCCTCTCTGTAACCTTTGCCTGGTGTTCTTCAATGAGACCCTGTTGTTATTTAGGGTAGTATAAGACCTGATTGGATAGGGCTGGCCTGTACATGTGCAGGACATTCCTTTCCTTCTCCCTTTAAATGCCAATAGAAGCTCCTAGGCATTGAGACAACCAAAACGGTTTCTAACTCCCAGCATTTCCAAACATCCACTTGGGAAAGAAATTATCTAGGTTAAAACTTCTGCAACTCTTATTCCCAGTATGACACAACAGCTCATTGAGGGTCTACACACACAAACACACAATCCATAATACATATTCATAGTCACAAACTCATATACAGCCAAGATATGAAGTGAAAATAAAAGTTAACAGAGTTAGCTTAACATTTTCCTTCCTCCATTCTTTTTTTTCTTCTTCATTGCTTTCTTGATAGACATTGCCTTCACTCCATCACTTATGACTAGAGGCCATGGGCAGGATGAAGAAAAGGAAAGGAAAAAAGAATAGAGACTGAAAGATGAGGAAAAGTAGTAGAGAGAATCGAAATCAAATAGAAGGCAGGAAAAAAATGGCTATCAATAGGAGCTACTGAGAAAAGAGCTATCTGATCATAAGTCACTGAATGAAATAAAAACAGAAAACCAAAACCATTACCTGACTGCTTTGCCTCAAAACGTGTTTATGAGTGTTTAGAGAGCCACTGAATTTCCGAATGAAGGTGGCCTAGCTAATGCTGTAGTCCAACCCCACTGAATGGAAGAATGCCCCCTACAACTTTTGTGACAGATGGCATTTCAGCCTCTGCCACATGTCATTTCCAAGAGCAGGCAGATCATGAACTACTTTTAGAAGAAATCCACGTGTCTTTGGTACTAGTTGTTAGAAAGTCATTCCCATTTAGAGCAGAAATCTGCTATGCCTCAGTCTCAGTTCTTCCCTCTGGACTCTATGGAATGACTTAAATCCTTCCTCATGTTATTTTCTAAAATTTGAAGCAGTTGTTATGTTGCTCCTCAGTCTTACCACACCCAAAATAAACACATGCAAAACATATGACCTCCAAAAAGCAGTATACCTGGTAGTATGGTCAATGTCTCAAAGGCCTGTTTCATCTGTTCCATAATAGTAATTATTTTCCTAGAGAGCTCAAAGTTAGTACATATGCTGTATATTTGTGTGGGTGTGCTCTGTGAACTCTGCATATACACATGTGAATAGATATGATTATGTGTACACACACACAAACCACACATGAAGCTTATGCATTTGCATATAAATAAACACACGTGTACACGTGTAAAATAAACATGTTGTTTGTCTTCCTTTCTTGCCCAAGTGTTCCTCTTGCATGGCTCTAGACCAGTCCCAACACATGTGAGTTCATCTATTTTCAGACTACTTCATCCCTCTAGATATAAGGTGGGTGCTTTCAAGTTCTATTTACATTTCTTAGCTCAACCAGGAATGGATGCCTGTACACTCTTGTCTCTTGTATGCCCAGTCCTGAGTAGTTAATCCTCAGTTTCTAAGGGTAGGAAAAACCCTCAGGCACTCCACATCAGAAAATAATGACTACAATGAAAATATGTGATATATATAAACCAAACTGAGAGCCTGTAATAACTGCAAGCCTGACATTAATCTGAAGCCATTTTTCTTTTTGTCTCCTGGTTTCATTTCCAATTAGGTATTGCTTTTACCTCTTCTCAGTTAGTTTATCACTTGCCCATTTCCTATCCTATTTTCAGAGGGCATAAGCAGAAACTTTTCTTTGATAGTGAAAGAAATATCCAAAGGGCCCTGAGTTCAATTCTCTTTCATTTCTCTCACTGGAATCTGAGTTCACAGTCCAGCACTTTTAGCAAGCCTCAGGTGTAAGAGTTGCTTCCAGGTTATGATAACATTATAGGATCCCACATCATTATCATCATTTCATCCCACAGAAAGTTATTTTGAACATTCTCCTGGGGGCAGGAATTGAGTTGGTAGAGGGCAGGGTGGGGAGGGAGGAGATATGAAACAGAATCTAGCTCTTTTGAAAAGACTTTCATTTCATCCCACTTCTTCACAGCACATGAAAAGAGCCCTCAAATGCCCTTCATAGCACCTGCTGTCTGCTGGCTGTTCCTCCCATGACTCTTGTTTTTCTACTCCTTCTCACCTCTTCCTTTTCTTTTCTTTGCTAAAATGAAGATTATAAAGAAAATAGGATGGTTCCAATGTGGGACGTATGAGAAGAGAAAGAAGTCAGGACTGGCAGACATAACCTATTCTGAGGGCATTACAGGTGCAGCACCTGGGTTGATGCCACAGGGCAGCAACAAGTTGGGTAAAGGAAGCTCCTGGGGTGGCATGGAAGTGTCAGGGTCCAGGTTGGGCCCCAAGTACTCATTTCATTCTACATGACAACTTGGCTCCAGACAATCTCTAAAGAGACTCACCATCTTTGTTCTCCTAACTCAAGCCTTGCATACGAATCACTGAAACTTCTAAATGAATGATGGGAGAGAGTAGCTAAAGAGTCATTCAGTTTCTGCCAAAAGGGACAAGGAAGGATTTTTATATCATTACTAATAGATTTTCAAAGGGCAAAGTCCTAACATGCCTGCAGTCATTAAATATTGTCTCTTTCCCCCAATAAAAAAAAAACAACAAAAAGCTCTAGTATTTTTCCTACTCTAACCTGTGGAATTTTCGTTAATGCTTCAAGCTATGGCAATTCTACTTTCTACAAGAACCACTCCATGACATCCCCCGCTTTTCATGCTTGTCATAAATTGTTACTCCATATCTGCTTCCCCATCGACTTTTGTCACTCTGCCTCGTGAATGCCGTGGGAGTGTCCACACGCCTACTTTGTTCTACTGTCACTCAGTGTGTTTTTCCTTGGATTAGATGTATTGGTTAAAATGCCAGCAGGACTTTCAAAACTTCCTGACAGTCCTTACTCTTGTTCTGGTTTAGCTGCATTTTTTTTTTCTCTTCAGAACAGCTGACTCTAAACTTTACCAAGTGCATCAGTATTCTACCAACTGTTAAGTAAAATTTAGAGGAGCCCATTGATTTGGACTGTGCTCCTGCACTAGGCCCCAACAGACCAAATCAAAACGAAGCCACTCATGCTAAAATTCTTCAGTGCCAAACTGAAACTAAGTTGTTTAGGTGACTTTTCAAGAAATCTGGAAAAAGAGAGAAAATAGCCAAATCCTCAAACAGGTCAGTTTTAGCTGACTTGTTTTAACCCTACAAGGAAAGTAATCTGAAGTAACCTGAAGCAACCTGCCCCAAACCATCAACTGTTTCTTTTTCCCTGCTAGAGCTACTTTATAAAACCAACTGTCCTGCCATGCTCATAGAAGCACGATTACTAAATTTTTTTAATAAATGCTGCCCTAGTTTGTGAATTGCTGTTAGATGTTTAAATTACATTTGTTATAATTTTGCCTTTTGACACCACCCACCCTATTTACAATTGGTCTACCTTGTTCTTCTCTAAGAAAATCATGAGCCATCAGGCCCGAACTCTGAATTCACTTTGCTTCCATCTCCATTCATTCTTATCTGCCCTGGAATAGGTACAGTTTCAAAACAAATTGTGCCCCTAGCCTTTTTCTACAGTGAATTAAATAATCTACCTGTTCTTGTAAAGCCATTTCTTGTCTCCTCTGACACCTCACTTTTATCTGATAAGACCTTATCTACCCTTTATCTTCAGTCTTGCTACCTCTAGGCCTTAGTCAAACATTCTGGTTTTTTCCAAACTCTGACAAAACTCACTCTCATCAATCATCTATGGAGCTTTTTTTAATATCCTTATTTATAAGAACATTTTTTAATAAGTCTTTGTTTTTAAAAGACAATATTTATTTATAAGAAAAAGCATTTATTAGTAAGATTTATTTATTAAAAATGCACTATACAATTCTGGATTTATAAAAGGCATTGCAACATAGTGCATGCATTTTTCTCAATGAGGTGAAATCACCTTCAAGGGGGTAAGTATTGGTCCTTGGGGGTGTGAAAGTTATCAGTATTAAAATGAATTTACTGTAGAACATTCTAAAGAAAATTCCTAATTTTTCTAAGCACGCTTGAGATACAGAGCAGGGGAGAAAATTCTATAAAGTACATCTGTGAGAGCAACCAGAGCAAGCGGGGCACAAACAGAAGAGTATATAATCAGAGGCAATGGAGGTTAAAGTGCATGCCAACTACAGGACTTGGGAGGTGATGAGAAATCTGGTGGGCTGGGTATGGCTGGCTGTCAGTCTGTATGAGCTGAATGCAGGTGAGGCAGCCAGGTGAAGAAGCAGGAGGAGAAGAGGACAGAGTAAGAAAGGTTGAGACAGGCAGGAAACAGATTCTACCAACTGTCTGTGATATACTGTAAACTCTGCCTAATGGTTGGTGTAAATTTGAGGATTTGAAGAGTCTTGGGTTCGACTCCTGGTTCTTTTTCTTGTTGGTTGGGTGATCATGCCTCTCTCTGAGTCTCAGCTTTCTTATTTACACAATAGGAATAATAATCTTTAAGAATAAAAGTTTATTATATCTTGTTTTGGAAAGTTCTCCAAGACTTTTTGTTAAGAAAGCACAGTACAAAATAAACAGTAGATAGACAGAGTTACCTCTGTGCAAGTAAAAGGAATCAAAAGTTGCTAATACATGCTTGCTTGTGTATTCATAAAATCTCTATAGATTTCACAGGAGTGACATCAGTAATCTGTGGGGAGGATGATAGTAATGACTGGGGTCAGAAATGACTGGAAGGACCTTTATGTTTTCCCTTGCATAACTTACTTGAAATTTGAATTGTTTGAATGGCCTCCCCAGAAAACAAATGCATTCAACAGCAAACAGGTAGATAAAAAAGGGAACTACTGATGTCAAATGCTAACAAAATGAAGCCAGAAGGCCATGAAGGAGGGGCCCTAACATGTGTGCCTTTGACAGGAACTATGCAAGGCATTCCTCAAAACTGTGCTATTACAGATAAACCATTTGCACAAAAACACTTGCCTAAAAACAGCTATCTCTGCCAATGAGCTCTACCACTCTTGCACCAAGCTGCACAACCCGTGACCTTTGTTTCAAAACAGCTTGTACAGATGCTCCCTCTTTGTCTTTAAGTATTTTCCCTTGGCCAAATCTCTGAATGCACTTATGGTCCATAATGGCACATGTATCCCAGATTGCAATCCCCAGTAACTCCCAAATAAATTATTCGCTTTAGCGAGTCGATCTCTCTGTCACTAGTTTTAGGTTGTAAAGGGATGAAAAATTATTAAATATTACAATGGTTTGTGATCCTCCAAAGCTCAACACTCCATAACAAATTAGTATTTCTTAGTATTTAATTATTCTCTCCCTAAAGAGAATTTTAATTTCAATTTTCTACAGGGAAGTGGGGGTGGGGGTCCAGTAATGGAAAAGAGACTGAGACATATTGGTGTGGTGGATCCAAATTACCTAGGTTCACAGACTAAACCTACCTCAACTTCACTGTGTATCCTTTGGTGTATCCTTTACTTAACTTCATATGTCTCAGTTTTCTTACCGATAAAATGCAAGATATTAGCAACTATTTCACAAAGTTGATTTTTTAAAATGAGGTAATATATTTAATGCTGTGAATGTTAGTTTACTCTTTTAACCAACTCAATCATATATAAAATAAATTTGCTACAAAATCTGGCACTTATCTACCTCTCCAAAATCATCTCCTCCCTCTCTTATTGTCATTTGGTCCACTCCAGTCATACTCACATTCCTTTGATTCCCCAAAACATCAGGCTTGTTTCCAGTTCAGAATCTTGGCTCTTTCTGTTTTCTCCATCTGGAATCTCTTCCCGAAATTTCCTCATGGCTTACTTCTCATTTGATTCATGTTTCTGCCCAGAAGTTATCTCTTCAAAGACTCTTTCCTGATTTATACCCCCATTTTATCACCCTACTTAACTTTATTTCTCTTTCCAGTATGCATCACTACCTAAAACCATAATTTTAAAATCTGATTTTTTGGTTATGTACCCCCTGTTATAATGTTAACTACAGAGGGGTGAAAGAATCTCTGGTTTAGTAACTATTGTATTCTCAGTACCTGAAATAATGTATAAAACAATACTTTTGAGTGCCAGACCCTAAAGAAATCATGATAAATAAAACAAATAATTAAATACACAATTAATTCATAATTGATGAATTCTTAAAATAAAAAAGTATATAAAATAAAATTCTTAAAAAGGCTACATTCCTTCTATTAAGTTTCTTATTTTTATTTATTTATTTATTTTTACCTTCACGGCTCTTGTTAAATGGTGTATTTAACATCATATATAAAAATTAACTCAAGCCGGGCTCGGTGGCTCAGCCTGTAATCCCTCGCCTTTGGGAGGCTGAGGTAAGTGGATTGCCTGAGCCCAAGGGTTCGAGACCCACCAGGGCAGCGAGACCTCATCTCTACAATAAATCAAAAAATCAGCCGGGCGTGGTAGCACGCGCCTGTAATTCCGGCTACTGGGAAGGCTGAGGCGGAAGGATCGCCGGAGCCCAGCAGGTCGAGGCTGCGGTGGCCGGGAGCGGCCACTGCACTCCAGTCTGGGCGACAGAGTGAGACTCCGACTCAAAAAAAAAAAAAATTAACTCAAAATGGATCAGTGATCTAAATATAAGCATTCAAGACTCAGAAAATGCAAGAGTAAATCTTCATGATACTAGTTTTGCCAATGAATTCTTAATATGATACCAAAAGCACAGACAACAGAAGAAAAAAATAATTTCATTTAACTTTATCGAAAGTAAAACTTCTGTGCAAAGAATATTGTCAAGAAAGCAAAAAGAAAGAACAGCCTACAGAATGGAAGAAAATATGTGCAAATCATATACCTGATAAGGGTCTACTATCCAGAATATATAAAGAACACTTACAACTCAATAACTAAAAGACAACCTAATTTTTTAAATGGGCAAGAATTTGAATAGACACTTCTCCAAAGAAGACATGCAAATGTCTAATAAGCAAATGAAAAAATTGTCAGTATCATTAGTCATTAGGAAATGCAATTCTAAACCACAGTGAAATACTACTTCATACCCACTAGGATGGCTATATTTTTAAAAACAGAAAATAATAATTGTTGGTGAGTATGTGGAGAAATTGAATCCTCATACATTGCGGATAGGAATGTAAAATGGTTCAGCCACTGGAGAAAGATTTTGACAGCTCCTCAATAAGTTAAACATAGAATTACCATATGACCTAGTAATTCTACCCCTGAGTATGTGCTCAGAAGAATTGAAAACAAGTACTCAAACCAATACACTGTACATGTATATTCACAGAAGCACTATTTACAATAGCCAAAAACTGTGAACAATCTAAATGTCCATCAACAGATGAACAGATAAACAAGTGGTAGTATGCACATACACCAGAATATTATTTAGCTATGAGGTACTAATACATGCCACAAAGTGGATTAATCTTGAAAACATTATGCTGTAAGAAAGTATTAAAATACAAAAGGTTATGTACTGTATGATTCTATTTATATTAAATATCCAAAAATATATAAATCCATCGAGATAGAAAGTAGTTTAGGTGTCCAGGGCCCGGAAAAAGAGGGCATGGGAAGTAACTGCTTAATGAGTACAGGGTTTCTTCTAAGGATGACAAAATTTTTTTGAACTGGTTTGAGGTGATTTTTGTAAAACATTGTGAATCTACTAAATGGAACTGAATAGTTTAATTTAAAATACTTAATTTCATTTGAATTCTACCTCAATTTTAAAAAAAACACTTAAGACCATCAATGAACTCTTAATTGGCAATTTTTTTTATAATCAATATTTTTTATTATGATTTGTGGGGTACAGTTAAGTGTTAGGTATACAAATATGCTTCATTCAGGCACCCTTGTTGATAAGAGGTGTCTCCCCATCCCCAGACAGGTATTTACTACCATTAATCCCATCTCCCTTCCCCACCCCCCCATAGTTTCCCACCACTGTCAGTCATTTTCTTATAGTATTATGTTTGGATGTTCAAGGTCCACTATATGAGTGAGAACATGTGATACTCAGATCTTTGTTTCTGTGAGAGGTCACTCAGTATTATAGACTCTAGTTCCATCCAGGTTGCTGCAAAATTCATGATTTTGTTCTTTTTTATGGCTGCGTAGTATTCCATCGTGTATATATACCACATTTTTTAAATTCAGTCCTCTTTTGATGGGCAGCATGGTTGCTTTCCAGGAAAATGAAGGACATACCCTCATGGAAATTGGAATTGGCATGCAATTCCTGAACAAAACCCAAAACCTACAGGCCATAAGAGAGAAGATAGACAAGTGGGACCTCATTAAACTGACAAGCTTCTGCAAAACCTTACAGACTGGGAAAAAGTATTTGCCAACTCCAGGTCTGACAAAGGTTTAACATCTTGGATCTACAAGGAACTCAAACGTGCTGAAAAGAAAAAAAACAAACAACCCCATTATAAAATGGGCAAAAGATATGAACAGACACTTCTCAAAGGAAGACATCCGAGCAACCAACAGACACATGAAGAAAATGTTCAACCTCACTAATCATCAGGGAGATGCAAATTAATTGAAAATTTTAAAGACTATTTCTAGAATATATTTTGCTAAACTTCTTAGAATCATCTGACCCTGTTGACCATCTTCCACTCTCTCCTGCTTAAAGTTTTATATTACTCTTTTCATATCTTCCTCCTCTCTGTAATCATTCTTTCTCCATCTCCTTCTAATTTTACACTTGCTCTAACCACTTCATATGAGTTTCCCAGGGTTTTTCTTAGGCCTTTTCTTTTCTGGCACTTTATGTATGCATAAATCTTAACTTATGCAATGTCTGAGTATTTAATATCTTAGTAATCTTACGTTTGCAATATCAAATACATGCTCATTGTTCCACAAAGTTTTCAAGCCTTGGCCTCTTTCCTAGAATCCAAGCCAACTGTTTTTTGGTTTTTTGTTTTTGACAAAAGAAATTTCTAATTAAATCTTTCATTAGCATCTCAAACTCAATTTGGCCACGATCAAAGTCATCATTATCCACCCAAGACCTCCTTCTTGTCTAGGTTCACTTTTCTAAGCAAAAGCCAATGTTTCTCATAGTATAGTCACAATACTAATACCATCAGGCTCAGGAGAGACTTGTAAATGCAAATTCAAGACCTACTCAAGCAGAAATTTGGGGGATAGGACCAGAAGTCTCTGGTTCAAGCTAAAGTTGAGGAACCACGGATTAAAAACATATTATTTGCTCAGTCACCCAAATAGAAATCTTGAGTTGTTTCTGTATTCCCTGTTTCACTCTCTGAGAAATTCTAATTTACCAAATGCTCCTAAGCATTGAGTTCTGCCATACGATAAAGGCTTCATCACCATTCTTAGAAAAATTCCCTGGCATTATCTCAACCCTGGACCTGCATCCTGGACTTCACAACTCTGACCAACAAATAGCATATTTTACAAAGATTTTCTTAAAATAGACTGCAATCAAAGCCTATAGGCCTTTGTTATAAGTGTTATGCAATTCAATTATAATGCAATAATTTAAATGTAGAGGCAAGTGAGATAGCTGAAATATAAGTTTGTGATTGGCTTCCATTCAAATATCTTTAAGTAATTGGTGGATATTTTGTGCCTTCACACAAAGAACCAAAAGGGCATTCAGCTGGGCCCATAAAGGAAGAACATAGTGACCTGCTCTTTCAGGCAGCCTAAGGCAACACTACATAAACCAGAGATTCTGCCTTGACCTTACCGGAGAATCACTGACAGGATGGCAGTTCTCCCTTAGCACCAAAGAAGTTGGGACCTAATTTCTTGGGGATCTACAAGCTATAGTAATGGCTTCACCCACTTTTTTCCTGCCTGGAGTAGTAAGAAAGTAAAATACTAAACTAATTGTTGTCCAGAAATTGACTTTATTCTTTCCTTAGGCTTTTTTTAAAATCAACTTTGTTTAGGTATAATATATGCACAATGAACTGCACATTTTTAAGGTGTATAATTTCATAAATGTTGACATTGTGTATATACATAAAACCATCAAGATAATAAACATATCTATAGTTCATAAAAGTTTATTTGTGCTCTTAAATGATGAGAAAACAAATCCATCAAAAAATGGGTAAGATAAAAACTGAACAGACTCCTCAACAAAGAACATGGACAGATGGCAAATAAGCACATAAAAATCTGCTCAAAATTATTAATCATTAGGAAAATGTAAATTAAAACCACAAATAGATACCACTATATATCTACAAATATTACTAAAGCTAAAAGGCCGAGTGTTGGTGAAAATGTTGAGAACTGGAACTCTCATATGCTGTGTGGCAAATATGAAATGGTACAAGAAGTTTGGAAACATTTTGTCAGTTTCTTAAAAGTTAAACACACCTTAGGCTTATAAAGAAAAGAGGTGGCATGTGTGTTTGTGCTTTATGTGTACTCTAAAAGACTGTATCTATAATAAAGTACTACTCTTTTAGTAGGAAATAATCCTACTTCCTGTCTTCCCTCTTAATCTGGAAAAATGTCTCTTAAATAGACTAACCCTATAATTAAAGTTTAGATTTTATTCCATGTGTGATTAGACTGATTAGAAGAAGGGCAATGAATAGGTAGCATTCGTCCTAATTGGTCTGCCAGCCTGCAGCTTGTCTACTGCCAATCCATTTTTCTTACAGCCACCTGCTCTCTAACCCAAAATCTGAGAGTATCACACTCCAACTTTAAAAACCTTCTATCCCTTGAAAAATAAAAGCCCAAAATCTTGAAATATCACAACTCAGGCCCAGCCAACAATCTCTGCCTCATTGCTTGTCAATCCACTGTAAAATGTAATCATATTAAACAAATCATAGTTATTCACTCATGCTATTCTCATGCCTCCCTCCCACAGTGTTTTAAGCCAGCTTGTCCCTCTGTCTACATTGTTCTCCTAAATTCCCTCTTCCTATCCATAGATAAATTCATACTCAGTCATCACCACCAGGAAGCCTTCCCAAACACTCCCAAAAGCCATGCAAAGAAAAATACTACATTGTCTTACTTATACGGAATCTAAAAAGTCAAACTCACAGTAGAATGGTGATTGCCAGGTGCTGGGATATGGGAAAAATGGGAAGATATTGATCAAAGAGTATGAAGTTTCAGTTATAAAAGATCAATAAGTTCTGGAGAGCTAATGCACAGTGTGGTTACTGTAGTGAATAATACTGTATTGTACACTTGAAACTTGCTTTTTTCCCTTTTGGCACATTTGAGTTCCTTGTAGACCCTGGATGTTAGGCTTTGTCAGTTACACAGTTGGCAATTTTTTTCCCCATTCTGTGGTCTGCCTCCCCACTCTCTTGATAGTTTCCTTTGTTTTGCAGAAGTTTTTCAGTTTGATGAGTTCCCACTTGTCTATCTGATCTCTTATGGCATGGGCATTTGGGGTTTTGATCAGGAATTGGTTGCCAGTTCCAATTTCTGCAAGGGTGTCTCCTGTGTTTTCTAAGATTCTTATAGTATGAGGTTTTACGTTTATGTCTTTGACCCATTTAGAGCTAATTTTTGTGTATGATGATAGGTAGGGGTTGTGTTTCAATCTTCTGCATGTAGTCAACCAGTTTTCCCAGCACCATTTACTGAATAGGTTCTCCTCTCCCCAGTGGTTGTTGATGGAGGCTTTGTCGAAGATGAATTGGTTGAGAAATTGAGGTTTTGCTTCCAGAGTCTCCATCCTGTTCCATTGGTCTATATGCCTATTCTTGTACCAAAACCAGGGTTTTGATTATTATAGCCTTACAATAAAGTTTGAAGTCTGGGATTGTGGTACCTCCCATTTTGTTTCTTTCACTGAGAATTGTTTTGGCTATTCATTGTCAGTTTGTATTTCTGTATGAATTTCTGTATTGTCATTTCCAGGTCTAAGAAGAATGATGTTAGTAATTTAATAGGTACTGTGCTGAATCTGTAGATTCCCTTGGGTAGGATGGACATCTTTGCAATGTTGATTCTTTCAATCCATGAACATCAATGTTTTTCCATTTGTTTGTTTCTTCTTTGATTTCTTTGAGTACTGTTTGTAGTTTTCATTGCAAAAGTCTTTCACATCTCTGGTTAGAACGATGCTGAGGTATTTTATTTTTTTTTGCGTGGCTATTGTGAGTGGAATTGGGCTTTTTATTTAGTTTACTGTCTGTTTGTTGTTGGCATATAAAAATACAATTTCTTTTGCATGTTGATTTTGTGTCCTGAGACTTTGCTGAAGTCCTTTATCAGTGCAAGGAAGTTTTTGACAGGTTCTGTTGGGTTTTCAAGGTATAACATCATATCAACAACAAAGAGGGATAACTTGACTACCTCTTTTCTTATTTGGATACCCCTGATTTCCTTCTCTTGTCTGATTGCTCTAGCCAGAACTTCCAATGCTATGTTGAACAGGAAGGATAAGAGTAAACAGCCTTGTCTTGTTCCAGTTTTCAGGGGAAATACTTCCAATTTTTGTCCATTTAGAAATATGTTGGCTGTGGTTTATCGTAAATGCCTCTTACTATTTTGAGGTATGTTCCCTCTATGCCTAGTTGTACAGATATTTTTACCAAGAAGCAAGGCTAGATTTTGTCAAAAACTTTTTCTGTGTCTAATGATATAAACATGTAGTTCTTGTTTTCACATATGTTGATGTATTTAATTATATTTATGGTCTTGCAGATGTTGAACTAGCCCGGCATCCCAGAGATGAAGTCTACCCCATATCTTATATCCCACATCTTGTACCCCACATCTTTAAAATAAAATTTAAGAAAAGAAATTTGCTAAGAGGGTAGATCTTAAATGTTCTCATCTTACACACACAAAAGGTAACTATATGAGGTGACGGATATGTCAATTAGCTTCATTGAAGTAATCATTACACAATGTATATGACCATCAGAAATTATGTTGTATACCTTAAATATGTACAATTTTTAATAGTTAATTATAGTTAATAATCCTGGGGAACAAAAGAAATTCAGAAGTGCATCAGTGATATAAAGGTCATGTATTTGGCAACATGTGTATTGACTTCTATTAAAGGTAAAATTTCTTAATTTCTTTGTTTTCTATTCCTTTCTACCCATAGTATTCATTGGTCAGAGATGCAAAATATCAAATGTATCCCCCCAAAAAATGAGAAACAAGAGTATTGTACAGCTATGGGGGCTCCCAGAAACTATTACTGAATCCCTGAAGACTCAGTGTTGATTCTGCAGTATTGATTATAACCAACTTCTTCCATGGTCACAGTCTCATAAACTCACCCAGGGGAGAAAAAGACTTACAAGAGTCTGAGAAGAGAAACTTACAGGAGCTTTATCACTTGTGACGTATCATGTGTGACATATGGCTGTTAGTGGCCAAGTCAGTACTTTATACCACGTGTAACAGTCAATCCAGTTCACCTTTTCTAGGGTATTTGGTTGATGTTTCTTTACTCTATTCGTTTTTCATGTCTTATTCTGATTTGTAAGTCAGATAGACTGAAGACTGAGCAAGAGTTAATAAGTTGTTTTAACCATGGTAGATAAGCCAATGCTTCTCTTTAATTTTCTTAACATTGCACTCTCCTGTTGCAAGTAATTTGTGTTTGGATTAGCAAGGACAAACCAAAAGAGAGAAAGACAGAAATCATTGTCCTCTAATTAAATTAATATGAAGAGTAAGGATATATTTCAGTGTCTTAAAACTGCCCAGCATAGGATGTAGCAAGTGTTGACAGGAGTCCTAACAGAAGTTTGAGTAATTCTAGCTGCTATTTGAGGTGGGACTGTGGTTGAACAAGATTTGAATCATGTAGAGCAAAATCATCCTATTTTTCACCTTTAAAACAATATTGTAATGAAAACCATTTATCCATAATACAAAAAAACAATTATTGCTTTATTGTGGATGTGGATAATAAATAGTTGTGCTGTGTTGTATGTTGATAGTGCTCATCTGACAGGAATTTTAAGGTTGCTAGGAGAAGAGACAATGTCATCTACCTCATGTTTTGAGCATGTAGTGAGTTCTCAGTGAACAATTGTTATTGATTGAATCCATAATTAAAGGGAATAAGAACGGCAAGGATAAAATAAAATACTCACATACTTCTTTCCCCATTTCCAGAACCATATTAGTCACCAGTCTTCCATTTGATTTTGGGGGAAAACTGGCACATTGCTTCCCACATGCACTCCACACTCTTATCCTAGTAAAGTATGAGCAACAATATTAATGGCAGTGGCTATTATTTATAGGGTACCTTCAAGATAACAAGAACTTAAATTGTATTCTCTAATTTTCAGATTAACCTGAAAGGCAGAAATTGTTAATTTTTTTATTGCTAAGTAACCCCATAAAATTAAATAACCTGCAAAGTTACACAGCCAGAAAAGTTAAATGTAATATTTAGGTACATAGAAAGTTGCATTTTACAATTGTGTATTCAAGATCCAACTCTTGCAATCTCTATTGTAAATTGGTTTTTCTCTCTAAGCTTTCATTTCCTGACTACAAAATAAGTATTGTAATTTTATCTTTCCCAATGGATTTTTGTGAGGATTGAGTGAGATATTCAATGGAAAGAGCTTAGCAAAGTGCTTGAGATATATTGAGACATACACACACACACACACACACACACACACACACACACACACACACACATGCAGCCTAACACCAAAGCCTGTGTTTCCAGTCATACTGGCCCTCAAAAACTTATGATTCCCCTAAGGTACTATGCTCTGTCTTCGCTTCTATGCTTTTGTGAATTTATCTGCCTTTCACCACCCAACTAAAATTTTTTTTCTCGGACTACAACATGAGCAAAGATAATCATGTTCTTTTTCATCATTCAGGTCTACAAATAGCTTCTTCAAAAATCATTTATGCCTCCCAAAACTAAGCTATGTCCTCACAGAATTTAGGATATTCTCTCATAGTACTTATTATGTATTGTAAGCAAAATATGAGCCTACTTGTCTACATCTGTGAATAATCTGTGAAGTCCTCAAGGACAAGAACTATTTATTTAGTATCCTTTTATTTAGTATCCCTTAACACTCAGCACATGGCTTGAGTCATGAAATATGCTCAACAGATAAATCAAGGCAGGGATACATGGAAGAAATAGCTGAATTACCAATATTGTCATTCATGTGGAAATTCCAAGTCAGAGTGAGTATGTACTGAAAAGAAAGAAGAATTAGGGAGTTGAAAAACTTATTATCATGGCTACATCTATCAGGGATACTTCCCTTGGGACAAAGTACATACTTAAAGGCCAAATGTTGTAGAAGGCTATGCTTTAGTATAAATAATTCAGAATCTTTCCTTCTTCACTTCCCAAATATTTGGGAACCTAAGTTTACCTCAAAGCACAGATGCCAAATCTATCCAACACTAGTACTGGCAGTGCTATATCCAGATCACATAGAGTTCCTTGAAGAAAACAGTGGCCCTGAGCAGTGCTGCTCAAGCTTTATAAAAAATATTTTAATGTGACCATGTCAATATTTATATTCTAATTAAGTTGTTCTGGGAATTCACAGTTTTCATTAGATTGTACTCTATCTCTCTGAGTAGGAATTTCACACAAATTATAGACTATAGTAGGCAAGATTTTCAGAGAAACAGAAGCAATGGAAGATAGATAGATAGACGAGAGAGAGAGAGAGATTTTATTCTTGACTCGTCTTTCTAAACTTTGGCTGCACATTAAAAAAAACTTGGGAAGCTGTTTTAAAAATTTAATACCAGGTCACTTGGCAGCTCCTCCACCATTAATTAATCATAAATTGGGGAATCTTCTTCTAAGCAATGTTAATGTAGAGCCTGCATGGGAACTACTATTTACCAGTCTATGAGCATCAGTCAAAATCTGGTCCAAGTCCTGGTGTGCTCCTCAAGATGCTTGTTACTGGTCATAATAACATAAGTACTGAAACTGAGAGTGCCTCTTAATCTATTTGGGCTGCTATAACAAAATATTATAGATTGAATGACTTACAAACAACAAAAATTTATTTCTCGCAGTTCTGGAGAAGTCCAGTATTAGGGCAGCAGCAGATTTGACGTCTGGGGAGAACCTATTTCCTGGTTCATAGATGACACCTCCTTGCTGTGTCCTCTCTTGGTTAAAGGGTTAATGCAGCACTTTGGGCCTCTTGTATAAGGGCACATATCTCATTTATGAGGGCTTCATTCTCGTAATCACCCACAAAATCACCCGTCTCCTAATATCATCACATTCACGATTAGATTTCAAAATGTGAATTTGGGTGGGATACAAACATTCAGACCACAACAAAGTGTTTAGAAGCTTTTATAACAATATGACAAATTAATTGTACGTCTGTTGAATCTAATAATAAAAACAAATGGACTAGTGGGGAAAAAAAGAAATATGTTGCTATACCGTGGAAGAGGGCTTCTGAATAACTAAATATATACCTCTGGTAATGAGACTATCCTGGACTCCGTTTTTTTTTTCTATTTTTGTTTTTATTTTAAATATATGTGGTACAATTTAGGATTATCCTGGGCTGTTATTCTCTGAAAGCTGAAATGTTAAGATCAGTGATTAATTGTACAGGCAGAGTATTTAGTGCACCTGGGTATAATAGGGTTAATAGCAGGAGTGGGGTAGGTGGGGTTACAAACCAGGAACACATGCCCTCCAAGTTAGATAGCTTTCTTTCTTTTTAATTGCCCTTCACACACACACACACACACACACACACACACACACACACACACACACACACCTCTCTCTCTCTCTCTCTCTCTCTCTCTCTCTCTCACACACACACACACACACACACACACACACACACACACACATAACACGGAAGGTGAGAGCTGAATGAAGTTTTCTGGGTAATGGCTTGAAATGTTTTCCTTATGAGAAGTGGTGTTGAGTTACAGCGTGCAGACCAAGAACTGGGAGGAGAGAAGCAGCAGCCCAGCCTGGCCAGCCCCCACCTTTTCTTGGGCTTGTAGAAAAGTAGATATGGACTCTCAGAGACAAGACAAGTGATATGTTGAACTGTCTGGTGACTGTAATCAACTGCTCCTGGAGTGACCTAAGGCCACTGTTTAGTAGGGTTGAGCCAGGACCAGCCAAGCAGGCACAGATGCTCTGTTGTGAAATGCCACGCAAGCAGAGACTGACAAGCGGTAGGAGCTGAGCTTTCCCCTTGGACTGCTGTTTCCTGCTGTGCTCAGGGGAGGAGGGCGCTTTCTGCCAACTCTGCTGCTACTGCTGCTGCTGCTGCTACTTCAACTCCCTTTCCACTCAAGGTAAGCAGGCTAACGGGAGGGCAGGGTGCAAAGGAAGCCTTTGTACCATGAACAGGATCCGAAAGTTTTTCCGAGGAAGTGGGCGAGTCTTGGCATTTATATTTGTAGCTTCTGTCATCTGGCTGCTCTTTGACATGGCAGCTCTCCGCCTCTCATTCAGTGAGATCAACTCTCGGGTCCTCAAGGAAGACATCGTGAGGAGGGAGCAGATAGGATTCAGAGTTCAGCCAGACCAAGAGAAGATTTTTTACAGCAGCATAAAGGAGATGAAGCCTCCACTAAGGGGACATGGGAAGAGGGCATGGGGCAAAGAGAACTTTAGAAAGACTGAGAAGAGTGTGCTTAAAGTTGAGGTTGACTTGGACCAAGCCCAGAGAGAAGGAAAAGTGAAGAATGCCCTGGGAAGAGGCAAGATTGTGCCTTTGTGGCATCCTGCACATCTGCAGACCTTCCCAGTGACTCTTAAGAAGGAGACAGAGAAGAGAGCCATCAAGCCTGAAGCCTTCTCTCTCCAGGAGATACCAAAGCAAACAGCAGCTCAGGGGGCTCAGAATATCCCCTTCATAGCAGCAAAAGGAACTCCACTGGTTGAAACATCTGTACGTACAGGACCTGGCAGTATAAAACAGGAGACTCTGAAGAGTCATATTCGCAGCAGTGACACATCAAAACAAGCAGCTAAAAGAGACTTGAATGGGACCATCAGTCTTAGTACTGATGGGTCAAAACAGCAGTCACAGGCAGTAGCAAATGAAGGGACACACCCTGCCAGCCCACGAATGCCCAAATCTAGAGAAGCCCTAGTCTTAAATAAAACTCAGACTCAGAACAAAGAAGTAAATGCAACTAAACACAAAGCTAATAAGGGTCTTCTTTTTTCCAAGTTCGTTGTCGATTCAAATCATTTAAAGAAGCAATCTGTTAAGACACTATTGGGAGGCTTACCAAAAGATGATGGAGCTGAGGGGGCTCATGGAAATAAACTCAATTTCTCCGAAAGCCATGTTGTGATTATAACCAAGGAGGAGGAGCTAAAGGCAGATCCCAAAGAGGTTCCCAATTCTAAAATCAAGACTGTATTTCCTGAAGTATTGGGTAAAAACCAAGATCAACACATTTTCAGGGATAGAAGTGAGACATCTTTCTCTTCACTTGCTCTACAGAGAGCAACACCATCTCAAACCAGTCGAGCTTTACTTGGGAGGTTAGAGCCAGCAAGAATCAACTTAACTGCCAAGGCCCAACCTGCAGAACACAACCAAAGTCATATAAAATCCCTTTTACCCGAAATCCCAGGAACGCACCATGTGTTAAAAATTGATGTGACACTTTCTCCAAGGGACTCCAAAGCTCCAGGGCAGTTTGGACGTCCTGTGGTTGTTCCCCATGGAAAGGAGAAAGAGGCAGAAAGAAGATGGAAAGAAGGAAACTTCAATGTCTACCTTAGTGATTTAATCCCAGTGGACAGAGCCATTGAAGACACAAGACCTGCTGGGTAAGATCCATTTCTTTTCCCTTTCTTCACATCCAAGTATTTTGGTTATGATTTAGAGAGTATTTATTTCTATTATTTATTTAGAGAGTATTATTTATTTAGAGAGTATTTTTTTAAGTGTGATTTTTACTCACCTAGAGAATTATAACAACATTAACCATTAGATACAAATATTTTACCATCTACACAGAAAAATTCTCATTTTAGCATATGCACTGAGTTCTCTTTCTATACTTATTTCTCTGAGACTTTGGTCCTCACTATTAGCTGATGTCCAACTTCCTTCCCTTTGTTGAAAATGTATTAAAATGATTAGATGAACTCAGTTCATCATAAGATATATATGAGAGGTGACACTTAAAGTATATTCCCATTAGAACAGTGACAATAAAGTGAATTCCCAATTTTGGAACTTTTTATTATCAGAAAATTTGTCAGGAATATATTGGGAAAGGAGCACAGAAAAGGGGTCTTCTAGATCTCCCTGGAGTTATATTTTACCCTGCAGAATTCTGCCTAACTGTGAGTAATGATAACCGTAATAGCAAGAGAAGAAGTGACTTTACTCCCTAAAATTTGATATCCTTTGTAGGTGGACATGGTAGGCATTTCAGGTATTTTAGGAATTCGTTCAGTGACACGGGAATAATAATA
This sequence comes from Cephalopachus bancanus, assembly GCA_027257055.1. Classification (NCBI taxonomy): domain Eukaryota; kingdom Metazoa; phylum Chordata; class Mammalia; order Primates; family Tarsiidae; genus Cephalopachus; species Cephalopachus bancanus. Next base: position 5,981,733 of record JAPVLO010000035.1, read on the forward strand.
TTGGAAAAAGTCAATCAGTCAATAACAAACAAGCACCTACAGGAGATACAAGAGCATAACAATAATCACTTACATTTGTTGAATTTCACCTTTTACAAAGAGCCTGCCAACACATCAGTGAACTTCATAACAGTCCTATAAAGGAGGTGGTAGGCATTATGGTTCCATTTAACAAACAGGTGAGGTCACTCAGAAGCTTTCACTTTCCCAGGTTGTGTGGCCCTAAGGCTGCCCAATGGGTCTTCAGGAACCATTCCTCTAAAGAATTTAATTCTTGTCACCATATCACCAGAAGGTGGATCAAATCATAGATATCTGATCTGATTCAAATACAGTTGGGTCCCTGTCTCTCTTAGGCCCACTCATAAGTGAACATACTTTGTACCCACGTGTTCACTATCCAATAATTGATAATACAACTCTAAGTATGACTTGATATTCAATTCCCTAAGTCAAACAATGTTTGCCTGGAGGTCAGAATTAGGGGATATAAAGATAGAGACTTAGCACATGTGGTATGTAAACAATGGCCTTGTTTGGCTTCAACTCTCCATTGTGATCTAGGCAGTCACCATTACAGGTTTTTAGTCAGTAAGAAGAGCCTCTTCACTGTGATGTTGGCAAAAATGAGGCCATTTTATATTTCTTAGCCATCAGCTATCATCCATGAACTAACTACCTGCTTAGACCAAGCACACTATGCCATTTCTGTTCCTCACCCGGGTGATGCAATCTTGAGGAGAACAAAAATTACTCAAAGATGAGGAAACTGAGACCCTGGGAAGCTAAATTGTCTGTATTCATATACATTTCTCTAGTAATTGTGGAGAAATGATTAAAAATCCATGCTCAAAATTATTTTGCGCCATCTCCCATCTCCAATTACCTTCAAAAAGGATCCTAAAAATTATGTTGAATCAGCTCTAATCTGAAATCCTGCATACCACAGGATCATACATGCCAGCTTTGAACACAAAGCAGGAATGAAGAAGCTGTTAAAGCAGCTTCATTTTTACATGGCCATATTGACCCTGCAGATAGGACTCTGGGGGAGGAATCAGAAACAGCACAGAAGCATGAACTCCAGTTCCAAATCAGAGAAAAGGCAAGTGTGTGGGGGCCAAAAGCAAGTGATAATGATGTTAGCACCGATGAGACTTATTGAAAGCTCATGGTTCCCAGCACTTGTTAATTTCTGTAATTTGGTCTGTGGAAGTTAAGCTTTGCAGCCCAGGAAATTTACAGTCAGGATTTGTTTTCTGAAGGAGGTTGTCCCAACTGTAGGAAAAACTGACACCTGTGCTTGAGATGATGAGTCAGAGAGCAAGTGGCCAGGCCCCCTCCCTCTTATCACATAACCCACCTTGACTAAATATAAGTGCATTCTCGGCAAGCTGCCTGGCTGGTGCTTTGTTCCACCAATAAGGCTATAGCCACCAGGGAGCATACACATGGGGCCTCCCAAAGTATTTTTCAGCCCTTTTTTGCCACTCTTCGTTAAAAGAGGATAACTCATTTTTTCTCTTTTACCCAAACACTGACTACAAATATGTGCAAATTGTGTATTTGTATGAATAAAGTTTAGAAGAAAATACAAATGAAAAACATTTGATTCATTGAGTTGGCAAGATTTGGGGTGAAAAATTTTTTTTTTTTTTTTTTTTTTTTTTTTTGAGTTGGAGTCTTACTCCATCACCCAGACTGGAGTGCAGTGGCCACTCCCGGCCACCGCAGCCTCGACCTGCTGGGCTCCGGCCATCCTTCTGCCTCAGCCTTCCAAGTAGCTGGAACTACAGGCGCGCGCTAGCACGCCTGGCTAATTTTTTGATTTATTGTAGAGATGAGGTCTCGCCAAGTTGCCCAGGCGGGTCTCGAACCCGCGGGCTCAGGCAATTCACTCACTTCGGCCTCCCAAAGCGTCGGATTACAGGCTGAGCCACCGCGCCTGGCCTGGGGTGAAATTTTTTTACTTTGATTTTTTTTTAATTAATCAATATTTTTTATTATGGTTTTGTGGGGTACAGTTAAGGGTTAGGTGTACAATTGCGTTTCATTCAGGCACCCTGCTGATAAGAAGTGTTTTCCCATCCCCAGACAGATATTTGCTACTGTTAATCCCATCCCCCTCCCCCCCATAGTTTCTCAGTACCATCAGTCATTTTCTTATAGTATTACATTGGATGTTCAAGGTCCATTATATGAGTGAGAACATGTGATACTCGGATCTTTGTTTCTGTGAGAGGTCACTCAGTATTATAGATTCTAGTTCCATCCAGGTTGCTGCGAAATTCATGATTTTGTTCTTTTTTATGGCTGCGTAGTATTCCATCGTGTATATGTACCACATTTTTTTAATTCAGTCCTCTTTTGATGGGCAGCATGGTTGTTTCCAGGTTCTTGCTATTGTGAACAACGCTGCGATAAACATACGTGTGCAGGTATCTTTTTTATAGAGTGATTTGTGTTCTTCAGGATATATTCCCAGTAGGGGGATTGCAGGATCATATGGAATGTCAATTTTTAGAGCTTTTAGGAATCGCCACACTGCTTTCCACAGAGGTTGCACTAGTTTACACTCCCACCAACAGTGTAGAAGTGTTCCCTTTTCACCACACCCTCTCCAGCAGCTGTTATTTTTTGAGTTGTTGATAATTGCCTTTCTGACTGGAGTTAGGTGGTATCTCAGTGTGGTTTTGATTTGCATCTCCCTGATGATTAGTGAGGTTGAGCATTTCTTCATGTGTTTGTTGGCTGCTCGGATGTCTTCTTTTGTGAAGTGTCTGTTCATATCTTTTGCCCATTTTATAATGGGGTTGTCTGTTTTCTTCTTTTCAGTACATTTCAGTTCCTTGTAGATCCAGGATGTTAAGCCTTTGTCAGACCTAGAGTTGGCAAATACTTTTGCCCAGTCTGTAGGCTGTCTCCCTGCTCTCTTGATGGTTTCTTTGGCTTTGCAGAAGCTTGTCAGTTTAATAAGGTCCCATTTGTCTATCTTCTCTCTTATGACCTGTGGGTTTTGGGTTTTGTACAGGAATTGGATGCCAGTTCCGATTTCCATGAGAGTATTTCCTTCCTTTTCTAAGGTTCTTATGGTTTGAGGTTTTACATTTAGGTCTCTGATCAATTTGGAGTTAACCTTTGTGCATGGGAATAGATAGGGATCCTGTTTGAGTCTTCTGCATGTGGTCAGCCAGTTTTCCCAGCACCATTTACTGAATAGGTTCTCCTCTCCCCAGTGGTAGGTGGTGGGGGCTTTGTCGAAGATGAGTTGGCTGAGAAATTGAGGTTTTGCTTCTGGAATCTCAATTCTGTTCCATTGATCTATATGCCTGTTCCTGTACCAATACCAAGCTGTTTTTAAAAAGTATGTGAGTTGGCTTACAAGAATACATGCAATAAGATTTTTTTAAAGATAATACATGTGAAAAGTCAGCATAAGGGGAAAATTATCATAAAATATAATAAGAAAATGTGTGTATGAGAAAGAGAGAATAAGATCTAGAAGAACACAGGAGGACTGGCTTAAAATTAGTTAGAGTAGTAGCCCACTGCGACCTTTAAATTTCAAGAGTTTTGGAGAATATCTCCCTTACTGTCCTTCATCTTTCCCTAAAATTCACCATTATAGAGAAATAAACACTGTAACTGACATATCATAACTGCTCACTGAACATAGATTGAACAAAAAACGGATAAAAACCATAGATTTATTATTTTAATTTACATTCAATTCCTCTTAGTAAAGACAATAACTAATTAGTATCATCTTGAGGATAAATTAACTGATGTGCTAGAATGGGGTAAGCATTTGGATGCTGAGACAGGCAGGATTCCCAGGACAACTTCCAGAATTCCAGTTCTAAAATAGGACTCTCTTTTCCAGATCCATTCTTCTGTCCTTTCCCACCTGAGTCCCAAGACCATTTCCAAAATGTTGAGATGCAATCTAATGGCCTTTTCCTAAAGCCCAAGAATTATCAACAGTATTACACTGTCTTTTTCAATGCTGCCCATGTTTCTTTCCGTGCAACACTAGCTTACTGCACTTGACATTTTCTCCAAACTGGGCCCACAGCATAAGAAAAATTAGTCTCATTGCCTACTTTGCCCATTGTGGTCTTTACCATACACTGCAGCTTTTACACAGTGATTGCCTCACACAGCCTCTGCATCCTCACCCTGCAAAGCCCTCAACATTATAATCTACCATTGCTCAAAATCCTAATCATTATAATCTACCATTGCTCAAAATCCAACTATAGCCTTCCTCTACCTGGACCATAACATGACTGTGACCTCTAAATTCCTACAACTCAGTATGCAGTACTCTTCAGTATGCAAAGTGTTATTGAAACACTCCTTATTGTGTGTTCTTCACTAACGGGAGACTTGTGTGTTTGTTTTGTCTTCTTAGTGAAATTATAAGCTACCGAAAGAAACTTTCTCTTTAGTTATATTCTGTACTCCCTTAGCACAGATCACAGTGCTGTGCAGTAAAAAGAGACAGGTTTACACAATTTGGATTTCCAAGGTATGCTTCTCTGAAATGATTTTTGAAAGTTGATACTACTTTAAAAAATAATTAAGGTAGCAATTCAAATGAAGCTTGAGATAAATAAATAAATGCAATAAATACATTAATTAATGAAGCTTCTTATAAATAAATAGACTTCCTACTTTTTCACATTGAATATATGGAATGTATTCGAATCTAGTTTAAGGTCAATACATCCTGTTTAATGCTATAATCTATTCATTAATTCAAGTTTATTCCTTGTTTCATATTTTGTTATCATTTTAGTCTTTAATTTTAATGTTTTGACTTCCAAGGGTGGAAATTTTTTAAATTTTATTTACAAGAATGTTTTATGTCAGTGTGTAAAATACGACTTCATTGTTGCCTAGAGTTTTTGCTTACAAAATATGCTTAAAATGAAATGTTTTTTGACAAGTTATTTTAAAGTTCTACATTTAATCTTTTTATATAAAAAGCTAATTCTTGCAATTTTTGCTCCTAATTATTGAAATTTGTTTCTGTCAGCAACAATCAAAACACACATACACACGCATGCACAAACACACATTTTGCTAAAACGTACTTCCTATCTACTGAAGACCCAGGGCAATTCTGCTTGGAAAAGTCTATCTTTTGGCCTACAGTTATAGTTAAGATGGAACTCCAAAAATGAACATATTTTAAGAGTGTACTTCCTGAATCTGAATTTAGAGAAAAATGACTCAAAGGAATTTTTGCTGCCAGCATTTAGTTTTTAAAGTACAATAAGAATTCTGGCGTGCTTGTCTACCACTGCTGCGTCATCATAAGTTTACACAATTGCCTAATTTAATGCTTTCTTTTCTTACAGATCTCTGGCAGGCCCCTCAATAAAGCAATTAAAATGGGTCTTTATTCTCTTAGCCCAGAGCCAGGACTGTCAACCAATAATTTGATTCCCTCCTACATAGCCAAGGAGAGTTTTTTTGGGCACGTATGAAAGTAAAAGATGGCACCATGCATTTGCCACAAACCAGTCTAAATTACTGAGGGGAAGTAAAAACTTTCTCGAACCTTAATTTTGACCCTGGTAGGGTCAGAAACCATCACTAATGAGTTACTAGATGAGAAAGAGTAGGAGGAGAAGCTAAAAGAGAAAATAAATGGATCAGGTATCTTCCCAAACTCCAGGCTTCTAAAAGTTTATTGGGCTGAGGAAAAAGAGAAACTTTAAAGCTAAACAAAATTCATTTTAAAAAATTTTTATGTAGAATAAATATTTTAACTAATGAAATGAGAGGGCTTTGTGACTAATAGTGATTGGAGAATAAAATTAACTGGAGTAGCTTTGAGATCCCCCTGATAAACTAATCAGGGGCAAGAAAAAAAAATCTCACAAGATGGATTTAAAAGGATTATTCCCTGCCCAGGTGCTGTGGTTCACATCTGTAATCCTAGCATTTTGGGAGGCCAAAGCGGGAAAATTGCTTGAGCACCTGAATTCGAGACCAACCTGGGCAACTTAGCGAGACCTCATCTCTATAATAAATCAAAAACTTAGCCAAGTATGGTGGCCTGTGCCTGTAATCCCAGCTCCTCAGGAGGCTGAGGTGGAAGCATTGCCTGAGCCCAGGAGGTCAAGGCTGCCATGAGCCCATAATTGGGCCACTGCACTCCAACCTTGGCAACAGAGTGAGACCCCCCACTCAAAATAAAAGGATTATTTTCTGCTTTCACCTCTATGGATTCAAACAGTGCAGTAGTGCCTTTTGAATAGTGTGTGTGTTCAGTTGTGTACACGTGCACATGCATTTGTGAGCATATGTTTGCTTGTATGTTAGGGCACAGTTCTGTGTTTTACTAAAAAGTCATGCTAAGCCAGGCACAGTGGCTCATGCCTATAATCCCAGTGCTTTAAGAGGCCAATGCAAAAGGATCACTTGATGCCAGGAGTTCAATACCAATCTGGGTGGCATAGCAAGAGCTGTCTTTTAAAGTTTAAAAATGAGCTGGATGTGGTGGCACACCTGTAGTAACACCTACTTGAGAAGCTGAGGAGGGAGGATCATTTGAGCCCAGGAGTTTACAGTGAACTGGGGCCATGCCACTGCATTCCATCCTGGGCAGCAGAGTGAGACTCTGTCTCCTAAAAAAAATAATAAAGAAAGAAAAGAAAAGAAATCATGTAGGCTAGCAGGAAGTATAAAGAAAAATTTGTTTAAGGTACAGGATAGATTGTAACACAACAAAGGTTAAATATGACCAAGAGACAATTACTAGGTCTTTGGATACTTGTATTTATACCACTCTCCCCATAACAAAGACAAAGATGATCAGAGGAGAAGAATGTAAAACACAATTCTTTTACTAATTCAAAGGGAAGAAAACAGCTAAACAGTTTCTAATTAATGTAAAACTGAATAATGTTATAGCATGCCATCAGTGACTTTTCCTTTTAAATGCTTTCAAAGACCTACAAACATTCCTGGAAGAGAGTAATTAGCAAGTGTAGGAATTCAGACCTATTTGCACTTCTTTTTCACACATTTAACCCAGGTCCCAATTTAACCATCACCTACTTTTATCAAATCTCTGCTATAATATTGCCCTGGGTATTCTTGTCCCAGAAAACAGCCCTCTATTGGGCTTTCCTGGCAGATCCATTCAGAACAGAGCCTCCCAAGGAGGAGAACAACTTTATTTTGGCTCAAGGTTGGAAAATTCAGGGAAAATAGCAATGTTTAGAAGCTCTGTTTTGTTGTTTGCTTTCAAAATGAAAGGAGCTTTTTAGAGTCCCCTAGAAAAACATCCTTATTATTCTAAACTCAAGTACCTTCTAAATTGGCCCTGTTTCTAAAGTGTTGGCATAGGGTCATGAGAAGCACAATATGAAGAAACTGAGTGTTTACAAAGACTTTTACTACTTGTCTTCCTGTTAATCCTTATGACAATTCCTCAAGATAGATACTATCATCATCCCAGCTTTACCTATAGAAAAACTGAAACTTACAGAGGAAGCCGAGGTCTCAGATGATGGTAGATAATTTAGACAGTGACAGCTCACATCATTGTATGTGATATTTACTCACTGTCTATCAAGAACTGGCATGCCATGCCAAGCAGCTGAGGTCTTTTATCCCTCACATTTGTCATCTCATTTGATTCTTACAATGGCCATGCCAGATTGATAAAGTGTGACATCTCCCATTAAGATGAGGAAAATAAAACACAGGGAAAGGCAGAGTAACTTACCCCAAGGGCTCACAGCTCACAAGTGCCAGTGTTGGTGCCCAACCCTTAGTCTTCTGATTCAATTTCACTGTACCAGGCTCGTTCATCCTTCCCCCATCCTCCCTCCTCAGCCACTCTTCTCTCATAAAGATTTTTATCACCTCCATCTTGCAATGACTTACAAGGCTCTCTGCATAAAGGGGAGTCCCTCTCTTGCTCAGTCTTACAAAAAAAGTGCATATTTTTGCATCAGTCAGTGATGTGTGTGTGTGCATATATATGAATGTACATAGACTTTATATATGTGTATTGCTTGTGTGTGTTTTTACTTTAGTCCATTTTTTACAGCAACACTGTGGAAGAGGTACTAACTCTCATCTGTTTTAAAGACGAGAAAGGTGAGACTGTAAAATAATAATAATAATAATTTATCTGCTCTCCCAGCAAACTAATAGGAAATTGGGTAGTCAAAAGAAAACGTTCCAACTTTTGATTCTAGTAGTCTTTCCACAGGCTGCAGCTCGTTGTTCCTTTGTTTCCTCATAATCATATGACTTTGGCAGAAATTATAACACCTTTCTTCCCTATATATGAGTCAGAGGGGCATGAGCAGAATTAGTTTTGCATAACATGTACCTAGTCAGAGAAGAATTTATAGGAAATCATTTCCTATCCAGCACTAAGCAAAGGTGAATCTTTGAAACTGCTCCATATCCACAGCCCCACAGTGAACAAATCTCTCTAGGCTGCTGCTACTGCACAGCATTAGTACAAGATGTTATACAAAAGCACTGACTACTACAAGAGGAGAGGAGAAAAAGGCTGAACCTGGCCTGGGAGACAGCAAAAATGCTTGAGCTGTAACCAGAAAGGAGAGAGAGAAGTGGAGAAAGGAGATAAAAAGAATGAGTCTTTGAGAAACTAAGGGACATCTGACCTGGGTTGGAGGATAGCAATGAGAAAGTAAAAGGTCATAGAACTAAGAAGAGTCCAGATCCCTCGGGACCCTATAAAGCTTTTTCTAAGGGCCTGTGGCAAACTGTTAAAGGATTTGAAAACATAGAAAGAACCATTTAATGTGCCCTTTTTGGAGGGTCCAAGACCCAGAGGAAAACACTTATGAGCAAATGTGACTAAAGTTGCATTAAAAATCACAGAATATTAATAGTAGGTGAAGATTCAAAAGGGATCTAATCTAGTCCTTCATGTTACAGAGAAGGGAAATGACTAGCCTAAGGTCATACATGACAGGAGGTACAAAATACCTCCACTCAGTACTATTTCTGCCACATCACACCACTCCTGCTCTGCTCTTCTCCCTGCCATCCCATTTTCACTCTGACAGCTGCCTGCTCAAAAATAGATTATTGTTGAAGTGGTGAATGTTGATGCTGGTGGTCTATATTTCCAAGGCTGAGTCCTGTCGCTTTGATGAATATACATTTAACTCAGCAACCACAGCTTCAGCTGGCTAAGGCCTTTGGATTAGCAGTGCTGAGTGTGACTTGGATATTCTAAATTAGTAGCCAGGTGAGTCAGACTGAGTGTCATGGATAGTCTGATAGAAAGAACAAAACATTAAAGCAAAATTTTTAGATCACTATAAACTCTACTCAGTGAGAGGAGGAGAACCCCCAATAATTCTAAAGCCTTGGAGAGAAGAATCTAATTTCAGGAAGAGCTCCTCAGCCATGTGCTTGAGTCTCCTTCTGATGCTCCTGAAGATACCAGAGCTTGGGGAGTGAAGGCCTCTGAAGTCTTGCATCAAGGCAGTAGTTGAATTGCAAACAGAAGTTGAGAAAATATTCTCCTTGACCTTCTGTTCAAACCTGTAAAGACTGAGACTTGATCCACATAGTACATCTTGATTGACTTGGAATAAAATGAAAAATTCATAGAAATAAGAAAATGTTATCATTCCCTCAATCTTCTGATTTGAAGTCTTCTTTTTCTGATAGGCTACAGTCAAATCAGGATGAGCTTTCAGCTCACAGAAGCCCAGAGGGTAGGACATGTGACTTTCTGAGTTTCTTGATAAAGGATTGAGCACTTGACAGTTTCAGATTAAAGGACTGGCTCAGAAAAGGGCAGTTTGCCCAGTCAAAATGTGTGTGTTTGCATTGTGGATAATCTCGGGTTCTCACAAGAGTTTTTCACCATGAAGCTTACAAACTCTTTTTGTATTCCTTTTCTCCCTCCTCAAATCTTCAGTTATTCTGTGATGAAGGCATTGTCATCTTCATCCTAAAAGTGAGGAAACTGAGATTCTGGAAGGTTAAGTGATTTGCCCATGGTAACACAGCCAATAAGTGCTAGAAAAGACTCAAAACATATCATCTTTCTCTAGTCCAGAGTCTTTCTGTCTTACCACAGTAGTACATCAACCATGTGCAGGATGGTGAATCTCCCTGTGTCAGAGGTCCCATTTGTTTGTAGAATTTGGATGGGCTACAGTATTCTAAGACTTCTCTCAAATAAAATAGACAATGTTGATTGGTAGGCATATAGAATATGAATATAAATTTTTAACCTCAAAAGAGGTTACAGCCGGGCTCGGTGGCTCAGCCTGTAATCCTGCGCCTTTGGGAGGCTGAGGTGAGTGGATTGCCTGAGCCCGCGGGTTCGAGACCCGCCTGGGCAGCGAGACCTCATCTCTACAATAAATCAAAAAATCAGCCGGGCGTGGTAGCGCATGCCTGTAATTCCGGCTACTTGGAAGGCTGAGGCGGAAGGATCGCCGGAGCCCAGCAGCTTGAGGCTGCGGTGGCCGGGAGCGGCCACTGCACTCCAGTCTGGGCGACAGAGTGAGACTCCAACTCAAAAAAAAAAAAAAAGAGGTTACAAACCCAGAAATATCTTGCATTTAAATTAGGTTTTAGCTATAATTCCTCTTCCCACAATATAGGCAGTAATCGAGATTTCCAGTAGAAATAAAGAAACAAAGGAAATTCACTTCAGTTGGGTCAGTGCAAAATAACTTGAAATGATTTTTACAACCTATGGGAACCAGATAACTGTCAGTATGTAACACTGGCCTAAGAGTTAATAATGCCAAAAGCCTTTCTAGTGTGGCCCACTGCCTTTGAACAAAACAAGCGTACTGGGTTTTCTAGACACGAGGAAACATGTTTAATCTGTTCAGTAACGCAGGAGAACAGGATACTATAAAATGTTAGGATGGCCTGAATCTCAGTCGCCCCAAACCAAGACACACTGTGAAATATTGTTTTGGAAATCTCTGGCATCTCTTTCTGCTTTTCCTCCCTGTTCTTCATTACTGCTTTTTACCAGAGCCCCAGTGTGATCTGTACCCATATAATCTTCCATATGGTCTCCTTCAACACAGCTAAAATATATGTTTGCCAGTGATTGGCAGAGGTACTACTGATTTGCTGGGTTTTTAGCATATAGTAGAATTCCTTATAATCTGTCTACCCCTATGGACTTCTGATGGTGAAATTAAGGCACCGTGACACACTGAGGGGAATGAAGGATCAGATATTTAGTGTGGTGCCTTTCCCAAACCTCTCATATCTCTGAGAGATTTTCCTACCTCCAATTTTAGACTGGCTAGCACGCCTTAGAACTTTATAAAACACACTTAAAAATCGACTGACTTATAGCATAAAAAGAGTCATCTGTATGAGCCTGCTTGATTAACTCTTTCCCATGTATTTCCATGTGTCACTAGATGTTTTTACAGCCAACTAAATTTTAACCACAAAGCAACTCTCCGGACTTCACAGCTAGACTTTTTGGTGCAGAATTTGTGCAGCTGGGCTTTGCTTTTTAGAACTGATTTATTTTTTTCAGCACCAAATATTATAAAGAATATTTAACTGTGAAATACACATATCCCATTCATTTCCATTGTAAAATTAGAGACGAGGAAATCATAAATGGTCACAGTTTTCTTCTGTAACTTTCCTTTCACTCAGTTTATTAAACTCCTCTCAGGTTTACTTACTCTTTCCCAACCCAGAGACCTTGTTAGAACATTTAACCACTTTGCACCGGTTCCTTCAAAATCTCCTGACAATTTTCTTTCTACTCATCTACTCTGGTTACCCCTAGACTTGTATTAATCCAACAATCTGCTTTATCTCCTACATTCAGGCTGCCAGGTACTGGTAGAGCAAATCATATGCTTGTGTTTTGACAAATTGTTGACATCTCCAACTTCAGGAAAGTGTTTGACATCCCTCAGAAATCCTTTTACATATTACTGGCTAGCATTCTCTCTTATTGCCCATAGTGTCTTTCTAAAATGCTCTCCATTCTCATCACACCCCTATCCTATTACATTAGCAAATTACATTTCCTCCAGTATGAGTTACACATTTTTTTCAACTTCTCATCTCATATGTATAAGCTTATCTGTATACACCACTACCTTTTTTACTTCCTATCTCAAAACATACTCTTCTTCCATTATTTAAGTTCTAAATTTAAGCTCCATCCCACCTCCATTCATTCAATACATATTTATCAAATATATATTATGTGTATCTATGCTAGAAGCTTGTGGCACTATAGTAAGCAAGGCAGATTTGTCCTGCCCTTAGAAAATTCTGGTTGCAGAACCTAAGGAAATAAAATTGATAAATGAATGCTATGATGGAAACACAGGTGACTGTAATAGAGAATAATAGAAGAATAGCTACATTTTGATAGGGTACTCAGAAAAGTCTTTTTTTTTTTTCTTTTTTTTTGAGTTGGAGTCTCACACGGTCGCCCAGACTGGAGTGCAGTGGCCGCTCCCGGCCACCGCAGCCTCGACCTGCTGGGCTCCGGCGATTCTTCCGCCTCACCTTCCCAGTAGCCGGAATTACAGGCATGCACTACCACGCCCGGCTGATTTTTTGATTTATTGTAGAGATGAGGTCTCGCTGCCCAGGCGGGTCTTGAACCCGCGGGCTCAGGCAATCCACTCACCTCAGCCTCCCAAAGGCGCGGGATTACAGGCTGAGCCACCGAACCCGGCCAGAGAAGTCTTTTTAGTGGAGGCAATATTAAGTTAAGACCCTAATATTAAATGAACAGAAGAAGCTGGCCATGAAGGAATAAGAAAGGTACTGATAGCCGGGCTCGGTGGCTCAGCCTGTAATCCCGCGCCTTTGGGAGGCTGAGGTGAGTGGATTGCCTGAGCCCTCAGGTTCGAGACCCGCCTGGGCAGGCGAGACCTCATCTCTACCATAAATCAAAAAAATTAGCCGGGCGTGGTAGCGCGCGCCTGTAGTTCCAGCTACTCGGAAGGCTGGGGTGGAAGGATCGCTGGAGCCCAGCAGGTCGAGGCTGCGGTGGCCGGGAGCGGCCACTGCACTCCAGTCTGGGCGGCATAGTGAGACTCCAACTCAAAAAAAAAAAAAAAAAAAAAAAGAAAGGTACTGATAGTGCTAGAAGTTAAGGAAACAAAAGCTAGAAATTTAACGTCCTTCTAGGAACTGAAAGAAAGCCAAGGAGGCTAGGTGGAATGGGTGAGGAAACAGAGGAATGACAAGCAGTTGGAAAGATGAACAAGGGTCCTTTGGGTTATAGTAAATAATTTGGTTTATTTATTTATTTTTTGTTTTGTTTTTTACTTTTTCCCCATTGGAATTGACTGAAGGATTTTAAGCAGGAGAGTGATGTGGATGTGGTAAAGCATAGAAATAGAATCTTGTTAGGAGGTTCAGCAATAATCCTGGAGAAAGAGGGTGGATGCTGAAGAACTAGGGGTGGCAACTGTGGAGGTGTAAGCAACTTGGAGTTGAGTTATATTTCGGCAATAAAAAAACAGAAGTTGATAGATTGGTTTTATTTGTGGTCAAGAAGAGAGTGAAGTCTAGAATGGCATTTATACTTCAGCAGCAAGGTAGGTGATAATGTTGTTGACAGGAAATATGGAAAAACTAGTTGAGCTGAGTGGGATGAAATCAAGATTTCCATTTCAGACATGTTATATGTAAGATGATTGTGATATATGCAAGGAAGATGTTAAATAGTTGCTTGGATATAATGTAAGTCTGGAATTCAGAGTAGAAATCTGACCTGGATATACATTTGGAAGATATTATCACACTTAAAACTGTGGGTCTAAATGGGATCATACATTGACATTTTACATAGAAGAAAGCAAAACCCAGGACCCAGCTCTGAGAATCTTCTGTTTAGAAATTAAGTGGAAGAGAGAGATTGAAGGGGGGAAGCCAGTGAACAATGGGTGAAAACCAGAAAAGTACAGTATCTCATAAGACAAAAAAATGGAGATTGAGGGAGGATAGACTTGTGACTTGCACCAACTGGTACTATATGGTTGATTAATATAAGAAGGTCTTGCTCCACCAATATCCTATCAGTTACTGATATTTTTTTCAATTATCAACTTTATCTGTCTTTCCTGAAGTCTATAAATATAATTATGTCCCTTTATACTCAGGAAAGGGAGGAAGAACCAGGATGACAAATATGCCCTGCATCTCACTTAGCTGCCATCCTAATTTTTCCTTTCTAAGTTTCCTCCCAAAATAGTCTATAAAATACTCTCCTCTTTCTCATCTACTTTTTAATCCATTGTACCCAAGTTCCACCCAGTCTCTTGTTGGGAAAATTTAGTGTCATCACTCTGGTCTTTGATAATCACCACCAGAAATTCTGAGACTTGAAATCTTATTCTGATGATTTTTGTTTTGTTTTGTAAAAAAAACTTCAGAGTTTAAAGTTTGTCTAATTTCAAAATTGTCTTTTCATTGTTGGAATTCCTGGAAACTATGCAACCAAATATAAAAATATTTAATGCTTGGAAATACCTTGATTCATATTCTTTCCTCTTTTTTTCTAAGTATCTTTTTTTTCTAAAATTGAATTTAAATATTGTAATTCATAATCTGGTATGACCAATTAGCACTTTCATGGACTTCAATGTATAAATTCTAAACTTGAAAGAAGCTCCAAAGGTAGTAAAAAAAAAAAATGTTACCACTCTAACAATTCTGTAAATTCAAAATAAACCTTCCATTTATTGAGGGATGGGGAGGGGACCCATCATTTTAAATTTTTTTTTTCTAAAACAGTGTATTTCCTGTTTCAACTCATTAAGCCTTTGTGACAAGCTGAAAGACACGGTCATTCAAAGATATATTTACTTCCTGATTCCCAGAACTTGTGACTGTTACCTTACATGACTAAAGAGTGATGATTACTTTATACGGCAATGTGATTAAGTTAAGGATTTTAAGAGAAAAAATATATATATCCAGATGGGCCCTAAATGCCCTGAATGTAGGGCTGGGCATCCCTAAATCACATGTGTCTTTATAAAAAAAAAAAAAAAAAAGAGCCAGACAGATTTTTCATCCAGACAGACACAGAGGAGAAGGTGATACCAAGATGGAGGTGGAGATTGGAGTGATGCATCTCAAGCCAAGGAATACCAGCAGAAGCTGAAAGAAGCAAGGAGCAAAATCTCCCCTAGAGTCTCTGGAGGGAGGGTGGCCCTCTTGATGCCTTGATTTTAGACTTCTGGTTTCCAGACCTGTAAAAGAATATGTTTCTGTTGTTTTCAGTCAGCCACCCAGTTTGTACTAATTTGTTATGGCAGCCATAGAAAACCAGCATCAAATTTGGTATCAGGATATGAGGTCTTGCTATAACAAATACATAAGCATACCAAAGTATTATCCAAGTAACATCCAAGGAATTAGATAATGGGTAGAAACTGGAAGAATTCTGAGTAGCATGATAGAAAACGCCTAGTTGCCTTGAAGACATTATTGATAGAAATATGGTTCTTAAGCATACTGCTGGTGAGGGCACAGAAGGAAGTGAGAAGCACAGTAGAGAAACCTTCTACCATTGTTGAGAATGCATATGTTGTCTTGAACATAATGTTGGAAAAAATATAAAGAAAGAATAAGTGCTTTTTAATGGCTTAGAAGGAAAAACCACAGTATATTACTGGAAATCAGAGGAAAAATGACCCATGTTGCAAACAGCAGCAAGTTTGACTAAATTGTGTTCTACAATCATGTGAAAATTAGCAGAACTTGCAAATGATGTACTTGGACATTCAGTCAAGGAGAGAGTACCAAGCAAGCTATTGAAAGTGTGGCCTGGTATCTTCTTTCTGTTCATAGTAAAATGTGGAGGGAAAAGGCTAAATTGACGAGGGAACTATTTAACAGCTATTTTGGCAATTTGTTGTGGCAGCCACAGGAAAATAGCAAAGCCTTAAGTGACATCATGGATACCTCATATTAATCAGAAATGCCAGTGTATGAGTCCTTTCTCTAAAGTAAGATTAGTTTAGAGGGTCTGCTATTTTGTGTTGACATTAGGTACTTGATCACTAGGTCAAGATACCTAATCAAAATATGTCCTTTTGATTTTATATTACTGGAAAATTCAAGACATGCTCTTATCAGACCTCAATTTATTATTTTAAGATTAGCCACGAATAATTAGAAGAATTAATTAACTTGACCTTAGTGCTCAAGTTCCCAAAACAACTTGTGAGTCATTCTTTTGATGGTTGGTTGGTTGGTTGGTTTCTTTTTGTCTTGTTTTTAAGACACAGATTCTCAGGCCCTATGCAAATTTTAATTGATTTTCTAGGGCTGAGGATTGGAGAGATAGATAGATAGATAGATAGATAGATAGATAGATAGATAGATATAGATAGATAGATGGATAGATAGATAGATAGATGTGTACATATTTTTCAAGGCTTTATTATAAACAATAATTTTAGAGAACCATAAAATTACACAGAATAGTTGGATTTGTCTATCGTTTTATAAGTACCTTCTATGTATCAGATACACATTTGATGTTTTATATAATATTTGTGTTTAATCTCACATCAAGTAGATTTTTACTCTCTGCTTTATAGTTGGAAAACTGAGGTTCTAAGGAGTTATATAATTTGAGCATGTATCTACCTGATTCCAAAACCCATGCTCTGACAGAAAACCAGCAGTTGAATGAAAACTGTATTTGTTCACATTTCCATATTCATCTTTTCCAGATGAATGCTGGTGGTTAAGTCATTAAATTTCTCAAACTTCCATTTTTCCTCTTTGAAGAAATGTATAATATTGTGTATCTCAAGCAGTTTTTATGACAATTGAATTAAATTATGTACACAATAGTTTGGCAACTAAAAATAAAGTACTATGCAAACATGGTTTGCTTTACTACGATTTTTACTCTTATCTGTTTTTTTATTTATGGAATAAGTAAAGTATAATTATGCTATCTGGCAGAATCACCAGCTCTAACAAAATGCAACATATATTGTCAGTTGCTTCTATTCTTGTGAACTTAAAGCTTCCTGAATATTTGCTTCTAGACCCAGCCTGGATCAGAGTTCTAGTCACAGCTCTGCCATTTACTAACAGTAGAATCGTGGAATAGTCTCCCCATGATTTTAATTATTCACCAGTAAAAAGGAGATATGATGCAGATGGTTTGAGTGTTAAATTGAAATAATGCAGAGTGCTTATGATATTTATTTAAAATCATCATTGTTACATTCATGATACTAGCTGTTAGCAGCATGGCAAAAGTTCCACTAGGCACCACTCTGTGAAGAGGGACACGGGCAGGAAGTAGAAAAACCCAGATCCCTTGCCAGTCTCCTAAACTCCCATTTCTATGGCAGCAAAATAATTTCAACTTTGGCTACTCTGTAGCAGATACTCAGCAAGGAACCCCCAGATAGATAGGGAAGCTGAAGAGAGGTTAATTATGTAGCTCTTATGAATATACACCGTGGCATAAATTTACTGTATTTACATGCCGAATAGAAGACTGAAAACATCCTTTGGCACTTGAGATGGCCAGTTGGAAAGGCAATCATACACTACTTGGTAACATTAAATAAGTCAGAAATGTTTTCTTTTGGTTATCTAATCTGTTATATAATTAGTAATGATAACAATAACAATTATTTAGAGAAGTCCCATGCCAGGAACCATGTACATTATCACTAGGCTATAAAACTCTGCTAGAGCCAGGCTCGGTGGCTCAGTCTGTAATCCCGTGCCTTTGGGAGGCTGAGGTGAGTGGATTGCCTGAGCCCGCGGGTTCGAGACCCGCCTGGGCAGCGAGACCTCATCTCTACAATAAATTTAAAAAAAAAAATCATCTGGGCATGGTAGCGCATGCCTGTAATTCCGGCTACTTGGAAGGCTGAGGCGGAAGGATCGCCGGAGCCTAGCAGGTCGAGGCTGCAGTGGCCTGAAGCGGCCACTGCACTCCAGTCTGGGCGACAGAGTGAGACTCCAACTCAAAAAACAACAACAACAACAACAAAAACTCTTCTAGATAAGAATCATTAATTACCTCATTTGCAGATGAAGGAATTGAGGGACAGATGAGTTAAGGAAAGTGTTGATGGTTAAACAGCTGCGATTGCTCATGGGATTCAAAACAGAGTCTAACCACCTGTAAAGCTTATGTCCTTTCCACTGCCATATGATGCCTCACTGGAAGTTCTCATGTCCTGCACTGCTAGTTTTTTGTGGCAACCATTGTTAAGTTATTCTTCTGCCCTTTTATTTTTTATGTATCCCTACCCAAGAATAGGCACATAATAAAATTATAAAATCATTTATATTACATATATATATATAGGTGGTAGAGAGACAAGACGGATATATAAATGATAGAGTGAAAGTGTGTGTATATGGCACACAGTCACACTCTGTGACCTTTAAAACCATATAGTGTGCCAGGCTCGGTGGCTCAGCCTGTAATCCCGCGTCTTTGGGAGGCTGAGGTGAGTGGATTGCCTGAGCCCAAGGGTTCGAGACCCGCCTGGGCAGTGAGACCTCATCTCTACAATAAATCAAAAAAAGCCGGGCGTGGTAGCGCATGCCTGTAATTCCGGCTACTCGGAAGGCTGAGGCGGAAGGATCGCCGGAGCCCAGCAGGTCGAGGCTGCGGTGGCCGGGAGCGGCCACTGCACTCCAGTCTGGGTGACAGAGTGAGACTCCAACTCAAAAAAAAAAAAAAAACCATCTAGTGGTTCTCATTATCACATCTCTTGTGCTCTGCTTGTGTTTCTGCCCAGGTGTGCAGAGCAGCTAGTTCACAATAACCTCCCAACCACCAGTGTCATCATGTGCTTTGTGGATGAAGTCTGGTCCACTCTGCTGAGATCTGTTCACAGTGTCCTCAACCGCTCTCCTCCGCACCTCATCAAGGAGATTCTGCTGGTGGATGACTTCAGCACCAAGGGTAAGAAAACCACTCAAGTTTTCTCTTGAAATGTCAACATTTGATATGAAGCAATAGCAGTTTAGATGACAAAATTATAGGGTAATTTGATGAAGCATAAACATTTTGCAAATGTTAAATCATTGTTGCATGTGGACCCGTGGAGGCATAAGTGTAAACATCTATGGGATATTAAAAGTCTTCCAGAGCTCTGCTCAGCTAGCTTTCCCAGGCCTCCCCTCAGCTGCAACTCCCCTGCCATGTAAGAGTTATTTTCTTACTACAGCTCCTTGGAGGTGAGCACTTTGAAGTGTCAGCATTCAGAAGATATTCTCTACAATTGCAAGCATCCTTTTTTATGGAATCTAATAAGCAGTTAATGGGATGCATTCCCTACTCCTAATAACTGAGATTCTGAAAAGCAAAGAAATGGAAATCCTGTGGCTTCTTCCTCAAGAGCAAGAAATATTATGTGTTCAGTTAAGTGTTGAGGAGACCAATTGCTAATGAGTTCAGAGAGATGTTGCTCCAACAGAGTTCAAAAGCAAAATTCACCATAGTCTTGAAGTTTGTTTCTGTTTAATACATTAAAGGATCTCACTCTTTGAGTTGTCAAATAACTTGTATACGTAGGGGATCTCATAGGTCCCATGACAACCCCATTACAAATTCCCAAAATGCAACGCATTTGAGAAAAGTTTAGAAGATAGCAAAGAGACGGCAACACTAACAGAACAGCTTTGCCTTGATCTCTGACTACAGAGACATGGGCAGTTTATTTGGCCTCAGAGTTCCTGCCACAATTACACTGAGCTCCAGAAGTAGCAAAATGCCAGAGGAAAGCTGGCTGGAAACTTTAAATGCCTTGAAAACATAAACAGAAAAAATATCTAGTTACTAAGCAGATGAAAGTCTCCTTATGAGGGGCAGGTCCAGAATCTGTGAGACCTGAAGTTCTCAGGGTCCTAAAGAGGAAAAGAAGACAAAATTAGTAGAAAAGTGAGCTGCAAAAATAGTCCTGGAAGTCATTTCTACCTGGGATAGCTCTTAATTATACACAGAAGTGACTGCAAACCACATAAATATACCCCATAAACATACCTCTTGTGTTTCTTTAGCTGTATTACTCAATGACCATCCAAAAAGAGAGGAAACGTGATGGTCATGTCAGAGTAGAAAATGGCAGTAATCTTAGCCAGCTATGGTTTACTAGCTTTCTTTTGCAAATTGTACAATTTGCACACATTGCCTAGCCTCTTTCCTAGGTCTCAGAATGGCTGTTTGCAATGGGTGGGAGTGCAAATGAAGGAAGAGTTATGCAGAAGACTGAGCTACATTTATTTCAAGGTGAATCTACCACTCTCTTGACAAATACTCAGAAAAGGTGAACCCTCCACTGAGTCATTTTGCAACACTAAGAATTTGGGATTTGAGAAATCAGACAAGTTTCAAGAAAATGGCATCAAGATATAAAATTATGACACAAGGAATAAAAGTTAGTGACTATAAATAATTTTATAGGTTTTGGTATTTGACATTGGACAGACACTTCTTTTGGTACTATCCAGACCTAGTTAATCCAAGTGTTCACTTGTTTATCCTTACTCTGATACAGACTACCTAAAAGATAATTTGGATAAATACATGTCTCAGTTTCCAAAAGTTCGGATTCTTCGCCTGAAAGAGAGACACGGTTTAATAAGAGCCAGGCTGGCAGGGGCCCAGTATGCAACAGGTAAGAAGCTGCTCATTTATTTTGTTTTGGTTACATTTCTGCTCAAATTTAAAATGTTTTTTCAAAATACAACATTTAAAAGAATAATGCAGTGACACCTATATATTCATCACTTAATTCCACCAATTTTTAACAATTTTTACAATATGTACTTCATCACACACATACACAGACACATGCTTATTTGTATACATTTTATTCCCTGAACCTTTCAAAAGGAATTTACAGATATCAGGACACCCCTAAGTACTTCAGTACGAATCTCTAAGAAATACAGAAATTCCCTTAATCAAGTACAACTTTCATACATAAGTATAACCTGATATATGCTCTTTTCAAATTTTCTCATTGTTCCAAAATTTTTTAAAAATTCAATATGTAATTAAGTTTTATGTCCTGCATTTGATTGTTTGGTCTCCTTAGTCTCTCAATCTAAAATAGTCATTTTCACACAATTTATTTCCAAACTATTGTGTTGGTTTGGGTTTTTTGTTTTTGTTTTTAAAGTCCACGCCATTTATTTGGTACAATTTTTCACATCCTGAAATTTTCTGTTTCCTCATGTTACCCACAGGATAAATGTTGTTGGCATAAATACTATATAGAATTTCTACTTTATAGGTGATAGGAATTGTGTGCAAATTGCTTCATATCAAAAGGCAGATAATGTCAGGCAACCCTCTGTTGGTGATGCTTTGATAACTTGGTTAGGATGTTGACAGCTAAATCTTTCTTTTGAGAGTAAGAAATAATTTGTGGGGTGATATTTTGATCCATGAGAATAGTTTGTGTTCCTCACAATACTCTGTCCAATGGCTTTTAATATTCATTGCTGATTCTTATTAGAATCAATTATTACATTGAGAGTTGTAAAATTGTTTTTCTATCATTCCTTCTTTTTTTAATCTGGCATTCATTTGTAATAAAGAAATATCTCTCTCCCTCTCCCACTTCCTCCCTCTCTTTTCTTTCCCCCATCTCCTCTCCCCTCCCCTCTCATTCCCATATCATCATGGATTTAAGATGTTAAAAAAAAATTAAACATGTATCATATCACCATTTTTCTTTTTGATGTGCAAATCGTCCCAAATTTGACCATTTGGAATCCTTTGAATTTGTGTCATTTTTACCTGACCCCATAAAGAGTTGAGAACTTCAGAATTTTTTAATTCTAGGTTCCTTACTCCTGTCTTTTCTGATCTATGCCTGCTGTTCCTATAGTCCTTTCTATCTTCCCAAGAAACAATATGCCTTCTTCTTTCCCTCTGTACTTTTTAGTGTATGGGTGTCAGTGAGTAAATGGGAAGAGATAAATCTCTTCTGTCTATGTGATTCTAAAAATAACATCAGACATTTACGTTCATTATTAGATTTTTCTTTACTTTTTTTTTCTTTGGGAATCAGAATCACTCTGTCACCCAGGCTGGAGTGCAATGGCATGATCATGGGTCACCACAACCTCGACCTCCTGGGCTCAGGTGATCCTCCTCAGCCTCCCAAGTAGCTGGGACTACCGCTGTATGTCACCATGTCTGGCTTTTTTTTTTTTTTAACTTTTGTAATAATGAGGTCTTGCTGTGTTGCCCAGACTGGTCTTGAACTACTGGGCTCAAGCGATGCTCCCACCTCAGCCTCCCAAAGTGCTGGGATTACAGGCATGAACCATTATGCCCAGCTCATTATTATATCTTTCTATGGAAGTATCTGTGTTCTGTAATAATCTCTGACCAGATATGATACCAGATAGCATTCTAAATATTTTCTATTTTCTACTGAATCCTCACAATAACTCTTTGAGATAGGTACAATCATTTCCTCATTCTACAAATGAGAATATAGAGGCACAATGAGGCTGTGACCTACTCATACTCTTCCAGGTAGTCAATAGGAAGGCCATAATTGACACCCCAACATCCTGGCTCCAGAGTCCATCCTCTAACCTAATATATTTTGTGGTCTAGAGACATTTAGCTGCCATTCTGCCCCTATAAGCTCTGGCACGGCAGATCTCCACCAGCCTGGGTTCAAGCATGTTCTGGTGGGGAATTCTCTGCTCAACCAGTTTCACTTCCTTGTAGCTAGACCTTAAATTTGGAACTCTTCTGATTTCATTGGTTTGCTAACAAAATTTGTCTCTTTGTAGTGGAAATTTTAAGTGAGCAACAATTACATCACATCAAAAGTGGCATTGCAGTGATAAATAAGATTTTTAATGAGAGAATGCATTCAAACAAATTAAGTGGCATCCTATGCTTCATTTTCTTTGGAAAGTATTTATAAATGATGCAAAAAATAAAATAATCAAGAAATAGTTCAAGTAGGTAACTTTTTGAGCTGAGATCTGGTTGAGAAGTATTCTCAGACAAATGGAACAAGCCATGTTCCAAAGCAGAAATGAGCTTGACGTATTCAAGGTAAAGAAAAAACATCATTATTGTTGGTGGGTGCTGACCACTGGAGAGAGAGGTAGAAGAGATCCATTTGTGGAGAAAGGCGAAAGCAGGCTTTTCTAAAGATTTATGCATTACTTAAAGAGTGTGGGCATTATTCTCATTGTAATGTGAAGCCAATGAAAGACATCAATCGGGGGAAAACTGGCTGATTTACATTTTGAAAGTTCATTCTGGCCACTATGTAGACAATGGATATTAGGGAGATAAAAAAGGAAGGTCAGTTCAGAGGCTATTATAGTTATCCAAGTATGAAGGAGGTACCAGGATAGATGCTACCATGGATATGGACATAGAGCCTATAGGACTTGCCATCAGATAAGATGTGAAGAGAGTAAGAACGAGAGGATTAAAAAACAAACCCTAGGATCAGAATCTAAACAACCTGGTGGTTGGTGGGGTCATAACTAGAGGCGCAGGTTTGGGATTGTAGTTGGGTTCTGGTAAATGTAAGTTTGAGATGATTATTAGACACGCATATGGAGAAAGTTGAAGACAGGATCAAATATGGGTTGCTTATATTAATAAAAAAAATTTCCTCTGCTTGTATGGAGCACAAAGTATGCTAGTAATGACCTCTAGAATAGTCCAAACTGTTGGATAACATGCGGGCTGTCTTCAGATGGGATGTTATATGCATGATTAAAAGCAGTTACAATTGCTTGCTCAAGTGCTTGCAGTTATAACCATAAAATAACTTATTTGGGTTTAGCAAATCTAAATGTAAATTTGTTTCTCAGTCATTCATTAACACCCTTGAGAACATTAGCTCAGTTTTGGTATAGTAACTTTCAAATCATTTTGACGATGGCTCATGTTAAGAAATAAATTTCACATCACAACTCAGTACATGTGTAATCACACATATAACTACAGTAGACATTTCATCAAATAACATGTGCAGTGGATTCTAATATCTTATTTTCCATGTTATTTATTTTTTAGAAAACTACACTAAATTGATTTAATGATTCACTAAGGAGTCTGCAAATCTCAGTCTGAAAAATACCAGCTAGGTGTATCTTAATTGCTTGCCACTACCTAGTGAAAAGATGTTTCTCAAACTATCTGAAAAGGACTTTTTTCCTGATTTCCAGTTATTGTTGTAGTTGTTGTTGTTGTTGCTTATGGACCCACCCCTTTGTAAATTATAGTAAAAATTAATTATCTAAAAAATAGATATATAAAATGCAAACCCATTTTTATTATATAGATAATATATGTATCAACATATATAAAAATAGTAAATAAATAAATAAAGAATTCTAACAAATTACCATAAAATTTTAAAACATTTGTTCTCAGTCTCTATTCCTACCGCCCCATAAGCTGCAGGGTCTGTGGCCCACACTTTGAGCAGCATTAGTTAGTTGAGGGTGGATGCCTGAGAGTTTGGAAAGAAGCAGAAAGGTGTGTCTCGAAGAGATGGAGTTAATAGCAGCTTTGTTGAAGGATACATCCACCTGCCCTGAAGTACCCTGGACTCCTGTGTGGAATTCAAGGGAATTCAGGATCAGCTTTAGTGGAGGACGTAATTCAGAGACTGGCATTGAACAGAGCTGGAAGGCATGGTGAGTCCTCTCAAGCTCTTCTTGAGTGTTCCACAGTCCTCATAAGTAGAGACAGGCAGGAGACTGATCAGGGTCTGAAGAGTCCCATAAATTAGAGGCCAGCAAAGATACCAAGCAGAATTTGGGGTTTTTTTTTAGAATGTCTTAGCCATACAAAGAGATTAGAGATAAGAATCTGAGTCTAGAATCTGACAGTCCTTGACAGCTATTGTCCCCTAAATATTTTACCCTTTAGGATTCAAAGACTTGAAGGCATGCAAAAGTAGAAGCCAAGTAGGCCCATTTTGGATCCAGGGTATTATAGGTCCGAAAGAGTCATCTACAAAATAATGAAGAGGCAAACAGTAATTTCTGTTGCCATCAGCAATGTCTACTATACTTTCCATTTCCAGGGCATGTTAGGTTCTTCATCTGAATCTGATTCAGGCAAAAAAGATCAGGAGCCATCAGTTGCTTGCTATGAATGAGGAGGTTGAGAGACTCAAGTAGGAGTTCAAAATTTGACAGGCAGGCCAGGGGCAAGAGGTCTCCTAGAATCATTCACTATATGATTACCACTAGAAGTAAAAAGATGGAGGGAGTGAAGAGCAGGAAATAAGCAGATCACCTGGATCTGTTACTCGTGTTGACAGACCAAGTGAGTTACTGCCCTGCCAAGAGAAGTCTGCAGTCAGGTAGTTGCGCTACTGAGAGTCAACGTAAAAATCAAATTCTCATTTCCTTCATGACATGGCATTTAGCAAAATTGCTGACATTACTATGAGCATTCCAAAGAATCAGTTGGCTTATTTAAGGACCTGGACAAAAAGTGGCATCTAACTCCTGGCCAACTCCAAGGTCTCCTAAAAAGCCACAGTGAACATCCTTCTGTAAAATTCTTCAACTTGTGTCTGCTGCAGGCAGATGATTTTCTTAGCATTATTTGTATGTCTTTATGTAAAAGTAAGTGGCAAGCCAGGCCCTCGTCTCTCAGGGAACCCTAAACATAACTTTCCGGTGTTCATTGGTGCTGCTTCAATATCTCATGCTGGTAGATAGAATATAAATGAGGGCCCATGTTTAACAAGGACCCAAAGCTGTTTGGCACACTGAGCAGCTTTAGGTTACTAAAAAAAAGTTTGTTTAAGTTACAATGAAATTCATGCTGCAGCTGGGCATGGTGACTCACGCCTGCAATCCCAGCACTTTGGGAGGCAGAGGCGAGAGGATTGCCTGAGCCCAGGGGTTCATGATCAGCCTAGGCAACGTGGTAAGACCGTGTCTCTACAATACATCCAAAAAATTAGCCAGGTGTGATAGCGCACACCTGTGGTTTCAGCTACTTGGAAGGCTGAAGCAAGAGGATCACCTGAGCCCAGGAGTTCGAAGCTTCTGTGAGCCATGTTTGTGCCACTTGACTCCAACCCGGGAAACAGAATGAAATTCTGACTCAAAAGTTAAAACTAAAAAAAAATTCATTTGCAAACAATCCCATATTACTGGGACCCACTCTTAGGAAACAGAAAATCCTACTAGGTGACAATATTATTTTTTGGTTTGTTTGTTTAGTTGGAGTCTCACTCTTGTCGTCCAGGCTAGAGTACAGTGTCATGTTCATGGCCACCACAGACTTGACCTGCTGGGCTTAGGTCATCCTTCTGCCTCAGCCTTCCCAGCTAATTTTTTTGTTTTTTGTTTTTTTGTTTGTGTATGTGATTTTTTTGTAGAGACAAGTTCTCACCAAGTTGCCCAGGCTGGTCTTGAACCCCTGGGATCAGGCAATTCTTTCACCTTGGCCTGACAAAGTGTGGGATTACAGGCTGAGCCACCATGTCTGGCTGACTATCATTATTGTATCCTTTGACCAACCTCTCCCTGTCACCTTTTCCCCTTCCCAGTTCTAATATTCCATAGCACTGTAGCATACAATAATTTACTATATATTTTCAAATAGCTAGAAGAACAGATTTTTAATATTTCTAATATAATAAATAATAAATATTTGTGGTGATAGATATATGCTAATTGCCCTGATTTGATCACTACATATTGTATGTATCAAAATATCACTATGTACCCTATAAATATGTATAATTATTATGTCTATTTTTAAAAATTTGTTTAAAGATTGGGTTGATCATTCTGCACTTGGGCTTAAAAATTTGTTCAGAACAGTAAGTAATACTATTTTTTGAGTTGAGGTGTGAGGTAGAACTTAAAAATATCCCTGTAAGATAAAGCTCAGAAAAGTTAAGTAACATATGCAATATTGCTAGGAAAAGCAGAGCACAGATTGAAGGCAGGACTCGGTAACTTTAATCCTATGCTTACTTTACCAAGTCTCTCAGCCTCTCAGGATTAGGATCAGAGTGTACAATGTTCATAGAAAATATCTATCACAGCCGGGCTCGGTGGCTCAGCCTGTAATCCCGTGCCTTTGGGAGGCTGAGGTGAGTGGATTGCCTGAGCCTGTAGGGTCGAGACCCGCCTGGGCAGCGAGACCTCATCTCTACAATAAATAAAAAAAAAAAATCAGCCGGGCGTGGTAGCGCATGTCTGTAATTCCAGCTACTCGGAAGGCTGAGGTGGAAGGATCACCGGAGCCCAGTAGGTCGAGGCTGCGGTGGCTGGGAGCGGCCACTGCACTCCAGTCTGGGCGACAAAGTGAGACTCCAGCTCAAAAAAAAAAAAAAAAAGAAGAAAGAAAGAAAATATCCACCACAATTAAAAATCCCATCAAGAGTCAGCTACATAGGGGGCTCCCTTTTTCCTACCTAACACAGTCTTGAGATCTTATTTTAAAATAAAAAGTCTGAAAGTGGAGCAGTGGCATGCATGCAAAAGAGGATTCTCCTTTTCCCTAAAATAAAACAATATAAAATTTCAGACTATGTTTTGAGCAGATGCTGCTTCCCCCAGGTCCTGGCAACAAATGAATGAGAATTTTTGTAGGGATCTGGGCCAGGTGGGAATTGAATGCAGGTTTGGTTATCCATCCTGCTGTCACTAGGGTTTGAGGAAGTGAATCCAGGCTCCTTTGACCACAGAATACTTCTAAGTGCACCTTTAACTGAAAGCAGCAGAAAGCCTTCTGTGAGGATAGGGACACAGGTAGGATATATAGTAGAGACTACTTTTTAAACTCTGGGTCTGAATGAACCAAACATAGGAGTGATGAGAGAAGAAAGACTCTCAGCACATCCTATACCACTAACCAAGTGGACCCTAGCAGGCCATGACCCTATGACCTTTTTATGGCAGGGAAGAGGACTGTGCAAGAGGACACCTAAGGGATGTCTTAGTCTTTTAAGGCTGCTATTATGAAATATATTAGACTAGGTAATTTTTAAACAGCACACATTTATTGCTCACGGTTCTAGAGGCTGCAAAGTCCAAGATCAGGCCACAAAGGGTAGGTGAGAGGGCAGGTTTCCCTCATGAGAACTTCCAGGTAAAGCCTTTGTAATTACCTGTAGTTGGGCCTGAAAGACTATCCATGAGATTTGGACCAGGGACTATTTCCATGTTAATAATCACATGCACACACACAGATACACACAATCTATTTATATAAGATCTTGTGGAACAATGTAGATACTACTGAGTGCCGTTGGGGAGAGAGTGTAGCTTAATAAAACTAACAGGAATAAAAGGAATCCTTTTTTTTTTTTTTGGAGTTGAAATCTCACTCTGCTACCCACAATGGAGTGAAGTGGTATGCTCACGGTCACTGCAGCCTCGACCTGCTGGGCTCAGGTGATCCTTCAGCCTCAGCCTTACAAGTAGCTGGAAGCTAATTTTTTTATTTATTTATTGCAGAAATGAGGTTTCACCAAGTTGCCCAGACTGGTCTCGAATCTGTGGGCTCAGGCAATCCCCTATTCTCAGCCTCCCAAAGTGCTGGGATTATAGGCATGAGCCACTGTACCCAGCCAAAAGGCGTTCTTAATAAATACTTATGACATCCAATTCTTTTTCTCTTATAATATTTTTTATTGGGGTAAAATACATATAACATAAACTTTACATCTTAGTCATTTTTAAACATACAGTCAGTAGAGTTAAGGATATTCACATTATTGTGCAATCTCCAGAACTCTCTTCATCTTGCAAAAATAAAACTCCATGCATATCCATTAAACTCATTCTCTACTCCCTTCTCCTGTAACTCTTTTAATAGTACCTTCTAGTTTTACTGGTTCCTCCACTGTAATTTCTTTCACCACTATTATGTGAAGTGATTTTCCTCTTCATTATTCCTAAACCCAAATTTGTAATCTCAAAGTCGCAATGGTCTTCTTTAAAAAAAACTCCCACAAATTAAAAGAAACTTCAGCAACTACCTTTAATCCTGAATATTCCCTTTAGATTCTTGTTACCCATTCTATGTGACTTTTTAGTTTTTTCCACATACAAATTATGCATCCCCCATAGGACTCCAAGGAACAAAGTTTCTTTCATTTCATTGTAGAATGAAATTATAGGGACCAGGAATTTCATGAGAAAAAAAAGACTACTGTGTTTTCAGCCATATTTCTGGAGCAATCCTCAACACCTTTGAACATGAAGGACACATATTCAATATATTGTATTTTCAGGTTTTTTGTTTGTCTCTCTAGGTGATGTGTTGACATTTTTAGACTCTCATGTGGAATGTAATGTTGGTTGGTTGGAACCTCTTCTGGAAAGAGTTTATTTAAGTAGAAAAAAAGTGGCCTGTCCAGTAATTGAAGTCATCAATGATAAGGATATGAGGTAAGATTGCCACATTCCACAGAATACTTCTAAGTGCACCTTTAACTGAAAGCAGCAGAAAATGCTGGCTATGTTCCTGGTATGTTTATTTCTTGAAAATCTAAAAAAAAAATACGGTTTATCTACACGTATAAATGGAAATACATGATAGATATCTTTGGATAAGAGTCTTTCATTCCAATAATCTACTTGGTCACAAATTCTTAACTCTAAATACCAATAAATCCTAATACTCATTATCTGGTCCTCTACATTATATTTGGAATATGATATACTTTTTATATTTAGCTGATCTCCAAAGTTTTTATTTTCCTCGTGTTTTTTTGTTTGTTTGTTTGTTTTTTGTTTTTTCCTGTGGGAAACGTACATATACTTCTAAATTGTTGTATTTTTTCTTCAAAAATGTCCAGGACATTATCAAAAGAGAAGTATAAGTTCTTTTGATAATGAAGAATTGCTAGGGCAATTCAGCCAATTGATGGCTAATGCAAAATGTACTTATAAACTTTTTGAACCACTATTAAAAGGTGGTGACCAAAAATCATTTGTTTTATTCATATAACTACATCATGGAACTGAGTTGATAAAGTATATAATGGTGTATATAATCTCACATAGTACATTTTTTTTCCTGGATTAGTTACATGACAGTGGACAACTTTCAAAGAGGCATCTTTGTTTGGCCCATGAACTTTGGTTGGAGAACAATTCCTCCAGATGTTGTTGCAAGAAACAGAATTAAAGAAACTGATATAATAAGGTAAGTGTGTGAAATGTAAGACTAGAAAGTAATCCTATGTCTTTGTAAAATTCCACAAAACAACTGTATACTGTCATTCTATAGAACATCAAGAATTACATTTCTAGCCAATAGATTACCAAAGCAACCAGTTTTTCTGAGAAATTAGTTTCCAAATCTCATTTTTAATGGTTGATTGTCACCCATTCAACCCTGAACTCAGAGAAATTCATTAATGCTATTTCTATTCCCTAGGATTTATAATCTAAAAAACACATACTAGTTAAATGTGCTGCATAAATGCTATATTAATACACATAATATGGAACATAGTACAAATTAAAAGTAAATAGAAAGTAATCTAAATATCATTATAATAATAGCTATGGTTAGGATTTTCTTTTACAGTCTAATCTTGACCCCTTCAAGGGAAAGTTGACACATTCTGTGAGTGAATTAAGAAGTAGATATAGAAGCTAGATATGAATTAAACATGGACTATTTATGGAGAAAATTGGATAGAAGAACATGGCTTAGACCTATAGCCAAAGAATGGGGCTTCCTATTACTTCCTCAGAATCCAGGCCTGCAGGAAAGTCATTCAGTCAGCTGAAAGCAGAGCAGCGGGAGTCCTGAAGTCTTTCCTGTTTGTGACACAACTTGAGCAGACACAAGCAAGCCTCAAGAAAAGCCCAGTCCAGACTGCATTGCAGCATGTTTTACCTAAATTTACCCCCTCAATAAATAATACCACCTTTTGCTCCAGGTGTGATGCCTTCAGAACTGATACCCCCAGGTAGTAGAGTGGGGGTTCAAACACTTAGAAACACTAAGTGCCAGACATTGGGCTCTTTTTCACAACCCTAGGAGGTAGTACTTACCTCATGGAAATAAGGAAATTGAGACTTAAAAGTATGAAGTAATTTTCCTAGGGATACACAGCTAATGGAAGAAAAATTTGGGATTCAAATCCAGATCTGCCTGAATTTAACATTCTTATTCCTTATGTTAGGAAGAGAATGGGTTCTGCATATTCTGGCAAGAGTGATTGGGATACAGGTTGAACATGTACATAAATGGTGGCGATGGGGAAAGAGGTGTGGAGTAGGAAATATGTTATCCATGAGATTGCTGTATACCCTAAATACAAAGAAGGCTTTCCACACAAATCACTTTCAGCTGACTCAGTAGTGATGGCCATGGGAGGTGATTACTGCAGACTAAAATGTAGTTTCTAACATCCATGATTAATAATAGCAGTGAAGGTTCTAGAGTTAGACTCTGGGTTTGAACCGCAACTCTACTATTTACTAGTATAAGCTTAAAGATTACTTAACCATTTTAAGTCTCTATCTCCTCATTTTTTCGTGAAGACGACAAATGCTACTTTGCTTTGAGAATGTAATCAGGTAATAGACACGCAGTGCTTCTAAAAGTGTTTACCACATAACAAGCTGTCAATAAAGTTTGTCTATGGTTGAGAAACAGTATAATGGAGTGAGGCAGTATAGACTCAGACAGCCTAGTGTAAGCCCAAAATGCCTTTTGTCCTTGGGAAAGTTTTTTTGAAAAAACTTTTTGAAAAAAATTTTTTGAAAAAAATTACTAACTCTGTGTTGCATATTCTTTTTTTTTTTTTTTTTTTTGAGTTGGAGTCTCACTCTGTCACCCAGACTGGAGTGCAGTGGCCGCTCCTGGCCACCGCAGCCTCCATCTGCTGGGCTCCGGTAATTCTTCCGCCTCAGCCTTCCAAGTAGCTGGAATTACAGGTGCACGCTACCATGTCTGGCTAATTTTTTGATTTATTGTAGAGACGAGATCTCGCCAAGTTGCCCAGGCGGGTCTCAAACTCGAGGACTCAGGCAATCCACTCACCTCAGCCTCCCAAAGTCGCGGGATTACAGGCTGAGCCACCGAGCCCGACACAGATTCTAAATAATGGTACACTCACAAGGTTTTTGTGAGGTCTGGGTTAATATATAGATGATACTTTAGAACAGTGCCTGGTTCTCCCACAGCCCTGAATAAGTGTTGTCAAAAATAACATCTCTGAAAGGTTTGTGTCACAGTACAAAGGACAAATAAGAATCCTATTTCCAGGTCACATCTTTGCTGACTCTAATCAAATTCCATCACCAATGAACCAGAAAATGCATCACTTAAGTGCATTTGTAATTCCATCGCTAGACTTCTTTGCACATGGATGTTTCCCTGAAATACCCCCTACCTTCAACACAAATGTATAAGGGACAAACTCTAAAAGTAGTGCTTTCATGAGATGCACATTTGAAAAGTGAGCTTTCTTTTCTTTTTGTAGGTGCCCAGTGATGGCTGGTGGATTATTTTCTATTGAAAAAAATTACTTTTTTGAACTTGGAACATATGATCCTGGCCTTGATGTTTGGGGTGGAGAAAATATGGAGCTCTCATTTAAGGTATTGCCAAGTGTTTCTGAAATTTTCTTTTCAATTAGGAGTCTATCATTTTAAAATAGTTTCATTTTACTAATGCAATCAGATATGTGACTTCCACTGAAAGAAATTTCCACAGAAATGTTAGCATCACTACATTAATTTTTTGTATGTCAGATAGAATATGGAAGAATTGATCACTGCCATAAAATTTATTATAGTTCCTTAATATTTCACAACACCATTTCTGCTCCTAAATACTGGGGAAATGGCCTTCTGCAACTCAATATGGATGCTGTGGGAGTCATACTTGACATGAAATAACTCTCCTAGAACATCTCTCTAATATATTGGAAGGAATGGAATCATTTTATAATGGAACATCTTGGAGAATACAAATGACAGAAGTACAGAAATTAGCTCTAGAGCAAGCCACCAATGGGCCAAGTGTGTCCATGGTGCAGCTCCTTTGAACAATTTATACAACCACTTATACACCAACTGATGAACATTCAAGAAAGCAACAGTAGAGAGCATGCAAAAAGCAGCTACTTTTCTATAGGGTCAGGTGAGCTATAGTAAAACAAGTGTAACTTTGGAGCTGCCAATCAAGAAAAATGTTTTTTGTTGTTATCGTGCACTAAAAAACTTTTGGATCTTCCCAAAAATCAGAGAAAAGGAAGGCAAACAAGTGGACAGCCATTCTCCTTTTTCTAATTCAACCAAGGCAGGAGCATATATTTTACACATTGGAAACCTGTGAGAATTTCTTTGGAAAAAAGAGGGGGGGCTTATAAGTTAGCAAAGAAAAAAATGATATTTTACTAATCCTAAAATGGTCTGTAGTAATACACAAAACTAAAAAACCTGTTGGATTTGTTGACAAAAATGCCAAACTCTGTAAAATATTTTAAGAGGTTTATTCTGAGCCAAATGTAATGACCTAGGCCCATGGCGCTGTCCCTAGGAGTCCTGAGAAAATGTGCCCAGAATGGCTGAATTACAGCTTGATTTTATACATTTTTTTTTAAAAGACAGAAGTTACAGGCAATACTTGTGATATTTACATTGGTTGGCTTTGGCTCTGGGAAGATGGGACATCTCCTAGTGAGGGGCTTGCAGATCATAGGTGGATTCAGAGATTTTCTGATTGGCAACTGGTAGAAAGAGTTAAGCTCTGCCTGAAGAATTTGAAATCAGTAAAAAGAAATTGCTTAAGTTAAGATAAAGGGGATGTTGAAGAAGCCAAGGTTCTTGGTATGTAGATGAAGACTCTAAGAAGCAGGCTTTAGAAAGAACAGATGACAAATGTCTCTTATTCAGACGTTAAAGGTGTCAGACTCTGAGTTAATCCCTCCTGGATCTAAGAATGCCAGGAAGGAGAAAGATCTGGCTGTGGGAATGGTGGTTCTCTATAGATATAAATATTATCCCACAAAAGATAGCTTTGCAAGGTTATTTCAAACATGTTAAAGAAATATATTTTGGGGTAAAATATTTTTATTTCCTTTTATTTCTGCTATCATTTGTGTGATGCTGCACCAGTTCGGTTGGGATTTGGTATCCTATTGCCACAGAGTCTATTTTGTCAGTCTTATTATCTCTATTTTAAAGTTAATGCTGGTTAACTGTGCCTTATACTCCACAGGGAGGGGGTATAATGAGTCATGTCCAGCCTCCTTTCCCATCATGACCCAGGATTCAGTTTTTCAGGTTTCCCTTGGCAGAGGGGCTCCCTTCAGTCAGTTGGAGGGCTTAAAATTTTATTTTTGCTTTATAGGTTTCCTGTTCTATTACAAGTGTTTTTAAAGTTAAGTACTACTTCAAGTAGAATGAAAGAAAGATGGTCTCTGGTTATTGTTAATTGTTCATTATTTTTGGACAATCATCTGATAATTGATGCTTATCATCAAATGTTTTAGGTATGGATGTGTGGTGGCGAAATTGAGATCATTCCCTGTTCCCGAGTGGGCCACATATTCAGAAATGACAATCCGTATTCCTTCCCCAAAGACCGGATGAAGACAGTGGAGCGGAATCTGGTGCGAGTTGCTGAGGTGTGGCTTGATGAGTATAAAGAGCTGTTCTATGGCCATG
Organism: Cephalopachus bancanus; assembly: GCA_027257055.1. NCBI lineage: Eukaryota > Metazoa > Chordata > Mammalia > Primates > Tarsiidae > Cephalopachus > Cephalopachus bancanus. Next base: position 6,016,395 of record JAPVLO010000035.1, read on the forward strand.
GGGACCACCTCATAGACCAAGAGTTAGATGTCGGCAACCTCACCCAGCAAAGGGAACTGCGAAAGAAACTGAAATGCAAAAGTTTCAAATGGTACTTGGAAAACGTCTTTCCTGACTTGAAGGCTCCCATTGTGAGAGCTAGTGGTGTGGTAAGTTCAAGTGGCAATTTGAAATCTTACTTCATAAAAACAAAACACAAAAACCCTTTCAAAAATGTGTGGAAAATGATGAATTATTACATTATAGATAAATATCAAATATGAGTGCCAATGGGAAAAATCTGGTTGAAAAGTAAATATATGTAAGCTTGAGAAAGACTACCAGGTGGTCATGTTCATTAATTAATTCACTAGGTACCTACTGAGTATTAATAAGCTAGACAGTATTTCAGACTTGGATCACAATGTGATGAACAAAGTAGATGTGATCCTTTCCTTACGGAGCTTAAAGTTGAATATGGAAGAAAGAAAATAAGCTAATATGCAAATAAACTATAATTTCAAACTATAATAGCTCTAATTTAGAGAGCAGCTCACAAGGGATGAATCCTTAGAGTGGTCAAAAAATCGTTTCTGAGGAGGAGATTTTGAAATCCTGGCTTAAAGGACAAACAGTCAGCTCAGGTCTAAAGAAGACAGGTTGTGGAAAACTCTAAGATGGGTGAAAGTTTGAGGCATTCAAAAACTAGAAAGAAGATTAATATTGTTGTCAGCATATAAATGGGGGAAGAATGGTACCATATGATGGTGGAGAGGAAGGTAGGAGTCAGATCACACAGGTCCTTGTAGGCAAAGTAAAGATTGTTTTTCTTTATTTCCTCTCTCCCTTTCTGCCTCTCTCCCTTCCCTCTTATCTCTTTCCTTCCTTCTTTCCTTCCTTCCTTCCTTCCTTCCTTCCTTCTTTCCTTCCTTCTTTTCTTCCTTCCTTCCTTTTCTCTGAATGTAATGGGAAATTATTCAGAAGCGTTCAGCAATGGAATGACAAGATTTAATCAGAGTTTATAAAGAATTCAAAGAGGGGCTAAAGCGAACAGAAATTGTCAGAGAAGAGCAGATAAAATTCCAGGGCATGAGGGCAGGTACCAAAAGGGAAGAAGCGAGGTGAAGTTAGCTAGAGGACAAGGCTAAGAAAAAAGCAAGAAGAATGAGGAGCTAGAGGAAAGCCATTCCCATCCCATTCTAGGAGTGAAGATTCATTTAAAGAGGATGGTGAGACATGAGGACATTTTCCATAGGAAGAGTTGAAGAATAATTAGTCAAGCCTTTGCCTAAGGCTCTTCCTTGGTCATATTCATTTCTACTCTCTTTTATTTCTAATATTTTTTTACTTATAAATATTCACAGTGTTCTCTTGGAGTTTCCTTTTTCTTCATTCAAGAAGTTCTCGAACTTGACCATCATTAATCTTTTGTTTGAAACCAAGTTTTTTCCGTTCTTCCTAGAAGTGTATTATATAAACCAACCACTCTCTCTGCCTGGCAAATCTGATAACAAGAAGTTAGTAAAGCCATCACCTTGACAATATTAGGGAAATCCAGAACGAATGTAAAAAAGAAAATGAAGAAACTAATCTGTAATTCTTTTCTGTTTTATACAGGTCAACTGATAAATATATATGACTGTTTATCTGTAGCATAATGTATGATAAAATTGTCATTTTTATAAGTCCAAATAGAATAGTAGCTACTTCAAATGGCTCAACCTGATATTTTATCAAACACTTTAGATTTATATACACTGTTAAAATAATAACATGTCTAATATATCTGTCAAATAAATTTACTTTTTAAAATTCCAATCCCTGAGCAGAGAAAAAGGAACTTTTGCCACAGTAATTTTTTTCCATCCTAAGAACAGACTCTCATCAAGAGCATTACTAAAATTTAACCACCAGGTGGAGTTAACAAACCACTTTTTGCTCCACTGTGAAACTCGCTTGTATAAATGAGTTCCCAGGGAATTATTGAAGAGTTCTCCTACTGAAAGAGTTTTTTCCCTGATGCCTGAGATATATGTCAAAATGCAGCAAGTATTTTTTAAATGATTTTAACAAATTAATTTCTTCTATTTTCCTAACTATGTGTTGCCTTTCATAGACAAATTTCAATGAAGATGTCTTTTGCTCTCTTCTGAAGCAACCAATAGGGAGGGTTATTACCATTTAAAAAAAAAAATGGAGACTCTTCTCCAGTTAATTCAGAATAAGGTTACCTAGACCATTATTTTGAATAGACAATCTCAAAAAGTTTGAAGAAAATAACCTCCCAGCTTCCTTTTGTTACTTGCTTCTTTTCCCTTATTCCAACCTACACTTTTATGAATTTAAGTACAGTGAAAATTTGTGTGTGTTCTTTTTTTATGAGAACATATAATTTCTTATTGAACCAAAAATGTCAGAAACTAATAAGAGAAACTTTTTTTTTTTGGCACTGTATTAAACTGTTAGTGAACAGTCTATAGCCTAATGGTTAACAATTCGGTAATACAGCGGAACTCCAACCTCCTAAATTAGAAATGAAGTAATTCAATGGGGATAACTTAAAATTTATATACTGACTAACTTTTTTTAAAAAGATTAAAATAGTGTACAATAAAAACAAGAATACAATTATTTTAAAATAAAATAATTTTAAAAATCATTCATAACGAAATGAAGAATAACAGCACCCAGGCAACTCAGAGACCACTGCTATATGAAAAAAAAAAAGTAGTTTCCCCAGTAATTTCTGATAAGAAGGAAGGGAAATGGATCTTTAGATGAAGTGGGAGAAGGGACATGAGGGGAAAAGTTTTCTCTTTCCTTCCAGTGCTTTTCAGTTCTTGAGGAATGACCGTACAAAATAAATACAAAGAAATCCGTAGCCGGGCTCGATGGCTCAGCCTGTAATCCCGCTCCTTTGGGAGGCTGAGGTGAGTGGATTGCCTGAGCCTGTGGGTTCGAGACCCGCCTGGGCAACTTGGCGAGACCTCATCTCTACAATAAATCAAAAATGAGCCGGGCGTGGTAGCGCACGCCCGTAGTTCCAGCTACTTGGAAGACTGAGGCAGAAGGATCACTGGAGCCCAGCAGGTCGAGGCTGCGGTGGCCGGGAGCAGCCACTGCACTCCAGCCTGGGCGACAGAGTGAGACCCCAACTCAAAAAAAAAAAAGAAAGCAATCCGTTAAACCAGGCATTCCCAAACACTGCTCTGAGCAATGTTACTTGTGCTGCCATAGGGTTCCACAGTCAAGTAAATTTGAGAAACACTCACGCTACATTCTGAGTAGCAAGCCCAACAGTCACACTCTGAACGTCCTGAGAAGCTCTGGAGTAGGACCAGCCATTCAGCAGTGCTAAAACCAGAGTTTTCCAGGCTTGTTTGAAAGATAGAATATTTTCTACATGATCCACAAATACCAGAGCATATATTTTTCTTTGCTAAGATCATGAGGACAATTGAGGCACAATTTGCTTTCTTTAAACTCGGGAATTGGCCTACCTTCATGCATTGCTATTCACTTTCCTTTCTGAAGTTTGTGGCTGTTGAATCTTTCTGTGCATTGTGACACTCACATCCACTCGTGGTGGATTGTCTCCTCCCATGTTTGTCATCTTAACTTGTGAATAGAGCTTTCTATGAGGAATTTTGATGGAGATTCCCTCTTTCTGGAATTGCCTTGTGTTTTTCTGCGTCAGGCTCCTCAGAAGTTAAACCTAAAACTATTTTTAATGTTTGCTTCTGTGCTTTAAAGGCCTGATTCCTGTCCCAGGCAAGTAATGTAAATTTTCATGTCAAATCCAAATGAAGGTCTTTGTAAAGTTTTAGATTTTCAGGGAGAGTCTAGCTTTCGTGTTGTCTCCCTGTGCTAATAAGTAAATTGTTTTTTCGAATGTACGATTCCATTGAGGTCTAACTTTTTAGTTTTCCACTACTATGTAGAAGACCTCAATTCCAACTCTCTGGCTTATTCATGCCCATGTTTTTCTTTGGGAGGAAAAAAGTCTCTATTTCTTTTCTTTTTCTTTTTTTTTTTTTTTTGAGTTGGAGTCTCACTCTGTTGCCCAGACTGTAGGGCAGTGGCCGCTCCCGGCCACCGCAGCCTCGACCTGCTGGGCTCCGGCGATCCTTCTGCCTCTCAGTCTTCCAAGTAGCTGGAACTACAGGTGCACACTACCATGCCTGGCTAATTTTTTTTATTTATTGTACAGATGAGGTCTCGCCAAGTTGCTCAGGTGGGTCTCGAACTTGCGGGCTCAGGCAATTCACTCACCTCAGCCTCCCAAAGCGCGGGATTACAGGCTGAGCCACCGAGCCTGGCTTGAGCCACTGAGCCCGGCTTCTATTTCTTATTAACATTTGCAATTCTCCCTCTTACCTGTAGCTTTTTCTGCATTTTTTTTTTTTTGGATCCCTGAAGATGCCCTTATTTTCTTTGCAAGCTAAACTATGCATATAAAATTCAGGGCCAACCCACTAAGCACCCTGTCATGAAATCTGGCAACTCTGTAAGCTATACCGCATCAATGCAGTACCCAGAATTACAGCTCTTTGTTAGGTGTCATAGAAAAGGAAAAGGCACAAATAGTGTTCCTGTCAACAAAGAACTCACCGCCTCATAGCTCAGAAGGCTTTCCTAGGGCATATAATATAGATTAAGCTTTGCACAGCTCTTCTAGAAATCTTAAAAGCCTAATTGCCCTATTAACCCACCATCTCGTTAGCCCTGCCCAGGATGTCAAAGGAGGCAAGGAAATCAACATTTTTCTGCATTAAATGGTGACTTATAGAAAGCTACCTCCATATTTGACCCTGTAAATCCATTAAAAACCTGGGGACCTGCCAGAAAGTGCCTTTACACTTGGCTTTATATTAGCTTTCGTGACTTCCCTGTAATGAATTTTAGCTTGCTTGAGTCATCAGGAAAATTCTGACAGGGAATCAGCTGGAATCTGCTGTTCTTTGAAGGACTCAACTTATCCACTATTCAGTGCCTAACAAGTCAAAAAACTCGAAGGGGAACACAGTCCCTAATTTTTACTTTAATTAAAATGCAAGCATGTGCATTGACTTTTAATATATGCATCAGGTAAATGTAAGACAACAAAAAAACTTCTTTTCTTGCCACCTTTTGTTCATTCGTTATTCAGCATTCCAGGCAAGGGTTAATTAAAAGCTTCTGTTTGTTGGCTCTTTGGCTGAATCACAGGCCTGAATTGACAGATTGAAGCTGTACTTTAGCAAGATTACATTATGTCTCTGTTAGAGATGGCAACCAATAAAATCATATAGTGCTAAGTAATGCTAAGCTATTAACTTAAATCTTTTAACCTTATTATAGTTTTATATTCTGTTTTCTAAATGTGTCTGAATGTCTTGTTCTACTTTCAAATATGTTTTTCTTAGCTCATTTTTATATTTTTCTTCCTAGCTTATTAATGTGGCCTTAGGCAAATGCATTTCCATTGAAAACACTACAACCATTCTGGAAGACTGCGACGGGAGCAGCAAGGTATTCTAAACTGGGGTTTTCTAGCACATGGAAATTGATAGGTACAGAGTATGACACTTTCAGTGCTCAATTGAGAAATTCCTCTTTGTCCAATAGAGAAACATAATTTATAAACATCTTTGTACCCATAAGGGCAGTGATAAGAGGGTCCACCACTAAATGCAAAAAATAGTGACTAAAGGAATAAAGGTATGGGTCCTGAGGTCAACCAACTGCATACAGGATGGGTCCAGTTCTGGATCCATCACTTGCAAAAATGTGTCAGCTTTTGTGAATTCCTTAACCTTTGACGAAAAGGAAAATGATTTGAGTACCTACCTCTAGAACTGGTATGAGACTGGATTAGGTGATACACATGAAGTACATAGAAAAATACTAATGCTTAGTGTCCTGTACAGTTTTGCAGAGATAATAATAAAGGCAAAGATATGAAAAAGGCAGAACATAACAAAATAAAAATAATAAAAAGAGAACATATTTCTAAACAATAATTTTTTTTTTTTTTGAGTTGGAGTTTCACTCTGTCACCCAGACTGGAGTGCAGTGGCCGCTCCCGGCCACCGCAGCCTCAACCTGCTGGGCTCTGAAGATCCTTCCGCCTCAGCCTTCCAGTTAGCTAGAACTACAGGCGTGTGCTACCACGCCCGGCTCGTTTTTGATTTATTGTAGAGACGAGGTTTCCCCAAGTTGCCCAGGCAGGTCTTGAACCCATGGACTCAGGCAATCCACTCGCCTCAGCCTCCCAAAGTGCTGGGATTTTTTTTTTTTTTTTGAGTTGGAGTCTCACTCTGTCGCCCAGACTGGAGTGCAGTGGCCGCTCCCGGCCACCGCAGCCTCGACCTGCTGGGCTCCCGTGATCTTTCCGCTTCAGCCTTCCGAGTAGCCGGAATTACAGGCACGTGCTACCACGCCCAGCTGACTTTTTGATTTATTGTAGAGATGAGGTCTCACTGCCCAGGCGGGTCTCGAACCCGCAGGTTCAGGCAATCCACTCACCTCAGCCTCCAAAGGCGCGGGATTACAGGCTGAGCCACCGAGCCCCGCCTCTAAACAATCATTCTAAGGGAGCAATCTTAATCTCTGATTCCATCACCCTTTTTATTTCTTTGTCTTGCATCTTATTGGAAACCACGTAATCCATGATCCCGAGGGGGAAACCTCCCCAAACTCATAGCACAATGTTAGGAGAGAGAGTAGGGTCGGCAAGTACAGAACAGGGACTTCTTCCATATGCTGAAGGTGAAATCTGAGTGATCACACTTCCCTCTCTAACATACGTTTCCTAGCAGTTCTACGTTCTGTGGAAACAGTTATCTGATTTGGCTGTCAACTAGGACTCACAAGAACATTGCTTCTTGAGTAGAAATCAGCCCCACAAAATTGCAGATTATTCTTGGTAGAGAAATTATTTTGACAGTGATAATCTAGGATTGCCAAGTCTTACGTCTTTCCTTTGACTTAGAGATACTGGTTTTTTAGTACATCCCATCTCTACCTTTTAATGCAAAGCACTATTGGAAGAAAAGGCACCTGTGTTGCTATAATTCAGCTATGAATTGTGAACCTAAAGCCAAGGTAACTCTTTCTTGATTAGGAAAGAGAGGGAAGTGAAAAGTGTAAGAAAAAAATCAATTGAAAGAAATAACTTACACTTATTAACAATTCAAAGAGGGAAAAAGCCACAGATTGTAAAATAAAATCACAATTAGTCTAAATTGTACGAAAGGAATGTATTAAATAATACAGTACTTCAAGACTCATCATTATAGGAATTTCTTGTGCCCGCGTAAGCAGTATTTCATGTGAAAACCCAATCCTGTTTGTAATAACCTTTGAGTCCCTCTAGGGTTTAGTAGGAGGCAAAAGTATAAATTATGGAGCTTCTGCCTTCCAGAAAGTCCCATCTCCTTTTTCATTTTGTTGATCCATTTTTAGCTTCTGCCTCTGTGGTTTGTTTGAGAAATAAAAATAGAGAAACATGGTGAAACTTAACTTGTTTTGACAGAGCTAATGAGATTTAATACCAAGCCAGTGACTACAGCATTCATCCAAAAAAAGCTCAGAAGGAATAAAACCCTTAGATTGAACCATCAAGTCCTATCCCTTCCTTTACCTAAAAAAATGTTCTTAGTTATTAACTTTTAAACCAATCAATATGTCTTTTTGAAGGTAATATCTCCTTATATTATGCCATATAGCCATGCTTCTCAAATTTTAATGTACACACAGATCACCTGTAGAGTTTGGTACAATGCAGATTGCGAATCAGTAGATCCATGACATGGCTAAGATTCAGCATTTCTAACTAGCTTCCACATGATGCTAATTTTGGTCCAGGGACTAGCCTTTGAGAGGCCAGGTCTAACATATGTTTTAATTTTAACTTGATAATAAAAGTGAAACCTCAGTTGTAATACAAATGATTCATTAGGTAAAGACATTTAAATAGATTTTATCCGTAGTCTATTTTTTTCAAATATGTTTATATTAGTACAAAACAGAACATTTCCCAGACCCAGAACCTTGGAATAAATTGACCAGGCAGATAATACAAGGTTGAAAACAAATTAGAGAAGATATTTTCTAAGGATCAAAAACATGATTCTATTGCCCAGATCAGTATTTATTTTAGACACTGGCAATTCTCTGAAACTAGACTTCTCCAAGAGCAGGTTTTATGAACTGGGGAATGCTAACTGGTGGTAACCTGATGATTCCTTGTGCTGAGCAAATAAAGAGTTTAACCTTCCTACAATACAACAGAGCCTCAAGGAGTTACAAGTGTCTAGATTGTCTTAAACAAAAAAACATAATCTTCCACCACAGAAATTTAGGACTGCAGCTGGGATCTCCCCGTAGCCAGCCATGGCAGGATCTTTAATTATGTGGTAGTTTGAACATTCCACACTTTAAGCACCAGGCTTGTCTGGGACTCAAAACACCTGAAATGACATCCATATGCAGATATATACTAATTGTACATATTATAATAATTGTTATTATTGCAACTAATGTTTATTGAGGGCTTACTGTATACTAAACACATGTTACCCCAATTCTCTGAGATAGGTATGATTGCTATACACCTTAAAAATGATGTTAGTCAGGATAAAGTATATGCCTATATTATGAGAATGAAAAGTGATAGTACCAAGACGTGAATATAAAATGTCAGATCAAAGTGCCTATATTCTTAACCACCACTAAAAATATGTTTGACAAAGCCCTGCAGTATGCTGCCTGAAGTGACCTCTTTATTCATTTTCCCCACAGCTTCAGCAATTTAATTATACCTGGTTAAGACTTATTAAACATGGAGAATGGTGCTTAGCCCCCATCCCTGAGAAAGGCGACCTGAGGCTGCATCTTTGTGATAACAGAAACAAAGGGCTAAAATGGCTGCATAAATCAACATCAGTCTTTCACTCAGAACTGGTAAGCAAAATATCTGTACCTCTTCTCTACCACAAATTCAACTGTCAAGCAAATGGAACATAAAACCCTCATTGTCAGCTTTCTCAATCAGAAGCTTTAAATGTGTTTGTGAAAATAGAGGTAAGCCGGGCTCTGTGGCTCAGCCTGTAATCCCTCGCTTGGGGCCGCTGAGGTGAGTGGATTGCTTGAGCCCGCGGGTTCGAGACCTGCCTGGGCAACTTGGTGAGACCTCATCTCTACAATAAATCAAAAATTAGCTGGGCGTGGTAGTGTGCGCCTGTAGTTCCAGCTACTCGGAAGGCTGAGGCAGAAGGATCGCTGGAGCCCAGCAGGTCGAGGCTGCGGTGGCCGGGAGCGGCCACTGCACTCTAGTCTGGGCGACAGAGTGAGACTCCAACTCAAAAAAAAAAAAGAAAAGAAAAAGAAACTAGAGGTAATGTAAAAATTTACTCAGAGAGAGAAAAATTTTTGGTAAACTGTCAATTTTTTTTCTTTTTCAGTTGACTAATTTTAAATAGAAGTCACCAGTTTCTTATGATCACCTTGCTGTCATTTGTTTAGGTCAATTAAGAATGCCAAAGTAAGGCTTATAGACTAGAATTGGTCCTTAACGGTTACCAGAAAAGCGTATAGGAAAGTATACTGAGAACACAGGAAGCAGCCTGCACTTTAGTTTCTAGCTTCTCATTCTGTCCCTCTTCCTTGATAAGATACATTTTCTCATCCCCTGTAGTTCTCAGTCCTGGGTATGCTGGACCTAGCTCTCACCAGCTTACAGGAGCTATTGTGTGCATCTTGCCAACTTTACGTTTAGTGACACCACAGTGGTAGCTTTAACCAGCCTTATTAGGAGTATTTACACCACAGAAATCAGCAGTTGCTACTTAATCAGGTGTATATTTCCAGAGATACACTTGTTAATATTTACCTGGATACCTCTATTCTGTTAAATTTATTCTCAAAATCTTTATTTTTCCAAATGATATTTTAACAGGATACAAAGTCATATGCTTTCATGTAGGATCTTGGGGAAGCAAAAATAATCTCAGAACTGCCTTCTTAAATTTTCTATCATCTCACTAGCAGGTAGCCATCAAATCTACTGCATGTATTGGGAATGTGGTGATCATCATTTTGCCCAGGGCTGGCCCCAAAGTAAGCATCCTTTTAACCTTGGCATGCCTCCATTCCTTTCAACATCACAGCCAGTGACTATTCTCTTCAAGACATTTTTTCTTTCTGCTCAGAGTCAAAATCAGAACATCAGCAAAGCATTCTCAGTCATCCTATTGTTAGATTTTCTCTGTTGTATTTCAATTCCTTCTGGACATTTTTTCTCTTTAGTGAGAATGATTATTATTGCATTATTCAGAAAAATTAGGGATTGCTGGTACATAAACTGTTGGGAAAATCCATAAGCATTTATTGAATATATCACATCTTACCTTCCCCTTCCTTGTGTTTAAGGAGGGAGAGAAAAAGTGAGAGAGATGAGAGAGAGAGAGAGAGAACATGAATGAGAAGTAAAACATATTCTTCAGAAGTGAATCTTAGAAAAGATATCAAGGTGGTGAGACAATATTTAGGAGACAGATTCCCATAAGCAATAAGTTGATTTGGCAAATAAGGTAATTTAAGATAGTAAAAACTGGAAAACCTTTTTCCTGCCTTGTTTACCCCTATGACTTGTCACATGTTACAAGGTTGCCTTCTGCCTTGGGTTTGCCCTTTGAACCTACTAGACAACATGGAGATGAATAGCTTGATGGTCAGCTTTCTTATTTTACTAGTTTTTGGATAGTTTTCATACTAAACCTTCTATGTTCTCCCACTCACCACCCCCTACTCCCCAACCCAAGACATGTAAATCTTAAAGAAGAGAATGAAACTTCTTTATAAAACCTTGAGCATACTCAAGCATCATATTCCCAAAGTCCTGCAAGAGTGACTATATTTCTGTAGGAGCATCTTTAAAATAAATTATTATGTTATGTCATCTGTTTGATAATTTTGAAGTGTTTCAAAAAATAATAACATTATAATTAAGATTGTCTGTCATATTCATGAGTAATTGAGAGGATTTATGGTGAAAAAATATAAAGTCATGAGTATGTTCTAAGTAGGTTATCTACCATTTCTAAGCTACTCAATAAATATTAAGCAATAACAGAACTCTTTTTAATAGTATTGAATTTTTTCTAAACTGAATTGTGGGTATCATGCATTATATACTTTCAGAGATTGTGATAAGACATTCATAAATAAAATACATCATTTCTAGCATTGTATAGTCCAAATGTGGATTATTAATCCATCTAAGACAGGGATTTAAAAAGTTAACTAACTCACTTTTTGTCATGGTATGTATTTTTTCTTTACCATCAATGAGGTAGCCACCATCCATCAAATATAATAGATGTCATCTGAAATGTTTTCCCTTTAAAAAATATAATTCTCAATTGTATCATCACAGAAATCATATTTCGCTTCCTGAGGGATTAAAAGTCTTATAGCTAAGAGAAGTATGATAACTTAGTTTGAGACAGAAACAAATTCAGTACCTGCCAACGTCTATGTTTATGTTATTTATTTCAGAATAAGTACTACAAAATCAAAAATATAATTGTCTATCAATGTTTTATTGGTTTTTATGGCTTTGTCTCTGAGTTATCAAATTCAGTCTGTGGCTCATTCTCAGATCCTCTTTCTCTCCAGGTGAATCACATTGTTTTTGAAAACAATCATCTGTTGTTATGCTTAGAAGGAAATTTTTCTCAGAAGACTCTGAAAGTAGCTGCTTGTGACCCAGGGAAGCCATACCAAAAGTGGAAATTTGAAAAATATTATGAAGCCTGAAGTGGAATTGATGTTTTTATCTAGTAACCCCATTAAATACTGTGAAAATAACAGTGAACTTGCTGACTGTATTTCTCAGTCATAGTTTAAGTTTTCCATTTTCATAGCATTTATATGGAAGATTTTTATAAATCACAATATGTGGAACACCAGATATCTCAGGGAAACAGTCCAACACTGGACTGGAGTCCTTCTGCAGCACTGGGTCCCCTTTGAATTGCTGCTTCCCAACCTGTACTAGAACTCGTCCTGCAAGTTTCCCCATGCAAGCTAACAGGTAACCAGATATGAAGACAGGACTTGGGGAAGAACAATAATATTCCTGTTGACTGTGTTTGATAATAGCCAACTATTGTGGCCCACAGGTAGGTATGATCATGAGAACCTAGTCCTTCATTTGCTATTTTATTTCCATCAAACAAAAACTGCTTGAGTTCTTATGACTAGAAGACCTCAGCTGCCCACAGTTATCACCTTGGTGAAAGCCTCCATACTATATGCATGTTTACCTAACAGTTTGAAATAGTATTGATCTACTACTGATGAACCTATTTGATGGCAGTGTTTCTATCTAAGTTACATAAAGTTTCCCAGTCTGAATCAGTGAAAAAAAATTTTTTTTTTTTTTTTTTTGAGTTGAAGTCTCACTCTGTCACCCAGACTGGAGTGCAGTGGCCGCTCCTGGCCACCGCAGCCTCGACCTGCTGGGCTCCGGCATTCCTTCCACCTCAGCCTTCCAAGTAGCTGGAACTACAGTTGCGCACTACCACGCCCAGCTAATTTTTTGATTTATTGTAGAGTGAGGTCTCGCCAAGTTGCCCAGGCGGGTCTCGAACCTGTGGGCTCAGGCAATTCACTCACCTCAGCCTCCCAAAGTGCAGGATTACAGGCTGAACCACCGAGCCCGGCTAGTGGAAAACTTTTTAAGTGAGGACGAGGAGACTTTCAAAATTTGATCTAATTAGAGGTATAAACATTGTTTCAGCTCATTTTGCTCTTTTAAAACTACAATTTAAAAAGTTGCTTATATCAATAACTTCTCAGACTTAGTTGAATTTTTTTTTATAAAGGCAACAGAAAAGAGGCTGGGTCATAATGCATCATAGTAACCAAAAATACATTTATGCACTGAACTCACTCTAATGCAGAGCCAAATGAGAGGAATTGAAATGGATAAAGCAGAAATAGATGCTGAATGTTTCTTTTATATGAAAACAATAAAACAGTACTTTATGTCTAACAGCATTCACAAAAGTAAAATATGGTAAAAATGGTCTCTAAAAGATTTTAAGTATAAGTAAAGTGAAATAAACACAATGAAAGGTGAATAGAATGAGATAAAAAACTCTTAACAAGAAAGTTAAGATTTAGCCAAAGTAGAAAGGGGATATGGGTATGAGCAGAAGAATGAGAGAGGTAATAGTAAAACCCTCAATGTGCACCCAATGATGACACTGACAATTTGGGGGGAAAGTTAATGTTCTTGGATTCAAATAGAGTCTCTAATCTTAAGTATACCAGTACTTAGTCATAGCAGAGGAGAGCTTAGAAATCAGGATATGTTTTACCTTCATTTTGATATAAAAATTTATGTCCAGAAGACAAATTTTCTGTCTAGAAATCCCAGAGCAGTTTGTCAAAGAGTCAGGATTCAAATTCGGATTTCTAGACAGGGCTCATTCTACTGCCTTAGGTCACTGGCCTAAACATATCTGATCCACATCATTCCCTATAGAAAGAAAGACTAAAACTTCTTCAGTGGGGTTGGGTCCCTGGAGGACAGCCATACTATATTCTTGTTAATAATATTTAAATGCTTTTTTAACTTTTGTTCAGTTGAAATAATGGTGAAACTAGTTATCTTTAGTTCTGACTTTCTGTTTAACATTTAACTCCTAACTAATTACACAAAAGCAAAGCTGTAACTTAAGGATGAGCAGAGGAAATATTTTTTGCACATTTGTAACTATTTAAGATGTTTTATTCAAATAATTGACAACTGCAAATGAGGTAAGAGAGTGACTAGGAAATGAAATACGGTCATGCCATAATGATATTTTAGTCAATGGTGAGGCACATATACAACTGTCTCATATGACTATAATGTATATTTTTACTGTAACTTTTCTATGTTTGGATACACAAATACTTACCACTGTGTTACAATTTTCTACAGTATTCAGTACAGTAATATGCTGTACATATTTGTAAGGGAGGAATGGGAAATATTATATAGCCTAGGTGTGGGGTAGGCAGTACCATCTAGTTTGTGTAAGTACACTCTGATATTCAAACAATGATGACATTGCCTAATGATATTTATCAGAATGTATGCCCATCGTTAAATGACACATGACTGTAATTATTTTCTAAACAAAGCCATATGGGGCAGGCAGGGGGACACAAGTCAGTTGCCAAAAAACTGAGTTACCACACTGGATGTGCTGGATGTCTCATGCAAATCTTCATGTAACTAAAAATGTTGAGAGGTTATTTTCCCCCAGTATATAGACTCTTTTTATCAAAAAATAATTTTCACAAAGAAATCAACTCTGTCCAGGAAAAGATGAATTATGTTTTGGATATACTTACCTTTGAGTATACCAACTACAGAAAGTTGAATGTTTTTTCAGCAGAACCTTCTACAGTCTTCTCAGCGTATGCTCTTCCTGACTTTGCCTTGACATATGTATTGTATACAACTATATTTAAATCTATATTGTTAATATAGCAAAGGATTGCTTACAAATATCACATATTTGTTCTTGGGTAGAATTTTTAAAACTACTTTTACCATGTATTGGCTCAGTTTCTTTAAGAAACAAGGAGCTAATCACAAATTAGAAATCTCTATGATCCTAACCCTGAACATAATGACTTATTGTGAAATCTACTTCCAATATTTTCTTAAGAATGCCCCCTCTAAATTGTGCTTTTAAAAGACTGTAATAAGCCAGGTATGGTGGCTCACACCTGTAATCCCAGCACTTTGGGAGGCAGAGGCAAGAGGATCGCCTGAACTCAGGGGTTCAAGACCAGCCCGAGCAACATGGTGAGACCTCAACTCTACAATAAGTCATAAAATTAGCCAGGCATGGTGGTGCAAACCTGTAGTTCCAGCTATTTGGAAGGCTGAGACAGAAGGGTCACCTGAGCCTAGCAGGTCGAGGCTGCAGTGGCCGTGAGAGTGCCACTGCACTCTAACCTGGGCGACAGAGTGAGACTCTGACACGGGGGGGGGGAAGACTGTAATAAAGGTATCATGCAGCCAGTCTTGGTGGCTCAGCCTGTAATCCCACGCCTTTGGGAGGCTGAAGTGAGTGGATTGCCTGAGCCCGCGGGTTCGAGACCCGCCTGGGCAGCGAGACCTCATTTCCACAATAAATCAAAAAATCAGCTGGGCGTGGTAGCGCATGCCTGTAATTCCGGCTACTTGGAAGGCTGAGGCGGAAGGATCGCCGGAGCCCAGCAGATCGAGGCTGCGGTGGCCGGGAGCGGCCACTGCACTCCAGTCTGGGTGACAGAGTGAGACTCCAGCTCAAAAAGCAAAACAAAAAAAAAAGGTATCATGCTAATAGGTCTTCTGGTACTTCTAAAGATGAATCTTTGGATGGGACACATTAGGGATGGTACACATTAGAATGCTAATCAGTCCTGAATTCTTCAATAAGGGGCTGTGTTATTGGGAGCTCTAGATTTTTCCCTGGATTGGCTTAGGTTATTGCTTTTCTTAGGAAAAATGTCTATATATCTTGTTATCTTGAACACAGGGCAGTCTTGATCATATTTGACAAGACTAAGTTACCAACCCATTTAAGTGCTTCTGAGACTTTGCACAATTCCTTTCTCTTTTTTCAAGAGTTCCCCAGAGCTTCCACCCTACTCGCTTGTAAGATGACACAGCTATTGATAGTTCAACCATGTTTTATCACCAATATCAAATCTGACCAATCTGTTTGCTGACATTCCATCAGCTGTCATTCACAACAAACCACCATGTGCCATGATCACAATGTATTGTTAGTTTTGCCATAGTCACTTGGAAACATTCTCTTAGATATTAAAACACCTTGGTGCTAGCATCATCTTAGGGATTGTGAAGGGAAAAGACACCATTCACAGTGTACAGGAATTAAATATTCAATCAACTTTGATTTTATGAATAACATAGAATGATTTTCAGTGCAAGAGAATGAGGTTGGAACTCACCAGATAGTACCATATTTATTTGTTCTAACATCTTTGACAATCCATATTTAGAATACAAGAAAAAAAATAATAACTCAGAAGACCTCAACATCTTGAATAAAAACAAAGAAATTACAAGAGATGGTGGGGAAAAAGAGAGGAACGAATTGCCATTGAGTACTTATTATGTTCTAGGCACTGATGTTTGCAACTCAGTGAGGTGGGTCTCATTCTTGCCATTATGCAATTGAGGATGATTTCTCAATAATGGTACACTTTCCAAGGTCATGTCGCTGGTAAGAGAGAAAACCCTGTTGCCATTTTTGTCTGACTCAAAAAAAAAGTTTCTTTCACTACCCTGTGCTGCTATAATTCATTTTATTTCTTAACAGAGCAGTCAACTCAGGTGGGCCCATCTAAA
Organism: Cephalopachus bancanus; assembly: GCA_027257055.1. NCBI lineage: Eukaryota > Metazoa > Chordata > Mammalia > Primates > Tarsiidae > Cephalopachus > Cephalopachus bancanus. The sequence continues at coordinate 6,032,785 of JAPVLO010000035.1, forward strand.
ATCCCTTGGTTACAGATTAGTGATGCCACAGTAATGGAATGAGATGAAGTCAAACCTCTTTGGTCTCTTTTGGATGTTGTATAGACAGAAAATAGAAGTCAGGCCTCTCTCTTTTTTAAACCCCTGATATATAGGTGTAAGCATGGCTGCTCCCCACATGTTTTGCTATGATTTGTCTCTTAGACTTCATGCAGGACCTGTCCTTTTCCATCTCCTGGACCAAATGTGAGAGAAGTGGGCATGTAGTGTGTTGTTTCTCTGTGAATAATAGTTCTAACTCTTTCTTCCCCAACCTTAAAGCTGACAGACTGTTTAATTTGAATAGAGAAGAAAAGCAAAAAACTGGAAGATTCCTTTAATGTAAGACACAAACCATGATTTTACCATCACTCAATATGTAGATCGTCACTACTGTGCTTTTGGGACAACTTTTGCATACGTTACTCAACAACTGCTATAAGCCCAAATGTCTCACAATTAGAAAAGAAACACTACCCAAATTTATTGTACAAAATATTTATTTTTTGACAAATAGCCATTCCTTGGACAGGTTCAAATAAGCCATATCATGTATTATATAACCCTGATGAGGGTTAATGAATGGAATTGGTGGTTGTACCTATGTCAGAAAGAAAAAAATAATAATTTCACACAAAGCAGATTTAATGCCTCTGTTTTCAACCCAATGGATCAATTAATAGTTACCATTCCAATTAGGGTCCTTTTGTAAGTTTATGTGAATCTTTGCTTTACAACAAAACAAAACAAAAAAAACATTAAAGTTAAAATTCTCATTTTCCAGCAAATAGAGCAACTTCTAAAATGCTAAGTTTCTAATGGTGTAAGTTGCCATCAAATAGTATCAAATAATTTTTTTTTGAAAACAAAGGCTATTTTTTATTACTGATTAGAAATATTTGCCAGGTTAAGGATATTGTTCATAAGTATCTATATAAATAAAATCTTAATATTAGATTAAAAATTTTGATAACATTAATAGCTCTTTACCATTCAAAAGCATGTCAATTTTTGTAAATATACAGTATACATATATACATATATGTGTATATATATGTATATACACATATGTGTATATAAAAATATAATTGGATGCTTTGTATTGGAAGAAATAACAATCAAGATTTTCTACTTGCAATATAAAGAAAATTGAGAAATGTTTTTGAATATGTTTAACTCTCCTTTAGGTGTATAGCTTTGTCTGTATCTGGCCTTCTGCACGAAAGTATCTTAAGTGGATTTTTATCCTGGACAACTTCTCAGACTTGAAGGAATAATCAAACTCTAGATTATTAGTGTGGCTATTATTCAGTTTAAGATTGCGCATATGTCTTAATTCTTCTCCTTCAAACAACTGCCCAGATTTCGATAGTTTTACACATAAAAAACAAGAGAGGACAAAGATTAAGTTAGTGAATTTTGTTATTGATTATCTGAAAATGTTTTTTAGTAGGAGAATAAGACTAAAACTCTGAAGTATACAGGATTTTGGAGTTAAACATTTTTAAACTTACATTTTTTCTCTTTCTCTGACCAACTAAAGTTATTATAAAGAAGGAATTAAGTATACAACTTTAAATTTCCAGGAGAAATTACTCTCCAAATTTATTTCCACAGTTCTCCTCAGCTGGCAGTTAGTTCCTAGATGTCATCATTTGATTCTGTAGCTTGCCATGCATCTGAGTGAGCTCAGCTGCTTATTACCACCCACGCCATTGTGTTTGTGTTAATTGTATGGCTCTGCATCTCGTCTTCTTCATGAGCTATGCACACATTTTGGTCTTCACATTTATTGTGTTATGTTTCTGTCTAATATTTCAATATTGGCAAATATAATTTTTTCCATTGTCTTTTATAGTCCTCTTGCTTTTATAGAGCAATGGTATTTCAAGCTTTAAGGGAAGTGATTGCCTTTCTCATATGGTCAAACATATTTCTTCTTTATTATATTCTGGTGTTTCATCCTTCCCCATAATTTTCTATTATTACTTATTTTAAATGTCTTCCCTATCACTTTGAAAAACTTAAATGTCCATTCTCCATTTGAAAATGTGCCAAAAGTACTGCCCCATGTAAATATGCAAAAACAATTACTATAAAAGTGTCAGCATAGTTTAAATGTATTACTTTAATGATGCCAAGGCTATTTTTTCAAGATGCATCTAAAACAATATCTGTTTATTTTAAAGCAGTAGAAAATTTTCAAGCATTATCACATATCTTCCTACCAAAATTTTTTCTTGCAATTTTATATACAAGAATTTTAACACCTTTTTAAAATAAATAATGCAAATGAATTAAAATAAGGTGTTCTCTTGATTTCTGATGAGACATTTATTGATGATCTTAGTAGCTGCTGGTATACAAGAGTTTTTTTAAATTTTAAAAGGTGGCTAAAGGAAATAAAGTCTTGAAACCAGATATAAAGACACAAACTTTTATTGAGAGCAAGTCAGACACAGTTTTTATTTTTTTAATGGTAGATAGATAGACAGACAGACAGACAGATAGATAGATAGATAGATAGATAGATAGATTATGGCAAATTCTGTGCCTTCAAATGCAGCATTATATGAAAGTCAATTTTATATTGACAGAGAAGTAGTGCTATTATTAATTCCTGTACATCCAATAACAAAGGAAAACAAATATCAGCGTTTGCACAAAAAAATTAACTCTCCTTCCTATCTGGTACCAGAGTTTTTACCACCACTGAACCTCAAATCACAAAAGCTCAGGTAAACCTTCATGTGTGTTTACCAGTTTGCTTTCTTAATCATGTCCCATACAAGTTTCATGTATGTTAAATTTCCTCCATGTAATATGAATCAGACTATTGTCTTTCCTAGGTTACAGAAACTCAAATGGCCAACCATCATCATCATCATGTTGCCTAAGGTCACTTAACTCTGCAGCTTTGGTGTAAGATGGACACTAATGCCAAAGAATAGGGCCAGTGCTCTATTGCAACTACATTGTCTCACTCGTGAACATGAAGCATTTACCAACTGAACATACTCTAATATAGTGTCTGTTGACAAAATCTTTCATAGTTGCTTAACTGGTGAGAGCACAGGACTGAAAGACCAGGGTTACTATATATTTGAGCCCCATAAGATCTGGTTGCTTTGCCATGTCACATAGCCATAGATTATCTGCCTCACTTAACTTCTACAGGAATTCATCATCTCTGTTGGAGTAACTCAAATTTCAGGCTCTTGAGGGTAGGTTAACAATATGATCCTGTTACATGATAAAGAACACAATACCTTGCTTTGCAGTTAAGTAGAAAATTGTAGGGGTTATCAGTAATCCAGAAAAGAAAAGATGTTGCCCAGGTAGAAAGACTTAGAGGATCTAAATCAAACAGGATCTCTTCCTAGTGCATCAATCTTCTCCCTAACTTTATCAGTAAAGACCTGATTTGCATTGCTTTACTTCTTGACTTTATTTGTGACTCACATTGCTACAAATGAAATCTATAGGTTGTATAGATTGAGGGTAACATAACTTATTTATTTATTTAAAAGATGTGGGGTACAATTCAGGATTAGGTAAACAAGTGGTCATTGAACAGGTAAAGTCTAGGTCTGACTTTGAGCCCCACTTCACCCAACATAATTTTTATATGGTCAGCCTCTGAAGTATCTATTTGAAAAAGTAAAAAGAGCACTTCAATTCTGCATTCAAATTTTATCTTGTGAACACTAAAGATTATATGATACCATGAAAATATATTATATGACCACAATTAAAGAAGTTATCATTAAAGAAGTTATGATGGGGAATTTTCTACACATAAATAAGCAATAATCTAAGGACTAACCCAGAGTTTTTCACAAAATGAAAAATAAAGAAACAAAGGGTTGAATAGTACAATGAAGACTGTATTACATTCAGACAATAAGGAATTGTCTTTTTATTTTCAGGGCCAAAAAAAAAATCTTTATCTGTAATGACAGAAAGTTCAGAGTAATATATACAGAAGCATGAAATGAAAAATTGTGGAACAAACTATCTAAGAATATAAATATAGAGTGTCTCTTTTCATAAATATTCAATACATTATTTGACACATTGGTTTGAGTGAAGCTCCACAGTACAATTTTAAGCATCTTGATTTGGGCTGAGGTCCAGTAAATTATATATTCTCAACAACCATCAGAGCTTTCTCACTAAAAATACATGCTCACACTCTACTTTGAAAATATTCTAAGATAATTATTTCCATTTTCATAGTAACTAGTACAGTTATGACTAGCGTTGTCTCAGGTTTCTAAGGAAAGAAAATTATTCTGAGAAACTGTTAATAAGAGAAAATGTGGTAATAGAGAAGGGCATTTTCTTAAAATTGTGCTAAAGCTGTCATTTTTATTTTTAATGACTTTAACTGTGCTAGACAAGATTTTATTTTCAGTCACAGAAATAAAACTATCCAACATAACTCTTTAGTCTATTGCCCACCAATCTTCTAGCCCCTCCCGATGTCAACCTCACAATGGGTGTAATTCAATTGGAAAGCATAAAGCCAACATTTAGCCAACAGAATTCTCCTGACTGACAATTGCTCAGCCCCTTTAGTGAGAAGATTCACTGAATGGTCATACCTAGGAAGGAAGACTATAGAGTTTTCACTCTGTAGATGACAAGGAAAACCACTGAAGATCTTTTTTTTGGTGATAATAGTACAGGCAAAGAATGTTGGAAGATCCATTGCCAGAGTTTATAAAACCATGCTTAAAAGTATGAGAGGTTTAATACCAGACTTTTCATCACTTTAATGTACAGGAAGAAAGACACCAAAAGAAATACAGAAATCATTTCAAATAGTCCCCTTTCTCATTTGATGACCACCTTTCCAAGCATTGCTACTCATAAAGCCAAATCATGCCAGAGAGTGGCTGCTTGGTTCTTATCATATAATACTATATTAGTGCAGTTTTAAAGAGTAAATGTCCAAGAATGAATCTAAAGCTTTTTGATTTGAGGTTACCAGAATGAATTTTGTGTAGGGTTAATTCCACATTATTCTACAGTGAAAATGGGAATAAGCTTCCATGTCTTTGAAGGGGACAACTCAATGATGACATAAAAATATGCATCCTACAACAAAGAATTAGCTTTTGCTTTAGTGGGCATGGGAATTTCTCCATTCCGGTTAGTTTATAAATGCATCATAGACTCGAATTCATCAATTCTTTGCTTGGTGTTCCCCTTCCTGATTTTCCGATAGGATATTGTATTGTATCTTGAATACGTACTTCTGGCGATATCACTTTTCTTCTCTAAGGCTGGCTGCTCATCTGGTGTCACAGGCTGGGAACTGGCACTGCTCAGTGGGGAGTCCTCATTTGCATCACCTTCCTCTTTAAATTGAGAACCCTCTTCATGGTTTTTTTTAAATTCTATCACTCGAACTTCATCTTCATCATCATTGCAATCATCATCATTATTAATTTCTTCATCCCAAACCTCTTGCGCCTCATCATGTTTAGAATGCAACATGTCAACTTTGCTAGGCTTTTGAAATCCCAACCATTCTATTTCAGTTGACTGGTAAGCCTCGTTCTTCCCATCCTCATCTTCCCTCTCTTCTAGAGGTTGTTCAGCAATCCTTTCCTTCTGTCTGCTTATTTCCTGGTTACTGCTGCTCAGAGGAATCTTCTCCCATTGATGCCCTGTAGCAAAATCAATTGGTAGATGAAATGGGTAGGCATTCCAAAATACCCAGCTATTATTCTGTTATTCTCCAAATTATTTTTCTTGCCAATCTCTTCCCAACGTGTGTTTTATGGAAGAGAATTCTGTGGGTTACTAATATATTTTGCACAATCAAATGTGCTACACAGTCAAATTAGTTTGGAAAACACTGCATTAAATACAGTTAAATAAGCTTCTTCAGAATTTTTCCAAGCTTTAAAATGCTAATGAATATTGTAAATCTCAGAATGTCAGCAACCCAACCTCATTTGACTGTGGAACTCTGTTTAGTAAGATCAGTATTCCCCAAGACAGATTTTTAAAAATCCTTTCTAGCCTGTCACAACTGGATATGTGCGTATGTGAAATAAAATGTTTGGACCTATCAAAAAAAAATGCTTGGACCTGTCTTACATACCCATGCACATACACACACCCATCAGGGAAAATTAGAAAAATATCTCAGAAATAAATGCTTTCTTCCAGTAGTAAAAGCAGTGAGTGCTCATGTCTGGTCACACTTAGAGTACACACTCAACATTTAACATGATGTTTCTCAGGGTTGTCCTAAAGTACTAGGTATAGAAGGAGAAGCAGGGGCCCACAGATAGTCAGGACTCATGTGCTGGCCCAACCAAACCCACCAAAACACAAGCAATACTGTTTAAGATCTGCCACTGATTTCTAGAGAGTCAAGATTTAAAAGTCATGTTTCAGTCATATCTGCATAATGCTAGATTAGCCTGAGGTTTTTTCTTCGTGGTGGTGGTGTTTTATTGTTGTTGTTACTTGAGATGGAGTCTTACTATGTTTCCCAGACTTGTCTCAAACTCCTGGGCTCAAGCAATCCTCCCACTTCAGTCTCCTGAGTAGCAGGGATTACAGATGCACACTACTGCCCCTGGCTAGCCTGTTGTTTTTAGACATGTTCCTAATGAAAATTAATTGACTCAAGTTATTTGACACCATGTAGTGACTTTTTAAAGACTTTATTCACAGAAATTATCACTTTTAAAACAGCTAGATCGTATCAGCATACCCTCAGCAATATTTATTGAGTGTGCTAAGTATTAATGAAGAGGGAGCAGAGGTTGTTATCCAGGCTTTCACCCCAAAGGACCTTCTGAGGGAAGTTTCAGTCTGTAGTGTATGGATCTCAGAAGTGTTGCCTGGGTTGAGACCCTTGGCAGGACAGGGTTCACTATTTTCTTTGTCATCATAAAAGTCTATAAATAAGGTGACAGGCAATGTTCCTCTTTGTCCTTTGCCTGCACAATGTTCTACTCTCTCTGAAAGATGTTCACAAGTCCATTTTACATCCTAGGTTTTTAGTTCTCTTTTCATTTGTTTCCTCACTCCAGGGATTAGATTGTAAATTCAGAGGGAAAGATAGTAAACATGGATTACCACCCCTAACTAGTTATGTACAGCTGCTATTATGTTATTGGTATCTGGTCAATGTTTTTTATATTTCCCATAAATACACATTAGAATGTTTGCTATCATCTTATGCTTGGTTTTGCTTTGCTTTCCACAAGAACGAAAGTAACTGATCTTTTTCTTTATATTCATAATTGGACATAGAATGTCACTTATGAAATTACTCCTCGAAATTATAGTATTTCCTTAATATTTTTAGCACTTTTATATTTTTCAATCCAGGAGCATTCTATTTGAAGATTTTATGACTGCTTGCTATTGTGAAAATGAAAGACACCAAAATCTGTGCCTCTATTATAGAGAAAAAACATATGCTCCTCAAACATGAAAATATTCACTCGGGAAAAATAAACCAGTGAAACCATCTAATTGAAAAATACAGACTGCTTTTGTTCTCCATTTGATCAAAATGAAAGATTTTAGAAAACTGTTGCCTGCAGTGGATATACTGATCAGAAATTTGAAAGGAGAATTTTTTATTTTTGAGTCAAGGTCTCACTCTGTTGCTCAGACTGGAGTGCAGTGACACGATCACAGCTCACTACAGCCACAAGCTCCCATGCTTGGGTGATCCTTCTGCCTCAGACTTCTGAGTAGCTGGGACTACAGGCATATGCCACCATACCTGGCATATTATTATAATTTTTTTTTATAGAGACGAGGTCTTGCTATGTTGCCTAGGTTGGTCTCGAACTCCTGGGCTCAAGCAATCCTCCCAGGACCTTGAAGGGGGCTTCTGATGGGAGGTTGAGATCTCTGCCTCTGACAGCTCATTACATTAGAAGCCAAAAGAGTAGGTCAAAGTGGTTATTTAGTTGATATTGTAGGGTCTTATGTCTTATAAATTATTTCTGATAAGGTAATAGCTCAACACTGGCTATTGCTAGCTATTTTTTCCTTTAAGTGTCTATACATAGGTCACACGATCTAAGAACTGTTTGGGCAAAGGGAACAAACATAAGAAAACATAGGAAATTGCCCATCACATCTTTGTCCTCCTTGGCATCTACTATTTTATGTGATGTCCTAATATTTCAACAAATAGTCTCTTCAATATTTTATCTGTTACGGTCCTAACAAAGATAAGTTGGTTAATCAAGCAAGCTAATTTCAGTTTTGAAATAAGATGTTTATGGCTTTAAGAGAGGAAAGGAATGCTTAATTAATAGATTTTTAACCTGCACTTTATTTGGAAACAGCTTAAATGTAGGCATCTTCTTAAAAGTCTAAAGAGTTTTATGTCTTTTAATCTATTGAATTTATCTAAAAATTTAATATAATAACATCAATGTTCTTTTTATCCTCCTATTTTCTTAAATAACACAGTTAAAATTAACTTTATCACCCCAGGAGTTTTCTTTGACAAGAAATAGTTAACCATTTTGTGCTTACATCAGAGGCTTGAAATTTTCCTATAAAGTAAATCAATTCATGAGATTACCTTAAACTGTATGTCAATTGTAGACTTTTAGAATAAACCTATTTTTGAAACATTTACATTTCACAAGGTGCACACACAGATTTGAGGACACCAAATGAAAAAGAAAGGCTGATTTAGTGGACGAACTTATGAAGAGACAGGCATCGCATTGGTATGCCAATTAGCCATACCAATCCATCTAGTCTGTCCTGAACCGTCTGGAATGCTTTATAAGGTGGAACCCACAGATAAGTCAAGACCTTCTTATCTGCCTATAGCAGCTTTGAAATTTTGAAGTCATTGTCTGGATTGCTTTTTCAGTGCCACACTCATGATACATCCCATGCAAAACTGTCATCCATATTCAGTCAGACAATTTCTGTGTACAAAACTGTAGTTCCTGTTACCTTCTATGAATGTCATTTCATCTGCGCTTGTTTCTTGGAGAGAAAGATCTGTGATAGCCTTATGAACAATAAAGAGATTCTCCTCTGGGTTTTCTGGAAAAAAATATAAGGTTAGTAATTTAACATTTAATATATATATATTTCAAGAATTAATTGTCAATTTGGCTCTAGATAGATTTCTTTAAAACATGATCACTAAAAACTACAATTTGATTCAAGCTTTATTTTTTATTGATTTCATTTACTTAATGACTACCTACTGATAATTTCTCCTTTAATAGTTATATAAGGTATAGAACCATAAATGAAGACATTTTCGGGTATAATTTTTAAAAATCTTAAAACTCTGAATTCTCTGCTCAAATAATTAGTGGGGCTATCCACAGCAATAACAAATAACAGGTAGCATTTACCCAACACTTAGCAACCATTGAAACAACACTTCACATGTAGGTAATATCATTTTGCCATCTTATAGTAACAAACAAACAAACAAAACAGGCCTAAAGAGACAAAGTTGCTTTGGGTCACAGAGCTGTCAAATAGACAAGCTTGGATTTGACCCAAGGCAGAGGTTTAGTCTTCACCTTACACAGCCCTAGTAGAATATGAAGCCACCTTTTCTGGGTGTCCAGTTCATTCCTATAGTAGTTTATAAAAAAAAAAAAATCCAGAGTGGGCTTATAAGTCACAACAAGCCAATTGAGGGGAAGGGAAATACTTTACCTTTTAGAATCTTCTCCGTGGATGAGTTGAGCAGCATGTTCCCTTGTAATTTTCCACTCTCCTCCTGACCTTCTGTGGGTAAATCTTCAAGACCGGATTCTACCCTGCAGTGTGGCGGGGTACTGTCCACATCAGTCAACTCCTCGTTGCTTTTTTTGATTGGTTGTTGACTATTTTCAGGTGGTTTATCCCCATTACACTCAGCCTGAATGACTGTCGCTGGAACATCTGTCATGATGTGCAGTTGAGTACGATGTGGAGAAAGCTTTGGAGAGTAAGCAGATCCTTGATAAGATACTGTCTCTTGCTTTCAAGTCCTGTAGTTCCAACTCCTACTCTAAGAGTACAAATTATTCACTTTGGTGCATAATAACAAGGTTCTTTTCCTAAAGGTGTCCAGACAGAGCTTAGAGCAAAAGCAATAGGATTTGTTAGTTTTGCCAGGAGCCCATGAACAAGAATCTGGCCAATCACCACCTTCTTTGTTGCTTAGCAAGTCCCACTTGCCCAGTCAAAGGCACCCCTTTGATTTACATAAACAAACAATCTGAAGCAATCAGGCTTTTGTGTTGGCTTGTAGAGAGGGACTTTCAGCTTGTCAGTCCCCCTCTGGGAACAGAGATTTTTGTCCCTTTTCATAATGGCCCATTGTAATTTTCCTTGTAACAGGAGCCACAATTGTTCCACAGCTTTAATCCAGAGAGAATGACCACCTTGAGGCATATTAGTTCTGTGTAACCAGCTTAACATTTCCAAACAGATTTTGTTCAAGTAAAACCTCAGCTATTTTGTAAGGGACAATGGCATCGTTTCATATTTATTAAGGAATAAAAACAGCTTATCAAAAACCTATAAACAGGACGACTTTATTGTAAATGGTTCTGGCAGCAGATTTCCTGCTGTGTTTTCCGAAGGCTGTGTTTTGAGAAGGGACCTAAGAAAAAAACAAATAAATTTTACTAACTTACTGATATCAAAATAATTTTCTCCACGAAGTTTTCTCTTCCACCCATCAGAATTATTCTGTATGTTCCATAATGATATTACATGATGCTGGTAAAATGCTAAGGTACCAATGCAATATGTTCTTGATGGAAACAGATAATTTTAACAAAATATCTGTTCCTGACCACCCCTTTCTTTTGAATTCCTTTTTTTTCCGGATCCCACATTTTACAAAATGGTTCCAGAGCCTTAGCCCATGATGCCCTACTGAGATGCCTTTCTTTTCTTCAAGGCCAAGCCCTTGGCCTAACCAGCTCTTCTAGGTTCTCAGTTTTTAGGCTTAAACATCATATCTTTAATGACACTTTCCCTGACCCACAGGATTAGAATCAGACTCTGTTACCCATTATCTTTGCCCTTCGGAGAACTCTTCACAGTTGTAATTAAACAAGTAATTGCCCAATTATCTCTGTAATGTGTTTCACGAAGTAGAATCTAAGAGTCCTCTGCAGGAGCCATTACAAATTGCTTTTATGTGTCCCCAGCATGTAGCATCTGTCTTGAACTAGGTAGTGCCCAATTTAAAAAAAGTTGTAATATGTGTAAATATATATTCAAATACATGAATAAATTTAACCCCAAAGAAAAAACATCTTAATTTTTTCTAAAGGGAAGAAAAATGGAAGTTAGAAAGGAAGTGTAAATATATCATCTTTAAAATGATGTATAAGGCTGAGTCCATTAGGGTCTATATCATGGACGACAAGATACATTGACAAATATGTCACACTCTGGTATAATTCCCTCTTCCATATTTGTGGAAGACATCTCGAATAGATTCTGGAATTCCCTCCCTCGTCATCACCAGCTCTTCTCTTTTCAGCGCACTAATTATTTGTTTGCTTTTAGTTTCCTTAACATGCACTCATATAGAACGTATTGCATGCCAGGCACTGTTCTAATTGCTTCACAAATAGTTATACATTTAATCTTCCTAACAGACCTATGAGGTCGGTGGTATTATTATCCCCATAATACAGCCTAAAAAAAATGAAACTCAAAAAGATTAAGGAACTCAGCTAAGAAGGCCACACTACTGGTAAGCCTACAGATAAGAGTTTGCAGCATGTATAAAGCTAAGGGCCATCCCTGGCCTTTGTGCAGATGTTTTCCTTGGGCCAGAGATTCCATAGGTATCCAGAATTAAACACCCTGGCAGCAGAGGTAGTTGTAGCCATGAGAGGGCAGCAGAGGGCCTGAGACAATATCGCGGCCATCCCCAGAAATAACACTACAGCTGCCAAGGACGTGCTGGGAGCCAGTCCTCCCAAGAAATTCAACTAGTAAGACTACTGATGAGAAAATATTGAGTGGAATCAGGTGGAAGAATGCAGAAACCAAGACCAAACCTTAGGAACAAATGGGGATATACTAGATTGTGAGCGGAAAGTGGCACCAATTCAACTGAATGCCCAGCTATAAACATAGAAGTATGCTCACAGCTTTAAAGGACCTGTCTCCAATCGCTCTTAGTTTCCTTGGGCTGCCAAGTACCTCAAATCAGAAACACAGCCAAGATGAGAGAGTTTAGGCTCATTGTGTCTATTTCTAGATTTCTATTGTCCTATAGCAACATGCACCTTTTATCTATCGACTAGCTTTTATGGGAATCTATTTATTTATATTTGGGTTGCCTTCTTTCTAAAGCCATGCTATGACATTTTATGGCATTTAGAATTACTTCAGTTTGGAAAGATAGAAATTATGCAGAGTTCTATCAGCTTGGTTTAGGTTTACCAGTGTGTTCACTTTTATTAAAAACATATTTTTATGCCATCCTACAGAATAGTGGAGGTCAGGTATATTGTTTATAACATGCATTATTTTTCCTACAAGAATGTGACAATATGAGACACATTTAGCACCAAGATGACTCTATCTCACTACCAGATAAAACATTGAGTATTTTGTTCATAAGGAGGTAAGCTGTTGTCAACCACTGTTTGTAACAACCTGTGATTTAGAAAGTTTGTTGGAATTTGCACCAATAAGTCTTAATTCAAAAACTATTGCATGATGTCCACTCTATGAAACATGACTTTTTAATTTCATATAATTTATTGCAGTATTTGCCTTTTTCCCTAAACATTATTCTTAATGGTAAAGGATGTATATATGTATAAATGCAACTATTATCAAATCTACAGCAGACTATGATAATGAAACAATCTTCACATGGGAATGTAAAGAACCAAAAATAAAATTATGTGTATATTCACATTCCATTTGTCAAATGACAAGTGCCTAATGTTAAGACTACAGTGGGTCCAGATAAAGGATTTGGGGAAAACTTGTAAAAACCTGATCTTTGGTGATATTTGAGAAGCCACGCTGTAACTTAATGTTAGAGCTAAGCGGTGGCCAATGAGCACTGTATAAATCAAGGAATAAATTTAAAAGATAAATTTTTGATCCTGGCAACTTGAAGCCAATTCTTATACAAATGTTGATTTACATAGTCGGGACAGGTGTGTTTTTTCAATCAGGTTTGAAACAGAAAGGTAGAACCCCTGAGTTCTATCTAACTATCTGTCTCTACCTACTTACCTACATATCTGAAGGGATCTGACATTATACAATTATAGGTACTGGTTAAATTGTCCCTATAGTCTCTTGTTGCCTCTGATGCTGGAGTTTGAAGGCTCAGAGCAGAAGTTAGGGAGGGAAGATGGATGTGAAGGGGGGCAGCAAGAACATGGTGAGTACACAAGCACAAGCTGGAACGCACAAGGACAAACAAACCCGTGTCAACTCTCACTGCATCTGACCTTAGTGGTCTGAGTATCTTCCTGAAGAACCTGGGCCCAAGAATCACAGAGGCTGGAGGAAGAGGAGGAGCCATTGGAGGCCCATCAGCTGCGCATGCCCCAGGTGAGCCCATAGACCGGCAATGATGTGTGCAAGCTGCAAAAAGCTACTTCATTCTGTGCTGCGAAGCACACACAAAAATGCCTCCTTTGTCCCACCTTTCTTTTTCAGGAAATCTATGGGAAAGGAAATTCAGGGAAATGTAGATTAGCCTAGTCATATTGACACCCAACAGTCACCAGTCCTACCAAAACCCCATAGAATCTTCTACAGGGAATACAGCAATGCTTCAGGGAATGTGCAACCATGAAGGACCCTGAGGAGACAGGATAATCCAAACTGATTCACTTCAAGGGATTAGAATTCCAAATTGAAGAGACAGTCAGCTAAAGTGAACTGTTACTAGACTTTCATAGCATAATAAAATCAATCAATATCCATATATTTCACTTCAGAAAACAATAATTGTCTGCCACCAAGTGTGAATTAGATTATGTTGATTATCCTGTACCAGGTTAGTAACTTACATTACTTTTATGCCCAATGTGGAATTATAGCTTTCATTCCAACAATATAATATCCTAAAGTAAAAAATCAGTCCTTCCAGGAAACCAACAGTGAAATCTATGGGTAACTCAAGAGTTTGAAGAATTCAATGTAACAGAATTTGAAAATTCAACTGCATCTTCAACTGCATTCTTTTTGATCTTGGTAGCAAAAGAGGGGAAGATTATTGATAGTCTCTCAAAAGACAAAGACTTTCTAATATGCCAGGAAAGATAGATCATTTTGTGGTTCTAGAATCTGGAGCCTAGCCTCCCAGGAATGACTGTACATAATTTTAAAGAAATGTACTGAAAGAAATAAGCTTGGCATTTGGTAAGGATTGGAGGAGAGTGTGGCCCTGAACAAAGGAGCCACATGTAGGTCCTTGTGGCCAAAATAGGCAGAATAAGGAGGTAGGGAGAACAAAACCCACAATTAAGAGGCCCCTTCAAATAGGGGACAAATCAACATTCTCATCATTGATCCCTACAGCAGTAGAAAGGAAGGAATCAGCCAGCTCCTTTTTTGTGACCTTGGGCAAGTGTACAAATCAGGCGTGCTTGGGTTGCAGATTACATAAACTCAGTTCAAGGAATTTTAAACCCAGTGAACTTAACAGCTCATTTAACTGCAAATCCAGAGTTGGCTTCACCCTTATTTGGATTCAAAGATTTAAACCATGTTACAGGTAACCTGTCTCTATTGATCATAAGGAAAGTACATATGAGGGGGCAATTTGGTGAACCTGAGGGTCCAGTCTTTTTCTAAGCCCCTTAATACCTCTAGCTGAGCATAGTAGGCTAAATGATGACCACCTCCAAAGAGATCCACATCCTAATCCCCAGAACCTGTGAATTGTTACCTTACATGGTAAAAGGGATTTTGCCAATGAGATTAAATTTAATTTAGAATCTTGAGATTTGGTGATTATCCTGGATTATTAAATTGGTTCTGATAAGAAGAAGTGATACGAGGAAGTGATCATGAGTCAACAAGTGGGGGCAGCCTCTAGAAGCTGAAAATGTAGGGAAATGGATTCTCCTCTGAAGCTTCTATATCGAGCACTGCCCAGCCAACACTTTGATTTTAGAATTCTAACGTCCAGAACTAAGAATAAATGTATGCTGTTTTTAAGTCACTAAATTTGTAGTAATTTGTTACAGCAGTGATAGGAAACTAATTACTACATTTCCTGCCTCTCTGCCTTCATTTTCCCTGACTGCCTAGGGCCAGGGAATTTAGCTTTTCCAACCATTTGTAGGATATGTATTTTTGAATCTCAACTATCTTGGATTGCTTCCTGTTAGCCAAAACACCTCTCTTAACTAGGTTGTATTTTCTTCTCTCTCATTTTTCTGACAGTCCAGGTTTGAATGAAATTTGTAACAGTTTATAAAAGCTATAAAAAAAATCACAAACCCTCCAGCTTCCTGATATTTTTTCTGACAAGTCTCCTAAAATTTAATCTTCAGCAGGAAATGGTTTGAATCAAGATTCATGGGGACAGTTTATAGCAATGAGGGTCAGTTTCACATTAGGGATGGGTGAATTCAAGCCTAACTGCTCCTCTAGTGATTGCTCCTCTAGTGATCTCACATTTTAAGGTCTATAATCTGTATTCCATTCTTGGTGTGTACTCATTTTGTATATAATGCTTCATTGGTTGAAAGTGAAAGATTTAATCCCAAACAGATTAAACAGAAACAGGATTTATTCTAGCTTCAGGGAAGATGTCTTGATGTCTCTCTCTCTCTCTCTCTCTCTCTCTCTCTCTCTCTCCCTCTTTTCTCTCTCTCTCTCTCTCTCTCTCTCTCTCTCTCTCTCTCTCTCTCTCTCTCTTTCTCTTTCTTTCTCTCATTCATTACCCTCATTCTACTTTACTCTATGTTCCATTTTTCTCAAGCATGTTCTTCCTAGGCCATGGCAAATATTCCTCTGACAACTCTAAGCTCCTTCTGAGATGGGCTGAAGTTAGATTACTAAAGAGCTCTTTTTGCTCAGTAGGAGGCAGGGTGGGGCTAAAAGACTGGTCCATGGATGTGGAGTACAGATCTAATACAATTTCTGTCCTGTTCCCTCCTGTCCCTGGAGAAAGCTTCAGTCATTGGCACACTTTAGAATAGACTGTTGTGGGGAGTCATTGCAAACAAAGCTGGCATCTATTCCATCTAATAACGCACACTCAGATGAGTTACATGGCTTCGCCCTTCTCATCCTTTTTATCTTTAATTGAGATTAGTGCGTGAGCATCATCATGTAACCACTGCAAACACTTCAATGTATTGACTTGGTAGAAACTGACCCTATGAAACTATAAAACAGTGGGGAGATTCTGTAGACCTTGACCTATAGATCTTACTCTCACAAGAATCCTTGACCTATAGATCTATCTCTCACAAGAATCACATATAGAAAATGAATTATGTTTCAAACTGTTGCAGACCAATTGTACAGGTAAGAAAGGCTAAATTCCTATAAAATAAAATCATCTCACTCCCTTGGCTATAATTTTAATAGTATATCATCCAACATGGATAAAGAAGTGTCCCCAATGGACTAGGCTCTCTATAGTTAGCTAGGCAATTATAATTCTGTTTTACTTACAATGAGATTTTTCTTGATGCATTTTAAACAGAAAGAATGGTTTCTCTATTCATGGAGAATCCATAAATGTTAAATGGATAGAAATGGAATTTGTGTGAGTATTTATAAAACCAAGGAAAGAAAATTTGAACTATATATGCATACACACTCTTTGAAAAGCATTTTCAGTCCACCTGGGGAAACAGAACTGTAGGAAAGTAATATCACTAGGAGTTAAGGCAACATATTGTTTTTAAGAAAAGGAAGGCAGGAAAATAATTAAACACATTTTTCCTTAAGGAAAAAGAAAGAAAGAAAAAGCAAGTCGCTGTGAGTTTCTGCTTGTGTAAGAATGATAGTGATGTGACTGAATATATACAATTTCTCCTCGGATGCCTCTGAAAATTTGGTTAAGTAAACTTTGTGTCAAGGTAAGTAGGAAACATTCACATGCTCTCGGTGAATAAAATAAATTCAGTTATATTAAGATCTCTTGTAAGGCCTTTGTGTTGAATCCAGAAAGGAAGACAGGACAGCTGTGAAGATTCTACTGACCTTTTAGATGAGGAGAGTAATTATTTTAAACCTCTATTAAATAGTTAGTTTACCCCCAAGAACTTGAAGCCAGAATAGAAATGTACTTCAAGAGCCATGCCACATGGAGAAACATGATAAGAGCACCACATTCAGTGAGGTCTACCCAATAACTGAAATTGGGGCTGTCAAAATTGTTCATTTTCACCTTTGTAATACCATTGTAATAGTCATCTGACTGGTCTCCCACCTCTAATCTCTAATCCCTTTCCCCTGCCTCCATCTATCATTCCCATCACCACTAGATTAATATTCCAACAGCAAGCTTATAAACAGGATTAGAAAATGATAATTGAGATAATATTCTAAATCTCATAGCACATTGTCTTGTTCATAGTAAGTGCTCAGTAAAAAGGTAATTTACAAAAGACCTCTATTTGCCCAAATCTTCCATACACACACACACACACACACACACACACACACACACACACCGTTTAAAACTCAGCTAGTGCTCTTTCTCCATTGCCTGTCATGTTAAGGACAAACTCTTTATAACAGTATCGAACTACTCTTCAGGTTTATCTCCCCCACATTGCCAAGTTGTTTTGTTTTGTTTTCCTCTTTTAATTCTACCCTTGCCGCAGTGAACTCTTCTGTGCCACCAAACAGGGTTCCCATCTCTATATGATGGCTTATTCTTTCTCCATGTCTGGAATACCTACCTCCTCATATCTCCTAACTTTCTTTCATTGTCTCTACCAAAGCCAGAGCCACATCGTAAGGTCCATCTTGAATGTAGTATCCCCTATTGGATACTTTATGACACCTTTACCCAAAGGATCTTCTTCTACTTTTTTTGAGCCCCCTTAGTATTGTATCTTAATGTTGTTTAATGACATCTCGTTTTTCTGTCTCACATTATTATTTATGCAATTGTCTTACCCTGCTGCTAGGAAAAGCTTATATTATAATAGAAACACCTCGATTTAAATCTCATTTCTGCCTTGAAAAAACTGTCTGAATTTAGGCAAAGTTTTCACATTTTCAGAACTTCAGGGCATCTGAAAAATGCCGACCTCATGGAGGTTTTGAAAAGATTAAATTATGTGACAAAATATATGTGAATCATCTGGTACAGTGCCTGATACCTAATGAGAGCTAAATAACAGCAACAATGCTACTTATTAATATATTGTCAGATCCTTGAAGACTTTGTATGATTCATTTTACCAGTTCAACATAGACAAGCATAGCACTGCTTCATGGTTTATGTTATATAAATATACTTTGAGTTGGCAATAATTAGAAGTTTCAAGCATTCGAATGTGGCAATAAATTCATTTGAACAAATACTTCACCCCATTTTCCTTTCTTCATGTATAAATCTGTTTCTGTCTGTTTAAAATAAAGATTAGGGATTCAAGATCTAAGCCTTGGGCTTCCTACAGTATAGAATCATAGTGTGGATTTAGAAGATGCCCCCTACTGGCATATAGGCAGAGTTTAAGTCAGAAAATGAAATAAACATAACACTATGGCCCAAAGGAAGACGGTTCACAAAGAGTTCTGATCTTCACCCATCCTCCTGATTGTTTACAGGACAAATCCCACTCAGTAGAATATACCTTGGCTAATACCATCATCATGTGGGGGCTAATACCATCTTCATAAAATGTATCAGCCTTGACTAACTTGGAGGTGAAGATTCTGGATCAAATTTACCAGGACAGAAAGCCTCAACAGAGGAAGACCTTGAGTTCAGAAAGAATGCAAAATGTTAAACACGTTTATGATTCTGACCAGGTAGAGCCAATTCCATCTTTTTGCAAATTTATCCCTGATGTGCTCCTCACCAGCATATCTTGGACAAGTTATTTAACCCAGAAATTGTGAAAGCCACAATTCCTGACCTGAAAAACTGAGCTCATAATAGAATCTGCTCTCAGAAGCCCCTTGTGAGAATTTAGTAAGCACATACCCAGAAGGCCCAGTGACTGGTGTATGTTCTAGAAATTAACCTGTTGCTCTGATGTAGCTAAAATAGGCCATGCTTGCTTTCTTTATTCTGTTGTCTTTAAACTCCAGTATACCTCAGAATCATTTAGGTACCTTATATAAAATATACATTTCTAGACCATCCTCACAGGTATTATGAGTTTGTCAAAGGCCAGAATGTGCATTATAAAAAAGCACCTGAGTGATTTGGGTACACATTCTAATAAGCAATAATATACTTTATAATTGTCAACCAACATCCAAAGAGAAATAAAAGGCAACAACTCTCTTGGAGGACAAAACTTTTTCATTCATATTACTTAAGAACTTTAAGTCTTGGGATAAGTACATTTTTGGGAATAATGGCAATAATAACCAACACATAATACACTTCCCATGTGTCAAGCATTGTTCAAAGAGTTTTTCATGGAACAACCCTGTAATCTTCACAACAACCCTTGAGGCAGGTACTCCTCATCATTTTGTAGATGAAAATATTGAGGTACAGAAAACTTAAGTAATTTGCCAAGGTCACCTATATAGTTAGAAGGGTCAAAACAAGGAATTGAACCAAGGAAGTCTAGCTTTGGAGCCTATGCTCTAAAACACAAATCTGTACTTCATTAAAAATATAGAAAATTTCACACTCTACCAAATCACGCAGAGTTCTTCAATATCAAGGACCAAGTTTCTGCAGAACTTTCTATTTAATAGTAGCCCTGGGGGAGAAAGGTAACATATGGAAGTCACTGACTACTTTTCCGATGCATTCTAGCATCTGTGTGTGTGTGTGTGTGTGTGTGTGTGTGTGTGTGTGTGTGTGTTTTAGTTTATCTTAATTAGGATGGTCTCTAGTTCTTTTTTATAATATCACAACCATATAAAAGGCCACTTTGCAGGGAAATAAATAATGTGCACCAGAAAGCCTAAAGGTTTTTGTCATCTACACTAAGAGATATCATTTAATGGGTAGCATCTCCCAGGCTATGTTCTCAAGAGATTTTATGACTGAGAATAAAATTCATGCCTAGGGCAGGCTTTTGTAATCAATTTTAAGGAGCAACTTGCCACTTCTTCCATCCAAAATCCTGAGGGAGAAGAGGAAAATGAGTAGGAGAATGACAGGAATCAGACTCATATTCATCCTTAAGAAGAAATTGGTGGCAATTCAACAGTGATTTGCTTTCTTTATCATGTCTAACTCCTCATGTTCTTTGTGCACAGACTTTCAGATAATAACATTATGCATATGGATGGTGTGTTCCAAGGTTCACAGCCCTTTTACAACCAGCCATTCATTAGATGTGATTGAAGCAAATCGTTTGAGACTCAGTGCAACTGTGAGTTTTTTAAAAGCAACACCTGGCGGCCTAGGATCACAGACATCTTGTCACTGTCTTGATGTGGACTTAGAGAACAGGGACCTATGCCTTTGCATCACACACAGAGAGCTAGTGCAGTGCCTACTGCCAGGTATGCACATCAGAAATGTCTGTTGAATGAATACACAAAGTGCCTCACCCAACTGCCTCCTTTTATAGACAAAAAACCTGAACCTCATAGAGGTCAAAAATTTTATGAGGCAGAAGTGAAGGCATGAAAAAGTCAAGGGAGCCAGGCAAATGACAGAGAACATTCTTCTGCCTGATTTCCTTCTTTTTTCCAGCTCTCTCTCATCTTCCTTTCTCTGTATGACTCTTATCTTCCTTTGGTTCCTTCTTCACTAAATTAACTGGGATTAATATGTAACTAAAGTACATTTATGTATTGAAATAAGGAAAATCTGGACATTTAAAAACTCTTCTTAAAAACTAACCTCAGGTTTGAGTTGCTCTATACTTCTGTATGACAGTGAACTGCTTTTTATTTGTCTCTCTTTGGATCAGTAGCCTTCAGGAATGAGACGTTCTTAACCCATATTCTAACTTACCAGCAGCTTGTTTTGCTAAACTACTTATGTAGTTCTCTGTTCTCATTTTGGTTTGGGGAGTGGCTAAAGATGCGATTGACATATAATTCATTCACGGAAATGGAAATGTCAGAATTACCACTGAGAACTTCCACCTCTTGGACAGACTAAAAGTGATCAGGTATGAAGATATCATTGAGTAGAATCTATGAAACTGACTGCCCAATAATTGTATTTCCTCTACAACATCCAATCCAGGTATCTGACTATTGTCTTTTTGAACATCTTTAAATAATGGAGAATTCAGGACTTCATGGGGGCAGCCATTCTTTGAACTGCTCTGAGTTCTGAAAACTTTTCCTGTGTAAAGTTGAACTTTCATGTCCTAAAACTTTTACATGTTGATTGTTCTTGATTGAACCCCTTGAAGACACACGGAATAAATCTAGTCTGTCTTCCACCTGACAATCTTTCAGATATTTGAAGATACATTTCATACTTGCCCCCTTCCCCCAAATAATTACCTTTCTAGAACAAACATCTATTTCCTTAAGCTGTTCCTTATATGCCGTTATATTGAATATCTTTACCCTGTTAAATATTCTTATCTGAGCATATTCTCATTGACCTATGTACAAGGCTGATAATTGGCAGATCATATCAGTATAGATATAACATATATTAAAATAGTTTCACTATAATTGATAAAAAGTCATAATTTTAACTCTCTCACTGAGTGCCCATCACGGTTTTTGCCCATCACTTAGGATTTTTCTGACATCGTTATGACCAATAACTAAGAGTGTTCCTGAACTAGTGTCCTTTTTGACTGGAAAAATGCCCAAATTATACCAGCTACTAAATGGGTCTTAAATAGAACCCATTCCTAAATGCCTTTTTTTTCTCTTTTTTGAGTTGGAGTCTCACTCTGTTGCACAGGCTGGAGTGCAGTGGCACACTCACGGCCACCCAAGCATTGACCTGCTGGACTCCAGCAATCCTTCCATCCTTCCATCTCAGTCTTCCAAGTAGTTGGTACTACAGGTGTGGGCTACCACGCCTGGCTAATTTTTTTTTTTTTTTTTTTGTAGAAACGAGGTCTTGCCAAGTTGCTGGTCCCAAACCCGTGGGCTCAGGCAATCCACTTACCTTGGCCTCCCAAAGTGCTGGGACTACAGGCTGAGCCAATGAGCCCAGACCAATTTTGGATTTATTGTAGAGACAGAATATCACCAAGTTTCTCAGGCTTGTTTTGAACCCGTGGTCTCAGACAATTCGCTCGCCTCAGCCTCCCAAAGTGCTGGGATTACAGGCTGAGCCACTGAGCCTGGCACTTAAATGCCTTTTTTAAAAATTTTAAGATGTGATGGTACAATTCAGGGTTAGGTATACAAACATTGATTATGCAGTTACCCTTGTTGATGAGGTATACTCCCCTAGCAGTTTTCCTCAACTGCCAATCCAATCCCCCCTCCCCTGAGAGTTTCCCACTACTGCTAGTCCCTTTCTTATAGTAATATAATTGTTCAAGGTCTGCTTATGAGTGGGAACATATGGTACTCTGTCCTTTGTTTCTGTGATACATCACTGAATATGATCGACTCTAAATCCATCCAAGTCGCTGCGAAGTCCATATGTTTGTCCTTCTTTATGCCTGCAAGATATTCCATTGTGTATATGTACCACATTTTTTAAAACAGTTCAGCTTCGATGGGCAACATGGTTGGACCCATGTTTTTGCTATTGTGAACAGAGCTGCAACAAACATACGTGTGCAGGTATCTTCTTTTGTAGAATGATTTGAATTCCTCTGAGTATATTCCCAATAGGGGAATGGCTGGGTCATATGGAAGATCAATTTCTACTTCTTTCAGAAATTGTCACACTGTCTTCCAAAGAGGTTGCACTAGTTTGCATTCCCACTAGCAGTATAGAAGCGTTCCTTTTTCTCCACATCTTTGCCAGCATCTGTTGTTTATTTTATTAATGATGGCCATTCTTACTGGGATTAGGTGGTATCTCAATGTGTTTTTAATTTGCATTTCTCTGATGATGAGTGAGGCTGAGCACTTTTTCACGTGTCCGTTGGTTGCCCGTATATCTTCTTCTGAGAAGTATCTATTCATGTCTTTTGCCCACTTTTTAATGGTACTTATTCCCCCCCTTTTGGCACATTTGAATTCCTTCCAGATCCTAGATGTTAGGCCTTTGTCAGATATACAGTTGGCAAATATTTTTTCCCATTCTATAGGCTGTCTCCCTGCTCTCTTGATGGTTTCTTTTGCTTTGCAGAAGCTTGTTAGTTTGATGAGGTCCCACTTGTCTATCTTATCTCTTAAGGTATGGGCATTTAGGGTTCTGAATAGGAATTGGTTACCAATTCCAATTTCCATAAGGGTGTCTATTGCGTTTTCTAAGATTCTTATAGTTTGAGGTTTTACATTTAGGTCTTTGATCCATTTAAAGTTAACTTTTGTGTATGGTGATGGGTAGGAGTCCTGTTTCAATCTTCTGCATGTGATCAGCCAGTTTTCCCAGCACCATTTACTGAATAGGTTCTCCTCTCCCCAGTAGTTGTTGTTGGAGGCTTTGTCCAAGATGAGTTGTTTGAGAAATTGATACTCTATCCAGAATCTCTATCCTGTTCCATTGGTCTATGTGCCTGTTCTTGTACCAATAGCAGGCTGCTCTGATTACTGTAGCCTTATAGTAAAGTTTGAAATCTGGAAGTATGATACCTCCCACTTTGTTTCTTTTGCTAAGGATTGTTTTGGTTATTCGTGGTTGTTTTTGTTTCCATATGAATTTCTGTTTTGTCATTTCCAGGTCTGAGAAGAATGATGTTGGTAACTTCATGGGTAATGCGTTGAATCTGTAGATTGCCTTTAGTGGGATGGACATTTTAACAGTGTTGATTCTTCCTATCCATGAGCATGGAATATTTTTCCATTTGTTTGTGTCTTCTTGGATTTCTTTGAGCAGCATTTTGTAGTTGTCATTGTAAAGGTTTTTCACTTCTCAGGTTAGGAAGATTCCAAGGTATTTCCCTTAAATGCCTTTTAAAAGGTTCAGAAATTATTTTAAAATAACTTTCAAAAAACTCAACATCTACTCAGCACTTCCAGTGTGCCCAGCACTATGGCAAGTGTTTTCAACACTGTTCTCATGTAATTTTCACAACAAGACTGTGAAATAGAAAACATTATTTCTATTTTGTAAATAATAAAACTCAGGTCCTCGGAGGTTATGGATCTTTCACAGTGTTTCATAATTGCTGAATGCCAGAGTAAGAATTCAGATGAGATCAGATGCATCCAGGGTGACATGGCTGCAGACATCAGAGCAAGAATTCAAAAGTGGATCTATGTCCAAATAAATTTGGAAAATATGGCAGATTCTTTATCCTCTTGGAAAAATCATTATAAAATTTGGCTTAATAAAGATTCTAAAAATTTCTTCATTAAATAAAGAGGTTTCACCCAATGTACTTGAGGTTTAATCTTTTTCTTATTTAATATCTATAAGCTCTGTGGTACTTTTAGACTGATGCTTTAAGTATTTTGAAAACTAAGCCGGGCTCGGTGGCTCAGCCTGTAATCCCGCGCCTTTGGGAGGCTGAGGTGAGTGGATTGCCTGAGCCCGCGGGTTCGAGACCCGCCTGGGCAGCGAGACCTCATCTCTACAATAAATCAAAAAATCAGCCGGGCGTGGTAGCGCATGCCTGTAATTCCAGCTACTCGGAAGGCTGAGGCGGAAGGATCGCCGGAGCCCAGCAGGTCGAGGCTGCGGTGGCTGGGAGCGGCCACTGCACTCCAGTCTGGGCGACAGAGTGAGACTCCAACTCAAAAAAAAAAAAAAAAAAAAAAGTATTTTGAAAACTGATCCTCGCCGTTGACTTATGACAATCAAAATGGTGACTCAGAGCCCCATACCTTTTCCTGAATGTCACTGTTAAGGAGCAGCTCTCCTTTCTTAGGAGTAAAAAATGTTTTTTGAACCCAAGGCAGGAACTTAAATTTATCCCTCTTATAATACCTCTGAAATCTCATGCAAATTTGACAATATCACAAAATCTGCCACCTTATACAATCTCTCTTTTCCTATTGGTTTAATTCATCTTCAGACTGGCTGACCATGTTTTCCACATCTTCACCTAGAACGAATATAAATGTTAAACATAGAAGAATTGAGGCCTTCCAGTTTCTGGCCCAATATGTAATAAGGTTGAAAGTTATCACTTCCATTCTTACAAAACAGCAACAAAAAGCTGGATGAAGAAAATCAGTGACTTTTCTAGGAACAATCAAAGAACAGAATTTTCAGGGCAAAATACTACCCCCCAAATCTAGAGACACAAGTTTATGCAAAGAGACACAGCTTACTTGGAACAGAAGCTGCTGAAGTCATAAAGTTAAGAACATTTACGTGGTAACTTTGACAAGTTGCTGGAGGCTGAGTCTGAGATAATGGAAAAGAAGAAACTGAAACTAACGGGACCACAGTCTTAGGAGTACTCCCTGCACTTGTGGGCTTTGCCTCCAAGTACATGGCCAGGGTCTCACAGTGAAGATCTGAGGAAGATTCCTTCCTGGATCTGACAGAAAAAAAGGATGAGTAATATTGTGAAATACCCCCAGAGTCTTCTCCATAACAAAGGCCTACTTTCCAAGGTGGGAAGAGTTTCCCAGAGCCTTATTCTAGCAGGAAGGTCATTCCTCTTTCTCCCCTGTCTTTTCTAGTTGTCTAGTCTCTCTAAGGGGGAAATTGTAAAACTATACCACTGGAGAAACACTTGCAAAGATGACAATTCAGAGACACAGGTCGCCAAAAGACTGAGCTTTAATAAGATTATCAAATGCTTTTTCCCCCTATACCTGCTTGTCACTGCCATAGGGCTCCAGTATACTAACAGTGAATTGTAGCTGAAAGGCTGCAAGACAGAAATTCTTTCTAGTAGAATTACTTAGGGGAGCCCAAAGTCAAGGTGGGAGACAAAAATCAAGAAAGAATTTGAAGCTTCTGACACCTACAGCAATAGCAAACCTTAAATACAGTCGAACTCTTATCTGAGTTAACATAAATCCTCACACTCAAGGCATATTTGGCTATTTATCCATTTACCTGTCTGGCTTACAAAAAAAAAATTACAAAGTGAGCCAAGAGAAAAAAACAAACAAACAAACAAAAAGTCTGAAGAGCACAATCACAAAACAATCAACAGATTCAGATTCAGATTCAGATTGATACAGTTATTGAAATGATTGGACAGAGATTTTATACTATCATAGCTATAATTAATATGTTAAGGGCTTCAATGAAAAAGTAGACAACATACAAAAATAGATGAGTAATGTAAGCAGAAAGATGGAAACTCTAAGAATCAAGTGGATATGACAAAAATAAAAAACACTAATAGAAATAAAAAATGCCTTTGATGAGTTTAGTGGTAGACTCAACACAGCTGAGGTAAAAAATTAAAAAATTAAAAAATCAGTGAGATTGAAGATAGTAAACAGCAACTTCCCAAACTGAAAGGCAAGGAGAAAAAAGAATTTTCCAAAAATCCCTGAACATACAAATTTCTAAAGTTATAGCATGCATGTAATTGAAATATCAGAAGGGGAAAAAAAGAGAGAATGATGAAGAAAAAAATCGCTGATGTAATAATGGCTGATAACTTTCCAAAATTAGTGACAGACACAAAACTACAAATTCAGGAAGGTCAGAGAAATAACAAGAAAGATTAATACCAAAAACCACAAAATAAAGTACCTATCATATCACATTAAAACAGAAGAAAGCCAAACAAAAATAAGAGAAAATTATGAAAGAAGCCAGAGGGAAAAATATCTCACCTTAGAGAAACAAGAATGACAATTAAGCAGACTTCTCATCAGAAACCATACAAGTAAGAAGAATTGTTAAAATGACCATATTACCCAAAGTGATTGACAAATTCAACACAACCCCTATCAAACGACCAACACCATTTTTCACGGAATTAGAAAAAAATCAATCTTAGAATTCATATGGAACCCAAAAAAGAGCCAGAATAGCTAAAACAATCTTAAGCAAAAGGAGTAAAGTTGGAGGCATCACATTACCTAACTTCAAACTATACTACAAGGCTGTAGTAAGCAAAACAGCACAGTACTGATACAAGAGCAGACACATGAACCAATGGAGCAGAATAAAGAATCTAGAAATAGGCTCAAATATCTACAAACAACTGATCTTCGACAAAGCAGACAAAAACATACACTGAGGAAAGTACACCCTATTAAACAAATGATGCTGGAAATATTAGATAGATACATGCAGGAAAATGAAACCTGACCCTTATCTCTCCCCATATATAAAATTATCTCAAAATGGATCAAAGATGTAAATGTCAGGCTTGAATCTATAAAAATCCTAGAAGAAGACCTATGAAAAACTCTTCTGCACAAAGAATTTATGGCCAAAACCACACAAGTGAATGCAACAAAAGCAATAATAAATTAGTGGGAAGTAATGAAACTGAAAAAACTTCTGCATAGCAAAAGAAATAATCAACAGAGCACATAGGCACCCTACAGAATGGGGGAAGATATTCATAAGCTCTATATTTGACAAAGCACTGATATCCAGGAACTATAAAGAACTGAAACAAATCAACAAGAAAAAAGCAAATAGTCCCATCAAAAAGTGGGAAAAAAAAGATGAACAGAAATTTTTCAAAAGAAGACATAAAAATGGCCAACAAATATATGAAAAAAATCTCAACATCACTAATTATCAGGGAAATGCAAATTAAAACCATAATGAGACACTACCTTACAGCAGGCAGAATGGCCATTATTTAAAGATCAATAAACAATAGATGCTGACACATATTCAGAGAAAAGGGATTCCTTATACACTGTGATGAAAGTGTAAATTAGTACAACCTCTATGGAAATAGGTATGGAGATTTCTTAAAGAACTAGAAATAGATTTACGATTTGACCTAGCAATCCCACTACTACATATCTACCCAAAGGAACAGAGGTCGTTATATAAAAAGACACCGTACCTGCATATTCACAGTACAATTCACAATTGCAAAGATGTGGAATCAACCTAACTGCCCATAAACCAATCAGTGGATAATGAAAATGTGGCATAAATATGGTGGGAACCCCCAATAAAGGAATTATTTTTGGAGGGAAGTCTCCTTGTAGTACAGCTTCCTCTGCTAGATAAGCATTCTAGAAAACCATTGGTACAAGTGTACCAGCTAGCACTGTTGTAAGAGGCTGTATTTGGCGTCAGTGATTTTTTTTTTTTTTTTTTGGAGATTCTTCCAACACATTTGGCCACTTCATGATGGGTGATTTTATGAGTGCACCTGCCGGCACGGTGCTGTGTTCAGCAGTTTTTGATCAAAAACAGCATAACCCCCATGTCCCACCCTCACTAGTCACTTGATCTTATACCAAGCAACTTTTTTTTTCCTAGATGAGAAAAGTCCTCAAAGGGAAACATTTTGCTGATGTGGAAGAGATGCAACAAAAAACAGCAGAAGCCGGGCTCTGTGGCTCAGCCTGTAATCCCGCGCCTTTGGGAGGCTGAGGTGAGTGAATTGCCTGAGCCCGCGGGTTCGAGACCCGCTTGGGCAGGCGAGACCTCATCTCTACAATAAATCAAAAAATTAGCTGGGTGTGGTAGCACACACCTGTAATTCCGGCTACTTGGAAGGCTGAGGGGGAGGGATCGCCGGAGCCCAGCAGGTTGAGGCTGCGGTGGCCGGGAGCGGCCACTGCACTCCAGTCTGGGCGACAGAGTGAGACTCCAACTCAAAAACAAAAACAAAAACAAAAACAAAACCAGCAGAAGCACTAGAAGGCATCAAAATTTATGAGTTCAAAAACTGTTTTAAGCAGTGGAAAAAGCATCTCAATATATGTTTCATCCAATTTAGAGTACTTTAAAGGTGACTGAAGTTTAAATATGTAAGAGTAAATGCACAATTTTTTAAACAAAATTCTGGTTGGGGGGATCCCCCCCTCGTACACTATAGAGTACTATTCAGCTACCAAAAAGAATGAAATAATGTCTTTTGCAGTAGCAACCTCAGTGAAATTGAACATCATCCTAAGTGAACTAACATAGGAACAGAAAACCAAACACTGCATGCTCTCACTTGTAAGTGGTAGCTAAACTAAGATTCTGCAAAGGCATAGAGAATGACATAAAGGACACGGGATACTCAAAGGGGGGAGGGGCGGAAGAAGTTGAGGGACAAAAAAACTACCTATCAGGTACAATGTGCACAGGTGGGGGGCAGTGGGTACACTTAAAGCCCAGACTTCTTTGCCACTATACAAAGCAACCATGTAACAAAAACTATTTGTACTTCCTAAAGGTAAAGAAGGGAGGAAGGAAGGAAGGAAGGAAGGAAGGAAGGAAGGAAGGAAGGAAGGAAGGAAGGAAGGAAAGAAGGAAGGAAGGAAGGAAAGGGGAGGGAGGAAAGAAAGGAAGGGAGGAAGGATGAAAGGAAGGAAGGAAGGAAGAGGAGGAGAGAAGACAGAAAGAAAGAGAGAGAGAGAGAAAGAAAGAAAGAAAGAAAGAAAGAAAGAAAGAATAGGAAGCATTAAAAAATTAACTAAACAACCATTTTTTTAAAAAAAAATCACTTTACAGGACTACTTTGAGACTTTCCATTCTGTTATCTTTATCTCTTTGTGTGCCCTATGTCTTACTTACTTGACTTGGTTATCGACTAAATTATTAATTCTTGTAATAACAAAAAAAGAAGAAGAAAGAAAGAAAGAAAGAAAGCGAGAGAGAGAGAGAGAGAAAGAAAGAAAGAGAAAGAACGAAAGAAAGAAAGAAAGAAAGAAAGAAAGAAAGAAAGAAAGAAAGAAAGAAAGAAAGAAACCATACAAACAAGAAGAGAATAATGTTAAGTTCCTAATGTCTTGAGAGAAGAAACATCACCAACCTAGAATTTTATATCCAGTGAAATTGTCCTTCAAAAGTGAAGGAGAAATAAATACTTTCTTAGACAAACAAAAACTAAGATAATTCATTATTAACAGACCTAGCCTGAAACTATTTGTACTCCCTAAAGGTAAAGAAGGGAGGAAGGAAGGAAGGAAGGGAGGAAGGAAGGAAGGAAGGAAGGAAGGAAGGAAGGAAGGAAGGAAGGAAGGAAGGAAGGAAAGAAGGAAGGAAGGGGAAGGGAGGAAGGAAGGAAGAGAAGGAGAGAAGACAGAAAGAAAGAGAGAAAGAATCTTGGGAAGCAAAATTAAGAACATCTTCTTTGGATGGTAACATTTTGTTAAGCAGCCCGTGTTCAGATACATGTGGACCATCTTCCTGTTGGGTATTTATTATTGTATTAAGCCCGTTCTTCTTCATCCTTTCCCCCAGAAATTTCATAAAAGAACTCCCAATATGATTGAATATCAGATATACTCATTCAACGGGTAATATTTCCTGCTAAAAAATAAAATTATTACTTCATCATAATGTGATCTTAGTGAACTCTTGCTAGACCATCTTCTAAATTTTTATGAATCACCACTTTAATAATTCATCTTGAGACCATGTCCAATATTACCTTAAAACTCACTAGTTTGAAGTAGCAGAATTTATCTTTCATTACTTTAAAAAAAAAATGTGAATCTACATTTACATTTTCCTATTTTATCGTGTGTGTGTGTGTGTCTCAAACAACAGAAATTTATTTTCTTTTTTAAAATATTTAATTTTATTTTATTTTTAAATAGTGCGGTACAATTTAGGGTTAGGTATACAAATATTCATTGTGCAGGTACCCTTGTTGATGAGGTGTGGCTCCCCCAGGCAGATCTCAACTACTGTCAATCCCACCTCCCTGCTCTTCCTGTTTTCCATTTTCCTTTTATCCTTCAAATATCTTCACATCTCGTTGTCTTCATTTGCACCCCAGGTTATATTCTGGTGTTCAATTTGCCCAAAGAAGGAAACTTTAACTCATTTTGAGCACTAGGATTATCTCTTATAATATTTCATCCCATCTTCATCTTCTGTTTCTCGTTACTAGTGTTTATTCTGCACAGTTTAGTATAGAAGTCAGTCTCTTTCACAGAAAAGACAACACAAAATAGGAATTAACGCATTCTCTCCTATGTCAACATCAACTTTATACCCTAAACCACATCAGCTGAGCTGATTCCTTGGAAGAGTTTATCTTAAATGTATCTAAGATATTTTTGGTCATCTTTGATGATATCAGAAGTTACACCCCATTCTGGACCCTAGTCTTTCTAAAAATGATCTTCAAATCTTTTCTTCCTCCTCTATTGTCATCTTATATTTTTCAGCATTAGAAGACCTCATTTCTATTGCTCTAAATCTGATTACTGGAGAGAATTTTCAATACTGCCACCCAGGGTCAAATCTTTTCCTTCTTCATATATCTGTTACATTATATACAATAGAAGATGAGTAAAATTTGCCAAACAAGATCCCTCTTGAAACGACTCATTAGCAGACGCTCAGTATTTCTCTAATTAAATAACATACTTATCACCAATGTATTAAAATATAAGCAAACCAGCTTTCTATATTTTGATTATATTTGATAATTTCTATTGTTACTTCAGTTTGTTAATAATAAAAGCATGAATTAATAGTTGTATGATGCATAATAATAATGATATATAACATAATATTGTTATAAAGGAGGACCCAAAAAAATGAAATTTATTTATAAAAAAATGTGAATTTACTCTTACATGTTTAAACTTCAGTCACCTTCAAAGTACTCTTTGTTAGATGCAATACACCTATTGAGATGCTTTCTCCACTGCTCAAAGCAGTTTTTGAACTTGTCGGTTTTGATGCCTTTTAGTCTTCTGCTGTTTTTTGTTTCACCTCTTTCACGTGGGTAAAACGTTTCCCTTTGAGGACTTCTTTCATTCAGGGAAACAAAAAAAATGTCGCTCATGTTGAGATCGGGTGACTAGGGAGGGTAGGAAACAGGGATCATGATACATATCCTCAAAAACTGCAGAACATACAGCACAGTATGGGTAGGTGGGTTGTCATAGGGGAAAACCTGTTTGTCACAACTCAGAACAGTCATTCTGTAAATCATGGTGCAACCGACTCAAAACTTCCAGATGAAAACTTTGATTGACTGTTTGATCCAGAGGAACAAATTCTAAGTGTCCTACAAGAAGCCCACCCTGCAAAAGATAATTCCATTTTTTGGAGGTCCCCCTCATAAAATGATTGTAAAGTAGAAAAGAGTTTTTGTTCCTCAAAAATCTGGGCTTGTGTCCATATCTAACACTGACTAAACACAGGAGAGTCTTTTAACCTCTTTGTGATTTGATTCCACATCTGTAAATTTGGGTTAATAAATGGATAAACAGAATTAAATACACCCACTTGATCTTGGAAGGTTGGAGGCAGTGAATTCTAACGTATGGTACATGATGATTTTAGATGATTATTAGACATACATTAAATAATATTAAATCACATAGTATGAAAACTACTTCAATTGTCTTTTAATCCTTCTAATTACATAAAGAAAAAAAATTTTGCTTGATGCCAGTAGGGTTTTACAACTTTCTAGCACTTGCTAGTCTCCCTTTTAAGCAAAGGTCACAAGCCCTCCTTCAGAAGGCCACAGTATTTTTCTAGAATTGAATTATATTGTTTTAATTATACCTACTCTTTTAATTACATCCTATTATGGCAAGAAATACTTTTTTTCAAGTTCCATTTCTTTTTCAAATGAGCTAATTTAAATGTAAAGAAACTCGATTTGTTTTAAATAACAAGAAAACCCATTACAGGTGATTTGTGGTTTGGTAAAAATCATGAAGTGAGTATATAAAAAACTGAGGATCCATTCTGTAGTGCAAGATACACATTTTAAAATGTATTCCATTGGTATTATCAATGAAGTTACACTTTTATTAACTATTACCGAAAAAAAAAAAGTCTGCAAAATTGGTGCTTGGTACAGTTTTCTAAGCCTGAAACTCCAAACTTCTCACACAGAAGTTTTAAAAGTTTCATTAGTAAATAATAAAAATGAAACTTGCACTTGAATTTGACTTTCATCTCCTATAAATAAAGGGTAATATCTTACCTCAATTATGTGTCCTACATCAAGTATCAGAGTACTAAGTGCCCAAGGGTTGCTAGGGAAATATTCAAATCGACATTGAGGTGTGTCAAGAAAGTTTGTGTTTGATATATCTGTGCCTCCCCAACTCTTCTCCAAGTACCTCAGATGTTAACACTTCCAGGACAATTTCTTCATCCAACTCTCACTCTAAACTTTGTCGTTGTATCTCAGATAATGTAGAAACCAGTCTGACTTAGAGAACCTTTGGCTATTTGTCATTTTCATTAATGTATGCCAGTACCCCATAAGCAGGCTGTGTGATGTCTAAGACTAGATCAATAAAATGCACTTTTCCCCATAGCTTATATATGTGAAGTCCTTTTACCATGCTATAATATCTTCTTTAATTTCTTCCCAATTCAGTTCTGGTTCCCCAACACACTTCTTATAAAGGGAACCTTTACCAACAAAGTCATAAGGTGAGAGCATTTGACGTTTTTCTTTGGGGATCTCATCCACATCCATAGTCTCTTCTTGAAGGTTCTTGATATTTTAATATCCGAAATATTTGCATCCTACATAACCAATAGGAAAAAGAAAAGAACACTTCTCTCTTCTAATCACAAAGAAAGTTGCTCAAAGTCCTAAGCCAGAAAAAGAATGCAAAGTGTTTCCAGAAACCTCATTCAGTAGTCATGAGAATGGTTTTATTTACTATTAAACTATCTTAAGAAAAAAACAAAGGCTGCAGAGATAGGCAAGCAAATGCCAGATTTAAAATCCTCTGCCTTTCAAGTTGTGTTAGCAGAACTCCCACAATTCCATTTGATTAGCTTCTTCTCTAAGCCTATGAAATGCTCTCAACTAGTACTATGCTTTTTCTTTATTTCTGACTCTTAGTGTGAGTCCCTTAATAAAAAAGTTACATAGATGACTGCCAACACACACACACACACACACACACACACACACACCACTGGCTAGAATCAAAAATTCTCACATTTACTAGGTTGTTCATTCGGGCCTCGATTTCAGAACCCTCTGAACATTGGACTGACTGACTACTAGCCAACCACTCAAGCATTCAACTGTCTTCCATCTAATCTGCTCTCAAGAAGGCATCTGGCAAAGAACAAGCCTTGATTTGCCCTTTATCGATGATTTCTGCCATTATCCTCCTAACAGCCCAATAAGATAGATCCTATTATCTGTATTATATGGAGTAGAAAACCTAAGCTTACAAAGTGAGTTAAGTACCTTTCTGAGGTCATGGAACTAACTAAGGTTAGAACATAATGTTAAAATTCAAGTCTGTAGAACAGCAAAATCCATTATTTTTCTATTGTACCAGGAAACTCCATAATAGTGTCATTCACAGTTAATCTTAAGAAAGTTTTAGAAGATTAAAAGAAATATTTCAATTGACTTGCATCCACTCTTAGCTTATCACTTGCTTGAAGAAGCAACAGTTCTTTCTCATCTGTCAGATCAGATCAGATATTCAACTCGTAATAGCTATTTAGTGTCTTCTCTGGCAACTTTTTTTTTTTTCTTTTTTTGAGTTGGAGTCTCACTCTGTCGCCCAGACTGGAGTGCAGTGGCCGCTTCCGGCCACCGCAGCCTCGACCTGCTGGGCTCTGGCGATCCTTCCGCCTCAGCCTTCCAAGTAGCTGGAATTACAGGCATGCACTACCATGCCCGGCTGATTTTTTGATTTATTGTAGAGATGAGGTCTCGCTGCCCAGGCGGGTCTCGAACCCGCGGACTCAGGCAATCCACTCACCTCAGCCTCCCAAAGGCGCGGGATTACAGGCTGAGCCACCGAGCCCGGCTTCTGGCAACTTTTGATGGTAAAACAGCTCTTATGTGCAGATGCTGTTACTGTTCTTCATACATGTTTACATCGTTTTATTGCACTTCACTTTATTCTGCCTAACAGATATCATGTTTTTTACAAGTTGAAGTTTGTGGCAACCCTACATCAAGCAAACCTATAGGCACAATTTTTCCAACAGCATGTGTTCACTTCATGTTTCTGTGTCACATTTTGGTAATTCTTGCATTATTTCAAACATTTTCATTATTATTATATCTGGAATGGTGATTTGTGATTAGTGATCTTTGATGCTACTATTGTAATTATTTTAGAATACCACCAACCACACCAATATAAGACAGTAAACAATGAATAAATGCTATATGTGTTCTGTTTGACTTTCTGGCCATTCCCTTGTCTCTCTCCTTCTCCTCAGGTTTTGCCATTTCCTGAGACACAGCAATATTGAAATTAGACTAATAAATAAGTCATCAATGACATCTAAGTGTTCAAGTGAAAGAAAGAGTCGAATGTTT
Organism: Cephalopachus bancanus; assembly: GCA_027257055.1. Taxonomy (NCBI): domain Eukaryota; kingdom Metazoa; phylum Chordata; class Mammalia; order Primates; family Tarsiidae; genus Cephalopachus; species Cephalopachus bancanus. The sequence goes on from JAPVLO010000035.1 coordinate 6,068,325, forward strand.
TTCATTTTCAATGCAAAACTAAAATTGATTAAGCTTAGTGAAGAAGACACATCAAAAGTCGACATAAGCCAAAATAGGCCCCTCACATCAGTAGCCAAGAAGTAAATGCAAAAGAAAAGTTCTTGAAAGAAATTTAAAGTACTGGTCCAGTCAACACACAAATGATAAAGTGAAGCAACCTTTGCCAATAAGAGGAAAGTTTGAATGGTCTGGAAATAAGATCAAATCAGCCACAACATTCCCTTAAGCTAAAACCCAGTTCAGAGCAAGGAAGGCTATAAGGGCTGAGAGAGATAAGGAAACTGCAAAGTTTGAAGCTAGCAGAGGTGGGCTCATGAGGTTTAAGGAAAGAAGCCATCTCCATAACAAAAGTACAAAGTGAAGCAGCAAATTATTCAGATCTAACTAACATTATTGATAAACATGGCTGCACGAAACAACAGATTTTCCATGTAAATGAAACAGGCTTATATTAGAAGAAGATGCCTTCTTCAAGGATGTTCATAGAGAGAAGTCAAAGCCTCGCTTTGAAGCCTCAAAGAGCAGGGTGACTTTCTTCTTAGGGTCTAATGTAGCTATTCCCTTTAGGTTGAAGGCAATGGTCATTTAACATTCTGAAAATCTTAGGGCTCTTAAGAATTATGTTGAATCTATGTATCCTGTGCTCTATAAATGGGACAACAACGTCTAAATGACAGCATATCTATCTACAAAATGGTTTACTGAATATTTTTAAGCCCCCTTTTGATGCCTACTGCTCAGAAAAAAAGTATTGTTTTCAAAATAGTATTTCTCATTGACAATGCACCTGGTCTCCCAAGAGATCTGATGAAGATGTCCAAGGAGTTTAATGTTGCTTTCATGTCTGCTAACACAACATCCATTCTGCATCCTATAGATCAAGGAGCAATTTGACTTTCAATAAGACAACAATGCAGCATGTCTTATTGTCTAACAATAAACAAGTTTTATTGTTTAATAACAATAAGACAATAAGCCTTATTATTTAAGGAATATATTTCATAAGGCTATAGCTGCCATAAATGAATGAATCTGGGCATATTAAATTGAAAACCTTTTGCAAAGGATTCATTCACCATTCTAGATGCCATTAAGAACATTCACGATTTGTGGGAAGAGGTCAAAATATCAACATTAACAGGAGTCTGCAAGAAATGAATTCTAACCCTCCTGGATGACACTAAGAAGCCCAAGACTTCAGTAAAGGAAGTAACTGCAGATGTGGTAGAAATAGCAAGAGAACTAGAATTAAAAGTGGAGCCTGAAGATGTAACTGTATTGCAGGACTCTCATGAGAAAACTTGAATGAATGAGGAGTTCTTCTTTTGGATGAGCAAAGAAAGTGGTTCCTGGTGAAGATGCTGTTGCACATTGTAGAAATAATAACAAAGAATTTAGAAAATTTCAGATATTTAGTTGAGAAAGCAGTGGCAGAGTTTGAGAAGATTGAGTTCAATTTTGAAAGAAGCTAAACTATGTATAAAATGCTATCAAACAGCACTGCACGCTACAGAGAAATCTTTTGTAAAAGGAAGAATGAATTGATGTGACAAGTTTCATTGTGGTCTTATTTTAAGAAATTACTATAGTCATCCTAACCTTTAGCAACCACCACACTGGTCAGTCAGCAGCCATCAACATCAAGGCAAGACTCTCTACCAGAAAAATTATTCGAACTCAGACTGAAGGTTTATTTGATCATTAGCATTTTTCTGCAATCAAGAGTTTTTAAATTAAGGTATGTACATTTTTTGGATATACTTCTATGTATAGTTAATACACTATAATATAGTACAAACAATTTTTTGTGCACTGGGAAAGCAGAAATTGTATGACCTGCTTATTGAGATATTCACGATATTACAGTGATCTGGAACCAAACCCACAATGTCTCTGAGGTACGCCTGAATACACATGGTTAGAACCAAAGATGGGCAAGGTTCAGTGGCTGACATCTGTAATCCTGCACTTTGGGAGGCTGTTGTGGGCAGATTACTTGTACCCAGGAGTTCAAGATCAGCCTGGGCAACACAGCAAAACCTTGTCTCTACAAAACATTTTTTAAAAAATTAGTTGGGTGTGGTGACACATACCTGTAGTCTCAGCTACTCAGGATGCTGAGGTGGAAGGATCGCCTAAGCCCAGGAGGTTGAAGCTACTGTGAGTCTTGATAGTTGTAATCATGCCACTGCACCCCAGCCTGGGTAACAGAGTGAGACCCCAACTCAAAAAAAAAAAAAAAAAAAGAAATACAAAAAAAGAACCAAAGTTAGCTATTATGCCTTTGTCCCATCTGCAGAAAACACACCAAAAAAACATCATTCAGACTCTTACTTTTCTGTTTAAATTCTGTTTTTCTATCCACCTTTTGTGATTTTTTTTCTCTTTTACCACTAATAACTTTTGGCTGCTGATTTTTGTCTAATTCAAGAAAGTCATATGTCCTTGAGCTGTTTAGCAGCCCTTTCCACAGTTGAAAATGTAATAAGCATGAGCTGTCAGCAAATAGCACTTCCCCCATGTATAACACTTCCCCCATGTATGTATAACCAAGCCTTGGGGAAACATTCTATGATCCTTTTAGTTTGCTCAAAGAAGACAAGCTTCCAACTAGAGAAAAAAGGAAAGCTTGGGACAATAGGCTACCTGCAAAAAATACTCCATATTGAAATCAATGATTCCCTAGTCTTCTGATCAGTAATGCCTGTTGGCATCTATTTATTGCCTATAAAGGCAATGTAGAGTATATGAATTTTATATCCAGATTATGTTTGTCTTCATGTCCACGGACGATGTTTTCTTTAGGCAAAAACACTTTTTCTCTTTACTCTTTCTAAAACATACCCTCCTTCTACATTTATACCACCCTTTCCTGAATTCTTCCAAAAACCAAATTGTTAGAAGAAAATACAACAGGCTCTCCTACCTTAAAAATGTTTTGTGACATTATAAAAGCCTTTGGATCCCAGTTTTCAGAAATCCCAAGGAAAGAACAAGGAGAAAGAAAACCCATTAATATTTAGTGGGACAGTTTATTACCCTCACTCTTCAGTCTCCATAAGGAACAGACTGCCATAAAGAAGGAAAAAAGCATGTATGGATTTAGAGTCTATCATACCCAGTGATCTATCACAGAAACAAAGAACTGAGTACCACATGTTCTCATTCATAAGCAGACCCTGAACATTTAGCATAATACTACAATAAAGAGATTGGCAGTAGTGGGACACTGCTGGGGATGGGGTGGGGTGCACATAACATCAATAAGAGTGCCTGATCCTAATCCTGGCAAAGTAAAGTTCAGTGGAAGGCCCAAACTTCACCTGTACATAAACCACTTAGACACCCAATCCTGACTTGTATCCACATATTTAAAATACAATTAAAAGAAAAAAAAGAATAGACTTCCACACTTTTCCTAAGAGAAAGCAGTTTGGGGAAATGACCTTCTCTCCTTTCTCATCACTCACTCTGGAGTAATGCCTTAATTGTTGACATTTAGGTGATGGAACTAAGCTTGTGTAGCCCTTCTTGCCTTTCCTCTTGTTTTTCTTCTCTCTTATTTTGGGACCTACTCTTCCTGCAGACTGACCATGTTCTTCTCTCAAGCTCTTCCTTCCTTTACACCTCTCTTTTTTCTCTCTGTTTTGACCTCAAAGAAAACTTACCACCGTCTAGCTGTTCTGCTTCTCACTAGGTACATAAGTTCAATTCAAGGAGAAGGTAGAAATAAGTTCATTTGACATTTGATGTAAGTTACGTTCTTCACTGTAATAATGAAGCAGATCTTTTAATGCCTATTTTACTCCTGTGACCCTTTGTCAACTGGGGCAAATAATGGCAAGGAGAGTGGTGTGATTGATTAGCACCTTGAAACCCCTACTCAAGCATTCCTACAGGTCTCCCATTGCTGTATTGTAAATAGAGTCTTCAAACAAATGCCACATGCCCCGTTTTGCCTTCAAAACATGGAATGAGTCTCAGTTCTTAATTGTCAGACTATATTTATTAAAAGTTTGGAAATAACCAAAGTTTAATATGCAGAGAAAAAAATGAGTACTCTTAGAGAGCTGCCAATCTCCACCAAACATCCCTCTCCAGGCTCAGGATCTGACATGTTCCAAATCATAGGAAATTCACTACATCTTCACCAGTAGAAATATCCAGATATCTCACTATATTAGGGTACTGGCCATAATTTCATAAACCTCAGATAGAAAAGGAGATTATTCTGCCTCCTAGTTTCAAACTTGCATTATTTTCTACCCTAAGATTATTGACAATGAGAATGTCCATTTCCTTCAGAGTAAATCACACCCAATCTGAAATTTTAATGCATTTTATCCCATTGGCCAGATGTTTAAAAAATCAACATATGTAACAGCACATTTCCTAAAGTCTGACTTAATCTTGAACAATTATGTAAAGTGAACCAGAACCAAATATTTTGTCCATGTTGTGTTGTGCCAAGCTTTATCTAGGTTATAATAATAGTCATATCTTTGGGTTGAACTGAAGAGAAAATAAGCAACACAGCCTTCCAGATGAGGCTTACCTCCAGATCTCCAGGGCATGAACCAAGAGACTCTCACATTACCAAAGAACAAGAAAACATTGTAGTCATAAGGCAGAAGAGATCCAGATTTAGGAGAGAAGTCTCTCCAACTCTTCAGGTATACAGGTTTGCTAAAATATATGCAATTTGCCTCGTGAATAGAATTCAGCACTTTTGAGAGACAGCAGCCCTTAGATGACTTCCCTCCTTCAGTTTGCCCAGAGCAATGGGCCCAGGTTTGCGTGGCTTGCATCTGCATGGCTCACCATGCCAGTCATTCCCAAACTAGTGCAATATCTGCCTCAAGGATTCTGTTGTCACCTCCAAAACTGTGTCAAACTTCCGAAATAACAAAAATTAAGATTTAGTCTACTCTAGGCACTTCATTACATCATTTGCATCAGCTACCATTATGGTTATATGATCTGTTCCAAACCTTTTTGCATATAACATCACTTAATTTTTATAATCATGATCAAGCACTGTATTATCCCTAATTTACAGATGAGGAGCCTGAGGATCCATTGCCTATGTGCTTTGCCCGTGAACCCTGGGCCAATTCTGCTCTGTATTGCTTAGGGCTACATTTCCCAGACTTCTGTGTCTGCTGGAATATTGAGAGCAAGAAAAATATTTTCCTTCCCCTCTCTTCTTTGCTCAGCATCTCCAGCATGTGCTCTGTCTTCTGTGGGTTCTAATTTCTGTGATTGTCTCAGCTTATGCCCATGGCCCTGGCTCCTGGACTCGGAGCTCTTTTAACACCACCTCCTACCATTGTCTTCCATCTAACAGTTATCATTGTCTTCTGCTTTTGTTCATTTATGACCCTGTTGACCTCTTAGCACTTCCATTTTCCTTTGTAAAAAATTCCCTGAAATAATTTCCTTCAGTGTTAAATATTTACAGTGATCTCTAGTTTCTTGGTTGAATTCCAATTAATCTAAAGCCATAAATAACATGGAGCATGTCTGAAGACCCAGGTTCTGAAGGCCATGCCCTTTCTATCAAGAAAAAAATAATACTTGTGAAGGTTAGGAAATTACCATCACCTAGAATACATATACAACACTTGGTTAGCTAAACTTTAGTATAGCACTAGATGTAACTTAGAAATCATTCTAGTCCAATGTTCTCATTTTAGAGAGTGAAAATTAAGGCCCAAATTATGAAGGACTTGCCAGAGTCACCCAAATAGAAAGTGGCATAGTCATAACATGAACACAAATCTTTTGAGCCACATAAACATTATTGTATTTGATTAACTCATTAACTTCCATGTCACTGCATAGGAAGAGAGAGTGCTGGGAATAGGTATAAGAGGTAGACAGATTGGGGCTTTGCTAAGAAGATGATGACAAATCTGGACAAGTCTGTACTTTATGAAGAAAATTAGGAGCAGACCAAAGTGTTAAAGATTAATGCTATTTTCTCCAAAATCGCACGCTCACACATGCACACACATGCTATTTATCAGAATCATGTCATTTATGGAAGCGAAATTATGGGTCTAACACAGCCTCCTTCTTCAATATTGAGGAAATAAGTCTGCTTTGAAGTCATAAAGGACACTTAGGGCAAGAAAAGATAGGAATACTGATTTCTTGTCCATACTTGAGTAGGATCAAGATCACCTACAAGCAGTCCCTGGCAGTAAAGTGCTGACGGGTAATGTGCACATATACAATTCTCCATAAGGTGACACCCAGGCTGGGGATTCCCACCCAGGGAGGGAAAGAGTGAACTCAGAGTTATTTTGAAAGTTCTACTGATACACATGAGTTCCTAACAGCATTTTCTGTAGACTAATTATTATCTGGGGGTGGGGTGGGCAATGAGAAAATAATGTAAAGTGGGTTCTAATACTCCAAATGATTAGAAGTTGGTATTTTAAAACAAATGTGCTGTCTCGACCACATCTTCTGCCCCACTAACTCCTTCTCTTCCTCACCTTGCTTATCTCTGAATCACTGCACATCACAGGTGAAAGAGACATCCTCTGAAACTACTCCTAGACACCTGGGTAGGAAGACACATAGAAGGCAGTGCTACTTTTGTATGAAGAGAGTGTCCACTAAAACAGAGAATTTCCAAATATGGTCCTAATCTGTCTTTTTGTGCTTCTTTAATTCTTCTTTCAATTTCTACCACAAGCAAAATAGTAAGCAACAACAACAAAAAAACTAAAAAAATTTTCAAATATCAGTCAAGACTACTTTGAGATTGAGTTATCATTTGGAATAATTATTGTACTCTAAACAGCTATTCATTTCAGTAGGCAAGAGCTGTGTGTCTAATTTAGAGGTTGGGTTGAGACAATCAAAGAAAGTCTGAAAACTCTAGACCAACATGATGACACTCAGATAAGTGAGAAAAAGGATGGAAAAGGGGAGTGATTTATGATGCATAATAAACAAGGCCAAGATCAAAGTGACTGACAAGAATTTTCAAGGACAAGCTGTTGAAAAGAAATTCAGTGGTATTAATTAAAGTGGAATTTTAATTTAATATTTGAATAAAAGACTAAGATAAGTTTAGATAAAAGTATATACAGTGAAGAATGAAGATAGAACTGTAGAAGAGAAGTTGTCTAGTGACTCCAGTGAAAACAAGAAGACAAATATGATCATTTTTGTGGATTTAGATGACTAAATATAATAATACATCAATATATCAAGAAAAGTCACACAGTGAACTAAAAATATTAAAGAGAATAAGAAGAAACATTGTTTAGACTCTTTCAATGGGTCAAGCACTAAGAGGTGTTTCATACATTATCTCCTTTAATATTTACAGTAACCATATAAGACAAATATTGTTATCATCATGTGATGGATTATGAGGCTATGATTCATCAAGATTCATAACATGCCTGAGGTCACAAAGATACTTGTGTTTGTGCAAATGTTAGCAGGTGTTCTACAAAAATAGTTTCATGGTAAAAAATTTTTGAGAAACAGCCAATAATGTTTTTCTCTTCTAGAGATTAGGCTCTGAGGGTCATGTAGGATAAAACTTTTACCCCCTCCTTGAATCCATAATTTCTCCAAGGAAATACTCTATATGTGTATGTGTGTGTGAGTGTTGTGTGTGTGTGTGTGTTGTGTAAATGTGTGTGTTGTTATTACCGTTGTGGACATGTCCATAGAACACGGTTTGGAAAAGACAGCAAATAGCTATAATAGAGCTAAATCACTAAGACTCGGTTTAATAGAGATCAGTTTAAATCCGGCATTGATCTTTTTAAGGTCCCATTATATATGAACAAAATTCAGGCCAATAGTGCCTTTTAAAATACCCTGGAGGAGGGCTACCATGAATCAAATGATGATGACAAAACTGAAAGCTAATGAAAAATTACACTACTTTAATAGAATTGTTCTGTCTACAACAAGAAAGGTTAAGGTTTATGTCTGACTCTGAATGAAACCTCTAAATAGAGTGTTGACATATTTAAAGAGAACCAGACATTGACAATGAAGTTGAAATTTCTAAAAACTACATCACATGACATTACTGAAAAATTTGGAAATATTTTAATTCATGTAAATAGATGCTGGCATAGGGTTGTTAGATGTGGTAATTACATTCCCACAATTAACAGGTTATCATAAAGATATTGGTATAGAGATCATTGGTCTTGGACCAAGACTACCAAATTACAGTTATATGAAATTAAGTTAAAGTTTGACACAAATAAAACATCTCAACAAGCTGTCTCAGAAGAAAATGGGCCGGTGATAAATTAGTGAAAGTCTTAACAAATTAGATACTCACTTAGAACTAGCCATGGATCAGAAGCATTGACCAGTTGCCTTATTTAATAGTGGGTCACTCAAAATTCATTAGTGAAAAAGGAAATCTCATAGTCATGTTTAAAGAAGAAACAAAAATTTATATATTGATGGCTATAATTTAATAGCATCATGGTCATCAAAGAACCGCTCTGTTGACTGAACAGTGCAGATGACATCAACTGTGCTTGCGACTACACTTCGTTTTTTTGCTGTGATTTACCTGCCCCACAAGTAAATGTCTTTGCTTCTCATGGCTTTTGCTCCAGGCTTCTCCTGCCCCATAACCTCAACATTTTTTTTCTTCACGTTGTTTAGTTTCTGGCATCTCTGCTATCCAATCATTTATTTCCATGACTTACTTTAAATCATCCTAGTAGATAATCTTATTGGATTGACCTGTCAATATCCAATATAGTGCATTACTATTAGATTTCACTCACTAGGCCATCTCACAGATTGTTTACTTCAAATGGTTGCCTTCGGGGCAGCCACCCAGTCATAATCCTTGCAGCTGTGATCAAGATGTTGGGGTCACATGATAGCGAACACTGCAACCTATATGAAGAAAGTCCCCAAGCAGGGATAAATGGAAGACACTTTAAATGGATTATCCAGTACCACCATGTCATAGGAAAACTTTAGAAGATGATTCTATTTTTGTATAGGTGGTTAAATAAGACCGCCTCAATAATCTCTTCTGACACAAATATTCTATTACATTAATGCATAACTCTAAGCCAGTACTTTTTTCATACTGATAAACTAAATGTTGGAATAATAGGTTTACTCCACCATATTTAATACAAAGCCTAATTGAATTGATACTACTTTTTCTAATGTAGAAGCCTCTAATGCAGGTCATTTATTAGCAAGTGAGACAAAAGATAACTAACAATAAGATGTAAATATACAGACAAAGTATGTATTTTACATTTTCCACCTTGGTTCTTACTTGTTAAATTTAAGCAAATCTCTTTATCTCTCTGATATGCAGTTTTCCCGTTTGAAAAACTTTAGAGAAATTATCACCTGTTTTTCAGGGTGTGGGAAGTAAATTTTATAGGTATGATAATTCTTTATAACTTGCAAAATCTCTAAAGTACCCTTAACCAATAATCTAGAAATGGTTAAAATCACGGGAATCTGTTTCCTTCGGTATTCCCAGTTAGTAAAACAGGCTATTTTAGACAACTATAGAGTACTTGTTTGGCATACAGAAAAAAATAGGCATTTGGAATTTTCACAGGGGGGAAAAAAATCAGGCATCATTTTTGGTGACTGACTTACTACCAGCCAACTCTTCTGCCTCAGTTCTCCCCTTTCCTTCCCCTGCTTTTCTACCACTTGATTTCCCTGAATGATTCATAAGTATAGAACCGCCAATTATTTTATATTTCATCTTAATCTCTGCAAGTCAAATTGAGTCACAACTTAGACAATAAATCCTAGGGGAAATACTCAAGAAACTGTCATGACACAGTCCTTGTTCTCTCGCATAAGCAGAGATAATAATTAAGAATCACATGACCTATTACTCAAAAAGTAGATATCCTATGTGGCTTTTGTCATATATACATCTAAGGGGTTTTTTAATGTTTATTTTAATATGCTACACATTTAGTCACTGGGAATCATTTCACTGAGTAGCTGAGAAGCTGCAGTAAATTTTTGGATACTAAAATGACATGTGGATGAGCTATTTAAATATCTTTATGTTCATAACAATAGATTTGTTTGAGACAAATCGTTCTGCCTTGATTAACTCATAAAGAAACTGTGATCTAAGTAGTGAAAGCCACACATCTTTATTTTTTTCTCAATGCAAGACTCTCAGGATATTCATTCATTCAGCAAACACTTATTGAGCATCTAAAATGTACCTAGCACTGTTTCCAGGGCTTAGGATATTGTAGTCAACAAGACAAATGAGTATTCTGCTCTTGTAAACTTACAATTTTGCTTTAGGAAAGTAGGCAGTAAACAAGAAAATAAATTAATAGGTAATTCCACATGGAAGCATTATAAAGAAAAACAAACTGGATAATAGAATAAGGAAACGCAACAGAGTTGAGAAAAAAAGAAGAGCTTATTTAGGTTAGGTGACGAAGGCAAGCTCTCTGAAGAGCAAAGAACTGAATGATAAAAAGCCTGCCAATTGAACATTTGGCAGGAAGAATGGTTATAGCAGGAAGAACCACAAGGTTGAACATGTCATATTTAGGGAAGAGCTGCCAGTGTGGCTGAAGCATAGAAATCTGAGTGTGGTTGGAGATTCAGTCAGTGTGGTAAGCAAGAGCCAGATCCTTCAAGGTCATGTGCATCATGATAAGAAACTTAGATTTAAACCAAGTTCAATGGAAAGCTATTGGAGTTTTAAGAAATGGAGTGATATGATCTAATTTACATTTTTAAAAGCTGACTCAGGTTTTGTGGGAGTGGAGATAGGAATGGAAAAAGGGAAATCATTTAGGCATTCAAACATTCAGTAGTACAACAACAGCTGATGACTTAGACTACTGATGCAGGCAGAAGGGGAGCAGAAATGGTAATATTAAGAGGCAGTCGAATTTAGGATATATTATGGGGGTAAAGGCAGAAATTCTGTACTTCCTCAGTTTATTTTGTATTGGTCACTCCATTGCATGATAGGAGTTCAAACTTGATATGAAACATAAAGAGTATCCATATAACAAAAGGTTTGAGAATGAGGAAGTTTTGACCAGATATTTGAGAATTACAGAGCAGGACATTGTGAGGCTCCAGTAGGAACAAAAGTAAATGCTGTCTCTAGTTTTTGTGATCATTGTTAGATCAGGAATATGATTATGCGAAATTTGCCATCTCCTTCCTATATTATAACAGGTTATTCTAGCCCTATCTTTACATTTTGCACAAACCATAAATTTCATACAGTTTCATTAAGCCCTACCATCATATTAACTAATCTCAATAAAATTTGATCAACATGGATGTGAATAATGCAAAGAGAAAACAAAATAAAAGTGAAAAAGAAAATGTAAAAGTAAAGAAGATGAAAAAAATAGAGGATAAAAGTCTGAAACCTGCCTTAAAAACACACAAAAAAAGAGTTCATTTCTAATTATAAGCTCCTGCGTACTTTTGAACTGAGGAAGTTTTGAACTGAATGAGTTCAAAAGGTGGCCAAGACTGATGAAGTGTCTTTGTTAATAGAAAAAGTTAAAGTCAGTCTACTCAAGAGAGGCATATTTAGAAGCTCTCTAATGAGCTTCTCAGTAGAAAAAAAATCTGAACCTAATCTTTTGGTTCAGTAAGTTAATTCTCTTAGTGAAAGAGGAGGCGAGTGAGCGAACCTTTATGAACATTGAAAGAAAAGCTAGCTGGGCTCAGTGGCTCAGCCTGTAATCCCGCCCCTTTGGGAGGCTAAGGTGAGTGGATTGCCTGAGGCCACGGGTTTGAGACTCACCTGGGCAGCAAGACCTCATCTCGACAACAAATCAATAAATCAGCCGGGCGTGGTAGCACATGCCTGTAATTCCGGCTACTTGTAAGGCTGAGGCGGAAGTATCGCCGGAACCCAGCAGATCAAGCCTGCGGTGTCCAGAGGCTGCGGTGGCCAGTCTGGGCGACAGAGTGAGACTCCAACTCAAAAAAAAAAAAAAAAAAGAAAGAAAGAAAAACTAAAGAGAATGAGAACTCTGAACCACTGCATTTCAGGCCATGTCCCTCTGTTTGTTTTATTCATTGTTAGCTAATCTAGCAACGATTTACCAGGCTGCCAGGCAAAGTAATGGTCTAAACTCATTGTGAAAAAATTTGAAATAATCGCAGGATGTCTGTCAAAACTTTCTCTTTGGTGAACAGTAACAAACAAGAGAAAAAATCTGCAATCTGTGTTTGTATCACAGGGATAATGCTCAGGTTTCTTTGTACTCCACGGAAGAATAGCATGGGTTCAAAGACTAAGTCCTTGAAGTACACATATAACTGTTCAAGCTTCCCATGAAAAGTTTTTTCCTTAAATTTCATGGCCCTTGGTATTTTGGTAAACCTAGTTTTATAGCCTTATAAATGATGCAAGAAAATTTAAATAAGAACGTCATGAAAGTAGACTTGGGTTATAGAAAATTTTATGAAGCTTTACTTCTGTAAGTCTCACTCAGTGTAATGGTAAACATCCAATTTTACCAGCTCATTGCGTCTGGAAAATATTCAACTTTCTTTAGCCACAGCACAAAGAGTGGAAGAAATTTAAAGGTTCAGAGCTCTAAACTCTTTTAACTCATTTTTTAAAACAGTTACAGAAGATATTTTGTCAACATGAAAAAATAAAAGTGGCACTTCGTTAAAAATTGCAGGTATTGCTTCACTAAGTAAGTATTTACATAGAACTTTTCATGGTAAAGCAACCAAGTAAAATTAGATAATGGGGCTAGAGGAAAGGGCGCATTATTTTTTGTGATATAAAAGTAAAGAATAAATTTTTCTTTTCTTAGTAATCAGCAAGTACCAGTGTGCTACTCTGGTTACAATTTTCAGTGGAAGAAAAAGAGCTAGTATATATGGGTGGTTAAGTTGTATCTGAAAAATATTATATCAAAAGCAAGATCATACATTATAGCTTAATTCATATATTTAGGCTACTTGGTTGGAAAGCTGTATGGCTGCAAAAAGAACACAGACTGGCTAGTAAGAAAGACATGTTTGTATCCATACTCTGTTACTCACCAGCCAAATGATCTCAAGCCAGTTACTTTGCCTTTCTGAGTCTCATTGACCTTTACTGAATAAACATTCAAAAATCAGCTTCATTAAGCTTTTAGAAGAAATATAAATGAGAAATCACCATAAAAATACCTGACCCATGGTAGATAATATATGGAATACCTTCACATCTTCTTTGCTGCTCTTCATTGACATAGATAGCAAAAGTATATCAATTTATGTTTAAAGAAAATCAGCATTCAAGAAATTTTAAAACTCCAAGAATTCCACCTTTTTATCTTCTTGAAATACTGCGTCTTCCTCTGTAATTACACCTGGAGCATTTTATCGGTGGCAATGTATTAACCATTTCTTTACTACGAGTACATTTCCTCCTGTTACCTTAAAAGCTCAGGACAAAGGATAATGGGAAACTTGCCTTGGGAATCAGGCTTAAAAAGAAAGCAAGTAGGCTAGAGACTAACAAAAGTACACAATCTCTTCTCTCTCTAAGGCATTTCTAGAGAAGACATTGGAGTGTCTAGAGAAAAACATCAAATGTGAATTTATTTAAATTATGAAATTTTCTTTTTCATAATCAGTATTTTTTATTATGGTTTTGTGGGAACAGTTAAGGGTTAGGTGTACAATTACATTTCATTCAGGCACCCTGTTGATAAGAGATGTTTCCCCATCCCTAGACAGATATTTACTACTGTTAATCCCATCTCCCTCCCCCACCCATAGTTTCCCAGTACCGTTAGTCATTTTCTTATAGTATTACATTGGATGTTCAAGGTCCATTATATGAGTGAGAACATGTGATACTCGGATCTTTGTTTCTGTGAGAGGTCACTCAGTATTATATACTCTAGTTAGATCCAGGTTGCTGCAAAATTCATGATTTTGTTCTTTTTTATGGCTGCATAGTATTCCATCATGTATATGTACCACATTTTTTTAATCCAGTCCTCTTTTGATGGGCAGCATGGTTGTTTCCAGGTTCTTGCTATTGTGAACAACACTGTGATAAACAAACGTGTGCAGGTATCTTTTTTATACAGTGATTTGAGTTCTTTAGGGTATATTCCCAGTAGGGGGATTGCGGGGTCATATGGGAGGTTGATATTTAGAGCTTTCAGGAATCACCACACTGCTTTCCACAGCGGTCGCACTAGTTTACACTCCCACCAACAGTGTAGAAGTGTTCCCTTTTCACCACACCCTCTCCAGCAGCTGTTATTTTTTGAGTTGTTGATAATTGCCATTCTGACTGGAGTTAGGTGGTATCTCAGTGTGGTTTTGATTTGCATCTCCTGATGGTTAGTGAGGTTGAACATTTCTTCATGTGTTTGTTGGCTGCTCGGATGCCCTCTTTTGTGAAGTGTCTGTTCATATCTTTTGCCCATTTTATGATGGGGTTGTTTGTTTTTTTCTTTTCAACACATTTTAGTTCCTTGTAGATCCAGGATGTTAAGCCTTGTCAGACCTGGTGCTGGCAAATACTTTTTCCCAGTCTGTAGGCTGTCTCCCTGCTCTATTGATGGTTTCTTTGGCCTTGCAGAAGCTTGTCAGTTTAATAAGGTCCCATTTGTCTATCTTCTCTCTTATGATCTGTGGGTTTTGGGTTTTGCTCAAGAATTGGATGCCAGTTCCAATTTCCATGAGGGTATTTCCTTCATTTTCTAAGGTTGTTATGGTTTGAGGTTTTACATTTAGGTCTCTGATCCGTTTGGAGTTAACCTTTGTGCATGGGGATAGATAGGGGTCCTGTTTCAATCTTCTGCATGTGGTCAGCCAGTTTTCCCAGCACCCTTTACTGAATAGCTTCTCCTCTGCCCAGTGGTAGGTGGTGGAGGCCTTGTCAAATATGAGTTTGTTGAGAAATTGAGATTTTGCTTCTGGAATCTCAATTCTATTCCATTGATCTATATGCCTGTTCCTATACCAATACCAAGCTGTTTTGATGATTGTAGCTTTATACTAAATTTGAAGTCTGGTAATGTGATACCACCTGCTTTGTTTTCTTGCTGAGTAATGTTCTGGCTATTCTTGGACGTTTGTGTTTCCATATGAATTCCTGTGTTGTCTTTTCTAGGTCTGAGAGGAATGTTGCTGGTAATTTGATGGGTATTGCATTGAATTTGTAGATTGCCTTAGGTAAGATGGACTTCTTCACAATGTTGATTCTTCCGATCCATGAGCATGGGATATTTTTCCACTTGTTTTGTCATCTTTGATTTCTTTGAGCAGTGTTTTGTAATTTTCATTGTAAAGGTCTTTCACATCCCTGGTTAGGAAGATGCCAAGGTATTTCATTTTTTTTGTGGCTATTGTGAATGGAATTGTATTTTTTATTTAGGTTTCTGTTTGTTTATTATTGGTGTAGAGAAATGTAATTGTCTTTTGTACATTTATTTTGTATCCTGAGACTTTGCCAAAGGCCTTTATCAGTGTAAGGAGGTTTTTGACAGATTCTCTTGGGTTTTCAAGGTACACAATCATATCATCTGCAAAGAGAGATAACTTGACTTCCTCTTTTCCTATTTGGATACCCCTGATTGCCTCCTCTTCTCTGATTGCTCGAGCCAGGACTTCCAATACTATGTTAAACAGGAGGGGTGAGAGTGGACATCCTTGTCTTGTTTCAGTTTTCAGGGGAAATGGTTCCAATTTTTGTCCATTTAGGAGTATGCTGGCTGGGGGTTTCTCGTAGATGGCTTTTACTATTTTGAGGTATGTTCCCCGTATGCCTAGATGTTCAAGGGTTTTTATCAAGAAGGGTGCTGGATTTTATCAGAAGCTTTTTCTGCATCTAATGATATAATCATGTAGTTTTTGTTTTGACATTTGTTGATGTATTTAATTACATTTATGGTTTTACAAGTGTTGAACCAGCCTTGCATCCCAGGAATGAAGCCTACTTGGTCATGATGGATGATTTTTGAGATGTATTGCTGAATTCGGTTTGCTAGGATCTTGTTGAGAATTTTAGCATCTATGTTCATCAAAGATATTGGGCTGTAGTTCTCTTTCTTTGTTGGATCTTTACCTGGCTTGGGTATCAATGTGATATTGGCTTCGTAAAATGATTTGGGGAGAGTTCCATCTTTTTCAATCGCCTGGAATACCTTCAGTAGGATTGGTATCATCTCCTCCTTAAATGTCTTGTAGAATTCTGCTGGAAAGCCATCTAGACCAGGGCTTTTTTTTTTGTAGTAAGTTTTCTTATTACATACTCGATTTCTTTGATTGTTATTGGTCTATTTAGGGTCTCAATTTCTTCTTGTTCCAATCTAGGTAGGTTGTGTGATGTCAGAAAGTCTTCCATTTCCTTAAGGTTTTCAAGTTTGTTTCCATACAAGTGTACATAGTAGTCTCTAATGATCTTTTGTATTTCTTCAGGGTCAGATGTGACTTCATCTTCAGTGTTTCTGATTGTGCTTATTTGGGTTTTTTCTCGTTTTGTCTTGGTCAGTCTAGCTAGGGGACCATCGATCTTGTTTATCCTTTTGAAGAACCAGCTTTTTGTTTCATTGACTTTTTTGTATCATCTTTTTGTCTTCTATGTCCTGGATTTGGGCTTTTATTTTGGTGATATGGATTTTTCTGCTGAAATTAGGGTTTTTGTGGTCTTGCTTTTCCAGCTTCTTTAGGTGGCTTGTTAGGTTGTTAATCTGTGTTCCTTCCATTTTCTTCATGTGTGTTTGTAGGGATATAAATTCCCCTCTTACTACAGCTTTCAAGGCATCCCAGAGATTTTGGTAAGATGTTTGTTTCTTCATTTTCATTTGTTTCCAGGTATCTTTTGATCTCTGTTTTGATTTCATCATTGACCTAGGAGTTCTTTAGCATCATGCTGTTTAGTGTCCATGTCTTTGTGGGTTGTGGGGGGACTTTGTTGGTGTCAATGTTTATTTTTATTCCACTGTGGTCTGAGAAGGTGCATGGTAGAATTTCGGTCCTTTTAAATTTGCTTACACTTGATTTATGGCCAATTACGTGGTCTATCTTAGAATACGTTCCATGTGGTGATGAGTGGAATGTATATTCTGTGGTCTTTGGATGGAGTGTTCTGTAGGTATCAATTAAGTCCATTTGGTCCAAAGTCACATTGAGGTTCCAGATCTCCTTGCTCATTTTTTGTCCTGATGATCTGTCTAGGGTTGTGAGTGGGGTATTAAAGTCCCCAGTTATGATGGTGTTAGAGTCAATATCTTTTTTAGTTTTCCTAGAAGTTGCTTTATGAAAGTTGGTGCACCTATGTTGGGTGCATATATGTTTAGGATAGATATTTCTTGTTGATGGGTTGAGCCTTTTATCATTATGTAGTGGCCTTCTGTATCTTTTTTGATTTTTAGTAGCTTGAAGGGTATTTTGTCTGAAATTAAGATCGCTACTCTTCCTTTCTTTTGTATTCTGTTTGCCTGAAAGTTTGTTTCCCATCCTCTTACTTTGAGTCTGTGGGTGTCCTTTCTAGTGAGGTGAGTCTCTTGAAGGCAATAGATTATTGCCTGATGATATTTTATCCATTTTGCCATTCTATGTCTTTTCAGTGGTGCATTTAGTCCATTCACATTTAGGCTAATAACTGAATTGCAACAGTTGATCCCTGTCATAAGGTTCTTACAGAGTTGTTCCTGTTTGTTTGTTGTCTTTCTTCAGGTTTTGGAGTTGGCTCATGTGTGTTTTTAATCTTTTACCTGTACTCTTGTGAAGAATGCTGTTGTTCTTTTTTCTTTTTCTTCTGTGTTCAGTACTTTCTTAAGTGTTTCTTGTAGAAGTGGTCTGGTGGCAGCGTAGGTTCTTAGGGATTGGATATCTGGAAAAGATTTCAATTCTCCCTCACTAATGAAGCTTAGTTTGGCTGGGTAGGTTATTTTTGGTTGAAATTGTTTATCTTGTAGAACTTTGAAGATAGGGCTCCAGGCTCTCCTAGCCTGAAGGGTTTCTGTGGATAAATCTGCTGCTATTCTAACTGGTCTTCCCTGGTAGGTAGTCTGGCCTTTTTCTCTTGCTGCCTTTAGGATTTTTTCTTTTATAGCTACTTTGTTTAGGCGAATTATTATGTGTCTGGGAGTTGGTCTTCTCATGTGTTGTCTTGCAGGAGTTCTCTGAATCTCTTATATTTGAATTTTTTCATCCTTGATGAGATGAGGGAAGTTTTCTTGAATGATTTCATGAAATGTTTGTTCCAGTGTGGCTTCTGTTTCTCTCTCTGCTCCAGGAAGCCCAATTACTCTTAGGTTTTTGTCTCTTAAAGTGATCATTCATCTCTTGAAGGTTTTGTTCTGTCTTTTTGAGCTTCTTTTCTATGCTTTTGACAGTTTGGGTTAGTTCTGTGTTTTGGTCTTCGAGCTCTGAGATTCTTTTTTCTACTTGGCTAATTCTTCTTTCCATGCTTATTAATCTGCTATTCATTTCCATCACAGTATTCTTTACTCCTGTTATTTCTGACATCAGCTCTCTCCTCAATTTTTTTAATTCTCTCCATTTAATGTCTTGATTTCTGGGTTTGTTGCATGTGACCAGTCATTCTGGGGGCTCTTCATTGTTTGTGTTCCAGAATCTGTTTTCTCAGTGTCTGATCTCCCAGTGGTCTGTGTGAGACCTATATTCTTCTTTTGGTTTTTCTTCATTTGTGCGGTTTTTGTCCCTCCCTACTTTTTCCTTCCCTCCGTGTCACCGTCTTCTTTAATTCTGTTATTCAGGGGTAAAGGGATTGGTTTTACTTCTGTTTGTTCAATCTCCTATTCTTTATGTATGACCTCTTACTTTGTTCAATTCTGGAGTTACACTGTAGGTTGGGGGTGGTCCTTTTTGCAGTTTTGAGATTTACTTAAGGGGGGAGCTGTGATTCAAAATCTATCTGTAGGTCCTGGTATTCGCGATAGGTGTGTGGATAATCTGGAACCCACTTCCCACTGCCTTGGAATCTGTCCGTGCAGTGGGGCTGTGGGTTTACTCCCTGAAATAAAATGTGGTTAGCAGAGGGAAGAGAATGGAGCAGACAGTGGGTTGAAGAGGGGGATGGGGAGATAGAGGAGTAAAGGAGGAAACAAACGTGTGCCAACAAATGGAGAGAGGGACCTATACTGAAACAGATAAAAACAATAGACTACAGCTACTGACGAACCAACCCCCATACAATAAAAAATATATAGTGATGCTAACATACAAGCTAACCAACCACCTTATTGGTGTGTTGTTCCTCTATACTAAGATATGGTTTACAGTGAGAAGAAAAGGAAGAGGGGGGGAAAAGGAACAAGCATTAGGAATAGAATTAAGTCATTAAACTAACAGAATCAATGAAGCACACTCTGAGACTTTTCGTTTAAGTCCAACATCCTTTCAGTTCTGATTTCTAGCTTTCTTTTGAAGCAGGTAAATTAGTTTGCAGTTAGGATCAGTTGCCCCTGGTCTGCTGTGAAGGACAGTTCAGATCACCCTCCATTCACCACTCTGGCCTATGTCCTTTTTGTTTCTCCCATTTCAGTGTTGTTACCTTGAATTGCCAGCAGGTGGTGCTATCTCAGCTGCTTGCCCCACAGCGGGTGGGGCCGGACAGGAACTGGCGAGATTGGAGATGAATGCTTGCCTCAGGGCACAGACATGAGACTCACGGTGGGCAGCACGTCTTGGTCGTAGGAGAGGTGGCAGCGATCCCAGCAGATCTTCCCTGAAGGGGCTTCAAGGACCGAAGTCGTGGATTGCCTCCAGCCCAGGTGGTGCGATGTGCTACCAGCGGCAACTGCGGCGGCTATGGCGGCTGCGGCGGTGGTGTCTGTGCTGCAGTGGTTGTCCAGTCCACTGCAATGCCCCAGCAGTGGCAATGGCCAAGCTCCATATGAAGAGCAGGCTGCGATTTCGGGGTCTGCTGCGATTTTGGGGTCCGCAGCCCCCGGGGCGAGAGCCAGAGACCCACTGCAGTTCTCCTTTGCAGAGGGTTTCGCAGACCAGGTTGCCCCGTCGCCATTTTGCCGGAAGTCCTTACCTCCATTTTAAAGATGAGGAAATAGGCCAAGGTCACACAACTATTAGACAGAGAATTCTGGCATCTGATAAAAAAGTCCAATTTCTCAACTACTTCATTGCACACTTTGACAACACTGTTAAATCTCATGAGCTTCTTCTCAATCTTTCACTTACCAGTTATAGTCTTCTGGTTTTTAGCCATTATTTATGGGATCGAATTCTTCAAAAGGAGCAGTATGGGATGTAGTCTAACAACTTATTTTCTTAACGAGCCTATAAAAGGAACATGTTGGGTTTTTGTTCTTTTTTTCTCAAGAGAATTCATAAACAAAACTATTCTACCTTCTTTTCTTTCTACAAAGATCACTTAAACTCTGATTGTCAGACTGATTTGCAGGAATTTCTTCCTCTGATATAACTGCTTGTTTTCAATGGAGAAATAAGTTGTTTACAGTTCTTATAGGCAGCATTTACTGAATCCTTACTATACGCCTGTCATTGTGCTAATGCTCATATGTAACTTATTCCATTGCATCCTTATGAATCCTTATGGTGGATGCTACTATTATGTTCATGTCATGGCCAAGGAAACTGAGGTTCAGAGGAGCATCTTGACCAATGGCTTAAACTCCACAAGCAGTAGAGACAAGATTTTATTCCCAAGTCATGTGACTACAAACCCAAGTTTTTAATCATTGTAAAATTGAATTACCACCACATTTTACTAGTTGTATGTACCTTGGGCAAGACATACAACCTCAGTGAGCCACAGTCTCCTCTTCTGAAAAAAATGGGAATAATACTATAATGTATGTGCAAAGATTTGATGAGTGCAAAGCATGTACAGTAAGCAGTAAATACGTACCAACTAAAATTTCAATTCTATCCAATAATGTTCTTTGAATAGAAATTACTACTCTAAACAAGCATATTTGGATATATACTAAGTCCCATGAAATATTAAGTTGCAACAATGGCAAGACAGATAATATTTCTAAAAAGATCTCAAAATGATCACATATTGTTAAAATGCTGCTCTTGGTGATGGCTACTTTTGCCTAATTTTGTTCTTTAGTTCAAACCCCACTCTCAACATGATCTAATGTCTGTGTTCTACAGAGAGGAATGGCTATATGTGAAATCTATACATGGTATACACAGATATACCAAAAAATCTATTAAACTCCAGTAAATAAAAAATAAAATGCAAGGTGTCACTTTATGAATGAAATAGTATGGAGAAAAGAGATTCTTTTAAAAAATTTTTTCTGGAAAAAAAGTTAAAAATGTACATACCCTTTCTCTTGTTCTGCTATTTGAGTTGGCCACCTTGTAGCTTACTTCTCAAATTATACCACATCCTCTAGGTTTACATTGAAAAAGAAGTAAGCCAGTCCATACATTTAGCTCTATTTTTATAAAATTGTTTGGTTTTAAATTTAAGGGAAGTATATCAGATTAAAGGTATATGTATTTTACACTCTTCTTTGAAATCTACCAAAAGTACCAAAAAACATTGCAAAATAAGGAAGAGTATTATATATGCAAATTTAGGAGCAAGCAACAAAAAAAATTGTGGTAACACACACACAAATACACACACACATACACACACACACACACACACACACACACACACACACACAAGCTACCAATGTCAATAAAATGTGAACCAAAGTGAGAGGTTAAGACAAGAAACCCCAGAGGATCTGTAAAAATCCTTCCAATTACATTTTATATAAATTAAGGAGGAATAAGGGTATGTGAAATCCACAAAAGACTCGGGGGACAGCCCTAAAAAAGTCAAAGTCAACACTGCAAAAATAGCATTAAAAAAAATTGCCTCTGAAGCTAGGATATTTGACCTCAAAACCATCTGGAGGTAATATGAGAAGAAGGAGAAAAGACAAACAAAGAACAGATTTAGAGTTAAAAATGAATGCAGCTGGGTAGAAATAAATCCAGAATGATCACATCTAAAACCCTGGTAAGCCAAGAGGCTCTCATGAAACCTAAGATAACCTCTTACTAGTTCATCTGCTCACCCTGAGAGAATATGTGCCAGTAAACAGTGTTGAACCGACGAGGAGGAGTTGTGAGTCAGCATTTGTGATCTGAAGCTGCCCATGGTCCAGCTCAGGCCAATGATGTGTCTCTGTACTGCTTTTAATTGAAATGTAGGCACACAATAATTTTTTTCCTTTCAAGAAGAGTAATAAGCATAAGGATTTTAACATGAGACCCTCAACCAGATGCTACAAAAATTTAAAAATGAACAAAAGAACAAGCAAAAAAGTCAAATAAAATAGTACCCTAAGAAATTGAAGAAATAAAGCTATACTATGCATATTCCATGCTATTATAAAACTAAAGGGATTATGAGCTCTGGCAAATAAGATTCTATGAAGAGCTTCGATGTGGTCAAGAAAATATATATGTAAATATATACATACATGCATATATATCAATTGATATATACATA
Organism: Cephalopachus bancanus; assembly: GCA_027257055.1. NCBI lineage: Eukaryota > Metazoa > Chordata > Mammalia > Primates > Tarsiidae > Cephalopachus > Cephalopachus bancanus. The sequence continues at coordinate 6,090,838 of JAPVLO010000035.1, forward strand.
GATAACAAAAAGTAAATAAAAAGTTAGCTGGTACAGCTCATAAAATTGTATGAAAATAGTAGTAATCAACTAGAGCAAGAAATGCTATGTTAGAAGCAAGGACAAATAGCAAGTACTGATAAAAACAATTAAAAAATTATTCTGGCAAATTGGCAAACACAAAACTAAATATACTTCACACTACAATACAACAAAATTTTGGATGAATCATCATTATAATAATTGTATATCATAAGAGGTCTTATAAGAAAGCAAATAGAGCCGGGCTTGGTTGCTCAGCCTGTAATCCCGCACCTTTGGGAGGCTGAGGTGAGTGGATTGCCTGAGCCCGCACGTTCGAGACCCGCCTGGGCAACGAGACCTCATCTCTACAATAAATCAAAAAATCAGCCGGGCGTGGTAGTACATGCCTGTAGTTCCAGCTACTTGGAAGGCTGAGGCGGAAGGATCGCCGGAGCCCAGCAGGTCGAGGCTGTGGTGGCCAGGAGCAGCCACTGCACTCCAGTCTGGGCGACAGAGTGAGACTCCAACTCAAAAAATAAATAAATAAAATAAACAAATAAATAAATAAATAGTTGAATCCCCCATGTCAAAAAAATACTTTCTTAGCCAGGCTCAGTGGCTCAGCCTGTAATCCCGCGCTTTTGGAGGCTGAGGTGAGTGGATTACCTGAGCCCACGGGTTCGAGACCCACCTGGGCAACTTGGCGAGACCTTATCTCTACAATAAATAATTTTTAAAAATTTAGCCGGGTGTGGTAGCACGCACCTGTAGTTCCAAATACTTGGAAGGCTGAGACGGAAGGATCGCCTGAGCCCAGCAGGTGGAGGCTGCAGTGGCCAGGAGCGGCCACTGCACTCCAGTCTGGGTGACAGAGTGAGGCTCCAACTCAAAAAAAATAAATAAAACTTTCTTAGTGAATAACAAAACAAGACCTAACTATATGCCGCCTACAAGAAACTCACCTTATCTATAAAGATACACATAGACTGAAAGTGAAGGAATGGAAAACAATATTCCACACAGAAACCAAAGCAAGCAAGAGTAGCTATACTTATGCCAGCCAAAACAGATTAAGAGTTAAAAGTTATAAAAAGAGAAAAAGAATGACTTTATATATGATAAAAGATCCATTCAGCAAGTGTATATAATAATTCAAACTATAGATGCACATCATACCAGAGCACCCAGATATATATATAAAACAAATATTAGGTGTAAAGTCAGAGACAGACCTAAATATAGTAAGAAATGGGAACTTCAACACTTCACTCTTGGCATTGAGAAGATCATCTAGACAAAAAAAAATTGATGAAGAGACATCAGATTTATTTTTTTTTTTGACAGATAAACAGTTTTTATTCATCCTCCTCCTCCTCCTTCTCTTCTTCCTCCTCATCTTCTTCATCTTCCTCTACCACCTTTTTCCGGGCAACTTTAGCGGGACCCTAGCACCATCAAACTTTCCTTTAGAACCTATAGTCAGCAACATCCTTCTTGTATTTCTCCTTCAGCTTTGCTTCCTTAGGGATGTAAGACTGCTTTTCACTGACGCTTAAGCTATTCCACATCTCACCCAACTTTTTTGCAACATCTCCAATAGAGATACCAGGGTTTGTGATCTTGGGGTAGAATTCTGAACAGAACAGGAAGAATCCAGGCAGTGGCCTTTTGGGGGCATTAGGGTTCTTCTTCTTCTTGCCTCCCTTAGCTGCTCCATAATCCTTCATTTCCTGATCATAGCGCACTTTATCTGCCTTTGCCATTTCATCAAATTTAGCTTTCTCTTTCCCAGACATTGTCTTCCACCTCTCAGAGCACTTCTTGGAAAATTCTGCAAAATTGACAGGGACTTCTGGGTTATTCTTCTTATGTTCTCTGCACATCTGCACAAAGAAGGCATAAGCAGACATCTTGCCCTTTGGTTTCTTGGGTTCACCTTTAGCCATCTTGACTGTATTGTTCGCTGGTCTCGAAACATCAGATATCATAGACAGAATAGACCTACCAAATATTTATAAAATATTTCATAAAACAGTTGCAAAATATGTATTCTTTTGAATGCATACATATATGGAACATTCTCTGGGATTGACCATATATTAAGACACAAAACAAGTGTCAAAAATTTTTAGAAATCAAAATGCTATTAAGTATCTTATCTGACCACAAAAGAATAAAATTATTCATCAATAACAAAATACACAAATACATGAAAATTCATCAACATGCTTTTGAATGACCAGTGATTGAAGGAAGATATTAAAAGCAAAATTTAAAAATTTCTCAGAACAAGTTCAAATAGAAGCACAACATGCCAAAAACCTGAGATGCAGCAAAAGCAGTGAAAAGAGGCAAGTGTAAAGCAATAAATGTCTACATAAAAAACTAGAAAGATTTTAAATAAACAACCTATTCACGCATCTCAAGGAACTAGAAAAGTAAAAACAAAACAAGCCAAAATGAGAAGAAAAAAATAAATAATAGAGACCAGAGCAGTAATATACAAAATTGAGATTGGAATAAATACATAAAATCAACAAAATAAAAAGTTAACTAGTTAGACTAAGAAAAAATATAGGGCATGAGTAAATAAACTTAGAAAAGAAAAAGGAGATGTCACAACAAATACCACAGAAAAATAAAGAACAATTAGAGACTATTATGAACAACTATAAACCAGTAAATTTGAAAACCTAGAGGAAACTAATAAATTCCTGGATACACACAGCCCATCAAGATTGACACAAAAATAAATACAAAACCTGAACAGATTAGTAGCAAGTGATGATGTTGAATCAGTAACAAAAAGTCTTACAACAAAGAAAAGACCAGGATCAAATGGCTTCTACTGAACACTTAAGGAAGAATTAATATCAATACTTCTCAAACTATTTCAAAAAAATTGAAGCAAAGAGAAGTCTTTCTAGCTCATTTTATGAGGCCATCATAACCCTGATATCAAATTTGACAAGGACACACACAAAAGAAAGAAAGAAAGAAAGAAAGAAAGAAAGAAAGAAAGAAAGAAAGAAAGAAAGGAAGAAAGAAAGAAAGGAGGAAAGATTAGACCAACATTTCTGATTAACATAAACATAAAAATCCTCAATATAATAATAACAAACCAAATCCAACAACACATCAAAATAATAATAAATCATGATCAAGTGGAATTTGTCCCAGTAATGCAAGGAAGACTCAACATATGTAAATGAGTAAACATCATGTATCACATCAATAGAATGAAGGACAAAAAGCTTATGATCATTTCTATCAATGCAGAAAAAGCTTTGGTAAAATTCAATATTATTTCATGATAAAAAAACTCTTTAAAACTTAGGCATAGAAGGAAAGTGTCTCAATATAAGAAAGGTCATATGTGACCATTCCACAGCTAACATTATACTGAATGGAGAAAAGTTGAAAGCCTTTCCTCTAAGAACTGAAACAAGACAAAGATGCCCACTTCACCTCTCCTATTTAACACAGTACTGGAAGTTCAAACCAAAACACTCAGGCAAGAAACAAATACAAAATATTCAAATTGGAAAGGTAAAAGTCAAGTTGCTTCTCTTTGCAGATGACAGGATCTTATGTTTGAGAAAACCTAAAGACTCCACAAAAAGCTCTTAGGTAGATAGACTTAGCAAAGTTGCAGAACACAAAATTAGTATATTAAATCAGTATCATTTTTATACATGAACAGTAACCTAGCTGAAAATTAAATCAAGACATAATTTATAATAGCTACAAAAAAAAAACCCAGGAGTTAAATTAACCAAAGAGATGAAAGATCACTGCAAGAAAAGCTACAAAGCATGAAGAAAAGAAATTGAGAAGTATACAAACAAATGGAAAGACATCTCATGCTTATGGATTGGAAGAATTAATATTACTAAAATGTCAATACTACCCAAGGCAATCTTCAGATTCAATGCAATTTTTCACAAAAATAGAAAAAGAAAAACAAATTCTAAAATTTGTATGAAACCACAGAAAAATACAAGTAACCAAAGCAAACATAAGCAAAAAGAACAAAGCTGGAGGTATTACACTATCAGACTTAAATATTCTCCAAGGCTGTAGTAACCAAAACAGCATGATACTGACATAAAAGCAGACACATAGAACAAAGGAACAGAATAAATAACACAGAAATGAATTTTTATATCTACAGTCAAATGATTTTTTACAAAGATGTCTAGAACACTCATTGGGAAAAAGCCAGTCTCTTCAATAAGTGTTGCTGGGAAAACTAGATACCCATATGCAGAATAATAAAGCTGAACCCCCATCTCTCATCCTATACCAAAAAAATCAACCAAAATGAATCAATGACTTTAGTATAAGACCCAAAATGACACAACTGCTAGAAGAAAACATAGGGGAAATGGTTCAGGACATTAAAGTGGGAATCATTTTATGAATAAGACCTCAAAAGCATAGGCACCAAAAGCAACAATAAACAAATGGGATTAACCTAAAAAGTCTCTACACAATAAAGGAATCAATCAACAGAGCAAAAAGACAACCTACAGAATGTCAGAAAATAATTGCAAACTACTCATTTGACAGGGACTTTAAATCCAGAAATAAAAGGAACTGACACATCTCAACAGCAAAAGAACAAATGGACAAATGATCTAAGCAGGCATTCTCAAAAAAGACATACAAATGACCAACAAATACATGAAAAAATACACAACATTACTAATCATCAAAGAAATGCCGGCCGGGCTCCGTGGCTCAGCCTGTAATCCCAGAACTTTGGGAGGCCAAGGCGAGTGGATTGCCTGAGCCCATGGGTTCGAGACCCACCCGGACAACTTGGCGAGACCTCGTCTCTACAATAAATCAACAACTAGCTGGGTGCAATAGCGTGCGCCTGTAATTCCAGCTACTTGGAAGGCTGAGGCAGAAGGATCGCCACAGCCCAGCAGGTTGAGGCTGCGGTGGCGGTGAGCATGCCACTGCACTCCAGTCTGGGCAACAGAGTGAGACTCCAACTCAAAAAAAAAAAGAAAGAAAGAAAGAAAAAAGTAATGCCAATTAAGACTGCAATGAGGTATTATCTCACCCCAGTTAGGATGGCTATTATCAAAAAGACAAAAAATAACAAATATTGGTAAGGATGTGGAGAAAAGCGTACTCTTATACACTGTTGATGGGAACGCAAAGTAATACAACCACTATGGAGAACAATATAAAGTTTCCTCATAAAACTATGATCAAGCAGCCCCACTACTGGGAATTTATTCAAAGGAAAATAAGACATTATATCAGAGTGATATCTGAACCCCCATGTTTATTGCAGCACTATTCACAATAATAAAGATATGAAATCAACCAAGGTATCAAACAACAGATGAATGGATAAAGAAATTGTGACATATATATACACCATGTAATACTTTTCAACCACAAAAAAGAATAAAATTCTGTCATTTGCAGCAACATAGATTGAACTGAAGGACACTATGTTAAGTGAGATAAGCCAAGAATAGAAAGTTAAACACCGCATGTTCTCACTTATATGTGGAAATTAAAAAATGTTGATCATAAAAGTAAAAAGTAGAACAGAGGATACTAGAGACTGGAAAAGGAAGGAGGAAGAGAGAGATAGAGAGTGATTTGTTAAATAACAAAAAATTACAGCTAGAGTGGATGAATAAATTCTATAACACTCTAGGATGAGTACAGTTAACAATAATATAGTATATATTTTTAAATGGCTGGAGAAAGATATTGCACACTCTCAACACAAATAAATTATAAATGTTTGAGATGATAGATGTACTATTGAACAATGATCTGATCACTAAGCATTATATGAATCAAAACACCACAATAAACCCTATGAATATGTATAACTATTATTTGCGAATTGAAAAAGAAAATTTTGAAAAGAAAAAAGTCACCAGAAAAAATAACAAACCAAATTAGACTTCTCAAGACAAAATCCTAAAAGAAATACTGATATAAAATATTCGATGTATGGAGAGAAAAAGCTACATATTTACATCATAAACCCAAAATATCTTTATTTTATAAAATATAAAATAAGTATTTTTCATATTAAAAAAGAGTTTGCCACCAGATTTGCTAGAGGCTCTTTTAAAAAATAAATATTAGGAAAAAAGAAAAATAATCTTAGAATGATTGCCGGGGATACAAGAAGAGAAAATAAGAAATTAATAATGATGAGGGTAATAGATATTGTCCTTATAAAATAGCAACTACTATTATAATTAATTTGTATGCTTAGAAAGAGTTGAAATACTGGAAAATAATAATATGTAAGTCAAGAGAATATTTATCAGAGGTGATGAGTAACATTCTTTCTGCCTCCAAAAGAAGAAATTGTTTTTAATAACTTCAGACTCTAGGTCATTAAATGCAAATACTACAAGTTCAAGGCCACCCATTAAAAGCACAGACACAGAATGTATATCTTCCAACTTAATCCATTAGTGAAAAACAAACAATAAAATTTATTAGTTTAAAAATGTGCATTTTGAAAATCATGGAAAAGCAAAATAAATGGCACAGTATAAGATAGTAGTATATATTCTAATAAATGAACAATCAAACTAAGTAAAACAGGAATAAGTATTTCAAATGAAAAGCAGAAATTTTAAGAATAGCCTTTTAAAATCCAGATTTATGCTATTTGCAAGAGGCAAATCTAAGAATAAAGGTCCAAAAATGTTGAAAGCATGGAAAATTACATCCCAGGCAAACAAAAACACAACCCTGTGTTAGCATTATTACTAATTATAAAGACTTTAATACAAAAGTATTATTAGAAGGAGATAAAACATCTGCATAGTGATAAAAGCTTCCAGTAATCAGAAAGCTATAATAAGTCTGAACTTTTATGCACTAATAAAATTGCTTCTAAGAATATATAAAGCAAAATCTTATTTAAATATGAGAAATTGACAAAGTTAACCCAAAGTGGAAGACTGTTACATGCTTATTTAAATTTAATGGCCAAATATCCTTGATGAACATAGATGCTAAAATTCTCAAAGATTCTTGCAAACCAGATCCAACACACATCTCAAAAATCATCCACTACAAAAAAGTAGGCTTCATCTCCAGGATGCAGGGCTGGTTCAATATTCATAAGATCATAAACATAATTAAATACATCAATAGATGTGAAAATTAAAACTACATGATTATATCATTAGACATGGAAAAAGCTTTTGATAAAATGCAGCACCCCTTCTTGATAAAAACTCTCCAACATCTAGGCAGAGATGGAACATACCTCAAAGTAGTAAGAGCCATCTATGAGAAACCCACAGCATACTGCCAAACATACAGAAATTGGAACCATTTCCCTGAAAACCAGAACAAGACAAGGATGCCCACTCTCCCCCTCCTTTTCAACATAGTTTTGCAAGTCCTAGCTAGAGCAATCAGACAAGAGAAGGAGATCAGGGGTATCCAAATAGGAAAAGAGGAAGTCAAGGTATCCCTTTTTGCAGACAACATGATGCTATAACTTGAAAACCCAAGAGATTCTGTCAAAAAGCTCCTTGCACTGATAAAGAACTTGGGCAAAGTCTCAGGGTATAAAATAAATGTGCAAAAGACAATCACATTTCTATACACCAACAATAAAAAAACAGAAATCCAAATTAAAAAGCACAATCCCATTCACAATAGCTACACACAAAAATGAAATACCTTGGTATCTTTCTAACCAGAGACATGGAAGACCTTTACAACAAAAACTACAAAACACTGCTCAAAGAAATCAAAGATGACACAAACAAATGGAAAAATATTCCATGCTCATGAATTGCAAGAATCAACATTGTTAAGATATCCATTCTACCCAAGACAATCTACAGATTTAACACAATACCCATTAAATTACCAGCAGCAATCTTCTAAGACCTGGAAATAAAAATATAGGTATTCATATGGAAACATAAATGACCATGGATTGCCAAAACAATCTTCAGCAAAAAAAAAAAAAAAAAAAAAGCAGGAGTTTATCACTCCCAGACTCCCTAAACTTTATTATAAAGCTATAATAATCAAAACAGCCTGGTATTGGTACAAGAACAGGCATCCAGACCAACGGAACAGGACAGAGATTTCATAAGCAAAACCTCAATTTCTCAAACAATTCATCTTCAAAAAAGCCTCCACCACCAACCACTGGGGAGAGGAGAACCTATTCAGTAAATGGTGCTGGGAAAACTGGTTGACCACATGCAGAAGATTGAAACAAGACCCCTACCTATCACCATACTCAAAAATCAATGCTAAATGGATCAAAGACCAAAACATAAAACCTCAAACTATAAGAACCTTAGAAAATACAGGAGACACCCTTATGGAAATTGGAACTGACTACCAATTCCTGATCAAAACCCCAAGTGCCCATGCCATAAGGGATGAGATAGAAAAGTGGGACCTCATCACACTGACAAGATTCTGCAAAACCAGAGAAACCACCAAGAGAACAGGGAGACAGCCCATAGATTGGGAAAAAGTATTTACCAGTTGTATGTCTGAGAAAGGCCTAACATCTAGGATCTACAAGGAACTCAAACATTCTGAAAAGAATAAAAACAAACAGCCCCATTACAAAGTGGGTAAAAGACATGAGTAGACACTTCTCAAAATAAGACATGCAAGCAGCCAACAGATACATGAAAAAATGTTCAGCCTCATTAGTCATCAAATAAATAAAAATCAAAACTACACTGAGATACCACCTAACTCCAGTCAGGATGGCCATCATCAATAAGTGAAAAAACAACAGATACTGGAGAGGATGCTTCTACACTGTTGTTGGGAGTGTAAACTAGTATAGCCTTTCTGGAAAACAGTGTGGTGATACCTAAAAGATCTAAAAATCGACCTTCCATATGACCTCACAATCCCCCTACTGGGAATATATACGGAATAACTCAAATCACTATAAAAAAGATACTTGCACAGGTATGTTTATCACAGCATTGTTCACAGTAGCAAGAACATGGAACCAACCATTCTTCCCATGAAAAGAGGACTGGATATAAAAATGTGGTACATATACACAATGGAATATTATGCAACCATAAAGAAGGACAAAATCATGAACTTCACAGCAACCTGAAGGGATTTAGAGTCTATAATACTGAGTGATCTATCACAGAAACAAAGAACTGAGTATCACTTGTTCTCACTCATAAGTAGACTTTGAACAATTATCATAATACTGTAAGAAAAAGATTGGCAGAAGGGAGAAAATGCCTGGGGGGGAGGATGCACAATTGGCAGTAGAGAGAATCTGCCTGGGAAGAGGGGGCACACCTCATCAACAAGTGTACCTGTATAATGAACATTTGTATACCTAACCTTGAATTGTGCCCCACATCTTTAAAATAAAAAAATTTAAAGTAAAAAATGAAAAAAATGTAATGGCCAAGCATAAAAAATTGAATTATATATAATTCTGCAGCCAAACATAAGATAATATACATATGCTCAAATACACAGAGTAACAACAAAAAGTGACCATGTAACAAGCAAAAAAGCACATCTCAGCTAATTCTAAACAATAATCATGCACATCACATATCTGTACTGCAACTAAGAACATAAAAGTTGAATAAAATATCCCATACTTATGGAAATAATAGAACACAATTCTATATAGTTTATTTGTCAAATAATTTTAAAAGCAAGCTATGGCATTAAAATATAATTTTAGAAAATAATAATTCATGATAAAAAATTAGAAATGTCCACGTAGGCTGAATTTGAAGAAAGCAGTAAAGAGCAGAAAATTAAGAAAAGAGCAGAAATTAATAACATGGGAGATAAGCAATATTAGGAATTTTAAAAGGTAACATTAAAAAATTTAGCAGACTTTAAAAGGAAAATAGAATGATACCATAGCTTGTTATGCTAAAAGTTTTAAAGACTTACACAACATGAACAGAGGAACATATAATATACTAAAACTGTCTCAAGAAGAAACAAAATTCTTAATGACTCCTAAAATTAGTAGAAAAGGCAAATTACATTTTAAAAATATTTTCATAAAGTAGAAAGCACCAGATATTTTACAGTTCTCCCAAGCCTTTAAGGAATAGATTATGCCAATCTTTGGCAAATTCTCCAAGAGAATAGAAAAAGAGTAAATACTCAATCCAATCCATACAGTTAATATTATCTTAATAGTTCATATGGTTATAATGAAGAAAATGGGTGTGTGTCAGATAAGAAAAGAGTAAAAAACATGGCCAGGACTAGAAAGCTGTAGGTAATCTTAAACCTCAAATAAAGTAGAGAAGATGGGGGAGAGTGAATTGAAAATCTGCAGCTAACAAGCAAAGAATAATAAAATCAGAGAATCATTAGAATTAACAAGAGAAATCACATGAACTGGTGACTGCTATTAAGATAGAGTTAACATACTAAAAACACACAAAATTCAAATTCCTAGTTTGATAGGTAAGCAACAGTTTTTAACTTCAGGTATAAATTTAAAAATTAAAAATGCTTTTCAAAAGAAACAAACTTGCTTTGCAATGTTTTTTTTGAAAAACCAGATGCCTAAAGAACAAAGGATATTTATTATCTTCTTAAAAAGGGACTGTGATCCTAAAATGCTGTAAACTACTAGCACAGCATTCATATATGAAAGACAAAGAATAGACTATTTTATATATAAAAGACTCAGAAATATATTTCTGCTTAAATAAATGTAACATTAAGTTGTACATTACATATGACATAATTCTATTTATGCAAAATATTAAATGTTTAGTTTATATACATATATAAATGCCCAAAGGTCATTAAGGAAACTCATTAAACTGTTAACATCAATACTTCTGAGGAAATGAGTGGAAGTTAATTGTAAACATCTTAAATTCTATTTAATAAATAAATAAAAATTGTTTTGTCACAGCCAGGCAACTATGCTCATGAATATTTTCATTGAAGGACATTACGTAAACACATGTTTGACTTCTGTTAAGTATGTTCCCTGTTCTGGCAACTTACAAGGGGATTTGCTTTATAAACCTGATATTTTGAAATTCTTCTTTGTTTCTAAAATAAACCCAAAGGTCATACTTATTTTTATTGCTTTCTAAAATTCCTGCCAAAGTTTTGTCTGTTTCACAGACAAAAAAATACATTTTTAATTTTTAGGTTTTTAAGGCAAAATTTTTAAACATCTTTTGGAACATTTTGACTGTGATTTTTTTCCCCCTAAAATAGCAACAATAAAAAACTTTCAATTACACAAACATAAAGCAAATTGATTTTTTACAGTCCCTAGACTATAAAAATCAGTTTATAGTCCCTAGACTATTTTTTTAGTCCCTAGAAAAAGTAAAATCAGCATAGATACCGCAAACATGATTACATATTAAATCCAAAGATTTTGCTAAAAGCAGTGTACATCAAGATAAATATCATTTCATTGTACTGGTCAGGCAATACACTACTTATTATAATGTATGTTTTTTTAACCAAGGGCTCATTTATGTGCCATCTCCAGTGACAGACAGGGGAGAAACTCATATTGGCCTGCAAGTTCTGAGACAGATTCTAAGCTTCCTATTTAAATATAATGTATTCAAAATCCTCTACCAGGCCAGACATGGTGGCTCATGTCTGTAATTCCAGCATTTTGGGGGGCCAAAGCAAGACGACTGTTTGAGCTCAGGAGCTCAAGACAAACCTAGGCAACATAGCAAGACCTTGTCTCTACAAAGTTTTTTTAAAAATAATAATTATTGGGCATGGTGTCGCGTGCTTGTAGTCCCAGCACATGGGAGACTGAGGCAAAAGGACTGCCTGAGCCCAGGAGGTCGAGGCTGGGGTGAGTTGTGAGCATGCTACCACACTCTTGCCTCAGTGGCAGAGTGAATCTCTGACTCAAAAAAAAAAGTCCTCTCCCTACAGACCTGAGTACTCACCAAGTCTGAGGCCTAGATGAACTTGCCAGTCAGTATCATTTGATATCTAGTGAGAGGAGAGAGAAGAATTTTGGGGGACAAGAAATTAAGCTGGTCTTAATTCCCATGTGCCATGTTCAATGCTAAGTACCAGGAAGCACAGAAATAAGTACACAAGTCTGTCTTCAAGAAATGTAGCACTTTTAGAAGTATAAGAACACTAATGATTATACAGTATAACAACAAGAAATATAATTATTGTTATTAGGAAAGAGAAGCATAATGACCAAGATGGGAAAAGGATGGAAAGCTCCTATCAAGATGGAGAAATCAAGGGGAAAATCGTGAGTGTGGGTATGGGTATGTATCCATATACATATTTGCACGTGTGAACTGATGAGGAGGGTGGCATTTCAATCAATTTGAAAACAATGGGTAGAATTTCAAAAACAGAAACATCAGGAACAACATAAATAAAACCCCAATGCCAAGAAACTTGTGACTAGAGTGAGTGAAAAATACCAAATATAAACCGATATCATTTTGACACATAATTGATAAATCTACAAACTACATTAAAGGTAATCATAAAGCTAGGCTCTGTGGCTCAGCTTGTAATCCCAGCACTTTGGAAGGCCGGGAGTTCAAGACCAGTCTGGGCAACTTGGCAAGACCTTGTCTCCACAATAAACAAAAAATTAGCCGGGTGTGGTAGCATGCACCTGTAGCTTTGGCTAATTGGAAGGCTGAGGTGGAAGGATCACTGGAGTCCAGTAGATAGATGCTAGGGTGGCCATGAGTGTGCCACTGCACTCCAGCCTGGGTGACAGAGTGAGACTTCAACTAAGGGAAAAAAAAAGATAACCATAAAATATGTATATATGAAAATGTTTTATCTTAACCTAAAATATATAGTTGCAGACTCATTCAATATTTTCCCCTTGAGTCAACTACTCTCCTTTGAGTATGGGTCCACTAATTGGAATCCAATGTCATCATTCTTGTACAAAGCATTTTCCAAATGGGAGGCCCAAAATTTTACCCATACTGAAACCACCTATTCATGCAATTCTGATTTGTACACCACAACTTTAAAATTAAATTAAATTAAATTTTTAAAAAGCACTATCCAGAACATATACTTTAAAAAAAATTAAAAGAGCCTTGTGAAGCAATCTCAACCCATAATTTTGAATTTTTGCTGTTTTCTTTTAGTCTTTTATATTCTCCTGATCAATTTCAGAAGTAATTTTTAAATCACAAGTACAATTGGGAACAATATCAACCAAACCTTGAATAACACACAACTCAACTAAAGGAAGCAGAAGTGCATAAGCACACCACATGTGAATTAACAAGGGAATGGAGAGCATGAATTAGCCTTGTGGGACAGGTAAGCAGAATTCTAATAAGAAATTCTCTACAACAGTCCAGAAGCATGAAATACACAGGGAAGCAGGAAAATAAGACTACAGGGGAGAGCTTTGACTATGGTGAGGAGAGCACCTAGAATTCTGCTAAGTTTTTGTGCTTAATTTGCTCAACAATGGAATGTTTTACTTGGAAAATGACTTGATCTGACATGTTCATTTTAGCCTTAAAAAAAAAAAAAGATTAATCTAGCAATTGCATGAATGAGTAAGAGGAGACAGAGTCTGGAGGAAAAGTATGGATTGTGTAAGGAGTCTCTTCAATAATCTAGGTTTAGGTCAAAAGTTGCAAATTATTGGTCATCAGAATAAATATGACTAGCAAATATATTTTCTTTGGTTTGTACAATGTTTTCTAAAACTTAAAATTTGTCAGTATTTGGAAGCCAGGATGCCACACAAAAGTTAATTTAAAATAATCAGAAAACCTGAAAAACAACTCATTGGAGCTGAGTAGTAGCTTACTGTCTGGGCATGAGCTCTTCAGTTTACCACTGTCCTTACCTCTCCCCATTGCCCTGGCACTGGGGCTGAGTGTCTATTACAAAATAATTTATCTTTACCTGACCCACATCACGTTTTTGTGTATTTTCCCTTATCTTTGCATTCAGGAAGACAGAAAACATCGTTTGTTCAATACAACTGAAGTACAGGATATATGACAGAGAAAAAGAGAAATAGGGTCAAAGAGTCAGATTAGGAGCAAAGAATTCTGGTCTGGAAAAATGGTTGAGGTATATAGAAGTGATATTTGAGGTTGTGACAATATAAAAACGACAAACAAATAAGTATAGAGAGGGGAAAAGTAAAGAACAGAGAACAGAACTTGGAGAAGGCTCCATTTAGGTGGCAGGAAGAGAACTTAGAAAAGAAATAATTAGGAATGCAGGAGTAGACTGTCTTAGAAAGGAAAGAGTCTAATGACAAACATCAAATTCTATAAAGAGGTTAAGAAAGATAAGGTTTAACAAAAGACCATGGCATTGTACATAGCAATATTGTTAATGACAAAAGTGTTTTATGATTGAATGATGGGGCAAAAACTAGATTACAGAGAATAAACCAATGAGTAATTAGGTCAGAAAAAATGAAGACTGTGAATGGGTAGACCACTTTTCCAAAAATAGCAGTTGTTGAGAGAAAGAAAAAGATACAGCAACAGATTCAAGGGAAAATCAGTCAGGAGGAGATGCATATATACATATGTATACATACATATATATATATACACATACATATATATGTATATATATGCATTTATGTATGTGTATATATATGTATATCTGTAGATATACACATATTCAAGGCATGTAAAATTATGATAAATTTTTTTAGGTCTAGAAATGAAGACAGCAAGTTATCTTGAAGCATGATTTTGTTATTAAGGGAAAAATCACTGAGGACCACAGCTTCTTCTAATTCAGTCATGCCATATAAAAGAGGGCTTATAGACAATAAACTGGACATGTATGTAAAAATTAGAACTGCCTACCATCTTGAAAGCTCAAGTTCTCTTTACTGAATTAAATACCATATGACTTAGACTTTTTTTTTCACCCAAGGAACACAAAGATATGGAAGCCTCTAGACCAGAAACGGTGTCAATGCCTTCACTGCTGCAGGGCAGGATTTCAGTAATGACACTTTATGACAGCAACAGACGTAGAACTTGGGCCCACTGGTGGCTTTTCAAATTATCCATTTTTTTTTCTCAGAAATTTGGAAGCACAACAAAGTCAGGGTTTTCAGGAAATTCAGTACAGAAGATGGAAACAGAATCAATGAATGCTAGTCTCCGGCCACTAAGTCTTGCAAACCAGGGACTTGTGAGATTAATTTAAATTTTGAAGATATATGGACTTCTGTTTACACTGGAAAAGCAAATTTACTGGTTAAATTCTGCATAGGGAAAAATGAAAAATATTGGCTTGAGAGAAAAAGTAGTAAAAATACGTATTCACTTGTCATTACTTTTTCTCAGAAAAAGTGGCAAAGGGAAAGACACATATAAGTCATGGGGACAGGGGGTAAGGGAATTGAGGGAACTCCTTTCAGATGACTTCCACTTCTGTGGACCAGGAGTCAGGGTTATGTACAGACAATGAAGGAGCGATTGAAGTTGGAAAGAGTGGAGATTTCACAGTCATGATGGGAAATCTAACAGGATGTTATTAGGATTTAGCTTTCTTCAAAGGACATTTAATATTTTTGACATTTGCCATTATTTTGATTATACTCCTTTCCTAATTACTCAGAGTCCCAATGCTTACAAGCTTCTAGGCAGTGTTTCTCAAAACATAGTTCCTTGGCTATCCATATGAGAATTCACTGGCGAACTTATTTAAGACAAAAATTTCTGGAACTCACCAGGCCTATTCAACAGAATCTTTGGGGCCTGATGTCTGGGAATCTGCACTTTGATAAGTTGCTCAGGTGATGCTTAGGCAGCAAGCCAGCACTCAGTTGAAGACTGCTATTTTAGAACCACAGGCTTAGCTCATGATTCGTCCAGAAACTCTCATGCATGCCTGTTCACCCACATCCTGTTTTTAATCAGTGGTTCTATCTTCAGTTTTAAAGCTCAGAATAAAAGTGTCACACACTGTGGTAAGAAAATAACAACCATGTTTTCAAATACAGCTAGTTGAAATCAGATCCTTACCCATTATTATCCTCTATGTTTTTCCTATTTTTATTTTTAAAATATTGTAAAAATTTACTTATATGTCATTTATTGATGACCAAAATTGGTAAGGTTACTATAATTAAGCAAATTTATAATAGTAAACTACATTGTCTACTAAATTTATTTATTTCTCGTTTTCTCTGTTTTCTTGAAGCAGTGATATGGTTTGGAGATATATTGACCCATTAACTTATTTCTGGACATTTGAAGCCAAAGTAATTACAGGATTTTGCCCTCCCAACAGAACAAATTTCGCCCTCATTTTTCCTCTGCCATTATTATTTGAATTGTACAGGAAGTAAATGTGGCAAAAATGGATGAACTCTCTTCAAACAGCCCATGAAAAAGAAGGTGGAGTACATACAATCTCCTCTGTTCTTCAGTTTGAATACGTGTGCTTTCTTAGTAATGAATTTACAACGTAACCAGAATGCTGTTCAATCACAATCACCAAATCAGAGTTGTAAAGAAAAGAAAAACTCAATTTAAATCTAAAGAATTTGTTTAGATTAACAATTTTGTAATTTCCTTATTATATGCCTGAATTTATGTCACAGCATAAATGTTCTTTGCACTCCTCTTCAGAAGAGTTTTTATACAATAATAATCACATTTCTAACTCCAGTCTGAGTTAGGTTGTCCTTGTATAGGCTCTTAAAGCATATTACAAATCTCTACCTTAGCATTTATTGTAATATAAATATTTGTTCTCTGACATGACTTTAAGATTAACATGGGAACTTTTATTTCTCTTGAGTTTCTAACACAGTTCCTACTAATCAGAATTGGTTTGGAAATGATTTGCTGATTTGTTGAATGATTGAGTAAACAAATGAAAATTGGAACTATTTTGCTAATCAAAAGTCTTGCCCTTTTAATAATTTTCCAATTTAGTACTGCAGAAATATAAGAAAAAAAAGAAAAGTGTATATGCCACCAACTGTGCATTATACCTAAGAAAGACTGGTAAACAATCTCACAAAAGGTATCACAAAGTGGCACTGATTCCCACGGGAATTTAGAATGACTAGTTCTCTCCTCAGTGTTACAGTTTTAGAGGCTTGATTCTGTCAACATAATCATTGTTCCTTCTAATCTGTATTTTCTCTTTGGTTGCTTTCAAGATTTTCACCAAAGGTTGACTTTAGTATTCCATAGTTTCACTACAATTGGTGAATGTGGGTTTGTTTGTATTTACCCTGCTCAAGACATTGCCTTTCTGACTCTAATAATTTTAGGGATTTTTAAAAAAATCAATTCTACTAAATGTTCAATTAGCAACTCTTCAAAGATGGCCTCCCTCCTATTTTCTCTATTTCTTCCAGAGTGTCCTTTGGATGTATGTTGGAACTTTTCATTATCTCCTCCCTGTCTTTAACTTATTTTTATTGCTTTCAATCTTTTTATCTCTCTCAATGAGAGAGGACTTGAAAAAGTTCACGGAAAATGTATACTATGAAGAAACTGCATAAATTTTAAAAGTATTTGTGCCAAAATAAACTCATACTAACTTGTTATAAATTTCTGAACAGGATCTAGTCTGAGGGACTAAAAAGTATATCTCATCAATTTTAAAAGAGGCCCTCTCAGAGCAATAACAATTTTGCTAAATTGAGGCAATAAAAATATATATATATTAAGTTTATGGTAAAGCTTGGGTGGAAAAATGGTGAAATCATTGATGCTTTACAAAAAGTTTATAGGGACAATGCCTCCAAAGAAATCAACAGTTTACAAGTGGATAACTCATTTTAAGAAAGTTCAAGACGACGTTGAAAATTAGGCCTGCAACAGCAAACCATTCACATAAATTTGGGAGGAAAAATACTAATCTTGGGTGTGCCCTAAATGAAAAAGACTGATGATTAATGGCAGAAATAATAGCCAGCATCATAGACATCTCAGTTGGTTCAACTTACACAATTCTCACTGAAAAATTAAAGGTGAGTAAACTTTCCACTCCATGAGTGCCAAAACTATTGAGTCCAGATCAACTGCAAACAAGAGCAGAGCATTCCGTGGAAATTTTAAACAAGAAGGGTGATAGTCTTGATGCATTATTTGAAAAAATGTAACAGGAGATCACCCTTTACTAGTGATCCACTTCAGGATCATCACTTTGCCAATATGATCCTGAAGACAAACCACAATCAATAAATGCAATTGCCACAAGAAGGTGGAAGCGGTCCAGACAAAAGCAAAAGTGGATCAGTCCACAAAGCAAAAGAGCAAAATCATGGCAAAAGTTTTTTGAGATGCTCAAGTCAGTTTGCTGGTTGACACTCTGGAGGGCTAAAGAGCAATGACCTCTGCTTATTATGAGAATGCTTTAAGAAAGTTAGCCAAAGTTTTAGCAGAAAAATCCCTGGAAAAGCTTTATCAGCAAGTCTTTCACCACCGCACAATGCTCCCGCTCATTTCTCTCATCAAATAAGGACAATTTTGCAAGAGCTTCTACGGGAAATCGTTAGGCATCTACCTCACAGTCCCAATTTGGCTCCTCCTGACTTTTGTTTGTTTTCTAATCTTAAAAAAAAAATCTGTAAAGGGAACCCATTTTTCTTCTGTTAGTAATGTGGAAAAAAACTGCATTGACATGCTAAAATTCGAGGGACTTTCTGTTCTTTACATATCAAGATATTTTGTACCATTGTTTACAAAAATATCTTGAGATTAATGGAGCTTATGGTAATAAAGTCTATACCTTTTTGTTTTTATAATTTAATTCAATTTTTCTGTGAACTTTTTGAATCTCTTTGTATATGCATTCCAGTAAATTCTTCAATCTCTCAGTTCACAAATTCTTTATCTATGGGTGATATACTTTTCTATTCATCACAAGGATTTTATTTTGATAACAATTTTTAATATGCTTTATTTTCTAAAGAAGTTTTAGGTTCAGAGCACAAATGGGTAGAAGATACAGAGGCTTCACATATATCCCTGATCCCACTTATGCATAATCTCTCCATGTCAACATACCCTGCTGAAGTGGTACTTTTGTTACAACTGATGAGCCTACACTGGCATATCTTTATCACCAAAGTCCTTAGTTCATATTAGGGTTCACTTGTGGTGTTCCACAGTCTATGAGTTTGGACAGAAGCATAATGACATGCATCCAAAATTAGAATATCATACAGAGTGCTTCAAAGCCCTAAAAACTATTTGTGCTCAACATATTCATCCTTTCCTTCACCCTAAACCCTGGCAACTACTGACCATTTTACTGTCTCTGTTGTTTTGCCTTTTCAAGGATGTCATTTAGCTGGAACTATATAGTATATGGCCTTTTTTAGATTAGAGTCTTTCACTTGGTAATTTTCATTTGGGGTTCCTCCATGTCTTTTTAGTTTCATAGGTCATATTTTTTTACACTGAATGATATTCTATTGTCTGATGCAGCACAGTTTATTTATTCATTCACTTACTGAATAATATCTTGATTACTTCCAAGCCTTGGCAATTGTGAATAAAACTGCTATACACATCTATGTATAGGGGCTTTTGGTGGACATAATTTTTAACTTATTTGGATAATGGTCAAGGAACATGGTTGTTGGATTTCCTGGTTAGTGTACATTTAGCTGTGTAAGAAACTGTCAAACTGTCTTCCAAAATGGTTGTACCATTTTGCATTCCCACTAGCAGTGAATAAGAGTTTATTTTGCTCCACCATCCTTACTAGCATTTGATGCTGTCATTGTTTTGAATTTTGGTCATTCTAATAGGTATACAGTGGTATCTTGTTGTTTTAATTTGCCTGTCCCTAATGGCATATAATGTGGGGCATATTTTCATATGCATATTTGTTATCTGTATATCTTTGGAAGGGTGACTGGCTAGATTTTTGACTCTTTTTAAATCAGGTGTCCATTTTTGTATTGTTAAGTTTTAAGAGTTTGTTGTATTTTTTAGATATCTTTTATCAAATATGTATTTCATAGATTTTTTTTTACCAGTCTCTGACTTGTCTTTTCATTGTCAGCAGTGTCTTCACAGAGCAGAAGTGTTTAATTTTAATAAAATCTAGCCTATCAATTATTTCTATAACGGAATGTACCTTGGGTGGTAAATCTAAAATGTTGTCACTACACCCAAGGTCATCTAGATTTCCTTCCATGTTGTCTTTTAGGAGTATTATAGGTTTACATTTTACATTTAGGTATATGATCCATTGCTTTTTTGGGTTTTTGTGTGTGTGTGTGTGTGGTTGTTGTTTTTATAAAGATGTGGGGTACAATTCAGGGTTAGGTATACAAACATTGATTATGCAGGTACCCTTGTTGATGAAGCATTCCCCTCCCTCCACGAGCAGTTTCCCTCAACTGCCAATTCCAGCCCCCCTCTCCTGATAGTTTCCCAATACTGACAATCCCTTTCTTATAGTATTATAATTGTTCAAGGTCCGCTTATGAGTGAGAACATATGGTACTCTGTTCTTTGTTTCTGTGATAGCTCACTGAATATGATTGACTCTAAATCCATCCAAGTTGCTGCAAAGTCCGTACGTTTGTCCTCCCTTATGGCTGCGTAATATTCCACTGTGTATATGTCCCACATTTTTTTAAATCCAGTCCAGTTTTGATGGGCAGCATGGTTGGTTCCATGTTTTTGCTATTGTGAATAGAGTTGCAATAAACATACGTGTGCAGGTATCTTTTTTGTAGAATGATTTGAGTTCCTCCTCTGGGTATATTCCCAATAGCGGGATTGCTGGGTCATATGGAAGGTTAATTTCTAGTTCTTTCAGAAATTGCAACACTGTCTTCCAAAGAGGTTGCACTAGTTTGCATTACCACCAGCAGTGTAGAAGCCTTCCTTTTTCTCCGCATCCTTGCCAGCATTTGTTGCTGTTTGTTTTATTAATGATGGCCATTCTTACAGGAGTTAGGTGGTATCTCAGTGTGTTTTTGATTTGTATTTCTCTGATGATGAGTGAGGCTGAGCACTTTTTCATGTGTCTGTTGGCTGCCCATATATCTTCTTTTGAGAAGTGTCTATTCATGTCTTTTGCCCACATTTAAATGGGGCTTTTTTTTTCCTTTTGGCGCATTTGAGTTCTTTGTAGATCCTAGATGTTAGGCCTTTGTCAGATATACAGTTGGCAAATATTTTTTCCCATTCTGTGGTCTGTCTCCTTGCTCTCTTGATGGTTTCTTTTGCTTTGCAGTAGCTCGTTAGTTTGATGAGGTCCCACTTGTCTATTTTATTTCTTAAGGCATGGGTATTTAGGGTTCTGATCAGGAATTGGTTGCCAGTTCCGATTATGATCCATTTCAATTTAATTATTGTGAAGAAATGTAAGGTCGTGCCAAATTCTCTCTTATATTATTTTTGCATGTTTATGTCCAGTTGTTCTGGTACTATTTGCTGGAAAAAGAAAACTATATTTTCTCCATTTTATTGCCTTTGCTCCTATGTCAAAGATCAGTTGACTAGTTTTATGTGATTCTATTTCTGGGCTCTCTAGTTTGTTCCATTGGTATATTTGTCTATTTTTTTAAAGCAATACCACACTATTACTGTAGCTTTATAGTAGGTCCTACAGTCAGGTGCTATGAGTTCTCTCATTTTATCCCTTTCCTTCAAAATTATGTTGGCTATTCCATTACTTTTGCCTCTCAATATAAACTTTAGAATCAGCTTTTCAATAACCAAAAATAAACTTTTGGTAGTTTCATTGGAATTGCATTGAATATATAGGTCAAGTTGGAAAGAACTGACATTTTGACAATGAGTTTTTCTATGGATGAATATAGAATGTTTCTTAATTTATTTAGTTCTTCTTTGATTTCTATCATTAGAGTTTTGTAGCGTTTTATATAAACTTTGTACATATTTTTTAGATATATACAAAAATATTTCACTTTTATTATATAATGTAACTGAGATTGCATTTTAAATTTCAAATTTCACTCTGCTCGAATATAGGGAAGTGACTGACTTGTACAGTAAGTTTCCTGCATATGAGCAAGTTCTGTTCTAAGATCTCCCTGCATACAAGCAATTTCTGTTCCAATCTGTTTGTAGCTCCAACAAAGTTAGCCTAGGTACACAACTAACACAGTCAGCTATATTGTTCCATACTGTAATAGGTTTATGATACTTTTCACACAAATAATGCATAAAAATCAAAAGTACTGTACAGTAAAGTACACAAAAGCACAACCATGCATGTGGCAATATACGCCAGACACATGAACTAACTTACATGTTTGGACATACAAACTCACATTCATATCTTTGAGGGTTTGCAACTTGAAGGTTCATAGGTAGGTGACTTGTTGTATTTTCTCTTTGCAACCTGCAACCTTGCTATAATCATTTATTAATTCCAGGAGGTTTTTTTCATTTGACTATTTTAGATTTTCTACATAGACAATAATATTTGTGAATTTATTTCTTCTTTTCTGATCTGTATCACATTTGTTTCCTTTCATGTCTTACTGCATTAGCTAGGAGTTCTAGTATGATGTTGAAAAAGGAGAGGTAAGGGGGACCTCCTTGCCTCATTCCTGATCTTAGCAGAAAAGCTTCTAATTTCTCACCATTTAAGTTCATTAATGGTAGTATTTTTGTATAAATGCTCTCTTTTTTATTTTAGCATCAATACCTTTACTGGATCACATTTTAAATTTAACCTTTTTAGGAAAAATGATATTTGTACCTATTGCATCTACATAAAACATTCAGAAAGTCTTAATAATTACTTTATTGATCCTGCCAAATGATGTTTTAGATCTTCAAAAATGTATTACATAAATAAATCAAATTATAATTTCAGAGAATTAAGAATGAATTTTTTCATAAATTATGGACTCATCTGTATTATATTTATCACTGCTTTGTTTTGTTTTGTTTTTTAGTTGGAGTCTCACTCTGTCACCCAGGCTGGAGTGCAGTGGCACGCTCACGGCCACCCCAGCATTGACCTGCTGGGCTCTGGGGATCCTTCCGCCTCAGCCTTCCAAGTAACCAGAACTACAGTTGCACGCTACCATGCCTGGCAAATTTTTTTATTTATTGAGGAGATGAGGTCTCACCAAGTTGTCCAGGCTGTTCTCAAACCCGTGGACTCAGGCAATCCCTACCCATCAGCCTCCCAAAGTGCTGGGATTACAGGCTTGAGTCACTGCACCTGGTTTATTACTGTTAGCAGTACTATTCAGTGGGATATTATCTGGATTATAGATGTTCTTTATCAAATTGAAAAAGTTCCCTTCTATTTCTAGTTTACTGAGGGTTTTTATTATAAATGGGTAACATGGGTATTGGGATTTGTCAAATGCTTTTTCTTCATCTATTGATATGACCATGTGATTTTTTCTTCTTTATTCTACCAATGTGATAAATTACATCAATTGATTTTTAGATGTTTAGCATGCCTTGCATACCTGAAATAAGTCCCACTTAGTTGTGGTGTATAATTCTTCTTATACATTGTTCAATTCAGTTTGCTAATTTTTTAAGGATTTTTGTACTTATGTTTTTGAGCGATATAGGTCTGTAGTTTTCTTTTCTTATGGTATTTTTGTCAGGTATTGGTGTTAGGGTAATTCTCACCTCATAGAATGAGTTAGGAAATATTTCCTTTGCTTCTGTATGTTAACAGATATTGTAGAAAATGGTATAATTTCTTCCTTATGTGCTTGGTAGAATTCACCAGTTAACCCAACTGGACCTGGTGCTTTCCATTTTGGAGGTTATAATTTATTCAATTTCTTTCATAGATATGGGCCAATTCAAATTGACTACCTCTTCTTGTGTGAGATTTGTCATATTATATCTTTCAAGGAATTGGTCCATTACATCCAGGTTATCAAATTTGTGGGCATAGTATTGTTTATAATATTTCTTTATTATCTTTTAAATGTTCATGGGTGTCTATCGTAGTGTCCTGCTTCCATTTCTGATATTAGCAATTTCAGTCTTTTCTTTTTTTTCTTAGCTATCTTTGCTAAAGGCTTTTATATTTGATTAATGCTTCCAACAAACTAGCTTCTGGTTTCATGATTTTTACTACTGAATTCCTGGTTTCAATTTCATTGATTTCTGCGCTAATTTTTATTAATTATTTTCTTCTACATATTTTGATTTTATTTTCTCTTCTCATTTTAATTTCCTAAATTGGAAGATGAGTTTACCAATTTCAGATTTGTTTTCTAAGACATATATTAAATGTTATAAATTTCCCACTAAACACTGCTTTTGCTGCATCCCACAAATTTTGACAAGTTGTGTTTTCATTTAAATTATTTCAAAATATTTTCAATTCCTCTTGATATTTCTTCTTTGAACAATGTGTTATTTAAAAGTGTGTTGTTTAATATTCAAGAGTTTGGAGATTTTCCGGGTAACATTCTGTTTTTTATTCCATTGTGATCTGAGAGCAGGCATTGTATGATTCTATTCCTTTTTTTTTTTTTTTTTTTTTTAGTCAGAGTCTCACTTTGTCGCCCAGGCTGGAGTGCAGTGGCACCCTCACGGCCACTGTGGCCTCGACCTGCTGGGTTTAGGCAATCCCGCCTCAGCCTTTCAAGTAGCTAGAACTACAGGCACACTCTACCACGCCCAGCATTTTTTTTTTTTTAATTCTTATTTATTGTAGCGATGAGGTCTCACCAAGTTGTCCAGGCTGGTCGCGAATCCCCGGGCTCAGGCAATCCTCTTTCCTCGGCCTCCCAAAGTTCTGGGATTACATACTGAGCCACCATACCCAGCTGATTTCTATATGTTTCTATTTGTTTTATGATCCAGAATAAAACAAAGCACACATGGATATTGGTAAATATCCATGTGTGCTTGAGAGGAATGTGTGTTCTGTTTTTGAATTAAGTGGTTGATAGATTTTAATTATATTAAGTTGATAGATAAAGTTGTTAAGTTCAGGCATATTTTTATAAACTTTCTGCCTGTTGTATCTGTCCATTTCTAGTAGAGGTGTTGAATTTTCAAACTATAAAGTAGATTCATCTATTTCTCTTAGCGGTCTGTTAGTTTTTACAATCTGAAGTCTCTTCTCTATGAAATTAATATAGCTACTCCCATCCTTTAAATTAGTGGGAGCAAAGTATATCTTTTTCCATCATGTAGTTTTATTATCTAACGACCTCTATATTTAAAGTGAGTTCCAGCCGGGCTCGGTGGCTCAGGCTGCAATCCCGCACTTTGGGAGGCTGAGGTGAGTGGATTGCCTGAGCCCACGGGTTCGAGACCCGCCTGGGCAACTTGGCGAGACCTCATCTCTACA
The DNA here is from genome assembly GCA_027257055.1 of Cephalopachus bancanus. NCBI lineage: Eukaryota > Metazoa > Chordata > Mammalia > Primates > Tarsiidae > Cephalopachus > Cephalopachus bancanus. The sequence continues at coordinate 6,116,131 of JAPVLO010000035.1, forward strand.
ATAAATAAAAAAATTAGCCGGGTGTGGTAGCACGCGCCTGTAGTTCCAGCTGCTTGGAAGGCTGAGGCGGAAGGATCGCCGGAGCCCAGGAGCCCAGGAGCCCAGGAGCCCAGCAGGTCGAGGCTGCGGTGGCAGGGAGCGTACAACTGCACTCCAGTCTGGGCGACAGAGTGAAACTCCAACTCAAAAAAATTAAAATAATAATAATAATAATAAAATAAAGTGAGTTTCATGTACACAACATATGTTGGGCCTTGTTTTATTGATCTACTCTAACAATCTGTTATTTAATTGGTACATTTAGACCATAGACCTTCAAAGTGATTATTGATATTGTTGAATGAATATTTACAATTTTTTTACAGTTTTCTATTCATTGCCCTTGTTCATTGTTTCTATTTTTGTCTTTTACACATTTTGTGCCTTTTGTGGTTTTAATTTAACACTTTATATGATTCTATATTCTCTCCTTTCTTAGCATATCTGTTACACTTCCTCTTATACTTTTTTCTGTTGTTGCCTTAGAGTTTTCAATTTACATTCACAGTTAATTCAAGTCCACTTTCAAATAACACTATACCAATTCCCAGGTAATGCGAGTACCTTATAATAACAATAATTCTGATTTCTCCCTTCCATCTCATATCATTACTTTCATTCATTTTATTTATACATAAGCTTATGTATGCATGCAAATATACATATTGGAATACAATGTTGTTATTGTTTGAAACAAACTGTTATTCATTAAATCAATTAAAAGTAAGGAAAAGTTTTTATTTTACTTTCACTTTATTTCCATAACTCTTTCTTCCTGATGTAGATCCAAGTTTCTGACTTAAATCTTTTGTTCTTTCTCTGAAAAACTTTTTTTTAAACATTTCTTGCAAAACAGGTCTACTATCATCAAATTATCTTAATTATTTCTCCTTTACTTTGAAGGATAATTCCAGGGGATGGAATTCTGGGATGCTGATTTATTGTTGTTGTTGTTGTTGTTGTTGTTAATATTTTGCTCATTTTTCTTTTTGTTTGCACAGTTTCTGAAATCAGGTGTAATTCTTATCTTTGCTCAAATTATTTTTTATGGCTTTTTTCATAATTTATTCTTTACTTTTTGTTTTCTGAAGTTTGAATATAATATATCTAGTGTAGTTTGGGGGGTATTTACTGAGTATCTGAGGTTCCTGGGGCAATGGTTTGGTGTTTAGCATTAATCTGGGAATTTCTCAGTCATTATTCCTTCAAATATTGCTTCTGTTTCTTTCTCTCTTTCCTCTTTATGTATTCTGTTTTTACATGTGTTACAACTTTGTAGTTATCTCACAGTTCTTGGATGTTTTATTTTGTTTTGTTTTTAGTCTATTTATTTTTGCTTTTCAATTTTGAAAGATTCTATTGATATACACTTAAACTCAGAGATTCTTTCTTTAACAATATCTAGTCCCCTAATGAGCCCATTAAAGGCAGTCTTCACTTCTGCTAAAACACTTTTACTGTAGCAAAAATATTTAACATGAAATCTCTCCTCAACTTATTTTTAAGTGTACAATATATTATTGTTGACTATTGGTACAATATTATAGGGCAGATCTCTAGAGTTTATTCATCTTGCCTGACTAAAGCCTTTTTGCTTGTTGATTAGTAACCCTAGATTTCTTTATTCCCTCCATTCCCTGAAAACCGCCCTTCTGCCTTTTGATTCTATAAATTTTACTATTTTAGATACCTTATATAAGTGGAATTATACAGTATTGTCTTTATGTGATTGACTTATTTCACTAGAATAATCTCCTCACGGTTCATCCATGTTGTTGTATATTGTAAGATTTGCTTCTTTTAAAGGTTGCATTCTATTGTATGTATGTACCATATTTTCCTTATCCATTCATTTGTCACTGGACATTTAGGTCATTTTCACATCTTGGCTAAAATCTGTTTCAGATCTTGATTTCAATTCACTGGATAAATATCCAAAAGTGGAACTGTTTGGTCATATAATAGTTCTGTTTTTAATTAGTCGAGGAAGATCCATACTGTTTTCCATTGTGGCTGCACCATTTTACATTTTCTCCAACAGTGTGCAGGTGTCCCAATGTCTCCACATTTTTACCAATGCTTGCTGTCTCTTGTTTTTTGGATAATAACCATTATGACAAGAAGAAGATGGTATCACATGATGATTTTTCTTTACATTTCCCTGATTATTAGTGAGACTGAGCATTTTTTCATACATCTCTTGGCAATTTCTATGTTGTCTTTTGATAAATGTCTAGTCAAGTTCTTCCCCATTTTTAATAGGATTATTAGGCTTTTTACTATTTAGTTGTAAGAATTTCTTATATATTTTAGAGATTAACCTTTCATCACATATATGGTTTGAAAATATTTTCTTCCATTCTTTACTCTCTGTAGTTTTCTTCACTGTGCAGAAGCATTTTAGTTTGTTGTAGTTCCATTTGTTCATTTTTGGTGTTTTGTTTATGCTTTTGGTGTTTATTCATAAAATTATTATCAAAGTCAATATTGTAAAGCTTTTTTGTCCGTGTTTTCTTCAAGGAGTTTACAGTTTCAGGTTTTACACTTATGTTTTTAATTTACCTTGAGTTGATTTTTGGGTATGGTTTTAAGATAAAGGTCCAGTTTTATTCTTTTGCATGTGAATATTCGGTTTCCCAACACCATTTGTTAAAAAGACAATTCTTTATTCATTCTGTACTGCTGACACCATTAGTGAAAATCAGTTAACTACGAAATTATTTCTGGGCTTTCTATTCAGTTCTGTCAGGTCTGGTTTTTTTCATGCCAGTACCATATTGTTTGGATTATTGCAGCTTTGCAATGTATAATAAAAGGAAGAAAATGTGATGCCTTCTATTCATGATCTCTTGTGGTCCCATATGAGTTTTAGAATTGTTTTCCCTATTTCTGTAAACGTTGCCATTGGGGTTTTGGTAAGAATTACACTGAATCTGTAAACTGCTTTGGGTAGAATGGACATTTTACCAATATTAAGTCTTCCTCACCTTCCTTTCCATTTGTTTGTGTCTTGTTTAATTTCTTTTATTAATATTGTATAGTTTTCAATATACAAGTTTTTTACTTCCATAGGTAAGTTTACTTCTAGGTATTTATTCTTTCTGGTAATATTGTAAATGGGATTGTTTTTCTAAATTTCCTCTCCACATAGTTCATGTTAGTGTTTAGAAACACAAGTTATTTTTGTGTGGTGATTTATGCTTTGCAACTTTATCAAATGTGTTGCTAGTTCTAATTTGTCCATTTCCTTCCTTAGATTTAGGAAGTTTGGGAAGTTTTTCATCATTATTTTTTTAACAAGCTTTCAAAGTTATTTGTTTCTCCCTCTTCTTTTTCTGAAACATCTATAATGTACAGTTTGATCTGTTTAATGGTACACCATAAATCTCTTATGCTTTTGTCTCTCTTTTTTTTTTTTTTTTTTGCTCCTCTGACTAAATTGCTTCCAGTCACCTGTCTTCAAACTTACCAGTCCGCCCTTTTCCTTATCTAGTCTGCCTTTTAACCCTTCTAATAATTTTTTAGTTCAGTTGTGGTTTCTTCAACTCCATGATTTCTGGCCAGTACATTTAATATTTGTATATCTAAGTTGCAGTTCTCACTTTGTCCTTGCATTTTTCTCTTGACCTTGGTCAGCATCTGTATAAGAGCTACTTTTATGTTTCTGGCAAATAAATCATACAATCCCATTTCAGTAGGGTCAGTTTCTGGAGATTTATTTTGTGTCATTATTTGATGAAAATAATTTTATTTTTCATGACTCTTTGTATTGATGTCCACCCATTAGACAAAGCAGGCACTTCTCCCAGTTTTCAAAGACTGACCTTTTGCAGAAGTTTTCTAACAATTAGCCAATTTAGAGATTCTGGAGATCTCTAAAAATCATTTCCCTCCAAAACAAGAATCAGAAAGCTATGGCTGTTGTCTGCTTGCTCTTTGCTGAGCCAGGGCGTGAGGAAGTGCTATGGAATCTACCAGCACAAGCCACCATCTTTGTCTATCCCCATGCAAGTAGGCCATGCTGGACCCATCAGATCTCCAGACTAGAGAACAGAAGTCAGTCTTTTGGAGATTCACCCTTAAAAAGTTGGTGGGATGGACACATAAACCAATGTTTTTCCTCACTTGGGTGAATCTGGTAGCTTGAATGATCTTTTTCTAATCATATGACATTGTGCTGGGGGCAAAATCTCCAGCAAGAGGGTGTTGTAAATCTCCCTACTGGCTTTGAGAAATCTGATTTTGCATTCTCTTTGGATGAAGATCATTTTAATTAGTCTCTGATTTCTCACAAAAAAATAATTTTCCCATGATTGTTGCCAAACCAATGAGCTTAGGGGAAAAAGAGAGTCCAGGTCTTCTTACCATGCCTTCATTCTGGCATCTCTTTCTCTGTAATAGTGTTTTCAATTTCTAACATTTCTTTTGGATTCTTTCATAGCATTTCCATCTTTCTGGTTACATTTCCCATATGTTCTCAATGTACTCTTTACATTGTTCATTATGACCCTTGGCATATTAATTAATCATAATTGTTATAAATTCCTAGTCTGATAGTTCCAATTTCCCTGCCACAGCTGACTCTGACTCTGAGGCTTACTCTGTCTCTTCAAACTGTGCTATTTTCCTTTTAGTATTGCTTGTAAGTTTTTCTTGATAGCCTGACATGATGTACTGGGTGAAAGAAACTGATGTAAATAGGCCTTTAGTAACGTGGTGGCGACGTGTAGGGGTGGGAAGCATTCTACAATGCTATGATTAGGTCTCAGTCTTTTAGCGAGCCTCTGTCTCTAGACTGTAAACTTCACACGTTCTTCTAAGTGCCTTCCCTTTTATGAAACAGAATGACTAGAGTATGTTAGAATTAGGCATTTTCCTTCCCCCAAGTCAGCTAGGCTCTGGAAAAAACCCAACAGCTTAGGCTCTGATAAAAAAGTTTGTCTTAAGGGCAGGTCTTGTTAAGAAGAACAGAATACTCTGGCAAATTTCAAAATACTTACTTTTCCCCTCTCTTACTGAAAGTGTGAGGGATTTTTCCCTCCTATAATCGAAGTGATAAAGCTCACAAATGTATAGAGACCTATGGAGTTTTTTTCTCTCAGACTTATCCACTCTGAGCTTCCAACAACTTGTTAATTATAGTTCCAGATTTCTTACCCTAGAATTTTTTTTTCCCATGGAGGTTTCTGCTATGGGTTCCTGCCTTAATAAGTTGTGATTCTCTGCATCTGCTTGACCTCTCCAATTTGGGGGACAATGGTTTTCCCTATGTCAGATTCTTTGACACATCTGCTAATTTTTTTTAAGTTTGTTTTATGTTTTACCTGTTGTCAGGACGGAGTTGCAACCTCCAACTTCCTTCCATGCCAGACCACAAACCACAAGTCTGACAATGTCTTAAAATAAAAATGTGTTTATATTTATTTAAATCTCACTTAATTGTCAAATTTTTTATTCCACTGTGGTTTTTATTCCTTCTTTTTATTGCTTTTAATCAACTTTAAATGAACTTATTTTTAGTAAACTTTTTTTAGAGCAGTTTTATATTTACAGAAAAATTGTGATGATAGCATAGAGTTTCCACATACTTTACACCCAGTTTTCCCTGATATTTACATCTTATATTATTATGGTACATCATTTATTACAATTAATGAACAAATATTGGTAAATTATTAACTAAAATCCACGGTTTATTCAAAATTCCTTTTTACCTAATGTCCTTTTCTGTTCCAGGATAACATCCTGAATACTACATTCTATTTAGTCATCATATCTTCTTATAGCTATGACAAAGTCTCAGACTTTATTTGTTTTTGATATTCTTGACCATTTTGAAAGTATTGGATGATAATTTATAGAACAACTCTTGATTTGGATACGTTGGATGTTCTTCTCATGATTAGACTTTAGGCTATGGGTTTGGGGGAAGAAGACCACTGAGATAACATGCCATTCTCACTTCATAATATCAAGGAAACATATTAAACATGACTTGATACTATGGATACTGGTCTCAATCACTTGGTTGGAATGATTTTTGTCCGTTTTCTCTACTGTTAAATTGTAATTTTCTCCCTCTTTCTACACTGTACTCTTTGGAAAGAGATCACCATACTCAGAAACCAGGAGTTATACTCGACCTCCTTCAGGGTGGACTATCTACCTAAATAACGTGGTATTTTTCTGCACAGGAAATTTTTCTCTTCACTCCCATTTATTATTAATTCAATCATTAATTTATATCATTAGTGACACATAAATATATATTTTCTATTTGGGGTTATAACTTAATTTATTTTATTTCTTGCTCAATCCTTTTATTTGGCCATTTCCTCTTTCAGTTGGCTTCTTTGGTATACCCCCAATTTCATGAAGTTTTTTAAAAGAATACTTTCTTGCATTCTGTCACTACAAGATGCTGCAAGCTCTCCTTGTATATCTCCTATTTGGGTCCTAGAATAAATCATTTTGTTCAATGCCACAAGAATGTCATTACTGATTGGACTTCTCAGCTGACAGAACAAGGATATATACATTTGTAAATCAACTCATGTATATAACTATATCTATAAATATTTAGAAAATAATAATCCATATTTTTATTAAGCTAATATTGAGTGCATACAGATGTCTCCAACTCAAATACTATGCCACATGCGTCATTCTAACATCCTTCTTTGCTTGTCTGTAAACTTCCAATTCAACAGAGAGAAAGTTGACTCCTGTCATCAGCTATTAATTTATTAACTATTCAGTTGCAGGATATATACATAGTGGTGTTAACATTGTTAATTGGTGCTCAATGGAAAGCAGATTTTTCCACTAGTGTAGCATGCTTATGTATGATTTATTTTGCCCTTAGTTTAAAATATTCCAATCATTTCCAAAGTTACTTAGGTCAGCATCTTTATCTTCCACCCTCTTAAGTAGATTGTCTCATACATTTATAATACAGTTAGATTGTTTTTGTCATATTCTTCATTTCATGCTGGGATCCCCCAACCTCCTAAGTAGGTCTTTTTGGTAATTTGTGTGCATTAAGGATAACTCTTTGTGCTGTAAAGTTCTGTGGGTATTGACAGCATAGAGTACACTATCACACAGAATAGTTCCATCTCTATATAAATCTCACCAGTGTTCCACTGATTCAGCCCTCTCCATGACCTCCTCCAACTCCTAACTCCTGAAAACCATTGATGTCTTTACTACTACTATAGAATTGTCTCTTCCATAATGTCATATAAATGGAATCATACAGTATGCAACATTTTCAGACAGTTTCTTTCATTACCAACATGCATTTAAGATTTATCATGTCTTTTCATGACCTGTTAGTTTTTGTTTTTTTAATATAGCTGAACAATATTGAATTGTATGAATGCCCTATGGTTTATTTATCTATATTTTCTCACAGTCTATGACTTGTCTTTGATTCTCTAAACAATGCCTTTCACAGAGGTGTTTTTAATTTTAATAAAGTCTAAGGCATGAATTTTTTTTTCTTAAATCATTCTTTTGGTGTATCTAAAAATTCAGCACCAAATCCAAGGAAATCTAGAATGTATCCTGTTATCTTACAGAAGTTTTCTAGTTTTGTGTTTTGTATCTGTATCTGTAATTCATCTTGAGTTAATTTTTGTGAAACGTGTAAATTTTTTACAGATTTTCTAAAACCATTAATTGAAAAGACTATCAATTTTACTTCTTTGTCAAAGATAAATTGACTATATTTATGTGTGTCTATTTCTAGGTACTCTATTCCACTGATTTATATGTCTGTTACTTTGCCAATGCCATGCTGTATCAATTACTATCACTTTATAGTAAGTCTTAAAATAAGGTATTGTGATCCTCCAACTTTGTTCTCTTCAATATTTTGTTGACTATTTTAGGTCTTTTGTCTTTCCATATAAACTTTAGAATCAATTTGTTGATGTCTACAAAGTAGCTTGTCGGAATTCTGATTTGAGATTGTACTGAATCTATACATTAAGTTTAGAAGAACTGACATCATAAAACTATTGATTTCTTTCATTGAAGTTTTATAGTTTTTTACTTAGATATCTTGTAAAATTTTGTTAAATTTATACTTATTTAATTTTTTGTGTGCTATTATAAACATATTGTTTTAAGTTCCAAATTCTAATTGTTCATTGCTGATGTATAGGAAAGCAACTGAATTGTGTGTGTTAATCTTGTATCTTGTGACATTCTATATTCACTTATTACTACCAAGATTTTTTGTTGTGTTGTTGATTCCTGGGATTTTTCACAAAGACAACATATCATCCACAAAGGCAGTTTATTTTCTTCCTTTCAAATTTGTATAAATTTTATTTTTTCCCTGTCTTATTACACTAGCTAAGATTTTCAGTACAATGTTGAATAGAAGTAATGAAAGAAAACATTTTTGCTTTGTACCTGAAATCATAGAGCAAGCACCAAACTTCACACGATTATCATATTAGCTGTAGCTTTAGTATAGATTTTTTTAAATCAAGTTGAGAGATTTATCCTCTATTCCTAAGATATACATGTTTTATATTTTTTCAAACTGTTTTTCCCTCAACTCCTGATAATTTTGTGATATCCTGTTGTTTACTCATAGTTGATCAGTTTCTTTTGTGCTCTGTAGTTTTCATAATGAATGTTTTCCTAATTTTTCTGTGTAATTCCTATTGTCCTCTACTTATAAAGATGCACCTGCCTGGAAGTTCAGTATGTCAGTCACTGAATTCACTTAAATGCATTCCGATTCCCTGCGTAGAATTTGAAAGCAAGTAACTAGTTGACTCTTTAATAATATTTTAAATCCTCATTTTGAAAGTTGTACCTAGAAGATAAAATTGGGAAGTCAATAATAGAACTGGATTCAGATCCTTACTCAGCTTTTAGGCTAGTTATACAATCTTGGCCTGGTTCTTTAATTCCAAAATTTTTTAATGCTGCCATTTCTTTAAATAAAATTTGAAATGGTAACATTCACCATTTATTACTCAAGGGATTTAGAGATGACAATACCTTTATATCAACAAGTTTGGTTTTTTGACTAGTGCTACAAACAGACGTAAAGTGGTCCCCTCAACCCCAACTTCTAATGTTCATGCCTTTGTTTAACCCCTGCTTCTTGAGTGTAGATGGGACCTGTGACTTGTTCTGATAAATAGGATATGGTATAGTTGATAAGATACCACTCCATGATTATGTTATGTTATATGGCAAAGGTGATAGCAAGTCACTTGATGTTATATTCCATGGGATGTCACTCCTATGATTACTTTGTCTTGCTTATGGCCTCTTTTTTTCTATTCATTGCTGGCTTTGAAGAAACAAGTTGCCATGAATCATATGGCTGCAAGTAAATGATTTGGCAATAACCAGAGGAGCTTAAAAATAGATCCATCAAAGGGAGAACTTTCTGACATCACACAACCTCCCCAGGTTGAAACAAGAAGAAATTAAGACCAAATAGACCAATAACAATACAGGATATTGACTATGTCATAAGAAAGCTATATACAAAAAAAGTCTTGGACTAGATGGCTTTCCTGCAGAATTCTGCAAAACATATAAGGAGGAACTGGTATCAATCCAATTAAAAGTATTCCAGGCAACTGAGAAAGATAGAACTCTCCCCAAATTATTTTATGAAGCTAACTTCACATTGATACCCAAACCAGGTAAAGATCCAACAAAGAAAGAGAACTACAGGCCAATATCCTTGATGAACATAGATACTAAAATTCTCAACAAGATCCTAGCAAACTGGATCCAACAACACATCTCAGAATCATCCACCATGACCAAGTAGGCTTCATCCCCGAGATGCAGGGCTGGTTCAACATCTGCAAGGCCATAAATGTAATACATCACCAGATATAAAAACAAAAACCACATAACTATATCATTAGATGTGGAAAAAGCTTTTGATAAAATCCAAGACCCCTTCTTGATAAAAAACCTCGAACATGTAGGCATAAATGGAACATACCTCAAAATAGTAAGAGCCATATATGAGAAACCCACAGCCAGCAAACTGCTAAACAGACAGAAACTGGAAGCATTTCCCCTGAAAATCAGAACAAGAAAAGAATGCCACTCTCATCCCTTCTTTTCCACATAGTTATGGAAGTTCTAGCTAGAGAAATCAGACAAAGAAGAAGATCAAATTAAGATACCTGCACACGTATGTTTATCACAGCGTTGCTCACAATAGCAAGAACCTGGAAACAACCATGCTGCCCATCAAAAGAGGACTGGATTAAAAAAATGTGGTACATATACACGATGGAATACTGCGCAGCCATAAAAAAGAACAAAATCATGATTTCGCAGCAACCTGGATAGAACTTGAGTCTATAATACTGAGTGACCTCTCACAGAAACAAAGATCCGAGTATCACATGTTCTCACTCATATAATGGACCTTGAACATCCAATGTAATACTATAAGAAAATGACTGACGGTACTGGGAAACTGGGGGGGGGGATGGGATTAACAGTAGCAAATATCTGTCTGGGGAAGGGGAAACACCTCTTATCAACAGGGTGCCTGAATGAAACGTAATTGTATGCCTCACCCTTAACTGTACCCCACAAAACCATAATAAAAAATATTGATTTTAAAAAAAAAAGAAGATCAGGAGTATATAAATAGGAAAAGAGGAAATCAAGTTATTCCTCTTTGCAGAAGACATGAGAAGACATAATTCTCTGCCTCAAAAACCCAAGAGAATCTGTAAAACAAACAAACAAACAAAAAAACCTCTTTGCACTGATAAAGGACTTTGGCAAAGTCTCAGGGTATAAAATAAATGTGCAAAAGATAGTTGCATTTCTATACACCAGCAATAAACAAACAGAAACCCAAATTAAAAAGCACAATCCCATTCACAATAGCCCCCCCCAAAATGAATACCATGACATCTTCTTAACCAGAGACATGAAAGACCTTTACAATGAAAACTAAAAAACACTCCTCAAAGAAATCAAAGATGACACAATCAAATGGAAAAATATTCCATGCTCACGGACTGAGAGAATCAACATTGTTAAGATGTCCATCCTACCCAAGGCAGTCTACAGATTTAAAGCAATACCCATTAAATTAGCAGCGGCATTCTTCTCAGACCTGGAAACGACTATACAGGAATTCATTTGGAAACATAAACGATCACAAATAGTCAAAACAATCCTCAGCAAAATAAACAAGCAAACAAACCTCAGCAAAACAATCAAACAAAGTGGGAGGTATGACACTCCCATACTTTAAGCTTTATTATAAAGCTACAATAATCAAAACAGTCTGGTATTGGTACAAAAACAGCATATAGATCAATGGAACAGGATAGAGATTCCAGAAGCAAAAATCTCAATTTCTCAACCAATTCACCTTCAAAAAAGCTTCCACCACCAATCACTGGGGAGAGGAGAACCTATTCAATCAATATTGCTGGGAAAACTGCCTGACAACTGCAGAATATTAAAACGAGACCCCTACTTATCACCATACTCAAAAATCAACGCTAAATGAATCAAAGACCTAAACATAAAGCCTCAAACTATAAGAACTTAGAATATGCAGGAGATGCCCTTATGGAAATTGGAACTGGCAACCAATTTCTGATCAAAACCCCAAGTGTCCATGCCATAAGAGATAAGATTAAAAAATGGGACCTCATCAAACTTACAAGCTTCTACAAAGTCAAAGAAACCATCAAGGCCAGGCACAGTGGCTCAAGCCAGTAATCCCATCACTTCGGGAGGCCAAGGTGAGAGGATTGCCTGAGTCCACAGATTCAAGACAAGCCTGGGCAACATGGCGAGAAGTCGTCTCTACAATTAAAAAATCAAAAAATTAGCTGGGTGTGATAGTGCATGCCTGTAGTTCCAGCTACTTGGAAGGCTGAGGCAGAAAGATCACTGGAGCCCAGCAGGTCAACGCTGGAGTGGCTATGGGCATGCCATTGTGCTCCAGCCTGGGCAACAGAGTGGGACACCAACTCAAAAAAAAAAAAAGAAGAAAGAAAGAAAAGAAACCATCAAGAAAGCAGGAAAAGAGCCCACAGAATGGGAAAAAATATCTGCCGACTGTATGTCTGACAAAGGCCTAACATCTAGGATCTACAAGGAACTCAAACATGCCAAAAAGAAAAAAAGCCGAGCAGTCCCATTACAAAGTGGGAAAAAGATATGAATAGACACTTCTCAAAAGAAGACATACGAGCAGCCAACACATACATGAAAAAATGCTCAGTCTCACTAGTCAAAGAAATGCAAATTAAAACCACACTGAGATACCACCTAACTCCAGGCTGGCCGTGGTAGCGTGCACTGCAGTTCCAGCCATTTGGAAGATTGAAGCAGAAAGATAACTGGAGCCCAGCAGGTCGATGCCAGGGTGGCTGTGAGCATGCCACTGCACTCCAGCCCGGGTGACAAAGTGAGTGAGACTCCAACACACACAAAAAAGTAAGTAAATAAATAATAAATTTATAGCAATTTGTTAACAGCAATTAAAAAAAAACTAATGGTAGTTCAAAGCCTCAATTATGTAGGTAGTACCTTTCAAAAACCTCAAAGAAGTGTCACTAGGTCATGAGGTTCAAAAAAAATTTACTTTTCAAACAATTTCTTTTAAGGTAGAGAGGTAGGAAGAGAGAGAGAAAGAAAGTTCTGACACTAAATAATAACATTTTTATTTCAGAAAGGCATGAAATTTTGATTTTATTCCCCATAGCTCTGTAAGGAAATGGATAAAGAGTAACAATACTTTTATGACCTGAAGGGCACAATATTGTTATGTGTTACTATATTTAGTCTATATACATTCATAAATACTAACACTTTGTGATTAATACACAAACTGTATCCAAGTTTGTCTTCTTCAGCTTAAACTGGGATTTTAAATACTGTTTGTGTCATATGCCTGAGGTATAAAAGTATCACAAAATAGAAAGGAATGAAAAAAAGCTTATTGCAAAAAATACAAGTATATTATCAATCTGTTTGACATAATGTTGTTCCTTCAGCCACATCATAAAACAATTCTCAATATGCTTGATTCAAATTTGGTTTATCAAATGCGATTCTAGAAAAATGCATTTTCACAAGTTGTCAATTAATGTAATTTACCAATATCACATATTGACAACATTGAGGTAACACACACACACAAACTTTTCCATTCCTTTCCCAGTAAATTATATCAAAGTGAGTCCCTATGCACAAGAAGTTTCTTCTAAAGCCCCACAGATATCACACTTAGTATGAAAAGCTCTGCTGTGGGAAATTTACCCACATTTCCACTAAACAAAAGTTAGTTTGCTACTGCTTGTGAACACATGAAACATGATATACCCTTCCCTCCTGTACCTTGGTTAACCAGTTATTTCTTTTTCCCAGAACATATCAAACTCTTGACTCTAATTCTTCTTATCATAAATTAAAGTGATACTTACTGTGTCCCTTTCCTGTCCCCTCATTTGATGTCTACTGTTACACAGTAGTATTGCGCTTCTGTATTTAAGCCACAAGAAAAGCAAATGATCTACGATCTGCTTTCTCATATGACCTGTTGTAGTTCTCAAAGCATTTCTTTACATTGTAGAAAAAAAATTTTTTAAGTCATCTTTCCCCATCAAAAAAAGATGTTATATTTTTTCCCCAGACTTTGTGCCACAGAAAATAGGAAATGTTGCATTCACATAAGCAGATATTTAACATAACACTTCCAGACTATGATGAAAAATAAGCAATACCAGTTAAACCATAACTGGATTGAAAACTCTTGATGAAAATAAATGCATTGCTAACCATATAGGTATGAATGTGCCTATATGTGAAAACTTGGATATAGAAGCCAGGAGAAAGAATTATCCTAAATGTTTGTTTGTTTTTTGCCTATTTACCTGACAATAAACTTATCTATGTAGTCTCTACAACTGTAAATTTTAAGTGTTCCTGTTGGGTGGAATAAAAAGAACTGTGGTGATCACTACAGAGAACCAGCTAAAGAATAAAAGATACCAGAGAGGCTAGAATAGGTTAAAGCCAGAAAGAATTGGCTTTCAGTTTCCATGCTGCCACTGACTAGCCCTGTAATCATGGGAACACTGAATTTCTGCCTTCTTACCTGTATGCCTAATACTTATTGTAGGTTATTGTGGGGATCACACATAAAGTGCCAATGGTCTACTAAGCATACAGTTCATGGCAGACAGGATTGCTATTGTTTCTGTGGAAGGTGCTACACATTTTCTTTCACTTTAATGACGCCTATACAGAGTCTGTTGGATGGTACTGAGTTCAAAGAAGTAATAAAAAGTATATCCAACTAGAAAACTTTCTATATTTTATTATTCATTTCTTATCCTACAAGCTTTGTTACTCTACCTTTTTTTCTCAAAATGACTCACTCCTCAGCTTAATCAAAAGTTTACTTAAGTGTACCAGTTCTACTCAAAGTCAACTGTTCTTATTTTTCCCAAACACACACACATACATATACGCACACACAGACAGCCTGAATCAGCAAATGCTATTTATTGCATAGTTCAGATTGTCTATTCTAGAATATAGGTAATGGACACCTTTGTCACCAGAACAGAGAAATCATTTACTTTAATGGATATTGACTAAAATATAGAGTGATTGAAAAGCGGTGGCCGGGAGCAGCCACTGCACTCCAGTCTGGGCGACAGAGGAGACTCCAACTCAAAAAAAAAAAAAATTTATTTCACTACTTTGCAAACAAGATTATATCCTATAAAATACTAAGTACCAAACTCCAGAGGCTTGACTCAGGGCTATGAATACCAAACTCCCTATTATAGAAAGCCTCTGAAGTTCTTAGAAACTGAAACATTAAGAGAAAAAAAGGAGAAAAAGAAAAGAAAAGAAAAGAAAAGCTAGAAGTAATGTGATACTAACATAACCAATAGGCAAAAGACTGCTGAGGTGGTAACTATTTGGAATACACAATATAAAGTTAGAAGTAATGTGAAAAAAATCTACAGGAGCAAAATACCTTTCCTGATTCTCACTTTTTGGATTTTAAACATTTAAGAAAAAAAAAAAATTACAAAGCTGTAGGATCCCAAGAGTTCTAGACTTCTCATCAATGTTGACAGGAAAAAAAAGATGAATTGGGCATGAAGAGTGAGTTTCTCCTTTTTGTTCAGACTGTCTATTAAAAAGACCCTGTTATAATCTTTGTCAGCATACATCTCAGACCACACCTTTGCAGAGTTCTTATGCTGCTTAACTCTTCACATTAAATCTTATGCGTCTTGCTTTATTGTCACTATGAATGTAAGAAAAAGCTGATGTTCATTTTGTTTAAAGCCCATCATAGATTTGAATAGAAATATTCAAAATTGTCTATTACTAAGCCTCCCCAAGAGCTACTGAGCTTAAGCAAACAAGATTGTATAACCTACCAATTATCCTATGTAAGACAGTCCAGATTATTATATTCTATCATGAGTTTATTCACACGACTCCAAAAAACGTTCTCAACTTTTTACATAGATAACCTAGAAAATAAATATTACTGTTGTCTTCACAGGCAGCATTAGAATGAGCAGGCACTTGCAATAGTTATTTTATCTAACTTATTACTTAATTTTCCTAATGTCTGCCTAGAACATGAGCATCTGTTGAAATAATGATTTAAGAAACAAAAACATTGGTTTTAAAGTTTTTAAATAAAGGTCACTATTGGTGTGAAAAGAGATGTCAGTTTGTCAATCCATCCGTACTTTCCCGCTAAACTAGGTGGAGTTGACCTAGATGGCTAGAGATATTTGTGAAATAAGCCCATTTGAACCCGTCAAAAGCGACTCTCTTCCTCTTCCACAGCACGGTGAAGGCCAGGGATGAATTTCAAGAGTTGCTTCCGTACACTTCCTTTTCTGCTCTTCCGGGGCAGGGTCCCAAACATGCTTGAGAAGTTGCCTTCCCACAAGGGAGACATGGATCCACTGCTGGTGGTACTCACGCTCCGGTTCTTTCTTGAAGACCTCAGAAAATCGTCACCATCCTTGGGAACGAAACACTCATCATCCGTGCTCGTCTGCCGACTGACAGCGCCCCTGCTGGAGTCCTCAGACACACACGTCTGGTAGCCGTCTTCGCTGTCTATGGTCATGGAGCTCAGCCAGCTCTTACAGCTGCTCTCACTGGATAATCGATTCCGGTCTTGTGCAGGGGCTGGGCCTGGCCCAGGCAAGATTCCAAACAAAGACAATTCATCCAAGTCCACGTTTTCCAAACTTGGACAGTTAGCTGCGTCACCTGGAGTACAGAGAACAAAGTCTACTGTTGAATGGCTATGTGCATCACTCCCTACAAATAAATGCAGTAAACCAAAATTTCTCTTTGAAGAACACAAGAAAGAATAAGGGTGAAAAATATTTTTCACTGAGCTTTGACTTTCACGAATAAGTGACTGTTTGTGAGGCCATTGGAGACGCCTATGGTAGAGTTTCCCAAACTATTGCTCATGTACCAGATTCCAAGAAAAAATGTCCCATGGTGTCACAACAACTATGTTAGCATTGATTTAGACAAGATGCTTCCTATGAGAATAGTCCAACCCAACTGACAGTATGTCAATGTGACACCTGAATCTCCAAAATGATCATTTATTAAATTTAAGTGACCTTGTAAGCTTTTATTAAAATTCTCACAGAAATGAGGTTCCAAAGATTACACTTGGGGAAATGCTGTCTTGTGGATTTTCTCCATTTTGTTCCTCTGATACTTAGGTGCTGTCTTTTTTAAATAATTGTAAAAGTTTTATAAAAATTGTAAAATTTTTATAAAAATCATTTAAAGGATGTGGAAAGCACAGAATCCAAAGGCGTTTATTGCAGAATTGATTTATGAAATCAAATATATATTCTAGCCTCAATATTTTAAGCTTCATCTTGTAATCCTTAAATGCTCTGGAATGATATTGTACCCAGAAAGCATCCTTATCCTCTAATAAGTAATAATTTATTTGAAGAAATTGAATTTTTTCTGCTTGGCTGAACTTTGTCATCAACCTTTCATAACCTATATCTCTCCAAATTCAAATGTTAATCACACACCAACATCCCATCTACATCCCTC
Organism: Cephalopachus bancanus; assembly: GCA_027257055.1. NCBI lineage: Eukaryota > Metazoa > Chordata > Mammalia > Primates > Tarsiidae > Cephalopachus > Cephalopachus bancanus. The sequence goes on from JAPVLO010000035.1 coordinate 6,133,291, forward strand.
CTCTTCTGCACTATTTGAGTTTGTTGGTATGTTGCTTAAAAGGGGGGTGGGGTGGGAGTACTCCTAAAACTGGCCTGAGAAAAACATAATTAGAAAGTGACTCTGAGCGTTCTAGGAACCTATCGGCATCAGTGTAAAAAAAGGGACTCTGCTTCAGAAAATGGAATGGTTTCAGAAAATGGAATGGTTTTATTTTGGGCATATTATCCTTACTGTTACTCTCCTTTGTCTTTGGTTGATAATATAAAAAGAGATTATTTGTTTTTCCATTCAATCTGCAAGGATGAGTTTGGTCAGCTCCATAGTGACTAGTCATAGTGCTTTCCTTTTTACGAATACAACCTACTCTATTTCATTTTGCAATGAGCTAATGTATTTATTCTGATTGGAAAGCAATTGCTTTTAGACTCTCCTACCCTGGATGTCTATTCTAGGTCTAGAAAAAGCAGAACCACCTCAATCTCTCAAAAAATGTATACAACAATGACTTTATAGGATTCTGATCTAACGATCTTGTCTATACAAGGTTTTCCTATAGAACTCCAGGGCATCCTACATTCACTGGGCCATTCAGAGTGTTCCAGAAGTAAAGGTGAAGGCTAAAGACCCTCATCTCTAGAGAAAGCAAGGAGGTGACTGAATTAACAAGGCCACAAAGAAGTTTTGCATTTCTGTCTAACAAACTGTAAACCTCTCAAAAAAATCTATTCTGATTTTTTTTTTGATTAGCTGAAAACATTAGAGAAACAACTTGTATGTAAGTTACAAATACTTCTTTTATCAAAAAAAGAACTCTACGCCATAAATTAGTGTCTAATTAAGAATTAAATTGTGTCTTTTTCTATAACAAATACATGATCACTTTTAACAGATATTGTAGGTTAAAAATAGAGACTTAAATTTGGTGTTATCTAAAGAAAGGATCATCTATAATTCACACCCACATACCAGTGGTTTCAGTGAATTGTTTGTATATAAAAGTTCATTCTGTAGTTACACCTGTCACACAGCAAGTGGCAAATTAACAAATTTTAAACTCAGTCTTTCTGTTAACAATGAACAGACTGGCAAAAGCTATGCATTTTCTATTATAATAATCTCACACATTTCTGTTTGTGTCTTGGGGGCCATGAAAAAGGATTTCTTTACATAAATGTAACTTTTTTATACATAATGACCACGTTTTATTCATCCCAGAAATTCAAGGTTGCTTTAATTTTTTTTTTTAATTTTTATTTTAAAGATGTGGGGTACAATTCAGGGTTAAGTATACAAATGTTCATTCTACAGGTACCCCTGTTGTTGAGGTGTGCCCCTCTCCCCCGGCAGTATCCCACTACTGCCAATTCCACACTCCCCTCCCTGGCAATTTCCCACTACTGACAACCCTTTTATTCTAGTATTACGATAGTATTACGATTGTTCAGGGTTCACTTATGAGTGAGAACATGTGATACTCAGTTCTTTGTTTCTATGACAGATCACTCAGTATTATGGGCTCTAAATCTACAGTTTCTGAGAGCTACTCAGCCCCTGACCCAGGACTGTTTTCAGGAATTTAATCCATTTGCTGAAGTAGTAGAAAAGTCAGGCAATCTTTCCTGCTGATCTAAAATTTCAGTGCCTCTTTGAAGCATGTGCATGTAAGTGTGTGCATGCTTTCATGTACATAGAGAAGGGGGTCTGACTTGACTTCTCCTCCAAACACATTCTAAAGTTCTTATCAAAGAAACATACAATAATACCCTTGGTCAGTGCTAGACACATTTTTCTTATAATGATGATACTCTTAAAACAACTTAGAGGCAGAAATATTGAAAGAATGAAATGTTAGTGTGGTTTCTGAACAGGAAATTACATTTACCATGAAGCAGGCGCTGTTCCTGTAACTGCAAAGATCTGAGCTCCACCCATTTTTTCTTCAAGGTTTGCTGTGAGATAGAAGAAAAAAGTGCTAATTACCAGGAAACCCCAGTGAAGCTAGCAATTTAATTCTAGGTGTTGAGATTTGTCATTATCATTTTTCCTTTCTTTTTAGCACTACAACCCATCCCATTCATTTAAAATATTCTTTGCAGTATAAAGTGAAGATATTGGGAATGCTACTTTCTCAAGAGATAATCCTAGTATCAACAAATTTTCCTTTCAAAAGCAAAGGAAGCAATTAAATACATATTTTTTATTTAAAAAAATATTACAGAACCAGATCGTTTGGGCTGGTAAAAACATACTTGCTGTTTAAGGCAAGGATTTACACTCAAGGGTTCCCCCATCTGCAGGATGAAGACAATAATAGAGACTAATCTCTGGAAATGTTATGAGGATTAAATGAGTTAATATACATAACATGTTTAAAACATTGACTACAACTTGGTAAATGCTCTATAAATATCATCATTAACCTATAAGCCTGGGGCTCTAACACAGACTTTTCTACTGGACTTATATTTATTTTTCACACCAAAAAAGGAGTACAGACATGGTCTGAAATGCTTCCTTAGAGTTATAACCTTAGAACACTGTTAAGTTTTGGGGTTTTTTTTTTTACTTTTTTCCCCCATTTTTTGTTTTATTTTCGGGGGAACACATGCATGTTCATTACATGGATATATTATGTAGTGATGGGAATTGGGTCTCAGGTGGCCTATTCTCCAAATAGTGAACGTTGTACTCCATAAGTAATTTCGGAACCCTACCCCCTTCCTCATCTCCCCACTTACTGGTGTTCCCAGTGTCTGTTACTTCTTAACTGCTGCAACACATGAGAGCAGTGGCCTGCGGTGTGAATGAAGCAGCTGCTGCTTGGGTCAAGACGGCACGCAAGGCCTAGCCTAGCCCACAGAGGGAACTGAGCCCATGGAAATCAAAAGCAAACCAAGCAGAAGGCATCTGACAAGACACAGTCACGGGCTCACTCCCTCCTATTTCTTGTCCTCTATATCACCCCTTCTTTGGCCATTTTAGGTCCCTATAGCAAGTCCAGCAAGCGGGCACAGCTCAGGTTTGCCTGTGGACACATATCCTAAAGGAAAGGCAGCCTAGTTGGAAACAAGCTTGTTTCAAAGCAATCTAGAAGGAGTAGATGAAGGTTGAAAAGGAAGAGGGAAAATACATATTTGGGGAAGGCCTAAGGAATGAAAAGGCCTAAAAGAAAGACAATAATAAAATTACAAGAACCTCATCAAATTCTTAAAGGGAAAATGGTTTGTTCCTCAATCTTCAAAGACGAACAATAACTGGGCAGGATTTTCCGGGCCTTAATAATAGTAACATTTAACAGCAATCCTTATGGGTGTTAATATAATACACAAGCAATAAATCAAAGCAACAAAATGCTTGTCTCAGTTAATTTCTTGTTCTTTCTGTACGCTAATATAGTCTTGATGGTTTTATGACTATGTTGCTGCCTTTTTCATAGCTCATTTCCTGTGTTAACCTCTGGTTATGTGAAGGTTAAGATTAGGGATAAAGGAAGTATAGGACTATCAAGGACCTGGTATATGTATCAACCCCCCTTGTCTTTCTTAAAGAGATTTATCTCCTACAAGAGAACAGAGTCCAGTAGAGGAGCATAAGGATCGGTTGACAGTCAAAACTAAACATAGGAAGAAGAGGATGCTATATTTCTGCACCTACTATCTACAAATATGAAGTCAGCATTTACCAAATAGTTAATTTTTGTAACAAACAAATGTTTCAAAATATCTAATTTGTTGATTTGGCCCAGTCACTTCAGTATGGCGTCACTTAAACCAAGAAAATACCAGTATAACGGGCAGATGTGTGTCAGCCAACCTGACCTTGATTATAGGTCAGATCCAAACTTCTCTATTTTTCTATGTGTGTATTTTTGCTTATGTTACTGACATCCCAATCATATATTTGGACAAATCTAAACTCATCTTTAGATGAGAGTTAAGCATATGTGAGATCCAACCATACTGAGCCATGTCACCTCACTGTGCCTAGCTCACTGTGCCTAGTACATAGCAACTGCTCAGTAAATAGTGGTTAAATGAATACGTAAAATAACAGCTTCCTGAAACAACCCTCGGCTATCACACATTGGTTCCAAGTACAATGCTTTCAATCTACATGTGAAATTCAGCTAAACATGTCCATGGCACTTCACTAATTTCATTACACTTTCACAGATAATATGCTATTTAATTTTCATAACTTCCCTAAAAAGTTACAGATTAGAAAATAAAGGCACAATGTAGCAAAATGTTTCCCAAGGGCTACAAACCCAGCAAATACCAGAACCAGATTAAAAACTTGCTCTCCCAACTAGCCCATTAAATATGCTATTTTCATGGTAAACATTTGAATCATAGTACAGGAGAAAGGGAATTCCTGAAAATGTGACTCAGAAAGGACCACTGTTTCCAAAGAAGAGCTTCTGGCTCCATGAAGTGTCTTCAAGAAACAGATTAACTTACATAGTATGCACAAAGTAAATGTCATTGCAAGGAGGGGAAGTCAGCCTGACCTTGATTACAGGTCAGATCCAGACATTTCTGACTTAAGTGATAAGCTGGAAATATACCATAATTTCAATATTAGTGATGGGACAGAAATGCAAGACGGTAAGCAGAAATGAACTCAAAGTTCCACTGGATCTGGAGAAGAAGAAAGAAGTAGTTAAGTATTTGGATCCTGTGGCAATATATGGTTTAAATGCACCTATCTGAAACAAGAGACTAAACCAAGGTTTTTCTGAGAAAAGAAACTTGTCTGAATTTCCACCACTGGGAAAAGGAAACTGAGAAAAGTTGCTGCTGCTGCTGCTGCTGCTGGCTACAGTTCAGGTAGAGTGTCTACCTGGAGAGACATGAGTACGTAAGCACAGCCTTATGACCGAAGCCAAGCAGCACACTGACTCTTCAGGGACGGTATCTAAGCCTCCAGACCTGGGTCCAGATGGACAGCCTTGAAGTGCAGAGTGGAAGCAACTGTCCAATTATCACATCAAGTGGAAGGGAGAGGCTATATGTCACACAAGGGAAGCAAGCAATCTAAACTCCAATGCACATACAAATGTTTAATGATAAGAAAGACAATACAACTGATAAGCAGTGCATGGATTTTCTCCAAGCAAAATGAAAATAGAAAAGTGTCCAAAGAAGAGTTTAATATAAGATACTTATAATCTTCTGGGAGATAAATGAAATCAATATTTATACAAACAATAAATTTAAAACAAGAACAGATCGACAAGAAAAAACTACTAGACAATAAAAAATAAACTGATTTCTAAACTCAGTAGAAAGAACACACTATGCAGTACACAGATAACAAGCACATTACTGAAGATATCACTAAAGAATTTTAAAAGGATATAATACAAAAAGATACAAAATATTAAAGAGTGGTTAGGAAGCATGAAAGATGAATCAAGAAATTCTAAAATATGCACAGCAGGAGTTCCAGCGACAATACAGGAAGTGGTGAAGAAAAAGGCCCATTCAAAGAGATCAAGCTGACAGTTTTCCCCAACTGAAGAAAGTCACAAGTCTTTAGACAGAAAGAACCCTACAAATTTTAAGCAGTATAAATTCAAAAATAAATTCAGAACTAATTACATTGTGGTAAACTATAGATCAATAAAGATAAAAGAAAATCTTAAAAGCAACCAGAAAAAAAATACACATCACCACAAATCTAAATACTGGGTTTTTAAGACTCAAAAATAGAAAATCCTTTAGAGAAAATTATCAGGAGAAAAAGAGAATTAGCCAGGCATGGTGGCACATGCCTGTAGTCCTGCTACTCGGGAGGCTGAGGCAGAAGGATTGCCTGAGCCCAGGAGGTTAAGGCTGGAGTGAGCAATGATCATGCCACTGCACTCCAACCTGGGCAACCAAGTAAGACCCTGACAACTCCCCATAAAAAAGCAAAAGCATAAAAAGTAGTACAAAAATGAGGACATAATCACACTTATGACAAAGATTTAAAATATTAGAATACATTTTTATTATCAACTTCAATACATTTGAAAATTTCATTAACACAATCATAACTCTCTAAATCAGGTTCAAGAAAACAACAACCCAGAAAGCCAGAGTATTATTACAACTAATCAAGAAATTAAAACAGAAGTTTAAAAGTATTCCCACCAAAAAGGAACCTCAAGCCCAGATGATTCAGATGATATTACAAGAATTCCACCAGAGAAGAAAAAGAGGAAGACAGTCTCCAGCTCATAAGAGTCTAGTAAACTTGATACCAAAACTTTAAAAGATAATCTAAGAAAAGAAAATTACAGGTCACTACCTGTAAATGAAGCTATCTTTAAAAACCCTGAACAGGCCAGGCTCGGTGGCTCAGCCTGTAATCCCGCGCCTTTGGGAGGCTGAGGTGAGTGGATTGCCTGAGCCCGCGGGTTCGAGACCCGCCTGGGCAGCGAGACCTCATCTCTACAATAAATCAAAATAAAAAAAAAAATCAGCTGGGCGTGGTAGCACATGCCTGTAATTCCGGCTACTTGGAAGGCTGAGGCGGAAGGATCGCCGGGGTCCAACAGATCGAGGCTGCGGTGGCCGGGAGCGGCCACTGCACTCCAGTCTGGGCGACAGAGTAAGACTCAAACTCAAAAAAAAAAAAAAAACCCTAAACAAAATATTAGCATATCAAATCAAACTTATAAGTATAGAAAATAATTATGATTTAAAGGATAAACTAGGTTGGGTTTATCATAGAAATGAAAGGGTGGCTTTGCATAAGAAAATCTTTAAATATCACTCACCATATTGACAGATTTATAAAAACAAATAAATGAGAAAACCATCTTGGCAGATTCAGAAAAAAGTATTTGATAAAACTTAATGCATAAGGACTATAAAAACTACGAGCAAATTTGACATAGAAGGGAGACTCATTGATCTGAAAGATAGCCCATTTTTAATGTAAAAGAGATAAGGAAGAATTACCTTTAAATCAAAAATGAAATGGGGTGCTTAAAATTATAGTTGCTATTCATCATTGTATCATAGGTTTTAACCAATGTAGTTGAGTAAGAAAAAGAACCAAAAGTCATTCTTAACACACAGTTATTATTTCTATAGAAAACCCAATAATCTACAAATAGTTCATTAGAAATTATGTAGTCTACCAAGGTATTTGAATATGGTTACCACACAGAAAAAAATTGATTTCACATATCTATTAACATCAATCAAAATATGTATTTTTATAAAGAATCTATAATAAGAACAAAAAAATAAGTTACAAAGGACTAAATCTAACAAAGATAGGTAAGACCTATATACATAAAATTATAAGACTTTCTTGAAATACCAAAAAAAACCAAAAATGGTAAGATTGTCTGTCAATCAAAAACCTCAATACCATATGGATGCCAAACCTCCTCAAATTGATAGATATTATGTATATTATGTGATATCAATCAAAATTTTAACACTCATTATAAAACTTGATCATCTGATTTTATTTTATTTATTTATTTTTTTTTTTTTTTTTGAGTTGGAGTCTCACTTCGTCACCCAGATTGGAGGGCAGTGGCATGCTCCCGGTCACTGCAGCCTTGACTTGCTGGGCTCCAGCAAGGCTTCCACCTCAGCCTTCCAAGTAGCTGGAACTACAGACACGCGCTGCCATGCCTGGCTAATTTTTTATTTACTGTAGAGATGAGGTCTCACCAAGTTGCCCGGCGAGTCTCGAACCTGTGGACTCAGACAATCCACTCACCGGCCTCCCAAAGCGCTGGCTGGGATTACAGGCTGAGCCACCAAGCCCGGCCCATCTGATTTTAAATTTTATGTAGCTGATCAAAGGACAAAGAAAGACCAAGAATAACCTTACCCAACTAGATATCATCAATATTTATTATGAAATGAGTTTGGGATAAACAAATTGACCAATGGATCATAATAGGAAGCTTGTAAGCAAATTCATGCTTACGTAGAATTCATTTAAAAACAGAGGTTCCACAGCAGGTCAGCTGAAGAAAAAAAAAAGGATTATAAAGTAAATAGTACTGAGAAGCCTGGGAATTCAGATGGGAAAAAATAAAATTGAAATTCCTCCCATACTTCATGCTATATACAAAAATTAATTCTGAATGAATTAAGGACTTAACTGTGAAAAGGAAAACCTGTAAAGCATTTAGCAGAAAATATGGAAAAATTAACAAATTAACAAAAATAAACAATTAGGAGCTGTCTCATAAATAAAAATATTTAAAGAGTAATATAAAGTGCTAAGGAAACAAAATATCAACTTAAAATAATTAAGTTACTTAAAAAATTTTTCTTTTGGTAGCAACAGTGAACTAAAGACATTTTTGAAAAAGATCTACTAGCCCTCACTGAAGGAAGTACAACAGCAAGAAGGAACTAAACCCAGAAGTAAGGAGAAGAATGCAAGAAACAGCAAGCATATCAACTGAACAAGTTGGTATTTTTTTTCACTAGCTATTTAGAACAAAAAATTACATTTTGTAATTTTAAAAAATTGATGAAATTCTCTAAAGTAAGCAATAATAAGGTATATGGGATCTTAAATGGTATTCATGATATTATGGAGGAAGACAGAGATATTGAAAATGTGTACATTGTTAGAAAAAGTATAAGTCAATTATATAAATTAAAACTTAAGGAGATAACATTCAAATAATATAAAGTGCTTAGCACCATGCAATAATGATTTGTTCAAGTGAGTACTTTATTCTATTAAGCCTATTTTTTTCACACTTGTTTTAAATAACATCACTAGGTTATTTTCAATACTTCATTTTTTTTTACAAAAGTCTGAAAAAGTTAATTTAACTTTTTAAAACATATGTTCATTAAGACTATTTACTTTTTGCAAAAACAAATTAACTTTGACAGGTTTAAAAACCTAAATATAATATGAAATACTGTTTACTCCTTCTATACATGTAATGACAAAAGTCTTAGAAATGTTCCTTTTAAAGTCAAGAATAAGAGTATCATTATTTACAATACATTGACAATTCTAGCCAATGCTATAAGAGAAGAAAAATAAATTAGCTGAATAATTGAGCTAAAAGGTCAACTTTTGCTATCTGCAGATGACATGATATCTATAGAAAATCTAAGGGAATTTACAAAATTATTAGGAGTTCAGCAGTATGATGTTAAAATTTACACAAAAATCAATAGCAATAAAATAAAGCAGTTGAAATATAAAAGATTATATCTTTTATAGCAATAAAAATTAGGAAGCATATAAGAATATCTATAAATAAGATATTAAAATGTAGCCACAAAATTATAAAATATTTTTGAAGGACATAAAACATTCTCATAAAAAGATTAAAATCCTTCATTCAAAGTGAGAAATTGAAAGTCATAAAGATTTCATTTGCTTTTATTTCTTTTACAAATACAATTCAATTTCTATCAAAATTTGAGTAGACACTTTTTAAACTTTTTATAAACTGACTCAAAAAATTACAAGGATCAGCAATGTGGCAAGAATATCAAAACCAGTGTTGACAAAGAAGAAAGCAGGGTTTGCTGATGAATTGGATGGGAGACTAGAGGATTATAAGATTAAAAATATATAAAAGCAAGATATGAGATAAAAATCCACCCACTTGGCCTCAATAATTAATAAATGCATACTTCATGAACAAGACTAAATGGTAGCTATTTCTAAATAAAGTCCAGGTAAGCAACCTGCCTAGTGTATGCAATCTACTCAGACTGGCTACATCATTGCCATGCAATGGGGAGCAGATGAAGAAGTCACATGGGACAAGGAGAGGGGTCTGAGGGACTATGATTCAGAAGCACAAAAGTAAGAATATGGACTTATTGCTTAGGAGACCCTTGCCAGCCCTGAGATTTTTAAGAGCTTCAGAGAGTCATCCCAGAGAATGTTCACTGAGCATCCTGCATTGTGTACTCCCTCCTAGAAACTAATGAATTGCCTCTTCAAAGTAGATAGTGTGTTTGTCAATAAAAGCAGATTGAAAGACAGCCACAGGATTAGAGGAATAAGGTCTTTGTTTTAAAAACGAGGCAGAAGAGAAGGACACTGAAAAAGCAAAAGTCCCAGCCCCTCCAGTACATTCATGCAATACTTGGAAAAATGATGACCTTTTTAGTTTTTTTCAGACAGAATGTAAATCAAATATCACAGGTGCACTAATGAAGAGTTCTTCAAGTGATGTGCCTTCCTGTTGCCATTTTGAGCCTCATAGACACACAGAAGGAGGAAGGAAGAAAGTGATTTACATCGGTTTGTGGAATTTGATATTCCTCCAAAGGTAATTGTATAGCTCTTGATAATTCAGTAGTTTAGATTCATTATGACATTTCATTTTCAAGGGCGATCTCAATTCCTCAAATAGATCTTTATTCCACCACTCACACATTCAAGGATAAAAAATGTGCTTCACTACATTCAATTAAATTACCTTTAAAACCTGCAGCTTTGCTTCAAGTTCTGTTCTTTTAAGAAACATTGTTCCGTTAAGAGTCTCTATCCTGTTATAAGGAAAAAAAAAAAGTTCAGAGAGGGACTAACATAAGTGATTCATTTAAACAAGTGTCCATACTTATGGAGTACTACATTTTTAGTACAGAATATACTGAAAACGTAATAGCACTTTGAGTATCTAGACCTACACCAAATTTTCTGATAATATTCAGAGAAAGAAAATGGGGGGAACAAACTCACCTTGAGAGGATGAATAAAAGAAAGATCCTGGTTAATTTGTAAACTGTAGCTATTTTATACAAGTCATTATATGACAATGATGGTTGCTTTCTACTAGCATCTATTCTTGTGGGATCAAGTTGAATCACCTCACTCATTTGTTAAATACTTATTGAGCATCTACTATGTGCCAGATTCTAGACGTCATACTTAACACAAGGGGTACAACAACAAATACAAGAGGCACTAGGGACTTTTACAACAGTGCATCAGCATGCTATTTTTTGAAACAAGGAGAAATCCTTTCCTCTCTAGGATTCTGGGAGCATTTGCCTCTGTAAATTGCCTTATAATTTTGAAACTAGAATAAATGAACCACAACTATTATAAAATAATAACCTTCATATGACTCTTTCATCTCAAAACCTTTGGTTTACAAACTTTAATCCTAGAATTATCAACTTAACAGTGTTCTCTTCTCCTTACACCAAATGCCTTTCTAAAAATAAGACATGTTCCATCCTAAGTGATTTGATTTGTTTTGCATGATGCTTGAGTTAAACACCTTTATTTTGACTACTAAACCATCAATCTGAATATGATTTTTTAAATTTCATTTGTGAATCACATACTAATTTAAAAATTGTTGGTTCAAATTCTCCTTATAACTAAGCTATAGCTCTATTTATAAAGATGCAAGAAATTTTACAAGGCATGATAAAAACATTAAATGTGTAGACCAATTTTCCTCTACTTCTAAAATCATCAAGCCGGACATAATGAGGTGATAGCAAGCCAAAAAACTGTCTGCTTTCTCATTAAGGCAGAAGTCTTGGCTTTCTGGGCAACAGTGGAGATCCCTATGGTTCTGTTTTCTTGGGACTCTTAATGTAGATTTGACCTACTCAAGCAATAGATGTATATGGGCAAAACTGTGACATTGGCTGACTATTCTCTTCAGTATGTACACAGAATGTCTCCCATTTTCCTGATCTCTGAAATTTCAACAATTATCTCCACAGACTATCCCTATTCACCTGTGATCTGTCAACTTCACCCATGTGGAACATACTTTCTGTCTCTAACCACCACTAACTCCTCTTGGACTATATATGGCTCCTCCCTTACGGATCCAGGTTTATCTGGATCAAGTGTGCCCCCACCCTTTACCTTAAACTCACAGTACCCGTAGAGATGGACTCAACCCTCTACCATCACCATCTTTTAAAACTGCTCACAAACACAGACACACACACACACACACACACACACACACACACACACACACACACACACACATATAAATGTCCTTTGAAATTTTAGACCAGAATCACTGAGAGCATCTGACAGGTTTTCTATGGGCTTACAATGAGCAGCTATAGCTGAAGGGAACAGATCCTGGCATCCAGAGCAGGTAACCAAACCCCAGCCCTATCGCTTACTAGTTGGGTGACCTTAACTAAACCCTCACTAACCTTCAGGCACTTCATCTATAAGTAGAAATAAAATTAATCCCACAGGTGGCTATGAAGAATGAACGGGATAATAGAGGACTCATCTCTATCAGAATAAACTGTTAGCTGGTTGGCATAACTGATAAGACCCATAGTCTGCCATAGGCTAATTCTCTGGTTTCATTTCTTCTTATACTCTCCCTTTCAACCAACTACCAGTTACACTGGCTTTCTCTCTGTCCCTTGAATGGGCTTAAAAATTCAGAGACCTCTCTTTATGCAAAATGCTCTTACCAAGAATTCATATGTCTATCATTTCTCATCATTTAGGTCTCCACTCAAGATTTACCTCATCAGATAGAACCATTTTAAACATCTAAGCTAAACTAGCAGCCTCTTTATCCAGTGTTCTATCCCGCTGTCCTATTTCACTTTCCTCATATCAGTTATCCATGAATAAAATATAAAAGTTACTTATTTTTCAGGATTTTCTGAGCCATCTCCTTCCACAATTATTAAAGCACTAAAATTATCTTTGTCTCTCCTGAGCCTGTCATAGAGCTGAAAACAGAGTATTTGCTGAATAAATATGATTTTAATGAATGAGTAAATTTCATAATTTACTTATGAAGGTCTTATTAAGTGCTGGAAATATTATGGTAGAAAAGTCAGTCAAATCTCTAACTGAGAAGACCACAGTTCTTTTAAGAAGTTTTGAATATCTGGCATATGTGGTATGAGTATGTGTGTTTCCGGGCAGGGAAGGTTTAGCATACTTCAGTTTTCCTTCCAGATAGAACACAAGAAGAAAAAAAATGGCTGTGGCAAAAAAGGAAACACTCATACCTTCTAACTTTGTATTTGTTTTAGTCACAAGATTATATCAACCATGGAAATTGGATCACTTCCTCTCAGTTTAAAATGAATGTGTGCCAATTTAATTGAATTTGATATTAAACAAATACATCTTTAAAAGTTATTCCTCCCACACAGACGTCTGGGCTATTGATGTCCTCTGACTTCAGATGTTGACAATATGTTCAAGTCTGAGGAACCTTGAAAAACAAAAGGTACTGATAACACTTACACCCAATCCCAAAGCTGTGACATACTGCCTCCCCGCTTCTTGTGATTCCTGAACAAAAAACCTATTCATTCACTCTACAGGCATTGTGGAAAACGGTAACATTTTGAAGCCCCGTGGAAATTAGACAGATAGTTACGTTAGCAGGTTTCCTGACGATCTGATCAGGTCAACCACTTGTTTGTGGGTAAAGCCTTCTGTGCTCACGCCATTGATATTTGCAAGGACATCACCTGGGAGATGCCAAGAAAAATGAATGTTGCATTGGTTAGTTAAATAATTCCTCCTGACATGCAAATGATAAAAACAAACAAGGTTTAAACCTTAGAAACATAAAGGAACTAAGAAAATGTAAAGCAACAATCACATCCTGACCTTCACTATTCAAAAGTTTTATAATCTTGATATTTAAATGCTTCCTAACATGAGCAAAGTTACAATTTACCTGCTTGTAGGCCAGCACAGTGAGCTGGACTGTCCTCTTGTATTTTGCATATCAAAGTGCACATTTCGGGGGAGCAGGTGTTCTGATTCTGGAACTTGTAAGTCTATAAAAATTAAGGTGATACATAGTTACTACTCAAAAACTCAACATCTATTTTTCAAAAAGTAAAATTACATCAATTACCATCAAACATTATAACAGATAACTTCAAAGGACAATCGGGAAAGGTTTTCCTGAATATATACCAAATCAAAGGTATCAATTTTGCAATTTCACCAATCTACAGCCAACTTCATTCACAAAAAACATCTGTCGTGAGAAAGTAAAATGAAAGTGGCTCAAGATTTTTATGTTTTCAAGCCCAAGATATCATCTAATGCTATATCTTCATTACATATTTATTTTTAAAAATCAAGTTTCTTATTTCTCAAAGGGATAAAACAATGGTGGCCAAGAGCAAAGATAAAAATCCCTAAGTGGTTCTCCCAAGCTAAAACACTCATTACAGGAGAGTATGAAACAGTACACATGCAAGGGAGACATGCCAACAATGATTATTTTAAATCAGAGTTCTGCACATAATGACAATCTGCCCTGAATTTATTCAAAAGTGCTATAATTGGCTCAATTACCTTCATTTCTAAGCACTCTCTGGTACGCCTGCCCTGAATTCTCACCGGTTCATTAGTCACCCAACTAAATTAGAAAAAGTTAAACTTCAACTCTTGCTTCAATTTGGCACAAGTAGTTTGGTGGTGAGTTGTTTTTTTTTTTTTTCTTTTTCTTTTTGTATCAAAAAATTGAATAAATGTTTTCTGGATGTATTGTTCCCATGAACTATAACAAATATAATTTTCTTTTTCATACATTTAAATTATGAACTCTAGTTCCAATTAGAATCAAAATCAGTGTTCTGAGTAAATCTTATAAACATCTGATTCCTAAAATTAAGCCACATTACAATACTGTTTCCTTGTGAAGAAATTAATGTCTGATGTTCATTCCTTATTTTATAATCCCTGGAGCATCATAAGTCAGTCAAGTGTAAGTAACTTCGGGAAACTTTTATCTGTTAACTTCTATGGGACTTTTATCCAATCTATAAGGCATTTAGAATTCCCATATCTTAAAGGTAGAAGGGACTTTAAGAGAGCATGTAATACATTTCCATTTATATCAGAAATCTCCTCAATAGCTTTCCTGCCAGAGTTCTTCTTGCTACAGCCTGAACCCTTCCAGAGATGAAAAGCTGGTTCAGTTCGTGTGGTACATGAACAAAAGATATAACTGACACTCCTTTGGGAAACCACTATTCTAACAATTCTTATTAGCAGAGAGACTCTACCCTCCATACTCAGTGGTTAAAGTGAGTACAATAGGGGAGTCACATTGATTTATGTAGATGGCACCTGCATATGTGTTTGCAATGGGTATGAAATGTGAAAGTTAGAGAGAACAACAGAACCCCCAAAGTTAAGGAAAACACGATTAATTAGATACCTGCAAGTCTTAGAGACACAAAGATTCTAACACCTGTCATTTATTGATCTTCTATTGGTCCCAGGCATATTACTAGGTATGTTACATATGTTATTTCATTTTAAACTCCTAAGGACTCTACAGGGGAGAAATTTAGAGAATATAAACTCAGGTGTGCTTAAGTCTGAAGTCTCTGTTTTTGGCTGAGTAAGGTAGCTCGTATCTATAATCCCAGCAATTTTGGAGGCCAAGGTGGGAGGATTGCTTGAGCCCAGGAGTTTGAGGTCAACCTAGGCAACATAGGGAGACCTTATCTCTATACAAAATTTAACAAAGTCCAAAAATTAGCCAGACATGGTAGCATGTGCCTATAGTTTCAGCTACTCAGGAGGCAGAAGTAAAAGGGTTGTCTGAGCCCACAAGGTAGAGGCTATGGTGAACCATGATTGTGCCACTGCACTCCAGTCTGGGTGTCAGAGTGAGACCCTGACTGAAGTGAAAGAAAAAAAGAAAGAGAAAGGGAGGGATGGAGGAAGAGAGAGAAAGAAAAACTGTTCCTAGCATGCTACATGATTTATAAGGGGCATACAGCTAGCACTCATGGAGAAGCAGAGGCAAAGTGGGGAAGAAGCAGAGGGAAGAAGCAGAGGGAAGAAGCAGAGGCAAACTTTACCTGTACAATGTTCACTTTTATACCTAATCCCTACACATCTTTAGAATAAAATATAAGTTTTTTTTTTTAAAGCAATTGAGGAAGGAACCCTCTGGAGGAGGAAAGCAGGAGTCTGTGAAATGCATTCTTTCAATCTAATTAAGGGCAAAATAAATTAAGGGCAAAATATGGAGAAGTAGTATTATGAAATACCAAGAAATGTTAGGGCAAATACTGGTACATAAGTTAAAAGAAACCCCCTCCCTTGTGATCCTTAATAATAAGAACATCTCGCCTTGAACGATAGAAGCCAAGCTTTTACAAGTTTGTTGCACAACATCATTAAAGCTACATGGTTGAAAAATTAGGGAATTGTACCATTTACATTGAACTATTTTTAAAAATAAAATAAAAAGAAACAGTCACAAAAAACAGTGTCTCTACAACAGAATAAAGAGTGTTTCATATGATAGAAGAATAAGCGAAAGTACTAGGCTTCTAAAACCTGGTGGATTTCACCAATTATTGTGGTGAATTACAGCTTTCACCAAATGTAAATGTAGAAGAGTTCAGAAAGTAGAGTGTCTTCTTTTCTGCTAGAGCCTTCTCTCTCTTCATTGCAGCTAGAGTTCCATTTCTTTACTCATAAAACATGTTTTACTTAGCAGCTTCCTGTTCCTAATCTTAAAATACACACTGACTTTCCAATTGTGGGACTGATATCACACCAAAGTCTTCTGAAAGCAGCACTAAAGCTAAGATCTAAAATCTGATGTACAGTGTAAGAATATGATTATGTAAAACACATCCAAAAGAAATGCAAAAGTACTATGGGAAAAAAAAGCAGACATACTTAAGTTATTACTCTTACACTTAATTGGACTAAACTTCACTTGGCCTAACTCACCTTCTTTATAAATATGGTCATGAAAAAACAGACAGCAAATAAGAAAAGAAAGCCTTAGGCAATTACATTGAAACCTAAAAATACTATTAAAAATTTCCAGTGGCATGAGGCAATCTACAAGTAGAGCCAAATGTTCTTAAGTGTTTCAAATAATAATTGTATAGTGCTGTCATTAAAAATACAAAGACCTACAAAATTTCTCATCATATCCAATATGAAATATTTAGTATCAAAATGTAACAGGAGCTATACATGGATATATGTATTCCATGTACACAAATGTACAGTGTTTCAAGATTTTTTGAATGCCACAGTAGATATTTAAATTCTGATATACAGTATAAAAATGATTATGCAAAACACTTCCAAAATGCAAATATATATGATGCACATCTGTGCAAGATTTTTCACACTCTTATCTAAGACTTGACTGATAGCAAGTATTTCTGATAAGTCTTGACTTTAGGGGAAAACTGAAGCAACTAAGCACTAACTGCTGAGCATATCTCAAGGGTTTTATTTTATCACCGTTAATGTTTTCTTGACCAAGTGGTACTTAACATACTGAGAAACTACCCCCAAACAACCACACACTGAATAAAAGTGGCAGTCTCCATCATTCTCTAATCCTAACTTCATTTTTTTTTTTAACATACATCATGACACTCCCAGCACCACTTTTTTCCTTGGAAGTCTAGAAAATTTGAAAACTGCCCACCTGAATTTCAAATCCAAATGTTCCATTATCCTGCTTTTCCACGGTAACTATCTTTCTGCAATTAAAAAAAATTGCATGAAAATAAAAGTATCACATTTTACACATATTTATCATAAAAAATAATTCACAATTAAAAATAATGGACATTTATGTACATTATAGTATATATGACTCTGTGTGAGATGTGTGTGTAATCAATAGTCTGGAGAACTATGTGTTCCTAAATATCTTGATGAGAGACCAAAAAATAATTCAATCGTTTTTACCTTTGAGACCAGGAAAAGTCACTTAAAGAACTCGATCTGGTTAAAGCAAGCTGGAAAATACAAAAAGCATACAGTTATCTCAGGGTCCTTCAAATACATCTGCAAAATGTTCTCAATCACTAAGGACTTTGTTCTTTATCACCTCCCTTGGCCCAGCACCTGAGAAACTGTAACATAAAGGCAGTAATTTTCATTCTCTGGTGATTGCAAAGGAAAGCAGGAATAGGGGACTTTCAGGCGTTCCATTTAAAAGGCTTTTTTAAAGAGGGCTCAGATAGCAATACACTGTAGCAAAAGAGCTAATATTATGTGGCAAAACTCCAACTTCCAAAAAGAAACTCCAATTTCCAAAAGAAATACAGATCTCTGATCTGTATTTAAAACAGTCTCTGATATATTACCCATAACAATTCCATAACAATTTATAATCACACTGAAATCCAGACAAAAATAACACCCATAGAATGGCATATAAAACCCAAATACTTGGTTGTGTTTGGAGATGCTGATGAAATGACTGCGTTTACTCTGTTACTGTTTTTAGCAGGATAAAATAATCTCTAAAAAACCAACTCATATACAAACGCACACTTCAGGTGAAAACTGGAACTGAAAACCTCAATTCTGCTTATGATTTATTTTTGCAAGAGTTTTGGAATAGGGCGGTGCAATTGTCAGCCAAGAAAGGAAAAGAACCTCAGAAAGATAAAAATGTTATAAATAATATCACCTTCACTTCTTTGCACATAGTTGAAAAGATCATACAAACATAAGCTTTCAGGATACATTCTACCATTGCAAATAGAGGAAAAGTCAACCAAAAGTAACTTTTTTTTAGAGAATTACAGGACTTTTATGTGTTTTTGTTTTGTTGATTTGTCTGACATGTTAATTAGCCCTATTTTCAAGTATTAGTCCAAGGGCCCAAAATGTAGGCTTATGCTACTAGCCAACCCACGTGTTTAATTGTCAATCTAGAATTGTTGTCATATATAAGTAAACAATAAAGTATCAGGAGATCAATGCATACTCAGTTTAGACAAATAAAAATAAAACAAGAGGATGAAAACCAGGAGAAAAACACATAGAGGATATTAATACATATGTGGCAAGTCCCACAAATGAAATACTTACTAAGGCATTCATTAGGAAAGAAACCTACACTACTGCAGAGAATTTGAATTTCCAAGTACCAAATGCCAGCATTTTCACAATTTATCTGGAATGGCTTAAAGTTCAGAACTGGGCCACCTCTCGGTGAGGTTAGTGTAGTGGAGAGTTGATTTCTTCCCATCAATTTAATGTAACTTAATTATATTTTCCTCTTTTGTCAGTTCTAGATTTCAGCTCATCTACATCACCTTGAAGACTGAAATAGATGACTCAGACCCAGAAAAGATTCTCTAGACTTGCTTAGAATGATCACTTTTTAATGTATAAGGACCAAATGTGGAATGCCTACAAATATATGGCTTGATACAGACTGATCTTGTACCTCACAGGTAGCACTAACAAGAATGGGAACCATTAAAGTATGTTAAGTGGGCTGTCTTCTTGCAGAAGAGAGCGATACACATGATATTTCCAAGCATTCTCAATTTCTCCCTTACAGTGTACTCATATTTTCTATTTATCATCTTCATCTGCTGGTCTTCCACCCTTAATTCAGATTATAAGGTACTTAGGAAGTCATGTCTAATCATTAGTAGGGCTTATATTTTTAAAGAATTATACTTGCTATGAGAATTCATCATATAATTCATATATTCATATAGATAGAGCTATATAAATACATATATGTACATATTTATATGAAGTGCATTCTGGATCAAATAACCTCACTTCTACACACAATCATCTGTGTGCTTTGGGTCTCTTGGGGAATGTATTTGTTTTACTTTCTACCCCAATGCCCAGCACAGAACCTGTAATAGAATGGAAAGTTAAAAATAGAGAAATAGACAAACAGAAATAAACTACTAGACAGCAATAAAAAGCAAGTGAGTGGTGGTAATTGATCCAAGTTAAAAATTCAAGTTCAAGAGGAATATGTTACAATTTTCTTCACTTTGCCCTTCATTAAATTAAATACTCATAGAAAAAAACTCATGTATCAATAAAAATATATGATAAAAATTAAAAATCCCAAATATGTAACAAGATTTTAAAATGAAAGGAGCGTAACCTCTTCAGGTCTCCTCCCACTGTGGGAGTTTTTCAGTCCTCTCAATAAGTCCTGCTTTCTCACCTTGAAAAAAAAATACATAAATAAAATGAAAGAAAACAGACAACTCAATATCCATACTCAAAAGAGCAAAACCAGACTGTATTCAAAATGAATCAAAGATCTTAATGTAGAGACCAAAAATGATAAAACTGCTAAAAGAAAGCATAGAGGAAATGCTTCAGGACATTGGTCTGGGAAAAAATACTTGTGAATAAGACTTCAAAAGCATAAGCAACAAAAGCAAAAATAAGCAAATGAGATTATATCAAAAAGCTTCTTCACAGAAAAAGAAACAATCAACAGAGTGAAAAGACAGCCTACCGAATGTGAAAAAATATTTTCAAACTACTCATCTGACAGGAAATTTATACCCAAAATATGTAAAGAACTGAAGCATCTCAACAACAAAGAAAAAAGAAAAATCCAGCAAATGATTTGAACAGACATTTCTCAAAAGAAAACATATAAATGGCCAACAAAATAATTCCCAATATCACTAATCATCAGGAAATGCAAATTACAACCACAATGAAGTATCATTTCACCCCAGTTAGGATGGCTATTATCAAAAAGACAAAAAATAACAAATGCTGGCAAGGATGAGAAAAGGAAACTCAGACGCTGTTGGTGGAAATGCAAAGTAGTACAGCCACTATGAAGAACAGTATGGAGGTCCATTAAAAAACTACAAATAGAACTACCATATGATCCAGAAATCTCCCTACTGGGAATTTATCCAAAGGAGAGGAAATCATTATATCAAAGGGACATCTGCACCCCTATGTTTACTGCAGCACTATTCACAATAGGCAAAATAAGCCATCAAACTTGGTGTCCAACAGATGAATGGATAAAGAAAATATTCTATAAAGAAGATGCTCACAATGGAATACTATTCAGTCATAAAAAAGAACGAAATCTTGCAATTCACAGCAACATGAATTGAATTGGAGGACATTATGTTAAGTGAGATAAGCTAGGAATAGTTAAACACTTCATGTTCTCACTCATATGTGGAAGCTAAAAAAAGAAAAGTTGAAATCATAGAAGTAAAAAGTAGAACAGAGGACCCTAGAGGCTGGGAAGTATAGGGGAAGGGAGGAATAGGGAGAGATTTGTTAAAAGATAAAAAATTGCAGCTAGATAAAAAGAATGAATTCTAGTGTTCTACCGCTGTAAGGTGACTATAGTTAACAATAATGTATTTTATACCTTCAAATAGCTAGAAGGAGGATATTGGATGTTCCCAGCATGAGGAAATGATGAATGCTTGAGATGATGGATCAGCTATTTACCCTAATCTGATCGCTATACATTATATATATTAAAATATCACTATGCACCCCATGAATATGTACAATTATTACTTGTCAAATGAATAAATAATTTTTTAAGACAGGATGATTAAATGAAAGAAAACAGACAAGAATGAGAAATCTCAATCCAAAACCATCAAGAAGTGTAGAAAAATGACTAATATAAAACAAAGGCAGTAGTACCTGAAAAAATAACTGCTAAATGGTAGCAAGAATTAATAAATTATCATTAAAATTTTGAGTCCAGGTGTGGTGGTTCACACCTGTAATCCCAACACTTAGGGAGGCCAAGACGAGCAGATTGATTGAGCCCAGGAGGGTGAGACCAGCCTGGGCAACATAGCAGAACCTCATCTCTACAAAAAAATTAGCCCAGAATGGTGGCACAAACCTGTAGTCCCAGCCACTCAGGTTGCTAAAATGGAAGGATCGCCTGAGCCCAAGTGGTTGAGGTTGCTGTGAGTCGTGATCATGCCACTGACCTCCAGCCTGGGTGACAAAGTAAGACCCCTCCTCAAACAAAACAAAAAAAATTGGGGGCCTTGGCACTTTTAAATTCCCTTTTACTAGGTAAAAAAAAATCATAGCAGAGATCAGGAACCTCAAAAACTCTGTTAAACCTGTCTTCTAAATGAAAACTCATTCTGGAGAGATTTAAACTTAAAATGTTTTAGAACCACAAGAAAGACCTGAAAACTTTGTAGAGAAAAACATTCCCCACCTCTCTCCTTCTAACACTTCTATCTAGCTAGTTGACTAGCTTAGGATGAAAATATTTACCTAGCACATGAGAAGCATAGCAGATGTTCAATTCCTGTGGACTGACTGATTTGGGTTATCAGTGACACACACACACAAAATCAGATTAAGTCAAATTATAAATTAGTTTCTGTTCTATATTAGCAAAGAGACTGTTTAGGCACCTAACATTATAAATTAGTTTCCATCCTGTATTAGCAAAGAGGCTGTTTAGGCACCTAACATTTAACGAAAAAAAAGTTAAATAAATTAGGCATAATCAAATTCTCTGACACGTGTCACTTGACACAAAGCCTGCTTGCTTTTTATCTGGGCTGTCAGACTCAGGCAATGTAGAAAGGAAAGTTCTGAGTTCAACCTATTTCCAAGACCAAACTCCCTGACTAAGTGAAATGAAGGGTGTCTAAGGTCTTATCAAGGGTTTTACACTTTGGAAAAGCTTGCCCTGCACCACTTTCCCTAGGGTGCAGCCCTATTCAAGGATCTGACCAGTGGAGTGTATGTTCCCAAAATGACCCTCGCTCCAGAGTTTCTTCTCAGGATTGTAGTGATGGCACCAAAAATCATGAATAAGGCTAGGTTTGGTTACTCAGCCTGTAATCTGAGCACTTTGGGAGGAGGGGGCAAGTGGATTGCCTGAGCCTGTGAGTTCGAGACCAGTCCGGGCACCTTGGCAAGTCCTCGTCTCTACAATAAAAAATCAAAAAATTAGCCGGGTGTGGTAGCACATGTCTGTAGTTCCAGCTACTTGGAAAGCTGAGACAGAAGGATCCCGGAGCCCAGCAGGTCGATGCTGTGGTGGCTGTAAGCATGCCACTGCACTCTAGCCTGGGCAATAGAGTGAGACTCCAACTCACAAAAAAAAAAAAATAATAATGAATAAGAAACTGGTGTGCGATTCACAGCATATGCTGGCAACAGCTGTCTTTTATTACACATTATCTAATATGAGAAATCTAGGTTTAGCAATTTGGCAGGCTTGCAAACTATGCATTCAATTATGACTGCTGAGCAGACAAAGCTCCTTAACTGCTTGCTAACCACAATATATTGATACCTGGGGTTGGGTGTACAGCAGTTCTTCTGCTTTTAGTCAGGTTACTTAACAGATCAAGCAATAACATTCAAAATGTAATCTCTTCTGCTCTGTAGTGATTCCACGTGTCCCTCTTTAGTGGGAAACCAAGACCAAATGTTTCAGCTGTCAGTTTGCAAAAACAGGAGGGATCTACTGCTCAGACAGATAGCCAGGCACCTTCAGAGAAGCTCAAGGTTCAACACTGTACCCACATCTGCTGCTAAGTTACACACTTGTTACTTCCTGGTCCTCCCTGTTCTGTGTACTCATTTCCTGAAATTGTTGGGGGATGTTGGGAGGGGAGAACTGGGGAGACTGGGAGAAAGGGAGGGTACTATTTCATTAGTGAGGTTTTTGTTTTTGCTGTTTGTTTCAAATTGTGCTGTGCTCCCTTTCCAGTTCCCTGCCTCACTCTCCAATTCTTCCATGCATACAGCACGCCTCCACCTTTTAAATAAGGAGTATTAGAAAACCAAGGCTCTGCAGACTGTTCAAAGGGACAACAAAGGGAGCTGGACTCAATTTCCTAACTTGTAAGTGGACCTAAGGAGCCTAAATAGAATACTACCAAATTTCAAGTAAGATGTAGATTGTGGGCTCATGCACCTCTTTTTCAAAAAAAGTTGTTGGATATTGACTTCAAGTATGGCACAATATGACTTAAAGAATACTTTTCACATTATTTTATAGTGAAAGTAACACAGTTTTCTCCCTAAAGTCATCATGAGATGATTAAAAGACTTTGGTGCAGTTAGGAATACTTGGGAGTGATGGCACCTCAGGGTGCACCGCTGAAAATACCATGAAAGCTCCAGCAGGCAGAGCCAATCCCAGCAATGAAAACATCATGGAAGGTGGCACAAATTCCCCATCTGAACTTGTGAGTGAAATAATCCTTCCAGAAGTTTCCTATTTAGTAATAATGTGATAACTAAAAGAAAATTAGGCAAAGGTAGTCAGTTTGAGGTATTACGAACAGTTTGTGGACTTGTTCGTCAGTTCTCTGGTTCTCGCTATAGCATTCTGAAAAAACCACTTTCCAAAAGCACCACACCACCCTCGTGAGAGCGGGTGACAAGACACAATCACTACTCCTTTGGCATCATTTATAAAGACTGTCCTTTTTTACTCTTGTCTCCTTCCTACAGAGATTTTCATCACAGAGGTGTTTTTTTCCCCCTAAAAGCATGCTCAAAAGTAGAAGCTATATTGGGGTGTCTGACACGTTCTACAAATACAGGTATCAAGATAATATGTACACAGAGAAATCTATTTTTAAATAATTCTGAGTGTAAACACCCAAATTGGTTCTGAAATTAATTTGAAACTACAAACTAACTAGATACAGCTTTGAAGAAACCAAAGCCAACAATAACAAGAAGTATGAATTGTTGACGTCAACCCTGAAAGCGTTGAAAATAACAGTAGGCAGAAAAACACCTGCTCGTGTGAGCGCCTCACAGGGATCTTGTTGCCTGCACTTTAGTCAGTGCCAGAAGGATGATTATTCTCTAAAAACCAGTTAAAGGAAATGAACATCCTTTGGAAGATTCTAAAATGTTGAGATAAATTTGCACTGAGTCTCACTGATGAAAATTTTATAGAATCAGAAGTATCAGGTAAAACAAGTTTTGTTTTGCTTTTTTAAAAAAAAGCATTCTCACAACAGTAAGAAAAAAACTGTTTGAATAGGCCGAGTCTACCATGGGAAAGAACTCTTATCTGTTCCCGTTTCCTCTTTCTCCAACTACTGCAAAAGTTCCTCTCTCACCACTAGTCTCTACTGTCTTACCCAAACCACTATGCTTCTAGAATAAGGTTCTTAAAATTCTCTACTGTTCAAATACATTCAGAGATTCTCTCCTTATCAAATTACTGCTTTTTCAGGGGAAGTGGTCTAGGTGTTGCGTAAAGCAGCCCAGCTCCGAGGTCTACTCTCACCTCCTACACACTCATTGGGTTCTTCTGACACACTTCGTATTGTGCTGTTACATAAACATGGCCCTAAGGGACCAGGATCTGTGCCCTTAGCATTAATTATTCCCTTGCTCTGGAATACCCTTCAATATCTGGCATATCTATCCATCAAGGTTGTATTTGTAGACGTTTCACTTGGATGAGAATATTCTTGTTGTTTTACTTTGCATAACACCTATTTGTTCTGCCTACTGAATTGTAAACCCTATATGAGCAGGAAATATGCTTTTTTTCATCTATGTATCTCCTGCACTTTGCATGGTATCTGTTCCTTTGCAGGCGCTCTCAAACTGTTGCATTGAAATGTGTGGGCTACCCCACATCTTCAAAAAAAGAAAGAAAGAAAGAAAAAGAAATGTGTGGGCTAAAGAATAGATAAAACAAATGAGGTTGCAGGTATGAAGGATACAAAGGATGGAAAGTTCCCACACCGATTTGAAAAAAACCAACTATCTCTAGCAGTAAGTAGTCTACCAAAGAATGAAATCATAGCCTAATCAAGTGAACCACAGTTAGTGTGATAGCCTCAAGGCAATTAAAAAAAACTGTTCCATTTCTGAAAACTGAATAAAGGTGTTGGTATCTCTCATGTTGCTTTATTTTCAGACAGGCTGTAGATTGATAGAAACGTCCTTTGTATCATTAAATGACTTCGTGTTGAGAAAGAGCAATAATACAAATCATGGCAAATTGGGGCCTTATATTAATTGTGAAAAATACCAAGAAATCAACTATGTACATCACTGAGGAGAGATCATGACTCTCCCACTAAACTATACCTCTTTAATCCTGAAATTAGAAGGCTTAAGAGAAGCACATGATTTATATGCAAGACTTAAGCACAAAAATTGATGCTCTACAGCAATGCTAGATATTTTCTATGCAAGTGTTATAACTAAATTCAAATATGTACTTGGGGCTTTATAGTAAGTAATGTAAAAACCTAAAGACGTGTTATGGTTAATTTTAATTTTTTTTTTTTACATATTAGCAATCAAAGAACAAAACTTTCAAATAAGTTAAGTTAGGCGTGGATTCTTCCAAATGAGTTTTCATCCTTAAAGAAATACTTTGTAATAAACATTTTTAAGTAGCATAACCTAGCCTTTAATAAATATATACTGTATGTCGGTCACTGTGTTAGGCACTACACATTTCCTTACTTAAGCAGCATAAGTGCCTAATGAGAGTGATTCTATTATTTATCTCCATTTTAGAGGAAAGAATACTAAAGCATAGAGAGGCAATGACTTGTTCAAAAACCCACAGCTACTAAGTGGTGAATCAAATATTCAATCTGGCACTCATTTGTCCAAAAAAAGACTTGCTTCCCAATAATATGAGGTATGTACCAGTGCCCTACAGCTATAGGCAATCAACTTAGTCAACAGAATTTGTCCTAAAAAAAAAAGTATTTCTCATCTGATTACAAAATGAAATGACTATCCAGTGGGAGTGAGGATAGTAGAGAAAGAATCAATAGAGACATAGAGAGCAAAAGATCAATCATTGTCATGCAGGTTGTATCTATATAAATAATCTTCAAGCCGTTATGCTTAATGATTTTCATTTTATTTGAGCACCTCTTTAGATGAAAAGAACAATCTTAACTTTTGCTTGAAAAAAAAGAAGTTTGATTGTAGTCTCAAATCTTTGAACTAGTTTACTAGCTCTCTGGGCATCTCACCTCCTTCTTTACCCATACTGTCAGTCACTAATTCCAAAGCCTCTAAAATAGCAATTTTAGTATGAATTCAGACAAACATCTCTGCTCTCAGGAAAACACAAACACTCTAAAAGTTATAAAATAGCAATCATACCTGCTTTCGTCCCCGAGGCAAGGTAGCCACAGTATCTGCCAGCATTTGAATCCTTCTATTATCATCCATGGTAGGGCTGCCTGTGAATGTGGAGTAAGAGCTATATGCAGACCCAGTGTAGTATTCCACCAAATTGCCATTGCTGCTCTGTTGCATGAGCCTTTGTAAAGACATTGCGAATAAAGATTACTCCAGCTAGTACATGGTTGAGTGGCCTTGCAGGAGGGGGGAAGCTAAAAGTACAAACCTCTGACAAGTAATCAAAAGTAGCAAAGCAGAAAGAACCCATGTGACTTCTGTGGTTTGAGGTACTTGTTACACAAACCCTATCTTGCAGTTCACTCCCATTTCTCAATGCTTTTTTCTTTAAGCTCCTAGAAGAACCTCCAGCCAATTTTTACAATTAAAAAAACAACTTATTTTTTTCTCAAACTCTCAGAACTCTTATGCTTTCATGTTCCATGGCAAGTTGTGTTCAAAACACCATCTGCCATTAAAAAAAAGAAGAAGAAGAAAAGGAAGAAGAAAGAAAAACTTCTGAAGTTCTGCCATTTGTTTCCCATCCATTCTCATACTTAACATTAGCAGTGCAATGCAAAAGTCAGGATATGAGGACATTCAGTTCTTGTGAACATAAGCAAGAATTACAGGTGCCGGTCATAATGTTCTCTCACAAAGTCCTTGTAATGTACTTTCCCTGAAGTATACCCTAGCTCATTAATGTTCATCAAAAAGACATTATAGCTGCCACTTGGGATGTAACCATTTAGTATTTTTTGAGTTGTCCTTCTACTACTTTGTCCTTACTAAAATTACCCATCATCTTTACAAGGTGTAATGGGAAGGAAAAGCCAACACATTTAGGGCACAATGCTGGCCATATCTTAGAACGGTCTTTGCTGCAGCATCAACAAGTGGTCTCTAGGGAGAAACGGAGTGGACAGGAAGGTAACAGGCAAATTAAGGTAGCACAAAAATGCTGCTAGTTTGTCTTCGCATGTGCATATGGGTCAAGGACACCATCACAAAGTGCTCAAGTTACAGATTTTTTTTTTCTTTTTGGCAGAAGTTGGGTGCAGGTAGTTTTGAGAAAACTGGTTTCAGGGGAGGAGTAAGAGAGGCAAGTAAAAGAAGAATCGAAACAAAAGTCAAAAAGAGAAGTTTTATATGGCACAGAAAGTAAAATGTGGTTTTTTAAGTCTTTGAAGGTCAATACTAGAATTTAAAAGAGTTAGAAAATCTTTAAACTAAATTGGAATGTGTATGCACTAAAGTCAAGGTGAACTCAACTCAAGCAGAACTTGCCAAATGTAAATAGGAAAGAATGAATTAACAGTGCTTCAAAAGTTAGAGCCAATTTAGAAGTTTTAAAAATCCTAACACAGCATGACTTATTATACTAGAATTGGAATATGACACAGGCATGTTAATATCTCCAAAAACATATAATGACCTAAATCAAGGATTACAAACACATGTGTTTTCAGGGGCCAGGTGGGTAACATAAATGTATGAGACAGAGGGAATGGTAAATGTTTTGGCATCTAAATAATACAGCAATTATATTATTTAGATAATGTAATTATCCCTTCATCCCCTCAATAAGTTCAAGGTGTGAGCTTGAACTAGATATCAGGTAGGCTAAGACAAGGTTACAAACAATAGAAGTCTCTGAAATATGCCAGGACAGGGTAGCCAGAAGACAGTCATGTGAAATCAACATTTATATATATATATGTGTGTGTGTGTATATGTATATATATATATATATATATATATTCTTATATATATACACACACACACATATATATATATACACACACACACACACACGTGTATATTATATATACTGGAAAGGAAGGAAGGAAGGAAGGAAGGAAGGAAGGAAGGAAGGAAGGAAGGAAGGAAGGAAGGAAGGAAAGGGATTGATTTTTAAAATATTTCCAGGCTATGAGGCATGTTAACTTAAAAATTAACACTATTAAGGGGGACAGCAATCCATTGTCCCCTAGGAATTTGATAGTTAGGTAAATGTTTTTTGCTTTTGTTCTGTTTTTTGAGTTGAAGTCTCACTCTGTCACCCAGGCCGGAGTGCGGTGGCATGTTCACAGCCACCCCAGTATCGACCTGCTGGGCTCTGGTGATCCCTCCGCCTTAGTCTTCCAAGTAGCTGAAACTACAGGCGCGCACTACCATGCCTGGCTAATTTTTTTGATTCATTGTAGAGATGAGGTCTTGCCAAATTGCCCAGGCAGTTCCCTCATCTTGGCCTCCCAAAGTGCTGGGATTACAGGCTTGAGCCACCCTGCCCAGCCAGGTAATGTTTTTAACATTTTAAAATATCAGATGGAAACTATAAATAGCCAAATATAAGGTCACATAAGCCAGCTGACATACCCACTAAAAGAGTACTAAAATTGTATCGATTCATTGTTATACTGATCTCAGTCTGACATAAATTATCAAAATCTATCACTAAATTAAGAAATTAGAAAACATTATTTATTATTTAATTTGTGAAATGTGTTTAACAAGTAGAATCTTTCAAATCATGGGATCCATGGGTGTAAAATCAGAGTCAAAGGCAGGTCTGACATCCTGCCAACCTATATATCATTATGGTCACACCTATTACTTAAATATTTATGATCTGATCTATTTGTATAAGTTCCCTGTTCTGATTGTCAGGACCTATGTCCTACAAGTTATTAAATATTTGTAGCAACTTCCTGATCAAAACTGTTCTTTATGATAAAATGTGGGAAAACTGCTGTAATCTTTTAATGAAAATGTGACTTCAAACAACAAACTTTTGACTTGCAATGGTGATCTACTGTTTGTAACTTCTCTTTTTTTAGGATAGACCTTAGGACAATTATAATAGACTGGACTCTGTTTTGCTTCAGTCTATGCTTTATTTTAGAGGGATAATTCTGAAAATGAATCAGATCAAGCTATCTACATACTCAAACCTATTTCGGGAATACCTCACTGCCTACAATATGAAATAAAATAAAAAAGAATTCCACATTCTTATCTGATTTAATTCTCTGAAATGTCATATTATATTTTTTCAGATCTTTCTTTTGAGAGTTAAAATATACTTAGATTATAGCTAATTGTATACAAGTCTATTTCTCTGCTAATGTCTCTAATTTGCTCGGGAGCAAGTGTCATCTCTTATCTTTAAGTTTAGAATGCCCCGCATATATAAATTGTTCAATAAATATTTAATAAAAATAAAAGAGTAGAAGCAGTAGATAATGAACAGAATGAATTAAATACCTTTCTGAAGCATCAATAGAGAAAAAACAAACTGGCAGGATATGTGTGTACTATGAGCTCATACTCCAAAGTGTTACACTTTTCCCAAGAGGTGATCTGAGAGATAAGGCCATAATCTTTTTTAAAAAATATGTCTGCCATGTGTTCTAAAAACTAATATTTCATTATGGTGGAGGGCGAGACTTCTCTTATTTTGGGCATTTTGTTCATAAACATGCAAATGCCCTTGGAAATAATTAACCTTTGGTATAAATGAGGTGAACCCTGAGGAGCTAGAAAATGGAGAAGATTTGGTAGAGGTAAGTGAGAGGAATATGCCTGGAGTATGGAAACTAGAAAGAAAGATAGGAAGTTCTGCAAGATAAACTGGGCCGATTCTATTATCATTAATGTGAATCTTAGGCAGCTGTTAAGAGGGTTGACTACAGGATAACTTCCAGTGACAAGCTACTTGGATTCAAATTCTAGCTCCACTGCTTTAAAGTTTATGGACTGAATTGTGTCCCCTAAAATTCACACATTGGAGCCCTGACTCTAATGTGAATGTAATTGGAACTAGGACCTATGAGGAGATGAATTAATAAAGCAATTAAGGTTAAATGAATTCATAAGAGTAGGCCCTCATCTGATAGGATTAATGTCCTTATAAGAGGAGACAGCAGAGAGCTCCTTATCCACCATATGAGTACACAGCAGGAAGAAGCAATCTGTAAGCCAGGAAGAGAGCTCTCACCAGGAACTGAATCTGCCAGCACCTTGATATAGGACTTCTCAGCCCCTGGGACTGTGAGAAAATAAATGTCTGTTGTTTAAAATCATTCAGTTCGCGGTATATGTTTTGCTATGGTATTTATTATGGTGGCCTAAACTGTCTAATACACTCTCTAAACTTCAGTTTTCACATATCTAAAACAAAACAAAACAAAATTTTAAAGAGGAATACATAGACTAGCCCATGCATAGCACATGTTATAACTACTAAATGTTGTTTTAAGTAATATAAGTTCAAAAGAAAACGTCCAAAGGAAATGACTTTACTTCTATATAAACTGCCCTACCCATTACCTAATGTTCATACATGCAGCAAGGATGTCCTAACCCACCCCAGAAATGTCTAAAGGCAGGAATATATGTGAAGTCCCTTGTTATAGAATATCAAGATGTGTTTTCAAAGCATTATGAGAGATAATGTCTGGAGTTTCTGGATTACTGTTAGCCCAACTAATCTATTCATTAGAGTAAACATTGGAGAGGAGTAAGTGGTTTTGTTAAAAATGAGATTTCTCCTATGTACTTCTGATTTTAAGATAATTGTTAAATTTTTTGTTTTGTTTTGCTTTTGCTGTTTGCCCTTATTTCCACTAAAATATTTTATTTGGCTTACTGGACTAGCATAGAATTTGTTTAGTTTTGTTTATTTATTTTATTTTGTCCTTTGGCCTTTATTTATACAGGAAGCCTTTATTTGGCTCCCTGGATTGATGTAGGAGATGAGTTAGTCACATAGACAATATTAGAATATCATGTGCCTGAATTTATACAAGGCAAATTTAATTTAGTAGGATTACTCTCACATATGAGGGCCCACTAACTGTGAAAAATGCTTTGTCCAGCTTGTCATCTTGCGTGATTGATATGGGTAGATGAATGGCCCAACTTCCCCAAACACGCAGTGTAGGTCATTTGGATTATGAACACCGTTTCCCAAAAAAGAGTACCCTTCTTCAGCAAAGCATAAACTAAAACTCCACAATCAGGACTGGTTCAGAAAAGCAGCCAGTTCAGGAAAGGGAAATAACAGAAACAAAGGTCATGAAGGCCCTATATTAGAAATCCTAGTGTGGGTACAAACCAACCATTGGCTTAGAGTTGTGACATACACATTTAAAATAGCACAACAAAAATCTTCAAACCTAATATACATAATGGATAACAATAGATCATATCAATTATATTTTTAATACAAGTCCAAGGAAACAATTTTCTGACCTATTCAACTTCAATTCAATCAAACCATGAAGTTATAGGTAAATGAAAACAACATCCAAAGGATTAGCCACTAAATTCATTTTGGTCTTTAAATAAATTATCTAGATCAGTTTTTCATGAGACAAGTCAGTAGGATAATTTCAAGCTTTCTTTTAAATGTAAAAATAGATGTCTTTACACATTCATTTGGCGTACTCACATAGAAGGATCATTAATTGCATTTTTTAAAATATTCAGTTTGCTTCCTTATCTACTTCAGGTGTGGGTAGGGAGAATACTATGAGCATGGTAGGCGTTTGGCAAAGATGGATCGCTAAGAGGGTCCATGTTGAGGTAATTAGTAGTATATGAGTCATTTAGTTAAAGGTATAAAGTAGTATATGGGCCATTTGGAGACAATAAGGGTATGCATAGGTTTTTAAAGATATCTTTGCCTGTGGACATATCTATATCTATACACAAAATGCTGTGAGTTGTTTGAGTCTTAACAGGCAGTCTATGAAATGACTTTAAAATGATACTTGTGAGACTATAGGGAAATCCCTTTAATTACCTGAGGAAGACAGGTTAGAGAAGGAGAAAGAAGAAGGCATGAGAGGAAGATTCTGAGATTTCCAGCCCTGACTTCAACCACAGTAGTTCTGTTTTTCATTGCTTTTTATTGTGCTCCTAGTTATATCATATGATATGATTGGGCTACAAAAACAAAAACTGAATGAAAACACAGGCCTATAGAAGAGAAAAAATATACATAATGTGTGAAGAGCAATAGCCTATTGAATCCCTCTGCAAAAACAGTGTCAGCCGTCTAATGAGTTCCTCCAATTTCCACAGACATACCTCCCTTTTCGAGCAATAAAACAGCAGTACAAAATCTCTTTAAACCTAAACACAAAGTAACCAGCATAGCCAGTAATTAAAGGGTCTCTAATTCTGAATTTTCTAAAACTCTATTAAAACAATCTTTTATTCACTAATCTATTAAGACAAAATTAAAATTAATTAAAAATGACTTTACTAAAGGAGCATGTTTCCATTTCAATATGGGAACCATTTCAATACGGGAGCCATTTATTGAAATGAGTTCATTCAAATCCACTTGAGTCAAAAAGAACCACCTTAGGTAAGAAAATAAAATATTTATAGATAGATATGTGTGTATCATGAGATAAACATCTTGAATACATTTAAAAATTATTAAAGATATTGAAAAAGTAGTCAGCAATTCATCCTTTAAAAAATCTTGAGATCCAGATTATTTTACCAGTATTATCCCGGAGCATAAAACCAGTTGTCTATAAAGCTAAATAATCTGATTTTATACTAGTCATAGAGGATAAAAAAGAAGGAAGGGGCAGAAAGAGAAAAAGATGAAGAAATGGAGGGAAAAAATTAGGTGACTTTCACTTATTAATGCTGATGAAAACATCTTAGCTAAAATGTCAAGTTGAATTCATCAGTGTATTAAAAATAGTGTTCCTCAACCAAATAGGATATATTCCAGAAATACAAGGATAATTCAACATTAAGATATGCAAAATTAATATAAATTACTAAATTTTCATGTTAAAAAATAAATTAAATGCAATAAATGTCAAAGCTATCAAGATTCATTTTTACTTTAAAATTCCTAAGTAAACTAGAGATAAAGAAAAAATATCTTACCACAATGAAGAGTATCTATCAGAAATATTCATCATCCTTAATATTGAAATGTGAATGTTTCATTATTGTAAGAAGGAAGGCCATGATGACCATAACCATCATCACTCTTCACGGTTATACTCCATATCACAAACAAGAGGTAATGGATTTGTAAAGAAACAGACAAAACTGTAAAGTTTGGCGATTATATAGTTTCACCACGTGTCCATATAAGAAGAACCCTTCTCGTAAAAGATATTGTTATCCTCAAACAATATCCAGAGCAATTCATAAAGAACAAACTTAGTAAGAATTTTCCTGTGTAGAATTCAAAAATGAGGAAATAAATTTCTTCTACTCATACTGCAGCAAGTATTATATATTTATTACTATAATATGAATCAATTAGTATAGTATATTATCATAGCATTATATTATTATAAAAGACCTTACAAGAATGAAGGAAAGAAACATAAAAATAGCCCAAAAGTCATAAAATAGAAATGAACTTAGAAAGCATTTTTATGATTTTATGAGGAAAATTCTAGAGTCTAGACTAAGGAAAAGGCATGCCACGTGTCCATATAAGAATAACCTTTTTCGTAAAAGATATTGTTATCCTCAAATGTTTTAAAATATTTAATGTGGTACTAACAAAAATCCCTATAGGTTTGTTTGTTTGTTCACTTGTTTGTTTATAAAATTTGTCACATATTCTTACTCTCATCTGAAAGACAAAGTGCACATAGACAAGCCAAGAAAATTTTGAAAATAATACTGGGAGGGAATGGGGACATGAGGATGGGCATTGGGGAAACCGCCTTTAATATTATATGCGTTAGAACTATATTGTCAAATAGAAGTGGTCAATAGATGATCATTGACAAATATAATACTGTCAAATCAATAAAGAATCCCAAAACCTACCCAGGCATACCATCAAATTATTTCAATTTATGAGGAAAAGAATAGACCTTCCAATAAAAGGAACGCATTTGCCTGTGGGCATATCTAAGTCTTTGGTTTTTTAATCACAATATAATAAATTCCAGATGGCTTAAGGAAGTAAATGTAAAAATTATATAAAATGTGTAAAAGAGAAGCTGGAATTATAAAGTATTTTAATAAGATTATTTTGGTAATAGTTTTTCTTACAAACATAAAATCCCAGAAAATATTAGCAGTGTAAACATGAAAAGCTTCTGTCCAATGAAATCCATAATGTTGATAGGTGAACGCTAAATGACACCAAGAAATTATTTATGATAGACAATTGATTAATGGTCATAATACATACAGCGCTTAAAACTACACTTCTCAGAAAAAGTAGTTTTTAATGAGCAAAGTCTATGAACAGATAATTTACAGAAGAAATGCAAATTGTCAGCACATTTATTAAAGGAGTTTGACACCCTTAGTAATCAAGAATGTAAAAGCTGAAACAGATACTAATTTTTGTCCACCAAATGAGCAAAAAAATAAAGGATGGTGATATCCAGTATCTGGCAAAGTTGCAAATAAATGGGTATTTAAACACTTTTGGCAGAAATATAAATCAGTAATGACTTATTAGTGGGGATAATTTGACAGTATCAAATTTTAAAATGTGCAACATATGACATGTCACACTTTTAATACTTACAAAGGTAGTGATTCTCCTTTTGAGAACTTGGCCCTGCAGAAATACTTTTATATGAGCAGAAAACAATACAAAATGAATCTTGTAGCATTGTTTGTAAATGCAAAAACTTGGAATTTTAATGTGTATCAATGGGAAAGTGACTAAATAATGTATGGTAATTTAATTCTGGAGAATATGCTGCACCTATTAAAAAGTATGAAATAAATATTCATGCACTGATAAAGATTTTTAAGGCAAATAGAGTTGAACAAAGGTAGAATAATGGTATAGTGTCATCTCATTTATGCTTTTTTCTTAAAGATCACTTACGATATACACACTAAAATGCATAGACATCTTAAAAGATACGAAAGATATATTCCAACCTGTTAATAGAATAGTGGATACCTCTGGAAGAGAAATTGTGAAAGAAGGCAGGAAGAGAGGGAAGAAGAACTTTCAAAGCTATGCCTATAGGGCTTGAACTTTTTATAATAAGCATGCATTCATATATTCTTTGGCCAACTTTGAAAATACCAACAATCCACAGAGAATTTTAAAAGTCAACCACATTTTGTAGGTAGTATGAAGTTGTATAGGTCTTCATACCTCTATTTTTGCTTACTAATGAGAATTATTTGTATATCCAATGGCTGTTTGGTGTTTGTTGACAAGCTGAGATTTTATTTTGCTTAAGGAGATTTTATTCATCCTTTTAGGCAATTGCTTCTTTATTCCAACCAAGTAAAATTTCTCCTCAAAAAGTTCTGCTGAATTCTCCACAAAATAATGTAGTAAAGAAAAGGAACACAACAATGGGCCATTAATTTTCATGGTGGCAAAAAATCCACTGTTTCCAAAGTGGAAGTTCTTTACTGTCTAATTCACTTCTCACTAGTCATTTGTTACTACTACCCTCCTCTATCACACACACAGTTACATTTCAAAATTCAAATCTTTTATCAAAATTCAAGGTAAACAAGTAACAAAGTTTCTTCCTCTTCCCTTAACTAACATCCCATGTGCCCCTCAATGCTTGACTTTTACTTAATCTAACCCTTGCCCAATGGTCATGGGCAGGCAACACCACAGAATTTGGAAGGGCTTAAGTGCTTTAGAAAGTAACTTCTTGGAAAGTAATAACCTGTCTGAGGCCTGGAATTTCGTGTGATACTCGGAACAAGAAAACACCCACATAAAAACTAGGTGATTTCTCCCTGGCCTTTGAAAAGCATCCAAACTCCTTAGCCTACCTTTTGAGATATTGCATGTTCAGGTAGATCCTCATATCACACCATATCCTGGTCAAGATGGCCTTCCTTCTGTCTCTCCAACATACCTTTTGCACTCACTATTTCTTCTGCCCAAAACACTGTTCTCCCTGACCTATTTCACTTGCCATGTTCTTTCTCGTTATTCAAATCTTAGCTCAAATCTTACCTACTTCAGAGGCCTCAATTCAACTCAATTGAATGGATAAAGGTGTTAAGGCACATCCAAATGTGGATAAAACCGCTCTGGAGAGAACTTTCACCTTAGGGCTCCCCAAATAGACCCTCCTCCAATCTGTTGGCCATCAGGAGCTTCCTGGATTAGCTCTGCCATCTGTAGGGGACTTGTTTTTTGACAATTGTAAGTAAATCAATAGAGAATGGCCTGCAGGAAGAAACTGATGCACTTTCTCCATTTTTGTTTGCAGGGTCTAGAAAGTTGTGTGTGCATGCATGTGTGTATGCATGTGTGTGTGCGTAGCAGGAGAAACTATAGAGGAGAAGCAAAGTAACTTCTTAGAAAGCCAGAATCCTCTATTTTTGTCCTTGTTAACTTACAATTTTTAAAAAGATATAAAATCTGAATTCTTTAAGATTCAAATGTAATACAGGGAAGAAGAGAATATTAGTCATTTCTGTGTGCCCATAAACTTACCAGAGCCTGATTTACAATAGGCAGCAATAAATAGTTCTCGGGTTTTATTTAGTTAACTCAATAAGCTAAATAGATACAGGACAAGGTAGTAAGCACAGAAGAGAAATCAGTAACAGTATGTCCCTCTGTGAGTACATCCATGCTATTTGTCAGAATTCTTAATAAAGAATAGAATCAACTCTATATAGAACTAACTCCTTCTCTCTCTCTCTCTCTCTCTCTCTCTCTCTCTCTCTCTCTCTCTGTGTGTGTGTGTGTGTGTGTGTGTGTGTGTGTGTGTGTATACACACATACATGCATAATTGTCCTTTGATATCTATGGCGATTAACTCTGGGACCCCCACAGATAGCAAATTCCACAGATGCCTAAATCCCTTATATAAAATGGCATATTATTTGCATATAATCTACATATACCTTCCCATTTACTTTATATCATCTCTAGATTACTTATAATACCTAACACAATGTAATACTATGTTAACAGTTGTTATACTGCATTGTTTAAAAAATAATGACAAGAAAAAAGATTGCATATGTTCAATATGTTTCTCCAATTATTTTCCACCCATGGTTGGTTGAATTCACAGATATGGAGATATGGAGGGGACACACATACATACACACACACACACACAAACACACACACACACACACACACACGCATGCACACACATTTACTCTTGAAGTCATAGGAAGACACTAGCTGAATTTACAGAATGGCAGACTGGAATAATCTTACCTAACTCTTTTAATTTGCAATCTTGCACAAAGATACAGAGTGATTTAGTGGCAAAACAATAGCAAGATTACTTGGTCTCCTTCAATTCAATTCTACAACCATTTGCTGAATATATAATAATAATAACAGTTAGGCAATGTGCTAAATGTGTCTAATTTCATAGAAATCCTCAGAATAGTAATATATATAAAATATTTTATATATATATATATATATATATATATATATATATAAAATTCTTTCCCAGATGAGGATACTAAAGCTAACACATTTATATAATGTTGCATAGCTAATAGCTAGGAAAGTCAGGATTAAAATCCACCTCATCTTTCCAAAGATGACAAAGTTAATTCATTTGCAATATTGCCTCCTCCTGCTAATTGTGCCAATCCCGTGATGATATAACATGAGACAGATATAATCCCTGCCCTTATGAAGATAAAAGTCTAATAGGGAAGATCAAATCTGGAGAAAAGTTTCAGAATGATTGCAATTGAAACAAGTACTATAAAAATAATAAAGAAATTTATTGTAGCTCAACTTGTTCCCTTAAGAAGTTTATAATCTTGATAAAGTGATATGCCAAGTATATACTAACCATAATAAAAGGAAGATTGTCAATCATTGGTTACATCTCTTATGGGCTGAACTGTATTTCCCAAAAAGGTATTTTTAAGTCCTAACCCTTGGAAGCTGTAAAAGTAACCTTATTTAGAAATAGAGTCTGTGCGGGTGTAATCAGGTTAAAATGAGGTCATTGGGGTGGGTCCTAATCCAATATGACTGGTATACTTTAAGAAGATAAAAATGTAGCCGGGCTGGGTGACTCAGCCTGTAATCCCGCGCCTTTGGGAGGCTGAGGTGAGTGGACTGCCTGAACCCACGGGTTTGAGACCCGCGAGTTTGAGATGAGGCAGCAAGACCTCATCTCTACAATAAATAAAACAATCAGCCGGGCGTGGTAGCGCATGCCTGTAATTCCGGCTACCAGGAAGGCTGAGGAGGAAGGATCGCTGGAGCCCAGCAGGCGAGGCTGCGGTGGCCGGGAGCGGCCACTGCACTCCAGTCTGGGCGACAGAGTGAGACTCCAACTCAAAAAAAAAAAAAGAAGAAGAAGATAAAAATGCCATATGAAGAAAGACACAGAAAAAAACCTAAGTGATGACAGAGGCAGATTTGGGATTGTAAACTTTGCAGTTGTAAATTAAGGAATACTAAGAATTGACTGTCACCACTAGAAGCTAGGAAGAAACAAAGAAGTTTTCTACCCAGCGTCTCACAGGGAGCCAGGCCTGCTGACATCTTGATTTCTAACTTTTAGCCTCCATAACTGTGGCAGAAAAAATTTCTGTTGTTTTAAGTCACTAAGTTTGAGGTAATTTGTTATGGTAGCCCTAGGAAATTCATATATTATTCATCTTCCTTATACTTAGAGATATTTAAGACAATATTAAAAGTGGAATGTGCTTCAACCCCCAAACAGATTACTACCCAGGACCTCCTTAGCCAGGATAGAGACTAAAAACATAGAAGGTCTTTGAAATGGGAAGTATTGACATTTTATAAACAAATACCTGGTAAAGAACTGTGCTGAATTCAGAAACAGTGGCACTTACTCTTTAGCCAAACACTTGGAACTTGGACCAATAAGCTGAAGGGTGGAGGAGGAGAGATTGTGAAATAAATAATTTAGCCCAAGATAGTTGGACAGTTGGCCTAGTTCCCAAAACAGAAGCCTGGGAAAAATGCCATGAAGTCTGGACTTGGAGTTTCCAGAGGCAGCCTGCTAGGACTGTTCCCTACTCATCAACAATGAAGTACAGAAGTTCGTGGGCAAATACCTGACTTCTGGTTCTGCCAGTGTCATCTGGAGATTGGCCCATTTCACGAATACGATCTTCAAATCAGGAGTATTGAATCAAACCTACCAATTACTATATGCATGCCTATTATACCTCTGATTATAAAAGGGGGGATGGTTGAGATAAAACCAGTGAAAAAAGGAGAGGGTCAAGGAGGGAGTAGAAGACACTAGCAATTATCTAGGCTCCAGAACATCTTGTTTCTTTCCCTAGCTCCACCACCTGCAATCGCCTTGACAAAGTTGATACCAGTTTGGGGTACATTTATTCCTTATGCCCAAGGCAGGAAGAAATGTTACATCATTATGAAGATCAAAATAAATCACATAAGAAAAGATCTTTGGGAATACAAAGACATAAAAATCTAGAAATTTAAAAGTACCCTGCAGGATGCTAGAATTTGACACACAACTTGCACTTCCTTGGTACCATATTACTAAAGACAATTAATGGTTCAATTCTACCACTTACACCATAATGGTGGTGGCACAGTGTTCTAAATCAAGAGAATGCTGTCACTTCAGCTACAGAATAAACTTCAAACTCCTTCACACAGTTTGCAACACTTCCCGACCTCTATTCAATATCTCTTCACAGCTGAATATCCCTGTGTGCACACCCTTGCATGTGTCTTACTTACAAAAGAAGTAAGACCAACTGGTCATGCTTGAGCTGCTAGCCCCTTGAGGAAGTTACTTAACTGATCATGCTTCAGTGTCTTCAGCTATAAAATGGGATAAATAATATTACATATCACCAAGTAAAGCACAACATGACCAGAACATAGTAATTGTTTAACAAATGCTTCCTACAACCGTTATTATTATTACTCATAGCCTGCATTCCAGTTACTCTGGACTATTATAGTCCCTGAACATACATACATGATTCTTTCCAGGTTCTTACCTTTGTTCACAATATATTGTTTACCTGTATTCACCCACTTGACCTCTGTATGTAGAAATTCTACCCACTCTCCCAGAACTAACTTAAATGCCACATCTTTCCAGAAAGCTCGTCTGATATTCCCAAACATATATGAGCATCTCCTCCTCAGATAATCCAGAGCACACCTTGGGGATCTCTTATGTTTAATTACATTTTGCCTTGTTAAAATTATTAATACCTGTCTTTTATTCTTGTGAGCTCTACCTCCCTACCTCCACTCCAAGACAGAGTACTTTTTTATTTTGTATCCTCTAGCACTTAGAAGAGTGACTTTTTTATAAGAACAACTCAGTCACCATTTGATGAATACATTCATAATCCGCCCAAAGCTCTGGCAGTTGATTTATTTTCCCAGTGATTCTTTACTTTGGGCAATGGAGGTGTTTGTTAATAATATTCACTGTGTTTTTTAATATTTAGATGTAATTTATACATACTGAGTAGTTTGGCTTAATAGCAATGAGTATGGAATAATTTTGTTTTGAAAGCAAAACCCGAAACAATAATTGTGTTTTGAAAGCAAAACCTAAATACAGCAAAAATATACATTTTACTTTATTTCTCTGATAAGGTGCCATCAATTAAAACACGCATCATTGACTTACTAATTGCTTTTCAAGAAAATTTTCCACATTAAATGTACCCATAAATGGTTAAAAAAAAAATGTCCTAATTTCGGAATCGTAAAGTTGGAAAAGACATACATCAGAATTGAAGAGTGCAGTTTGGGCTCTTGCTCCAAGACACACACACACATTAAACTATAGAAAGAACAAGACTTGCCAAGACAATCCTGTGGGAAAGAACACAGCTCCCATCTCATTTGTCTCTTTTACCATTTGATCGGACCGCACATTTTGTTACTTCTGCCTCTGGAATATCTAATATCATCTGTCATCTCTTTTTCATGACCCATGACCACTGTCATCTTCCTAGTTCAGGCCCCAGGTTCAGTCCTCAACGCAGCACAACAACAAAATAGATGGCAACTGGCCTCCCATGTATAGTCTCTCCCACCCAACTATTCCTATAATAATTGTGTCGTGTCCCCATAACCATTGAACTAAGTTTAAACTTCTTCATCTTGCACTCAAAATCTACAATCTAATCTATATCTGACTTTCTAGTCCTAATTTGTAACCTAAATAAATTGGCTCACTGCTCCAAGATGTAATAGCCTTCTCCCTACCAATTCATCTAGCATTATATCTCTGCATTTTTGTTTAAATTGTTCTCTGTCTGAAACACCCTCCCCATCTCTATTTTTTATCTTCTTTTTTATTATTTTTTAATTGACAAAAAGTATGCATATTTGTGGTGTACAGCATGATATTTTTGAATATGTGTATATTGTGGA
The DNA here is from genome assembly GCA_027257055.1 of Cephalopachus bancanus. NCBI lineage: Eukaryota > Metazoa > Chordata > Mammalia > Primates > Tarsiidae > Cephalopachus > Cephalopachus bancanus. The sequence continues at coordinate 6,175,497 of JAPVLO010000035.1, forward strand.
ATGCCTGAATCAAGCTAATTAACATATGAATTAACTCACTTATTCTTTTTTGTGTGAAGAACACTTAAAATCCACTCTCAGCAGTTTTCAAGTATACAATACATTGTTATTAACTATAGTCATCACTTTGTACAATAGGTCTCTTCAACTTAATCCTCCTGTCTAACTGAAAGTTTGTATCCTTTGACCAACATACTCTTACCCTGCCATCTTTCTCCAGTCACTGAAATCCTATTCACTGTTAGGAGCTGAGCTCATGTCACCTCCTCTGTGAAGTATTCCCTATGACAGCAGTCAGAACTGTCTCATTACCACTCCTGAACTCCTGTTAAGTGTAGTATTTGCCCTATTCACATAGCTCTTGACATATCAACATATACCCCAGTTCTCTGTTTGCATGGCCACTCTCCTGTTAGGACAAAAGATCATTTTATAAATATCTGTGCTACCTATAGGCCTAAATAATGTCCTAGTTCAGTAAACATTGGATGAATATATGTCAAATAAACAAATAAATAAAATATTTGTAGCAATTAGTTGGTTGAATGTCATATAGAGTTTTCTGAGATGACACAGGGGGAGTAGAAGCAGATAAAAATGACTGAAATTAAAAATTGCATTTTAAATTATTTCACATGCTCATTTGCTAAAACACTCAGAAGTTTGGTAGAGGAATGCTAGGCCTGTTTAGCAATGCACACAGGAGATAAAACAGCTATTGTCCCCAGTCAATTTGTTTTCTTTAGACCCAGTAGAATAAGAGCAATGTAGAAATGATAAAACATTAAATTTAATATTCTTGGGATCGGGAGGGAGAAAAACTAGAGTACATACAAACACTAAAACACCTGTGTTTTAGATTAGTAGTATCAGAAAACGATGCTCTCACTCATTTTACAGGAGGAGAGAAGGAAGCATTTTATGTCTTTCCTGCTGGTGGTACAACCTCAGTCTGCAAGCTCTGTAACAGGAAGAAGCGCCACCCTTTTCCATAACACTGGAGAAGAATAAAAATGAAGTATGTGTAAGAGATACATCTGGAAAGAGACAGTAATTACTGGCCAGGACTGATTAAAATTCTTACCAGGGCCTCAAAGAAATACACTGATCATGGCTAAGCAAAGAAAGGAAAACATAACAGCTGCTTACCAGAGCATGTGTGGAGTGAAGAACAAAGAAAAAATATATCACTGGCTTCTACCCACAAGCTAAGAAACTGAATGAAGGAAAAGCCAGGTTGTATTGATCTGTTGCTCCTGTCTATGGTATGATATTCAACTCTGTGATTGGTATGTAGGACAATATTTTACTCACTATTAAGCAGATTGTTTATATTCCTTTGTCTCTCTCATGCTGTTGTATATTTTATCCCCCTAAATAATAGCTATCTCAAGGGCAGAGTACGTTTGCCCTTTTGTTCTGACTCATAACATCTCACAAAAAAATACTGTATACATTATACACAAATGCGTAGCCGCATAAGGAATGTTTCCTTCTCTCTTCACTCCAGAAAACAGACCCAAGGCTTTTACCACCAGAATCAGGGAGTCCAAGGTAATTTCTTTTTGCACCCTATTGACACCCATCTTTCCCCAGATTAGAGAGTCGATTTACTAGATGGCTTTCAGAGGAGATTTTCTTTTTTAATAGATGCTTTTGAAATCCTTTCTAAATTGCAGGGATAATATGATCAACTGTGTTTATTACAATTAACTTTTATTTGTTTTCCAACTGCTGCTTAGTATAACTTTATTATACTTTTATGCCTTTCGATTTTTCAATGGGTAAAATTTCCTTTAAATACTAAATAGTTTACAAGTGCATATACCATTATAGATTTGTTTCACTCTCCACTGTCTCTCTTGCTTGTTTGCTATTCTTTAGAGCTTAATGGTTTAGCTTTTGAAACATGGCCCACTCTCCCAAGTAACCGTTTACTTAAACCAGTGAAATTCCCAGAAGAGATAATCATTATGTTTGTGTGGAAGGCTAGAAGTGCTTAGGGACACATTCTGAAGTGAAGTAACTTTTGTCATTTTTCAAGTGAACCACCTTGGCTGAGTCTAAACTTCCCTTTTCCTCACTTTGGAAATGTGATTTCCCTGAGGGCAAAAATCATGTTATGGAAACTTTGGACTATAAGAGACACTCAAGATCATCTAGTGGTGCTTGCTCAACAAACCCTGAGGCCCTCTTTGTTATTCTCCAAGTGAAAGTAGGTAATTATTTACTTGTTTCCACGGGCTCCTGAAGGACCTGGGTGCAGAGGAAATTTCTCTGTTATTTTGCTTTTGAGTATTGGTAGTCTGCTAGTTTTGTAATTCTCATTCTTCTTTTCTTTTTTTTTTTTATTTTTTTATTTTTTGCAAAAACTCTAACAAGATCTTCAAAGAAACACACAACAAATTGGCATGCAAGCCAGCTTTGAGAAAAAGTAGGGCAGCCTGAGAGGAAAACAGTGGACTCCCCGGAAGAAATTGTACTCGCATTAATTTTTCTATTTTTATTCTTTTTTTTTTTTTTTTTTTGAGCTGGTGTTTGAACACTGCCAAGAATAAACTAGACACAATGGGCTTTGCAAAGGAAAAGAAAAGAAGATAAGGATAAGCATTGAACCCAAATGCCAACATTATAAATTGAATAAAATTTCCCAAATTCTATGAGTGTTTCATTCCTAGCTTTAAAAATGCTATATCTTTAAAAAAAAAAAAACATTAACTCAATACACTCTAGCTACTACTTTTTGTTTTCCATTCCTGATAAGGAGCTATTATAAAGTTTGAGCTAGGGAAACTTTCAAAGTCACCCTTATTTTACTGTATGGTCAATGAGCAGTAAAGTGGCTTAGCCTAGAGACACGGTGGATCACTGGAAGTAGCTGTAGAAGTAGGCACTGGCCTTCTGCTACTCAGACTATTGCCTTTCCCACCAAGTCACACTACCTATTACTAGAAGGTTGTCATTAGAACTTTGCCTTTTTCTCATCTTTCTTCATAAAACCGCTTCCAAGCGTTCAATCATTTTTATTCTCTTGCAACCATTCTCTAAGATTTTCAACATGGCATAAGGTAACAGATAAGTTTTCAATAAAACATAAAATAGTCAGTTCATTTGTTCATAATGATATCAAATATTCTAGCTTTTCTTTTTTCTTTTTTTGAATTGGAGTCTCTGTCATCCAGGCTGGAGCGCAGTGGCAATGATCACAGCCCACCACAGCCTTTACCTTCTTGCCTCAGTCAATTCATCCACCTCAGTCCCCCAAGTAGCTGGGGATATAGGAGCATGCCACCACACCTGGCTAATTTTTAATTTTTTTTTGTAGAGACACGTTTTCACTATGTTGCCCAGGCTAGTGTCAAACTCCTAGGCTCAAGCAATACTCTTGCCTCAGCCTCCCAAAGTGCTGAGATTATAGATGTAGGCCACCCTACTCAGCCTAGCTTTACTGTTTTTCTATTTGCCCTAGGAAAAACAATTCTTTTGCTATTTTCTGACTTAAGACCAAATTATCATACATATTTCTGATTTTGCTCTTTTCCCTCCTTTTTATTTATTTTTTTATTTTATTTTATTTTTTTTTTTTGAGTTGGAGTCTCACTCTGTCGCCCAGACTGGAGTGCAGTGGCCGCTCCCGGCCACCGCAGCCTCGACCTGCTGGGCTCCGGCGATCCTTCTGCCTCAGCCTTCCGAGTAGCCGGAATTACAGGCGCGCACTACCACGCCCGGCTAATTTTTTGATTTTATTGTAGAGATGAGGTCTCGTCTGCCCAGGCGGGTCTCGAACCCGCGGGCTCAGGCAATCCACTCACCTCAGCCTCCCAAAGGCGTGGGATTACAGGCTGAGCCACCGAGCCCGGCTTTCCCTCCTTTTTATATGCTACGGATTGCTAAGATTTCTGAAGTTTAACACAAGAATTTTTTGTCTGTTTGTGTCTTTGGTTTTTGTGGGGTTTTTTTTTTGTTTTTGTTTTTTTGAGTTGGAGTCTCACTCTGTCGCCCAGGCTGGAATGCAGTGGCATGTTTATGGCCACCCCAGTGACAACCTGCTGAGCTCTGGTGATCCTTCCACTTCAGCCTTCCAAGTGGCTGAAACTACAGGTGTGTGCTACCACACCTGTTCTAATTTTTAATTTATTGTAAAGATGAGGTCTCGCCAATTTGCACGGGCTGGTCTTGAACCCTCAGTCTCAGGCAATCCACTCGCCTCAGCCTCCCAAAGTGCTGGAATTACAGACTAAGCCACTGAACCTGGTCTGTTTTTGTTTTTGTTTTTAATTTTATTTTAAACATGTGGGGTACAATTCAGAGTTAGGTATACAAATGTTGATTTTTTTAATGTTCAATCTTGTTGCCTAGTGGCTGTTATCTGTCCATTGATTCAAAAATGAATATATAGGGATGTATTTCATGTCTTGGCAGGACACATTTTTAAAAGACTGATTGACTTTAAAACATTCACCAATGCTGGGCATGGTGGCTCATGCCTGTAATTCTAGCATTTTGTGAGGTTAAGGCAGGAGAAGTGCTTGAGGTCAAGAATTCAAGACCAGCTTAGGCAATATAGCGAGACCTTGTCTCTACAAACAAAGATTTTTAAAAATTAGCTGGGCATGGTGCACTCCCAACTCTAAATAAATAAAATTAAAAACTTTTACCAAATTGCTTGCAATCTACTCTGGCAAAAAGCAAAAACAAAACCCTCAGTACTAGAACATAATTATAGGAAAGCAAAAAAAAAAGTCATCATTCTTCAGATACATAGAAAAAATCATTCTTTAGGTATCATGAAAAATGTCCAAGAAAATAACAGCACTCAATGAACTACTGATTTCCTTTTTCTTATTCTGTGAAATTAAATAAATCTAAGACACCTTTTTATGCTTAGACATTTGGGATGGGGAAGAAGGAGATTGAAGAGAGGTTTAATAATGATCATCAGACTTTCATTGGAAAATAAAATAACTATATCAAAAAAATCCATTGTACTAAATATGTACACTTGAATTTGCACGTCCTTTGTTCATGAGCAGTAATAAGTGTCTGGAGATGAAAGGGATCTCAGACTCTAACAAATATTCTCCTCCTAAGCTCTTGCTGTCTAAGATGGAAAACTGAAGAAATGCAAAATAGTTTAATATAAAAATAGGAAAATTTTAAAAACACATACATATTGACAGCCTTTTTGCTCAACATCTGTCTGTAAAAGAGGAACAATTTTGAGCGATCATTATAAAAAATTTCCTAGAGTGTTGCCTTTTCCTTCCAAAGAATAGAAAGGAAAAAATGAAGAAGAAAGAGGAGCATAAGGGGGAAACAAGGTGCCAAAGGAAAAGACAAAGAGGAAAAAGCAGTGCAAGAGGGATAAGTTTGAAGGCTCTTCCTAAGTTGTGTGAAGACTTCCTCAGAGGTAGAGAGAGGATCCCATTTGACTCCCAAATCACTTTTAACTCTGTAACTTATGCCTTTGCATCTAACTGTTCTTTCTTATCATCTTTCTATACACACTGAAGTTCATCTAGATCACAAAATCAAAAAATATGATAGTTAAAAATACCCCTGAGGCAATCTACCTCCTTTGCTTCACTTTAAAGACAGGAAACTCAGGTAGAAATATGATATTCAATATGTCCAAGAACATATGGATAAAATTAGAAGACATGAATTTATTCTGAAACAAAATTACTCAGGAGGAGGTCCTTTAGATTTAATTTAATAGTATCTAAATATTTAGAAAACATTTATTACTTTTTCTCAACTGTTTAATTCCATGCATACGAAAACATGAATATTGGAAAACTAAGAATTTCCTTTAGATAAATGATGTCTCCAAAGTATCCCTTCCAGATCCTTGGCTTTCTTAACTGGAAGGGTTGGAGCAGACCTGGCTGGTGAAAAGCAAACTTCACTCACTGGGTTTATTTCATGTAGGAGAAACTTAAATATGGAAAATAATTTTAGGGAAAGAAAGTCTCAACTTCAGGCTTTCATGGATTGTAGAGATCTAGAAGGTAATTCACAGAAGGAAGTCAGGATGAACGTAAGACCTTTGTTACAGAATCTACACTGGTAAAATCAGTGTGAGGACTGGCCTGATCTGAATCTCTTGATCATCTAAAAAAGGACAGGACATGATGGACCTAGCACTCCTAAGACACGCAGACTAGAACAAACTGGTTATTGCCTTTCCTGTCAACACATGAAGTGGCACTATTGTGAAAAGAAAGGCCATTCTCTATTGGCATGAATTATCAGGGAAATTTGTGAAATGTCTTTTTCTTGATTTATAAAGTTAGGCAAGCCATCTAGGAAAGAGGGTTGGATGGAACCCAGTGGCTGCACATAAAGACTGAACAGTATCCTCGAGAACCTGTCTATTCCTAACAAGCCAAGTGAAGAATCAAGAATGTGGAAAGATGAAAATATTTATCCTATTCTCTTTTTTAAAAAAAGGCAAAAAAAAAATAAATTGCCCTAGTTTGAATCCTAGCATTTACAGAAAAGAACATGCTGGAAGACACTATCAGAAATCATCAGTCTGTGGGCCACAGTTCCTGCCAGAGAAGCTAATTGTCTTTGACTCATTTTTAATTTGGGTGGATGTGGTGAGAATGGCTGATGTTACTTAACAGCATTTGGGCTTGGAGTTAAATATAGAAAATTTACAAAAAAGATTCTTATCTACAGAGGAGTGGAAAACTTTGTCAAACAGAGGTGAAAGAGCCTGAGAAAGAGAAAGGTGGGAAATGTCCCTTTTTTGTCGCAGGTTGCATCTGTGCACAAAGCTCCCACTGGCTTCAAAGGAAGATCTGTGCCCAAAAGAAACAGTTAAGTGTGCTGTGGGGACTGAATAGTAAGCCCATTATGAATAGCATTGCCCCCTCCACCTCACAAAATGTGTAAATTACCTGAAGGTACTGATGGAAAAAGGACAACCTATTCAAAACTGAAAACAGGATAATTGAAATGTTGTACAAGGTGCAAGGAAAATTAATTATAAACACTATATAACATTTAATACAAGAGAAGTAACATTTGAAACAACAAATCACAAGAAAAATGTTTTCTTTTTTAAAAAAAAGCATAGTTGAAGATAGAAAGAAACATTGTTGGTTCCTCTTCTCTTAAATATACCCATGATAGAGCTTACTTCTAAAAGGAGATTAGGAAAACAAAGGCATATACTTTATAACACAACTGCAATTGTACCCTTTAAATGTATACAAATGTTTAAAAATGTAAATTTCAGCAAGTTTTCTTAAAAACAAAAAGATGTATATACCAAAATATTTAAAGATTTCCCATGCCAGCATATTGGGTAAACAATCATTGGCATCACTATACATTTGAAGTTTGAGTCTCTAAGAATCATTAAAGTTGTTAAGCTCTAACATTTAAAGGGAATCAAATGTAATATATCTAATTGTGAGGAAATTGTCCCATTGTCCTTTGACGATTATATGTTTTAAACATACTCTGTGAAATCACATTCTGATTTTTTGATTTAGGAAATATGATCAGAGTAATTCTACATCAACTCAACCATATATTTTTATCACATTTGCCTTGCACATTTTATATACAGAAAAACTTGAGTTGGTGGTGTAAATTAAACTTAACTTTTTCCCAAAGAGAATCTTTACAAATTCCATTCAAATCAACAGCATTTAGCAAAGGCTTACTATGTGCCTGACTCTTAGTGTGAGGAAAGTGAAGTTGAAGCTAGTAGAGTGTAGTTTCTGTCCTGCATGAACCTCTAGCCTAGTGAAAGAACTCAACATACTTACCTCCATAGAGTACACGACAGAAAATAACACAAAGTTTTTCAAAGGTCAGAACAGAGGAATTAATTTCTGCTTTGGATGGGAACAGGAGTTGTCTTTGAAGGTGAAAGACAAATTTAGAGAATCAGTACAATTTCAAGTGAGGGAGAGTGCCAGGAAAGAATCAGCATTTCACATGTGATTGAGAGGATGAGGGACATCATCTGGAGGAGAAAACACCAAGAGAGAACTGTCAGAGATCAGTAATGAGGCTGATATGCCAGGAGTGTGGGCAGCTTGATAACTACCAAGCACCTTCTTGGGGCTGAGTGGGTCAGGGCCCTTATCTACTATGACTAATACTTTGAACTTGATTCAATGATCAAAAAGAAGTCATCAATTTTTTTGAGCAAAGCCGTAAGTTAACTGAATGGGAATTTGGGGAAAATTGCCTAGGCAGTGGTTTATAATTGGAGGAAAAAGAGGTAAAGACCAGTTCAACTAGTGCCATCATGTTAGAAATAGATAATAAAAGCTTGAACTAGAGCAGTGTCCATGAAGAAGAAAGGGAGAGAGTAGAAGCAAGAATCACTGCAGAGGGATAAGCAGGTTGTGACTCTTCGACATAAGAAGCAATGGGAGAGAAACTTGAGAACGCTGAACCATTGTGTGGGTAGAATGATGCTATCATGAGCAGTGATGACAGGGAACCTAAGACGTTTTCTCTGTTGTTGGATCTTAATTTCACTGCCACAACTGCATTCAAGCTCCAACAAACTGTGCTTAACTTCTCAGGCTTGAAAATAAAGTCATAGAGGCCTTGCCACATTGAGAAATCTAATTTTCTCTTTATCCCACACTACAGAAGCCATGGGCAGTAGAAGATCAAAAATTATCAAGATTCAGTGACTTTCCAAGAACAATAATTCTGAAAACCACACTAAATATATGCCTTGAACTCAACTAGAAAATGGAGTGTCTGACAATCTCTTCAGGTCATTGGCTTATTGGGGAATCTGACCTGAGCATCAGATGGCTGTCATAAAATTCATGTTTCAGTTACTTCCTCTTCCTTTAGCAGGCAACCCTCGGTGATTACTATGAAGTCATGCTCTACCATTGAACCTTATCAGTAGGGGAAGTGTATGGACAGCAACGGGTAGGCAGCTGGAGGTGGCCCTTAAGAACATGTTCAAATAATAGTTTAACCTTTATCATAAACTATATGAAAAGAAAAATAGAGTTAATCAATACTACGGATTACCCACCTGAGTGAAGAAACTAGTATAGGCAGCAAAACAGACAGTAGCCAGAATCATTTAGCAAAAGATATTTGCTTTGTTCCTCTTCTAGATGTTTTCCAAATACACACAAAAATGAGTACAACAAGCTCTTTGTTGTGTCTCTGATTCTAAGACCTTGCAAACACGGCTATGCAATGATTGTTTGCCATACTGGGAAGGAGAGCAGAGCCCTTGAAGCTTGAATTCCCAAATTAAGACACTCCACGTAGGTAGGGATAGTCCCAGTGATCAGGGAGTTCTGATTCAGTTATCAGTTTCAAGAGATGCAATGCCAGGGTAGAACAAGTGTATTGATGTCTGGGGAGCAGAGGAGGTTGGAAGCTGACAAGGAGACCCAGTGTGAGAATATGAAAGACAGTGCAGAGGAGAAGACAGAAGAACAAACAAACAAAATAAGACATAACAAGGATGAGTTCTGAAACAAATTTTGTGAATGTGACTTTTCCATCCTGTCTCCACAACTCTCTTATGTGCCTTTATAGAGATGAGGAGACAGGATGGAAAATCTTTGCTATGCTTGGTCAGCAATGTTCTTCAACATTAACCCTCAGTTGGTATAACAGACATAGTTCAATACCAGAGAGCCAACATTGACATGCATTATCAGTTGTTCAGGCCCTGCCCTGATAGGCACCCTTAATATTTGTTAACATCAAACCCAAAAGCAAACAAGACACAGACTTCACACTCAGCCCTCATTTTTTCTACCCAGAGTTTCATTTTCATACTAACTTAATGACAGTCATCCCTACAAGTCTATTGAGCAATTTGGGTGAACTTCACTAGAAAAGGGCAGGGCTTAACATGTTCACTACTTCCTAGGGAATGCACGGTTTCACTGTACCTGCTCACAGAAATAAGCTTAATCTAGCACCATCCCCTGCTTCACCTTAACAATAAAAATGGCACTTACCAGAAACCTCCTAGACAAAGAAAATAGCTAAAAGACACCCACTAATTACCCAAAGAGAATCGTCTTATAAGCACCTTTTCTAGCAACCCTTAGCAACTGTCCCAGGTGTGATGGTATACCCTTGATCCTACTTGTATATGAGCCACAACCTCCCCTGCCCTTAATAAGACATCTCAGTGCAGAGAGTTGCCTCCTCCTAAACTTGATTCACAATTCAATTTTCTGGGTATTCATTGTGCACCTGCTGTACATAAAACTGCAAGATAAAGGTCTAGATAGTAGAGGGGTGAACTTGAGATGAAAAGATACTTGTGGCTTCTCTTCAATATATCCCATCTCACCTGCTCTCCTTATAATGTGATTTTCCCCCTTTTTGTAATTTTAAAGATGTGGGGTACAATTCAGTGTTAGGTATACAAATGTTCATTATTCAGGTACCCTTGTTGATGAGGTGTGCCTCTCCCTCCCCTGGTAGTTTCCCTCAACTGCCAAACCTGACTCACCTTCCCTGGCAGTTTCCCACTGCTGCCAATTCCCTTCTTATAGTATTATAATTGTTCAAGGTCTGCTTATGACTGAGAACATAAGGTACTCTGTTCTTTATTTCTGTGATTGATCATTGAGTATGATAGACTCTTAATTCATCCAAGTTGCTGCAAATTTATATGTTTGTCTTTCTTTATGGCTGCATAATATTCCATTGTGTATATGTACCACATTTTTTTATCCCATCCAGCTTTGATGGGCAGCATGGTTGGTTCCATGTTTTTGCTTTTGTGAACAGAGCTTCAACAAACATGCATGTGCAGATATCTTTTTTGTAAAATGATTTGAGTTCCTCTGGGTATATTCCCAATAGGGGGATTGCTAGGTCATATGAAATGTCAACTTCTAGTTCTTTCAGAAATCGCCACACTGTCTTCCAAAGAGGTTGCACTAGTTTGCATTCCCACCAGCAGTGTAGAAGCGTTCCTTTTCCTCCACATCCTTACCAGCATCTATTGTTGTTTATTTTATTAATGATGGCCATTCTTACTGGGGTTAGGTGGTATCTCAATGTGGTTTTGATTTGCATTTCTCTATAGATTTGTGATGCTGAGCACTTTTTCGTGTATCTGTTGGCTGCCCATATATCTTCTTATGAGAAGTGTCTGTTCATGTCTTTTGCCCACTTTTTAAAGAGGCTGTTTGTTTTTTTCTTTTTGGAGTGTTTGAGTTCCTTGTAGATCCTAGATGTTAGGCCTTTGTCAGATATACAGTTGGCAAATACAATGTGATTTTTAAAGGGTGGGATATACATCCTCTTTCCTTGATTCTGGGTAAGCCTATGGTCACGGCAGAAATGGTGTTATGCAACATCTAAGCATAAATTATAAAAGGCAATACAGCCAGGGGCAATGGCTCATGCCTGTAATCCCTGTACTTTGGGAGGTGGAGGCAAGAGGATTGTCTGAGCCCAGGGTTTCAAAACAGCCTGGACAACTTGGCGAGATCTCGTCTCTACAATAAATTTTTTTTTAATTGGCACAGCTCCTTTGGGTCCCCTCCCACTGTGGGAGCTTTTCTGTCCTCTCAGTAAATCCTGCTGTCTCAAAAACAAAAAAAATTAGCAAAGCATGGTGGTTCATGCCTGTAGTTCCAGCTACATGAACAGCTGAGGTGGAAGAATCACCCGAGCTCAGCAGGTCAATGCTGTGGTGGCCATGAATGTGCTACTGTATTCCAGTCTGGGTGACAGAGTGAGATTCTGACTCAAAAAAAAATACATCTTCTGCCCAGTTCTCATGAGATACTTGGGACCCAACTGCCATACTCTGAAAGACTCTGTGGAAAGACTAAGCGTGAGTGTTCCAGCCAGAGTCAGACCCAGCTCAGAGCCAATATCAAATATTGTGCATGTGAGCAGCTGAGTCATCATATGATTACAGCCTCTGAGCCACCCCAGCTGATCTTGAGTGGAGCAAAAATAGGGTGTTCCAGTTGCAACCTCCTCAAATTTCAGATCTGTGGGCAAAATAATTGCTGTGGTTGGTTTAAGCCACTAACTTTTGAGGTATTATTTTTACATAACAATAGATAACCAGAACAATATACATAGCATGATCTTGGAAAGCTTACAGTCAATTCAGGGAGAAAAGCATGTTCACAGATGACTATATCATGCTAAGGTATAACACAAGTACCTTAAGAGATCCATAAAGAAAAATCAATGTGTATGCATATGTGTGTATATCTGGCTTAGCATAGAACATTTCTAAACACATTAAATTAATAGTAGTTACCTCTGTGGAGTAGTGCTGGGGTGTCAGGGAAGGAAGATTCATTTTTGTTTGTCTATCTCTTTGAATGTTTTAATCCTTACCTCGTATATGTACTTCTGTAACTTAAAAAACAGCTTAAATTTTTAAAATATGGTAAAATAAAAGGGAAAGAGCTAAACAAGTGCTGTAGATACCCCATGGGCATCACACTAAAAGTGCTCCTTAAGGACAGTATGCAACTAAGCTAAAGGAAATCACTACATCTCTCTGTGCCTCAGTTTTCACATCTATATAAAAATAGTACCTATTTCATAGGGTTTTTTGAAAATAAAAATGTCATAGAGCTACCTGACATAATAGTAAGCACTCAATAAATATTAGTAAAACTATCTAAGAAACCTTGACCCGCTGAGCAGTGGCATGGTATTTGGACACAGGGTCCCAAGTGGCAAAATCAGACTGTTATTTTAGAGAGAAAAACATTTTTTTCTTCTCTTTATATTAAAGAATAAAAAGGAATCAACATTTTTGGTGCAATTGTAAGGGAGAATATAAAGCAACTTTGATAACAAAGTGATAATTTCTGCAAATGTCATATTGACTTACATTTTCCAAAACGCAAAAAGACCACTAAATTAAAACCTTCCATCCCACTTCCCCATTCTGCTTCCCCTTCTTCATGGTGTTCACTGGGTGCGACAAGTTTTCTGTGTATTACAGATGACTACCGGCCATAGGTGGATGAAAGATTGTGTTTACAATGGTTTTACATGTAAATTTAGCTTCTCTCCGTATTTTAAGAAACTGGACATCATCTCAGTCATTTGTCTTCCTATACAGTTTTCCCATTCAAGTTTTACAGAGTGGGGTAGATCACGCAAAAGATTGAGTGGGGTAATTTACCTTCTTCTCCCTCAGAGAATCCCATATTCTAAAAAGATTGCAAAAACATAATCTAGTTTCAGAGGTATGAAGGGTTGGTAGTCTAGGGAAATGAGGAATGTGGGATTGCCCATGAGATTATATGATATGAGAGCATAACCATAGTATTTTCATAACTGACAATGAGTTATCTCAAGTCTTGTAGATTTCGGGGTAATGGCATCATCATTCTGCTTGCAAAGTCAAATGAGTAATGAGCAGTTCCTCCATGATTCGGGGACTTCTGTTGTTGTTTCCTGTTTGGTTTAACTTACCCAAGTATCTTAGAAACAGTTGAAATCTTGTTTCGGCTGCTTAAAGGTGTCTGGGCTTTATTTTTTTTCTTATGAACCAGGTGTTTGACCTCATGCAAATTTCTAGCATTTCAGGAAAAAAATTATGAAATTTTTTAACTTATGGATTATACCAGCTACTCGAAATATAAAATAACTCTCTATCCCCACAGTGATTTTTTTTTTAAGGAAAAGCCATCCAAAGAATAGAGAAATTATACTAAGTGTAGTCAAAAGACATCTTGTTGAATTTTATTAGTATAGCCGCTTTAACCCTCTATTGCTACAAACTTGGGTGAGATTAAATAAACTAAGAGATTGACAGAATAACAAAATCTTTCTGATTTCATCACTGTGTAGTGAACATGAACAAATGTGTATGTGAATTGCAATGACTGTGAAGAGTGGGCTGTACAAAGTGCATACTTGAAATTCTCAAAAATATATTAAATCGAATTGTATAACAGCATAAAGTGTCACTAATTAGTTCTCTATGAAGTTTTTAAAGGAGGAAAAGTCACCTACAAGTATTCTGTGACAATATTTACCTAGGACTGTTAAATGCTGGTTCAGATCATTAGCAAATTGTACACTGTATTTATGTGATACAACATAGTCAACTCATGTTGATAAAACATAGTCAGCCCCAGGTCTTCCAGACCACACCCATCCCCCATTTCCAGATAACAATGAGCCAAAGGTTCTCTTTGATACCCTCTAAGTACCATTTTATCATAAATCATTAGCACGAAGCTACTTAAACATACAGGCTACTGGGGTTCACATTACTGCAAAACAACAATAAGAAATACAGTCCCAGCCAGGCTCGGTGGCTCAGCCTGTAATCCCGTGCCTTGGGAGGCTGAGGTGAGTGGATTGCCTCAGTCCGTGCGTTCGAGACCCGCCTGGACAACTTGGCGAGAACTCATCTCTACAATAAATCAAAAATTAGCCGGGCGTGGTAGCGCGCGCCTGTAGTTCCAGCTACTTGGAAGGCTGAGGCGGAAGGATCGCCGGAACCCAGCAGGTCGAGGCTGCGGTGGCCAGGGCGGCCATTGCACTCCAGTCTGGGCGACAGAGTGAGACTCCAACTCAAAAAAAAAAAAAGAAAGAAAGAAAGAAAGAAAGAAATACAGTCCCACCAGCCCGTAGCCTGTGGCTAAACACATCTTAGCCTCTGGGGTCACATCTCTTTCTCCACCCTGCCTCTTCAATACTCTGACTAGAAACAATAGGACACGTGCTCTAACTTTCTCTCTTCTAGGTAAGAATTTTCTACACTTCTTACCTACCTGCCAAAGCATACACACCAGGGTACAGTCTCTTACCTAGAGTAGAGAGTGAACATTTTAAACTGTTTCTTATGCATTCTGTCTTACTCTTCTGCATGTGCCACATTATGTGTATTAATTCAATGCCTCAATGTTGTGTCTTGAGCCTAGGATGCAATGAAAAACTTGAGAGGTCTCTAACTTACTTTCTATCATGGAATCTGTCCACACAATGGAATCTTATTAGTACATGAAAACCCTGCTTATTCAGGATCTAGATCATTGAAATGCTAAAGTGAGCAATTCTAATTTTGTGGCCAAGAGAGAAAAAATAATTTTAAAATTTTTTGTCACAAATTTTTTTTTTCTAGTAAGGCAATTCTGAGCATATCAAAGAGTCAGTATATTTACAAGGTTATATGGAGATGGCTGGGGTTAATTTTGACATGATAATCCAAGCACTTCTCTCCCTATCCCCAAGATGGATGGTTTCAACTACAGTATTTAAGATCTTTTTTTTTTTTGCCAAGAATTAACAGCCCTAAGCCCATATCAACTGACACACAGTAGGTAGTACAAACAAAAATAAAACAAAATTGAAAACCAGTATATGGTGACACCTCTGACCTAGGATGGAATGATCAGGCCTCCTCGCTGCTTGCTGATTCTAGAGTCTGACACACTGTGTTTTCCCTCCATTAGGGACTGCTTGCCCTCAAGAAGACCCTTTGCCCTGAAGCTTGTGATTACGTCAAAGCCACCAGACCAGTCTGGCTGTTCCAGTCATGTTGCTGCCAGTGGTTCCCAAACAAGGAAGCACAACTGGCATCTGGCTTTTTGAATCAAAGGAATTGAGCACTGTTTGTGCTCAGTTGCAGTTTGGTGTTAAAGATGGTATGTTAAGTATTAAATGTAGCCAGGCATGGTGGCTCACATCTGTAATCTCAGCACTTTGGGAGGCACAGGCGAGAGGATTGCCTAAACCCAGGGGTTCAAGGCCAGCCTGGGAAACATGGCAAGACCTCATCTCTACAATTAAAAAATATATCTGCCGGGCATGGTAGCGTGCACCTGTAGTTCTGGCTACTTGGAAGGCTGAGGCGGAAGGATACCCTGAGCTCAGCAGGTGGAGGCTGCAGAGGCTGTAAGCATACCACTGCACTTCAGCCTGGGTAACAGAGTGAGACTCCCATCAAAAAAAGTTTTAAATGTGTTCCATGTGCTGAAAATAATATTCAGTAAAACAAAGTTTTTAAAACTCTCTGAGCCTCAGTAACCTCAACTAAAAAATGAAGATAATAATATTTGTTTTTGCAGGGTGTTCTGAAGATATTTTAAAAATGCCTAGGGCAGCACCTAGTACATACACACATACATAAAAAAGCCTTAGTAACAGTAGCAGTAGCTTTAATAAAGATATATTTTTTATTTTGAAGATGTGGGGTACAATTCAGGGTTAGGTATACAAACGTTCACTATGCAAGTACCCTTGATAATGTGTGCCTCTCCCTCCCCTGGCACTTTCCCTCAACTGCTAATCCCGCCCCCCCCATCCCCTGGAGGTTTCCCACTACTGCCAATCCCTTTCTTATAGTATTATGATAATTGTTCAAGGTCTGCTTATGAGTGAGAACATATGGCACTCTGTTCTTTGTTTCTGTGATAAATCACTGAATATGATAGACTCTAAGACATGAATAGACACTTCTCAAAAGAAGATATATGGGCAGCCCACAGACACATGAAAAAGTGCTCAGTCTCACTAATCATCAGAGAAATGCAAATCAAAACCACATTGAGGTACCACCAAACTCCAGTAAGAATGACCATCATTAATAAAATAAAGATATTTTGAATGATAGCAGGACAATGATCAGAAGGGGAAAACAAGATGAAATCCCAGCTATTACAGATTGATCAAGCTAAAGAACAGGCATGACAAGCATTAGGATGCTGCAGATCAAGACATCTGAGTCAGTGAAGTCTGCTTCCAAACAGAGCAGAGATGAATCTACAGAACACACTCTGGAGAAACGGCAGCATCACTTCAGTCTCATCCACACAGATCTTTTCCAATGAGGTTATTCACTAGATGGGTCCGTTATAAGAGTTCACACTACTGGCCTCAAACCAACCTCCAGAGAAGTTAGATCTGCAGTCAGACCTCAGAAGAGTCCTTGGATTCAGTGAGATGGATTCAAGATTTTTGATATGAAAATAAATCCCTTTTATAATATTTTTCTTTTTTACAGGTATCAAATAATACTGAGAAAACACCTCCAAAATTTCAACAATGCCATCATCACCAATAGCAAACATAGATGAAAGATTTGTATTTCTCCATTGCTTGACAAAAGCCAGACAAGATTGATTTGAATGATTTACTGCTCTTTTGTCCTGTTATTTCTGGAATCCCAATGCATTCCATGGAGGAGGACCTGGAACCATCAGACCCACTGCTTTAAGCCTTTCTCTTTCAGGTTCTAGATTACTTGCCTGGGTAATTTCCTGATTACCCTTTCTAAAGGCCAGGTTGAGTGTCCCTCTTATGTACTATGTTTCACCACAGCTGGAAAGTTTTTCTTACCACACTGTACTGTAATTAGCTCTCTTCTCTCTATTTCCCCTAGACTGTAAGCTCTCTGAAGTAGAGTCTCTTTCCTCTTTTTCACTCCATCTCCGGCAGCTAACAGAGTGCCTGGCAATGGTTGATGTTCTCTCTCTGTCTCTCTATTTGTTAAATGAATTAATGCTAGCTACAGCTAGAGGCAATGGTGGTGGGGTATCTATTGGAGGGTTGTTGCAACAGGGACTCCAAGAGGGAACAAAGGGACTTATGTGACATGGAGTGAAATTCGAGGCTGACGCAGCTCCATACCTCTAAAGAGACTTAATGACTCCAGAGGCATTTGAACCTACCTGTAGACATTCCCATTTTAAATCAGCATTTGGTAATTCTTTTGTGACTTTTATACTTTAAAAAGCAGCAACCAGAATCATAGCTACACTGCCAGTAGGTATGTACTCATGGAGAGATGAACTGGTCCAAGGGACGAGATGTTCCTGTAAATAGGCACAATACCACTGCATTTGAAAATTTGGCACTTTGGGAACAGTATTTGGTGACAGCCAAAACTGCCTTCAGAGAGAAAGTGGAGATGGAAGAAGAAAGAAAGTGAGAGTGGAGGAGTGTGAATACATATGTATCATCTTCTTGGCTCAGCAGAGCAAAGCAGCAAAATAATACACATGCCGTGATGATTAATGCCCTGGGACTCAGTGACATCATGCTTCAGAGAGCCAACAACCAGCATCTCATATCCTGGGTTGATGGTGAACCCAATGTAATCTTACAGAAACTGAGTGGGAAAATAAGTGTTCCTTTCTATATAGAACAGTTCAGTGATAATGCAATGGAAAATACAGTTTTAAATATACTTCCTTTCTGTAAAAGTTCATTAGACATAAATAATTGTTTATGTGTTAAACAAAATATATTGGTACCTCCTAAAAAGAAATGAAAGTAAACAACAATCTTTTCCACCAGGCCTACCTAGTAGCCACTGACTATTGGAATATGGGATTAGGTAGTGGTAGGTAGGCTAGGGAGGGAGGGCAGGACTGAGACCCCTGGGTAATTTGAGTAGACAAGTAGAAACTGAAAGAATGAGCTTGAGTGTGTGGACCAGGGACCCATTATACCAAGAACAAGCATGTTTTCCTGACTTTGGGAGTGTTTGCTTAGAACCAGAAATCCAAGTGAGAACTAAAAGTGAGGGACATAAATTTTTCTAGCCATGGAACAGATTTTACAGGCAAGAGATAAATACATCCAACTTCCTGGGGAGAAACATGTTTGAAGAAAATAATTAGACATTCAAACTTCTCTAAAATATTGTAGAAAGTCCAACTGAAGTGAGGTAAAGAAAGTTGGAAACTTTCATATATTTAGACCACAGAAAATTAAAGCAATGGCTAATAGACTAATTACATCTAATTTGGCTGCCGCCACACCAAAAAAAAAAAAGGTTGTTTTTTTTTAATATAGCATGAATTGGAAAGGTTATAGTCTAAAAACAGAGAAAAAATGTTAGAGATGGAATTCCAAGAATCATTTTTTGGAAGACATCTTAAACAAAATATTATTTTTTTAGATGTAAAGTTGAAAACCTATGTGACATCTATAAAAATGTGAATTTGGGCAGAGAACTGGTTTGTTTCCGAAAAACACTGGCTTTTATAAACATGTCCCAAGAGAGAGAAGCACAAGTCTTTCCTCACTGCAGTTCTATATATCCCAGGAGTTAGCCAAAAGCATTAATTGTTTTAGTATTTTTACGTGCTTTAACTGCCATTCCAATCCAGTCATCACTTCAGAATTGAGATCACATCCATGTGCCTCTCACCATTCTCAATTATATGCCCTTGTTTCTTTGTCTGTGTATTTCCTGTTGTGTTTCTTTTCCTCCTGCTTATGGAGGATCCCACCACCACCAAAAACCATCATGAACATTTGTCATAGTCCTTTTAGTTCTTTTTTGTTATTATTAATTTTAACCAGATGAAATAATTATGTATGATTATGTACCATTTCTTGTTACACTTAATACACTATCTTATAACACTTTTTGTTACACTTAAACAATAACACTATCCACCATCATTTTTCTTTTATCATTAGGTAAAATCACATAATTTTAATTGTGATATGATAGTATATCCAATAGCTGTTTCATAACTTTCCAATTATTATTATCTAATTTATTTTTATTAAATATTCAGTTGTTTCTAATATTTCACTGTTAGAAATAATGATGTGATAAAATTTGAACATAAATCTTAGTCCACATAACTATTTTCTTAGGATAAATCCTTACATAAAGAAATACTGATTTGAAAAATATGGCTGTTTTTGAACTCTTAATGGTTAATACTAAATTATTAGCCAAAAGACTGTACATGAAATCACTGGTCCTACAGAACTCCTAACAATTTTGATTATTACCAGTTAAAAATATTTTCTAAAATATTCTCTGTGGAAAATGTTTCTTAATTTTTGCTTTAATTTCATTTTTAATTGCCTTTCTTGTATTACAAAAGAAGGTATTTCTTTCTTTTTTTTAATGCAAAGATGTGGGATACAATTCAGGGTTAGGTATACAAACATTGATCATGCAGGTACCCCTGTTAATGAGGTATACCCCTCCCTGCCCTAGCAGTTTCCCTCAGCTGCCAATCCCTCCAGCCCACCAACAGTTTCCCATTACTGCCAATAGCTTTCTTATTGCATTATAATTGTTCAAGGTCCTCTTATGAGTGAGAACATATGGAACTCTGTTCTTTGTTTCTGTGATAAATCACTGAGTATGATCGATTCCAAATCC
Organism: Cephalopachus bancanus; assembly: GCA_027257055.1. NCBI lineage: Eukaryota > Metazoa > Chordata > Mammalia > Primates > Tarsiidae > Cephalopachus > Cephalopachus bancanus. The sequence goes on from JAPVLO010000035.1 coordinate 6,195,607, forward strand.
ATCCAGGTTGCTGCAAAGTTCATATATTTGTCATTCTTTATGACTGCGTAATATTCCATTGTGTATATGTACCACACTTTTCAGAACCCTAAAGGTCAATACCTTAAGAAATAAGATAGACAAGTGGGACCTCATCAAATTAATGAGCTTCTGCAAAGCAAAAGAAACCATCAAGAGAGCGGGGAGACAGCCCACAGAATAGGAAAAAATATTTGCCAACTGTATATCTGACAAAGGTCTAACATCTAGGATTTACAAGAAACTCAAACGCACCGAAGGGAGAAAAGCAAACAGCCCCTTTTAAAAAGTGGGCAAAAGACATGAATAGACACTTCTCATAAGAATATACACAGGCAGCCAACAGACACATGAAAAAATGCTCAGCCTCACTCATCATCAGAGAAATGCAAATCAAAACCACATTGAGATACCACTTAACCCCTGTAAGAATGGCCATCATTAATAAAATAAACAACAACAGATACTGGTGAGGATGTGGAGAGAAAGGAACACTTCTACACTGCTTGTGGGAATGCAAACTTGTACAACCTCTCTGGAAAACAGTCTGGAGATTTCTGAAAGAACTAGAAATTGACCTTCCATATGACCCAGCAATTTCCCTATTGGGAATATACCCGGAGGAACTCAAATTACTCTACAAAGAAGATACCTACACACGAATGCTTGTTGCAGCTCTATTCACAATAGCAAAAACATGGAACCAACCATGTTGCCCACTGAAGCTAAAAGAAAGTATTTCTTTCACATTTTGTTTATAGTTTATTAGTCTCTTCTAGTTCTGCTTTTGCAATTTTCTTACAGATATGTATAAAAGACACAATTTCTTACATGTGTTAGTTATTATTTGTCTTTTCATTTTGTTTATGACATACAGAATTTTTTTCATTTTTATCTCTCAGATTTTTCCTCTGAGATTTTCTTAATTTCTTTTAAGTTTAGAAAATCTTTTTCCACCCAGAGATCAGATAAATATTCATCTATATTTCTTCCAAGTTATTTTTGTTTAACTCTTTAATCCACTTGGAATAAAATGAGTAAGTATTTTTAAAGGGAGGGCTGAACTGGATTTTTTTAACTAAAATAACCAATTTCTCCAAATAACATTATAAAATTGCCTATCCCCTGTCTCACTGATTTATGATGTTTCATTTATCCTATTCAACTTTCCTAAATTCTGTTTTCAACCTATTTATTTTTATTATAAATAGAGCCCTGATTTTACCAGTGCTTTGTTGTTCTTGCTATTGTGGCTTTCTGCGACCCAGAGTAACTGAGAACCCTACTTTGAAGCCAGGGCACTTGTAATCATATCTCAACTTTAGCTTACTAGCTATTTAACCGTGAGTTAGTTATGGCCTGTGACTCAGTTTCCTTACATGTAAAACGGGTATACCTATATTACCTCACTCATGATGTTGTTATAAAGATTAGACTGGTTAGTTATGCAAATATCTCTTATATTTATAGAGAAAAGTCTGAAAGACCAAAGGCACAACACATTCTGTAGCTAAATGTGAAAGAATAACACAGTAGGCAAATAGCAGTTTCGCTGAAATGGCTACATTTCTGAGAGCTATACCATGTCTCACTTGCCAGCTTCAATTTTGTCTTCCTCTGCTTCTCATAATCTGGTTTAAAGAACAACTAAAGTGTGAACACAGAAAATAGTGTTCTAAGAAAACAGAAACCCAGCTTTTGGGGAGTGCCATTTTTCTAGGTAATAGTCACTGCAGATTTGCATCAGAACAATAACTGTAATACATAGTTCTCTGCAACATTGGAAGTAGATTCGCTATCAAGGAAAAGGCTTCCAGGAAGAGGTAGCCTCTTCTCTCCTATCTGTGCTGCTTCCTAGTCATCTCATGATTAGTATCAATGAGTACAAACTACATAGAAAAGACTGAACTATATCTACAATTTGCTAGACATTCTTTGTCTGAGGGATAGAGTCATATAACAAAAACATTACTCTGTTCCAAACAAAGGTGAATAAAACTATTATCTATTTAGAAAGCCAATTTCTTTGTTTTGGCTACTTCTAACTCTTTATAATAATACCTTTAATTTTCATTACTTTTTAATGTATTTTATTTTTAGAGCAGTTTTGGATTCACAGCCAAATTGGGTGGAATGTGCAGAGAGTCCTTATATACACCCTGCTTCCACATACACACAGCCTCCTCCACTATCAACATGTGGCACCAGAGTGAGATATTTGTTACGGCCACTCTGTGACTTAGTTTCCTTTTCTACAAAACGGATACACCAATATTACTTCCCTTATGAGTCTATCATAAAGACATTTAATACACCTATATTGATACATCATTATCACTCAAAGCTCATAGCTAACAGTAGAGCTTTTGGTGTTATACATTCTCTGGGTTTTAACAAATGCTTAATGATACATGGCCAACATTTTAGTATTATACAGAATAGTCTCATTGTCCTAAAAAATTCTGTGCTTCATATCTTTTTCTCCCACTTAATCCCTGATCTTTTTACTGTTTCTATAGTTTTACCTTTACCAGGATATATACAGTTGGAATCATTCAGTATGTAGCCTTTTCAGATTGGTGTTTTTCATTTAGTAATAATGCATGTAAAGTTCTGTCATGCATTTTCATGGCTTGATGGCTCATTCCTTTTTAGTATGGATTAACATTTCATTATATGGAAGTGCCACAGTTTCTTTATGTATTCACCCCTTGAAGGACATCTTGTTGCTTCCAAACTTTGGCAATTATGAATAAAGTTGCTATAAACATCCATGTGCAGACTTTTGTTTGGACATAAGTTTCAACTTATTTGGGAGAATACCAGGAAGATTGATTGCTGGATCCTATGGTAAGAGTATGATTAATTTTGTGCAAAATTGCCAAACTGCCTTCCAAAACAGCTATATCACTTTACATTCCCATCAACAATGAATGAGAGTTCCTGTTGCTCTACATTCTCATCAGCATTTGTTGTTGTCAGAGTTTTGGATTTTTGCCATTCTTATAGGTGCATAATGGTATCTCGTGATTTTAATTTGCAATTCCTATTGACACGATGCTGAACATCTTTTCATATGCTTATTTCCCATCTCTCAATCTTCTTTGGTGAGGTGTCTGTTAAAATCTTTTACACATTTATTAATCAGGTTTTTCGTGCTATTATTATTGAGTTTTACAATTTATTTGCAAGCTTTGGATAACATTCCTTTATCAGATATATCTTTTGCAAATGTTTTCTCCCAGTCTGTAACTTTCCTTTTCATTCTCTTGACAGCTCTGTCACAGATCAGAAGTTTTCAATTTTATATCAATTTTATGCCTTTCAAGTGCAAAAATTAATAGGCTATTGAGCTCAAGTTTTCTTGTTACCCCATAATTGGCAATTAGGGTCCTAATATCAGGATAGAGAAGCTGGAGAACTGATAACGACTGGAGGCAAGCACCTCCTGTAAGGCTTATTAAGAGGTAATAATGGATAAAGGATCTGCTGCCTTTAACTATCACCCTAATCTATGCTTCTTTCTCTCCAGTCAAGTCCAAAAGAAAGACATGAGGGGGGAAAGAGAAGCAGGAAAACATCAAAGGTGTAAGGTGGCTTTGGTAGGAATGGGAATGGATTAATGCCGCAGTTTTCTATCCACTCCACCAAGAACATGCCTCTCACCACAAAGCCAAGTGTGGGGGCTGCCAAGAGAAACATTCTTAAAGCCTGTAGGAGGGAAGACCAACATTTCATTTCTAGCTTTGACATCTGCACCTGCAGTGGCCTTGACAATCCACTCCCTGTATCTATTTGACCTGAGGAAAAAAAGAGACTTAGGAAAGAGAGATCACAGCCTTGGGCAACCCACAAGTGTATGTGCATGGGCCATGTGAACTTGAGGGAAGTAGCTAGGTTTGTGTTATCATGACATATTCCATCCATGAGAGCTCGCCTTTGAACAAGTGAACCCAACAGGTTGAAGTTGGGGGGAGTTTACATAAGTGAGATCTTACTAGAGCTGGATTTGCCATATCAATTACAATGCAGTAGAGAGGTGCCCAAAAGCTTTATAAAAGCTCTCCTAGCCTACCAGTCTACATTAACTAGAGAAACAGCAAAAAACTCTCAGAAGACAGATGACAACTACACTATTAAATGTGAGAGATTTTTCTTTTTTCTCCCCAAATCACTCCAAACTATGGAACCCTAGAAGAAGGAGAGGGAGACTGTATCCCAGAGGCAGACCACACCCCATCTTCTATTCCTGAAATCTTATACCTGATCTATGATGTCAGAGGAAATGTTCTAAGTTAGGTTGAGATTGAAGTTTTTATAACACTGAATTGTTGTGTTTTTGTTTTTCCTTTACACAACTGACCAAAAGATCATGGTATCGGCCCAAGGAAAAGAGAAATTTGACTAAGTTTAAGTGGGGAAAAAAGTTGTTACTTTTATGTATATGCCTCAGGCAAGTTCAGATTATTCAGTACATTCGTTACTCAAAGTAAACAGAATAATATGCTATTGCCATTGGAAAGAGAACTACTTCACTGAAGTGATCACAAGTGAAAAATGAAGGAGTAGGACACTAAATATGCACTCCATATTGTATTTTTAATAAAACTTGGAAGTCTCTAAATCAAAGAGTAGACTATATAGGATTAATAACAGTGCACTCAGTATAGCAGATTTACAGCATGTTATTATAGTAGTAGATACATGAATTATAGAATTAGAAAGACCTGGATTCAAGTCAAATATTTTGATGAATGGTCCTCAATTTGGTTTTACCTGATGTTTTGTCAAGAATTAGATTGAAACCATAAATTATTGAGAAAGCTATCACAAAGATGTATTTTAACATAATTGAAAGTATTCCCTTCAAACAATTTTGAAATTTTATTTTTTTCAAGATATTAAGTCATACATTTTACCCACTATCAATAACACTTTTCATGGCATTATTTTCTCATCTGAGGTAGAAGCAAATAATAAATAGGTCACATATACACTAATAATAAACTAGTACAATAATGTGATGATGTTTCACATAACATTTAAAAACGATGACAATGTCTCATGTCATCAAGAAAGATTAATTGTGTAGGTAGAATTTGAGATAGGCTTAGCAAGATAAGGAAAATATTTCTAACTAAGGAGGTTGAAACTATATAAAAGGCAACGGCACGAAGTTAGGAATATATTGGGAGAAAGGACACACAGGATGGTGTGAAGATGCTACAAAGACATTACCAAGCAGATTTTTAAATTCTTTCAAATATATTTCATTATAAATTAATTTTTTAGCCGTGCTCGGTGGCTCAGCCTGTAATCCCACGCCTTTGGGAGGCTGAGGTGAGTGGATTGCCTGAGCCCGAGGGTTCGAGACCCGCCTGGGCAGGCAAGACCTCATCTCTACAATAAATCAAAAAAATCAGCCGGGCATGATAGCGCATGCCTGTAATTCCCGCCACTCGGAAGGCTGAGGTGGAAGGATCGCCGGAAGCGGCCACTGCACTCCAGTCTGGGCGACAGAGTGAGACTCCAACTCAAATAAATAAATAAATAAATTTTTTATAATGAAGTAGTTGTCATTATCTTATTTGCACTAAGAAAACCAATTAAGGCATAAGTAAATCATATGATTTTTACTAAATCACTCACCACACATGAAGAGTCAAATCCAGATTATTTGAGTTTCTAGGTTTATTGTCTTTCTATTACTTTGTAGGATTCTTTAGCATTAACTTGGATTAAATTGGTGATTTAATCCATTTTTTAATTCCGTCTATAAAAATCCTCATGTATTTACTACCTCTTTGATCTCTCAGGATCCATACAGAAAATGCCCACAATAATACCTCCTAACAGGGTTACTGAAAGGATTAATGGTGAAATGTGAACTGGCAGATGATAGATGCTCAAAAAATGATGGCTACTATTGTCAGCATTTTTTCTTTATCATTTATTCATTAGTGCCATCTATTATTGTGATTATTTATGGAGAAGATGCTAGTAACATCCAGAGACATAAGCACTGGTAAAAATGCATGGAAGTTGAAATTTTGAATTACGGCATAAAAACAAAACAAAAAATTATAGTTCAGGGTAAACAAAAGTCCTCAAAATAGCTACCATGTGGCAGTAACTTAGGTGCCCTAGTTTTTCTCTGCAGGTGAGAAAAATATAAAATGATGAGTTTTACCCTATTTGACTTACAGCAGTGTCTCAATACTAAATGGGTACTCAGAGAGAAGACTAAGACCCAGAGCATCTAAATGATTTGCCAAGGAATAGTCTGATCACACCTCGCCCTTAATCGTCCTTCATATCTCCCATCTATAACTTGTTGGCCGTTCCTATTATATCATACATTTATATGCCACAAAATTTCATCTTTGTTTTTTTTTAAAAGACACCTAATACATGAATACTGTTTCCTCTGCTCTTGGTGCCTCATTTTGTGGCAAACTTGGCCTTACCACATGCAAGTCAGTCATCCAGTTTAGTTCGACCTGATATCACACTAAATAACCAGACAAGTATTTGACTCATGACAGTCTATCTGATTTGTAATCTCTGTTACTCTCCTCTCTTTGACCATTTTTCCATTCGTTGTTTCTTCCTTGCAGGATGGCAAATAAGAACAAATCACAGTATTTGATGCATTTGACTTTGTTCTCTCTTAGAAGTTCCCAAATGGTTTTCCTGAGAAAAATCAATTAAACTATTGACTTAAATACCATTGTGGGATCAATTATAATTCCAATTAGCTGTGGCATCTGGGTTTCTCATTATCACTCTTGAAAAAAAACTTATGGTGAGAAAGTGTATCTCCTATCCTCACGTTTATTCATCTTCAATTCTAGAATCTGCCTTTAGACACTGGCCTGGATCCTCAAGATACAAGAACTAGCCTTCTGGTTGATTATATCTTGATTCTGTCTGCCCCAAACCATTTTCCTGGCCAGAGGACTTTCTTCAAATCCCATGAGGTACACAATATTGCCCCCTTCTTTCAAAAAGGAGGAACATGTATAGTAAAAGAAAAGCACCTTTCCAAAACCCACAGGGTGTTCAAACTCAGGTTTCTGTGCGCACAGGCACTGCCCTTCACCCAAAATGCCCTGAGTCTCTTTCAAGCCAGTGTCCTGGTATGTTCTATACTCATGAGCCTCTAATGAGATAAACAACTTAGACAAACCAAAGATATGTTTCTCAAAAGTGAGGACCTCTAACATCAGCATGCTTTACAAAACAAAAATTCCAAGGCTTCCACATTCTCCCCACCTCAGACTTACTGAATCAGAATCAGGAGAGGCAAGACCCAGAAACTAGTGCTTGAACACTCTTCAGGAATTTTTACATACTTAAAAGTCTGAGATCCCCTGCCGTGTCTTTTTTAAAGTGTATGGAAATTCTCCCTGTAAACAATGCCCTGACCCCTGGTGGTCCAGACTCAAAGTGTAACTCTGATAGGATTGGATTTGAGGGAGCTTTCAGCTGCCTCTGGCTGAGCTCTGAGGCCTAGCTCACTTAGAAGTAACTAGTTTGTTGACATTTTTTGTGGTAGCCACAAACAGAGATACCCTGTTCAGTCAAAATGTTTATTGATTGTCTATTCTTTACAGATAATACAAAGTTGAAAAGACAGAGTTCTTGTCCTTACAAAGGCTAGAGAGTGGTACAGATTAAAAAATAATCAATTATGTCTCTCACTTCTCTCTCTCTCTCTTTCAGACACACACACACACACACACACACACACACACACACACACACACACGATTGCCATGAGCAGCTTCACTCTGTTTTTGTCACTAGAATATCATGTTTGAGCTCTAGAGAACGTAACTAACTTAATCTTGGCTTATCACCAGCTCTCTGTTTTCTTTCTTCTTAATAAGAAACTTTCTAGATCAATCTCTTGCTTTTTCCCTTCTTCTTGCAATAATGTCACATTCCTGTAATTATTAGACTTTTCTATTATCAAAAATTGCCTAGGTGTCATAAACTCAACATCTGCCTTTACAGAAGACAGCCCCACAGCGAATCTGCTGACCATACAATGTAAGAAAAAACAGAAGAGACCTAGTATCAACAAGTAGAAGTCAGCTGGGGCTCAGTGGCTCAGCCTGTAATCCCACACCTTTGGGAGGCTGAGGTGAGTGGATTGCCTGAGCCCGTGGGTTCAAGACCCGCCTGGGCAACTTGGCGAGACCTCATCTCTACAATAAAAAAATCAAAAATTAGCTGGGCGTGGTAGCGCGTGCCTGTAGTTCCAGCTACTTGGAAGGCTGAGGCAGAAGGATCGCCGGAGCCCAGCAGGTGGAGGCTGCGGTGGCTGGGAGCGGCCACTGCACTCCAGTCTGAGCGACAGAGTGAGACTCCAACTCAAAAAAAAAAAAGAAAGTAGAAGTCCAAAGTACTTAGGAAAGAAAATTCCGAAGACACAACCAGCTTATTCACTAAACACTCGAATAAAGAATTTCCAGCAATAATTCCCTCAATATTTTATTTATCTTCATATATAAAACTTTGTTAAAATTTGTTTTACTTCCTTCCCTCTTCCAGATCCAAAATAATGCATAATAAGAATCAACCCACACATTTCAAAATCAAACTTACCATAGAATTTTAGTTGTCAATCCTCAGTCAGTGGTTCCTCCTGATTTCCAGGCCAGAGCATACAAGGTTTCTTCTACTCTGCTCTACATAAATGTACAGGCCCCTGCAATGCAACAGTTCACCAACATGCTGAAAAGGGAGCACCATCTCACCCTGGTTCATATTGCTCACCTCATCCTTCCTGAAGTGAGTTCCCATCTATTTATTTCAGGACATGGACAAACTGTCTAGTATCAAAAACTCACAAGTAGAGAGGAAAATAAATAAAAATTCAGCAATGACTGTGATTTCAAAGCCCTGTACAAATGAAAAATTCATTCTATGTTGAGTCAAGCAAAGAAAGAAACCATTTCTTATCTGGAGTCATTCCCAAGTAAATGTACCTGTGGCTTTTATGTGGATTCTAAGCTTTCAGCATTTCCAATGCTACTTTCTGTAATATAACCACAAATTTTACTATATTTGCTTTTGTTTTCAGGTAACTAATGAGTATATTTTAGTTAGAAGGAAATTTCCTTCTATAATTGTTTTTAAAACAAAGCTTAAGCCTTACTTTTGATTGGCTTCATGCTTTTAAACTAAAGCTGGACTTACCTGAGATTCTTCTTTGAAGCAGAATAGATATCAGTTATATGGTCTATCTTTTTAACAGAATACCATGTTGGCTTTTTTCCACATGACTTTCATTTTCAGTCCCTAGAAACAATTTGTAAAGAGAACAAATTTGCCACATGTACATCAACTAACATACACATTTGTAACAAGAAAAATATTCCACACACACAGAACACCCCATGGTATGCTTTGGAAAACAAGTCATTTTCAAGTTGTGGAAAATAGGATCTGTTCCTGCCTTTAAGACAAGATCTGCCACCGATAATCTAGTCGTTCTGAACCTGTACGTAACTGGCTATCCCTGTATTAGTTTGAGATATTCATTGTGTGTGATCAGTTGAAAGTTAATATGTTGTAACCTCAAAAAAGGAAAAAAAAAACTCTTTTGCTTGAATTTATTCATAAAGGACATCTATTCTTAATAAGAAACATAGCTTTCATTTTCTAAATCACATCTGAACTGTATCATTATAGTGTTCTTAAAAATAAAGGCAATCTAAAAAATAGTAACAAGTGAAAATAATTGGAAACCATTGCAGACTTGGCCAAGCATATGTGAGACAGAACCTCCTTATTTGCCATCATCAAATATAAAAAATGCGGAGAAAAAATACAATAGTTGAAAAGTTTACTCACATAAAAGAAATCCGGCTTATCTTATGAGTTTCTTGTAACAGAGCTCTAATATTTTGCTGCCAGTGACTACTTTAACGTTTTGCATTATGTGTATAAGCTATGTAAAATTGAGAACCCAGCTGTTTGGCACATACTCCCCATTGCCTATATGACACCTCTATCTCCCCTTTAGGATCTAGCTTGATATGTCTTCACAGATAAGTCTGTTGTCCAATAACTTATTCACAGCTGGTCAAGCACCTCCACCCCTCTAAACACCAGTCTTTTTAAGAGTTACTAATATCGACCTTTCATTTCCCAAAGTCATCCTCAGAGGCCTTAAAGAAACCATTGCGGTGTTTTTTGTGCCCCTACCTGTGCTGTAGTGCTGGAGCTGTCTGGAGAAAGGCAGCAAAGGCTATGCGGCTGTCCTGTGAGAGATCTTGGCCCTGCACGAGCTGGGGGAGGGCACTGTGCTGGCAGCTGGAGGAAGAGGAGGAGGAGGAGGAATTCATGTGCCATTGCAAACAATACACAGTGCCAACAAAAACACGATTCTTTTTCTCAGGAAGTTCAAGGCACTTTGCAAACATTAACTCATGACTCCAAGGAGTCATGGAGCAATTATTACTTTACTGCGCCCTTAAGATAGCCACTGTACACAAAGTCACTAGAGAGTCCATTCACTGTTTCATTAATCCTCAGCTACTTATTGAGTGCCTACTATGTGTTAAGCACTGAAGGTAGAGCCTATGGGCTCCCACACTGCTCCATGCACTTTTGCTACCCAGTCAAGACACTGAGTACCTGGCTACATGACTTCTTACACTTGTTTATACTTTATTTTTGCCCAAATTGGTTTTTCTTTTATAATCAATATTTTTTATTATGGTTTTGTGGGGTACAGTTAAGGGTTAGGTGTACAATTACATTTCATTCAGGCACCCTGTTGATAAGAGGTGTTTCCCCATCCCCAGACAGATATTTGCTACTGTTAATCCCATCTCCCTCCCCACCCCATAGTTTCCCAGTACCGTCAGTCATTTTCTTATAGTATTACATTGGATGTTCAAGGTCCATTATATGAGTGAGAACATGTGATACTCGGATCTTTGTTTCTGTGAGAGGTCACTCAGTATTATAGACTCTAGTTAGATCCAGGTTGCTGCAAAATTCATGATTTTGTTCTTTTTTATGGCTACGTAGTATTCCATCATGTATACGTACCACATTTTTTAAATCCAGTCCTCTTTTGATGGGCAGCATGGTTGTTTCCAGGTTCTTGCTATTGTGAACAACGCTGCAATAAACATACGTGTGCAGGTATCTTTTTTATAGAGTGATTTGAGTTCTTCAGGGTATATTCCCAGTAGGGGGATTGCAGGGTCATATGGGAGGTTGATATTTAGAGCTTTTAGGAATCGCCACACTGCTTTCCACAGAGATTGCGCTAGTTTACACTCCCACCAACAGTGTAGAAGTGTTCGCTTTTCGCCACACCCTCTCCAGCAGCTGTTATTTTTTGAGCTGTTGATAATTGTCATTCTGACTGGAATTAGGTGGTATCTCAGTGTGGTTTTGATTTGCATCTCCCTGATGATTAGTGAGGTTGAACATTTCTTCATGTGTTTGTTGGCTGGCTCGGATGTCCTCTTTCATGCAGTGTCTGTTCATATCTTTTGCCCACTTTATAATGGGGTTGTTTTTTTTCTTTTCTTTTTCTTTTTTTTTTTTTTTTTTTGGAGTCTCACTCTGTCACCCAGACTGGAGTGTAGTGGCTTCTTCCGGCCACCGCAGCTTCGACCTGCTGGGCTCCAGCGATCCTTCCGCCTCAGCCTTCCAAGTAGCCGGAATTATAGGCATGCGTTACCATGCCCAGCTGATTTTTTGATTTATTGTAGAGATGAGGTCTCACTGCCCAGGCGGGTCTCGAACCTGCAGGCTCAGGCAATCCACTCACTGCAGCCTCCCAAAGGCGTGGGATTACAGGCTGAGCCACCAAGCCTGGTTGTTTTTTTCTTTTCAGCACGTTTTAGTTCCTTGTAGATCCAGGATGTTAAGCCTCTGTCAGACCTGGTGTTGGCAAATACTTTTTCCCAGTCTGTAGGCTGTCTCCCTGCTCTCTGGATGGTTTCCTTAGCCTTGCAGATGCTTGTCAGTTTAATAAGGTCCCACTTGTCTATCTTCTCTCTTATGACCTGTGGCTTTTGGGTTTTGTTCAGGAATTGGATGCCAGTTCCAATTTCCATGAGGTTATTTCCTTCATTTTCTAAGGTTCTTATGGTTTGAGGTTTTACATTTGGGTCTCTGATCCATTTGGAGTTAACCTTTGTGCATGGGGATAGATAGGGGTCCTGTTTCAATCTTCTGCATGTGGTCAACCAGTTTTCCCAGCACCACTTACTGAATAGGTTCTCCTCTCCCCAGTGGTAGGTGGTGGAGGCCTTGTCGAAGATGAGTTGGTTGAGAAATTGAGGTTTTGCTTCTGGAATCTCAATTCTATTCCATTGATCTATATGCCTGTTCCTATACCAATACCAAGCTGTTTTGATGATTGTAGCTTTATACTAAAGTTTGAAGTCTGGTAATGTGATACCACCTGCTTTGTTCCTAGCAAACTGAATTCAGCAACACATCTCAAAATCATCCATCATGACCAAGTAGGCTTCATTCCTGGGATGCAAGGCTGGTTCAACACTCGTAAAACCATAAATGTAATTAAATACATCAACAGATGTCAAAACAAAAACCACATGATTATATCATTAGATGCAGAAAAAGCTCTGATAAAATCCAGCACCCCTTCTTGATAAAAACCCTTGAACATCTAGGCATACGGGGAACATACCTCAAAATAGTAAAAACCATCTACGAGAAATCCCCAGCCAGCATACTCCTAAATGGACAAAAATTGGAACCATTTCCCCTGAAAACTGAAACAAGACAAGGATGTCCATTCTCACCCCTCCTGTTTAACATAGTATTGGAAGTCCTGGCTCGAGCAATCAGAGAAGAGGAGGCAATCAGGGGTATCCAAATAGGAAAAGAGGAAGTCAAGTTATCTCTCTTTGCAGATGATATGATTGTGCACCTTGAAAACCCAAGAGAATCTGTCAAAAACCTCCTTACACTGATAAAGGCCTTTGGCAAAGTATCAGGATACAAAATAAATGTACAAAAGATAATCGCATTTCTCTACACCAATAATAAACAAACAGAAACCCAAATAAAAAACACAATTCCATTCACAATAGCCAAAAAAAAATGAAATACCTTGGCATCTTCCTAACCAGAGACGTGAAAGACCTTTACAATGAAAATTACAAAACACTGCTCAAGGAAATCAAAGATGACACAAACAAGTGGAAAAATATTCCATGCTCATGGATTGGAAGACTCAACATTGTGAAGATGTCCATCTTACCTAAGGCAATCTACAAATTCAATGCAATACCCATCAAATTACCAGCAACATTCTTCTCAGACCTAGAAAAGACAACACAGGAATTCATATGGAAACACAAACGTCCAAGAATAGCCAGAACAATCCTCAGCAAAAAAAAAAAAAAAAGCAGGTGGTATCACATTACCAGACTTCAAACTTTAGTATAAAGTGGTCAATCTTAGAATACGTTCCATGCGGTGATGAGTAGAATGTATATTCTGTGGTCTTTGGATGGAGTGTTCTGTAGGTATCAATCAAGTTCATTTGGTCCAAAGTCACATTGAGGTTCCGGATCTCCTTGCTGATTTTTTGTCCTGATGATCTGTCTAGGGTTGTGAGTGGGGTATTAAAGTCCCCAGTTATGATAGTGTTAGAGTCAATATCTTTCTTTAGTTTTCCTAGAAGTTGCTTTATGAAAGTTGGTGCACCTATGTTGGGTGCATATATGTTTAGGATAGATATTTCTTGTTGATGGATTGAGCCTTTTATCATTATGTAGTGGCCTGCTGTATCTTTTTTGATTTTTAGTAGCTTGAAGGGTATTTTGTCTGAAATTAAGATCGCTACTCTTCCTTTCTTTTGTATTCCGTTTGCCTGAAAGTTTGTCTCCCATCCTCTTACTTTGAGTCTGTGGGTGTCATTTCTAGTGAGGTGAGTCTCTTGATAGCATAGATTGTTGCCTGATGATATTTTATCCATTTTGCCATTCTATGTCTTTTCAGTGGTGCATTTAGTTCATTCACATTTAGGCTAATAATTTAAATGCAAGAGTCAATCTCTGTCATAAGGTCCTTACAGAGTTGTTCCTGTTTGTTTGTTGTCTTTCTTCAGGTTTTGGAGTTGGCTCATGTGTGTTATTAATCTTTTGTCTGTACTCTTGTGAAGAATGTTGTTGTTCTTTTTTCTTTTTCTTCTGTGTTCAGTACTTTCTTAAGTGTCTCTTGTAGAGGTGGTCTGGTGGCAGCGTAGGTTCTTAGGGATTGGATATCTGGAAACGATTTCAATTCTCTCTCACTAATGAAGCTTAGTTTGACTGAGTAGGTTATCCTTGGTTGAAATTGTTTACCTTGTAGAACTTGAAGATAGACTCCAGGCTCTCCTAGCCTGAAGGGTTTCTGTGGATAAATCTGCTGCTATTCTAACTGGTCTTCCCTGGTAGGTAGTCTGGCCTTTTTCTCTTGCTGCCTTTAGGATTTTTTCTTTTATAGCTACTTTGTTTAGGCGAATTATTATGTGTCTGGGAGTTGGTCTTCTCATTTGTTGTCTTGTAGGGGTTCTCTGAATCTCTTGTGTTTGAATTTTTTCATCCTTGATGAGATGAGGGAAGTTTTCTTGAATGATTTCATGAAATGTTTGTTCCAGTGTGGTTTCTGTTTCTCTCTCTGTCTCAGGAAGCCCAATTACTCTTAGGTTTTTGTCTCTTGAAGTAATCATTCTTCTCTTGAAGGTTTTGTTCTGTCTTTTTGAGCTTCTTTTCTATGCTTTTGACAGTTTGGGTTAGTTCTGTGTTTTGGTCTTCAAGCTCTGATATTCTTTCTTCTACTTGGCTAATTCTGCTTTCCATGCTTATTAATCTGCTATTCATTTCCATCACAGTATTCTTCACTCCTGTTATTTCTGACATCAGCTCTCTCCTCAATTTTTTTAATTCTCTCCATTAATGTCTTGATGTCTGGGTTTGTTGCATGTGACCAGTCATTCATTCTGGGGGCTCTTCATTGTTTGTGTTCCAGAATCTGTTTTCTCAGTGTCTGATCTCCCAGTGGCCTGTGTGAGACCTATATTCTTCTTTTGGTTTTTCTTCATTTGTGTGGTTTTTGTCCCTCCCTACTTTTTCCTTCCCTCCATGTCACCGTCTTCTTTAATTCTGTTATTCAGGGGTAAAGGGATTGGTTTTACTTCTGTTTGTTCAATCTTCTATTCTTTATGTATGATCTCTTACTTTATTCAATTCTGGAGTTGCACTGTAGGTTGGGGGTGGTCCTTTTTGCAGTTTTGAGATTTACTTAAGGGGGGAGCTGTGATTCAAAATCTATCTGCAGGTCCTGGTATTCGCTGAGAGGTATGTGAATAATCTGGAACCCACTTCCCACTGCCTTGGAATCTATCCATGCAGTGGGGCTGTAGGTTTACTCCCTGAAATAAAGTGTGGTTAGCAGAGGGAAGAGGATGGAGCAGACAGTGGGTTGAAGAGGGGGATGGAGAGATAGAGGAGTAAGGGGGAAACAAACGAGTATGCCAACAAATGGAGAGAGAGACCTATAGTGAAACAGATAAAATCAATAGACCACAGTTACAAACAAAGCACCTCCTATACCCCCCAAAAAAAACATATAGTGATGCTAACATACAAGCTAACCAACCACCTTATTGGTGTGCTGTTCCTCTATACAAAGATATAGTTTACAGAGAGAAGAAAACAGAAGAAAAGGAAGAGGGGAAAAAAGGAACAATACAGTAGGAATAGAATTAAGTCATTAAACTAACAGAATCAATGAAGCACACTCTGAGACTTTTCGTTTAAGTCCAATGTCCTTTCAGTTCTGATTTCTAACTTTCTTTTCAAGCTGGTAAATTCGTTTGCAATTAGGGTCAATTGCCCCTGGTCTGCTGTGAAGGACAGTTCAGATCACCCTCAATTCACCACTCTGGCCTATGTGTTTTTCAAGCTTTTTTCTCCCGTCTTGGTGTTGTTACTTTGAATCGCCAGCAGGTGGTGCTATCCTAGCTACTCGCCCCAGAGGGGGTGGAGCCGAACAGGAACCGACAGAGACTGGAGATGGATGCCTGCCTCAGGGCAGATGGCAGGAGACTCACGACTGGCAGGACGTCTCGGTCGCAGGGGAGATGGCAGTGATCCCAGCAGATCTTCCCTGAAAGGGCTTCAAGAACTGAAGTCATGGATTGCCTCTGGCCCGGGTGGTGCGATGTGCTACCGGCGGCGGCGGTGTCTGCACTGCAGTGGCTGTCCAGTCTGCTGCGATGCCCCAACAGTGGCAAAGGCCAAGCTCTGTATGAAGAGCAGGCTGCGATGTTGGGGTCCGCAGCCCCCGGGGCGAGAGCCAGAGACCCACTGCTGTTCTCCTTTGCAGAGGGTTTCACAGACCAGGTTGCCCCGTCGCCATCTTGCTGGAAGTCCCCCTGCCCAAAATGTTTAATGGAGCATATTCTTCCAGATGCTCATAATGTAGTAAGTGCTGAGCAAACACAAGAAGAAAAAAAATTTGAGGGTGTCTATAAATCTCATTACAATTTTGGAAAATGGAGAATATCAATTCCAAGTGCTTTCTTTTAAGATGCCATAAACAAAGCTTTAATGTGAGCAATCCTTGTCTCTTTCAGTGTTTGTGGTATTGCTACAGGCGAGTCAATATCAGTAATATCACACCGGGTGGCATATATAAATAATCTGTATTTTTAAATCATTAATCAGATAAGCAAGTGTGTTTGGTGAAGCAGAGAGCTTTTATCCATGGGTCTTTTTATGATCTCCTTTTTCTTTAATGTGACAAAATGGCAGATCAGATATAGAAAGTGATTGATGCCATTTCTAAATCCATCTCCTTAGACAACGACCTCCAGATATTTTAATGCATATGGTTATCAGACTAACTGGACAAAAGAGGCTGTTGGCTGCTTTTAAAAAATGCAAGACTTTCTGATGAATCAAAAGGGACTCAAGCTGTTGTCTTTTAAAGATGCAAGCTAAGGATGCTAGTCTGTTCAGGAAGTCACTAAACCAATCCAGCTTGGACTGAACATAGAGACTATTGCAGTTCCCACTTAGAAATGTGCACATATCTTAAAAGTCATAGGAGGCCAGGCTCTGTGGCTCAACCTGTAATCCCAGCACTTTGGGAGGCCAAGGCAAGTGGATCACCTGAGTCCACGGGTTCGAGACCAGCTCCAGCAACTTGGTGAGACTTCGTCTACTCAAGAAACAAAAAATTAGCTTGGCATGGTAGTGTGTGCCTGTAGTTCCAGCTACTTGGAAGGTTGAGGCTGAAGGATCGCTGGAGCCCAGCAGGTTGATGCTGGGGTGGCCATGAGTGTGCCACTGTACTCCAGCCTGAGAGACAGAGTAGGACTTCAACTCAAAAAAAAAAGTCATAGGGAACTATAGTACCATTTAAAACCCAACCTTCTTCCCTCATAAATATAGAATAGAATGGAGGTATAATGTTGATTCACTACTCAATTGCATTGGTTAACACACACACACAAGGAAATTCAAGCTTCACATCTTAGCAACAGCATCTTTATTTGACCCCAAAGTGCCTTTCCAGCCTTCGCCTCACTCTCTTATCATTCTAGCCACATCACAGATTTCCATAATCATACATCTGTCTTGAAGATTACCCCTGCCTAGTTCCAGTACACACACACACACACACACACACATACACACACACACACACACACACACACACACACACACACACACACACTTTGTCCACCTGGAAAACTTCATTCTTCAGGATCAGATGATACCTTCTGGTTATTCCTTCCCCAATTACCATACCACAAGCTAATCGCATATTAATTCATCTCTTTTTATAGATATCTAACTAAAGCCTGAATGCCTCGTTTAAAGATCATACCTTTTTCCATTATATATTCAGAAATTAACATGAATCTTTTTTGAATGTGAGTTTTCTAGAACACAACAATATAGACTTTTTGAGACTGGCAAAATGATCAATTACATTTGGGTTTATTCTTCAGCTGGTTGCACAAATGGGATTTTTAAAAAACCTTTTATTAAGCAGAGCTGTTAATGAAGAAGAATAAAATCAATTAAATACATTATTAAGTTAAAAACTAATCTATTCTTTTTGATTTAAGAGCTACTACATTAATATTAACACCATCCTCACTCAGCTTCTCACCCCTTAGATAGCTAAGGACTTAAGATCCTGGACCATGTTCTATATACCTCAAAGATAATAATAGCACTGAAGAGACAATGATATACCTGTGGAATTGCCATAGGAGGATAAGAAACAGCTAAACAGCAGTGGCAATGCTAGCTGAAAATGACTTATTTCTGGTTTCAAATTAAGCAAGAAGAGAAGAGAAGGGAGGATAGAAAAAGACCCAGAACAAAGGAGGAAAGGAAAGGGAGAGATTGGCTGTTTTAAAAAATTAGCCCTAGAATTAATGGTTGCCATTTTCCTCTTTATGAAAGTGAGGAACAGAGACATTTATATAGGTTGTACAGAACTTAATGATAGGCAGTTGAAGATAAATACTACTTAGCAAAAAAGTTGTTCTACCTCCAGAGGCTCTTGCAAAAATTATTTTTAGGGCATCCTGCTCTTTTTCAATATGTTGAAGAAGATTCACTTCATTATTTAGATTTGAAACATTGATGTCTGTTTTCCAGCATTATGCAAAATAAATTTCAGGAAGCCAATAATTTAACAATGTTGCTAAAGTGTAGAGCACTTTGTACTTCTGTGTGAACCTGTGCACAGCATGTATGCTTAAAACCTCATACTTTTGGTGGGCACAGAAAGTACTCTTACATACATTATTAGTTCACTCTATCCTGACAGCAACCCTTTAAGGTGGGTATGGCATATTTTTACAGATAAAGAGAATGTGTTTCAGAGAGATTTAGAATCTTGCAGAATTACTGTGTAAATCCAGGCAGTCTAAGGATATCCCTGCGGTTCTATCACATAACAACACTATGTGAATACATCTAAAATTATTATAGATGCAGCTTTGATTCTTTATATTTTAAAATGCTGGCACCATATATTTTGCACCCCCATTTACAGATCAAGAGATTTGCATACGATAATGATTTTTTTTTCCTGGATATCTACTGAAAACCCCTGAGAATCTAGATACCATTTAAGGAATGCATTCCCTGGTTAATTAAACTTCATCAACATGAAATCAAATATTTATTTTTAGTTAAGCCCCCAAACTTTCAATCTTAGTTAATTCTTTAGCAGGCAATGCAAATTCATATTTCTCACCAACTCCAGCAGAGGGCAGGATACTCCCATCAACAGCCACCTGGCTGGTGCCTTCAGTCAAGCCAGTGCAGCTCCTGGTAGAGAGCATCCCAGCATTAGAACAATCATCATTTTCTCATCTGGATCTGAAAAGGATTGTGGGCTTGAGCTGAAAATAGGGGCTGTGGGACGTGGCCTTGGAAATATCTGGAAAAGTTTTGCTTTAGATGCTGCCCACATTTTGTTTGGGGTTTGATCTTCAAGATACCTGGAAACTAGCCAACGCCAATTATCTTCCTGGAATTGCTGAGAAGGCTATACTAGGGAATTAATTTAAGATATACCATGAAAATTTCTGTGGGTTATTCTACTCTTGGGCCCCAGACCTTACTTCCACACTTACTATCTCTTCGTCCTTAAAAACTCCTAATAGCTCCCTATTACATGACCTCCTCTGTCTGTCATCACTGCACAACTCCCACTAAGAGGGAACAATGACCTCCTGCCGACTAATTCAGATTCTCCCCAAACCCAAATCAGGGGCTACCTCCTCCAGGAAGTTCCAGGAGATCTTGGCCCATCATCAAGAAATTTTCACTGAGTGTCAAAGAGACAAATCTCTAAGCTAAGCATTTTATTTGGGAATCATGGAATTGCAATTCAGGGTGCGCGCACACACACAGGGGTGAGCTTTGGTATGTTCAAAGAACAAAATGAAGGTCAGGAGTTTTATTTGAAAGAGAAATGTTATGCATTATTTTTAAAGAAAAACTCATTGGCACTAGCAAAGTTTTGAGGAGTTGGCATGCTCTGATTGGTGAGTGACAGTAGTAGGTAAAATTAATCTTAATTAATCTTAATTGGTGGTACATGCCTGTAGTCCCAGCTCCTTGGAAAGATGAGGCAGAAGAATCGCCTGAGCCCAGAAGATAGAGTCCACAGTGAC
The DNA here is from genome assembly GCA_027257055.1 of Cephalopachus bancanus. Taxonomy (NCBI): domain Eukaryota; kingdom Metazoa; phylum Chordata; class Mammalia; order Primates; family Tarsiidae; genus Cephalopachus; species Cephalopachus bancanus. Next base: position 6,215,828 of record JAPVLO010000035.1, read on the forward strand.
TGAGATCATGCCACTGCCTTCCTGCCAAAGCAACAGAGTGAGATCCTGACTCAGAAAAAAATTAATTAATCTTAAAGTAGTCATGGCGGGTTGTTTCAGCAGCTGAGCTGAAATTCTTGAGGAAGTTATGTGTCCCTAATGTTTTCCCCTGATCACTCGACTCTGGTTTAGTGGGGTATGACAAGAATAACTCAATTTGTGTAATTCACTTTTATACTAAGTGAACTACTAGGTAAAGGTTTTGTATCAGACCATTGAGTCCAAAAAGATACATCTAACTCCTTCTAGTCCAGATAGTAGCATGGTAAAGGCAAAATGGAAGAGAGCAAAGATAAATGCCACGATTCACAAGACAGACCAGTGCTTCTGAAGGTGGCAGAATAATTGTACCAATATTCTATCCTAGAGTTTCCAAACTGTGGACTAGAAGTTAGGGATCAGCACTTCAAAGGCTCCCAGAATGGGATGGCAGTAAGAGGAGAAAGAGATGGATGTGTGGGCAGGCTTTGCACCACCTTTCAACCCACTCTCCACCACTCACTTATCCTAACCAGATGAGAGTGATGTCATTTTAACCCGTAACATTTGAGTTCTCCTCTATCTCTACAAAAAAGTACTACCTTCTTCTCATAATTAGTTAGCAAAGTGAGACAGTCTGAAATCATATAAGTATCTTATTTCTTTTTGTTTTTTGGGTTTTTTTGAGTTGGAGTCTCATGTCACCCAGACTGGAGTGCAGTGGCCGCTCCCAGTCACCGCAGCCTTGACCTGCTGGGCTCCGGCGATCCTTCTGCCTCAGCCTTCCGAGTAGCTGGAACTACAGGTGCGCACTACCACGCCTGGTTCATTTTGATTTATTGTAGAGATGAGGTCTCGCCAAGTTGCCCAGGTGGGTCTGACCCACGGGCTCAGGCAATCCATTTACCTCAGCCTCCCAAAGGCGCGGGATTACAGGCTGAGCCACCGAGCCTGGCTAAGTATCTTATTTCTAATTATATTTTTGGACTCTAGTCTTAGCATCAATTGTCATCTCTAAAACAATTATTACTATGTTGTTTATCAAACAGTGATTTTATATAAGGGAGTCCTCAAAAAACAGGAATTATCTTTTGGAGGGTGGACCTATTGTAGTACACTTGGAATTTGTTCCTCAGGATCAAACAGTCAACCAAAGTTTTATGGTTTTTTGTTTTTGGGGTTTTTTTATTTTATTTTAAAGGTGTAGGGTACAATTCAGGGTTAGGTATACAAACGTTCATTATGCAGACACCCTTGTTGAGAGGAGAGCCTCACCATCCCCTGACAGTTTCCCTCAACTGCCAATCCCCCTTCCTTCCCTAGCAGTTTCCCACTAATGGCAATCCCTTTCTTATACTATTATGATAATTGTTCAAGGTCCGCTTATAAGTGAGAGCATATGGTACTCTGTTCTTTGTTTCTGTGATAAATCACTGAGCATGATAGACTCTAAATCCATCCAAGTTGCTGCGAAGTCCATATGTTTGTCCTTCTTTATGGCTGCATAATATTCCATTGTGTATATGTACCACTTTTTTTATATATTCCAGTTTCGATGGGCAGCATGGAAGGTGAATTTCTAGTTCTTTCAGAAATCGTCACACTATCTTCCAAAGAGGTTGCACTAGTTTGCATTCCCACCGGCAGTGTAGAAGCATTCCTTTTTCTCTACATCCTCACCAGCATCTTTTGTTATTTGTTTTATTAACGATGGCCATTCTTACTGGGTTTAGGTAGTATCTCAATGTGGTTTTGATTTGCATTTCTCTGATGATTAGTGAAGCTGAGCACTTTTTCACGTGTCTGTTGGCTGCCCGTGTATCTTCTTTTGGGAAGTGTCTATTCATGTCTTTTGCCCACTTTTTAATGGGGCTGTTTCTTTTTTTCTATTCAGCATATTTGAGTTCCTTGTAGATCCTAGATGTTAAGCCTTTGTCAGATATACAGTTGGCAAATATTTTTTCCCATTCTATGGGCTGTCTCCCTGCTCTCTTGATGGTTTCTTTTGCTTTGCAGAAGCTTGTCAGCTTGATGAGGCCCCACTTGTCTATCTTATTTCTTATGGTATGAGCACTTAGGGTTTTGTTCAGGAATTGGTTGCCAGTTCCAATTTCCATAGGGGTGTCTCCTGCGTTTACTACGATTCTTATAGTTTAAGATTTTACATTTAGGTCTTTGATCAATTTAGAGTTGATTTCTGTGTATGGTGTTAGGTAGGGGTCCTGTTTTAATCTTCTGCTTGTGATCAGCCAGTTTTCCCAGCACCATTGACTGAATAGGTTCTCCTCTCCCCAGTGGTTGTTTAAGGTTTTGTTAAAGGTAACTTGGTTGAGAAATTGAGACTTTGCTTCCAGAATCTCTATTCTGTTCCATTGGTCTATATGTCTGTTCTTGTACCAATACCAGGCTGTTTTGATTACTGTAGCCTTATAGTAAAGTTTGAAGTCTGGAAGTGTAATGCCTCCTGCTTTGTTTCTTTTGCTAAGGATTGTTTTGGCTATTCATGGTCATTTATGTTTCCATATGAATTTCTATATTGTCATTTCCAGGTCTGGGAAGAATGATGTTGGTAATTTAATGGGTTTTGCATTGAATCTGTAGATTGCCTTTGGAAGAATGGACATCTTAACAAAGTTGATTCTTCCTATCCATGAGCATGGAATATTTTTCCATTTGTTTGTGTCTTTTTTGATTCCTTTGAGCAGTGTTTTGTAGTTCTCATTGTAAAGGGCTTTCACTTCTCTGGTTAGAAAGATGCCAAGATATTTCGTGTGTGTGTGTGTGTGTGTGTGTGTGTGTGTGTGTGTGTGTGTGTGTGTGTTTATTGTGAATGGGATTGTGCTTTTTATAGGGCTCTCTGCCTGCTTGCTGTTGGTGCATAAGAATGCAACAGTCTTTTACAAGTTTATTTTATACCCCGAGAAATTGCCAAAGTCCTTTATCAGTGCAAGCAGGTTTTTGACAGATTCTCTTGGATTTTGGAGGTATAGGATCATATCATCAGTAAAGAGGGATAACTTGGCTTCCTCTTTTCTTATTTGGATACCCCTGATTTCCTTCTCTTGTCTAATTGCCCTAGCTAGGACTTCCAACACAATGTTGAATAAGAGGGGTAAGAGTGGGTAGCCTTGTCTTATTCCAGTTTTCAGGGGAAATATTTCCAGTTTCTGTCCATTTAGCAGTATGGTAGCTGTGGGTTTATCGAAGATGCCACTTACTATTTTGAGGTATGTTTCTTCTATACCAAGGTATTTGAGGGTTTTTAATAAGAAAGAATGCTGCATTTTATCAAAAGTTTTTCTGCATCTAATGAGATAAAAATGTGGTTCTTGTTTTTACATCCATTGATGTATTTAATTACATTTATGGCCTTGAGAATGTTGAACCTGAACCAGACCTGCATCCTGGGGATGAACCTACTTGGTCATGGTGGATGATTTCTGAGATGTGTTTTTGGATCTGATTTGCTAGAATCTTGTTGAGGATTTTTGCATCTATGTTTATAAGGGATATTGGCCTGTAGTTCTCTTTTTTTGTTGTTGAATCTTTACCCGGTTTGGGTATTAGTGTGATGTTAAATTCGTAAAATGATTTGGGGAGAATTCCATCTTTCTCAACTGCCTGGAATACTTTCAATAGGATTGGTATCAGCTCCTCCATTTGTTTCCAGGAATCTTTTAATTTCTGCTTTGATTTCAGTGTTGAACCAGTAGTTGTGCAGCACTATGCTGTTTAGTGTCCATGTCTTTGTTGACTTTGGGGAAATTTTGTTGGTGTTGATATTTATTTTTATTCTACTGTGGTCTGTGAAGGTGCATGGCAATATTTCAACCTTATTGAATTTGTTCATACTTGATTTATGGCCTAGGATGTGATCTATCTTGGAGTATGTTCCATGTGGTAATTAGTAGAATGTTTATTCTGTGCTTGTTGGGTGAAATAATCTGTAGATATCTATTAAGTCCATTTGGTCGAGTGTCAAGATTAGATTCTGGATCTCATTGTTGATTTTTTGCCTCAATGATCTATCTAGGGCTGTTAGTGGAGTGTTCCAGTCCCCTTGTATAATAGTGTTTGGGTCAATATCTTTTTTTTAGTTTGCTTAGCAGTTCCTTTATAATTGGGTTCATATATGTTTAGGATAGATATTTCTTGTTGATGGATTGAAACTTCTATCATTATGTAGTGTTCTTTCGTATCTTTTTTAATTTTTGATAGCTTAAAGGTTGTTTTGTCTGATATTAAAATTATGACTCCTACTTTCTTTTATGATCCATTTGCCTGGAAATTCTTTTTTCATCCCTTAACTTTGAGTCTGTGTGCATCCCTTGTGGGGAGATGAGTCTCCTGCATGCAGCAAATCTCTGGGTCATGGTTTCTTATCCAGTTTGCCATTCTATGTCTATTCAGTGGGACATTTGGTCCATTCACATTCAGATTGATTATTGAAATGTGATTGTTTATCCCTGTCATGAGGTTCTTATAATGTTTTTTCTTTGTGTGCTTGTTTTCTTTTGGCTTTGGGGTTGATGTATGTTTGTGTTTTCAAGTTTCTTGTTGCACTGTATTCTCTGTTGATTCTGTGCTCTGCTGTTCTCTTGGGAAGTGTGTGGTCATTCTTTTTTTTCTTTCTTCTGTGCTTAATACCTTTTTAAGTGTCTCCTGTAGAGATGGTCTGGAAGTTGAATAATCTCTTAGGAATTGGATGTCTAGGAAAGATTTTAATTCTCCATCACTGATGAAGCTGAGCTTGGTTGGGTAGGAAATTCTTAGTTGAAATTGTGTATCTTTGAGGACATTGAATATTGGATACCAGTCCCTTCTTTCTTGTAGTGTTTCTGCTGATAGGTCTGGTACTACTCAGATTGGTTTTCTCCAGTATATAATCTGATCTTTCTCTCTTGCTGCCTTTAGGATTTTTTCTTTTGTGCCTCTTAGTGTAGGCAAATTACTATGTGTCTAGGGATTGGTCTTCTCATTTGATGTCTTGTGGGTACTCTCTGTATCTCTTGTGTTTGGCTGGTCACATCTCTGGGGAAATTTCCTTGGATTACCTCCAAGAATACTTGCTCCAAGGTGTTCTCCATTTCCATTTCTTCTTCTGGGATACCAATCAGGCATATATTTGGCCTCTTGATAAAATCGCACATCTCTTATAGGCTTTGTTCTTTCTTTCTGAGTTTTCTTTCTGTGTTTTTTTACAGATTGGGTTAATTACATGTTCTGGTCTTCAAGTTCTGAGATTCTTTCTTCAACTAGATTAATTCTGCACTCCATGTTTGTCATCTTGTTATTTATTTCCTGGATGAAATTTTTTATTGCCAAAATCTGTTACAAGCCCTTTCAGTGTTGGATCTTGCCTTTCTTGTTCACTCTTTCTATCCATTCTCTAATACCTGTCATATTCTGGGGCCAGTTTTTGATGACTTCCATTGTTTGGGCTCCAAAGTCTGCTTTTTAGGACATTTCTCTTTGTAACACTTGAAATTACCTGTGGTCTTCCTTTAGTTTTTCCTCATTTGTGACATCTCTTACTTTTCTCTTTAATTTCATTATTCGGTGTTGGTGAGAGAGACTTTTCCTTCTGATATTTGCTAAGTTCTCTATTCTTCCCTAATCTGGGCTCTGGATTTGTTCTACTTTGAAACAAGATTGTAGGTGGGATGCTTTTCTGTCTCTTGTAGTTTAGAGAGTCGAATAAGGTGGAGAACAGGGTTCTAGGATTCAGAAACAACTTGCAAATTACAATGTTCACTGATTGCGGTATGTGTTCCCTGAGACCCACTCCTCACTGCCACTCTATATGATGATGCAATTGGTATGTGTGTGTATCCCCTGAGTCCAAGATACAGTGACAGCAATGAGGAGCACAGATAAAATTACAATGAAATAAGATGAACCATAAATAAAAAAAGAAAAAAATTCACAGAACAATGAAAGCAGAAACCAATGCAAAAAACAATTGAACACACACACACAGACATATACACACACCCCAAAACAAACTGGAATCACAACAAAGTGAAATGAAACAAACAACAACAACAACAATAAAATAAGAAAACTAAACATACATAGATGCCTAGCACAAGATGAATGGAGAAGAAAAAGAGAAAGACAAGAAAAACAAAAGCAAAAACAAGACAAAGGAATTTAGATGGAACCATCAAATATATACTGACACATTTTGAACTAAAATAAAAAAAGAGAAAAACAAAAGAGCAAGACAAAACCACCAACAACAAAAAAACTGAAAGATGAACACTCAATCATTCACATACACACATAAACAGAAAACAAAAAACAAAACGAGAAAGAAAAAAGAAAAAGACAAGGGAAAAAAAAGGTAGGGACATAGCTCAAACCCTCACATATACATTCATGCACAAAGGAAATACCTTTTTTAAAATAGCTGAACTAACAAACAAACAGGCAACAAAAATTTTAAAATTTTAAAAAACTAAAACTTAAGATAGTGGCAGGGTGCCTCTCTCAACCTCTCCAGTGGTTCTCTCTCTGCCTCTAAGCTCCCACCACAGCTCCTGCTGCCAGCATCTGGCCAGGCGCTGAAGTACTGAGGCAATGCCTGGAGCCAGTAGTCTCTCCCTGCCACTTCTTCACAGGAAAACTTTTGTCCATTTAAAAAAAATGGTGCTTGGCTTCTGCAACCTTGGAAGCACCAGGAACCAAGCAGAGAAGCTGCAGCACCAGCCGCTGCACCGGGAGGGTTCTCGCCACTTGTTCACAAGCCCCTCCTTAGTCAGTGTTTCCCAGCATTTTCTTCCCAGGAAGGGTTTTGTTCATTTTTTTTAAATGGCACTCAACTTCTGCATCCCAGGAATCACTCGGGTCCAAACCGAGCAGCTGTGGCACCAGCCACTGCACCAGGAAAGCCCCAGCCACTAGCTCCCTCACTCATTCAGCCACTCACACACCCACTCAGTTGCCAGCATGCACACAAAATTTTCCAAACACTCACTCACTCATGCCAGAACTCACATAGTCTGACTGGCTCAGCCACCATCTTTCCACCGGTCTCTCTGTTTTTTGCTTTTGTTTTTGTTTTGGGGTTTTTTTTGTTACTTTATTTTATTATAGGAATGTGAGGTACAAGTGAGGATTAACTACATATGTAGGTTGCATGCAGGTCAAGTTTGGGCTTCTAACTGACCCTCATGCCCCCAGTAATGAACCAAGCATGCTTTGTGTTGTCATATGCCCACCAGCCTCCTCACTTTTCTAGCAGTGCCAGTGACTGCTAATCCCTCCCTTGTGCTAATGTTATGAACGTTCAAGGCCCACTTATGAGTGAGAACATGCTGTATTCAGTTCTTTGTTTCTGTGACAGTTCTTTTAGTATGATGGTCTCCTACTCCATCCAATTTGCTGCAAAGTCCAGGATTTTGTTCTTTTTTATGGTTGTGTAATACTTTATTGTGTATATATGTACCACTTTTTCTTTATCCAGTCCACTTTTGATGGGCAGCAGGGTTGATTCCATGTTTTTGCTTTTGGAAATAATGTGGCAATAAGCATGCATGTGTGGGTGTCTATTTGGTAGAATGATTTATGTTCATCCAGTTATATTCCCAGAGGAGGGATTGCTGGATTTTATGGAAGGTCAATTTTTAGTTTTTTTAGGAATCCCATATTGCTTTTCATAGAGGGAAAACTAACTTGAACTCTCACCAACAGTGTAGAACCATTTCCTTTTCTCCACACCTATACCAGCATCTGCTGTTTTTTGACTTATTAATGATAACAATCCTTACCATAGTTAGGTGGTATCTCATATTTTTGATTTGCATTTCTCTAGTGATTAGTGAGGCTGAGCATTTTTTCATTTCTCTGTTGGCTTCTTGTATGTTGTCTTTTGAAAAGTCTCTGTTCATGTCTTTGCCCACTTTTTAATTGGGGTGTTTTGTTTGGTTTGGTTTTAGTTTTTTTTCACTTTGAGTTCCTTGTAGATCCTGAATTTTGGGGTTTTTTGTTTGTTTTTTGTTTTTTCTCTTTTAATTTTTATTTTGAAATTGGGGGTAAAATTCAGGGTTAGGTATACAAATGTTCCTTGTGCAAGTACCCTTATTGATGAGGTTTGCCCTTCCTTCCCCAGACAGATATTGACTACTGTCAATCCCAGCTCCCCACCCCTCACTCCTCTCCCCGCAGTTTCCCGCTACTTTCAATCCCTTTCCTACAGTAGTACAGTAGTTGTTCAAGGTTCACTTATGCGTGAGAATATATGGTACTCAGCTTTGTTTCTGTGAGAGATCACTCAGTATTATAAACTCTAATTCCATCCAGGTTGCTGTGGAGTTCATGATTTTGTTCTTCATTATGGCTACATAATATTCCATTGTATATATGTACCACATTTTTTTTATCCAGTACTCTTTTGATGGACAGCATGGTTGGTTCCATGTTCTTGCTATTGTGAGCAATACTGCAATAAACATACATGTGCAGGTATCTTTTTTATAGAGTGAACTGAGTTCTTCTGGTATATTCCCAGTAGGGGGATTGTGCAGTCATATGGAAGGTCAATTTTTAGAACTTTTAGGAATTTCCACACTGATTTCCATAGAGGCTGTACTAGTTTACACTCCCACCAACAATGTAGAAGTATTCCCTTTTTGCCACATCCTCTCCAGTATCTGTTATTTTTTGAATTATTGAAGATGGCCATTCTGACTGGAGCTAGGTAATATCTCAGTGTAGTTTTAATTTGCATCTTCTTGAAGAATAGTGAGGCTGAGCATTTTTTCATGTGTCTGTTGGCTGCTTGTGTGTCTTCTTTTGAGAAGTATCTATTCATATCTTTAGCCCACTTTGTAATGGGGCTGTTTGTTTTTTTTCTTTGCAGCATGTTTGAGCTCATTGTAGATCCTTGATGTTAGACCTTTGTCAGACATGGAGTTGGCAGATATTTTTTCCCAGTCTGCAGGCCGTCTCCCTGCTCTCTTGATTGTTTCTTTGGCTTTGCAGAAGTTTGTCAGTCTAATGAGGTACCACTTGTCTATCTTATCTCTTATGCCCTGGGCACTTCAGGTTTTAATCAGGAATTGGTTGCCAGTTCCAACTTCCATAAGGGTGTCTCCTGCATTTTCTAAGGTTCTTAGAGTTTGAGGTTTTACATTTAGATCTGTGATCCATTTAGAGTTAATTTTTGTGTATGGGGACAAGTAGGGGTCCTGTTTCAATCTTCTGCATGTGGTCAGCCAGTTTTCTCAGCAACATTTACTGAATAGGTTCTCCTCTCCCCAGTAGTGGGTGGTGGAGGCTTTGTCGAAGATGAGTTGGTTGAGAAATTGAGGTTTTGCTTCTGGAGTCTCAATTCTATTCCATTGGTCTATATGCCTGCTCTTGTACCAATACCAGGCTGTTTTGATTATTGTAGCTTTATAGTATAGTTTAAAGTCTGGGAGTGTGATAACTCCTGCTTTGTTTTTTTGTTTGTTTGTTTGTTTTTGCTTTTTGTTTTGCTGAGGATTTTTTGGCTATTCTTGGTCGTTTATATTTCCATATGAATTCCTGTATTGTTTTTCTAGTTCTAAGAAGAATGTTGCTGGCAATTTGATGGATATTGCATTAAATCTGTAAATTGCTCCAGGTAAAATGGACATCCTAACAATGTTGGTTCTCCCAAACCATGAGCATGGAATATTGTTTGTGTTATCTTTGATTTCTTTGAGCAGTGTTGTGTAGTTTTCACTGTAAAGGTCTTTTATGTTTCTGGTTAGGAAGATGCCAAGGTATTTCTTTTTTCTTTTTTTTCTTTTTTTTTTGTGGCTATTGTAAATGGAATTGTGCTTTTATTTGGGTTTCTGTGTGTTTACTATTGGTGTATAGAAATGCGATTGTCTTTTGTACATTTATTTTAAACCTGAGACTTTGCCAAAGTCGTTTATCAGTGCCAGGAGGTTTTTGGCAGATTCTCTTAGATTTTCAAGATATACAATCATGTCATCTGCAGAGAGAGAGATAACTTGACTTCCTCTTTTCCTGTCTGATACCCCTGATCACCTTCTCTTCTATGATTGTTCTAGCCAGGACTTTCAAATCAGTGTTGAACAGGAGGGGCAAGAGTAGGCATCCTTGTCTTGTTCCAGTTTTCAGGGGAATTGTTCCCATTTTTGTCTGTTTAGGAGTATGCTGGCTGTGGGTTTCTCATAGATGGCTTTTACTATTTTGAGGTATGTTCCATGTATACCTAGATGTTCAAGGGTTTTTATCAAGAAGGGGTGCTGGATTTTATCAAAAGTTTTTTCTGAATCTAATGATATAATCATGTGGTTTTTGTTTTTACATATGTTGATGTATTTAGTTACATTTATGATCTTACAAATGTTGAACCAGCCTTGCATCCTGGGGATGAAGCCTACTTGGTTGTGATGGATGATTTTTTTTTTTTAACATATTTTTTATTTTAAAATTGTGGAGTACAGTTAAGGGTTAGGTATACAAATATGCATCATTCAAGCACCCTTGTTGATAAGGGGTGTCCACCCCATCCCCAGACAGATATTGACTACCATTAATCCCACCACCCTTGCCCTCCCTGCCCCCCCCATAGATCCCCACCACTGTCTATCCTTTTCTTATAGTATTATGATAGATGTTCAAGGTCCACTTATGACTGAGAACATGTGATACTCAGATCTTTGTTGCTGTGAAAGATCACTCAGTATTATAGACTCTAGTTCCATCCAGGTTGCTGCAAAATTCATGATTTTGTTCTTTTTTATGGCTGTATAGTACTCCATTGTGTATACATACCACATTTTTTTAATCCAGTCCTCTTTTGATGGACAGTATGGTTGCTTCCAGATTCTTGCTATTGTGAACAATGCTGCGATAAACATACGTGTGCAAGTATCTTTTTTACAGAAGGATTTGAGATCTTCAGGGTATATTCCCAGTAGGGAGATTGCGGGGTCATATGGGAGGTCGATATTTAGAGTTTTTAGGAATCGCCACACTGCTTTCCACAGAGGTTGCACTAGTTTACACTCCCACCGACAGTGTAGAAGTTTTCCCTTTTCATCACACCCTCTCCAGCAGTTGTTATTTTTTGAGTTATTGACAATGGCCATTCTGACTGGAGTTAGGTGGTATCTCAGTGTAGTTTTAATTTGCATCTCCTTGATGATTAGTGAGATTGAACATTTCTTCATGGGTCTGTAGGCTGCTTGTATGTCTTCTTTTGTGAAGTATCTGTTCATATCTTTTGCCCACTTTGTAATGGGGTTGTTTGTTTTTTTCCTTTTCAGCACATTTTAGTTCCTTGTAGATCCAAGATGTTAGGCCTTTGTGAGACATGGAGTTGGCAAGCACTTTTTCCCAGTCTGTGGGCTGTCTTCCTGCTCTTTTGATGGTTTCTTTGGCTTTGCTGAAGCTTGTCAGTTTAATGAGGTCCCACTTGTCTATCTTATCTCATGGCCTGTGTGTTTCGGGTTTTGTTCAGGATGGATGATTTTTGAGATGTGTTATTGAATCCAGTTTGCTAGAATCTTGTTGAGAATTTTAGCATCTATGCTCATCAAAGATATTGGCCTGTAGTTCTCTTTCTTTGTTGGGTCTTTACCTGGCTTGGGTATCAATATGATGTTAGCTTCATAAAATGATTTGGAGAGAGAACCATCTTTCTCAATCACCTGGAATATTTTCAATAGGATTGATATCAGTTCCTCCTTGTATGTTTTGTAGAATTCTGCTGGAAAACCATCTGGTCCAGGGCTTTTTTTGTTGTTGGTGGTAGTTTTCTTATGACATAATCAGTTTCCTTAATTGTTATTGGTCTATTTAGGGTCTCAGTGTCTTCTTGTTTCAACCTAGGGAGGTTGTGTGATGTCAGAAAGTCCTCCATTTTCTTTAGGTTTTCAAGTTTGTTTCCATACAATTGTACATGCTAGTCTCTGATAATCTTTTGTATTTCTTCAGTGTCAGTTGTGACTTCATCTTTTGTGTTTCTGATTGAGTTTTCTTGGGCCTTTTCTCTCTTTTTCTTGGTCACCCTGGCTAGGGGACCATCTATCTTGTTTATCCTTTCAAAGAACCAGGTTTTTGTTTCATTGATTTTTTTGAATTTTTTTTTTTTTTTTTTTGTCTTCAATATCCTGGAATTGGGCTTTTTTTTTTTTTCTTCTTCTTTTTTGGTGATCTGGGTTCTTCTGCTGAAGTTAGGATTTTGATGGTCTTGCATTTCCAGCTTCCTTAGGTGACTTGTTAGGCTGTAAACTTGTGATCTTTTCATTTTCTTCATGTGTGTTTGTAAAGATATGAATTCCCCTCTTACTACTGCTTTCGTGGTATCCCAGAGGTTTTGGTAAGATGTTTCTTCATTTTCATTTGTTTCCAGGTAACTTTTAATCTCTGTTTTGATTTTATCATTGACTCAGGAGTTGCTTATCATCATACGGTTTAATGTCAATATCTTTGTGGGTTTTGGGGGAACTTTGTTGGTGTTGGTATTTATTTTTATTCCACTGTGATCTGAGAATGTGCATGGCAAAATTTCAATCTCATGAAATTTGTTTATATTTGATTTATAGCCAATGATGTGGTCAGTCTTGGAGTATGTTCCGTGTGGTGGTGAGTAAAATGTATATTCTGTGGTCTTGGATAAAGTGTCCTGTAGGTATCAATTAAGTCCATTTGTTCAAGAGTCTCATTGAAATTCTGGGTTTCCTTGCTGATTTTTTGTCTTGATGATCTGTCTAGGGTTGTGAGTGGGGTATTAAATACCCCAGCTATGATAGTGTTAGAATTGATCTCTTTTTTAAGTTTGCCTAGAAGCTGCTTTATGAACATTGGTGCTCCTATGTTGAGTGCATATCTGTTTAGGATGGATATTTCTATTTATGGATTGAACATTTTATCATTATATGGTGACCTTCTTTGTCTTTTTTAATTTTTGATAGCTTAAATGGTGTTTTGTCTGAGATTAAGATTGCAACTCCAGCTTTCTTTTGTGTTCCATTCACCTGAAATTTTGCTTCCCATCCTCTTACTTTGAGTCTGTGAGTGTCCTTTCTGGTGAGATGAGTCTCTTGGAGACAATATATTCTTGCCTCATGATATTTTATCCATTTTGCCATTCTATGTCTTTTCAGTGGTGCATTTAGTCCATTCACATTCAGGATAATTATTGAAATATGAGGGTTTATCCCTGTCATGAGGTTCTTATAGAGTTGTTGTTGTACTTGCTGGTTTATTGTCTTTCTTTTGTTTTTTCTTCATTTGTATAGATGTTCCTCCCCACTTTTTTCTGTTTTTCTCCATTTTCTTTGAACTTGTTGTTCATGGGTGGAGGGGTTGCTTTTATTTCTGTCTGCTTAATCTCCTATTCTTCCTTGTGTGAATCCTTTGGCTTTATTCAATTCTGAAGCTGGACTGTAGGTTGGGGGCTACACTTTTTGTAGTTTTGAGATTTAATTGAGGGGGAGCTGTGATTCAAAATCTATCTGCTGATCTCAGTATCCACCGACAGGTGTATGGATACCTTGGGGCCCGCTTTGCACTGCCTTGCAATCTGACCATGCAGTGAGGGTATAGGTTTGCTCCCTGAAAGCAAAATGAGGTAAGAAAAAGGAAAGAAATGGCATGGGGTGGGGCGGGGGGGCGGGGCAGGGGGGTGGGAGAAGAGGAAGGTGGAAAGAGAAGAGTAAGAGGGAAAACAGACAAAGGTACCAGCTAACATGAAAATAGACACTAAGACAGATAAGAGTAAGAGAAAAAACAGAAACAAAAACAAACAAAAAACCAACAACAATAACAAAAAAAACTAGAACATAAAATCATACAGACACACAAGCTAACCAAACTCCTTATGATGTCCTATTTCCCTACACAAACATGAGGTCTTAGATCCCAAGCTGGAGGGTAGGCAGAGTTGGGAGGAGCTGGGCGTGGCAATGCAGGTCTCTGGTTCTACTGCACCCGGTTCCAGCTGGGGAGGCAGAGTGCGAGACAATGGGGCACTGCAGGTCGGCATGTCACAGTGCAGCTTGGGGCTCTTTTAGGTCTCTGCCTGGTGTCAGAGCTCCAGCTGTTCTCTGGTCTTGCTGTGGCTAAGGGTGAGTTGGAGGTAGCAGAGTGTGAAATGGCAGGGAGGTTGCTGGTCAGGTAGAGTAGCATGGCTGGGGCAGAGTGGTGCAGCCAGGGAGGGAACCCGGAACTCCAAGGGTTGGGAGCCAAGGGCCTCCACGGGCAGCAGTGGCTTGGTGCCATGCAGAGTGATGTAGCCAGGGAGGGAGCCTGGAGCTCCATAAGGCTGGGAGCCAAGGGCTTCTGTGGGTGGCATCAGCTTGGTGCCAGGTGGGGCGGTGTAGCCAGGGAGGGACCCCAGAGTTCCATGAGGCTGGGATTCTAAGCCAGCCTGGGGCGGTGTGTCAGTGGCAGCCACGGTAGCCGAGGGGTATGTGGGAGTGAGGGCCTCCAGGCCTCATTCCACGCAGCTGGTTGGGGGGGACGTGTGAAGTTTTTATAGAAACTCACTTTCATGGAGATTCTCACAGTCCTACCTGTGCCATCACCATCTGGCCGGAAGTCAGATGTTAGTTTTTTAACAAATAATAATTTGCAAATATTTGTTTCCCTTCTGCAGGTTGTCTCTTCACTCTCTTGATGGTTTCTTTTGCTGTGCAAAAGTTTATCAGTTTGATGAGGTCTTACTTGTCTATCTTAACTTTTATGGCCTCTGCTTTTGGGGACTCGGTTAAAAATTGATGTCTACCCTAATGTGCATAAGGATATTTCCTGTTTTCTTCTAAGATTCTTATAGTTTTAGGTTTTATGTTTATGTCTTTTATCTATTTTGAGCAGATTGTTGTATACCACAATAGGTAGGTGTCCTGTTTCATTCTTCTGCATGAGGTCAGTCAGTTTTTCCAGCACCATTTGCTAAATATAGTCTCCTTTCCCCAGTGATTGTTATTGGTGGCTTTGTTGAAGATATTTTTGTTTCCAGAATCTCTTTCCTGTTCCATTGGTCTATGTGCCTATTCTTGTAACAATAGCAGGAGGCTTTGGTTACTGTAGTCTTGTAATAAAGTTAAAGTCTGGAAGTGTGATACCTCCCCCTTTGTCCCTTCTGCTGAGGAATGTTTTGGCTACTTGTGCTCTTTTTTGTTTCCATATGAATTTCTGTATTGTTGTGTCTTGGTCTGAAAAAATGATGTTGGTAATTTGATGGGTATTACATTGAATCTGTAAATTGCCCTGGGCAGGATGGACATCTTGACAATATTGAATCTTAAAATCCATGAGCATGGAATGTTTTTCTATTTGTTTGTGTCATCCCTGCTTTCTTTGAGCAGTCTTTTGTAGTTATTGTAAAGGTCTTTCACTTATCTGAGTAGGTAAATGCCAAGATACTTCTTTTTTGGTGGCTATCATAAATGGGATTGTGCTTTTTGTTTGGTTCTCTGCCTGCTTATTGCTGATGTATGAAATGCAACTGTCTTTTAAAATTGATTGTATAGCCTGAGACTTTACCAAATTAATTTACAGTGTGAAGAGGCTTTTGATAGACTCCCTAGGGTTTTCAAGGTATAGGATCATATTGTCCACAAAGAGGAATAGCTTAACTTCCTGTTTTTCTTCCTTTGTGTGAGTGCCCTGGCTAGGACTTCCAACACTATAATGAACAAGAGGGGTGTGGCTAAGCATCCTTGTCTTGTTTCCATTCTTAGGGGAATGCTCCCCTCCCAGTTTCTGCCCATTGAGCAAAATGTTGGCAGTTGGTTTATCATAGATGACTCTTACTGTTTTGAGAAATGTTTCTTTTATGTCTAGGTGCTAAAGGTTTTTATCAAGAAAGGATGCTGGATCTTGTCAAATGCTTTTTCTGCATCTAATGATTAAATCATGTGGTTCTTGGTTTTATATCTTTTTTTTTTTTTAGTTGGAGTCTCACTCTGTCACCCAGACTGGAATGCAGTGGCCGCTCCCGGCCACCGCAGCCTCGACCTGCTGGGCTCCAGCGATCCTTCCGCCTCAGACTTCTGAGTAGCTGGAATTACAGGTGCGCGCTACCACGCCCGGCTAATTTTTTAATTTTATTGTAGAGATGAGGTCTCATCTGCCCAGGCGGGTCTTGAACCCGTGGGCTCAGGCAATCCACTCACCTCAGCCTTCCAAAGGCGCGGGATTACAGGCTGAGCCACCGAGCCCAGCGGTTTTATATCTTTTAATGTGATGAATTATATTTATGGTCTTGTGAATGTTGAACCAGCCCTGCATCCCAGGAATGAAGCCACCTGGTCATGGTGGATGATCCTTGAGATATGTTGCTGGATCCAATTTGCTAGAAACTTGTTGGGAATGCATCTATGTTAATCAAGGAGATTGGCCTATAATTCTCTTTCCTTATTGGGTCTTTGCCAGGTTTGGATATCAGTATGATGCTAGCTTCATAAAATGAGTTGGGGAGAATTCCATCATTCTTGATTGCCAGGAATACTTTCAGTAAGATTAGTATCAGCTCCTCCTTGTATGTCTTGTAAAATTCAGCTGGGAAGCCATCTGGTCTGGTGCTTTTTTTGGTAGGAATATTTTTTATGACTGAGTCAATTTCCTGGATTGTTATTGGTCTGTTTAGAGTTTCAATTTCTGCTTGTTTCAACCTTGGAAAGTTGTATGATGTCAGAAAGTCCCCTACCTCCTTTAGGAATTCTATTGCATTTGCATACAGGTGTTCAGAGTCATCTCTGATAATCTTTTGAATTTCTTTAGGGTCAGTAGTGACTTTGCCTTTTGCATGTCTAATTGTGTTTATTTGGACTTCTTTCCCTTTGTTTTGGTCAATCTGGGGGTTCGTTAATCTTATTTATCTTTTCAAGGAACCAGCATTTTATCTTGTTTATTCTTTCTATGATGTTTTTGTCTTCTATATCCTGCTATTGTGATTTTATCTTGACCATCTGGATTCTTCTGCTAAAGTTAAGATGTAGATGATCTTGCCTTTCCAGCTCCCTTAAGTGTGACATTAAGCTGTTTACTTGTGATCTCTCTGTTTTCTTGATTTGTGCACATGCAATGTTATGAATTTTCTTCTTAACACTGCTTTCATGACATCCCAGAAACTCTGATGTGTCTTTATTTTGTGCGTTTCCAGGAATCTTTTTGTTCCTGTCTTGATTTCCATGTTGATTCAGAAGTTGTTCAGCAGCATGATGTTTAGTGTCCATATTTTTGGATATTTGGGGGATTTTGTTGGTGGTCATATTTATTTTTATTCCACTGTAATCTGAGAAGATGCATGGTATTATTTCAATCTTTTGAAATGTATTCATACTTGATTTGTGTCCAAGAATGTGATCAATCATGGAGTATGTTCCATGTACTAATGAGTAGAATGTGTATGCTGTAGATGTTGGGTGGAGTGTTTTGTAGATGTCTATTAAATCTATTTGGTTGAGTATTGAGTTAGTGTTCTGGATCTCCTTGTTGGCTTTTTTGCCTCAGTGATATATAGAGCTGTTAGTGGGATATTTAAGTCTCCAACTTTGATAGTGTGAAAGTCAATGTCCTCTCTAAGCTTACTTAGAAGTAGTTTTATAAAACTGGGTGTTCCTGTGTTGGGTGTATATATGGTTTTTTTGTTGTTGCTGTTATTGTTGTTCCATCACCTAGGCTAGAGTACCATGGCATGCATGCTCATGGCCACCCCAGTGTCAACCTGCTAGGCTCCAGCGATTCTTCTGTCTCAGTCTTTCAAGTAGCTGACACTACAGGTGTGTGCTATTACGCTCAGCTAATTTTTTATTTATTGTAGAGATGAGGTTTCACAAAGTTTCCCAGGTTGGTCTCGAACCTGCAGGTTCAGGCAATTCACTCACCTTGGCCTCCCAAAGTGCTGGGATTACAGGCTGAGCCACTGAGCCTGGCTGGGTGTATGTATGTTTTAAATGGATATTTTTTGCTAGTGGACTGAGTCTTTTATCATTCTGTAATGTTCCTCTGTGTCCTTTTTAACTTTTGATGGTTTGAATTCTGCTTTGTCTGATATCAGAATAGCTACTCCTGATTTCTTGTTTTACATTTGCCTGAAAGACCATTTTTCAGCTCTCAACTTTGAGCATACAGGTGGCCTTTGCAGTGAGATGAGTTTTCTGGAGGCAGCACACTGTTAGTTCATACTTCTTTATCCAGTTTGCCATGCTATGTCTCTTTAGTGGTCCATTTAGTATATTCATGTTCAAGTTGATTATTAAAATGTGAGAGTTTATCCCTGTCATAGGGCTTTTAGGGGATTGCTTTGTTTCCTTTTATCTTTTGTATTTATATGTGCGTGTATTTTCATTTTTGTGAGTGCTCTATATGCTCTGTTGACTTTGTGTGCCTTCACTTTTGCAATGGGTATGAATTTTTTTTTTTTTTCTGTGTTCAACACCTTCTTAAGCATCTCCTGAAGAGCTGGTCTGGAGGCTACATATTTTCTTAGGGGTTGGATGTCTGGGAAGGATTTTAATTCTCTGTCACTGATGACACTTAGCTTGGTGGCATAGAAAATTCTTAGCTGAAATTGCTTATCTTTTGGAATGTTAAAGATTGGACTTTGGTCCCTTCTGGCTTGTAGTCTTTCTGCAGATAACTCTGGAGTGATTCTGATGAGTCTTCCCTGGTAGGTAGTCTAGTCTTTCTCTCTTGGTACCTTCAGGATTTTTTTAATGTTAACTTTGTGGAGATGGATTACTATGAGTCTTGGGGATAGTCTTATCACATGATACCTTGCAGGGGTTCTCTGAATCTCTTGTGCTTGAATAGTTGCTTCTCCAGCAAGATGTGGGAAGTTTTCTTAGATGACCTCATGGAATATTTGTTCCATGGTGTCCTCAGTTTCCCTTTCTGCATCAGGGATACCAGTCAGGTATAGATTTGGCTTCTTGACATAGTCCCACATCTCTCAAAAGTTTTTCTCCTTTTTGAGTTTTTTTTCTATGTTTTTGACAGACTGGGTTAATTCCATATTTTAGTCTTCAAGCTCTGAGATCCTCTGCTTGGTTGATCCTGCTCCCTATGCTTGTTACTTTGTTTTTTATTTCTAGGATTAAGTTCTTCATTTCCATTATTTCAGAATACGCTTTTCTGAAATTGGTTAACTGCACTTTTACTTCCTTTATTACTGTGGTGAGTTCGCTTCTAGTTTATCTTAGTTCTCTCTTTTAATTTTAGCCATCCAATCTCTGATTTCTGTGACTATCACCTGGGGCCATTTGAGGGGGTTTCTATTGTCTATGTTTTGATAGCTGCTTTTGGGGGGCACTGTCTCTTTTGTACTCTCTCTTTGGTACTCTGAGCACTGCCTGTATTTTTTCATTGATTTTTCCTCATTTGTGATGGGCCTGTTTTCCCCTCTCTGTGATTCCTTTGGTTTTGTTGCTCTAAAGCTAGCCACTAACTCTGTTCTAGGACCCTTTCTGTAGTTTCTGTAGTCACTCAGTGAGAAAGGAAAGAGCATTCACTTCTATTCCTTGCTCTATCCTGTGGCAGGTTTCCCAACTGTAGCAGATCCTGCTGCTAGCACGTTGTAGAAACAGGGTGGGGGGATAGACTGTCTGTTGTCTGAAGTGTGTAGCCTGCACTGAGAAAGTTTTTGTGTGTTTTTCTGTTGCTCCCTCCCTGTTCGAGTCCACACACTGCTCTTGAAAAGAGTGATTTCCTTGCCACAGGGGAGGAGGAAGAGATCCACCCTGAAGACATGCAGTGCTTGGAGATGATTCTTCCTGATCTGGAGAAGATGGGTTGAGTGCCAGTGAGGGTCACTCTGCAGGTGGGTTTTCCCTGCCTTGGAGTCAGCTGGAGTCATGCTTATGCATGCTGACCTACGTTTCCCCTGCCATTCCACTTAGTTTCCAATTATGCCTGTGCCCTAACCAGGACTGCTCCCACACAGGGCCAATAACTCATGCACAGATGGTGGGGGTGAAAGGAACCAAAGCACCCATTCTCTGGGAAGGGCTTCAGTTCCTGTGTGAGCCTGGCACACAGCAGTAGAGGGTGCACCCATATTCCCGCATCTGCCTTTGTTTTCTAATCTCTGTGTGTTCAGAGACCTTTGCTAGGTACAGGGTGCTTCACCCATCCAAAAATGTTCCATTTGTCATGTTGATTTATGACTTGGTTCCTACTCTATGCCTTGCTTGGTGAGAATGGTGTCAGTCTGCAGCTCCATGGTGGTCATCTTGGATCTAGGTCCAACCAAAGTTTTTATCTGGAAGTTTTTGAGAAGCCTGTGTCACAGTTTGTGGAAGAAATGTCCTGAGTTATGGCAAACGGGTGACTGTTTCCTCCACCATGACAACCACCTGCCTACTCTGTGATGAATGCTCTTCTTCCGCCCTCATTTATTTATGTATTTATTCAATTTTCTGTTTTTATCACTATGAACACATGGTTATTTACTCTATGGATTATAATTCAATGTTATCATTCATTTTGATGCCCAAATTGTCCCAGCTTTGATCTTCAGGGGCTCCTTTAGACTGGATACTACTCCTTTCAATATGCTCCCATCATTTTTGAATATGTACTTTCTGGTATCAGAAGACGATTCAGGCTTTCCTTGTACTTTCTGCACCCCATTCCTTTACTCAGTCATTTTACTAGAATAATGGTACTTAGAAACCATGTTTTGGATACTAGGTATACTCATTGCTGCTGGGATGTCATTATTTCTAGTCCTTCTAAGTGAACAGAGCTAGGAAATGTATGTATATACAGTCTGCCCTCCATATCTATGATTTCTGCATATGTGAATTCAACCAATGAAGGATCAAAAATAAATTTAAAAAGTAAAAATAAAAAATAGCAATACAATAAAAAGAAAATAAATTAAAACCTATATAGTGTAACAACTATCTACATAGTATTCACATTGTATTAGGTATTATAAGTAACAAAGAGATTATTTAAAGTACAAGAGATTATTTAAAGTACACAGGAGGATGAGCTTGGGTTATATGCAAATACTATGCTATTTTATATAAGGGATCTGGGCAACAGTGGAGGTCTTGGAATCAGTCCTCTGTGGGTACCAAGGAACAACAGTATGCACACACACATACACGCACATCTGTATCTATTTCTGTAACTCAGAGAAAGAGAGAGTTAAATATTTGTTAGATAGTGTTAAATTTTCATAAGGAGCTTGTCTCTTGTGCACAACAAATTTACTTTAAAAAGTACAATATGTCTGTGCAGTTCTTTTGTCTTTGGTCTTATAGAACATATTAACAGTATTGTTTTCCAGTATTACTTAGATTCATTCTTGTCTTTTTAAATCCCATTGTTTTAGTTGTGGTATTTATTTCTAGTATAGTTAGATTTATTGGTTACAGTTTGTATTCTATTTGGCTTCCTCATACATCCTGGTTAATATTAATCATTAATTTTTAAAATATGTAAAATATTACTTGGCTCAAAAAGCTAGAAATATACATGAAGATGTTTCTAAAGAATTCTCACTAATTTCTTCTACCCATTTGCATTTTCCTGTTCTTTCCATTCCATTCTCATTCATCCCTGTAGATATCCAATCACAATAGTTTCTAGCTTATCCTTCCCATATTTGTTTTTGCATAAATGAGAAAATATGTGCATATTTTCTTATATCTCCTTTTGTATCTCAGAGTACCATACTATAGATATATCCGTGCACTTTACTCCCTTCACTTAAAAATATATCTTGCATATCAGCATTATATCCAAAGAGATTTTCCTCATTCTTTTTTATAATAGCATAAGACTCTCTATTGTGTACATGCACCATAATTTATTCAATTAGAGCTCTATGGGCATTTAAGTGGCTTCTCATATTTTGCATTTATAAACAGTGCTCCAATGAGTAACACTGTCAAAAGGTAAATGCACATGTACCTTTGTTTGATATTGCTAAATTTTCCTGGGGAGCTTTTGCTGTCTATGAATATCCAAGTCTTACCCTTAAGGTCCCAATAAAATTGGCCAGAGGTAGGGGCCAAGCATTGGTATCATTTAAAAAATGTTTATCCCTTAACTGAGGTATAATTTACATACCATAAATGTACACACTCTCAGTATACAATTTAATAATTTTAAAAAGTAAATTAATAGAGCTGTTCAAATATCACTGGTATTGATATCTTCTCCAAACTCTCAAAGAGATTCTAATGGCAGACAAGAGATGAAGATGACTAAATTGCTTCATTGTTATTGATGCAGTAGAACCTGTTTCATGTTGAACAAAGGCATGCAACTCAAAATCAGTCTTCATTATTCAAAATCAAAGTAGAATCACTGGGAGCTTTAAAACTGACATCTGAGGGAGCTTTCAGCACAGGTTATACACTTGTCCAATCCCACTCTTTTCCAACAGACCCTTGTACTGAACCCATGTCATTAAATCATACTTCTTTAAAGGTAATATCTTATTCATGTCAACTAGTCCCGTCTGCTCCAGCAACCAGTTGAGCATAACTCTGGAAAAGGAGAAGCCAGCCTGAATTTCAAATATCTCCTGAATGAGATAGTCTGCCAAATGACTCCCATAAGAAACATTCATACTGTTCCGTATAAAAGGGGTCTAGCATAGAAGCAGTTTGGGAAATGTTGGATTGGTTTCCTTACGCAGGTGACATTTAAACTGAGCTTTAACTGATGACTATGAATTAACCTGGTGAAACACAGGGAGGTAAAATAGGGCACACACCAGGCAAAGAAAGCCAGATAAGCAAAGACTCTGAGGAGAACAGAACAGGAGGGCCGGTGTGCCTAGTGGGCACAGAGGAGATGCTGCGATATGTTGTCAGATGGAATAAAAAGGTAGACCTGAGGCTAGATCATCCAAGTCCTTTTAAGATTGAAGGATTTTGATCCCAATCTTAAAAGTGCTGGAAGCCCACTGAAAATTTTGAAGTCCTGGATTAAAGGAGAAGTGAACATATATGATATGATAGATTTATTCAGGCTACAGAAAAAAATAGACTGGCAAAAGTGACTATTGGAAGACCAATTAGAAAATTAATATTCTGAAACAAGGAGACCTGCTTTTTTAAAAAAAAGTCCTATTGGTGACTGGAGTAGTGCTAATATCAAGAAAAGCAATAGACTGACAGGACGTAATGGTTGGTTGACTCTGGGGGCTGAGAGAGAGAAAGGTATGAAGGATGACTCAAGTTAACAGACTACACTACCCACTTTTCTTTGCAGTCATCCAAGGTCCTCTCCTCTTTCCTCCTCCTCATTCTTTTGGAGTGTTTAGTTCTGGCACTCTGTCATTCTATCCATCCTGTCATAATTTTTGATGATTTTAATACGTATGCAAATAATATTTCTATTATCCTACTTGCTCAGTTCTTTGGCTTACTCTCCTTCAATTCTTTTGTATTCTGGTACCTCAGATACTGATTCCCACAGATATACCCTGACCTTTCACTATCATTACCTGAATCCTTCATTACTTCATTTGCAAACACCTCTTCTAGTATTCCATCTCAAACATCCTTTGACCCAGCAGGTCCTATAGTCCATTGATTCTGCCACAATTGCAATCTCCTCACATTATCATTTTCATTAATAGTTTACATTACAGAATCAATCATGGTAATGCACTCTCTTTCACAGATCCTCAACTCACTTAGGTCCTTCTCAATTTATATAATCTCCTGACCAAGTTTTCATTATTACAATTAAATAGTGGCTTTTGAAATTATAGAAAAATAAGACACATGCCACATATCTTCTGTTTTCCCCTTAAGATCCACTGTCCTCCCATCTCCTTTCCACTCTATGCCTTGGGAAGTCAACCTACAAGGACTACTACATCAACAGAACCCCTCCTTCTGGCTTTAAAATGGTTCAACCAATGGTCAATGTTGGCAGGAAATAAAAGAGATAGAGGAAAATTGGGTTTTGATTATTTATTTTACTGGTTTCATCCTTGCAAGTTCATCAAGAATTGTTTTATTCCTAACTAAAGTCGGTTCACTGGCCTGCTGAAGCAGGCTCACTCCCCTGAATTTTTGAAACCTCATCTTCCCCCCAATTTTTCCTGTCTGGTGATGTCAGCAGCTCCACTGTTGGTAGACTTGGGTTCCTTCATTATCCCTGTAGTGTGACTGATCAATACCACAAATTTTGTTTTACGTCAAGGTATAATTTACCCAGTGAAATACAAATGAAAACCAACTTTAATAAATGTGTACACCTGGAAATCCCACATTTCAATTAAGATACAGAACATTTCCATCACACCAGAAACTTTTCTTAAGCTCCTCTCCAATCACTACACTCTCTGCCAAGACAAGTACTATTCCGATTTCTATCAGCACAGATGACTTTTGCATGTTTTGAATTTTATATATTGAATCGTATACTTTTTATTCTTTTGTGTCTTGCTTGTTGCTCTCAATATCATGTATATGAGATTAATAAGATAGCTCTATCAGTGATATGTCTCCTTTTAGTGTACTATCTTATCGAGTGAGTGTACCACAATTTATCTGTTCTCCTACTCATGGACAATACGGCGATTTCTGGTAATTGGCTTTTATACATAAAGATGTTATAAATATTCTTGTGCAATCTTTTTGAGGGCATATATTTTCATCTTAGGGGGATAATTAAAGAGGAACGTAATTGACAGGTTATAGAAAAATGTACATTTATCTTTGTAAGAAACAGTTTTTAAAAGTAGTCGAACAATTTTATATTCCATAAGTAAGGCATGATACTTCTGATTGCTCCATATTTTTGCCAACATGTGAGGTCAATCTATTGCCTTTATAATCTTAGCTACTCTGCTAAGTGTGTAGTAGTGTCTCATTGTGATTTTAACTTGCATTTCTAATATCAAGTACCTTCTAATGTACTTATTGACCATCTCTCAGTCTTCTTTTGTGAGTTGTTCAAGGTTTTGTCTCAATGGGAAAGAGGGCATTTATCTTCTTATAGATATGTGTGTGTGTGTGTGTGTGTGTGTGTGTGTGTGTGTGTGTGTGTGTGTGTGTACTTCCAGTATTTTCTTCTGGTGTCTTGTTCCATTTTCTGTGGACTAAATGATAGTATTATATCAGTGTTAATTTCTTATTTGATCACTGTACTGTGGTTATCCAAGAGAATGTTCTTGTGTTTAGGAGATACATACTGAAGTAGAGAAAGGTAAAGAAGCATCATGTCATATATATAGATATACACATATATATATGTACATATATATGTGTGTGTGTATATATATATATATATATATATATATATACACATACATATCTATATGGAGAGAGAGAATGATATAGCAAATGTGGTAAAATGTTAACATATGGGGAATCTGAGTGAAGGGTAATTAGGAATTCTTTATACTAGCAACTTTTCTGTAAGTCTGAAATTATTTCAACACAAAGTTTTCTTTAAAAAGGAATTTATTATATCAAAAAATCATAGAGGTATAGCACTTCAATCAGAAAGTATTATGAACTGAATGTTTGTGTCCTTCCTAAATTTATGTTTCAGCCTTAATCTTAAATGTGATAGTATTAGGAAGTGAGGCTGAAAGGTAATTAAGTTTAATGAAGTCACAAGTGTAAAACACCTATGATAACATTATTTTCCTTATAAGAAGAGGAAGAGACAACAGAACTTTCTCTCTCTCTGTCCCCAGGATACAGCAAGAATGCAGCTATCTACAAACCAGGAAGAGAACCCTCACCAAATATTGAATCTTTTAGTACTTTAAACTTGGACTTCCTAGGATCCAGAACTAAGAAAAATAAATGTTTCTTATTTCTTGCCTTTTGCTCTCAATATCATGTCTATGAGATTCATGAGATAGTTCTATCAGTGGTATGTCTCCTTTTACTGTACTATCTTATTGAGTAAGTATACCAAAATTTATCTGTTCTCCTACTCATGGACAATATGATGATTTCTAGTTATTGGCTTTTATACATAAAGATGTTATAAATATTCTTGTGCAATATTTTATAATTATAAATGTTTAACACTAAGTGCTTAAGCCACCAGTTTATGATTTTTTTTTTAAATAGCGGCCTGAGCTAAGACAGAAGGGTTTGTCAAACTCATGTGCAAGTAAGAAGTCAAATCAGATAAGAGCTGAATAATGCTGGAAAAATATGCAGAGGCTAAACTGTAAAATTCTTAAATACCACACTAAGGGGTAATTGATTGTATTCCTGAGAAATATAGGGATATATGAACAGTTATTGGACATCAGGACATGTGCGATGTATTATTTTAGAAAGATTAATTTAGCAAAGGCATTCTTAGGGAGATGAGAGAGTGGTTGGAGACACCAATTAATAGATCATTGCAACAACCCAGCAATTGAAGATTTAGATTTGGGTGGTAGTAATGAAAGTGAAAAGGAAGAGACAGGAAAGAAAAGCATTATGGTACAGAAGCTCTGAATGGCCTTAGAAATCTGTAATTTTAAAAGCTTCATGGAAAATTCTGAGACACAACCCAACATGGAAACTTTGAGATTAGAAACATACTGGCACCATCAGGTGACATTATTAGAGACATGACACCTTGGACAGAGGAATCAGTGGTCAAAGGGAACAGACTGTGGCTGAAAAAAGGGGAAGTTACTATAATAAAATGATAGCTTTAAAAAAAAATTAGTATAAGGCAGAGCACTTAAATAAAATAAAAATCCAATGTAATAAATCCAAAGAGAATATAATGAATCGGACAATTCTATTGACAAGAAATGGACCTAGAGATTCGGATAGGGGCTATTAACATACAAACATCGTTTAGTACAAAATATGTTTATATCTTGATTAGGTTATAATACATTTTAAGTTTTATTTCATGTATTTTGGGGACAGTATTAATGTATAAAAATATGTCGTACAACACAAGCACTCTATCCACCCTCATTCTCTTTCTTCATCTTCCTCATTACCCTGAGCTGTAAAAAAATCTTCCATGCATATTTCTACTAGTTCAAAAGCCCTTCCAGTGACATACTTCAGTCTATAAAATTCCTACCTCATGATCCCCCATGGCTTAGCAAAGAGAAAATACTTTGTGCTTTGTGTTAAACAAACTGGAGTGAAGTCACTACCACAACCAAAAGAGCAACATAATTATCATTTTATCTCCTCTCTTCCTCTCAGATAAAATTCAAATAATCTCCATTAGTGAATATACTTTTAAAAAGATAAAATTTGGCTAATGAAAGTAAGCACATAGTCATATGATGGCATAAATAAGAGACTTGTGTCTAGTGCTTGCCATATCGAGATGATGGTAGCCTCTCTTCCAACAATGTAATCCACCATGTGAGGAGGACATGACAGAGAAAAAGTCACAATTTAAAAATAAAATTAATTTTTGTTTTGTTGCCCACCTCAGTCCTCTCCACAAGCAACAAATTCATTTCTATTCAGAATTGTCAGGGCACAGAGTATTTTCCAAAAGGGATACAGAGAGGTTACAAAGTAACTCTCAGGAGTATTTTTTGCTTATTGCAGGAGGAGAGAGAGTAGGCAAAGAACTCTGGGAACAAAATTGTCTCTCCCACTAATTCTATCAATCAGAGATTCAAAGTAGTTAATGAGCTGTTCTTTTAAAGTGCAAAGGTCTCATAAGGTTATGCCTCATTTGCACCTGAATGTCATTAAACAAATAATCAGAGTTAACTAAATTTCAAGTCAGAAAAGAAGCCCCGAGGGTGGTGAGTGAGGATAGGAGAAGAAATGGCTGGTGTTGATAGGATTTCAAAAGGGAAAAGGTTAATGGCCAAGTTCAGTGTTCACATTTCGTTCAGAAGTCAAAGAGCAATGGGAGTGTGCCACTCATGTTCCAGCATGACTTTCAGATGACTACTTTAAGATATTCAAACGTAATAGTTTCCTGTATTTCCACACAAAAATTATAATCTTTACAACAATAACGTAGGGCAGATATTATATCCTCATTTTCTAATTGAGGAAACAGAGAAACTATATAGCTTGCTCAAGTTCCCACCAAGGCTCATAAATATAAGGGCAAAATTTAGCCATATAATTTTCTTGACACAAACATGCCTTATTTTCAAAGAAGGCTTCTACATTTGGTGGGTTAGAAATCTCATCTTCATTCTACTATGCTTAATCTTCTCAGACTAGAGCTGAATGGACTTTCTTGTTCAACTCAATATCTTTTTGGTAACCTATGCCTTCTTATGGGAGTGGGTCAAAGATTAGAAAGAACTCAAACTTTAGATCCAGATATCCGGGGATTCAGAGTTTAGCTCTGCCCCTTATGTGCTGTTATGATTGTGGGTGCATTTCCTTGATTGTAAAATAGATGATCATACTTGCAGTGTTCATGGTGGATTATCTGTTGCTGCATTAAATAAAACACACACACTTCATAAAAGAGAACTAAACTTTACCTGTACGATGACCACTTATGTACCTAATCCTGAATAAAATAAAAATAAATAAATAAAATTAAAATTAAAAATTTTAATATATTTATTTTGTTCATAATTTTGTAATTCCATAGGATCTGTTAGAGATAGCTCATCTCTGCAATTCTCAATGTCTGGGAAAGCCTGAAGGCTGGCAGCAGAGTCATCTGAAAACTTGATTACTCACAAGTCAGGCAATTGATTCCAGTTGTTGTTTGAGATTTCAACTGGTGCTGTCAACTAGAACATCTACACATGGCCTCTCCCTGTAGCTTGGACTTCCTCACCACATGGAGCCTAAGTTCCAAAGGAAGCCCTCCAAAAGAAAGAGCAGTTAGGTGGAAACTCTATTTCTTTTTATGATTTGTCCTCAGGAATCACGCAGCATTATTTATGCAGCATTCTATTCTTTCAAAGAGTCACAGAAACCTAACCAGATTTCAGAGGGTGAGACATATATTCTATTAAGGGAGGAGTAGCAAGGTTCTGGAAGAATATTTGAGATTAAAAATATTGTGAAGATTGTTGTTGGAAACTAAAATTTGCCACTATCCACTTCCAAGGCTACAAAAATTCACATCCCTTCCACATGCAAAGTATACTCATTCCCTTCCCCAAGACCCCTCTCCCAAGCTCAACAGACTCAAGCTTGAGGTCCAGGATCTTGTCATCCAAATCAGATGAAGTTGCTTGAGTGTGGTTCCTTAGGTTTAGCACCTTGAGTGCCATTCCTCTTGACCTAAAGATCTATGAACTATAAAGATGATTCATCTACTCCACACACACTTGACATGCAAGGATATGATCAATTAAAGAAAACTATTAAGTATACTCCCATCTAATAAATGGAAAACAGATGAAGCACAGCAACTAGTGGTCCACCACAATTCTGAAATACAGTCAGGCATGTGTTTCCAATTCCTTGATTAGGAAATCGGTCCTATTACCTAGACATTTTCCATGGCTCTTTGCTGTGCCTTTTGGACTCTTTCAATCCATTGACTTATCTTTCCTAATTTGTAAAATCCTTTGAGTTGAGTAGGTTTTTGGGGGGGGCGTCTGATTTCTGCTTATAGACATTTGATAGTTAAAAAGCTTCTTTTAATTTTATACTGTCTCCTTTTCAGTACAAGGTAATAAAATTCCTTTAAACACTTTGTGGGTTTCTTATGAATCAATTTATAATGCACACCATTAGACAAAAGCCACATGTCCAAATCTCATAAAGATAAGCCTTTTCCTAACTTGGGCTCTCTTTAAGAATACCTCCTTTAAGATTCTAAGAAACCCTATTGTTTTATGGAAGGAATCTGTGAGACACTCCTTAAGATCCTTAGAGGGCCTTTTGCCTGTTCAAAATAATTTATAAGGCACTATCTCAAAACTTTATGAGGCCTTAACAAAAGGTTTTATCTTTAGACCATGTTTTCCTGACAGCACCCTGGATTTGATCTCTGCTCAGAAGCCACATCTTAAATTTAGCATCATTTGCCATCTGGAGAGGCTGGGAATGAGAAACAGTTTTCTTTTCCAACCCAGCAAGTCCTGGAGACTTTATATATAACAGTGCTTTCTTTAGCTCATCTCTCTTCCTTACATTTTACTACAGGCAGCTAGAAGCAGACAGAAGGCAAAGCACTTTCAACCCTCTTTCTGCAAAACTCCTTAGCTATAAAATAGGTATAGTTTTTATTTTCCACCTTACTGCAGGACACATTGTTGCTAAGCTTTCTGCCACTACATGAGTTTCCTTTCCTCCAGCTTCCAATAACATTTTTCTCTCTTGCCTTTAAGTCCTCAGCAGCCTTTTCAAGGACCATCAGGCTTCCTCTAAGTTTCCTTGAACTCCTTTAGGCTTTCACTAAAATTCTCCTAAAGACACTTCCCATTTTCACCTGCCTTCACTCTTAAAGCTATCGCCACATACAGGTTTAGTTTTGGCTACACTTCACTTCCTGGAAACCAAAATGTATTCCAGCTATCTACTGCTGCATTAAAATCACCCTAAAGCTTAATGTCTTGAATGAATGACATTTCTTTTACACAGAGATCTACAGCTTGATGAGGATTCTGTGGGAATTGTTCATCTCTGCTCAACTCAGGCCTTTGCTGGGGCAGCTCAAAAGTTGAAGACTGAATTTACATTTTGTCTCAGCTCCATGATATTTGAGACCTCAGTGAGTAGACGTAATATCTTTGGGTAACTTTTAAGCTGGATCCTGAAATCATGAGTGTTCACTCTTATGTCCAATGGCTAATACTGGATATTGGCTGAGATCTTTACTAGGGCTGTTGGTTAGAACGCCTACATGTAATATTTTAATGTGTCCTGAGCTTCAAAATACCATGGTGGATGGTTTCCAAAGATGAATTTTTTTTTGAGAAAGAAGGATTTATTAAGAGGAAAGAAAAGCTCCCACAGTGAGGGAACCCAATGGGGTTGCCCAAGATGAATATTTTGAGAGAGATAGTGAACTGGGAAGATGTATTACCTTTCATGACTTAGCCTCAAAGGTTATGTATGTGGACATAGAATGTGGAATAATAGACACTGGTGACTCAAAGGTGGGCAGGTGAACGGGGGTGGGGGTGAGGGATGACAAATTTCTTTATGGGTACAATGTATAATATTGAGATGATGGTTATACTAAAAGCTCAGTCTTCACCACTATGCAATATCTTTATGTTACAAAATTGCACTTTTACCCCTTAAATTTATAACAAAAAGTCACATATGTCACTGCTGATGCATTTTTGAATTGAGACAGTCACACAGACCCCATCATTTCAAGTTGAAGGGAAACAGCCCACAGATGGGATAGTAGTAAGGTGGTAAGATTCCAGAAGCTGATGTGAGACTAAAAATATTATTGCAGTCATTTTTGGAAAACATAATCCACCTCAAAAGGGCTAAATGAAATAACATCCATTAAAAAAAATGATAGGTGCTCAGCTGAACAGAGTGGCACGCAACTTTAGTCCCAGTTACCTAGGGCCAAGGTAGGAGAATCCCTTGAACCCAGGAGTTTGAGTCAAGCCTGAGCAGTATAGCAAAACCTCATATCTAGAAAATAAAAAATAGATACTCAACACTTTTCAATTCCCTGCCTCACACAAAACATACATTTCTCTTTTATCTTCTTCCAAAATATTGCCTTAATGTGAAGTGTATGCCTCCATTAAAGACAACTTAGACTCACTATAAAATCTCATGAGTGTATACGTGTGTATAATTTGTTTAATGTTGAGAGAACTCATCAGATTCTTAAACTATCAGTGATCTAGAAAAAAATAGTTATTATTGTGTTCTATATTATTGAGAAAAATATTTTTTAAATATATTTTTGGGAAGGGGCCCTACTTTCTGTAATGCTGAAGGTTGACTTTATAGATGTTTCTTTCCGAAAAATTAGCAGAAGAAAAAAGGGGCATCAAATACAAATAAAATCTTCAATATTACACATAATATTAAGTTTAATACCTTTTTTTCACAATTCAGTAGATACATATTGTATGTATTTAAGCAAACATATTATCTCTCTGCTCAATCCTGCCCTTGAATAAGCCCTCTCAACTGAAACTAAAATCAATTTGCAGTAATTCAGAGTTCCTATTTCATTAGAGACAGCATCAAAAAGGGTATACTATGATAAAATTGAAAGCCACAGGTGATTGTGTCAAACTGCCCTAGAGTTGATTTCTCAAATTTCGATAAACAAGCTCTGATTTCATAAAGCTAGGATCTCAAGAACCTACATGTAGCTTTATCTTAGATTTATATGGATTATAACTTAGTGGTGATCAAGCCATGTGAAGGAGGACAGGATGAAGCAAAATTCTTTTTCCCTTCTAAACCAATCTTAACTACTATTATCCTCATGATCTACTGCTTCTTGGTAACAAAGACTGGGCAACAGAAAATACACAGCATCAGAAAGGAAAAAAAAGAAAATGTGGGTGTTAGAAAAGAAAACAGAAGTGTCACATTAAGGGACATATCAGGCACCTGTCACTCCAGTCCCCAAATTGTAACTGTTAGAAAGAAGAAATGTCAAATGTATATACAATTACTTACATTCATTTAGAGTGGAAATCAGTGGTTTCATTCTAGAGTTCTACAAAAAATTGCACATTTCACAGACAGCTAACACTAAAGATCCAAGTAATATACGCACCATGCAAAATATGATGTTCCAGCTGTGCCTACAGTGAGATTGAATAATTTTGGAAACATGTGCACTGCTTACTAGTAGTTCAAATCTCAAAAATTATCATCATTCACCATCTCCTACCATATGTCTATTCTAACTCCTCAATATAAATAAAAGATTGTGAAGCAATCATGATCTTTCTCCCTGTTGTCTCATAATATAAACACATTTTAAAGAATTAGACATGTTTAAACTTTTATTTTAGGTGTTATTATTCTGTTGTACTCATTTATTCAGTCTTAAAAGATCTAGTGCACAGAATAAACATGCTTTTAAATAAATAATTGAAGAAACTAATATAGTTCATTAAAAAGCTTAAAAATTAAAACGGGGCCTCCTGTTTCCATCCATTACAGACTATCTGGGACTAAAATTGCCCTCTTGCCATAAACAGCTAAAAATCAAGGGGGAAAAGATACATACATATGAATGAAACATATATATATATGTGCAACATATGTGTGAAATATATGTGTGAAATATACGTGTGAAATATATACATATATATGTAACTATATATATAAAATAAAACTCAGACATTTAACAACAGGTGGCAGCATAGGATTATAATCCCTAAAATAAGGGAAACATGAAACAAGTCCCACCATTGCCGAAGATCTTTCTTTTCCTGCAGGTACTTCCAGGATTACAAGGGGAAAAGCAGAACAAATTAAGCATGGCAGTCTCGCTGAGTTAAAGAGACAGATATTGAAGTTTAAGAAGGCTAAGAAAACTTGTATTTGCATAACAGGAGAGATCGTCACAAAAACAAAAACAAAAAAATCTTTTAAAGTCTGTATTGAGGTATCTTGTGGTATTTTTCTGAACACTACATAGTATATACTTAGGTGAAAAATCTAGGTGAATCTTCATAAGACAAGGCAAAGAATAATTTTTGAGACTCCATAAACAGAACAATCCCCAGAGTTTGCAAACAGTTGGCAGGTGTTTGTGTACTGACCAGGCAGAGTGTAGAGGACTTACTGAAACCTGGGCATTCAGTTGAAATCCCTGGAGAGTCACACTTTTGTAGTAGAATGAAATAAGCTCCAGAGTTAACACTACTCTAGACTTGCCCTAACAAAATTTGAAAGCAAGATTCAAAAGGATCAAACTATTATTCAAGACTTTTAAATGTCTTCCAAATCAAACTTCAATTCTTCTGAAAGGATGACAATAAAATCCAGACACTCAACAATGTAACCCTTACGATGTCTAGCATCTAACTACAAATTACTGGGCATGCAAAGGAGGATAAAATAATTCATAAATGAAAGCAAGAGAAGTTTTAAAAACAGACCCAGAGGAAGATAAAGACTTTAAAACATTTATTATAAATATGCTCGAGTGCTAAAGTAAATATGGAATTAATGAGGAAACAAACAGAAGGTATAAAAAATAGTCAATGATACTTCCAGAGTTGAAAAATAAATATCTGAAATGAAAATTTCATTGAAAGGATATATTAGAAGATTTTTAAATGCAAAATAAAGTAGTAAATTTGAAGAAATAAACAATAGAAGTGAATCAAATTGAAGCATAGAGAAAAATTGGCAAATATTTTTTCCCATTCTGTGGGCTGTCTCTCTGCTCTCTGTAGAAAAATGAGGAGAACCTCAGTTACCTATAGAACAGAATTAAGTTGTCTAATATGCATGTATTTGAAGCACCCTAGAAGATAGAAGATAGTACATGAGACACAGAAAAAAAAAATCTGAAGACATAATGGGACCCAGAAATTTTCCAGGTTTGATGAAAGCTATAAACACACAGATCCAAGAAGTGTAATGAAACAAAAGTAGAATAAAAACAAACAAAAAACACACCTAGGTCCATCATAATCACATTGCTGAAAACCTGTGAAAAGAGAAAAATGTTAAGATGAAAAATAAGGCACAATACAAATAGAGAAAGATAATTATCACTGACCTTGTCAGAACAATGCAAACTGGAAGATAAAACAAAGTCATTAAAGTTCTAACAACAACAGCGACAAAAAAACAAAAACGCCTCCAAGACTGATAACTTAAAGTTCTGTGTCCAGTGAAAATATCCTTCAAAAATGAAGATATTTTCAGGTTAACAAAAGCCAAGAGAATTTAGGAATGTTAAGAAAATGTTAAAAGCTTCTGACTGAAAAATATCAAATCAAAACTCAGATCTACACAAAGAAATAAGCATCAGATACAGTAAATACAAGGGAAAATGGCTCTTATTTTAAAATTTTTCAACTTAACAATTTAAAACATCTATCTAAGCAACAGGTATATCAACAAAAATAAAAAGGAAAGGAGGAAAAAATATTAAAATACTTTGTAAGATTCTTACACTGGATGTAAGGTGGTATAACAGTTTTTGAAGGTAGATTATAATAAATTAGAGATGTTTCAAATCCTAGAACAAACTCTTAAAACTAAAAATATCACTAATAGGTTATAGAGAAAATAAATTAGAATACTAAAAGTAATAAACTAATCCAAATGAAAAGACAAAAAGAGCTGGGCTCGGTGGCTAAGCCTGTAACCCCCTCGCTTTGGGAGACTGAGGTGAGTGGATTGCCTGAGCCCGCAGGTTCGAGACCCGCCTGGGCAACCTGGCGAGACCTTATCCCTACAATAAATCAAAAAATTAGCCGGGCGTGGTAGCACGCGCCTGTAGTTCCAGCTCCTTGGCAGGCTGAGGCAGAAGGATCGCCAGAGCCCAGCAGGTCGAGGCTGCGGTGGCCGGGAGCAGCCACTGCACTCCAGTCTGGGTGACAGAGTGAGACTCCAACTCAAAAAAAGAAAAGAAAAGAATAAAAGAGTAGAACAAAAAGTTGAAAAAAATAGTAAGATAATACAATTAAAATAAATCATTTTGATAAGTATGTTAACGATAAATCATCTATGCATGCCACATTTTAAAAGTGCAAGATTGTTAGACTGAATAAAAATGTAAGACCTGATGATACACTATAAACAAGAAATCTACTTTTAAAAGATACAGATTATTCAAATAATAATATGAAAAAATACTACCAATAACAAAGCTTCATGGCTATATTAATATCAGACAGAGTATAATTCAGAACAAGAAATATTATCAAACATAAAAAGAAATGTGTCATAATAATAAGGAGTTTATTTATGAAGATATAGTTATCTAGATGTGTATAGACCTAAAAACAGACTTTAAAAATACCAGGGGGAAAAAACTGACAAGGTGCAAGGAGAAATCAATAAATCCTCAATTACAGTTGGAGGTTTCAACACCTTTCAGTAATTGGTAGAACAATTAGACAGGAACGAGGTAGAATAAAAATATTTGAACAACACTATCAAACAACTTGAATTTACTTCTATTTGTAAAATACTATGCAAGAAACTACAGAATATGTGTTCTTTTCAAGTGCATATAGAACACACATCAAGATAAACCATTTTCTAGGTCATAAAACAGCTCTCAACAAATTGAAGAGGTGGAAAACCATTCAGAGTATAGACAATTTGGGGCAAAACTATCTGTAAGTAAGAAGACTAGATTTTGACTCTGAAGACTGATTCCTGTAGCCAGGTCTATGGCAACATGCTGCCTGCAATGGGAAAACACTGCCAATTTCTAAGAAGATGTTCTTTTTTTCCAGGGATTTATTGGTCAACGTATATATGCAGCAAAATTCAGGCATGTAAAAAGTACTTATCCTTTTTTGCTAAGTAGAAAGGAGCATGGTATTTGACCCACACCCATATTCTATTTTTGTCCACTGAAGTGTCCCAGGTAGAATAGCTTCTCCTTTTAAACTTCATCTCTGGGTTCCTTGCCAATCTAGAGCAAACAGCCAGCTATGAAATTCAAAGCCTAGCATGTCACTTTTCTCCATCCTATTTCAATTTCTGTGCTCACTGTTACCACTAATATCATACATGGCAAAATATCTAATACCTATGCCTGGTTTCCTCGCCTGTAAATTAAAGTCTGTTGTCAATTTCATTATTCCTCACTTGTCCAAAAAGTTATCTCAAGATTTTTAAAGTTTATAAGGAATATATGACGTCCCTAGTTTTCTGGAGACTAAAACTTTAATGTTTTGGTGATTAAATTTAGACTTTAAGTTAAAATAATTCTCAAATATATTCATTAAATTCAACAAATATTTGCCAGTGACTTCATATGTGTAAGCAACTGTTCTCAGTACTGTAGGTAGACAAAAGGTAGTTAAGATGAAGTCAAACCATTGGAGGAACTGCTCTAGTAAAAGTAATTGTAATTTCAAATATTATCACAGTGAAAAAACTAAAAAATGAAAAGTTTTAAAAGACCATTTACATTATTATCCTAAAAGCCTACAATATTTAGGGATAAATTGAACAAAACACATGCAATACAAATAGTTGGAAGGAAGTTCTCAAAACATTGCTGAAAAAAAATGAAGAAAACATAAGCAAATGGAGAAATATGTAATGTGCAAAGGAAATTGTTGTCTCAAAATTAATCTATGCTATCATATAATCTTAATAGAAATCTCAGTAGGCTTTTATGTAGCAAGTGCCAATCTGGTTCTAAATTTTATATGAAAATTAAAGGACTTAGAACAGCACAAAACCATTTCAAAACAGAACAACAAAGTTGGAAGATGTAGACTGCATCATTTCAAGATTGATTGCAAAGTGAGAATAATCCAGATTGTGTGCAACTGACATACACATAGACATATAGATAAAATAAACAGAAAATATAGAAACAGACCCACAAATATATGGCAAATAAAAATTTGACAAAGGTGTCAATAAATATAAATGTGAAAAGATGTTATTTTTAACAAAACTGACTGGAGCAACTGGATATCCATATGGAGCTGACCTTTACCTCACACCATACCAAAAAAACAAATAAATTTAAATGGAGAGTAAACACTTAAAGCTAAAACTATAACACTTCTAGAAGAAAGTATAGGCTACACTTCATTGTTATACTGGAGTAGACAAAGATTTTTTAGGTAGAACACAAAAGTATAACCATAAAGAAAAATTTAGCAACTTGGTCTTCACCAAATTCAAAAAACTTTTGCTCCTTAAAAAAGCACCATTAACTGGAAGAAAAGATTTGCAAATGCATATCTTTGTTAACAAAAGAGTACATACTGTATAATTCCATTCATGTTAAATGGTTTTCTGCATGTCGGTTTTGTATTTTGTGGCTGTGCTAAGTTAAATTATTAGTTTTAGGAGCTTTTACTAAATTCATTAGAATTTTTTATGTACATAATCATGTTACTTTGACCATTTACTTGTTTCCAATTTGTTTTTATTTTATTTCTTTCTCTTACCCTATACAGGCTAGATTTCCAATGCAATGTTGGATAGATGTTTTGAGAATGAATATTAATTTATTTCTGATCCTAGGGGAGAAACACTCAGCTTTTTTGTTTTACTTTTTTTTTTTTTTTAGTTTTAGTTTTTTGAGTTGTAGTCTCACTCCGGCGCAGAGGCTAGAGTGCAGTGGCACTCTCACAGCCACTCCAGCGTCGACCTGCTGGGCTCCGACGATCCTTCTGCCTCAGTCTTCCAGGTAGACAGAACTACAGGTGCACTACCACGCCCGGCTAATTTTTGATTTATTGTAGAGACGAGGTCTCGCCAATTTGCCTGGGCTGGCGGGCTCAGGCCATCCGCTCACCTCAGCCTCCCAAAGTGCTGGGATTACAGACTGAGCCACCGAGTCCGACCAGCACTCAGTTTTTAACCAAGTATGGTAACTGTAGGTTTTTCATAGATTTGCTGTGATTTAGAGAAAACAATGTGAGACTTCAAATACACAATTTATTTATGCCAATTATTCATTTCTGTTTAAAGGAAATAACTACAGTAAGGGTCTTCATTTTTGCTGCACTAACTTTGCACCTCTCCAGTAAACTATCAACACCTATCAGCCCCTTCCTCTGGTTCTCTTTCCTAGAAAACACAGATTAAGACAGCTACCAACATCAAAAATGCACAAGTGAGAGACTATCCAAAAGAAGATGATACTTATGCTGAGTTTTACCAGAAAAATATTCAATCATATTGAATTAGACAGAGGTGGGAAATTCCAGAAAGGTGGAAAAATAATTACATGAAGTCTCAGAATCGTAGATAAGCATGCAGTGTTTATATCACTGCCAGTAGTTTTGGTTGACAGATGTATCATGAGAGATGAGCCTGGGGAGGAAGAGGATTTAGTTGCTATGAAATACTAATTTGCCCCGAAGTAAATGGAGAGTTTTTAAATAGGATGTGTAGAAAGATTTTAAATAGGAAAATAACGTGATCATACTTATAATTTAGAGCCATCATGTTCACTATTTAGAACAATCACTAATAGTTATCAGGAAGGAAGGAAATGTATAGGAGTGGAAATGCAGACACAATATAAGAAAAGACCACGACTGAAAACAAGGTAAGAGCTGTTAGGGCCCTGGACCAAGACAGTAGTGGTGGCATACAGGGTAGTGACATGAAGATGAAGAGAAGAAATAGATACTTTAAGGAGGGAGGGGAAATAAGACTTGGTTGTTGGGTTGAACAAAAAGAAGGCAGAAGAACAGTTTGTTATTTTTTTTAAAAAATCATTTTTTACAATATTTATAACCAGAACATATAGAGTATACTTATAATTCAATAATAAGAATTAAAATCTTTCTACACATCCTATTTAAAAACTCTCCATTTACTTCAGGGCAAATTAGTATTTCATAGCAATAATAAGAAATTAAACAACCAATAAAAAAGTGGGCAAAATATTTTGATGTATTTTACAATATAAAAAAGTCAACATTTGTAGAAAAAGAAGCTAAATATAATCAGTGATCACAGAGGTACAATTTATAATAACAATGAGATACTACCACATTTCACTGGAAAACCTAAAATTAAAAAGTCTGGAGCAACTGTTGTTCTTACACCTTGATAGAGTATAAAATGGTACAAACACTTTGGACAGTAATTTCCAAATATACACCTAGGTATTTTCTCAATCATACGCCCAGGTGTACACTCCAGCAATTACAGTTTACAGGTACTACCCAAAAGAAATAAAAACACATAGTCACAAAAAGACCTATACATGAATGCTTATAGCAAATGTATACATAATATTCAAATGCTCAATAAATAAATGAATAAACAAATTGTGGTATGTTCATAGAATCGATTTGTATCCAGGAGTATAAAAGAACAAACTGCTGATACATCTAGCAACATGGTTGAATGTCAAGAACATTACACCAAGCAAAATAAATCAGGCACAAAAAAACTACTAATGGTGTCACATCCAAGTATATGTTAGGAAGCATCTGGCTATTAGGACCTAGATCTTAGAAGTCTGGAGCAAATATGCAGGTTTGGAAGTCATTAGCCTTGTTGAAGACAAAAAGAGTAGATGAGATCACCAAGGAGGAGTATTTGGGAGTGTTTAGGACTGCCAAAGCCAGAACTGGGTAAATATTAGCATTTTGGGTACACACAAAGAAAAGAAAATATGTGACAAACACAGAGAAAGAGAAGAGGTAGGGAGAGGAGAAGCAGAAGGTGATATTGCAGAGGCAAAGAAAAACAATTCTGAGAGAGGACATTGTTGCAAAGGTCCTAGAGGAACAAAGGAAGGAAAGGGTAAATATTCTTCACACTAGACTACTATAAAGTCATTAGCAAGCACAGAGTAGGCAGTTTTACAAGAAGAGTGAGAACAAGAGTTCTATTGCAGTGGGTCAAGGGGTGAATGGGCAGAGAAGGTACTCTCTCCTACAAATTCTGCTTTGGAAAGGAAAGAATAACTACAACATCTATGTATTTTTGAATGTCACCTTCTACCTGATTGTAAAGTTTTGGCATTTCATAAATAACTCATAGGGCTGGATTCTCAGTAAAATGTTTATGATATCACCCATGTATTTCTGATAAAGGAAAGCTGACACAGAGAAAAGGGCTTTTTATGAACTAGTGCATGTATTATATAAAATTAAAGACCCAGATTGCAGTATGGAATTGAAATGTGTTTTGCAAATTCTTGCTTTTACTCTGCACTGACAACCTAGGCTATATTTCCCCCGTTCCGATTCACTTATATCTTATATGATTGTCACCTTGTGTTTCTCCATTTAAAAGTAAAAGGCAAACTCAGCAGTTCCTTTTTTTTAAACTGCTTCAGTA
This sequence comes from Cephalopachus bancanus, assembly GCA_027257055.1. NCBI lineage: Eukaryota > Metazoa > Chordata > Mammalia > Primates > Tarsiidae > Cephalopachus > Cephalopachus bancanus. The sequence continues at coordinate 6,256,621 of JAPVLO010000035.1, forward strand.
TCCAGCAGTTGCCACATTAAAAGCTTTAGCTGCAAGACTATAAAAATAGTCTAATGCTCCCTCCCAAGTAACTACATTTGAGTCAATTCTCTTTTCAGGGATGTAGCAAGGTCAAATCTAATGGCCAGGGAAGGACAGGTTATGAGAGAGGAGGGAAAGCCAGGTGACATTCAAAGGGCAAAAGTACATTGTACTTGGAATGTTTTGTGTAAATGTTAAACAGTGCCCACATTTAACCACCTGCTTGTTGTTTAGAAGGGTCCAAATGAACAATTTCAAGCACAATTGAGTAACACTCAAAAGAAAATCAAGTGTAATTTCCTAAGTTGCTGAAGCAAGAGTTCTTCTATGAAACTGTCATTAGTACTTCTAAAACTGATTTGATTATATTTGAAATTTAATGCACACAGTTCAGTGGCACCTAGAAATTTCTTGTGAAGATGGAATTACAAGGCAGTTTATAAATGATTGTTACTTTCTGTGCTTGTGTGTATATATTTTTTAATTCCCTGTATTATAGTTGCAATAAAACTAGATTATTAAAGATGGAATCTTTCATTTGTTTTTTCCTCTTCCTTGTAAAAATATTTTGCTTTGTTTTTAAGATGCATTAAAATCAGAGGGAAAAACACCATTTAAAGACACCTACAGCACACCAGTTTTATAGCTCATCTTGAAATTCTTCCCCTGTCTACTATCGCTAAATATTTGTCAATTAGGGGAGAAGGAGTATGGGTTTCAGGTTTATTTGATAAATCTTTTGTTTTTTACAAGAAGAGAATTTTTGCTGCCTTTATTAAATACTAACTTTTGCTGCCTTTATTAAATGCCAACTTCACATGATCATTGATGCTTTAAAAGCCTTCAGTCTCACTCGTGACAGGATCTGATCCTTACATAGCCCTTCATTCCAGCTCTGTAGTTTACTCATTGCCATGAGCATACTGCCTTTATTTTGGACATTTCTCCTACCAGAAAATTCCACATATACAAATCTTTCCCATCCCACAAGTTTCAGGTCATTCATTTTCCTGGCTCTTCCAGTTTAATTGATAACTGATTTCTATGTCTCGTTAACATTTAATATTTGTACACACACTAGGCCTTAATAATTTTCTTTTGTGTGACATCTTTTGTGTTATTATCTTCTAAGGTTAGCTTTCCATGTGCATACCTTGTCTTCCTAAACAGATTATCTTTTTGAATGCAGGAGCTTTTTATTTTCTTGATACTTATGATGACTATTATGATACTATGCACTTAGCGACAATGTTTGATAAAGATTTGTTAACTATTTGAAGGGAACAGAATATTAATCTACTTTAGTTACAAAAGTGACTGTAATTACAATTTTGTTAGATATAACATGAACAAAAAACCAACAAACTGCTCCATTGGGAAATGTTTCTAATAAATAGATTTTAAAGAAACTATTCAAGTCAAAATTTAGTAATTCTTCTTCACTGCAACATATGCACACTTCCTCTAAAAGTCAAGGAGCCTTTCTAGAAAATCTTGCTTCTGAAAAATCCATAAATCACGCTGGATTCAGTGATCCCCCAATCTCTTAAGAATTTATCCTGATGGGAAAGTTAACTATACAATTTTGAATTCATACTTTAGGTAAGCTATTTCATTAATGTGAATATTCATCAAAGTTTGCACATATCAGTGTTTACAAATTAAAATTCTTAATTGCAAAATTACAAAAGAAAGAGCTACAGCTAATGCTGCTGAAACTAAAGGATTCATTTTATTTCATTCATAGGTTTCACAATCTACACTGATGTAAAATAAATATCTTGTCTTTCTCTGCAACTCTAAGAAGAGGCTAACAAGAAAGCCAGTTGAGAACCTGACTTAATGATTGTTCATCAAGAATATTTGACTTGTGAATCTGGCTCATACTGACTTAATGCAAGAAAATCAGTACATTTGTTAACAAAATGGCCTCAAAATAAAAAAATAATATAAAGAAACAAAAAGAACCAAGAACCTATACAATATTAAAGCTATTACAATATTCTGCTCTTTTATGCTAAGAAGTCCCAGAGAACATAACTTTTTAGGGTTAGAGATATAAACCAAACACTTCACTGTCTCATAATGTCATTCCGAAACAGCCACCATGATTTGAGAATTCGGCTAGACTATTCTTGATTGGGTTTTCTTAAGGTTTATTATAGATGTTGGGGGTAAGGGCATCAATAATGTTTCACAAAGTATTTATCATGGTCCAAAACAATACATTACTCTTAATGTTTTAGAACTACACCTTCAAATGTAAGTGAAGTGACCTTTAATTCCAGTGCTCAAGGATTTAGTCATTGCCAGGCTCGGTGGCTCAGCCTATAATCCCAGCACTTTGGGAGGCCGAAGTGAGTGGATTGCCTGAGCCCGAGGGTTCGAGGCCAGCCCGGGCAACTTGGCAAGACTTCGTTTCTACAATAAAATTTTTTAAATAGCCGGGTGTAGTAGCACGCATCTGTAGTTCCGGCTACTTGGAAGGCTGAGGTGGAAGGACCACCAGAGCCCAACAGGTTGACAGTGGGGTGGCCATGAGCATGCCACTGCACTCCAGCCTGGGCGTCCGAGTGAGACTCCACCTCAAGAAAAAGAAAAAAAATGGATCTAGTCATTATGATACTATGTTCTATCAGATATAGTATATAATTTTGTGCCAATTAATGCTAAATCCTATAAAGAAAATTAAAACAGACTAGTGAATGACAAAGGGTACTACTTTAGAAAAGGTGACAAGACGAGCTCATTTGGTAAGATGGCATTCTAAGAGAGACCTACATTACATGAATATTTGAATGAAGAACAGTCCAGGCAGAGAGAACAGTTGGGGCAAAGCCCCTGGCACAAGCATGTATTTGGTGAGTTCAAGGAACAACAAGAAGTCAGAGTCTGGAGAACAGAAATGGTTGTGAGGGATACTGGAAATGAAGGTAGAGAGGTTGTCAGGTTCCATATCCTGAAAAGGACTGTAGACTACGTGTTTGTGGTTTTATTGTAAATGTGATGGAAGTTGTTTTATGCTTAAGAGCAGGCCAACTCATCAGTCTTTCAATAAGAGTTTAGGTAAGTGCAAAAATCAGTTGCTTGACAGAAAAAATAAAATAAAATCTATTGTCCTAAGCAGGACGCAGAGATATGGCTCCTGAAGAAATGTAACTTCCAGCTCTGAAATCTAGAATTCTATCACTTCTTGGTAGGAAGGAAGGAAGCAAAATTTCAATGTCCATTGGAGCCAGCATTAAGTTCCCAAAACCCTTTCCATACACTGCATACAAATAAAACACAATTTAAAAATAACAGAACATAATTGTATAGAAACCAAAATATGACACATCTTCCTTTATTTAAAATAGAGCTCTATATGCTTCACAGAAACAAGTGCAAGAAGTGCTTAATTTATTATCTTTGCCACTTTACAAAACAATACATTTTCAGAAAATGCATACATAAAAATAGAACATTCAGGCAGATAAGTATTTACATCTGGAGACAGATGAAAGTTACACAATATTTAAAAGCTTTAAGATAAATACTTTTATGACTTGCTGTTGGTAAAGTTAAACATTTTGGTATAAAGGCTATCAGTGAGTTCTTACTAAATTCTAAAATACCATTATTTTTAAATAAAATAAGTCTCTATATATTACTATAAAAATGCATATTTTCACAGATGAGAAATTAATAAAACATCTAAATATCACTCATTTCTCTTTGGGATTTGGAATTCTCTTCAGCTTCAACATTTAAATTGCAACTACTAAAACTCCATCTGCATATTTTTGATACAATTTATTGCCCAATTCTTATTTTAAAACCTAGCTTACTTTTTCATATTCCTTATATACATTCATTTGGGCTTGTCTGTTGAAAGGCAATATCTTTTTACATACCTAAGGATATCAGCTAGCTTACAAAAAGTCTTTACAACAATGATTCTTTTCACAGTAGTTCAAGAGTTCAAGGCATGTTTTGCAATGTCAAAATGCAATGGTTTTGACATTTGTAATATGTTCTTAGGTATAAGAAGAGTCACGCTACTAAAAGAAAAGTATAATTAGTATTAGTACTTTGAAAGTCAATCTAAAATTCCTTTTTTGAGCTCTGAATCTAATTTTCTGTTTTTAGGACATTTTAAAACCTGAAACACAGATTAAGTTTGAATAATCTTCTCTAGTCTAGGATCAGAAGAGTACACGAGTTTGACAGTACTCATTGTGGAAATGAACTAGATTTTACTATTTTGGCTTAGATACCCTCACTTTGTATAAAAATTTCAAAGGAGCTGGATATTTAAAAGTACTTAGTTGCTATTATTTTGCCTATGGGAGAAATAGAGATATTGATAAATCTCATTCTATCCTTGCATTTGTTAGATAGAATTTAGGCTCATCTTCTCTATACAGGCAAAGTCAATGAATAGTTTCATGTATGGAATGAAAACTCTATGGAGATATCAAAATTAGGGTCCATGTACCTTGCTGCAGATTGTCTGGGTTGAAAATTAAATCAACAGCATAAATACACAACTTCTCTTTCTCTCTTAGGAATGCCAGAATGAAAAGCCAAATTATTAATATTTCTTCTCCTGTTTTGTTCTATGTGCAGATGTCAAGAATTGTTTTGAATTTTTAATTCTCATTTTCTGAAAAGCTATATAAACAGGGCCATTATCTAAGTTCTGTAAGCAGAAGATGCTTTTCTGCCCAGTATAAAATTATGTCTGGATTGAGAAGCCAATTACAGTTTGGATTTAGTCCCCACCTGCCCCTCAGCTGGAGTGTCTGTGTAGAGCACAATACACCCAACTGGATGGACAGTGGGTATAAGGTTACTTTTCTAAAACACCCGGATTCCTAATGGCCCCTTTAACACTCAGATTTACATAGCTCACAGTAAAAATCTTGCTGTTAAAACTACTAGGTCTGGTAAGATAAACTTCTTGTAATATAACATGAACCAATGATCAGGAAATATAGCCACATCTGAAAATATTAAAATCTACAATGAGATGGAGCTCATAATCTCCCAAATGTTGTATTCATCTACAACTGAAACGGAGAGGTGTCCTGGCAGTCCTTAATAGAGGAATTTTTAAATGGAGATTACTTAATTTCAGTATCGTAATGTATTCCAAATCATTTGGCATAATGGCCTAATTTTAAAATATGACAAAAGCAAAACAAAGCAATGGTATGAACTAACAGAAATAAATTTAGCAATCACATTATATTTCACACTGACATATATTTCACACTGACATATATTTCACACTGACTTTCCAAGTCACTATATCTCAAGTGGCATTAAAGCAAAAGTAGACATTCTTTAACGTTAGCTAAAAGCTAGAATATAACTAACAGCCTTTTTACAGTTTAAAAGGACATAATCTCTGTCATTAACAAATACCCTTTATATAGTGCCAGATGAATTACTGGTGTAGTCCTCTTATACATGGATGGAGAATTCAAAATTTCATTAAGAAGTTCAGTGTGAGACAATCTGAACTGGGCTAGAGCATAACTAAAGAAAGACAAGAATTACAGAGTGATGTGGGGTTGATGAAATCTAGCAAACATTTTTTAAATGCACTAAAAGAAGATGAACTAATGAGAAATTAAGAAAAGTAAAAAGAGAGAAGTTGGATAATATACTACTAGTCATAGTCCCAAATTCAACCATCAAGTAATCTTTCACTCACATTCAAATGCATAAAGAGAAAAAGTCATTCTTACAGAAGGCTGGAGAAATTCATGAAGCTTATCTAATAACTATTTGCCCTAACATATTCTATATTCTCACAGTTCCCAAATTTTATTCATTAATTTTATCAGCACCCCAGTAGTTTTCTACTTGACTTGTTAACTATTTTACAACTCTTTCTTAACTTATTTTAGTTTTTCTCACTGGGTTCACTCTGAGTGAGCAAATTATTTTATCAGGAACACAAGAAGTGAGATATGATAATCAATATTAAATGGTACATTATGTGAGTGCACATTCAAGGTAAGTTTAGATACATGCTAGTTAATTTTTAATCAGTAAAAGTTGAGGATGTGGTAGGATATGAGTTCTGCTAATAAATACTATTCATTTAATCTGATCCTTGGTTTCCTCATCTATAAAATATTGGAGTCAATTTATAAAATCTCTTTGATTCTTTCTAATTCCACATTTTAGTTTTTGTTTTGGGCTGTGACACATCTGAAATAATTTAGACTGCTAAAAGATTCTCTTTCATTAGAAGGCTAAATTCAAGAATGATTATGTTAAATAATAGTTGCTTTTTAAAATTTGGAACTAACAATAATTTTTGAAGACAGTGAAGGAATGTTAAGAAAAAGTAAGAAAAATGGCAAAACAAAGCAAGGTTAGGTGAAAAAAGAAAGTCAGATATCTAAATATTTGCATTAAAATGTTTTGGAAAATGCCTATATTATTTTTTTTTAAGTCTAATATTAAAATGTTAATGAAAATTCTACATTCCAATTGACTTTTTTGTTGTTTAAATGAAGCCTCTCAAGATCAAAGGTAATTCTATCTTCACTGAAATAGTGAACAAACTCCATGGAGTTAATAGCATATGGAGCTAGAACAAAGTATTGTCAAACATAGAAATAGTATGTTTCACAATAGAAAAAGATGTTAGGAAATTCTTTGAAAACCACAATGGCACTGTTTTAAGATGCTAAGACTAAACACTTATGAGTAGGTTATAATGATGTATTTGTGAATTTATTGAAAGGAATGATTATTGAAGATATCAACTGCCAACTTTTATTTGTTTACTGCTGTTACTTTCTTAATTTTCTGATGGGAAATAAAATTTCTACATTTTAAACAAATGTATTGAACCAAATACATTTTCATATTTATTTTACTTAATCAAAAACTATTCCCTAACAAGAAATTTTAAGTTGTTCACTCGAACTTTGTATAATGGCAAACATGAGCTCCCCATTTGCAAGTGGTCTGCTAAGCAGGTTCCCTGGTATTTTTGCGTAGACTCCAAGAAAACCCTGAGTTTACTCTGCCCCAATAAGTCACATGGTGGCAAAATTCCAGGATAGTAAAAGTAGTTTTGTTTTGTTTTGCTTTGTTTAGTAGTTCTACAATAATAGAAGTTTTAAAGTAATAAATTACTGTGGAACTTTTAACCTAATGCATCTACTGCAGATTTTCATTTTTAAATACAAGCTGATTTTGAATTTTTCAGACACTGCAACCAGGTTACTATTTTCATACAATCATGGATATTTAAAATGCAAAGTTAATTGAAAGTATAAAGATGAAAAGCAAGTGCTATGCCTAAAATAGTGCACGACAGTCATATTTCACTTAACTCTCAAGTCAGAACATAAATTAAGAATTCTAGAAGTGACATGCCAAATATTTTAGACATAGAAGAAAGCATACAACGGAATCTGTACCAATTACAAACTTAAACGCATAATTTACAAGGCAACAAGTTTATGCTGAAATATTGACAACAAATAATGTTTCTCTTGTTTTCAGAAAGTGATGCTGCATATAAATCCCATCACCACTTTATACAGTACTCAAAATTCTTAATAGCATTTTCCAAAGTCTTGTATTACACCCAAATGCCAAAATACCTGAAAGGAGCAAAAGACATTGATACTTTGAGTCTAACCTAAGAAGAATACATTTTGCTCATAACAAAATTTAGAAGAAATAAATACCACAAAATGGGACTCCATTAAAAACAAATACAATAAAATTTAACAGCATACTTATATGCATCTGTCTTATGCGCTAAACATTATCTTATTTTTATTTTTATGTATTTATTTTTAAAAGCAGGATTTATTGAGAAGATAGAAAAGCTCCCACAATGGGAGGAGACCCGAGGGGGTTGTCCCATTATCCTATTTTTATAAGTGAGTATTTTCTATATTTAACCCTGTTGAGAGTTAAGGAAAAATTACAATTTTTAATGTTTTCCTTATAATTTTTGTTTCTCTATCCCCCTCCCTTTTTTTACTATATTTTGTAATTGAAATATAAGACTATCCAGTTAGGAGCTATAATTAACCAACACAAAAACAAGAAAAATACCTCAAAATACGCTAACATACAGATTTTTTCCAGAGTAAAAATTGAACCCCTAAAATATGAAATTATATTTAGACACTTTCAAATAAGCTACAAAACATAATGACAAGAAAAATGTAGATGTTAAAACATCCTCTCTTTAAAATTCAATAAGTATATTCACCCAACATAAGTAAATAAAACAGGAAATATTCTTGTTTATTTGAGATCACAATCATAGTAAATAAATAATTTCATTCTTGTATATGCAGAAACAATCTATGAGAAATCAAGGTAACAAGCACATACGCTCTTTTTAAAATCCTTTCACATAGGCACTTTTAAAAATGGATGATATATTTAGATTGTCTGTAATATCCAAATAAAGATACCTTCTAAATGTGTTGCAAATTGAAAGTGATTTTCAGACCTATTCTAGAAACCCACTGTCATACAGAACTCAAGACATCCCACTTTGTATTCTGTCAATTTACTTTCTTCCCCCCACATACTAACACCCCTGTTCCCATTCCCAAATTAGAATTTAAAATCCCTGAAGACAGGCCCTATCTTTTATTCCTTCTTGCACCCAATTTTGTAGCAAGACAGACATAGGGTGCTCCATGATTATCTAATAAATAGGAGAATGCATTAATGAGAAGGGAAGTATTTGCAAACTCCATAGCTGTCAGATTTTTGCCTTTCTCATTTCAATTCAGTCAAGTGAAGATGAATTCAGTAACATTTTCGACAGTGAAATGATATATAATCACTAAATTGTACTCTATGTGAAAATATATAAGTATATCATTCAGAGAGGACTGTGATCCAAGTTCTGCTTTGTAGAATACTTAAATGTGGGATAGTAATGTTTCTCCCATTCTCAATAAAAGGGTTCCACTATGGTCAGATAATTTGAGAAATCCAGTTTTTAAAAAAATTCAAAAATGATATCTTTACTGTTATCATGTACTTTACCTCTCAAAGTAAATGTACTTTATTATATGCTAATAAACAGTATCACTTTCTAGGCAGCTGTGGAAGAACACTTTTGGTTCTGAACCATCTCAGCAGAAGAATGTTCTAAGGAACAGAGTCTAGGGAAAGATGCTTTAGAATAAAAGACACCATGTTAAATCTCCTTCATCAAAGCAGTAATATAGATTTAAAGGACATAGCTAATGCCCCATTAAATATTAATCACCTTGTCTCCATGGAATGCAGAATAAAGGCAAAACTGTCATGAGCATTCTTCTGCACCTACCCACTCATTATGAGAGGATAGAGAACTATCTATTTAATATTGTTGACACCCTCTGTGGGATATAGTTGTTATACTTTATTGAAGAGTTTTAATTTTTCTAAAATATTTCCTCACATCTTCTTCCTTTTCTGTTCTTTTCTTTCTAAATGTGTATGTACAAAAGGACTAGGGACCTCTGAATTGTATCTTAAAGACATCTTCAGACAATAGATATTTCAGTCTGATTGATCTTTGGAAGTGTTCAAAAAACATTCATACTATTAACAAACAGGGTAACTATAATTTATATGAGGAAAATGTCAATAGATGTGGTTCTGAGATTTCATGCAGGTCGATTATGATTCTGTAAAATACTCAATATATCTTCTGCATACCAAACAACAAATATAATACATGATGCTTTTGCATAGGGAGAAAGGTACTATGAGAATTCAAGGGAAAGTAGGAAGCCAACTAACTCTACAGTGTTGATTATCACAAGATTTGTACCTAGTGTCAGTTCTACCATTAACTGTGTGACTTTGGGTCATTTCTCAGTATCTCAAGCTATCAAGTTCTCTTTTGTAAATGAGATGTAACGAGTTTATAGCTTTCAAGCTATTTTCTCCAGGGACGGCTGTAGTAGTGGAACAGTAGAAGGGGAGACCAAGCAAGTGGGACTCTGACCTCACTTACATCTGCCACCAAGCAACTCCACTTTTACATGTTTTATATATTAAACTTTAGAGCAATTTTTATTCTTAAAAGGTCCTGCTAATATAAAAAAGGAAAACCATAGTTTGTATGACCTAAATTTCTGTTTAGATATAACATACCCTGATTCATATTTTAATGACCATGTTTAGATCTCAGAAAAAGATGTATTTTTACATTTTTTTCTATTCATTCATATGCTCTTGGTTCAAGCAAAATAAAACCATAATGACATTATTATTTTTATATAGCTTATCTTAAACTTTTGTAATATCTTTCTCATTAAATAAAAGGATGAGTTGATGTGCTGCTTCCAAAATAAAATTAAACATAACATGGAGGTTGGATGAAGTCAACTCCTGCCCATACCCATACTTAACTTTAGAGTTATCTTTTCATGCTGTCTTATGGACACTTAAGCACTGTACTGCATTATCTTTGAGGTAGAACCAAAACAACAACAACAAAAAGCAAAAAGCATTCACATAAAGAGGGAAAATGGAAACGAAAACTGTGAGAGATTTGTTTTCAACACAATTATCATCATTAGGCTTTGCAGTCTTCTTTGACACAAAGTTGAGAAATAGTCTTCTTAATACGAAGGGCAGTTAAGCGGGCTGCACCATTGGCATACCAACACTCACGCATTATTCTCCCCATAACTCGGAGTGCCTTTAAGTGGGAGAGAAAAAAAATATGACTTTAGCTACCCACACAAAAAGAGTCAAAAGAAGCAAAGTTACAAACCTAGGAATTGATACTAAGTTGCTATTTTTTTTTTTTTAAGAGATGGGGACTTGTTATGTTGCCCAGGCCGGAGTGCAGTAGCTGCTCACAGGTGCAATCACACCACTCTACAGCCTCAAACTCCCACGCTTAAGTGATACTCCTACCTCAACCTCCTGAGCAACTCAGACTACAGGTATGCACCACTGCACCTTGCATTGATGCTAAGCTATTGCCCCAGGGATGGGGCATATGTAAGTTATATCACCAGAAAAATAATGATCCAAATATCAAAAATTCTGAATTAAAAAATCAACATAAAAGAACTGGCAAAAAAATAAGCTAAATACTCAGAAGAGAAATGAGAATACATGAAACCAGAGAATTATAGGAAATCACTGAAGCACATGACTGCTGTGGCGACATCTGTTCATCTCATGGTCTAGAATTTCAGGATTGATGGATCACATGTAAAAGACAGGAAACGCAGCCAAAGTACACAGAAAGTGTCAGATCAAGATGCTCCCAAAGCCTTGAGTTTAAAGTTTACTCTGTCCTAGAAAGAAAACTTCTAAGGGAAATTGCCCAAGTCTTGCCTCTTGGTGAAGGAAAAAATCAAGCCCATACCTTTAGACATTGTAGTAAACCTGAGCTCATAATAAAATCTGCAAACACAGGAGGAAACAAGGTACTATAAAAAAAAGTCAATTGACAAACAGTAGAATCAAACCCACAAAAAACATTAGATACTAGATTTAAATGAAATAAAATAAGCATATAAAGTGTTTTAAAAGGAAAGCAACTTTCAAAATATGAGTAAAAAACAAGAGTATTTTTAAAAAGAAAAATGTACCAATAAAACATCTAGATATGAAAAACATAATTAAAATAGGGAACTCGGAGTGTCTTGCTGGGGAGTGGGGGAGGATGCTCATCAGAAGCTGAAACCTCAACTTTATGCAACATCCCTATATAACAAACCTTCACATGCACTGCATGATTCTAAACTTAAAAAAAATAATAAAATAGAGAACTCATCAGATGGATTAAATGACAGATTAGACACATCTGAAGACAGAATTAAAGAACTGAAAAATAAATCTGAGAGATAAAGCATAAAGACACAAAGATGGAAAATATGAGTTAATAAAAAACAAGCACAGTAAAATGAAAGATCTAACATGCTTCTAATGAGTTCTCCAAAAATGGGTAATAGAGACAACGAGAGAAGGAACTATATAAAGAAAATGTCTCAGAAGTTTCCAGAACTGAGGTAAGTTACAAACCATTAGAATTAGAAAGTCCAAAAATTCCAAGCAAGATTAACAAAAAGACATAGACACCAAAAACATCATAGAAAAACTGTAAAATGCCAATGATGAAGAGACGTTCTTAAAAGTAGTTATAAAGAGCCGGGCTCAGTGGCTCAGCCTGTAATCCCACGCCTTTGGGAGGCTGAGGTGAGTGGATTGCCTGAGCCCGCGGGTTCGAGACCCACCTGGGCAGCGAGACCTCAACTCTATAATAAATCAAAAAATCAGCCGGGCATGGGAGTGCATGCCTGGAACTCCGGCTACTTGGAAGGCTGAGGCGGAAGGATCACCGGAGCCCAGCAGGTCAAGGCTACGGTGGCCGGGAGCAGCCACTTCACTCCAGTCTGGCCGACAGAGTGAGACTCCAACTCAAAAAAAAAAAAAAAAAGTAGTTATAAAGAAAAATTAACTAAACAGAAATAAAACTTTGATTATTTGCTGACTTCTCAATAGCAATAATGGAAACTAGATGACAGTGAAAAAATAACTTTAAGGTATTTAGAGAAAATAACTGTTAACCTAAATTTGTATGCCTAAACGAACTATTTGTTCAAGATGGAGGACAAAATAAAGACATTTTTAGAAGTCTCAAAACTGAAAGAACTTATAACCACAAGGCACTCACTAAAAATAAGATAAAATACTTTTAAAGAATGCATACCAGTAAGTCAGAAAATGATCTGAAAGGGAAGCTCTGAGAAGCAAGAAGAAATGTTAAGCAAAAAAAATTATAGATGTGAATAAGTCTAAATAAACAATGATGGTATAAAACCAAGCTAATGTCTAATATAAGGGATTAACATAAAACAAGACAGAAGTAAAGCATTAGACAAAGAATTCAGATATCAGAAATGCACAAAATTGATCACATATAAAATGATGATGCTGTGTCTGTTCCAGAAACGCATGACAGTTTAACAATGGAAAATCTACAAATACATTGCATTAAAAACTAAAGCAGAAATGTGATATCATCAACCCATAGATGGAAAGCAAAGTTTTACTAACACTAAAGTCAATTTTTATTTAACCTAATTTAAGATTTTATACACACAAAAAAAAGACCTATAGTAGATATCATACTCAAAGGAAAAACATAAAATGCTTTAAGGACAAAATAGAGATGCCCACTGTCACCACTTTCAGGCAACATTATACTAGAAGTTCTAGAAATTCTAGTAAGAAAAAAAAAAAGAAAAGGCATAAGGATTGGCCCCAGAACTCTCATTATTTAGAGATATGACTGTTTATGTGGACATTGCAAAATGTTTTATACCTAAAGAAACTTTTACACATATATATTTATATCGCAGCATTGTTTTTAAAAAGTAAAAATAACACATGACAATCAACAGTAGAGTGAAAAAAGGAACTGTGTATATCCATATAATGGAATACTATACAGCAATGAAAATGAACAGATTATAGCAACATAAATATAAAGAGTGAAAAGCTTCTGAAAAAATTTCTACAGTAAGTTTCAATGATATGTTTCAAAAATATGCAAAAGTAAGCAATATATTTTCTTCATGATATATTTATATATTTTTATATACCTATGCATTTTCAGGATACAGTTATATATCCTGAAAAAATACATATGGTAATATTATAAATGAAGTTATTTATATTATAAATATTATAAAACATTTAGTTTAATTTCCATTAGTTTATAAATACCTCAAAATGTGCTTCTTAAATAAGTATGTAGGCAAGATATCTACACAAAATATAGAAACACCAAGATACAAACTTGCCTTAAGTAGAAAAAGAGGCGAAACACATGAAGCAACAGCAAAGCATTAGGCAAAAGGTAACTATATAAAATAGTCCCTTTAACAAGCACAACTACAAGATGTCACCTAAACAAAACCTTATTCATTACATTTAAATATGGCAGAAAATAAACAATAACTGGAACAGGAAAGATTAATGTATCAGGACAGTTCTGGAACTAGTTTATTGTCTTTTCCCTACCTTCCTTTCTTTTTACCTGTGGAAGTTGAAACAATCTTTATCTTGTAAGGCAGTACAAACATTATAATAACCATTTATTATATGACTGCTATAGTTAACATATTGAATTGCCAAAGATAACAAGATAAAGAACCATATCTCTGCCAGGAGGGAGCTTTTCTGATGAAGGAAAACAAGTTCACCCTTCACCAGGTTAGAGATTAGGAATTCTTTGTTGAATATGAGAATGACTAGAATTGTAATATTCTGTGTGGCAGAGACATGAACTAGTCACTGAATCTGCCCATGTGCCTCACAGTTCCCAATCTCCTTACAGTTTAATAGGACTACCTGACAAGTTCTAGTATGAGCCATGAGTGGAAGTGATGTGTGTCACCTGGTGCCAAAGCATTAAAGAGCCAGTATGTGATTCTCCATCTTCTCTATTCTCCTGACCTAGAGACCTGGAAACCATGTGGTGATGGCAGCATGCAAGAACCAGTCACCTGAAGTACTAAGTCACCACGGTGAGACCATATGCTATGGAGTGTTGCCTGGTTTGTAGAGGACTTTGTGTAAGCAAGAAATAAAGGTCCTGTTGTCTAAAGTCACTGCAATTTCAGGATTGACTACTGTCACATAACCTAACATTAGGCATACAGACAGCTAAAGGGAATAAAATCCTTCTGAAGACTTATAAAAAGACACATACCGACTTACATGGAATATACTGGTTGCCTACATTAAGAAAGAAAAACTATAGGGTCTCTAAAAATTCTCCCTGATACTCACCTCAAAGCTATCATAAGAAAATTATACATAAAAACATGGCCTTACTTCACAGCTTTGCCACTGGTTTGGGATACTTGGTCGGAACTTCTGTTCACAAACAACCTTCCTCATTTCTTCTATGGAGGGATCTGAAGGCACCATGTCATAATAAGGCAATTGGTACTCCTCGACAATTCCTACAAGAAATTTGCATAATACATTTTCCTGTGTAAATAATAAATGTCTACTTCAAAATAATAACAATTAAGTTTTCTAGGTACAAGTGACATACCAAGACACTGGAAAGTGGTTTATTAAAATAATAAAACCAACAATATCACTTTAAAGTACTTAGATGAGCAGCTATATAAAATTATAAAATTTCATATAACAATTTTCATAACTGTATAAACTTTACATATTTTTATAATACACAATTATATTAAATTATATAGCATAAAAATTATGTATAATCTATATAATTTTATAATTATATAAACATTTGTTGCTACTATCAAAATAATTATGTAAATTTTTATTTGATTAAAGTGCTATTATGTAATCTTAATGTCTATTTTCTCCTGATTATAAAATTTTAACACACCTCAATGCTTTGTGAATGAAGTATGTGTATTTCCTCATCTGACAACTTTTTCTTTCTTTTTTTTTTTTTTTTTTTTTTTTAGTTGGAATCTTACTCCGTTGCCCAGACTGGAGTGTAGTGGCCACTTCCGGCCACCGCAGCCTCGACCTGCTGGGCTCTGGCGATCCTTCCGCCTCAGCCTTCCGAGTAGCCAGAATTACAGGCACAGAATTACAGTAGCCAGCTAATTTTTTGATTTATTGTAGAGATGAGGTCTTACCTGCCCAGGTGGGTCTCGAACCCGCAGGCTCAGGTAATCCACTCACCTCAGCCTCCCAAAGGCGTGGGATTACAGGCTGAGCCACCGAGCCCGGCTTCAGACAACTTTTTCAAAACAAAAATAGCTTTCTCTCTTTGAAAAATTTTGGGCAATCTTTTAAAAAGTGAATTTCTTACATTTAGGCGTTACACCTTAGAATGTTCTGGACGAGCAGTCAAAGGTAGTTGATGAAAAGCTCAACAGGAAAGTTAATACTTAAAGAGTCTCAAATACAGAGAAAAACATAACCTAATTATCAGAATATTACTTGGATTATAAGAAATTTTTTACAAAATATTATTAGCTGAAGCTCTTTTAATTTAAATATTTTAAGACATGCCATAATATTAGCAAACTAACTATAAATTATGTTAAATAAATGTTTACAGTTGAAGAAAATGTAAGGTCAAAAACTTAAAACCAAATCTACACTAGCATTAATATGCAATTTTAAAAAAAAATAGTGAACATGCTTGAATCTTGCTGTTTACCAGGCATTGTCCTAAGGCCTTTAAATATTTTAACTAATTGTTCCTCAAAACCATTGATTAAAGAAAGTACCATAATATTTCTACCTTATGAATAAGGAACCTGAGGTACAGAGTGCTGTGAATTTGCTCAAGAACATACAGCTAGTAAGTGGCAGATCTGGAATTCAAACCCAGGCTCAGGGATTCTATTGTCCATGTTCTGCACATAATTCTACCGCTTCTATAAATAGTTTCAGCTTCCTGAATGTTTTACTATATCATCCATGAATAAAAGATAAAAGTATGTTTTTCTCATTCAAATATAATTTTAACTGTATAAGCTTTTCATAAAATCTGCAAGTTTTAAAATGAGATTAGTGTAATGCAAAATGACATCACTACAAAATGCAAAAAAGAAAAAAGGACAGCAGTTTAATAATGACAGCATTTTAATTGCATATTTACTGTGAGCAGACTCTGTACTAAAAGCTTCACACAAATTAATTCATTAAATCCTCAAAGCCCAAGGGGTCAGTTTTATTATCTTCTTTTATAGATGAGGAAAGTGAGACTAAATAACTTGCCTAAAGTCAAACATTCAAGGAGTTGCTAGACCAAGGCTTCCTCTTAAATCTATTTCCCTAAAAGTGAAAACTCTAAACCACTTTCTACCAACATTTAACTTTTTCTCCATTGATACAACAGCTTTATCAGACTGCATCTATAGAGTTTCAGCCTTCCAAATTCTTCCTCTCTTTACTAAGTTGTAAACTTCTAGGAGCTGCAGAGTCAGGAAGTTTGTCTTTGCTTACCTACCATCACCACTTTATCCTCATCTACATTCATTCTAGCACAGGAAAGAGAAGGATAAGGAAAGTCTAAGAAAACAAAGACAGTAAGTCCTGTGGCCTTAGCAAGTCAGTTACCTTTTTTAGGATATAAAGCAGGGATAGCAGCTAATTGCTTACAAACTCAAGATAATTTTCAAGTGCTTCATAAAGCATCATAAGGGAAATAAGAATTATCAGGAAAACTGTCACCCCTACATAAGTAGTTATCACAATATAAAATCTCCATTATATGCAGGATTTTCCACTTTAGCCACCAGAAAAATATCACCAAAAGATACTATTGTAAATATTTACAAGTGACTCAATATAGTGCTTAGAAAAGAAGAAAAGAAAATCACATGTTGAGCACCAAGTATAGGCAGACACAAAGAATATTCCCAAAATCTTACCTCCAACTGCACATCTTCGGGCTATTTCCCAGTAAACCAGACCAACAGAATAGATGTCAGCTCGTTTGAAGGACTCAAAGATATTCACATTCATTGTATCGTCAAGCATTTCTGGAGCCATATACCTTCAAAAACACCTACATTTCAGATTCTGTGTATGACTTTATAGCAGTTCAGCAAAACACAATCTTAATAAATCCTGATACAAACCAAAAATTAAGATAGCCTATATCCAGCTTAACGGTAGATCTGAATCACTGTAATATAATAAAATTAAATAATACAGTTATTTACCCTACCACCAATTTTGAAATATTTTAAATAGAACTAGAGGTCTTTCCACTCAGTGTTAAAGTAGATGTGTCAGGAGCCTAGTACTTGGAAGAGCAGGAGCTCAATTCTCACCAGTAGATTTTTTCTCACTGTGGAAAGTTCCTTGAGGGCAGAGTGTGTTTTAGTCATCATGGTGAGCTCAAGACTCCTGTTTAGCAGCATTCCACAAATACCTTCTCTGAATGAACAGATACATTATACATTGGCTCCAAGACAGATCGACTCTATGGAAGAAATCTATGGAAGAAATCTCTATGGAAGAAAGACCTTGGGATCTTACTGAGCCTAGCTGTCCTAGGGAGATTTCGGAGATTTCCAAGAATACAGAAGTGAAAATGCAAAATCCTCCCCCAAGGTCTTTTAGAAGTATTAGATCTTCTGAAGGAATCCAGCATCCAAGGCTTCCCTGAAGGTCCCCGATGTGGAAACAGGCGGATGGCAAGTAAAGGCTTTATTTTATGGGGGAAAGAAGGAACATCCCTTAGGGCCACCTGCTCTGAATAAATTGCCCTGAAGTGTTCCTTGGGCCTCATTAAAGTCTCCTAGGGAACCAAGGGCAGTACTCATAGACACTGTCCTGGAATCTCAAATGCAGCTTGGAGGTCAATGAAGAATTTCTCTACACTCGAGGGCCTTTAACAACTCCAGGAAAATATTTTGGCTGTTTCCGATTTCAAGGTGAAGAACCCTGGAATTATGCCCAAGTAACATAGAGACTGAAACTCAGATAAAAGGAAACGGAAGTAGGCTGGCCATATGGCCACAGTCTGGCTATAAAAAGAAAAACACCAGAAATCCCATTACTAATAAGCCTGCCCAGACACATGTGCGGTATGTTCCGTTTACATCATACTTGTTCTTAACCTTCAGAAATTCTGTTCCTTGGAGGTGGAAATTATGTCCAAACACATATTTTCTTAATACATATCAAATTTGGGAGACTTAAGGATAAGTACAATTATAGGTCACACATAAATTATTACTAACAGGACATAACATGAATTTGACATACCCAACGGGCAGCCATTTAACATTGTCTAAATCTCCTGTTTTTCTAGTGGTTCACTTAACTTATCCTCTAATCACTAGCCAAGAACAGAATAGGTTTCTCAGAGGTGGCTATTGATAATTGTTTTACAACCCTTCTCCCCAGCTTGTTTTGTACTAATACACTTTTTCTATTTCAAGTATTTGCCTCCACTCTTAAGACACAAGTTAACCTAATCAGCCCTTCCTGACCTTCATGACACAGACAGATCCCACCACCATGGCAGTAGTCATGTGACTAACCCACCCATCTGCCTGCTATCACCTGATGTCAGTACCTGTGCTTACCTGCCCCTTCGTGATGACGTGGAGCAGACCACCATTCAATCACCTTAATGACCTTCCCTTATCAAAGGGAAGGATTAAAAGAACTCAAGCATGAGCAACCAGTAACCATTGCCAGACCACTGTGGCCATTGCCTTGCTAAGCTATGGTGTGGCCATGTGCTCTTTGAACCATGGCCAGGCCATGTTTTCTTAAGCTTTGGGCCCTCCCCTACCTTGGGCAGGTGAATCTCCACTTTCTCTCTCTCTCTCTAATTTACTTTCTTAATAAACCATATTCTCTAATCTAACTTCTGTGCAATTTTTTGCATCTTTCATGCAGCATCAAATCACACACCAGACACTCATACCCCCAGTGGGCCTGACCTAACATTCTGGAGCCTCCATTGGAGGTCCATTTTTGGAGGTTCCACCGAGACCTAACAATTTCATAATGCTTTTAAAGATTAAGGAAGTATAATAGCACATAAGCATATTAATTATGTAGAGTCCCTATCCATCTATTCTAATATATTGAATCTGTATCTCCAGTTTAGAACTTGAACATGTTGAACAAGTCCTGAGTTTCAATTCATTTATGAGATATAAAGGTTTAAGAAAAGCTACACACTGCTGACATTTTTTCTTATCTTTAGGAAAATGAGTTCTCAGAATGTGGCACAGTAAAAATAATTTATCACTATCTCTTCCACCATTTCTCTTTATTGTACTCTGCACCTAAATGTTCTTATGACTGTTCTTATGACCCCAAATGCCAACTCTCCTTGCTTTATAACCATTGTACCCACTGACTTCTCAGTGACCCAGAGAAGACTTCTTGATTTCTTGGGCCTAATGATTTCCCATTTGTACTTGGGCTCCCCACACACATGGGGACATTCGTGATTATTGAGTAACCATATGTCTAAGTATGTTACCAAAGTAAGTCATCTTACCTCTTGGTTCCCACTTTAGGATTCTGAGGTATGTCGATAGTGTTCAATACAGAATCATGTTTCACAGCCAATCCTAAATCTGCTATGGCACAAGTTTCACATTTTTTCACTAAAATATTCTTTGATTTTATATCTCGATGAGCAATAGCAGGTTTACCTTTGAAGCATAAGAAAAGCAAATTCATTTTTTTAACTGAAGACTAATTCACTTTAGGTCATTTTAAAGACTTAACTCTAAATTGTTTTTATTCATGTGCACATTTAATGACCTGTCTCACCCAACTAAACTATAAGTAGAATGAGGAGAGTAACTGTCTTGTTTATCACCATACTGCTAATGCTTAGAACACTAATGACATTTAGAATTCACTAATTGAAAAAATAATAAAAAAGAACTCACTAATAAATATTTATAATAGATGGGGAAAGAATTAACATTGCTATATGTGCACAGGATTGTGGCAAATATTATCTTACAAAACAAGTAGATGTCTCTGAAACATCTACTATCCTAGACCAGAAGATCTCAGTTGTGGACCAAGGATTCCTGAGGGTACTTAAAACTCTTTTCTAACTACATATCTGTGTGACACCATCTTTTCTTCACATATTTCAACCAAAACAACATATGGGAATATAGGAACAGACAATGAAGAACAGGTATGGAAATCCAGACATTAAACCAGACATTAAAGATATCTGCAACAATGTAAAACGAAGCCAGGATTTATACTAGATCAGTTTTTGTATTATAAAAGATGTAAATATTTAAAATTGATGTTATTTATGTTAACATTTAATTGGTTAATATTATTTTAATTAAACGAATAAATATATTATTTTAATTTCTAATATGCTAAATAGTTATTGATATTGCCTAATATAGCCTATATACACAAAAATTGTTGGAGTCCTTCATAATTTTAAGAGTGTAAAGAGACCACAAGTCCAAATTTGAGAACCACTATCCTGTCTAGACTGACTTTCTAGAGCTAACTCTCAACTAATTCAATAAATAGAAAAGGCAATGACCGCCAAGTATATGATATACAAATAATTTTTAAAATCACATTATCCTTTCCAATATTTTTTAATTATCAAAGGCAAGCATTTAAATTATTTGTATTCTCTGAATATAGAGCATTTGCCCTCAAAACAAGATCTCTCGGGTATACACACTAAATGGTAAAAATAGAACCAATAGGAATAAAATGTATAAAATATTATTATGGATACTATACAAAATGGTGAGTACATAAGTGAGAGTTGGCCATATCAAGACAAAACCTTCAGCTTTATAAAGTACCTCTAGTGTTTCTTTAGATTTGATAATTATCTGTAATTAACTAAAATACAACTAAACACTAAAATATGACTAAGTGTTTCTGTCCTCATATTCAAAGAGGAATAAAATGCAAAGGAAGTACATACCTTGTGTACCAACAATCTCCATATGAAGGTGCGCCAGACCACTAGCTATTGAAAGTGCTAGCTTAATCATTCCAGCCACTGTCACTATATTTCTATTCAAATAGTCATATAATGAGCCCTGTTCATGATATTCAGACACCAGCCAAAGTTGAGTCCAAGTTCCGTTATCTAACAAGAAAACATCATTTTATTGCTATAACTATATATTGAGAAATAAGTCAAAATAGCTTAACAATATTCAGTGTTTAAAATTAATTAATCTGTCTTGTTAACAAAGCAACGTTAATCCCTTCAGTGGTGATGCTTATAGTACATTAGAAAAGGAAAATTTCTCAATGTGTTCCTCAAGATGTTGATATATTAGAACCTGTTATATGTACTCAATATAAAAATAGAAAGTTATGAGGCTGTGATTCTAGCAACTGAACAACTCCCTTCATATTCCCTCTATATCAATACATGCTGGCAACAGCAACCACAATATAGAAGAAACTACTGAGAGATGCTTTTAGGCTCAGTGTTATGTTATAAATTACTCTGAGCTTTTAAGAAAGATTGTACCAATACAGATCAGAAATGCAACAAATTTACACAAAGTATTATTACTAACATAAAAGCTCTAACAGTCAAAAAATGTTCATGTTATTCACCTTTCAAAATATGAAGTTGATGATTTTCCCCAGAAGCTTAGAATAAGAGCCAAACACAATTACTAGACATTTTTGAATAATTTACCTCATTTAGACAAAAGCTAATCCAGCTTATAACAGAGTTTCAGTAGAAAAGAAATTAATCTAAAACTTCTCTGCGTATTAGAGTCCCTAGAGTTAGCCTTAGCTTTTGGAATAAAATGTCTACAATCATCCTGGGCCATCCTGACCAGTTCTGACACTCAGGGAAAGAATCTACAATGAACATCTGTTAAGAACCTCTCCTGCCAGGTGCTTTATGTGCAAAAGTGTTTTGTTATCCAAATATTTAATTTCCAAATATGGTTGTGATAAAACTTCATACAAATGCAAAAGTCAACATAATGTCATAAAGTTCATTAATGAACTGGCCACTTATAACACTAACCCTTACTCATACCTCCCTCTCTGATTGACACCAATGGCTATCCTTGCTCTGTCATATCAATGCCTTTGTCAGACAGTTGACTAAAATGTAAAATTTACACAAGTAAAGAAATTCATGAGGATGAAAGTGACGTTAGAGACCTTTGGGAGTTATGCACAAGCCACTGACAAGAATATGACAGAGATAGACAGATCTATTAAACTGAAGAAGAAAAAAAACAAGGATAATTTCTCTTGGGCATTTTGTCTTATAATCTAAAAAATATCAGGATTATATTAGTTTCCTCAAGATGATCTATGTACAGTCATTGTTGCTTTGACAGCACTGCTAATTAATCTAGCCAATAGGTCGTTCAACTCAAAATTAGGAGGGAAAATAAAAAGTTCTTAGCAGCTGAATAAGAAATGTCTCATTTTCAAGATTCTGGTTAGAGTTTCAAAGTATATGTAGTTGAGAATTTGGAAATAGTATTTTCTTTAGTTCATCATGTCTTTACTCAATATCTCCCTAGAAAATCAGAAATGACAAATCATCAACAAATACAATCATGGTCAGCCAGGCGTGGTAGCTCAAGCTGTAATCTCAGCACGTTAGGAGATCAGGGCAAAAGGATTGCCTGAGTCCATGGGTTTGAGACCAACCTTGGCAACATGGTGAGACCTCATCTCTACAATAAAAAAATCAAAAAAATTAGCTAGGCGTGGTAGTGCATGCCTGTAGTTCCAGTTACCTGGAAGGCTGAGACAAAGGATCGCCGGAGCCCAGTAGGTTGATGCTGGGGTGGTTGTGAGAATGCTACTGTACCCAACCTGGGTGACAGAGTGAGACTCCAACTCAAAAAAAAAAAAAATCATGGTCAAAATGTACAATAAATGCTAAGCTTCTCTTTTTTAAAATCGAATTAATAAGAAAAACTTTTATATTAGACCAAATTAACTATAATTTTAAATAAAATTTTACAGGCCACGGTGGATCCCTGACATCCACAGACGATTTGTTTAATCCTTTTCTGGAGAGGTTTACAACTTCAACCTCACCAACGTTCCTTCTTCATAAATATTACTGACTGGAGTTAAAATTTAAAAATGAACTGGATCAAGTTTTCCTTACTTTTGTTCTCTATTTCCCCTTGTTAGGGGCAATAATAAACAGTGAAGTGAGTAAAAGCTTTATAAAAAGAAAACAGAAAGCATAGATAATCCACAAGCATAGATACAACATTTTATGAGTACTTGTTTTAAGCACCAGAAAGCTTGTCCTCTGTCTTGCTCCATGAAACTCAAAAAGTAACACTGTTTGGCACTGTTAATGCTACACCTCAAGGTATAAATCATGCTCAGAAAAATATTAAAAGAAAATTTCCCCCAAATTGCCTTGCTTCTTGTCATTCTAACACAATCTAAAAAGATAATGTTCAAGGAAAACTTAACTGAAGACAAAGCCTGTTATACAGATGAAAATTATAGTCCTAGCAAAAGATGACTATTCAGCTAGTTTTCACTGGTATCTATATCAGTTATTTAAATATTTAAATATTTCAGTCTGGCTGGTAAACAGCTGCTATTCAAAACTCCCAGTGACACTCCTTTGTCCTAGACAAAAAATGTCCCTGCCCCTTAAATGCCTCCAGATTGTTCATGGCCCAAGAGCAACTAAAGAGAGAACCCTAGTATGGCAGGGTCCTCCAGGCCTCTGCTGCAGTTGAGGCATCTGCTCTGATTGGTTGGTTCCTGCAACACGTCAGTCAGCAAATATTTTAAGCGCCGACCTGACTGTCAGAAAATCATGATTTCCTATCACTCATTTGTCTTGTTTCATTGTATGGTTATGTACATTTATCTGTGGAAAAAAGGAAAGAATTTTCTTTCCTCAATAAAGAAATCAGACTTTCGTGTGGATTTGTTAAAACAA
Source organism: Cephalopachus bancanus (assembly GCA_027257055.1). NCBI lineage: Eukaryota > Metazoa > Chordata > Mammalia > Primates > Tarsiidae > Cephalopachus > Cephalopachus bancanus. The sequence goes on from JAPVLO010000035.1 coordinate 6,281,051, forward strand.
AAAGATAAACTTATTTATTCTTATTTAATAATAGACAACATTTTTACCTGCCGAAACTAACTAGATTGAAAATACCTTTGTTGTCAGCAGCAATGAAACCAAGGATATTTTCATGTCGCAGCATGACCGTCTGATAAATTTCTGCCTCACGAAACCAAGACCTTTCATCTCTGGAGGAGAATATTTTCACAGCCACATCTTCCCCACACCATCTTCCATGCCACACCTCACCAAATCTACCTTTTCCTACTATTTCCTGAAGTACAATTGTCCTTGCAATTGTTCTTTGAACCAATAGGGGTAGACCTAACCAAAGAAAAGATGGAATTGATGATTAAAAACAAATGTCAGGAAAAAATTGTCATAATAACTACTATTTTCATATATAAAGCAAACATTTAAACACTTTAATACATTTGTCACTTTTGAAGAAATAAGCACCATTATACCAAACTTTAATTTAATGTCAAAGCATGCTCAAAAGATACTTCAAGTTATGAATATGAATTTCTCCTCTCAATTCACAGGTAAAAAATTTTTTAACATAGCCTGTTGCTGCAGATGTCTGATTTCCAAGGCAAATCTCCCTCATTTGCCCATCAGAGTCAGTCAGGTTACTAAATACACAAGAGTGAAAGCAAAAAAAATGTGTTAAACTCTAAAATAAAATGCATAGTTCCTGGTACAATGGAAAGATTTTTTTCAAAATCAAGCTAAAATTGAAAAGTGAAGAATCAAATTCAATAATAACGGAAAGATTTTTTTCAAAATCAAGCTAAAATTGAAAGGTGAAGAATCAAATTCAATAATCGAATTAGATAACAACGTTATACCAAAAGCAAGACACAGTTATAGAAAATATCAAATGGATACTTCTGTGGAACAAAAAAATATATATTTTGGGTATATGTACAATATTTACATTATTTGAACCAATAACCCCATTTCTAGAAGTCTATCCTAAAGATTTAATGCAAAATACAGAAAAATTTATGTCAAAATGTTTAATACTTTGTTATGACTTATAGAATAATAAGGAGGAGTGTCAGGTAATAAACAAATGTGACATATAGTGTAGAGATTAAGAACACAGAAAAGAAAGACCTGGGTTCAAATTTCAACTCTACCACCTTGTAACCATGGGCAAGTTATTTAACTCCTCTGAGCTTCAGCTTCCTCATCTGAAAATCTGGGGATAATAAATACTACCTATCTCATAAGCATGATACGAGAATTCATAAGCACACCTTAAGCATCTAGAATAGTATCTAGTATATTATACGCTCAATGATGGATAATATTATGATAATCTTAGGATGAATTGCTTTGAGCCAATAATAATAATGCTGTTTATAAAAGAAGTATTTCTTAATGACATGGAAAATGCTTCTGCTATAATATGAAATGAAAACAGCATAGTAAATTTTACTCATATAAATAAGTATACCTAGCTATTTAAAATATAAAAAATATCAATGTTAAGTGCTATGATGGTTATTTCTATTTGGTAGCATTGCGGTGAACTGTAATATATTTTCTAATTTTCTACATTTAACATTTTTTTCATAATGGTTACTTATTATTCTTCCAATAAGATAAAATATAATTAAGAGATTGAAGTATAATTATCTTCTGGAAAGTCATATTTTCGTACTCAGATGGCTGAAAACCCCTCATAGCAACAATCCTGTAGCTCAGGGGTGCCCAACCCCTGTGCCAGGGACTGGTACCCATGGCCTGTTAAAAATCTGGGCTGCATAGCAGGAAGTGAGTGACAGATGAGCCAGCGAAGCTTCATCTGTATTTACAGCTGCTCCCCACTAATCACATTACCACCTGAGCTCCACTTCCTGTCAGATCAGCAAAGGCATTAGATTCTCACAGAAGCACAAAACCCATCGTGAACTGCGCATATAAGGGAGCTAGGCTACATACTACTTATGAGAATCTAATGCCTGATGATCTGAGGTAGAGCTGAGGCAGTGATACTAGTGCTGGGAGTGGCTGCAAGTACAGATTAATATTAGCAGTAAGGTTTGACTGCACAGAGAACATAATAAATCAATTGCTTACACACTCATATCAAAACCCTATCAGTGAGTTGATGTACTTCAATTGTACAGCTGCATCTGGTGGCAGGCTTTATGTCAGAACCTGACACATATTTTAGTCCATGCATAGCCTGCCCATTATTTTATTTACCACTTCCATCCGTGCCTCTTTTTTTTATGGTGAGTTGTATAATTATTTCATTATATATTACAATGTAATAATAATAGAAATAAAGTACACAATAAATGTTATGTACTTGAATTACCCCAAAAATTACCCCAGCCACAGTCCATGGAAAAATTGTCTTCCATGAAACTGGTCCCTGAAGCCAAAAAGGTTGGGCATACAGCTGTAGCTTGTGGGAGCCTTGGCCCCTGCTCCTAAAATGAGCCACTGTTCATTCAGATGTTCTCATCCTCATGAGAACCACCCACTATAGCTAAATAAGCATAGATTATTAATTTTATGAGTCTCAATAATGAGTCACAAAAACCCACAGTCAGAAAGTTCTTTTAAAATCATCTTATTCAACTCAATCATTTTAAAGATGGGAAAACTGAAGCCCCACAGTAATAAAAAGCTTGCCTAGAGTTATGGGGCTAACAGGTGCAGAACTACAACAAAAACACTGGTCTTCAGTTCAAACTCTTGCTCTGTCACCATATAGAGGATATGACTGCAGTACTCCCCAGAAGGGAAGACTTCTATCAGGAAACAACAAGGATTGTTTTTGTACTTTACAGTCAATTTTGTTATTTGATCATACACTAAAATTTATTCTAACAATTATTAGGCCAAATCTCAATCTAAGTCTCTCCCTTCCTCCTCCAACCCACGGTCTTACGTACACACACACACATTTACAAAAACATCTCCAACAACAGCCAACACCACCACCAACAGTAGATAAGCGAATGTTTTCAAATTGCTAATTGATCATGCACATAAACAACTGTGCAGATTAGGGACAAAAAGAAAGACAATAACATATGATGTACTCTATATAGCAAATTGAGTTGAGACAGTAAAACTCAATGGAAGTTGCTTCAGTATCTTCAGTATCACCAAAATGAATCTCAGTAATTCTTGTGTTATACACCTAGACATTTCATTTGAAAATACATGGACTTTGTCTCTCCCTGTGGGTTCATTTTAATCTTTTTACCAGGAATTGTAGAAGTTGATGCCTGTCTTATGGAAAGGTACCTTTCGAGTAACGTCACCACCTATCAGAATTGTCATAGCACGAGAAGAAAGCAGCAACTTGTCCAGTTACTTGAAAGTCACCTGAGACACAATCTACTCTCAAAAGAGTCTAATAAAATATCAGTCCATTTTCCTTTTTTTGCAGGCATTATACATCTTGAAAATGTGTCCCTGGCCAAGCCAGAAATAAGCTTCACAGTTTCTGCTTCTCAACATCTGACAAAGATGCTTTACTTTACATTTAAGGTCACTGGAAATTAAAACAAAACAAAACAAAACAAAAAACAGAGGGTGGAGTGTAAACTAGTGCAACCTCTGTGGAAAGCAGTGTGGCGATTCCTAAAAGCTCTAAAAATAGACCTTCCAAATGATCCTGCAATCCCACCACTGGGAATATACCCTGAAGAACTCAAATCACTTTATAAAAAAGATACTTGCACACATATGTTTATCGCAGTGTTGTTCACAATAGCAAGAACCTGGAAACAACCAGGCTGCCCATCAAAAGAGAACTGGATTTAAAAAATGTGGTACATATACACGATGGAATACTACGCAGCCATAAAAAAGAACAAAATCATGAACTTCGCAGCAACCTGGATGGAACTAAAGTCTATAATACTGAGTGACCTCTCACAGAAACAAAGATACGAGTATCACATGTTCTCACTCATATAATGGACCTTGAACATCCAATGTAATACTATAAGAAAATGACTGATGGTACTGGGAAACTATGGGGGGGATGGGATTAACAGTAGCAAATATCTGTCTGGGGATGGGAAAACACCTCTTATCAACAGGGTGCCTGAATGAAACGTAATTGTACACCTAACCCTTAACTGTACCCCACAAAACCATAATAAAAAATATTGATTAATAAAAAAAAACAGAGGGAAGCAGACCCATCCAATTTCTTCAGGTGAGCTTTTATGACTGAAGCCTTGTACAGATCCATTCTCTGATTATCAAAGGCAGGGAGGCCATCAGTTACTTTTAGTGGCCACCGCTGAACACATGCAACTGGCTTTGGGAGAAAAAAATGAATAAAACACTTTCAAATTGGTCTTTAAAGAAATCATCTGCCTTTGGGCATATTTAATACTTTCTCTTTATGAGAGACCTTCATAAGAGAATAATCTAAAAAGGACAGAGTTCAGAAGTCAATAAATCCAGATTTAGATTTAAGAATGCATAAGAACACAAGTAAACCTAACATTAAAAAATATATATATCTTAGTAAAGCCCTCTCCCAGAAATGGTTACAGTGGCCCCCAAACACACACAGAATTTAGAAACTGTTGAGCCATCCAATAAGTGTAAAAACATGAACAAGTTTCCAATTGTTAAAAAAAAATTATCTCCTGGCTCATGACTACTTTCTCAAGCCAAATACCTTATCTCCAGTTTTAAAATCTATATTACTTTTATTTGAAAGGAAAATCGTTGATCATCTTAAATATATTTAAGGGATAGTTCCAAAATACACATTTCTATCTAACAACTTCAGATGAACAAAAATGTTTTGGTGGGGATTAAGTAGACAGTTATTTAATCATTAAAACCTTATCAAGAAACTATATAAGGTTTTTTGAGAAACTTGCCATAAATCAGAGTTCTCTGTACCTAGAACATTGAAAATGCTCTAGAAACTAGGGCATAGTGTAATATTCAAAGAAGGAAAGAGTATTGAATCCTAACAAGTTTGACTTTTAAAAAAGAATGCCAGTCTACTAACTAATAAATAATTTGGTTCCAGTTTTAGAAACTTTGCAGTTTGGAGATTTTCTTTCCTGGATTCCTCCTTTGAAAACACGCCACCCCATGTGTACAGCGATGGTAAACACATTTGGACTTTGGTCAGTGAGAGGGCAGATAATGTCCCAGAAGCAGCAAACTACCTGGGCTCTCTGGGTGGCATAATTATGCTTCTCTTTTCTGATTAACGCAAAGCTGCTTCATGATAAACAGGGATTCTCACAGAGATGTTCTTGTCCCTCTGCTTCTTGTTTCCATTAATTATGCCTGTCTGGAAGTCCCTGAAGGCCACTGATAAGGAAGTTCTTCAAAATGTTGGGTTACACACATACAGAGGAATGAAACTGAACATCTACCTATCACCATATATAAAAATAAACTCAAAATGGATCAAAGACTAAATCTGAAACCTCAAACTATAGGACTCTTAGAAGCAAACTTAGGGAACAGCCTCCGGACATCAGAGTGGGCAATGAATTCATGGCCAAGCCCTCAAAAACAAATGCAGCAAAATCTAAAATTGATAGATGGGACCTAATCAAGTTAAAAAGTTTTGCACAATAAAAGAAATAATCAAGACAGTAAAGAGACAACTCACAGAATGAGGGGAAGTATTTGCAAGCTATACATCTAACAAAGACCTAACATCCAGGATATGTGAGGAACTCAAATGAATGAACAGGAAAAAAAAACACAGATAACCTCATTAAAAAGTGGGCAAAGGACATGAACAGACGCTTCTCAAAGGAAGACAATCAAGCATAAAATAAACTTCTGACAAAAAAGCTCAACTTCACTAATCATCAGAGAAATGCAAACCAAAACTACAATGAGATACCACCTCATGCTGGTCAGGATGACCATCATTCATTAAAAAGTCAAAATATAACAGGTGTTGGTGAGATTGCAGAGAAAAGGGAATACTTCTACACTATTGGTAGGAATGTAAGCTAGTTCAGCCTTTGTGGAAAGCAGTGTGGTGTTTTCTCAAAGAACTAAAAATTGAGCCACCATGCTATCTAGCAATTCCACTTCTGGGAATATTCCTGGAGGAACATAAATCACTCTACCAAAAAGACACCTGCATACAATATGTTTACTGCAACACGATTCACAATAGCAAAAACCTAGAGCCAACCCAATGCCCATCAAAAGTAGACTAGATTTTTAAAATGTGTTACATATACATGGTGGAATACAACACATCCATAAAGAAAAACAAAATCATGTCCTTTGCAGCAACAGGGATGCAGCTGGAGACCATACTTTTAAGTGAATTATTACAAAAACAAAAAACTTCTCACTCATAAGCAGGCCCTAAACATTGGGCACATGAGCGCAAAGATGGGAACAGACACTGCCAAAGGAGGGAGAGAGGAAGAGGGCAAAAGGGGCACACAACCACTCATTGGGTACCATATCCACTGCTGGGGAAGAGAGGGCTAGCGAAAAGCCAAAATCTCACCTGCAAGTAATTTACTTATGTAGCAAATCCTCACATGTACCTAACAACTCTAAAATATACAAAAATAAAATTTTAGTCGGGCTTGGTGGCTCAGCCTGTAATCCCGCGCCTTTGGGAGGCTGAGGTGAGTGGATTGCCTGAGGTGAGTGGATTGCCTGAGCCCACGGGTTCGAGACCCGCCTGGGCAGCGAGACCTCATCTCTACAATTAATAAAAAAAAAAAAAATTAGCCGGGCGTGGTAGCGCGTGCCTGTAATTCCGGCTACTTGGAAGGCTGAGGCAGAAGGATCGCCGGAGACCAGCAGGTCGAGCCTGTGGTGGCCGGAAGCGGCCACTGCGCTCCAGTCTGAGTGACAGAGTGAGACTCCAACTCAAAAAAAAAAATTAAAAATAAAAATAAAATTTTACTTGAAAATGTTGGATTATAATTCTAATGATACTTCCAAAAACAAAAAGGGATACAGAGGCTTCTGAAGTGGCTCATTTAGGTTTACCCTTTTCATATTTCTGTAATCCAAGTGCTGGCAGGATTTCTGGAAATATACATGTAAGAGCATGGAATCCCCTACCATTTTAGGGAGCTTGTTATTATGGCAAAAACGGGTCCCCTCCCTTCCCCAAAATCCCTCAAACGCTTTGTGCCATGAGAAAGGCTTATTTAAGCCATAATACACCCTAGCACTTTGAATTGCTTCCTTCACCATGAGTTATGGAGTTCCCTTAAAGGGGAGGAGAGTTATTACAGAACCTTAACTGGCAAAAGCCTGCACAGGAATGGTGCATGCACTGCTCCCATTAATCGTCTGTTCCTTTGCTTTAAGAACATAGTCTTCATTTAACCCTATAATAAATGAAAGAACATACCCATGATTTAATTTTGGGTCAGTTCCATGTTAACTTGACTCACACATCCCATGAGTGCTTGCAGGTTCTGAAATCCTCATAACCACAAGCAAAAGTGCTCGAAGGACTCTACTTTGCAATAGAGCTCCTTAGAACTCAGTGCCCTAAATACCATAACCCTTAACTCTTCTGTGTCCGTAATACATTACAAGAAAGCAACAGTTATTATTACTAACCATAATGGGTATAGTAGGGAGGAGAGGAGATAAACTGCTGAATGTGAAAATGAAAATCTTGACACCAAAGGCTACAAAAGGTAATTAATTCTTTAGGCCATGACTGTTTATTTCTCTTCATCAAATCCTAAAAGAAGTTTCTATAAGAGCTTACCATGGGCCCTATTAAGCATTCTAAATGATGAATTCATAATATATGGGCTTATTTTTATTTAAAAATGTTTTTATTTACTTTTAAATGAGAGTTTTTACTAAGAAATGGACAATGAGCACATACCAGAGCCAGATCCAGAGGCAGCCACATCATAAATCAGATCTTTAAGAGTTTTTCCAGCATTTACCAGATTGCTCTCAGAGAGTGGTTCCTCCACATTTGGTCTCTTTTTCTTCCTATAGGTGCACTGTCGACCCTGGCATGCCCATATTGTCAGCATGGCAGCTATGGACAGGAGGCAAATGGGCACAGTAATAATGACAGCCAGTTCCATGGGTCCAAGTTTTGGGGCATTTGGTGATGCTGCAGTTTAAAAAAGAAAGAACACAACCATAAGTCAATCCGTTTTAAATATTTTTAGAAATTGGAAATGTAGTCACCAAAATTTCACATCTAACATATGTAGCTACACAGTATGCACTTATGTTCATTGGTAAAGGCTCTCTGCGGTATAAGCAAAGATAGAGAAAGAGAGTTGAGGTTAGGCTGAAGCTAGGAATGGTTATGGCCGGTGACAATGGGCAACAGGATTAGGATCGCAGAAAAGCACTAGTACATGGGACTTTTTTCCCAAACTTCTGAAGCATTAAACTCTTTTTTGTCTACTATTTGTCCCCTTCATTAATCAACAGTGCATATCTAAAGCATATTCACTCATTCATGCCAAAATAATTATTTCATGCTGTTGCAATGTGCTGCCCCTATTCCAGGTGCTGGAAATAACAATAGTGAGGAAAGAGCCCAAATCACTGCCCTCGGGGCACATATGTTCTCATACACCCACTAAACAGATTTTTAACACAAAGGCAAGAGAAAATAAGTGCTATGAAGAAAAATGAAGCAGGGAAGAGAAAGAATGATGATGGAAAGTTACTCTAGAAAGAGTGGTCAAAGGTCACTCTGGGGCGGTATCGATCATACCAAATGAAACAGGAAGCAACAATTGGTTTTCAGGGAAGTGTGTTTTCAATAGAACGCCATTGTAAGTGCTTGCATGAGGGTCTACATGAGGTGTTCAGGAACAAGTGCCCAGAGTGCAGTAGCCAGAGAAAAGATAGAAGAAAATGGGGTCAGACAGGTAAAAAGAAGAAACATCATGTGGAGTCTTGTAGACTGAGAAGGACTGTGAATTTTATTCAAAATAGAACTATTGCAGGGTTTCAGCAGGCAAAAGATATGATCTAACTTTTATTCTGAGTGGCCGCTATGTGAATAGATACTAAAGAAGCAAGAATAAAAGCAGAGACCAATTAGAAACCTAATGCAAGATGCCAAGTGGAAAATCATGGTGTTGGCTGACAACCCTACCTAAAATAGTACTTCCTTCCCATTCCCCGTTTACTCTCTAGACTTTTGTCTTGCTTGATTTTAATTCTTAGCTCTTATCAACTGACACATCATTTACTCATTTACTTATTATCCAATTCCCTCCAAAGAACATAAGCTTTGTGAGAGGAAGGAATCTGCCTTTGTTCCTAACCATATCCTCACTGTTTAAAACGGTACCTGACACACAGTAGATGATCAGTAAATAGTTCTTAAATGGCAGAATCACTAAAATTTCTAGTAGTTTTGTTCCTATGAGACAAGTCTTTTTATTTTTTTTTAAATGTGATCATTGAAACTAAGTAACATAAGGATATAATTAAATTTGCGATTCTAATTTTAAAAACACATATAGCCAAATTTTTTGCTTAAACTTCAACTTGCATTTAAGAAATGTTTTTTTTAATTTAGAAAAAAAGGGATACATGAAAAATCTATGATGACAGATAATTTCCTGTGTTTTTCAAAAAAGTTATTTTGACACTTGAAACTGACACATTGTTCATTTCCTTTTCCATCTCTAAAGACAACCTCAGCATCAATTTGATTTTATCCCCACATCCTACCATTGCAGTGCTGACTTTTGTTTTTAATAAATCATAGGGTATATCTGGTAGACTATGGGAACAGAATTGAAGAGACTTAGGTTCTCAAACAACATGGAGAAGTAGAAGAATTCAGTTTCTTCTGGAGAAAGAAGCCCAGCTCCAGTTGTGGGCTGCCACCTTCGTGCCTGAACCTTGGGCAAGTTGCTCCACTACTAGCTGATTCTGCATAGACCAGAGACAGGGTTAGAGACCATACTTGAAAAGCAATAGCATAACTCATGCGACTCAGCATCCAAACAAATGACAATGAGAATGGGCCTTGTGAATTTTGCTATTCCTCAGATTTCCTTCTTTGTGTTGACAATGTTGGAGAATGTAATGCCTTAGATGTACTTTCACTTTACTTAGTGTGTTGAAAAGTACATGAATATCATTCATAAACAATTATTATTTAATACTAAAAGAAAAAAGAATCACATTCTTCAAAAGGGTGTTCATGGGAGTTTCACTGTAATCTTAAAAATAGTCTTTCTACTATAGTAAAATATTTAAAACTGTTAAGTGAACTTTGGAAACGAACATTATCCATGCTGCTCTACTACTTTGCCTGGTAAATTTTAACTGATTCCAACTTTCCTTCCCCTGAGTGTTTCAGAATTCCTCTGAAGTCTTAGAAGATGCACAGGGGCATATGAGGAGAGGTTGGCCTGGAGTATATTTATGACAGGTGCTAAAGGAATCCTCTGACCTGACTTTGCCTTAAAAATCATTAACCACGTACTTGCAACTTCTAAAGTTTGCTGGTATAAAATAATTTTATTGTCTATTTCTCAATGATCTTTTCTGTCCTTACAGAGATAATCTAGATTTCTAAAAAAAGACACAAAATTTATTTAATCTCCTGCAATTTAAATAAACATTTAAACACATTGTAAGAATAATCCACTATTGAATATATTTGTATGATTAAATTTTATTTTGATATGTGTTAATAGGAATGATCAGTATAAACATTAGCCTTAAAAACCATATTGATTATCTTTATTTTAGAAAAGCCCTATTAAGTAGAGCTCAGACCATCACTATAGTAACTAATAAAGAAGCAAAAGGTCAGCAACCCTGAAAATAGAATAATCTCCATTAAAGTGCCCTGCTCTTGTGATGGCTACTGTTACCAGGGATGTTTATTACAGATGAGCAATGTTTCTACTTTTATGAACAGATTTACTGATATGAGTTAGTAAGAAAAAAAGATTACTCAGCTTGAAAAAGGCTAGCAACCCCATTCAGAAAGAACTCCTTAAACACTGAGCAATTTTAAAAGCAAACATTGGTAAAACTATGCTTGCAACTAATGCTGATTATAATCTCTAGAAGAGATAAATGAAGAAAAACTGAAGTCTGCACCCAATGAATCATGGTAAAAGAAGAAAATAATGCAGCTAAGAATACGTTTCCATAATAGTTACCTTTAATGAACTTTTTTTATCTAGCAGGTTTTACATTCTTGATCACAAACGAACTCTTATTATTTGATATCTTGCAATTTGGGGATTTTCTGTGCCAACTGAGATGCATTCTCCATGGAATAAGCAACTTATTGGGGGCTATGTTAAATCCCAAAAGTAAGATGAGGGGAGTGCTGCTTTGCTAATTTATTTCATCCCCTAGCAAATTAGATAGAAGGGGATGGGGAAAATGAGAAAAACACTCACCCTGAAGCCTGACAGCCTAGCTCACAGATATCCCCCTAAATAAGCTCTATAATACATTAAACTGAGAAAATGCAAAGAAAGTAAGTGTTAACAAGGTAGAGACAGGGAGGAAGAGGAGAAAGGGAGGGAGGGAGGGAGAGAGGGAGGAAGGAATTAATTTTAAATTTATCTTTGTGCATTTTGCAACTCACCTTAGAGACCTGGGTGGAACTTGTGCTGATGAAGTCACTGGTGGTTGCCACTGTCCAAGTTAAGAACAGGACAGTTTACTATAGTTTACTACTCCCACTTCTTTCTCACTACTTCCTATTTCTTGCTTTGCAGGAGGCAAACCCACAAGATGAAATAAAAGACAATGTGGGCATGATCCCCACATTTCCTTCCCTGTTCCTCCCTGCCTCCTTTATAAGAAGTACAAAAAACGTATTAATGTGTGTGTCATTAATATGACTTTCAAATTAATTCATTTATATTTCCTTAGCATATGCTGTTAGAAGGAGATGGCTTATGTGAACCTGAAAAAGTCAGTCCCTCAAGATGATTCCTGAGTGGAATGGTGAACTGGGCCTAAATTTAAAATAGAGCCAAGTGGCCATTTACGGACTAGAGGTCACTCATGAACTCTGAGTTCTTAGAAAAGCTACACATAGGCTTAACTTTGGAACTTTCATATCTGACAGTTCTTGTTCACGTCACCTGAATCAGCCAATAGGCTGTGGCCTACATCAACCAATCAGAACTAAGCGAGTTTGAACCCTTCATTTGCATAAGAGGACCTGAGTAAAAACCTGGGCAGGAACTTTCCTTATGAACTTCAAATCCTGCCTTTGTTCTCTGGAACTGCACCTTCAGTTTACACCAAGGGCTGAGTCTCCCAGGTTTGCAATCTGTTCACTGGAATAAAGTCTCTTTCTCCTAAATTACTTCTCAGAGAACTCTTGTTCACACTTAGAAATAAGTGGAGCTGTATACTTGTTCAACTCATATTGATCAATGGCATAAAATTCTTATAGTATAATATTTACATTCAATTTATAGATACACTTCTCCATTATATATGCATGGCATTATAAATGAAGTGATATATTAAACACTCTTGAGAATAGAGGGACTGAAGAGAGATGTACTGGTTGAAATCTGTTTAGAAACAAATTTAGGCAAAGAAAACAGAGGTCTTCACCCAAACACAGTGCATTTTTGTAAAACATTTCTTTAAAAAAAAAATTTTTTTTTTTGAATTGGAGTCTCACTCTGTCACCCAAACTGGAGTGCAGTGGCCGCTCCCGGCCACCACAGCCTCGACCGGCTGGGCTCCAGTGATCCTTCCACCTCAGCCTTCCAAGTAGCTGGAACTACAGGCACGCGGTACCACACCTGACTGATTTTTGATTTATTGTAGAGATGAGGTCTCGCCAGGTTGCCCAGGCGGGTCTCGAACCCACAGGCTCAGGCAATCCACTCACCTCAGCCTCCCGAAGGTGCGGGATTACAGGCTGAGCCACCGAACCCAGCTTAAAATTTTTTAACTTCTTTTTTTTTAAGGTGTGGGATACAATTCAGGGTTAGGTACATAAGTGGTCATCGTACAGGTAAAGTTTGGATACCCTTATTAATGTTATGTGTCCTCTCTTCCCTCCCCAGGCAGTGTCCCACTACTGCCAATCCTTTTCTTATAGTATTATAATTAATATTCAGAGTCCATTTATGAATGAGTGCATGTAGTATTCAGATCTTTGTTTCTGTGATAGATCACTGAGTATTATAGATTCTAATTCCATCCAGGTTGCTGCAAAGTCCTTAATTTTGTTTTTCTTTATGACTGCATAATATTCCATTTTGTATACATACTATATTTTCTTTATCCAGCCAATGGGCAGCACAGTTGCTTCCATGTTCTTGTTATTGTGAATAATATTGCAATAAACATGCATGTGCAGGCATCTTTTTTACAGTGATTTGAGTTCCTCCAGGTATATTCCCAGAAGTGGGATTGCTGAGTCGCATGGAAGGTCAATTTTTAGATCTTTTAGAAATTGCTACACTGTTTCCCACAAAGGTTGTACTAATTCACATTCCCACCCACAATGTAGAAGCATTCCCTTTTCTTCCCCACAGCCTCTCCAGCACCTATTGTTTTTCAGTTATTGATGATGGCCATCCTGACTGGAGTTAGGTGGCATCTCAGTGTGGTTTTAACTTCCATTTCTTAATGATTAGTAAGGCTTAGCATTTTTTCATGTATCTGTTGGCTACTCGAATATCTTCACTTTTTAATAGAGTTGTTTGTTTTTTTCCTTTCAGCACCTACAAAACTCAAAACTTTTCAAGATGAGTGCTTCCTTTCCAAAAGTCACAATAGCAAGTAGCTACCGAAATACAAAAGGGCCCAAAACACCCTTAAGGAAACCACAGACTATTTTAGCATTAAAATCACTCCTTTCCTTTTATGAAAGGTTTTTTTCCCCAAATGAAAAGATATGGTTTTGCAAGTTTCAATTCATGAGTGTATAAATACCAACTTCAACTACTTCACCTCACCCCATCCATAAAAATGAAAACATTTCTTTCTCCAGCTTGTGGTTTTGAAATGTCCCCAGGTAGTAAATCAACCAAAAAACAATATTGCCAGAGATAATTTCTGATGGATCTGTTCCTCTCCTGGTACCTGGAAGAAATGCTACCACTCTCCATTGAAAGACATGATGAGATTCTGTCCATCCACTTGCCCTATAAACCTCCTGTGACTTCATGTAAAAGGTCTTTATTTAGTTCACGGGTTTCTTGGGGGGAAAGTGGAAATAATATGTATAGCTGAAACAGAAGAGAGCATATACTACTGCTAAGATATTCAAAGCTAACTCACTAATTAGCTCAATAGAAACAATTGCTTTTGTCAAAAGCAGAGTGACATCCTAAGCAATGAGAAATATCCCAAATTTTTATGATGAACCTCCCTTAACCTGCCACTTTGCAGCATCCTTAAATATGTTTCAAATATTTGCTGGGTGGTAATGAAAACACATTTCTAATTTTTTGTTGTTGTTGTTGATTTACAAAATTGGTTCAAAGACTAAATCCAAATGAATTTCTCTAAATAGCATTGACTGAGAACAACTCTCTAGAGGGCATGTCAGAGAAGCAGGGCACAGTCCACAGAATTTAAGACGTACCAAGTAATTCAGAACCCATCTAGAGAACAATTCCAAAGTAATGTCACAAGTAAACATATGGAGACAACTTTATGTAAGAGCAGTGGACTGCATTTTGACAGGGATGTGCAGTAGAATGGGTTAAGGGGCTAAGTCACAAATACTGATTTTATTTGTCTAATACTCTCAAATAACTCTGTACTCCCTGAATGCAGGCATATCTTCCTTTCAGACCCCTCAATCCTCCACTGTCTGCTCTAGGATCTTGTTTAGTCTACTACTTCTTAGCATTGACAATTATAAATTTCATCAGGAATAATCCAGTCACAGTTAATTTGGTTAGATTCCTCCAACTTTCTCCACTACAGGTAGCAGCAAATGACTTCCTTTTTGTAAACAGTGAGAATAATCATACCAAAAAGAGTTACTTAAAATCAACATGAACCTCACATACTGAATAAGGGCAGATTTTCTAATCTGGAGATTAAACCACGCATGGCTTGGACAGAAATAACATGACAATTGTGTCTGCCTTTCAACTGAATCAGATGAGTTATTGATGGGCCATTCCATTTTTCAGTTCTCAACCTATAAATGGCTATTTGCATACACTATCTTCATCTGATCACATTTCACAATTTTATAGCAGACAAGGAGCACCACACATAAAAGAATTCCCTGGACAGGTTCTCCTTGTGCTGCTGGTTTTCTGGGAGTATGTGAGGAACACTGAGAAGCTGCAAATCAATTATCCATTAGCCTCTGGATTAAAAACAATCATGTTTTTATCTTTTAAGAAAATAGAAATGTTGGATTGAAGAATATAATCATTGACATAAACAGTATGAAGGACTGTCACTTAAGCAGAGGTGAAATTAATAAAACATAGGAAAGAGAATTTAAATAGGTTCCACAATTAGTTTTCCTTAATTTCAGGGCAAGTACCCAGCAGAAATGATCATTTCTGTCATCCAAACACACATTCTTAAATGATGTATGTTTGTAAAAAAAAAATTAGATAGTAATTATTCAAAGAGTGTTTTAGTGTTTGTTTTACAACCTACCCTCTACATAGGAAAAATGAAAGTCCTTTGGAAGCAGCACCCATATATCATCTCTGTTTCCACAGTACATAACAGAGAGCCTTGTTCAGAGAAGGCACTTAAAATATTGTAGACAAGGGAAAAGTTACACTTCTCTGTCCTTAAAGCCTATGCTAGTGTAATGTCTCACATAGCTAATATTTTCACACAAACCAGATTGTTCACTTGGAAAAGACTGATGTGGGATAATCACACTTTGACCTAGCTCAGTGTCTGAATAATAATATCACCCAAAAATATGTGAATATGAAGGTAAGCTATTTACATGACTGAGAGAGTAAAGCCTTACAGACGGTAGATTCCTCAATTTAGAATTAGTTACAAATTTTGCTTTCAATTTTCTATTACATCTTTATGAATAAAATTTTATAATTTAAATGTGTACTTGTTTCTAAAGACAAGAAATGCTCCATATATTAAGTTTTTAAGGCACAAATCTGACTTTTTGGGTGCTCATATTTCAAAGCACTTTCCAAAAAATAAAAAGCATAGCACCTTTCCCTTTAGTGAGAAAAAAAAAAAAGCCTGTCTGGCACACCTGACAGGTGTGCCCTCAGTCCTCAGAGAGTAAGCTATAAATGGATTTGTTCATGTGATGGCAAAGCAGTTCCACAAGGGGTCCCATGAGTATTTCTCAGCATGCTCATGTCACCTTATCTCAACTACAGCAAATGAATTTATGTCTCAAATAGAAAAACCATAAGAAAGTCAAGAAACAACAAGGGATTTTTTTTAAAGGAATGAAGAACAAGACTTTTAAACTCCCAAAAGAATAACATTCACTTCCTGAGACTGCAATTTTACAATTATAGTATGCTTTAAAATCATTAATTTTTGATAAATTTGATTCCAATACTTTGACAGTTTATCCTCTTTCAGGCGAAAATCTTTGGTTTCGCTTAAGTTAAAGCCTAATTTAGACATGTACCTAATCAATATGTATTATACAGCTACCACAACTGATATAAATTATCAATTTCCCTTTTTCTCTTTCCACAGTTAAGAACAGAATAGAAAGGTAGAAATTATACCAAAGCTAATAAATCACCTGCCTTTTATTTTATTTATTTTTTGAGTTGGAGTGCAGTGGCACACTTACGGCCACCACAACCTCAACCTACTGGGCTCAGGTGATCCTTCCGCTTCAGCCTTCCAAGTAGCTGGAACTACAGACGCGCGCCACCATGCCCAACTAGTTTTTGTGATTTATTGTAGAGATGACATATCATCAAGTTGCCCAGACTGATCTCGAACCGTGGGCTCAGAAATCCCCTCGCCTTGACCTCCCAAAGCACTGGGATTACAGGCTGAGTCACCATGCCCTGCCAGCACCTACATTTTAATGTGTTTGCATTTTTTAATTTTTAATTAAAACAAATTATTCAAATTAGTGAAAAATATAATAGCATTTTTAAAACCGTGTATTGAAATCTGGGAGGAAAACATCAGAAATCATTACTATATGTACCCTTCTAAGTACTATATGTTTTGGTAGCAACATGAGAACAAAGATACCTGGAATTTGAAAGGTTTTTTTTTTGCTTATTTCCATATTAAGGGTTACAATTAGTGCAAGAATAAACTAACTAGCAATTCTTATTGAAATTAACCTTATATATAACCAGCTTCTCTGACCTAGCCTTCCCGATCTTATCGTGGATAAAGTCTTATGGTCAATTTTAAGGTGTTCATGATGCTATTTGACATCACAGTGACTTTTTGGAGCATGTCTCTGATGTCACCTGGAGTCACCAGAAATCAATTCTGTCACAAACGGAAATGCATTTCAGTCATAGGAAAAGATACATGTTTTAATATTAAGGAAGAAAGGTAAGACATAAAATTATATTAAGCAGAGCAACTCAGCTATGATAAAATAAAAAGCACACTAAACTATTGATAGTAGGAACTCTGGGCTGGTGAATATAAGCTCAATACAAATTGAATGAATGAAACGAATAAGAAAAGTTAGTGCCCAGTATAGAAGAGTCAGTCACTATTCAGCTTCAGTTAACTGATAACATGAAGGAGATTTCAGGGATGCCAAATCTTCTGAATTTACAAGACAAGGCAGGAATCTGGATTTTCCACTAAGATTCTGTCTTAGTACATTCAGGCTGCTATAACAAAATACCATAAGCAGGGTTGCTTATAAACTGTTTATTTCTCATAGTTCTAGAGGCTGGAAAGTCTAAGGTCAAGTGCCAGAAGATTCTATGTCTGGTGAGGTCCTACTTTCTGATTAGTTGATGGCACTTGCTCCCTTTGCCCTCACACAGTAGTGGGCACAAAAGAGCTCCCTCTGGGCTTATTCTATTAGGGCACTAATCTAATTCATGAAGATGCCACCCTGATGACCTAATCAAGTTCCAAAAGGCTCCACCTCCTAATACCCTTGGGAGTTAGAATTTCTTTTTTTTTTTTTAATTATTTATTTATTTTTTATTATGAAGTTGTAGGGTACAGTTAAGGGTTAGGTATACAATTGCATTTCATTCAAGCACCCTGTTGATATGGGGTGTTTCCCCATTCCCAGACAGATATTTGCTACTGTTAATCCCGTCTCCCTCCCCCCACCATAGTTTCCCAGTACTGTCAGTCATTTTCGTATGATATTGCATTGGATGTTTAAGGTCCATTATATGAGTGAGAACATGTGATACTCGGATCTTTGTTTCTGTGAGAGGTCACTCAGTATTATAGACTCTAGTTCCATCCAGGTTGCTGCGAAATTCATGCTTTTGTTCTTTTTTATGGCTACGTAGTATTCCATCATGTATATGTACCACATTTTAAAAATCCAGTCCTCTTTTGACAGGCAGCATGGTTGTTTCCAGGTTCTTGCTATTGTGAACAACACTGTGATAAACAAACGTGTGCAGGTATCTTTTTTATAGAGTGATTTATGTTCTTCAGGATATATTCCCAGTAGGGGGATTGCAGGGTCATATGGGAGGTTGGTATTTAGAGCTTTTAGGAATTGCCACACTGCTTTCCACAGAGGTTGCACTAGTTTACACTCCCACCAACAGTGTAGAAGTGTTCCCTTTTCACCACACCCTCTCCAGCAGCTGTTATTTTTTGAGTTGTTGATAATTGCCATTCTGACTGGGGTTAGGTGGTAACTCAGTGTGGTTTTGATTTGCATATCCCTGATGATTAGTGAGGTTGAACATTTCTTCATGTGTTTGTTGGCTGCTCGGATGTCTTCCTTTGTGAAGTGTCTGTTCATATCTTTTGCCCATTTTATAATGGGGTTGTTTGTTTTTTTTTCTTTTCAGCACATTTGAGTTCCTTGTAGATCCAGGATGTTACGCCTTTGTCAGAACTCATGTTGGCAAATATTTTTTCCCAGTCTGTAGGCTGTCTCCCTGCTCTCTTGATGGTTTCTTTGGCTTTGCAGATGCTTGTCAGTTTAATAAGGTCCCACTTGTCTATCTTCTCTCTTATGAGCTGTGGGTTTGGGGTTTTGTTCAGGAATTGGATGCCAGTTCCGATTTCCATGAGGGTATGTCCTTCATTTTCTAAGGTTCTTATGATTTGAGGTTTTACATTTAGGTCTCTGATCCATTTGGAGTTAACCTTTGTGCATGGGGATAGATAGGGGTCCTGTTTCAATCTTCTGCATGTGGTCAGCCAGTTTTCCCAGCACCATTTACTGAATAGGTTCTCATCTCCCCAGTGGTAGGTGGTGGAGGCCTTGTCGAAGATGAGTTGGTTGAGAAATTGAGGTTTTGTTTCTGGAATCTCAATTCTATTCCATTGATCTATATGCCTGTTCCTATACCAATACCAAGCTGTTTTGATGATTGTAGCTTTATAGTAAAGTTTGAAGTCTGGTAATGTGATACCACCTGCTTTGTTTTTTTTGCTGAGGATTGTTCTGCTATTCTTGGACGTTTGTGTTTCCATATGAATTCCTGTGTTGTTTTTTCTAGGTCTGAGAAGAATGTTGCTGGTAATTTGATGGGTATTGCATTGAATTTGTAGATTGCCTTAGGTAAGATGGACATCTTCACAATGTTGATTCTTCCGATCCATGAGCATGGGATATTTTTCCACTTGTTTGTATCAACTTTGATTTCTTTGAGCAGTGTTTTGTAGTTTTCCTTGTAAAGGTCTTTCACGTCTCTGGTTAGGAAGATGCCAAGGTATTTCATTTTTTTGTGGCTATTGTGAATGGAATTGTGTTTTTTATTTGGGTTTCTGTTTGTTTATTATTGGTGTAGAGAAATGTGATTGTCTTTTGTACATTTATTTTGTATCCTGAGACTTTGCTAAAGGCCTTTATCAGTGTAAGGAGGTTTTTGACAGATTCTCTTGGGTTTTCAAGGTACACAATCATATCATCTGCAAAGAGAGATAACTTGACTTCCTCTTTTCCTATTTGGATACCCCTGATTGCCTTCTCTTCTCTGATTGCTCGAGCCAGGACTTCCAATACTATGTTGAACAGGAGGGGTGAGAGTGGGCATCCTTGTCTTGTTCCAGTTTTCAGGGGAAATGGTTCTAATTTTTGTCCATTTAGGAGTATGCTCACTGTGGGTTTCTTGTAGATGGCTTTTACTATTTTGAGGTATGTTCCCCGTATGCCTAGATGTTCAAGAGTTTTTATCAAGAAGGGGTGCTGGATTTATCAAAAGCTTTTTCTGCATCTAATGATATAATCATGTGGTTTTTGTTTTGACATCTGTTGATGTATTTAATAACATTTATGGTTTTACGAATGTTGAACCAGCCTTGCATCACAGGAATGAAGCCTACTTGGCCATGATGGATGATTTTTGAGATGTATTGCTGAATCCGGTTTGCTAGGATCTTGTTGAGCATTTTAGCATCTATGTTCATCAAAGATATTGGCCTGTAGTTCTCTTTCTTTGTTGGATCTTTACCTGACTTGGGTATCAATGTGATGTTGGCTTCGTAAAATGATTTGGGGAGCATTCCATCTTTTTCAATCACCTGGAATACCTTCAGTAGGATTGGTATCAGCTCCTCCTTAAATGTCTTGTAGAATTCTGCTGGAAAGCCATCTGGTCCAGGGCTTTTTTTTTTGTGGGAAGTTTTCTTATTACGTAGTCCATTTCCTTGATTGTTATTGGTTTATTTAGGGTCTCAATTTCTTCTTGTTCCAACTTAGGTAGGTTATGTGATGTCAGAAAGTCCTCCATTTCCTTAAGGTTTTCAAGTTTGTTTCCATACAAGTGTACGTAGTAGTCTCTAATGATCTTTTGTATTTCTTCAGGGTCAGATGTGACTTCATCTTTTGTGTTTCTGATTGTGCTTATTTGGTTTTTTTCTCATTGTTTCTTGGTCAGTCTAGCTAGGGGACCATCGATCTTGTTTATTCTTTCGAAGAACCAGCTTTTTGCTTCATTGATTTTTTTTTTGTATTATCTTTTTGTCTTCTATGTCCTGGATTTGGGCTTTTATTTTGGTGATCTGGATTCTTCTGGTGAAATTAGGGTTTTTGTGGTCTTGCTTTTCCAGCTTCTTTAGGTGGCTTGTTAGGTTGTGAATTTCTGTTCCTTCCATTTTCCTCATGTGTGTTTGTAGGGATATAAATTCCCCTCTTATTACAGCTTTTAAGGTGTCCCAGAGATTTTGGTTAGATGTTTCTTCATTTTCATTTGTTTCCAGGTATCTTTTGATCTCTGTTTTGATTTCATCATTGACCCAGGAGTTGTTTAGCATCATGCTGTCTAGTGTCCATGTCTTTGTGGGTTTTGGGGGGACCTTGTTGGTGTCAATGTTTATTTTTATTCCACTGTGGTCCAAGAAGGTGCGTGGTAGAATTTCAGTCCTTTTAAATTTGCTTATGCTTGATTTGTGTCCAATTATGTGGTCAATCTTAGAATATGTTCCAGGCAGTGATGAGTAGAATGTGTATTCTGTGGTCTTTAGATGGAGTGTTCTGTAGGTATCAATTAAGTCCATTTAGTCCAGAGTCTCATTGAGATTCCAGATCTCTTGCTGATTTTTTGTCCTGATGATCTGTCTAGGGTTGTGAGTGGTGTATTAGAGTCCCCAGTCATGATAGTGATAGAGTCAATGTCTTTCTTTCGTTTTCCTAGAAGTTGCTTTATGAATGTTGACGCACCTATGTTGAGTGCATATATGTTTAGGATAGATATTTCTTGTTGATGGAGTGAACCTTTTATCATTGTGTAGTGGCCCTCTGTATCTTTTTTAATTTTTGATAGCTTAAATGGTATTTTGTCTGAAATTAGGATCGCAACTCCTCCTTTCTTTTGTGTTCCATTCGCCTGAAAATTTGTTTCCCATCCTCTTACTTTGAGTCTGTGTATGTCCTTTCTAGTGAGATGGGTCTCTTGAAGGCAGTATATTGTTACCTGGTGATATTTTATCCATTCTGTCATTCTATGTCTTTTCAGTGGTGCGTTTAGTCCATTCACATTCAGACTAATTATTGAAATGTGAGCGTTCGTCCCTATTATGGAGTTCTTATTGAGTTGTTGTTCTTCTACTTGTTTTTTTCTTTTTTTTTTTTTTTGTCTTTCTTTTGGTTTTGGGGTTGGTTCATGTATATTTTATTCTTTTCCCTGTACTCTTGTGAAGAACGTTGTCCTTTTTTCCTTTTCTTCTGTGTTTAGTACTTTCTTAAGTGTTTCATGTAGAGATAGTTTGATGGCAGCATAAGTTCTTAGGGATTGGATATCTGGGAAAGATTTTAATTCTCCCTCACTGATGAAGCTTAGCTTGGCTGGGTAGGTTATTCTTGGTTGAAATTGTTTATCTTTTAGGACTTTGAAGATAGGGCTCCAAGCTCTCCTAGCCTGCAGGGTTTCTGCAGATAAATCTGCTGCTATTCTGATTGGTCTTCCATGGTAGGTGATCTGGCCTTTTTCTCTTGCTGCCTTTAGGATTTTTTCTTTTGTGCCTACTTTATTTAGGTGAATTATTATGTGTCTAGGAGTTGGTCTTCTCATTTGTTGTCTTGCAGGGGTTATCTGAATCTCTTGTGTTTGAATTTTTGCATCACTGATTAGATAAGGGAAGTTTTCTTGAATGATCTCATGGAAAGTTTGTTCCAATGTGGTCTCTGTTTCTCTTTCTGCCTCAGGGAGTCCGATTACTCTTAGGTTAGGCCTCTTGAGGTAGTCACTCATCTCTTGAAGGTTTTGTTCTGTATTTTTGAGCTTATTTTCTGTGTTTTTAAGAGTTTAGGTTATTTCTAAATTTTGGTCCTCAAACTCTGAGATTCTTTCTTCTGCTTGGGTAATTCTGCTTTCCATGCTTATCAGTTTGTTATTTATTTCATTCACAGTATTCTTTATTACTGTTATCTCAGATATCAGCTCCTTCCTGGATTCTTCTTGTGTCTCCTCAATTCTTTTTAATCTCTCCATTATTGTTTTGATATCTACATTTGCAGTTTGAGACCCTTCATTCTGGGGGCTTTTCATTGTTTGCATTCCAAAGTCAGTTTTCTCAGTGTCTCTGCTCTCCCAGGCATCTGGGAGAGACCCATACTCTTCTCTTCTTTTGGTTTTTCTTCATTTCTGTAGATTTTTCTCCCTCTCCCCCTTTCCCTTCCCTTCTTCAATTCTTTTTTTGAGGGAAGGTGGGGTTGCTTTTATTTCTCTTCTGCAATGACCTGTTCTTCCTCATGAGGGTCTTCTGGCTTTGTTCACTTTTCCCTCTGCTTTACAGTCTGTCTGTTCAGCAGTATGTAGTCTTGGTCCCTAGATTTAAAAAGGGGGCGTATAAAAGAGGAAAATAATGGAGGAAGGGGGGGTCAATAGGGAGTTAGAAAGAGAGAAGTGCGAGAGGGAAAACAGATATACATACCAACTATCAGGTGAGAAAGAGACACAGGGCCGGGAAGAGGTGAAGAAAGACACGTAAGAAAGATTCCCTAAAGAGTACTGATAACTACACAGAGACAGGCCAATAAAATCAAGAAACAGTGTAAGTCAGAAGGTAAACAACAAGTGTGATCTAAACCACAGTTACAATGATAAAATCATAAGTCAAAATAAGCGAAAGAGAGAAGTGCGAGAGGAAAACAGATATACATACCAGCTATCAGGTGAGAAAGAGACACAGGGCCGGAAGAAGTGAAGAAAGACTTGTAAGAAGATTCCCTAAAGAGTACTGATAGCTACACAGAGACAGGCCAATAAAATTGAGAAACAGTGTAAGTCAGAAGGTAAACAACAAACGTGATCTAAACCAACAGTTACAATGATAAAATCATAAGTCAAAATAAGCGAAAGAGAGAAGTGCGAGAGGGAAAACAGATATACATAACAACTATCAGGTGAGAAAGAGACACAGGGCCAGGAAGAGGTGAAGAAAGACAGGTAAGAAAGATTCCCTAAAGAGTACTGATAGCTACACAGAGACAGGCCAATAAAATCGAGAAACAGTGTAAGTCAGAAGGTAAACAACAAACGTGATCTAAACCAACAGTTTCAATGATAAAATCATAAGTCAAAATAAGCGATCAGACTAGAGTCACTTCTCTGATCTCCGATTCTGGCCTCTCCCTTTTGTTTTTCGTTGCAGCATAGGGGTGGGGCTTTGTCTCCTGTTTCACGCTGTTGCCTTAGGAACTGAGGTAAAGTTTATTGATAGGTGGGCGGGGCAATGGAAGTCTCCGCCTGGAGAATAGCAAGGTAGTTTAAGCAGATCTGTTTTTCTTCACTTGTCTGGGTCCCCCGGCTTGGGGTCTCGCACTGAGTGCCTCAGCCAGGGTGGGCCCGGAGTTCCAGAGCTCCAAAGCTCCAAAGGGCAGGCAGTGGGCGTCAAGAGTGGCTCTGGGCCCCCCACAGGGTACTTCAGCCAGGAATGGGACCGGTGTCTCTGAGGGGTGGGTGCCCAGAGCCTCCCTGTGTGACCGGCAGCTTGGTGCTGGGTGCCGGGCTGGAGACAATGCAGCCAGGGAGAGAGCCGGAGGGGGCTGGGACCCAAAACTCCCACGCATGCAGTGGAATAGCAGCAGCAGGAGGCTGCAATATCTGACCTTAGGAAATGAGGTAAAGTTTGTTGATAGGTGGGCGGATCAATGGAAGTCTCTGCCTGGAGAATGGTGAGGCAGTTTAAGCAGATCTGTTTTTTTCTGCTTGTCTGGGTACCCTGGCTTGGGGTCTCATGCTGAGTGCCTCAGCCAGGGTGGGCCCAGAGTTCCAGAGCTCCAAAGTTCCAAAGGGCAGGCGGTGAGCGGCGAGAGTGGCGCTGGACCCCCCACAGGGTACTTCAGCCAGGAATGGGACCGGTGTCTCTGAGGGGCGGGCGCCCAGAGCCTCCCTGTGTAACTGGTGGATTGGTGCCGGGCTGGAGACAATGCAGCCAGGGAGGGATCTGGAGGGGGCTGGGACCGGAGACTCCTACACACGCAGTAAAACAGCAGCAGTTTGGGGAGGCCGCAATATCTGGCCCTGCATGGGACCGAAGTTCCCGGGCCTGGCACCAGCACAGTTGGTGGTGGGCTGGGGGATGGGAGAAGAGAAGTAATAGCCTTTTTGGGAACTCACGTTCAGAGAATCTCACCAGTTCACCTATGCTGTCGCCATCTTGCT
Source organism: Cephalopachus bancanus (assembly GCA_027257055.1). Lineage (NCBI taxonomy): Eukaryota > Metazoa > Chordata > Mammalia > Primates > Tarsiidae > Cephalopachus > Cephalopachus bancanus. The sequence goes on from JAPVLO010000035.1 coordinate 6,306,211, forward strand.
TCTCGCCAGCTCAAGTACTCTTGGGAGTTAGAATTTCAACATATGAACTTTGGGGGGATAGAAACATTCAGACCCTAGAAGATTCTTCATTTTTTAAAATTATAAACAAACTCATTTTTGTTTTCCAGAAACTGTGTAGATCAACAAAACCCGTCTGTGAGTCAGATACAAGCCATAAGCAAGTAGAACTCTAGACGGCTTGTTTTGCTGCTTCTGTGTTCATTAGAATTGGGTTTAACTACAACAGAGGAAACCCAAAAAATCAAACTTTTCCTCCCTTGTGGAAAAGAAATTTGAAGAGGGGTGATCCAGTGTAGCAGAGTGGCTCCATTATGTTTTTGGAGAGCTGGTCTCCTCTCAGCTCCTTTGTTACCATCCTCTGGTGAAGCCATCATCCTCAGAGTTCAAGGCTGCTGCTAGAATTCCAACCTTCACATCCAGACAGCATGATAGAGGGTGGTATGTTAATGTGCCAGTTCTGTTATAATGTGTCTTCTCAAAAGTTCTCCAAAATACTGTCATTCATGTCATGAGCCAGAACTTAGTCACATCACCACACTGAGCTGCCAGAGTATCTAAAAATATTGTCTGTTTGGTAAATAGCCATATAACCACCTAAAAAGTCTAGGTTCTGCTATTAAATGGGTATTGAAGAAAACTAAATGTCTTCAAATCCTTATTTTTAGTCATATTAACTTCTAAGTCACTCACTTTTTATTAGAAAAAAAATATATGTGCAACAAAACAAGTCAGACAGTATACAGATTTACAAGGTAAGAGTCAAATAATAACCCCTGTCTGTCGTCTCTCTCTAATACCAACTGCAGATGTTGACAGAATGTGTAACCATCCATATATTTATATATACTCAAACATTACTTTGAAATTTCGTTTCTGTTCTTCTTTTGTTGTAAAATATAATGAGTATGCAGAAAAGTGCATATAATATATAGATAGAATATGACAAACAATTATAAACGCCCATCCAAATCTTCCCCCTCTACTCAACACCCTCCCACCCACTCTAAAAAACTCCTACATGATTACAACCCGGTCCCTTCCTTTGGAGCAATTATTATTCTTATTTGAGGAATAATCATTTCTTTGACTTACAAAATATAGTTCTATCACTGTGCTTAATCAATTTCCTGTCAACTTGGATATACTTGAATTATAGTTTCCAGAATCTCATTTCCTACATGGTTCCAGGTCAATGTTGGAATGCCTACATAAATGTTTATTCATGAGAATAACTTGCAATTTTCCCTTTTTGGATTTTTCTTTGTTGTTGTTGTTGTTGTTTTGATATCAAGATTATGCATAAAATGAGTTTCCCCTTTGTCTATGCTTTGGAAAAGTTTGTGTAGGAATTATCTATTACTGGAAGTTAAGAATAATTTTTTGGTAGAGTCTCTTGGACTTTGACATTTTCTTTAAGGGAATAATTTTTTACTGCTAATTTTAGATCTACTAATTCAAGTTTTTTATTTCATAAGACTATTTGGGCTTGGTAAATCATAATTTTCTAAAAAAATAGGTTGTTCGTAAATCACGTTGTCTCAACCTTGTATGTTCTCTTTATTTTAAAAAATCTACTGTTCTGACTGGGTGCAGTGGCTCACACTTATAATTCTACCACTTTGGAAGCCCAAGGCAAGGAAGATTGCTTGAACCCAAGAGTTTGAGTCTAGGAAACATAGTGAGACCTCAACTCTACACACACATACACACACACAAATCAAAAAATTAACTGGGTATGCTGGTGCTCACCTGTAGTCTCAGCTACTTGGGGGTATGGGGGTGAGGTGAAAGGATTACCTGAGGCCAGAGCTGTGATGAGCCATGATCATGCCACTGCACTCCAGCCTGGGCAACAGAGTAAGATGCTGACAAAAGAAAATAAAAACAAATACAAAAAAAAAACCCCTACTGTTCTATCAATTACCAAGACAGTGGTTTAGTGAAATCTACCTCTGAGATTGTAGACTTCTCTATTTATCATTATAGATCTGTAAATCTTTTATTTTTCAGACCATATTCTTAAGTATACAAAAATTTAAATTCACTAACAATGCTTGGAAAATTGAAACTTCAAGCATTATAAAGTGACCCTTTTAAACTCTAGTAATTGTTTGCACTAAATTGTGTCTTCTATTAATTTAAGTAAACTTAATACTTTTGTTTTCTTAATATATGCATGGGGATATCTTGTCCATCACAATAATTTCAACCTTTCTATAAACTTTAATTTTATATACAGATTTTTTAAACAACATTTATTTGGATTTGTTGCTCCAATTTGAAAATTTTTGTTTTTTAATTGAAGTGAAGAATAAAATTATTTTCATCAAATTATTACTGATATATTTGGATGCTTTCTCTTTGTTACATTTGTTGTATGCTTCTTTTTCTCTCTTTTCCTGACTTCTTTTGGATTATTTTTACTATTCCATTTTTTCCTATTGGAGATTAGAAAGAATATGCTCACATTCTCTTCTTTGAAAAGTAACAGAGAAATGACAAAGGACACTTTTAAAAGCACATTGTTTAACAATATCTTTACCCTTCTAAACATAATAAGGCCTTTAAAGAACACTTTAACTCCATCTACCTCTTTCCTGGTATGTACCATCAAATGGTCATTCTATATTGTTTTTAAAGCCCTACAAGATTATTATTGTTTTAGATTAATGTACTTTAGGATTAGTCACTTTCTTTGCTTCTCATTCTTCCTTGTATAACAGAACTTTGGTGTTACTTTCTCTCTGTCTGAAGTACATTCTTTAGAATTTCCTTTATCAAGAGATCACTAATGGCAATCTCACTTGATTTCTGTTACTTTGTCTTTTCTTTACTCTCATTCTTTAAAGATTTTTGCTGAATACAGAATTCTGTTACCAATTATTTTCTTTCAGAATATTGCAGATATAATCCCACTTTTTCTCTTTTCACTTTTTGCTCTTGAGAAAACAATGTTAATCCTACTGTAGCTTCTTTTAATTTAATGTACCTGTTTTTTCTCTGTCAACTTTTCAGATTTCCCTTTGTCTTTGGTGTTCTTTACTATGATGTGTCAATGTTTGGATCTTTTTTTTAATTTGTTGTCTTAAGAGTCATTTAATTTTGTGAGTCTGTGGACTGGTGTCCTTCAATTCTAAAAAATTCTGAGCTGTTACCTCTGCAGATACTAACTGCTTTTGCCCATTTTTTTCTCTCCTCTCTTTTGGACCACGATATAAAAGCATATGTTAACATCTCTAAAACTTTCCTTCGCTTGTCATCTTCTCTTCCATTTTTTCCCTTTGTATTCTATATGTACTGCATGCAAAATTATTTATTGTGACCTGTATTTAAGATCCCTAATTCTCACTTCAATAGTTGATATACCAATTGTTCTCTTATCTAGTCCTTAAGTTTTTTTAAATTTAGTTAATTGTATTTTTAATTTTAAAAAATTTTCTTCTTTTATTGTTCAAATCTGCTAGGTCATTGTTTTCTGGTTTCCTATTCTCTAAAAATATTTTCAAACTTGCTTTTTGTTTTTTATTTTTATTTATTTTTATCTATTTTTATTTATGTATTTATTTTTTTGAGTTGGAGTCTCACTCTGTCACCCAGACTGGAGTGCAGTGGCCGCTCCCGGTCACCGCAGCCTCGACCTGCTGGGCTGACGATCCTTCCGCCTCAGCCTTCCAAGTAGCCGGAATTACAGACATGCGCTACTACGCCCGACTGATTTTTTGATTTATTGTAGAGATGAGGTCTCACTGCCCAGGCGGGTCTCAAACCCACAGGCTCAGGCAATCCACTAAATTTAGAGAATATTTGGTTTATCATTTTTGCCTGATAATTCCAATATATGAAACCATCATCTGTTTCTGGCACATGCTCTTTTCTGCTGTTTTTATTCATGCTTCCTTATATCCTTGTATGCTTGATTATTCCTCACAATGAACTGATCATGTCCTTGAAAAAGTATCTCCCAAGTGGAACCTCATCAAACTGACAAGTTTCTGTAAAACCAAAGAAACCATCAAGAGAGCAGGGAGACAGCCCACAGACTGGGAAAAAATATTTGCCAACTACATATCTGACAAAGGCCTAATATCTAGGATCTACAAGGAACTCAAAAATTCTGAAAAGAAAAAAACAAACAGCCCCATTACAAAGTGGGCAAAAGATATGAATAGACAGTTCTCAAAAGAAGACATACAAGCAGCCATCGGACACATGAAAAAATGTTCAGGCTCACTAGTCATCAAAGAAATGCAAGTTAAAACTACACTGAGATACCACCTAACTCCAGTCAAAATGGGCATCATCAATATCTCAAAAAAATAACAGATGCTGGAGAGGATATGGTGTAAAGGGAACATTTCTACACTGTTGGTGGGAATGTAACCTAGTACAGCCTCTGTTGAAAACAATGTGACGATTCCTAAAAGTTCTAAAACTCGACCTTCCATATGACCCTGCAATCTCCCTACTTGGAATATACCTGGAAGAACTCAAATCACTCTATAAAAAAGAAACATGCACACATATGTTTATCACAGCATTGTTCACAATAGCAAAAACATGGAACCAACCATGCTGCCCATCAAAAGAGGACCGAATAAAAAAAATGTGGTACATATACACAATGGAATATTACGTAGCCATAAAAAACAAAATCATGAACTCTGCAGCAACTCTGGATGAACTTAGAGTTTATAATACTGAGTGATCTTTCACAGAAACAAAGAATTGAGTATCACATGTTCTCACTCATAAGTGGACGTTGAACAACTATGGTAATACTATAAGAAAAGGATTGACAGTAGTGGGAAACTGCGGGGGGTTTGGAGCGGGGAGATGAGATTGGCAGTAGTGGGAATCTGCCTGGGGAAGGGGGGCATACTTCATCAACAAAGGTATCTGCACAATGAATATTTGTATACCTAACCCTGAATTGTACCCCACAATTTTAAAATAAAAAATTTAAAGGATAAAAAAAAGAAAAGAAAAAGTGTCTCCATATCAGTGTCTTCCTCCACAAAGAGTTTGTATTTTCTTCTGGCAGGCAGTTGGGGTCACTAATTGTTTGACACTACTTTAAATTAAAGAACATTTTTACCTGGAGAGACCTATAACAATCTGACAATAGAAACTCAATCCTAAAATCCGTATGATAGCCAGGTCATGTTCACAGCTCCTCAGGAACAAAGAATTGCTGTTATTTGTTTAGTTATTATTATTGTTTTTATTTTATTCTTATCTGTTTATGAATAAGCCCAAACTTCCCACCTAGCATTAGAAAGAAGTAGGTTTTCATCTGGTTTAAACTTACAATTAGGAAAGAGATCTTTGGTATGTTAGCTAAACACAGGGGCTTTCTATTAGACTACCTAATGAGCCAATAGTGTTTCTTGACCTTTATCTCCCATGAAACTTGAGTTCCCTAAGAATAGAACTGAATGTATACCTCATTATTAAAACAGACACACATGAGAAATAAAGTATCAGTCAAAAAGTATCCTAAAATTAAATAATAATGTCTTAAACAATATTCAATAGTAATAAATATGGAAGTAGACTGGTGACATTGTTGAGTCCCTTTGTTTACAAACTATGGAACCAGACTACATTCACATTTCTTGTCATGTGAGTCAGTGAATTTCCTTATTGTTAAAGACATACTTATCTAAGTTTCTGATACTATTAGATGAGGGGGGAGGAAATGATATGCCAGCTATTAGTGAGGCTGAATATCTTTTCAATACTTCACCACTTGGATTTTCTCTCCTGCAAAATGTCAAGTTGTATCCTTTGTCCATTTTTCATCATATTCTTTCTCTCTTTCTCTGTCTCTATACACAAACCTCTCTTGCCATTATCACACACACACACACACACACACACACACACACATACTCACAGGCTCTTTATTTTTTAAATAGTTACCTTTTTCCAGTCAGCTATGCTACAAATATCACTACCCAATACATAATTTGTCTTTTGGTTTTATTTATGTTATCATTTATCATTCATTTTTATTTTAGTTTTCATGTAGTCAATTATATTTGTCTTTTCTTTTTATAGCAGCTGGGTTTCCTGTCTTATTTAAGAACAGCTTCCATACTATAAAATCATAAAAATCTTTTTTTCTAAATTTTCCTCTGACATTTAAATTGTTTTATATTTCACAATTAGATATTTAATCAAGCTGTAATTTATTTTTGTATATGGTATGACACTGGTACAGCCTTGTTTTCTTCCAGATGGATAGATAATTATGCCAGCATCATTTCAAAAATAAACTATCCTAGAATTTCCATTTTTGCCAAGTTACACTTTAGATGTCCACAGAAACCCTTCTTGGTACACATAAAAATGCTGAATAAAATATAAATAAAAAACATTTTTTCCATTTTATGATTAAGCTGGTGGGAATATAAATGAGTTGCTAAACAGCCAAGAATAAAGTGAAAATCCAAAGAGATGCTTGAGCACTGGGGCTGTCTTGACCCTGGAGGCAGTTGCCAGTTTTTGGTAGTGAAGTGCTTAGTACCACAGTGTCAGGAAATAAAACATGGTTCCCTAAACAGTAAAAGTCAGATCAGAGATCCTTCCATAAATGAAGCAACTGTAAAAGGCATCCCCATGAATACAAAACAAGACAAAAACAAAACAAAAATATGTTCCACAGAGTGAGACAGAGTATATACTCATCTGTTTTAACCTTGATTTTGGGTAGAGCAGAAAAAAAGAAGAAAAAAAATCTGAGAACTCCTCACCACAAGCTTGTACCCCTACAGGCAGGCTTAGAGTCAGAATTCACTCTATATGTTTTCCAAAAATATATATATAATCAAAACACTGAATGGGTTTGGTCGGTAGCACCCTCCAGCACCTGCAGAAGCTAATATAAATCTCTGGGAATAAATTTTAAATATAAACTTCAAAAGTTTCCTCTAGATAAAGTTCCCAAAAACATGAGCTCACGATTTTTTAAAAATCACAAAATACACAAGAAAGAAGTTACCAACAATATGAGTCAAGCAGAATCAAAAACAGCAGAATCAAACTCACAGAAGATGTAGATGCTGAAATCATCAAAGTTTCAAAAATTAGAAAATATGAGAAAAAGTTTAAGAGACAGAAGGCCCAACTTATAACAAATCAGTGAAGAATTGTTACGGGATTTAAGAGGGATAGATTAGAGGGCTCACAGACAGACTCCATTACAAGGACAAACTCCTGCTTGGGGAAGGAGAGGAATAGTTCTAATCAAGATAAAAATTTTGTCACAAAGAAAACAATGCATGATTTTAAAAATACTTCCTCCAAACTAGGGATAAGCATAATCATTATAAACAGAATCAAAGGACAGAAGGGGGCCAGCTAAAACATGATCAAACTGAGTCACTGCACTTCCATCAAGTCAGTTATCCACAAATGACCTTACTGCCTAGGGTGACAGATGAAAGGGCCAGGGAGGCAAGGATCCAATTAACTTTCAGCTGGAACCACAAAGAGAAGTATGAGAAAAGCGAAGTCAGATTTTATCCAATCTCTTCTTGGTCACCTCCCAACCTTTCTTTTACTGTTTTGTCCATAAACATGATGCAGATTATCAAGTACTATAGAAATATCACACTGTCTACTTTTCAGAGAGCATTTATATATTTCCTATTTTGTGATCACATTTGAAGTTGACAAATCCCTACTAGGCAGAGCAGATGTCAATCACACTCACTGATGACATGGAAACAGTAGAGTTATTGCCACTGGTTGCATCACTGCTCAGCTGGGAGGTCATTAACACTTCTCCAAGTAGCTACTGATCCCAAGACAGCTAAAAATCATTTAGTGCTGCCTCACAGAGTGAACAACCCCATACAAAATGACTGCATATACATATGCTCTTATTCAATTTAATGCCCATTTACCATACAATATCAAGAAAAGAAACAAATTCTTAGTTTAAATAAAGAAGTTTGAATTCAATAAAATGTTACATAGCATTTCTTACAGACATATTAATTAGTAGCCAGACAACACATATCTTCCCTATTATAAGCAATATTTGAAAACCAATTAATGTAATTGGTATATAGTCAATTTTGTCAACAGATTAAAGAAGAAAAATGATACAATAATTTCAACAAATTCATAAAACTACTTAAAATTTTTTAATAACTATTCATGATTTTAAAAATACTTCCTCCAAACTAGGGCTAAAAGCAAATGCCTTCAAGAGGCACCTGCAATAAACCTACAGTTAATAACATACTTAATGGTGAAAGGATGAATGTACTCCTAGAACCAGAAAAAAGGCAAAGATCTTCATTCTCTCACTCTCAGTCATCATCACACTGGAGGTCCCAGACAGAGAAAGAAATAAATGCTTACAGGTCATAATGGAAGATATAAAATCATCTGTATTCATAGATAAGATGATTGCATATACAGAAAATGCAAACAAATCTTTTTTTTTAACTACTAGAATTAATATGTTATTTTCACAAGCTTACAAGACGTAAGGTCAATATACAAAACTAATTTTATTTTCATTTACTGGTCTTTAGCATTTAGAAATTGAGATATTATAATTCACAGGAGCATCCAAAACATGCAATATTTAGAGATAAATTAAACCGTGTAGAAGATCTATTCTCTGATAACTACAAAACACTGCTAAGAGTAATTGAAGAACTAAATAAATGGCAAAAACATACTATGTTATGGATTAAAACTCCAGTATTGTTAACATGACTAGTCTCTCCAAATTAACTTACATATTCAACTTAATCTTATCAAAATCTCAGCATATGTTTATGTTTATCTATCGAGCTGATTTTAAAATTTAAATGAGAATGCAAAGATCTTATAACAGACAAGCTAATTTTGAAAATGAATGAAGTTGGAGAAAGTAGATGGCCTGATTTCAATATTTATTATCAAAAAAGTTTGACAATGAGGTAAAACATATAGAGCAACTGAACAGAATAAAGAAAACAGAAATACACTCACATGTATATGGTACTTTATTTTCAAAGTGACAAGGTAACTGAATAAAGAAAGAATAGACTTTTCAGCAAATCATGCTGAAACAGCTTCATAGCCACGTGGAAAAAATAAACCTTTACCTTCACCTCACATACTAACACAAACTAAGCTGAAACCAAACATAGACCGAAACATAAAAACCAAAATGTTAAAACTTCTACAAGAAAACATAAAAGACAATATGTATGCCCTTTGGGTAAATAAATAGAAACTTCTCAGTTAAGACATGAAACTAGTAAACCACAATAATAGTAATAATAACAATAATAATAAATAAATAAATAAATCAGATTGCATCACATTTTAAAGTTCCTGCTCTGTAAATGACACCTTTAAGAAACAAAATGGCAATCCACAGAATGGGAGAAAATAGTCACAATACATCTGATGAAGAACTTGTACTCAGACTATATAAAGAACTCTTACAATTCAACCATAAGAAAGTAAATAACCCAATTTTTAAATAGAAACTTGAATAGACACTTTATAAAGGAAGATACACAAATTACTAACATGCACATAAAAAACAATTTAATACCACTTAGTCATTAGGAAATGCAAACTAAAGCCACAATAAAATACCATTACACAATCACTTGAATGGCTAAAATTAAAAGGACTGATTATATGTGTTGGTGAGAAATGGATTAATTGAAACTATCATATATGAAAATGGTATCACACCTGTAAAATGGTACAAGCAGTCTGAAAACTAGTTGGGAGATTATCTTTATAAAGTTAAACATACATTTATCATAATGGCCTTGAAATTCCATTCTTAGGAGAAAAGAAATGAAAGAGAAATTAAAGCACATATCCAAAGACTTGTGCATGAATGTTCATAGCAGCTTTGTTAATAGCCCCCAAGCGGAAACAACCTGAATGCACATTAATGGAAGAATACATTTTTTAAGATTGTAGTATCCATTCAGTGGGATATTATTCAACAATATAAAGGATTAACTACCAATGCACTCAAAAACATAAATGAACCTCAAAAACATTATGCTGAGAGAAGGAAGCCACCCTCCCTATCCACCAAATATGTTTCATAATGACTCCTTACATGTGAAACTCTAGGAAAGACAAATGTAATCTACAGTGATAGAAACTATCTCAGTTATCTAGTCCTGATGGAAGTGGAGATGGAGAACATTTGGCGATAATGGAAATATTATGGTGGTTAGATGAGCATATGTGTGTCAAAACTCATCAGACTGAATGCTTAAAATGTGTGCTCTTTGAAATGATAATGTTTAAGATGATGGATATGTCATTCTGATCTATACATATACATATACTATACATTATACATATCAAAATATCACCTTATACCCATAAATATGTACAATTACTATGTGTCAATTAAAAATAAATAATTAAATGAAAAACAAAACAAAAAATGTCTCCAGGCAGCACTGGGGCTATCTTGACCCTGGAGGCAAATCTCCCTGGGGGAAAAAAATTCACCCCAGTTGGGAACTACTGCATAGTCTGCCAGATTGTGTTACAGTGTATGTTATCGGGTACAGAGGTGACCTGCCAATCCAGACCGTAATGGGGGATCTGGAAAAACTAGAAGAGCCCTGTGGCCCTAGAAATTTTCTTCAGAAGCTCAGGACAGAGTCCCTCAGGTCCACTGCTCTCTGAGTTCCATCTTCCTGACTTAGGGGGTTCACCTGCTATGCTCCCCATGTATATCAAACTTATTCACAATAAAGCTATTTTCTTGTTAAAAATATAAATAAAATGTGTGCATTTTATTATGCCTGAATTACACACCAATAAAGTTGATTTTTTTAAAAAGAAAGATTGGTTCCTAACTGAACTTGAGTGTACTCATTACTTAGGTAGGGTTTATAGTTAGGCTAGGAAGAACCTACATTCTGCACTAAATACCTTTAATTTGCCCAGTTGCATATGAAGCATCTTGTCTTCCAATACCTTTTGTTACAATCAAAGAATGTGGTCTTGAGGATAATTCACAAAGAAGACACATTAAAGGAGTCACTGCCACAGCTAATGAGGAGACTCCCTCTCTCCATCCTTTTAATCATTTCTAGTTGGTCATGGACAAGTTCAACATCAAATATATGGAGGCTTCACTTTAAAGTGTCTCTGGTGCACAGGTAAACTGGGAGAGAAAATATGAGGAAATGAAAGTGACCATAATAGATCACCACCCAAGCAAGGAAGTCTATGGAATCTGAGATAGAGAGAATAAGTGTGGTCTAAAATCCAAGACTGCAAGGAAACTTAGAAGATGAAATATGCCAAGTATAACTTGAGATTGCAATATATAACGTAAGGACCTAGAATAGTGTTTCCAAAGAGTGGGACAAGTACTGGTGGTGGTACATAAAACTGTTTAAGGGCTGTTTGAGAAAAATTGGAGTGGTAATCAAATATGATATTAAATAACAATTTGAATCACATAATAATTCCTCCTCTCTTATTTTTTCTGATTTTGTATCAAAATGTCTCATTTTCTGGTAGTATGTCTTTAACACTTCTTTATTTTAAACAAAGAAAACACAAAATACCTAACTGGAATGGAGAAACATTGCTTTCTTGTTTGTTTACACAGTTATCTTCAATTTAGGGCAAGTAAACTGATTTTTAGTTTGCAGTAATGATACTAAGTTTCTATAAAAGAAATGTTTTTCAGTAAAAAAAAAAAAAAAGAAAGAAAGAAAGGTAGTTATGATTTTCAGCATCTGACATGATAGAGTAGGTAGGTGTCTTGTTAACCAGTTTTTCATTGTTCTGGGTAATTGCATGTACATATGTGCATATACTGACCAAAATAAAATCAGAGCCTCAACTGGCAGTTTACTCAAAATTTCTGGGCAGATAGTCCAAAACAGCTGTTTATACCTCTGAAGGCAGTATAATGGTTAAATTGGCAAATAGTTCTGAAGGCTTAAGAAGTAGGTTCTGCATTAGCCAGGCAGTAATGAAGCTAGGCAGCCACTTAGCAGCTCTGGCTGACAATGGTGTGCTGGATATCGCAGTTTTGAGAGATCAAGTGCAGATATAAGGATTTCAGAAAAAAGGAATTTGACACCAAATAAATGTGAGTGGCATCCTTTGGTCTGTCAGGTAAAGTCAGGATACAAAGGTACTGAGTTCCAGAAGTGGATGAAGAAGGCAGTGCTGTGCCTGGCCCCTCATTCATGAGTGTGACCCTGAGCAATCACGGGCACCTAGCAACTCAGCACCAGCTGGGCCAGTGGCTTAACCTGGGCTATCCCCTGACCCTGGGAACAGACTCCATGGGGCCTTCAGGTCTGCTGGGTTTGCTTTTGTTTTTACACTCCATGCAGATAGTAGAAATCTCAGTTCTAAAGCACTTTTGTGAAATACAAGTAAAGTGTGGATTCTAAGAAAACGCTTTGGTTTCTGCTGTCTCAAATATTAATATGTGGCATTTAAAAGCAATTGTTAATAAATATTTTCAATGGTTTTAAAAAATAAAAATTTTAAAAGATAATTTTAAAAAACAATAATGTTAACTTAAATGATAATTATTCACAAAACATGTAGGCAACATTTCATGCAGACTCTCTTCTGAGTTTTGTTGTTGTTGTTGTTTGTATTTATTTGGTTGTACTTTCTTTTGAGGAAGGAGATAGTTCAATGGAAATAAAGGAACTTCTTGTTACAAAAAAAAGGAAGTTAGTTTATAAAAATAATTTGTAAAAATACTACAGTGGTATATTGATATATTGGTATATTGATATGAACACCCGAGACTGGATTGCAGTGTCTTAAAATGCTAATTTGTAAGGAAGTGTATGTAAATATATTAATGTATTAATATGCATTAAATTATTACTGTATTAAAATATTAAATAAAATTCATTGGTAGGACCATTTTCATACCACAAACTAGTTTTTAATTCAGAATTATATGTCTTTTAATGTCTCCCAATGTTTCAGATTCCAGGTTGCTGATAAAAGGCCAGACTAGGATTTTAGTATCTTATAAATGGGGTAAAGAACTATACAACTAGGCCAAAGGTATGGAAATATTTGAACAACAATGAAGGGTCAAATTCCATTCTGCATCTATCTCTCTGCTAATGAATGTCCTCACTTGAATGTGGGTAGATGAAGAAGATATACAGAGGGTACCTCTGGGGGGAAAAAAAATTCTGTCCCCATAGATGTTGGCCATCTACTATTTTTAGTTTTGCTCTCTTCTGTTTTTTTTCTTGGTCCACATCTCAAATGAAAATTTACATTTTAGCTTAGGTCCATTAATCACTTCAAGAAACACAATTCATGCTGACAAATTTCTTCAAAATTTTTGTTATGCTGTTGTCAATGTTTTGACAGCGACGTATATATTTTTTTTAAATCAGCCTCAGCTACACTCTGCAAGTGTTACCAGCCAAAATAAAAAAGAGAACCGTAAAACAGATTGTCTTATTTAAAGAAACACAAGGCAGTTTGATTTATACCATGCTTATAGTTTCCCAAGAGTAAAATTAAATTTGGAATTAACAAAGATAAACCTCTTACCTGTTGGAAGGTGCAGTGTTATATTGTTGCAAAAATCTGTGAAGCAGCATTCCGTTTTGGTAACATTGTTGGAACTATGACAAAAGACTTGAGCATTCAATTCTGGGAGGGAGACACAGGATTTAATCACCTGTTCTTTTCCATTGGTTCGCATGACTGATGCCCAACATGCTCCTTCTGTTTGGCAGGTAAAGTTTGAAGAGTCACACAAAAGGCATACACACTTCAATCCTAGAAAGAGGAAGGCAAAAAGTTTTAAAATACAAAAGATATCACATAAATTTATTTGGTAATACTTGAGAATCGAAATTCAATTTTAATAAAATTGGAGAAGGGTTTAAATTGACAGCACTTGACAAACACATGCTAATGTTCTTACTCCCTCCTTGTCATGTGTTTCTCTAAATAGGCTGCCCAACTATTAGTTAGTATTGCTATTATTTTTGCAAATGTATTCAGTTGCTACTATATTTTAAAATACTTTCCACATCCATGCTCTAAATCCCTCCTTCGAAGCTCAATCACCTCATTCCTAAATCAATAGCTACTAGGAAATGCTAGGAAACAGTATCACAGCAACCAAGGGGAGCTGTCCAGCATTACTTGTAGAACATTGAAGTGTGGTTACTGAAGCTGTGTAACCAAACAATCTAGTGTGTCCTGCTCATTTATCCTTCTTCCTATAAACTTTTAAGTAAATGTGCAAAGCACAAAACTAACCATAGATATTTATATCTCTTATAAATGGTTGTCACTCTTTATATTTATTTTCTATGATATTTTAACATAATTGTTATTATTGTAGTTCCTTTAAGGCACTGATGAGCTATCATACTTCCCCTCCTCACTATGAAGCATACTTTAGAATAAGAGTAATTTAACGTAGACCATGACCTTCAGGCAAATAATTTCCTTAATGCACACATCTATTCCATAAAGCAAAGCACACAAATATTAGAATTTAACATATCTATACCAATAAAACTTTTAAAAATTACACTTTGATAAACCAATTGGTTCATTTCCACATACCTTCTCCAACGTTTCCCACTTACTACACACACATGCACATACACACACAAACACACTAATTCACATGTTCAAAGTGGTGCAGTATTTCTGTTTTGATGTAAAATATTGTCTATGGCCACACCACCATGAATGTGCCCAATTTTGTCTTCTCCAAAATATTTGTCAGCATGATGAGTTCAGCGGTTATGAGCAATTTATTAAAATTTTATTTAAATATATTCTTTCTAAATAGTAAATAGGCTTGTGTTATTGCTTTAATAAACTTTGCATTAAACCATACTGTTTCCCCACAATTATCTGAATGTCCAAATTTTTGTCATACAATCATTGTTATTAAAATTAAAGACTTTACATTGCTAATCACTAAAATTGGAAGTGATTCTATGCCTGTAAAATATTTGATATATAAATGATGACTTTTACTTAATGACAACTTTTACTTAACTTCAAATACCAATATGGGAGCAAAAATAAGTAATATTCCCATATAACTGGACATGTAAGAAAGAACAAATTACTTATCAATAAAAAATTATTCTCTTTTATCAATAATTTTTCCTGACTGGTGAAATACCATTCTTATACACATTTTTATTTCTTGTAATAAAATAGGAAACACAATTCTAAAATACCATCTTGTTATCAACATTGGACCAAATATAATAGCCCACTTTTCTATTTACTCCAATGGTGATCAATATAAATAAATATACTCAGTATTTATCAGCATTTATGTGCTACAGTAGAACCATATAGTCTAGGTTGATTAGGACTTCATAGAGCTAGATATATAAAACCTAATGTTTTAGAAAGTGTTTTAAGGCCCTTTCCTTTCTCATATACTGAGCATCCATTCACCCAAGTGTCTACTGACAATGGATTCTAACATTTTTCAGTTTCAATCTTACACAGGCCTTCAAATCATGATTATACTGGCTTTAAAATCTTAGGCTTTTTTTATCCCTTTGTGTCTCCATTTTCTTATATGAAAGATTAGAATAACAATAACAGACCTCTTTAGTATTGTTGTGGAGAATAAATTAGTTAATCTATGTAAAACTTTTAGACCAATGTCTGGCACATAGGAAGTACTATATAAACATTAGTGACTATCTTTCCTACTACTAAAGGAGGTAAAACCTTACGCAAACAATAGAAATATATTTGTATTCCACAAAGGAATAGCTGAAAGAAAAGAGTGCAGAGACCATTTAAAAGGCATAACAAATAAATGCATCTCTTTCTGCTCTGCCAAGAGTGATTTGAATGCTCTCATTCTTTTAATGATCTAGGCTAGATTCTAGACAGCCACACAGCAGGTGGCGTCTGGCAATGATCCAGACAAAGAATTCAAGAAAAGACGAAGGTCTCAGCCATCACGCTGACACTAACTTACTGATTGACTTTGGAGAAGACATTTACCCTTATAGAACCTCAGCGCTTTCCTCTGAAAAATGAAAAGTGAACTGTGTAGAAGCACTGGGTCCAGAAATCTTAAATTATCATGTACCACCACCATCTTATGACTATAAATTGACAACTTATGGAAATCTACAATTATAACATTCGGAAAACTCAACAAGAAACTCGCTCCATTCTTCACCCTTACATTTTAAGGGGCTGAAAATGGAAAGAAGAGTAACTCTCCTGACACACAATCTCAAACCTTTGTCACTAGACTTTTCGTCAATCTCCTTGAATTTTCCATTTCCAAGAGAAGTTTGGCCAGGAAATCAAGGCAACTAACTAAGAAATATAGACCTATCAAGTGAAGATAATCATAAATTACTCAACAATTAAACATGTTAGCTTCATGTACATTCATCATCACATATAATTCCCAGTGCAACTGTGGGAGTTAGTTGTCATGATCTCCATTTCATAGATAACAAAATGAGGCTCAAAAAGATCAAGTGACTCACTTAATATAAGTCTTTAGTCTACTCAGGGGATGTTGTTTCTATTCCATAAAAAAAAGATGAATACACACAAACCATTCTCCTAATCCACCACTGCCTAGCAATTATGAATAAAATATTCAAATATGGCAGAAATAAATTAATTAGTAAATGACAATTGAGATTTTGATCTGTATTGTCCTATTAATCTTTACACAGTTGTTTGTTTGTTTGAGTTGGAGTCTCACTCTGTCACATAGGCTGGAGTGCAGTGGAATCATCATGGCTCACTGCAGCCTGGATTTCCTGGGCTCAGGTGATCCTTTCACCTCAGGCTCTCAAGTAGCTGGGACTACAGGCACAGGCCACCATGCCAAGTTAATTTTTTTTTTCTTTTTTTGTAGAGATGAGGTCTCACTATATTGCCCAGGCTGGTCTCGAACTCCTGATCTCAAGTGATCCTCCCACCTCACTTTCCAAAATGCTGGGATTACAGGTATAAGTCACTGTGCCCAATCCACCATTGGTGTTTTTTAAACAAATTCTACCTACCTATTTTTTGAGGAAACAGGTGTTCAAAATAATATCATATGCCTTGCATCGAGAATAAATAACCTTACCTTTCAGCTTATCTAACTTCTTTATTAAGTAAACCTCTAAGTGCCTAACCTGATACTTTCTCTCCTTATAAAAATGATTTCATAATAGTTCTTATCAAGCAATAATGTGGATACTCATTGAATGTTTAACAAGTTATAAAAATTTCCTTTAGTTTAAAGTAAAAGGTACAAATCATAAGAATAATATAGACTTAGGTGAGACATTTAAGACATAGAAAATGACACCTTACTTTAAATCTTGCATGATGGAAAACACTGGCAAAATTGAGGAGTTGTTAATGATAATGACTTCAAACATCTGCTAAATGTTCCAATTTATTCCAGGTCAATTGTTAGTACCATAACACTGACAGAGAACAAACAGCAAACTAAATAGGACCTAAGATGAATAAGTAACGTACGACATATTCATTCTCTCATTTTTCATTTCCCACCAGTTCACTATATTATCACATTTGACATACAATTAAACCATACTTATATCAACTGTCATCTACACAGAACCTTTGTGCTTCTGATTAAAATATGTTGCTATTAGTGATACACTTATGCATTCATATTTTGTTGTTTTTTTTAAAAAAACTGATGTCAATTGAGTCAATTAAGCTGGAATATCCTACAACAGGATAAATCTGGTTGTTAATAAACAGCAGTCCCGCCTTATGTTTCTTTATTTTATACTTTCCCATTACAAGGTACTTGAATCATATAGAAAGGGACAGTAAATGAGGTTGAAGAAGAAAACAATTATTCATAATAAGGAGGTTTAAGATTTTTTTCCCCACAAGGAAGATTGTATATTTTTTGTCTCCTCCCACCCCTTTAATTACCCCCCTTCCCTCCTCTTTGCCAATTAGTCTGTAAAAGGCAAGACATCTGTTACCCACAAGACATCTGTTACCCACATCCACTAAAGGATGTGCACATTCCTAACCAACCAGAAAATAAATTTTTATCCATATTTACATATGATGGCTAGCACATCCTGGTGTCCAGAAACATAAAAGCTATCAGACTACAAAAAAAAAGAAAGAACCAAATTTATTAATTTGCATTTATATGCTATTCTTATTCAAAAACCAAATATTTGGTTGGCAAATATTAATTGATTTGATTAGATACTGTTTTCAATCATTGGTTACATATTACCTAGGTTGTCTTTTTTTGGGTCTGTATAGTAAAATTGGACATTGCTTAACATAAACATCTCACATACTCTTTCTTCTTTTCCAGACATTAGTTTATTCAATTTCTCTAATTTTAGACCAGGCTACAAAATACATTTTTTTTAAATTCAGAAAACTGTCTCAGATTTGACCTGCTGTATATGTAATCTTTTCATCATTTGCAGGCTTCTATGTTAACAAAGGGAACAATTCAAGCTTTTCAGTGTGCTGAATATGAAAAGTACAGCAACAGGAAATAAGCCAGGAAAACTAGCTCTAATAAATCTGAAGAAAAGCCAGGCAGGGTCAAAGGAAATCAGGCAAGGATCTATCTTCCCTTCCTATTCCTTGTCAAAATTTTATTGTCTCGTCATGCGGTCATATCAAAGCATTTGCTTTGCTTTTCTTAATGATAAGGGGAAACAAAATAGAGGAAGAAAGTAGCGTTAATAAAATAAAAACGCAAACTTTTCAGCCAAATAAGCTTCCAATAGAGATTCAGCCTGTGGAAGCTCCATTTGCCAAGTTTTAAAAAAAATTCAGAACTTCAAAAATACCGGAAAACATCCACCACCAAAAAATAATTGTTTCTTTACACAAAGTGGCACTTATATTCCCTATTCAAGAAGGACTTGCCCTTATAGCTGAGAAGAAATGAAACCACCTTACCAGCAGGGATTCTATCCAGGAGAACTGCTTTAACTTTCAGTTGTAGGGTTCAATTTAGGAAGAGTCCAGCACATTTTAACTTATAGTACTAACCATTTGGAATTTCCTCAGTCCAACAGCAGCACTGGCTGAAACAGAAGGTTTCAGTTCACCTCTACCACAAACCACCTAAGACTTTAATTAAACATGTTAGTTTAAGATCTCTCCAGATCTTAGGTTTCTCGCCTGAGAAATGGAGAGGTCAGAAAGTAGATTAGAAGATTTCTAAACACCCTTCTAGTTTTATAGTCTTCTGCAGCTCTGAGCTTATGTCACAGTTCTCAGTACAACTAATTTAGGATTACCTTTAATAGATGGAAAGAGAGACCTGGGGTTGGAAATATAAACAGGATATGCTTGCACCCCCAAATTCACACACTGATATTTCAGCAGGTCAGTGAATTCTACTGGTTTATAAATCAGCAAAACTTCTCCAGTCAATATAAAGATCATTTACCATGTCATATATTTATCATAGGAGAATTGAATGTTCTTTCCAGTATCAGCATGAAATTTGAGAATAATGGGGGGAAAGTGATAGAAGCCTGAAAATCAGCTATGTTAAACATCCAGAGACTGCTGCCTAGTCCCTCAATCATAGCATCCACAGGACCACAGGAACAGCATGCAAGATTGAAACCAACTCCAAAAAGCACCATACTTTAGCAATCTGATTACTCAAATACTACTAAGTAGACATGAAAATGTTTCCCAATAATGTCTAAATGGCTGACAAAAAATTAGTTTAAAACCAGCTAGAATGATGTCATGTATTTATTTACTGCCCCCAAATTGTAAGTAAACACAGAAAGGATACATATGAGGACACAATGTTATAACACTTTTCGTGCAACTTTAAAACTTAACAGAGAAAAGTTATCAGTATAACATTTTGCTTATCAGCATAGTTATTAGCTGAAATCTTCTCTTTTTGAAGATGGTCTTTTCTAAAATGGCTACTAATAACACTAGCTCCTAAGCTTCTATAGTATGAAACAAATATAAATCATGCATAAAGGATTACAACCTAATCTAAAATGGTGATGACAAAATTATTTGTGTAGACACTCTTAAAAATATTCCTTTGAAAGGATGAAAATGCAGAATTCTTATATGGAAAGACAGCAGTCTTCTCCTTCTTGCTTTTGGAAATCAAGGCATAAGTAGACAACAGGCTAGCAGGAGTGGTAGTTGATGATAACTGCTTTAGTGCAGTGTCTTCTAGTCTGAATATTTGTTTCCTTAGGGAGAACACAGATGGCCTGGAGTCCTAGGCCAAATTTAGACTTTATAGACATGTTAGGAAGGAAAAGACCCAATCTGAGGTCTCCTGGCTGAAAGCATCATGACAAAAAAAAACAGTATTCCTAATCACAGGACATATTTCCTCTGCCAACCTCCCATATAATTCTGACTTAATTTGAGAAGTTATTTTCTTACACTGGCAGTCTAAATGGTTTCTCATCAAACTGTTCCTTCAGTATTGAATTGGTTTTTTAATATATTGTTTTCTGCTTAGGAGAATAGTGATGTTCAATGGGTTTCCATTAGGTTTAGAACAAAGCAAAATCCACAATCGTTATTATGTATTGTTAGGCTAATAGTCTGGGCTCTTCCCACCTCTGGAATCTTATCTCCTATAACTCAACCCTACAGAAGACTGATCTCTTTTTACAGCTCTAATGCAACAATTTCCTTCCTAAGTCTTGGCCTTTGCTCTTGATCCTTTTGCCTGAAGCATTCTTCCCTTTCTTCTAATTCTTCAGGTTTCTACTCAAATGTCACTTCCTTAGAGAAATCATCATGGACTCTCTTTGGTCAAGAATCTGTTCCCTAATATGTATATCCCAATCTACAATTAGCTGTTTGATTGTCTTAGCCCCACTGGAATGAAAACTTCATGAGGGTAGAGACCTCCTGTTTTCTATATCACCCAATCCCGAACACCTAGAATAGGGTCTGGCAATGTAATAAGGACCCAATAAAGATATAATGAATTAAAAATGGTTGAAAACAACACAGTAGAGAAGAATTTTTTTTTTTGCATGTTATTTATCTTTTGGATGAGAATTTTTTTTTTTTCAATTTGAAAAAGGTTTTTTGTTTATTTATTTTTAGAGAGGGTGTCTTCTTTGTTCCCCAGGCTGGAGTGCAATTTTTACATTTTTAACAGAGAAAAATGATCAGTTTAACATTTTGCTAATCTGCATTGTTATTAGCTGAAATCTTCACTTTTCAAAGATATTTTCCAAAAAAATGCTATTAATAATAGTAGCCCCAAAGCTTCAACAGTATGAGACAAATATAAATCAGCCATAAAGTATTACAATCTAATCTAAAATGTTGATGACAAAAGTACCATAGTAATTTTGGTTTGATGTAGCACATGGCAGCCTTGAACTAAATCAAGCAATCCTCTGGCCTCAGTCTCCCAAATGGCTAGGACTATAGGTGTGTGCCACACCTACTATTTTTTTATTTTTGTAGCGATGGGATATCACTATGTTGTCCAGTATATCTTGAACTCCAAGGTATACTCCTGCCTTGGCCTGAGCTTACTGAGATTACAGGCATAAGCCACCATGCCTGGCCTGAAAGAGGTTTTTACAAAGTAAAGATGGAAATTTTTTTTCATTTGTGCTACATATAACTTTTCCCACTTTTATAATTGTTTATTTTTTCTAATACACACTTACCTTTGTCAGAAAGAAGTCAAGTAATACACATAATACACAGAAGAAAGTAAAATAAGATAAATCACTCCTAATCTTTTATCCCCAAAATAACAACTGTTAACAGCCTTTCCAAGGATCACTATGAAGTTTTGCATATAGATGTGCATAGTGATGCTCTGTTTAAAATCCTAATAATATGATAGACGGAAACTGTATCTATCAATCTTTTACTCTGCAATTTCTTCTTTTGCCTTAAAGCTTAGCAAACCTCCCATTCAGACATTTTCTACATAGTATTTTCTTCTAGTTTATGATTTGATAGCTTTATACACTTAACTCTTAAATATGTACGGAATCGGATATGGATTATCCAAATCATGGATAATATACAAATCGCTTTAACAGATGATACGTGAATTACTTTATGGTAAGTCCTCAGATGTCAAAAAGTTTTAAAGCCATGATTTAAAGAGTATCTTACCATATGCCAAACAATGTGGTAAGAGTCAAGGAAGGGAGGGAGGGAGAGAGAGAGAAATAGAAACGTACTAAGGGAACTTGGCCGAGTGGGTTAAAGGAAATTAGGATAGTGTGGTACGCCGAGCCAGGTTTGTGCACAGGCTGTATTGGGACAGCGGTGGAGCGCTATTCAATGGGGCTGGAGCTAGGGAAGGGCCGGGCGGGAAGGCTTCTTTGAGTTGAGTCTTGAGCACACCTGTACCTCACCATTTCTGCCCAGAGTATAGTCCCAGCCCACCCTCTCAGCAGTCCTCCGAGGCCATCCAGGCAGCACCTACCAGCCTGGGGAAATCGCGGTGTTGCTCCGGCACCAGGCAGCGTAGAAATACCTCCCGTGCAAGATTGAAGCGTATGGGCACTCACCTACCCCTACGTTGTCAACAGGTTTTGTCCCACACCCTCCCCAGCTGGAACTCGAACCCTAGTCCTTCGCCCGCTTTCCACCCCAACCAGCACTGGGTGTCCAGCCCACCCCCGCGGGATTCTGAGGATGGTGCCAGGGTGGAAAGGCTCAGTCACCTTGCCTGGACTTGCAGGTAGGGGCTCGGAGCCTTCTCCCAGAGATGTGGCCAGGGGCCTCCGCCTCCTCTCTCTTGATGGGTTTACGGGTCCTTCTTGGGGTCACCGGGCTGTCCAAGCCTTCAGCCGGGCTTTGGCATGAGTGAATTCCGGACCCCAGCAGCTGCCAGCTGGGCTTCGCCTTCTGCCCGGGGGTCGGGCAACACAGAGAGAAATGTACTCCGGCGCACCCGTGTACCATCTAGTGGCCGCAGAGACAGGACGCAGGCTAGTTTTTACAGAATGACCTCCACTTCCATTAGCATTTGTCCAGCGTATTAAAAACCCATGTTTACTTAAAATAAACATAAAAACCTCACAGTCTCGGGTTTGTAGTATTTGAAATTTCAAATTAAATGTCTTGTCTAGTCACAAATCAACACAGTGATGATTTGATGGCACCTTTTCATTTGGAAAAATGGCCCTCCACTCTAAACGCCTTGAATATAACCGCTCTAGCCTGAGAGAATTTGCTAGTCTGATATTGAAGAAAAATTCTCTTGTTTGCACCAAAGATTCCAGCTATCCAAATATTGCCAATGAAATCTTTCTAAATGGTAAGAAGTCATGAAAAACTGAAAATTAAGCCCTTAATACATGTAACAATTTGCATATTCATTTAGGCCCTACTGGCCTTACAGCTGTTATGCTTATGTCCATATAAAATCATACCTGATAGTGATAGTTACAAGACTTGGGAATTTCACTGACTAGCAACATTTCAAAAATAAGTTGGGGACTCAATCAAGGGTTTCACCAAATTTTTTACTTTGCCAAGGAAGAACACTGGAAATAAAAAGCACCCTCTATTATCATCATTTCAAAAAGGAAGTCAATTAGCTTGATTTAATCATTCCACATTGCAGACATATCAAAATTTTGCATTATATTCCATAAATGTATACAATTGTGATTTGTCAATTAATAAGAATATTAATTAAAACAATAAAAATTAAAGCTCATATAAAAAGAATGAGCATCATAATACAAAAAAAGGACATAAATCTCACAATTAAGGGCTGAATTTATTAAGATCAAGGTTATCTTTGTGTGTGTGTGTGTGTGTGTGTGTGTGTAAGCAAGATTTATTGAGAGGACAGAAAAGGTCCCACGGTGGGAGAGAACCCAAAGGGGTTGCCCAAGGTTATCTTTTAAACATTAAAAATGTTGAAAAGCATATTGTATTTTATTATGCTATATTTCTTTTTGTTGTTTTTTAAATATGAATTGTTAATCTAGAGGTTGACCATGCATCAGAAAGTGAAGCTTGAGGGTCCAATCTGCTATTATTCCAGTCTAAGCTTTGTTCCCAATCAATGGCCACACTCCACAAAGGAATTTTGTTTTAAGTGAAAGTGGAGTGTTCTATGGTGCTATTTTTAATCAATATGAAATATTCTGGAAACTGGAAAAAGCTGAATAATTATAGCTACCCACTCCAAGCTACAAATGAAGCTAGTAGTAGTAGTGGTGGGTCAAGTGTCTGACTAAAAAGGGACTTTCTTGCTCAGGAAACAGGGCTGTTGAGCTTTCCTGGTTCAACAAATTCGAGAGATGTTCACCTACCAGAAACTTACCTGGTAATGCTTCTGTCAGTACCAACTCTAACACTGTATTTAATCAGCCTGCACATTTAGGTCTATTTTACAAGCTGTGGAGGCTGCATATAGTTTTTGAATTTTTAAAGTCTCATATTCAATACATTGCTTATCGAATCTATGACTTGATCAATAAACTGATCAAGAATACACCTTACAACTCTAATATTGATCCCATGGGAAATGATTACCAACTATAACCATCTCCAGAAGGATACAATTTCTAGCAACATCTTGTAGTGATAAGCAGGGATTGCTACTTTGTAGTGTGAAGAAATGAACAAAAGAAAAGAACACCGCAGGAGCCCCTATCTAGTCCAGGGCATTTAGAGGCCAAGCTGGGAGACCTGCAGTTCTAGTCCTAGTTCTAGTAAGGTTGCCTTTGAAGCTTCTGTCCTCAACTGATCTGTCCAAGAAATAATTCAATTAGATGATCTTCTAATGTCCCTTCCGGTTCTAAAGTTCTGTAATGCTTAGAGCTGGAGGCATCAGTGGCCAACATGCAGGATCAGAAAAGGTAACAGAAGTGATTGCATACTTAAAGAACTAAGGTATTATCCTAGGATCACAGTTAAGGAAGAAAACCATTCAGGAGACTAATTCACTCTGCTAAAGATGGAAGTGAATAATCAACATTCATATTTTGACATTCATTGAATTATAGAAGTCTAGTTTTGTGTTTTCAATCATCACTAAAGTAGAAAAGTTAGAAACAAAATGGGACAAAATCACAGAGTTTGCAGATGAAAGGAGCATGGGGCACACTTAATCTATTTAGGAGAGATGTCATAGAATACACAAATTTAATGACTAAAATATTAAGGTTCTAAAAGTTAAGGAAACTCTGACTGTTTAAATGAAGCAATAAAAATAACCAGTCAAGAAAAAGTAAGAAATCAATAATAGTCAACC
Source organism: Cephalopachus bancanus (assembly GCA_027257055.1). Taxonomy (NCBI): domain Eukaryota; kingdom Metazoa; phylum Chordata; class Mammalia; order Primates; family Tarsiidae; genus Cephalopachus; species Cephalopachus bancanus. Next base: position 6,331,475 of record JAPVLO010000035.1, read on the forward strand.
AAACTATAGAGCTGATTAAAAAAAAAAAGAAAGAAAGAAACATCTCAAGTTTTGAATGAAAGTAGCAAAGAAAATTAAAACCTTCAATTCCTCAGGAGTTCTCAGGGGCTCACTTGCCAGAAATTTGCATCACAATCCACATTCATACATTTATATGATCAGATATAAACAATCAGATCAGAATAGACAATTCTCAACCTGGAAATAAAAGGAAACTATCCAAAGCAAGATGCTGATCTTGCTAAAAATAGATTGGCAAGTGAGGAGTTGAGAGGGGAAGAGGAGGGCAAGTAATTCCGAAGGAACTTTTTTTTTTTAAGGCTGAGCCCAATCAGTTCTTTTTCCAACACTGACTCAGAGGCTCAAAAGTTTAGCTTCAACATATGAAGAACTCATCGTGTACATAAAGACGGGCAGCATCACCTTCACCTCTTCCGAGAAGATAGGTGGGAATGGGAGCTGATGAGTGGGAGGCAAATTTTTAAAAGCCATAATAGTTTTTATAAAATATAGTTCTCAGATTTCTAGGAATTATCATAGCTGCTTTAGAAGGTGGGTTACATGGTTTTTCCTGGTTCCTTTTGTCTGTCAAAGTACTGTTAAGCAATAGCTGTTTTTCTTCCTTTTTTTTTTTTTTAGGAAATATAGTTTATTTATAAAGTACATTGGAGAGAGGAGCAGCTTTTATTGGTGGTGGATGGCAATGGAGAGCAGGCGTGTCACATGGTGAGAGCCGGAGTGAGTGAAGAGGTGATGCCAGACTCTTAAACAACCACCTCTAGCGGGAACTAAGAGAGCGAGAACTGGCTCGTTACCAGCTCTCGCGGGATTACCAGCTCTCGCGGGAACTTGCAGAGCAAGCACTCTCCCATTACCACGAGAACAATCTCAAGCCTTTCTTGAGGGACCAGCCCCTGGTGCCCAAGCCTCTTTTTCTTTTTTCTTTTCTTTTTTTTTTTTAAACAAATTTATTTCAAGACATAAAAGTGAAGAAACAAGAAAGAAATTACGGGACCTCAGAGAGGTCTCAGGAATTCATATTAGCCAGATCTAAAGGAAAGTCTAAGGTAAGTCATCCTGAGTTTTGCTGTTTTTGTCTTGTGATAAACCAGGATAAAACAGAACAAAACTATAACAAAGAAACAAACAGAAATCGTATGCACGTATCTATGTTTATTTGAGTTCAACATTGTCAGAATTCAGTAAGTTGTCGTAAAAAGATCCTGAGCTCTGAAGACCTGTATCTGTAGATGAAATCCTGCACCATTATTCCCAGGCCCGCATTGAGGCCGAGAGGTTACTACACCTTCTGAAATCTGCCTACGCACTGGTGAAGCAGGGATAATATCTCCTATCTAACAAGATCATTGTACAATTTTACAGAAGAGATATTGTAGATAACATATTTGACACACTTCAGATTTTTTTTTAGAAAGCCCTATTAGTTGGGCGTGGTAGCACATGCCTGTAGTTCCAGCTACTTGGAAGGCTGAGGAGGGAAGAATGGCCAAAGCCCAGCAGGTTAATGCTGCCCTGGCCGTGAATTTGCCACTGCACTCCAGCCTGGGCGATGGAGTGAGACTTAAACTCAAAAAAAAAAAAAAGAAAAAAGAAAAAGCCCTGAAAATTAAACTACTGTTATTACAAGTTAGGATCTATTCTGATTGCAACATTTTAGGTACACGCCACATTCTTTAAAAACAAATTTCAGTCTTTCTCATAATTCTTTCTTGTTTTGATTAATTTTTTCCTTGGTAGTAACACTGCCACAATAAAGTGATAAAATCACATCTCCAAAGCAAGATAGACAAGGTACAGTTTTGTTTTGTTTTGTTTTGTTTTGAGTTGGAGTCTCACTCTGTCGCCCAGACTGGAGTGCAGTGGCCGCTCCAGGCCACCGCAGCCTCAACCTGCTGGGCTCCGGCGATCCTTCCGCCTCAGCCTTCCGAGTAGCCGGAATTACAGGCATGCGCTACCACGCCCGGCTGATTTTTTGATTTATTGTAGAGATGAGGTCTTGCTGCCCAGGGCGGTCTCGAACCGCAGACTCAGGCAATCCACTCACCTCAGCCTCCCAAAGGCGCGGGATTACAGCTGAGCCACCGAGCCCGGCCTTTTTTTTTTTTTTTTGAGTCAGAGTTTTACTCTGTCATCCAGGCTGGAGTACAGTGGCATGAACACAACAATCAAGGCTCACAGCAGCCTCAACATTTTGTGCTCAGGCTATCCTTACACCTCAGCATCCCAAGTAGCTGGGACTACACATACGCACCGCCACTCCAGACTAATTTTTTGTTTTTTATAGAAATGAGTTTTCACCCTAGGGTGGTCTCAAACTTCTGGATTAAAGCAATCTGCCTGCCTGGGCCTCCCAAAGTGCAAGCCACCACACCTGGCCAAGATAGACAGTTTTGCTATTAAAAAAAAAAAAAATGGCATCTGAACATAATCAAAGGATAGATGTATCAGGAACACTAACTCTCATATTAACTCTCATACTGGTTACTGCACTAATATTGTTTTCTTTTCAATTGACTATTCTTGAGTCTGACATATTTCAATAGGAAAATGAACATAGTAGATGGACAGAGGAAGAAAAATTGTCAACAAATGTGAAAAGGTTTAATCTTACTAACAATCAAAACAAAATTAATACAAAGACATAGTTTTTGCTTGCCAAATTAGAAATTATTTTGTAAATTATAACACCCAGCAATAGTGGGTAAGGGGGCAGTCAATGAAATTTTATTTTCATACACAGTTGGCAGAGTATCAGTTGGTACAAACTTGTAGATGTTAAATCTGAAATATTTGTCCCAAGAGTCCTAAAGATATTTATGATACATGTGGTTATACTTCCACTTCCTCTAGATGAAATAATCACAAAATAAAAGTTTCTTTAAAACTTCTACTACAGTTCATATTCGCAAAAGTAAAAAATGGAAATAGACTAAATATCCCAAAATCAAAATGTTTAAATAAATACTGACAATAAATATGATTGTCTAATGTCCTCCTTTTTAGTAATATTTACTTAGAATGGAAATTGCTCACTACAAATATCAAATAAAAAGTAGAATTAAGCAACCCTCTCAAGTCCCTTCCCACTGTGGAAACTTTTCTGTCTTTCAGTAAATTCTGCTTTAAAAAAAAAGTAGAATTATAAAACATATAAGGTATGATCTCAATTTTTATACATGCATTAAAGTAAAGACTAAAAGGAAATACATCAAAATACTCATAGTGATTATCTCTGAAATATGGAACTAAAGATAATTTTTACATTTGTCAACAAATGTTCCTAATTTCCTGTAATAAACACATATTAATGCTATAATCAAGAATAAACATTATTTTGTTAAAGTCATTTCTTCTTCTGTCAAAGTACTTAGTTCACAGGGAATAGTGAAGATATCTTTAGTCAGCTCTTCTGCAAAGTCCTCTGAAAGAACACTGATGTGGGACCTGGGTGAGCACCCAAGGTCCTGCTGCCATGCTACACCATAACTACAGCAACTCTGTTTTCAAGTCCAAAAACTGGAATTTGTGGTCTGAAAATAGTCTAGCCTATTTGAAAGCAGGGCTGTCCCTGAAAGTTCAGATACATCATCTTCAGAAAATGAGTCTCATGCTACACAGAAACTTACTTGATCTCTAGGACATAAATCAATATTGGCCTAGCCTGATGATCTTTCCATAACTTTTTCTCTCACCTTTTAATTATTGAGAGAGGGTTAGAACAGACGTAGTGATATCTGAACCAGACTGAAGAAGATAATCAAGAATATGCTGACTGCCCACTGTGTGCATGGTACGGTACTCAACAAGGGGTACCTATAATTTGACTCAGCAAAATGAGGTTTGTTAATGCATTAATGAGCCTCTGTAGAGACTGCAGATGCAAGCAAAATTCTCCATAAGCAAGCTTAATTCTATGGTAAACCAAGAAAAGGAGCCCAAGTAGCCGATAAGTGTTCCCTTGCAGGTGATAAATGACCTTTCATGTCCAACCAAATGCTTTCACCTCAAAGAGCAGGTGAGTAATGTTGCATTTACAATGAGCTTTATCTATGTATGGATAATGACTCCAAGTTGTTCCTTTGCTAAGAGAGGAAATTACTATTCCATGTCAACAAATTAAACATAACCTAATTTATCCTAATTTGATTTCATTTCTGCCTACTTTATGCCATTTTACAGAATGAAAATGATACACACGAAAAGAATATTAATGTGTACAGAAATTTCTTACAAAGAAGTTATATAACAAGTAAAACAATTATTTGTAATTTTTAAAATATTTCTATTTGTTTAATGTTAAAAATGTACATAGCAAAAAAATTGTATAGGAAGAAGTAAATGAAAAGTGTCTGTCTAGTGACTCACATCTCCCCAGTCTCACTTCCCAGAAGCACTCACTTTTAACTAATTTTGCTGTTAATCTTTTAGACATTAAGTTAGGACGATAATTATAAAAATATACTGCTGTTGTTGACTAAACAACTTGAAATATTATCTGTTGACTTCCTGATTTATATGACTTCTTAGTTTACAAGCAGATTCTCCAATTTGGGAAGGATAGTCAGGTTTATTGGGATATAATTTGCATATAATATTATTATACTCCTCTTTTTAGTGTAGTTTTATGAGTTTTAACAACTGTATTTCCATCATCCCTCCTGCCAAACTCATATTACTTTTGACACCATTTCTCTCCCTAACCCAGTTGCCAGCAAGCAGTGGTACTTTCTGTTCCTATAGTTTTGCCTTCTTTAGAATGTCAAATTAATGTAGCCTTTGGGTCTGCTTTTTTTCATTTGGCTTAAGGCATTTGAGATTCATTAAGGTTATTGTGTACAACAGTAGTTTTTCTGAATGAAGGTAGAATAGTATAGTCTATCTGTTCACCAGTTAAAAGACATTTAATTTTTTCCTCAGTGTTTGCTGATTAGAAATAAATCTGTAATAAACATTAATATTATTACAGATAATAATATTAATGTTCTATGTGACATAAACTTTATTTCTCTTTGCTAAATATCTAGGAGTGAGATTATTGTTATATAGAAAATATACTTGTAACTTTATATAATATTACAAAAAGTGTTTTCCAAAGTGATTGTATTATTTCACATTCCCACCAGAGATGTATGAGAGTTCCAGTCACTTATATATTTTGTCCCCTTCTTATTGGTTTATTTCCTTATTACTGAATTCTGAAAATTCTTTATATATTTTGGATACAGGTGCTTTATAAGATATGTGTTTTGCAAATATTATCTTCCAGCCTGCCTCCTGTCTTGTCTTTTCATTCTTTTCTTTTTTTTTTTCAGAGTCTCATTCTGTGACCCAGACTAGAGTTCAGTGGCACACTCACAGCCACCACAGCCTCAACCTGCTGGGCTCAGGCGATCCTTCCACTTCAGCCTTCCAAGTAGCTGGAACTACAGGTGCATGCTACCACAAGTGGCTAATTTTTTTTTAATTATTATAGAGATGAGGTCTCGCCACATTGTCCAGGTTGGTCTCGAATCTGTGGGCTCAGGCAATCCTCTCACCTCATGCAAGGTATTTTGAAGTTCTTATTTATTTATTACTTTTGCTTATGAATGTATCCAGTGTCATTTGTTGAAATGATTATCTTTACTCCATTAAATTGCTTTTATAACTTTATCCAAAAAAATCAGTTGGCATATATATGAGTATGTGGGACTATTCCTCTTTCTGTATTCTATTTCATTGATCAATGTGCCTCACCTTTTGCCAGTATCACAGTCTCACTTTGTTTTGGTTTGGTTTTTTTGAGTCAGAGTCTTACTCCGTTGCCCAGATTGGAGTGCAGTAGCACAATCACAGCTACTGCAGCCTTGACCTCTTAGGCTCAGGTGATCCTTTTGTCTCAGTTTTCCAAGTAGCTGGGACTACCGGCACACACAACCATGCCCAGTTAATTTTTTAAAATGTGTTGTAGAGACCGTGTCTCACCATGTTCCCCAGGATGATCTTGAACTCCTGAGCTCAGACAGTCCTCTCGCCTCAGCCCGGCAAAGTGCTGATATTTCAGGTTGTGAGCCACTATGTCCAGCCCCACACTGTCTTAACTAATTACTGTAGATTTCTATTAAATCTTGAAATCAGGAACTCTGAGTATTCCAACTTTGCTCTTGTTTTTCAAAATTGATTTGGCTATTCCAGTTCCTTTGCTTTTCCATCTAAATTTTAGAATCAGCATGGTGAATTCTGCTGAGATTTTGACAGACTTTGATTGAAATTACATTAGCGCTATAGACCAATTTGGAGATAATGTATACACACACACACACACACACACACACACACACACAGGCTTAAAACAACAGAAACTTATTTTTTTTCACAGTTCTGGGGACTATAAATCCAAAATCCAGGAGATAGTTGTATGCTGACAGCATTAAAAAAGCCTTTGATTCTATAAATATAATACAATAGTTCTTCAATATCCATAGGCAGCTGATTCCATTGGTCTCAGAGGATACCAAAATCCATGGATGCTCAAGACTCTTATATAAAATAGCATTGTATTTGCATATAACCTATGCATATCCTCCCCTATACTTCATTTTACCTTTATTTATGTCTTTTTTTTTTTTTTAGTTGGAGTTTCACTCTGTTGCCCAGGCTGGAGTGCAGTGGCACACTCATGGCCTCCCCAGCATCAACCTGCTGGGCTCCAGCAATCCTTCCACCTCAGCCTTCCAAGTAGCTGGAACTACAGGCACACACTACCATGCCCAGCTAATTTTTGATTTGCTGTAGAGATGAGGTCTTGCCAAGTTGCTCAGGCTGGTCTTGAACCCATGGGTTCAGGCAGTTCACTAGCCTCAGCCTCCCAAAGTGCTGAGATTACAGGCTGAGCCACCAAGCCTGACCTATTTAGGTCTTTTATTGATAAATACTAGCTCACATGCTTATGGAGTACACAGGTTTTTTACATGCATAGAACATGTATGATCAAGTCAGGGTATTTGGGAAAGCCATCACCTTGAGTATTTACTATTTCAGTGTGTTGGTAACATTTCAAGTCCCCTCTTCTAGTTATTTTGAAATACATAAAATATTGTTGCAAAGTATGTCACTCTTTTTCTGGGAAACATTTGAACTTATTTCTTCTATCTAACTGTCATTTTGTACCCATTAACAAACCTCTTTTCATTCCCTCCCTCTCTTTCCAAGCCTCTGGCATCTATAATTCTATTCTCTACATCCATGAGATCAAGTTTTTAGCTTCCACATATGAGTTAGAATATGCATGCAGAATTTGTCTTTCTGGGCCTGGCTTATTTCATTTAACATATTGACCTCCAGTTTCATCCATGCTGTTGTAAATGACAAAGTTTCATTCCTTTTTATGGTTAAATAGTATTCCATTGTATATATGTACCACATTTTCTTTTTGTTTTGTTCTGTTTGTGTTTGTTTGGTTGGTTTTGAATTGGAGTCTCACCCTATTGCCCAGGCTGGAGTGCAGCGGCACACTCACTGCAGCCTTGATCTGGTGGGCTCACGTGATCCTTCTGCCTCAGCCTTCCAAGTAACTGGAACTACAGGTGCATGCTACCACCCCTGGCTTATTTTTTTTTTAAATTTATTGTAGAGATTGCTGTAGAGATGAGGTCTTGCCAAGTTGCTCAGACTGGTCTTAAACCCATGAGCTTAGGCAACCCTCCCACCTTGGCCTCCCAAAGTGCTGAGAGTACAGGCTTGAGCCACCATGCCCAGGCTGTACCACATTTTCTTTACCAATTTGTCCACTGATGGACACTTAAGTTGATTCCACAACCTGGAATGTAAATAGGGCTGCAATAGGCCTATGAGTGCAGGTATCCCTTTGATATAGTGATTTCATTTCTTTGGATAAATACCCAGTAGCGAGATTTATATTCCCATATATATACCAATATACATCAATATCTGGCATATACATACCGAATATATACCAATATAAATTCCACCACAGCTGGATCATATGGTAGTTCTTTTCTGTTTGTTTGTTTGTTTAGAAATCTGCACGCTGTTTTCCAGAGTGGTTGTGCTAATTTACATTCCCACCAAGAGCATAGAAAAGTTCACTTTTATCTGTGTACTCACCAGCAACTCGTTTTGTTTTGTTTGGGGTTTTTGTTTTTTTGTTTTTGTCTTTTTACTAATAGGCATTCCAACTGGAGAGAGATAATATTTCACTGTAGCTTGGATTTGAATTTCTCTGATTATTAGGAATTTTGAATGTTTTTCATACATCAGTTGGTCATTTGTATGTCTTTTTTTAAAGTCTATTCAGATCCTTTGCTTACTTTAAAATTAGATTTTTTGGGTGTTTTCTTAAAAGTTGTTTGAGTTTCTTGTATATTCTATATATGTCTTGTTGGGTGAATAGTTTTCAAATATTTTCCCCCATTCAACAGGTTATCTCTTCACTGTGTCAATTATTTCTTTTGCTGTACTAAAGCTTTTAGTTTAATACAGTACCATTTATCTATTTTCATTACTGTTGTCTCTGCTTTTGAGGTCTTAATCACAAAATCTTTACCTAGACCAATGTCATAGAGTGTTTCCCCTATGTTTTCTTCAAGTAGTTTTATAGTGTCATGCCTTTTGTTTAAGTCTTTAATCCATCTTGGGTTGACTTTTGTATATGGTGAGAAATAAGGACCCCATTTTATTCTTCTGTATGTGGTTGCCCACTTTTCCCAGCACCACTTATTGAAGACAGTGTCTTTCCTCAATGTATATTTGTGGCAACGTTATCAAAGACCAGTTGGCTGTAAATAAGTGGACTTATCTCTGGGTTCTCTATTCTGTTTCTTGGTCTCTGTGTCATTTGTCTATTTTTATACCAATGCCATGCTGTTTGTTTACTATAGCTTTGCAATATGTTTTGGAGTCAGGCAGGATGATCCTCCAGCTTAGGATTGTTTTTTCTATTTCTGTGAAAAATGATATTGATATTTTGATAGGAATTGCATTGAATCTGTAGATTGCTTTAGGTAGTACTGTCATTTAACAATATTAATTATGAAGAAAATGGAAAGATCACAAGTTAACAGGCTAACAAATCACCCAAGGAAGCTGGAAAAGCAAGACCACCAAAACCCTAACTTAAGCAGAAGAATCCAGATCACCAAAATAAAAGCCGAAATTCGGGACATATAAGACAAAAAGATGATACCAAAAAAATCAAAGAAACCAAAAGCTGTTTTTTAGAAAGGATATACAAGATTGATGGACCCCAAGCTAGAATGACCAAGAGAAAAAGTCTGAATAAATACAATCAGAAACACAAAAGATGAAGTCACAACTGACCCTGAAGAAATACAAAAGATTATCAAAGATTACTATGTACAACTGTATGGAAACAAACTCAAAAACCTAAGTGAAATGGAGGACTCTCTTACATCACACAACCTCCCCGGGTTGAAACAAGAAGAAATTGAGACCCTAAATAGATCAAAAATATAGGAAATCAGCTATGTCATTAAAAAACTACCTACAAAAAAAAAAAAAAAAAAAACCCTGGACCAGAAGACTGTCCAGCAGAATTCTATAAAACATACAAGGAGAAGCTGATACTAATCCTACTGAAAGTATTCCAGGTAATAAAGAAAGATGGAACTCTCCCCAAATCATTTTATGAAGCTAACATCACATTGATACCCAAACTGGGTGAAGATTTGACAAGGAAAGAGAAATACCGGCCAATATCCTTGATAAATATAGATGCTAAAATTCTCAACAAGATTCTAGCAAACCAGATCCAACAACACACCTCAAAAATCATCCACCATGACCAAGTAGACTTCATCCCCAGGATTCAGGGCTGGTTCAACATTCACAAGACCATAAATGTAATCAGATACATCAACAGATGTAAAGACAAAAACCACATGATTATATCATTAGACGTGGAAGATGCTTCTGATAAAATCTGCACCCCTTCTTGATAAAAACCTGTGAACATCTAGGCATAGATGGACCATACCTAAAAATAGTGAGAACCATCTATTAGAAACCCACAGCCAACATACTGCTAAAGAGACAGAAACTGGAACCATTTCCTCTGAAGACCGGAACAAGACAAGGATGCCTTCTCAATGTTCCTGTTCAACACAGTGTTAGAAGTCATAGCTAGAGCAATCAGACAAGAGAAGGAAATCAGGGGTATCCAAATAAGAAAAGAAGTTATCACTCTTTGCAGACGATATGATTTTATACCACAAAAACCCAAGAGAATCTGTTAAAAACCTCCTTGCCCTGATAAAGGACTTTGGCAAAGTATACAGTAGCATTTCTATGCATCAACAATAAACAAACAGAAACCCAAATATAAAGCACAATCCCATTCACAATAGCCACCCAAAAAAAAAGAAATACCTTGGCATCTTCCTCACCACAGATGTGAAAGACCTTTACAATGAAAACTACAAAGCACTGCTCAAGTAAATCAAAAATGACACAAACAAATGAAAAATATTCCATGCTCATGGATTGGAAGAATAAACATTGTTAAGATGTCCATTCTACCCAAGGCAATTTGGAGATTTAACACAATACCCATTAAATTGCCAGCAGCATTCTTCTCAGACCTGGAAATGAAAATACAGGAATTCATATGGAAACATAAATGACCATGAATAGCCAAAACAATTCTCATCAAAAAAAAAAAATCAAGAGGTATCAGACTCACAGACTTTAAACTGTATTACAAAGCTACAATAATCAAAACAGCCTGGTATTGCTACAAAAGAAGTTATATAGACTAATGGAAGAGGATAGAGATGCCAGAAGCAAAACCTCAATTTTTCAACCAGCTCTTCTTCAACAAAGCCTCCACCACCAACCACTGGGGTGAGGAGAACCTATTCAGTAAATGGTGTGGGGATAACTGGCTGACCACATACAGAAGATTAAAAAGACCCCTACCTATCACCATACATACACAAAAGTCAACTCTAAATAGATCAAAGACCTAAAAGTAAAACTTCAAAATATAATAACCTTAGAAAATGCAGGAGAACCCTTATGGAAATTGGAAATGGCAAGCAATTTCTGATCAAAACCCCAAGCGCCCATGCCATACGAGATAAGATAGATAAGTGGGACCTCATCAAACTGACAAGCTTCTGCAAAGTCAAAGAAACCATTGAGAGAGCAGGGAAACAGCCCACTGAATTGTCAAAAATGTTTGCCAACACTATGTCTGCAAAAGGCCTAACATATAGGATCAAAAAGAACTCAAACATGCAGAAAAGAAAAAAATAAAAGCCCCATTACAAAGTGGGAAAAAGATATGAATTGGCACTTCTCAAAAAAAGACAAACGAGCAGCCAACAGGTACATGAAAAAATACTCAGCCTCACTAGTCATCAAATAAATGCAAATTAAATCCACGCTGAGATACCACCTAACTCCAGTCAGGATGACCATCAGCAATAACTCAAAAAACAACAGATGCTGGAGAGAATGTGGGGAAAAGGGAACACTTCTTCACTGTTGGTGGTAGTGTAAACTAGTACAACCTCTGTAGAAAACAGTTTGGCAATTCCTAAAAGGTCTAAAAATCAACCTTCCATATGACCCACAATCCCCTTACTGGGAATATACCTGAAAGAACTCAAATCACTCAGTGAAAAAGATACCTACGCATGCATTTTTATTGCAACATGGTTCACAGTAGCAAAAACATGGAGCCAACCATGCTGCCCATCGAAAGAGGACTGGATTAAAAAAATGTGGTACACATATACAATAGAATATTATGCAGCCATGAAGGACAAAATCATGATATTTACAGCAACTTGGAGGGACTTAAAGTCTATAATACTGAGTGATCTATCACAGAAGCAAAGAACTGAGTATCACAATTATCATAATACTATAAGAAAAGGGTTGTCAGTAGTGGGATTCTACCAGGGTAGTAGGGCACACTTCATCAACAAGGGTACCTACATAATCATCTGTATACTTAACCCTGAATTGTACCCTACATCCTTAAAATAATTTTTTTAATTAGAAAACACTGATCTAAATGACTAATTGAAAATATATTGCCATGTGTTCACATTGTTTAAGAGTTGTTTTGTTGAATTATTGCACAACGATTTGAGTGTTTAATACCTGATGACTTAAAGAAACCATATTGTGTCCTTCTGCAGTGACAAGTCTTCCCTCACTGACTTAGCAGAGTACTGTGGTATGTACTTTTGCCCCAATATTTCATACTATGAAATAAATCTCAGATGGAGCAAATATCTAATGGGGGAGAAAATAAACTGTAAAATTACTTGGGGAAAAAAACAATATTAATTATTCTAATCCATTGACACAGGATGTCTTTCCATTTGCTAGTGTCCTCTTCAATTTCTTTGATCAGTGCTTTACAGTTTTCCATACAGAGATGTTCCACCTCCTAGTTTATTCCCAAGGTTTTGTGTGTGTGTGTGTGTGTGTGTGTGTGTGTGTGTGTGTGTGTGTGTGTGTGTGTGTGTGTATGGAGGGTGGTAATTGTAAATGAGATTGTCTTCCTGATTTCTTTTTGGTTATTTCATTATTGGTGTGTATTTAAATGTCTAAATCTCTTGCTAGATTTAGGAAGTTTTCATCTATTATTTTGTGGAATAGGTTTTTTGAAACTTTTCGTTCTCTCTTTGCCTTTTGGGATATGAATAATTCATATATTTTATCCCTTTATTGTGTCTCATATATCATGAAGGCTTTGTCCATTCCTTTTAATTGTTAATCTTTATTTTTGTCTGACTGGTTTATTTCAAAAGGCATGTCTTCAAGTTCTAATATTATTTCTTTTGTTTCATCTGGTCTTTTTTGTTTAAGCCTTCAAATATATTTTGTATTTTACCAGTGAATTCTTCAGTTTCAGAATTTGTTTGGTTCTTTTCTATGTTACCTATTTAGTAAATTTCTCATTCATATCAGTATTGTTTTTCTGGTTTTATGTATTATATTTAAGAGTTCTCACTGAGCTTCTTAAAAGTTGATAATTTAAATTATTTATCCAGGAGTTCAAGAAATTTCTTTTTGATTGGGATTTGTTGCAGAATTATTGTGTTCTTCTGGAGGTATCATATTTGCTTGTCTTTTCATGTTTCTTATGTCTTTACATTGATATCTGCTCATCTGGTATAACAGTCACTTCTTCCAATGTTTCGAATTTGCTTTCCTGGGGGAGGGCTTTTTCCTGAAGATGTATCTATGGTGTTGGTTGCATAAGACCCTTTGGCTCTGATTTTGGTATATGCAGTAGTGTAGTTTCTGTATGATTTCCCTAGCAGAAAAGAGTGTTAGTGTCAGTGTCTGTGATTTCCTCAGTGGGTTAGGGTGGTAGCAGCCGTAAGCTGAGTGTGCCTGTCCTTGGGCCTTTGGTTGGCATACGATAGAACTGGTGTTAGTGGTTCCAGGCAACTCAATTCTTAGGCCTCAAGATAACTTGCTTGGTTGCTGATAATAGGGGTAGTGGTGGACAGGTTCTCAAGCCCCTGAGAAGTTGGCATGGAGTGGGCAATGGCAGTATCAGTTGCAAGAAGACCTTCTGGGTCCTGAGTGGTACATTCTTGTGTTAGTGGTGACTGTAATGGACTGGGCATACTTGTCCCCAGGCTCCTAGTTAACACTTGGGGGTGTGTATTACCAGTGGTGTTGACAGCAGGCTGGGTGGCCAGGTCTTTAAGTTCCTGATGGGAGCACACAGATGCCACAGGTAGTAGAATGGGTGGAGTGATCTCCAGGTTCTTAGGCAGTATGCTGAGCCTCTGGGGTGGTGGTGCAGGGCTGGCCTGACCTCAGGTCCCTGGTGTTATAAACTGTAGTAGACAGGTCGAGGTAATCTGTGGCAGTGGTTGTGGAAAATCTGACTGCAAGGCTCATGCTAGAGCACAGTTTTTGCTGTTGGCATAGATAGAGTTGCTTTCAGCACTCCTCTGCAGGCAACTATGAATCTGGGAAGTACATACTTCATCTCAGGCAATAGCAGTGGCCCCAGTGGTGTGTGTGGGGAGCTTGTATCTGAGACGCACAAGAGAGTACAGCGGTCATGCTCCTGGTGTGAGCAGGGTTGGCACTTACAAGCACAAACGGAGCTCTCTGGTTCTGGGTTGCACTTGCTTTAGCTCCTGGCTGCAGCAGCTACTGCAGTGTTGTGCAGAGGGGTGAAGGATTTTGCTCTTTGTGCACAGGCTCAAACACAGAGGCCACACCACTAGTGGAGAGCACCCCATTTTTTTCTGGGACCTAGAACTGTCTCCTGAGGAAGCCAAGAGTTGGTGAAAGGGAAGGACACTCAGTAAAGCCATAAGTATTCTCCCAAATCTGGACTGGTGAGGAAGACACCATTTTTGTGCCTGGAGTCCATTGTCACAGTAACAGCAACCGTTGCAAGCACTACAGTTTCTGCCCAGAGACAAAGCTGCTTACTCTGGAGTAGGGAAGGGGCCTCCTTCCCACAACTGGAGCAGGGTAGGAGTGTGGAGATTGCCCCAGGATTTGGAATGAGACTAGGCTCATCCCAGCCTGTGGCTGGGAGCAACAGGGGATGCCCCAAAGTCACATTTCCCTCCCAAAGAGACAGGCTGTCAGGGTCAGCCCTTCAACCTAGAATTGGTCTCTGTGTGCTACTGCCTGGGCACCCCACCCTGCCTGACCCTTCCAGGCGATAGTGGCAAGAGGCTTCAACAATACCAAGGAACATCCAGAATAACAGCCTAATCAACAGGAGGCTAGCTGGAGGCCAGCTCTCACACTCTGGAGCCTTCTTCCCAAGCAGAAGGAGAGATGTTGTAGTCATGGTTTCTCATGAACAGCAGATCCTGCAGCCAACATCAGTTTTGCAACCTGGAACTCTTCAGCAAGCACCGCTGTTAAGAACACTAATCTCCCTCTTGGACTAACTGGAGTAGTATATTTCAGTTATACTGAGGAAAAGGAGGCCCACCCACTCTTACATATTTGGAAAAGCAGTCTGAGTGGCAGAAGATCAGCAGTAGGAACCCCACCTCTCTGAACTTGAACAAGCAGCCTGAGTGACAGGACAGTTTCTGATCCCATGGTTTTTCCTGGGTAATGAGGCCTGAAGTCAAAGTCAACTCCATGAACCAAAATTAAGCTGCAGGTGTCATTGTAGGGCACCACAACCTGCTCCTCAACTCTGTCAGTACCAAGGAACAGGAGGCCCCATTTCTATACATCTGGTATAGAATTTCTATACATCTTAGTAGCCTAAGATTCCCCACCTTTCCTAGACAGCAATCCATGTACAATGAAGTTACCTGTGTACCACACCCTAACACACCCAGTCAGCTGGAGTAAGGAGTAAGAATCTCAGCCACCCCTTCCATTGGGGGTAGATTCCTTGGTGCTGTGCTTCTTTCTCTGCTCAATGCCTAGACATATCCCTAGGTACTTGGAGCTCCCACTCTTCTAGATTAGAAGCTTAGGCCACCCTTCCCTTCCTGAGAACTTGAGGAAGCAGAGGTCCCCTAATACCTCACCAACACCCATCTCTGGGCACTTGGAAACCACCCACCAGACTCAGCCTCAGAACAGATGCTTGTACTTGACATTGGTGGACCTGTAGGTGGGCCTGTCTGATTTGGTCCTGTCCAATTCTGGTTCTCCCCTCTCCAGGGTTAAACTGGGAGCACAGATCATAGTGGACTCTGAAGATGAGCTCACTGCTGAAACAACAGAGCACTTCTTCTAGTAAACAAGGATCAAATAAATACCCACTCATATCCACAGTAGCCAGCTTTTACCCACAGGTGCCACCTGCTGGCCTGGAGGTTAAATGATGCATCACAACAGATAATTTGTTGATACCAGCATACACTATTGAGGAGGAAGGTAAGCCTCCTGAGACCCCCCCCATCCTAGCCTCACAGGAAGGAATGGACCAGCCCACACCCCCACTACGGCCCTATTACAACCAACACCTGGGAAAGCCTACATACACCAGCTATCTGTATGAAAGTACCTAATACAGATTAGCTGCCATTGTTCATCCAGATAAGAAAAAACCAGAGAAACAACTCTGAAAATTATTTTTAAAAAGCATTACCCCTCCAAAGAGACTCACCAATTATTCGACAACAGTACCTAACCGCAATGAAAACTCTGAAATGTGAGATAATGAATTCAAAATATTGATTATAAAGAGGCTCAACAAAGTGCAAGATAAAGCTGAAAACCAACACAAAGAAATTTGCAGAAAAATTCAGGGGGTGAAAAGAGAGATTGACAACATTAACAAAACCCAAACAGAAATAAAAGAACTGAATAGAAGAGATACAAAACAAGTACAAAGCTATAGCCGTAGGCTAGAACAAGTGGAGGAAAGACTCTCAAAGACAGAAGACAGGTTTTTTTTAACTAAATCAGACAGAAATAAAGAAAAAATAATCAAGAAGAATAAGCAGAAAAGAGATTGAGATGCTGATGTGTGGCAGCTACAGTGCGTTTCTCCCATAGAGTAAACCAAGATAGAGTTTCCTCAGCAACCAGAGAGGAATGGATCTAGCTGCATGACCCACAAATCTCCAAAGGAGTGATAATAACTGCTTAGAGCAAGAAAGAAGAAAAAATCCACTGACCTGGTTTTGAACTGGCTGGACTCTTGCCTGTAACACCAGAGTCCACCACAGCCTCTGGTTGCAGTGGGGAAGGTGAGTGAGGGGAATTCAGGAGGTCTGTGCTCCTGCTGCAAACTTGCAAGTCTCCCTGAGCCTTGTGGGACCCCAGTCCCTCATGAGAAACTACCTTTTCCACAGCCAAACTCTACCATGGAGTGATACAAGAAAAAAATCTTTGAGCAGTGCCAGTCACCACTTCCTAGAAACTCAACCCTTGCAGGGTGGAGCAGCTACTGTCCAGCTAGCTTGGGAAGGAACAGGACTCAAGGGCAGACTCCAAGGCTGCAGACAGTTCCTAACTGGGTGGACTACCTGAGAACACCTGGAGGCCCTGAAGGCAGCTGCACCTTGACATTCAGATCATAGATTTCCTGAGGCCAGGGTAGGACCCAGGTGGGATGGATTGCCATAGCAACCCCTGACTCCCCTTGTGTACTCTTCTGTTTCTGCTCTGCAAAACAGCATTACCCCAGTGGCTAGGACTTCCTCCTAATCCCCACTGGGATAACTAAGAGTGCACACTTTTGGGTTATTTCAGCTGCTTTCCCCTGCACTCTCCTGAAAAGCTCAAAACAGAGAACTTGGGAAATTTCAGAGCCTGCCATCAGCCTAGGCTAGCTGGGCACTTCCTTGAAGCAACACTTGCCAAGGAGAACCCCTATATCAACCATTGATCAATCAGCTGGATTTCTTTCTAAAGCACTACCTCCTGGGCAGAGTATAGCCCACCAAATCAGATACAATACCTCAGCTTTGGGGAAGGCCTGATCCCAAATGCCAGCTAACAATACTATCCAAGCCACTGTGGCCACTCAGGACACTCTGAGCCAATGCAAGTACATTGCACAGGGCTGCCACAGCTAGCAATTGAGAAACTAACCACCCCAAGGCTATATATAATCAAGGGAACCTTACAGTGCCTAAATCAGCCCCCTGCCAATCTTAAATTTAAAAAATAGTCTTCCCAAATGAGAAGGAACCAGAAAAATCATTCTGACAATATGAAAAAAAACAGAGTTCTCCAACACCAACTCTTCAGCAATAAATCCCAACCAAAACAAAATTGTTGAAATTCTAGACAGAGAATTCAAAAGGTTGATGATAAAATTAATCAATGAAAAAAATTAATGAACTTCAAGAAGAAAAAAAAAACCAACATAGAAAAATTAAAAGAACTATTCAGGACATGGATAAAAAATTCTCCAAAGAGCCAGACACTTAAAAAAACTGTGAAATTTTGGAAATGAAAGAAGCAGTTAGAGAAGTACAAAATTCAGTGGAAAGTATTAACAGTAGACTAGAACAAGGAGAAGAAAGGATCTCAGAACTTGAAGCAGTGCTTTGGAATTAACCAAATCAGACAGCAAAGAAAAGGAGAATCGAGAATAGAACAAAGTCTCCAAGAAATGTGGGATTATGTAAAATGTCCAAACCTAAGAATCATAAGTGCTCCTGAGATAAGAAAGAAGAGAAAGTAACAGGTCTGGAAAACCTATTTGAGAGAATAATGAAAGAAAGCTTCCCTGGCCTTGCCAGAGAGCTAAACATCCAGATACAAACAGCCCAAAGAACTCCCAAAAGATTCATTGCAAAAAGGTCATCCACAAGTCATATATTCACCAGACTATGCAGAGTTAACGTGAAGGAAAGAACTGTAGAAGAACTGAGACAAAAGCATCAGATAACTTACAAAGGTAAATCTATCAGACTAATAACAGACTTCTCAGAAGAAACCCTACAGCCAGTAGGGATTGGGGTCTCATCTTCAATCTCCTCAAACAGAATAACTGTCAGCCAAAGATTTTGTATCCCACAAAACTAAATGAAAGAGAAATGAATACCTTTGCAGACAAGCAAACACTAAGGGAATTTATGACCACTAGACTGACTTTGATAGAAATACTGAAACAAAAGGTTTTAAATACTGAAACAAAAGGTTGACATACACCAGTATAACAATGCTGGAAATTATAAAGTTCATAAACCATATGGAACACCAACACAATAGAGAAAATGAATAAATAAAGCAACCAGATAACAACCAGTATGGTGAGTAGAGTAGGACATTACTTATCATTATCAACTCTTAATGTAAATGGTCTCATTGTCCTACTAAAAATACATAGACTGACAAAATAGATTTTTTTAAAAATCCCAAGTATCTGCCGCCTTCAGGAGATCCACTTAACTCATAAATGTTCCTATACAAGGTAAAGGGGTGGGAGAAAATATTCCACACAAATGGAAACCAAAAGCAAGCAGGAGTAGCCATTCTCATGTCAAATAAAATAGACTTTATATTAACAACAGTACAAAAAAGACAAAAATGGCTATTATATAATGATAAAGAGATCAATTCAACAAGGAGACATAATTTTAAATGTATACATACCTAACACAAGAGCACTCAGATTTATAAAATAAATTCTACTAGACCTTAAAAAAGAGAGAGACAGCAGTACAATAATAGTGACTTTAACACTCCACTGACAGCAATAGACAGATCATCAAGGCAGAAAGAAAAAAAAAACCCCATTGAAGTTAAACAAGACTCTATGGAAAATGGAACTAACAGACCTCTACAGAACATTTCATCCCAAAACTACAGAATATACTTCTTTTTTTCTCATCAGCACAGAGCATTCTCCAAGATAGACCATATGATAGGCTACAAATCGAGTCTCAACAAATTCAAAAAAATCAAAATTATATTAAGCAACTTCTCAGACCACAGTGGAATAAAATTAGACATTAACTCCAAGTAAAACTCATAAAAACAAACAAAATCATGGAAGTTAAACAATTTGCTCATGAATGATCCTTGGGTAAAAAAATGAAATCGAAGGAAATTTTAAAATTCCTTGAAACAAATGACAACAATGAAACAAGTTATCAAAACCTCTGGCATACAGTCAAAGCTGTGCTCAGAGGAAATTTTAGCACGTAAGGCCTACATGAATAAGACTGAAAGATCACATTTTGACAACCTAATATCACACTTCAAGGAACTAGAAAAACATGAACAAACCAAACCCAAAGCTAGCAGGAAAAAAAAATAACAAATATCAGAGCAGGACTCAATGAAATTGAAATGTTTTTAAAAATACAAAGAATCAATGGGAAAAAAAAAGATGTTTCTTTGAAAAGATAAACAAAATTGATAGACCACTAACTAGATTAAGAAGTGAAGAGAGAAGACTCAAATTAGCTCAATCAGAAATGAAAAAGAAAACATTAAAACTAATAAAAGAGAAATTCAAAAGATCATCCAAGACTATTATGAACACTCTATGCAAACAAACTAGACAATCTAGAGGAAATGAACAAATTATTGGAAACACACAGCCCTCCAAACTTGAATCCAGAAGAAATAGAAACTGTGAACAGACCAATAACAAGTAGCAAGATTAAAACAGTAATTAGAAGTCTCCCAACAACAACAACAAAGCCCAGGACCTGATGGACTCACAGCTGAATTCTATCAGACTTTCAAAGAAGAACTGGTACCAACTTTACTGACACTATCCCACAAGATCAAAGAGGAGGGAATCCTCCCTAACACATTTTATGAGGCCAGTATCACTCTGATACCAAAGCCTAGAAAGTCACAACGAAAAAAGAAAACTACAGATCAATATCCCTTATGAACATAGACATAAAAATCCTCAACAAAATATTAGCAAGCCCATTCAATAGCACATAAAAAAAATAATACACCATGACCAAGTGGGTTTTATTCCAGAGATGTAAGGGTGGTTCAACATATGAAAGCCAATAAACATGATCCACTACATAAACAGAATTAAAAACAAAAGTCATTATCATTTCAATAGATGCAGAAAAAGAATTTGATAAAATCCAGCATGTCTTCATAATAAAAACTCTCAGCGAAGTAGTATAGAGGGAAAAGTTCTCAAAATTATAAAAGCTATATACAACAATCCCACAATGGATGTTTTCTTGAACAAAGAAAAGTTAAACACATTCCCCCTGGAAAAAGTCAAGGACGCCAACTTTTACCACTCCGATTCAACATAGTACTGGAAGTCCTAGCCAGAACAATCAGGCAAGAAAAAGAAAAGAAAGTACCCAAATTGGAAAAGAAGAAATCAAATTATCTCTGTACGCTGACAATATGATCTTATACCTATAGAACCCTAAAGACTCCTTCAAAGGACTCCTGGACTTGATAAAAGAATTCAGTAGGCCAGGCCCGGTGGCTCAGCCTATAATCCCAGCACTTTGGGAGGCCAAGGCAAGTGGATTGCCTGAGTCTGTGGGTTCGAGACACACCTGGGCAACTTGGCGAGACTTCGTCTCTACAATAAATCCAAAATTAGCCAGGCTTGGTAGCGCACGCCTATAGTTCTGGCTACTTGGAAGGCTGAGGCAGAAGAATCACCAGAGCCCAGCAGGTTGAGGCTGCAGTGGCCGGGAGCATGCCACTGCACTCCAGTCTGGGCAACAGAGTGAGACTCCAACTCAAAAAAAAAAAAAAAAGAATTCAGTAAATTTTCAGAATACAAAATCAACACACAAATCAGTAGCACTGCTATACAACAGTAGAGATCAAGCTGAGAATCAAATAAAGACCTCAATTTCATTTACAATTGCAGCCAAAAAACTATACCTAGAAATATATTTAACCAAGGAGGTGAAAGATGGAGAACTATGAAACTCTGATGAAAGAAACTGCACAGGACACAAACAAATGGAGAAACCCTGTATGCTCATGGATTGGAAGACTCAACATTATTAAAATGATCATATTACCCAAAGTATTCTACAGATTCAATGTGATCTCTATCAAATTACCAATGTCATTTTTCACAGAATTAGAAAAAACAATCCTAAAATTCACATGGGGGAAAAAAATACAAAAACAGCCAGAATAGCCAAAGCAATCCTAAACAAAAAGAGCAAAGCTGGAGTCATCACATTACCTGACTTCAAATTTTACTATAGGGCTGTAGAACCCAAACATCATGGTACTAGTTTAAGAGCAGACACACGGACCAATGGAACAGAATAGATAATCCAGAAATAAACCCAAAAACCTACTACTAACTAATCTTTGACAAAGTAGACAAAAACATACACTAGAGCAAGACTACCCTATTCAAAAAGTGGTGCTGGCATGGCTACATGTAGAAAAATAAAACTTGACCCCCATCTCTTTCCATATACAAAAATTAACTCAAGATGGATTAAAGACTTAAATGTCAGACCAGAAACCATAAAAATTCTGGAAGAAAATCCAGGAAAAACAATTATGGACATCAGTTTTTTAGCAAAGAATTTATGGCTAAAACCCCAAAAGCAAATGCAACTAAAACAAAAATAAATAAGTGGGACTTAACTAAACTAAAAAGCTTCTGCACAGAAAAAGAAATAATCCACAAAGCAAATAGGCAACCTAAAGAATGGGAGAAGATAGTCACAAACCATATATCTGACTAAGGATTAATATCCAGAATTGCCGGGCTCGGTGGCTCAGCCTGTAATCTCGCACCTTTGGGAGGCTGAGGTGAGTGGATTGCCTGAGCCTACAGGTTCGAGACCCACCTAGGCAGGCGAGACCTCATCTCTACAATAAATCAAAAAAATTAGTCTGGCGTGGTAGTGCGCACCTGTAGTTCTGGCTCCTTGGAAGGCTGAGGTGGAAAGATCGCCAGAGCCCAGCAGGTCGAGGCTGCGGTGGCCTGGAGCGGCCACTGCACTCCAGTCCAGGCGACAGTGCGACTCCAACTCAAAAAAAAAAAAAAATCCAGAATCTACAAAGAACTCAAAAAGCAAGAAAAAATAAATAGCCCCATTAAAAAGCAGGCAAATCACATGAGTAGACCTCATTCAAAAGAAGATATACAATGGCCAACAAAAATATGAAAAAAATGCTCAACATCACTCATAGTCAGGGAAATGCAAGTTAAAGCCACAATGAGATACTACCTTACATCAGGCAGAATGGCCATTATTTGAAAATTAAAAACCAATAGATGCTGACGTGTGTGAAGAAAGGGAACACTGTTGGTGGGAGTGTAAATTAGTACAATCTATATGGAATTCAGTATGGAGATTACTCAAAGAACTAAAAGTAGATCTACCATTTGATCCAGTAATCACACTACTAGGTATCTACCCTAAGAAACAGAGGTTGCTATGTTTAAAAAATCTACACCCCCATGTTCATTGAAGCACAACTCACAATTGCAAAGATGTGGAATCAACCTAAATACCCATTAGCTGACCAGTGGATAATGAAAATGTGGTATATATACACCATGGAACACTACACAGCCATAAAAAAAAAAAAAAAAAAAAAAAAGAATGAAACCATGTCCTTTGCAGCAACATGGATGGAGCTGGAGATCAACATCTTAACTAAACTGACTCAGAAACAGAAAGCCAAATACCACATGTTCTCAGTCATAAGTGAGAGCTAAACAGTCACAAAGATGGAAATAATAGACATTGAGGACACTAACAAGAGAGGAAGAAGAAGAGGGATTGGGTTTCAGAAACTACCTTTGGGGCACAATGTTCACTATCTGGAAAATGGGCCATCTGAGACCCAATCCCCACCTCTACACAATATGTCCATGTAGCAAACATGCATGTATACCCCATAAATCTAAAATTTAAAAATTTTATTTTTCCAAAGAAGAAGAAGAATGAGCAAAACCTATGAGAAATATGGGACTATGTGAAGTGACCAAACCTAGGTATACTAGGCATTCCAGTGGGAGAAGTTAAAGTAAAAGGAAAACACATTCTAGGAAGTAATTCAAGAAAACTTCCCTGGTCTTCAGAGAAACCTAGACATCCATATACAAGAAGCCCAAAGAACTTCTGCAATATACATCACAAGACTAACCTCACCAAGGAATATCATCGTCAGATTCTCCAAAGTCTATGTGATAGAAAATATCCTAAGAGCAGCAAGAGAGAAGTACTGAATCATGCATAAGGACATTAGACTAACAGCAGACTTCTCAGCAGAAACCCCACAAGCCAGAAGAGAATGGAGGCCTATCTTCCATCTTCGTACAAGAAAAAGAAATGTCAGCAAGTATTTTATATGTAGCCAAATTAAGCTTCAAAAACAAAGAAGAAATAAAGTTCTTTCCAAACAAACAAACACTAAGGGAATTTGTTACCACTAAACCAGCTCTACATGAGATGCTCAAAGGAGTCTAAAGTTGGAAATGAAATGACAACTCTCACTATCACAAAAGATCACAAAGATACAAAGCTCACAGTGCTTAGAAAGCAAGTGTACATTCAGATCTTTAATTCAGCTAGCTTGCAACACTATGGCAAGAACAAAACCTCAAATATCAATATTAACTCTGAATGTAAATGGCCTAAATGCCCCACTTAAAAGAATTAGAGTGGTAAACCAGATGGAAAAAAAAAAAAAACAAGAACCAACCATATGCTGCCTACAAGAGACCCACCTACTGGTCAAAGACAGCCACACTCAAAGTAAATGGGTGGAAAAAGATATGTCAGGTGAATAGAAAACAAAAACGAGCAGGAGCAGTCATCTTCATATCAGATAGCTCAGATTTTTAAAGCAAAAATAGTAAAAAAGACAAAGACGGACATTATTTAATAATAAAAGGTGCCATACAACAAGAAGATTTAACCATTTTAAACATATACACACTGAAATGCCTGAAGCAAATAATACTTGACCTTAGAAAACATATGGATAAAAATACCGTAATACTGGGTGACTTTAACACTCATTGACATCACTAGACAAGCCATTGAAGCAAAAAATTAACAAAGAAACACTGGAATTAAACTGGACTATAGACCAAAAAAACCTAACAGACTTCTACAGAACTTTCCACCCAACAGCTGCAGAATATACAGTCTTCTCATCTCTGCATGGAATATTTTCCAAAATAGAACATATGCTTAGTCATAAAACAAGTCTCAATAAATTTAAAAACATCAAAATTATACCAAGTATCTTTCAGACTACAGTGTAACAAAATTAGAACTCAACACTAAGAGGAGCTCCCAAAACTACACTACTACATGAAAATGGAACAATTCACTCTTGAATGACCTTTGAATAAACAATGAAATTAAAACAGAAATCAAAAATTTGTCAAAACTAATGAAAATAGTGATATAACACCAAAACCTCAGGAACACAGCAAAATCAGTTCTGAGAGGAAAATTTATAGCATTAAATGCCAACATCAAAAAGACAGAAATTAATAGCTTCACCTTGCACCTCATGGTACTAGAAAAACAAGATTATCTAAACCTAAAGCTAGCAGGAGAAAAGAAATAACAAAGATCAGAACTAAATGAGATTGAGGGCCAAAAAAGATAGAAAGGATCAATGAATCAAAAAGTTGATTTTTTGAAAGGATAAACAAACTGGAAGACCATTAGCTAAAATAACCAAGAAAAAAAGAGAAAACTCAAATAAATTCAATCAGACATGACAGAGGTGACAAACAACTGATACCATAGAAATTAAAAGATCATCAGACACTACTATGAACACCTCTATGGCCACAAACTGGAAAACCTAGACAAAATGGATAGATTCCTGGAAACATATAACCTACTAAGACTGAACCAGGAAGAAATAGACATCCTGAATAGACCAAGAATGAGCAATAAAATTGAATCTGTTAAAAAAAAAAAAAAAAAAAAAAAGCCTCCCAAAAATACAACAACAAAAACCTAGGTCCAGATAGATTCACAGCCAAATTTCATCAGACTTACAAGGAAAAGCTGGTACCAATCTGAATTCAACAGTATATTTTTTAAATTATCCATCATGACCAAGTGGGTTTTAGTCTAGGGATGCAAAGATGGTTCAATATCCACAAACCAATAAATTTATTCCACCACATAAACAGAAGTAAAAATAAAAACAAAATAATCTCAACAGATGGAGAAAAGTCATTTGATAAAAATCCAATAACACTTCATAATAAAAACTTTCAAAAACCTGGGCATTGAAGGGACATATCTCAAAATAGTAAGAGCCATATATGACAGACTCACAGGCAACATCATACTTAACCAGGAAAAGTTGAAAACATTTCCCCTCAGAATAAGAATAAGACAGGGATGTCCACTCTCACCACTCTTATTCGGCAGCATACTGGAAGTTCCAGTAAGAACAATCTGATAAGCGAAAGAAATAAAAGGCATCCAGATCAGCAAGGAGGAAGCCAAACTATCCCTGTTCATAGATGTCATAATTCTACACCTAGAAAACACTAAAGACTCCTCCAAGAAGTTTCTAAACCTGATAAATGTCTTTAATAAAATTTCAGGATAAAAACAAAAAACAGTGTACAAAAATGTGCAATATTTCTTTTTTTCTTTCTTTTTTTTTTTTGAGTTGGAGTCTCACTCTGTCACCCAGGTAGAAGAGCAGATAGCATGCTCTCGGCCACCGCAGCCTCAACCTGCTGAACTCAGACAGTCCTTCTGCCTCAGCCTGCCAAGTAGCTGGAACTACAGGCATGTGCTGCCATGCCTGACTAATTTTTATTTTGATTTGTTGTAGAGGTGAGGTCTCACCAAGTTTCCCAGGCTAGTCTTGCACCCACAGGCTCAGGCAATCCTCTCACTTCAGCCTCCCAAAGTGCTGAGATTATAGGCATGAGCCGCCATGCCCAGTCATCTGCACTGTTTCTATACATTAATAATACTCAAGCCAAGTACCAATCAATAGCTCAATCCCGTTCACACTAGCCACACACACACACAAAAAAAACCCTAGGAATACACTTAAGAAGGTAAAATCTCTACAAGGAGAATTGCAAAACACTGATGAAAGAAATCATAGTGACACAAACCAATTAAAGAAAATTCCATGTTCATTGATTGGAAGAATGAATATTGCTAAAAAGATCATACAGCTCAAAACAATTTACAGATTCAATGCAATTCCGATAAAAATACCAACTTCATTCTTCACAGTTAGAACAAAAAAAAGCTCAAAGCTTATATAAAACCAAAAAAGAGTCAGAGTAACCAAAGAAATTCTAAGCAAAAAGAACAATTGTAGAGGCATCACATTGCCTGACTTCAAATTATGCTATAAGTCTACAGTAACTAAAACAGCATGGTACTGGTATAAGAATAGACAGATAGACCAATGGAACAGAATAAAGAGCACAGAAGTGAAGTCACAGTCCTAAAACCAACTGATCTTTGACAAAGCTGATAAAAATAAACAGTAGGGAAAGGACACCATATTCAGTAAATGATGCTGGGGAAATTAGCTAGCCAAAAGCAGAACAATGAAACTAGGCCCCTGTATGTCATCGTATACAAAAAAAATTAACTCAAAATGGATCAAATACTTAAATGTGAGACCTGAAACTATAAAACTCCTAGAAGAAGCCTTTGTCTTGCTAAACTATGGTGTGGCCATGTGTTCTTTGAGCTATGGCCAGGTTTTCTTAAGCTTTGACCCCCTCCCCTACCTTGGGGAGGTGAACCTCCTCTTTTATTCTCTCTCTAATTTACTTTATAAATAAACTATACTTTCGATCTAAAAAAGAAAAAAGAAAAGAAAAGCAAGGGTTGGAAGAAAAAAAAATTCCTAGAAGAAAACCTAGGAAAAACAATTGGGCATTGCCTTAGGCAAATCATCTGTGACAAAGACCCCAAAAGCAATTGCAACAAAACCTAAAACAGACAAATGGGATTTAATTAAACCAAAAAAAGCTTCTGCACAGCAAAATAACTAATCAACAGAATGAACCGAAACTCTACTGAATGGGAAAGAATATTTGCAAATTATGCTTCAGGTAAAGGGCTAATATCCAGAATCTACAAGAAACTCAAACAACTCAACATGAAAAAGACAAATAACCTCATCAAAAAGTGGGCAGAGGGCATGAATAGACACTTCTCAAAGACACAAGCAGCCAAAAAACATATGAAAAAATGTTCAACATCACTAATAATCAGAGAAGTGCAAATTAAAACCACAGTGAGATATTACCACACACCAGTCAGAATGACTATTATGAGAAAGTCAAAGAACAACAAATGTTGGTGCAATTGTGGAAAAAAGAGGATGTTTATTCACTGTTTGTGGGACTGCAAACTAGTTCAGCCTGCATAGAAAACAGTATGAAGATTTCTCCAATAACTAAAAGTTGAATTACCATTTGACCCAGCAATTCCACTACTAGCAATCTACCCAAAGGAAAAGAAATCAATATTTGAGGGGAGTCTCCCTCCAAAATAGAATCTATTTATAAAAAATTGTGTTTTTATTCTTATGTGTTTAAACTTCAGTCATCTTCAAAGCACTCTCTGTCTGATGCAATATACCTCTCAAGATGCTTTTTCCGTTACTCAGAACAGTTTTTGAACTTGTCTATTTGGGTGCCTTTTAAAGTTTCTGCTGTTTTTTGTTTCATCTCTTCCACATTGGCAAAACTTTTCCCTTTAAGGACTTTTTTTCATCCAGGGAAACAAAAAAAGTCATTAGGAGCAAGATCAGGCAAATAGGGAGAGTGGGATTCGGGGGTCGTGCCATTTTTAGTCAAAAACTGCTGAACACGCAGTGCAATGTAGACAGGTGCATTGCCTTGGTGGAAGAACCAGTCACCTGATTACCACAACTTAGGATATTGCTTCCACAAATTGTGATACAATCTTATCAAAACTGCAGATAAAACTATGGTTGACAGCTTGATCTGGAGGTATAAGTTCTGAGTATACTACAGGGGCCTGACCTTCAAAAGATAATTCTGGTTTTTTTAAGGGGTCCTCCTCATATAAAAAGATACCTCTGCTTGTATGTTCATTACAGCACTATTCATAATAGCAAAATCATGGAACCATCCTAAGTGCCCACCAACAATTGACTGTATAAAGCAAATGTGGTGTATACATACACACACACACACACACACACACACACACACACACACACACACACACACATGCACACCATGGAATACTATGTAGCCATAAAAAAGAATGAAATCATGTCCTTTGTGACAATATGAATGGAGCTGGAGAACATCATTCTAAGTGAACTGACTCGGAAACAGAAAATCAAACACTGCATGTTCTCACTCATATGTGGGAGTTAAATGGTCACAAAGATGAAAATATTAGACACTGAAGAAGACGCCAATAAGGGAGGAGGCTAAGAGGGGGTTAGGACTCAGAATTTACCTATACGTACCATGTTTACTGTCTGGGAAATGAGCCACCTAAGACCCAATCCTTACCTTACAATATGTTCTTGTAACAAGCATGCATTTGTATCCCCTGAATTGGAAATAAAAATAGAAAAACCTAAAATAAAATTGGGGGAAAATAAAAGTTTCTGAAAACAGAAATGAATTAAAATTCATAGCCATCAGACCTTGAATCATAAAAAAATGATGAAGAAAGTTTTCAAGCTGAAAGAAAATGACACCAAACATAAACTCAGATTTATACAAAGTAATGTAGAACACTAGAAATAATAAATAGGAGAATAAATGTAAAATACTAACTTCAATTTTTAATTTTTTAAAAAATATAATTAAATATTTAAAGCAAAAATAATAACTATGTATTTCAAGGTTTATAAAATATTTGGAAGTAAAACATATGATATTAATAGCACAAAGGCCAAAAGAGGGAAATTAAGGCATATGATGGTAAGATTCTTAAACTGATAATTTAAAGATGAATATTATAAATTTTTGAGTAGTTACTAAATAAAGCAAAGACCTTAGAAATGAACAGTAAAAATAATATATAATGCTAATACTTAGGCAGTTAAACCAAATAAAAGTAAGAAGAGAAAATAAAAGGAGAAATATAAAAAAGACTAAAGATTTATACACAGCCATACTGATAAATATATTAAATATATATGTTCTAAATGTTTCAGTTAAAAGACAAATATGTTAGGAGAAAAAAAGTAGGACCCAAACACTTGCTCTCTATAAGATACCCAATTTTGATATAAAGATACATATAAATTAAGAATAAGAGGGCCAGGCACGATGGCTCATGCCTTTAATTCCAGCACTTTGGGAGGCAGATGTGAGAGGATTGTCTTAGCCCAGGGGTTCGACACCAGCTTGGTAAGACCTCATCTCTACAATACATTTTTTAAAAATTAGGTGGGCATGATGGTACATGCCTGTGGTTCTAGCTTCTTGGAAGACTGAGGCAGAAGGATCGCTGGAGACCAGTAGGTTGATGCTGGGGTGGCCATGAGCATGCCACTGCACTCCAGCCTGGGCAACAGAGTGAGATGCCAACTCAAAAAAAAAAAGAATAAGAGAATAGAAAAGTCCTTAATGTATAGATAGCACAAGAAAACTGGAGTAGCTGTATTAGTGGTAAAAAAAAAGTAAATATACAAACATTAAGTACAAGAAATATGAATACTGACATAGTAGACCTCAATGCAAAGAATATTACCAGTAAGAAGGGAAACATGTCATAATAACAAATATTTCGTGGGATAAAGCAGGAGGTTTCCTAATTATGAGTATGCATCAAGAGGACATAACAATCTTATATGTGTATGTTTCTAATAACAAAATTGTCAAATACATGAAGCATAAGCAGTGAAAACTGAAAAAAGGAGATAAATCCACGAATAAATCAGAGAAGTCAACAATCCTTTCTCAAAAATTGATAAAACAAGAAGACAGAAAATCAGTAAAGATACTAACAGACTTCAATAACACTGTCAAGCAATGTGACCTGACACTTACAAAACACTCCACTCATCAAAGTGGAATACATAATATTTTCAAGTGCACATGGAATATCCACTAGGTCATACACATGCCAGGTTTTGAAAAGCAATACAAATGAATTTTAAAAACACTGAGATCATATATATTATATTTTTCATACCCCAGTGAATTTAAAGTAGAATTCAGTAATCTAAAAAGCCTGGAAATTACTAAAATATTTGGAAGTTAAACAACACATATCCAAATAACACACAAACTCTAGAAGATTACAAAGAAAACTCGAAAATATTTTGAGCTCAAAATAAATAAAAACACAACATATTGTGATTTATGGATGAGCTGAAGCAGTTGCCAAGAGGGAAACATAGAGGCTGAATACTAACATAGGAAAAGAAGAAAGATCTTAAATGAATGATTTAAGAAAGCGTCAACAAACTATGGCCCACTGGCTGGGTCACTTGTAAATAAGGTTTTATTAGAATGCAGCAACTTTTTTTTAATGTATTGCCTATGGCTGCCTTTATACTACAAAGACAGAATTAAGTAGTTGCAACAGGGACTGTATGGCTCACAAGCCTAAAATATTTATTATCTTGGCTCACAAGCCTAAAATATTTACTATCTGACCCTTTAAAAATGTTGCCAATACTCGATGTAAGGTGCATCCAAAGAAGCTAGAATATAAAAGAATAAATTAAACCCAAAGTAAGTAGAGGAAGAAAATAATGAAGATAAGTGCAGAAAATAACTGGGAAAAAAAAAGAGAAAATCAATAAAACCAAAAGCTACTTATTTAAAAGAAATCAATACAATTGATATCTCCAGTTAAAGTAAAAAGGGAGAAAATTCAATTTCTCCATGTCAGAAATATTAAAGGGTGCATCATTACAAATCCTATAAATATTTAAGGGATAATAAGGAAATATCATGAAAAATCTTATGAGAATGACAACATCCAAAGCACAGTTGAGTAAACGCCATTCTAGAGGAACGTCTTGATTTGGCCAAATAATTCTCAATTCTTTTGAAAGGGTCTGGTTTTTTGTTTTTTTTTTAAATGAAGTCAACTTTCTTTTCTCGCAAAAATCAATGCCTTTTAATATATTATAACTAGAGAACCGCTGTAGGAAAAAAAGATTTTTAAAAAGGGAGCATTTCGTCCAGTTATACATTTATTATCCTGTAAGAAATTTTCAGCTAATTATATAATTATTCTTTGTTCAGTCTTTCAAATTTTGTGTATTAATCTATTTCCTGGAAATTATAAGTGGAATTTAAGTGAGAATGCAATGACTATGACTCTCAGAGCAGGCAAATGTTCACAGAGTAAAATTTTTTGCTCTTGGAGAGCAATAATGGGGGTGATAGAGAAGAAAACAACATACACTTCTAGGGGAGCAAGCCAGGAAAATGTCATCAGATAAAAGTGTGAGATGTGATGAGTTAATAGTCTTTAATATATTTTGGCTCTGTTATAAAACAATCTGGTTTTTTAAAGCTGTTTAATCTGGATTACCACCCTCTGAATTAACATCTCTTAGATAAGCATGCATTCATAAAACTAAACATTTTATTACTTTAATGGTTGCTTTTAATTAGTTCTTAAATTGACACATAATTGTATATATGGGGTACAGTGTAATATTTTGATACACGCATACAATATGCAATGATCAAATCAGGGTAATTAGCATTTCCATCACCTCAAGAAACATTTATCATTTCTTTCTGTTGAGAACATTCAAAATCTGCTCTTCTAAGCTATTTGAAAATGTCCAGATCCTGATGAAGTAGATTTTTTTCTAATCCTGTTTTAGACCAGGGAATCTTTATTTCAATCAATTATGGAGCTGCACAAAAAGTTTATAAGGTATTTAATCAGTATGTAGAGATGTGGTATCTATCCCAGTCCTTTTATTAACCATGAGATAAGAATGCCAAAATAGATTGGGAGAAAATGTGCATCTCACTTTCAAAATCTGAGCATCCTAATGATTCTGCTGATGTGAAAGTTTAATAAAAAAGTAGATTGATCTAATTTGGGATGTTTAAGTCACTGGCAAATTTAAATTGTTTTAAAAAATAATAATAAGCCAAGCTCTTGAGTCATACCGAATGATTCACTCATGAATTCTTGAGATTAATTTAAAACAGCTCCAAAAAAACAGTATCTTTGCATGCCTACTCTCTAAAAGACAGAACAACAGAAAGGGGAAGTTATTTTAGAGGAGAAAAAGTGAAAAATCAGGCTGAATCAGAGCGTCTTTAGCCAGATTGGCCAATCAGAGCAATGAATTCAAGAGGCACATGAGGAGGCAAGGGTGTCTTCTGAAAAGTAACAGAGTGTTGGCTTCTGTGGAAATGAGGTCTTCCTTGTCCATTTCACATTCCTACTCACCTCTTCCCTCCCTTTTGCTTTTTACTGGATCCCTAAGTAGGAGGAGTATTGATTTGTATTGTTCAGATTTCAGGGAACCAATAGTCCACATGTTTTAGGAATCCAGTTTTCAAAGAACAAGAAAGGCACAGGGCTCATGGTTATTCCCTTGCCTTCTACCTCTTTTCCCTAACAAACATGGAAAGGGTATGACCTACTTTCTCATAGAAGAGATCCAGCCACATGTCTTCACAGACTCGCCACCTCTTCTTCACTTAGCCCCTGGAATTATTGCCTGGAACATTTATCAGAGTTTTTGTGAGAGCAGGACTCCTGTGAGGTACTGGAAACATGGGTCCCTTGTTCCATAACCTCTCTGACTTCATTTTGGCATTAGATGGCCCTTTGAGGGTATCGTAGTGTCAGGATCCAGGATTCTGGCTTATCACAGCTCCCCTGTATTTATCCTCAGGCTAATTATTTGTTCAAATGTTAGAAAAGTGTATTAGAGTTCTGCCATGCAATTTGGGGCCAAAGCTCCAGGTAACCAGAAAAAGCTAGTTTGCCTCATTTTGCTCCCTTTTTCTAGATATCCCCTCTTGACTAAAGATGAGGCTCAGCAGAGCCAATATCGTATTTGAGTCTTCCTCGGTCCTGCTAGCCAACATGTCATTTCTGTATCACTTATGAACATATTCCAATTTCTTAAACATATTCCAATTTCGTAAACAATCTAAAGAGAAATTTTGACTATTGACTATGAAAAATTTAAGAACTTGAAGGCCAAAGCAATGGAAAATCAAGATGAAATCTCACAGATGTAAGTGGTAAAATATGATACGTAGTATGCTCTTCATGCTTGGAATTTTTTCTTTGTTTTTTTTCTGTTTACTACTTATGTTTGAAAATTAATTATTTTGTTTAATTATTTATTAAAATAAACTATTTATATACATATGAACATACCTGTTTGAGCTTCTTAGTGATCCATGGCTATAGTTGTCCATTTATAGGACACTTTCCACTATGAATCCCAAAATGAAGATGACACTAATTACTTGGTAGTTGCCATACTTGAAGGTCAAGACTAAGCTAGAGCAGAAACTAAACAACCTCTGGATAATATTTATGTATTCATTCCCATTTCCCAAAGGACATTCCATCACTCTCTTTAGAACATGCTCTACCACCTCAAACTGTCATATTAATATGCCCTGTAGGGCTCACTGATCTCCCTGATCCTGACTATCCAATCTCTCTCCTCTAAACCTTCTTATTTACAGCAAGGGACACAAGTACTGCCAAGAAAAATCCAACAAAGTAGATCTAGACTGCTTGGAAGCATTTCACTTAAAAGAGAAATATACGAAAGTTTATTCTAAAGAAAAATATTCTAAAAATGCATCTGAAAATAACAACCATTTTCAGAAGACAGCAAATTTGGGAAAACCCAACTGCTTTCATGTAACAATCACTTCCAAGGAGTCAAGAGAGTTATTCTTATCTCTTTCACACATACTTTCATGTCTAAATACTCATGTAAGATTGGAAAAGGATAGATATCCTCTCTGGTTCACACAGAAGCTGTGGGACACCGTGTACAAAGACCTGGGAGTCACCCAATCAGAGATGCACATGAGGATGGTAGCAGAGCTAGAACAAGTGTTAGGAGATGAAGACTAGAAATAAGTCTTTGCTTCTCTTTTTAATAAAAGAGCTAGGAATATATGCATCAAGAACTCTTCAACTCACAACAGTATTACTTTTATTAATATGTAGGTGTGCCTTATAAAAGTACGGAATGCCCAGTTAAAGTGGAATTAAACAGCAATTAATTTTTAATACATGTGTGTTCTATGTCATATTTGTGACACACTTATACTAAAAAGGTATTCATTATTTATGTGAACACCCAGTGAAACACCCACTGGGTATTCCATACTTTATCGGCTGAATCTTACAGCCCTACTTAATGTACCTTTCAAAATTAATCTGTAAATGCCCTTGGCTCTCAGTTTTTCATCATCAGCCCCTGAAGTCCAGACCCATGCTTATTTGACATCTCCATTTCAGTGTCTATTTGGCAATTTAAATTAAACACATCCAAAACTGAGCTCCTGCTATCTGTCACTATCCCCTTCTTCTAACCAGAACAGCTTCTGCAGTCTGCCTCACCTCAGTTAAGAGTCCATTGCTTGAGTCAAAAAACGCAGTGTCATCCTCAGCTCTTCACTTCCTTTCACACTTCAAAATCTTTTAACTTTTTGTATGATTTTAGCGACTTAGAGCAAATCTCTATATTTCTACAAATTTGAAACCTAGATAATAAGTTTACAAAGTACAGTCAATGAAGAAATAAGCTCCAAAGGCTTCTGCAGTTTCTCCTAGACCAGAGATGTCTCTTCTTGAATCCAGGGAACCTCTTGCCCCATTTGTGTCAATCAACCAATAAATGACTGTGCTTAAAGAGGGGCAAAGGTGGCAACATCTTTTGCATTTATAAACTCAGTCAGCCCCCACGATTTCACTTTCACTTCCAGAAGCACCACTGAAAACTCTGAGTGGGAACTGCTGCTTTGGGGGAAGGGAAAATCTCGTCATCTGAATCTCCCACTCCCGCCCCAGTTATTTGTCTTTTCACTTTTATAGTAATGGCACATAGCTTTCTAGACTCTCAATAATCCTTTCTAGACAACAGGACAAAGGAGTTTCATGAACTTAAAAGAGAATGCCCAATGTGTAGATCTAAACCACTGCTTCAAAGTAGAGAATTTCAAGACATTTTCTGTGAATGCTTTGTTTAGTACGCATGATGAATATCATGAGGTCATGTCAGGTCTTTGTTATCACATGTCAAGGAATCCAGGCACCTAGACAATCAGAGCAACTCAGAGCAGCCTAATTTCTTCCTTTAATCCAGTCCAGACCAACAAATAGTTTTGCTAAATTTCTCCAGCTGAGATTCCCAACAAGGAGCAATGGTCTCTTCTCTACTGTTAATGCATGACACACCTGAAGTGACAAAGATGTTGGAGAGAGCATCCAAAGCAAAAAGGTTTATCAGTTTATTCTATTTTCAGATACTCAATATCCTAGCCTACTCAGCAGAGCCTAATTGGAAAATAGTGCCCTCTGTCACAGAATTTTGCTGACCATGCTATCGTATCAAGAAATTCACATGTAACATTTCACCAACAGCAAGTATATGTTCATAAATAGCCAGTATGATCAACAATGTAAATTGCAAAAGTGACTAGGTCAAAAATACAGTTGGAGAACCATGAGAAAATCAATTTTAAAAAGTGAAAAAACTACCTCGAATCCTTCTCCTAAATAGTTTTATACAACATTTGTATAAAACTAGGAATAAATAATGTATATAATAATAGACATTGTTAATGCGAGACACAAAGAGGGGTAAAAGTTTCTTAAAGAGATATGAAAATGATTGCACTTGAGAGAAAAGTTTGTTATAAAAGTTGAACTTTGATAAATATGTCTCTACTGTGTTGGCATATCTCTATATCATGTATTTTTCTTAGACTTCTGATTTTAAGAACAATCAAAGTTGAATGATCTATATTTTTCTCCTCTTTTCACATTTCAATTTAAAAGTTTCCATGTCTTTTCAAGAATACAATGAGGTATGTTTTCTTATATTGCTATGCTCAGGGTCTCTGAAATTTTCTTCTGTCATATAACTAAATATATCTTTCAAGTTAAATTTTAAAATGAATCTGTTTTTTAAAATGTCTGCAGCCAAGTTCTCAGCTCCCCCAAATAAAAAGGTTTCTATGGACAACGTGCAGAGGCATTTATTTTCCTACGTATCCAGTCAAAACTTTTATTTTTGGTAAATTCTATGAAATTGTCAAGAGCACTTTCAGTGTCTCAAGTTCGCAGAGTTTTCAGATATTTTTTTAAATAAAGACTTTCCCACAGTTGGTTTTCTTCCCATTGATGCATTTATTAACTCTAAA
The DNA here is from genome assembly GCA_027257055.1 of Cephalopachus bancanus. NCBI lineage: Eukaryota > Metazoa > Chordata > Mammalia > Primates > Tarsiidae > Cephalopachus > Cephalopachus bancanus. The sequence goes on from JAPVLO010000035.1 coordinate 6,368,223, forward strand.
TGCAAATATTTCACTCTATTCCATTATCTGACAGTCTTGGGGTAACTGCTTTCCTAAAAGATAACTGGAATGCTTTAACCCTCAATTTTTATCAATTAATCCTTTCCAATAATCAAATTTGCACTTGAGTATATCTAGTGATTATCTCAGGCCATCTGAAACACTGAAATCTGTACATGACAGCAATCATACTATTCAAAACATTCTCCTGCACATGTCACTAAGAGGAAAACTACCCACCCTGAATATAGCTATTAATGTCAAACAGATTGTCATCTGGGAAAACAAAAATGCATCAAAATCAGCTTCGGACATAGTATGAAAAACACCAGGTTTTTATGTGCAAATGTCTTTAGTGTCTGATTGAAGTGTTTAAAGAATGAGTTAGCGAGGAATCTGCTCCGCATCTACATAATCCAGGACAATGTAATGAAAACAGTTTTAGAGTTAAAGGGTTTTTAGTCATAGCACACTATGATTTTATCAAAAACGCATTTGCCCCAGTTTCTAGTAAACATCATAAAGAAACGTTTCGTTCCTAGATTGGGTTGAGGGCTCTATTTAGCCTATCAAGGCACAAACCTGTTATAAACTCGGGCGCTTGCCAGAATTTTTTTTGCCCTGGAACTCTGAGTAAAGATCGTACCTCGAAAGCAATGTGCGTTGCAAACCACACAGATTTAAGCTCCCACTCCCGCCTCCATGGCCTGGCACCAGCGGCTTTTGGGGTATCCCTCGTCTCCTAAAACTCAGACTAAATCGCCACCTCCCACCACCACGCCACCGTCTTTGCGCAGCTCTCAAGGGTTCAGCACAGAGTGTCTCCGAAGCGCACCTGCAGCCCTCTTGGTCCCTGCAGGGTGAACTCATGGTGGCCACCCAGCTCCCAGCCAAGCATGCACCCACAAACGCTCTCCTACTCTCTCCGCTGCAAACTGCCCACAAATTAGTCACCCCCTTCACTCCTTCTACTCATACCCCCCACGTCCCTGTCGGGTTTTTTTTTTTGTTTTTTGTGTGTTTTTTTTTGCCCTCCTTGTGACTTCGTCCCCAACACACCTGTCTACCTCTACGGCTGCCAGACGTCAGGTGCGCACGCTGCGCCCTATCCCGCGCCCCCTCAATCTGACTGCCGCGTCCCCCTCTACCCCGCGGAGGGTCCCTTTGCTCGGGGCACTCGCTTTCTCCCTTCCCTGTGCCCACCCGATGACCGCCCCCAACTCCCATCACCATGGGCGCGGGAGGAAAACCCTCCGCCGTACCTGCCGAGAGCTCAGCGGCCGCAGTGAGCAGCAGGAGAGCCTGGCGGAGCGCGGGGCGGAGCGCCGGGGTCATGGCCACGAGGCGGCCGCGCCGGGACTCGAGGCCCAGAGCGGAGCGAGGCACCAGGGCAGCTCCGGCCGCTTTGACGTTCCCGGGGCGCCGGAGGGGAGCGCAGCCCCGACACCCTTTTGAAGTGCGCGGTTGGCTCTAGTGGGCGCGGGCGCCCCCCTCCTTTCCCTACCCCATCCCACGCCCCCCCGCGGCTGGCGGTGCGCGGCGCTCCTGCCACTGGCCCCAGAGGCAGGGCTGGGAGGGTGTGGGGGCGGGGGGGCGACAGAGCACGCCCCTGCCGCGCCTCCGCCCCCTGCGCCCTCTTGTAGACAGCCCGGACCCGTGCGGCGCGACGCGGCACCGCGGGCGGGCGGGCAAAGGCTGCTCTAGGAGGGGCAGAGAGATCGTCCAGAGCTGGGGCGAATAAAGGGGCGGCGAGGGAGCGGCGGAGCCTCCAGGACTAGGGCACTCTGGAAGGAAGGGGAAGCCCCGCTGAAACTTTAGGGAAACTTAAACCACGCAATTGCTTCCTGGTGGTACGCTCTACAGTCTCCCATAGAAGGTCCATTCTTCCAGCTCCCTTGACATCTGTTTACTGTCCACTGTCCTTAAGTCTAAGTAGACTGCTATGAGAACCCCCGCCAGCCTTCCCACCTGCTTGTCCCACCACCACGTCTTGGATGTTCGCGCTTCTGTGAAAGGGCGCCCTCTCTGTCCATTCCTGGAAACGACCAGTTGTCCGATTGCCTTTCGGACATGGAGCTTTGATTTAACAACAAACTTCGTCTATCTATTGCCTTCCTGTGGACCCTCCCCTCTATGAATGGCGACCAAAGCTGGACCACCTGCCCTAGGTGATGTCGCCATCTACAATATGTAATCCAGGACTGGTGATAAGGAACCTGACCTGTGGAAAGTATCTCGGCAGCTAAAATTTCAGCAACTGAAGAACTGGGGTAAAAGACATGCACGTGGATTAAGGGGAAGAAAATAATTGTTTATAGTAATATATTAGAAACTTGATTGAATATCGTTTAAATCCCTAGAGATTTGTTGTCAAATGGGTGTGATTTCCATGTGGATTGTGCCTGAATACTTTAAGTACAACATGGCCAATTAATGGAAATTAACCTAAAATCAATTCACCTGTGTAGCTTAAACATTAAAGTGAATGGGATTATTTTAACCTGAACAACACACACACACACACACACACACACACACACACACACACAATACAATAGCTATTACTGCTATTAGGTGATTCCTTGAAAAGTTATAGCATCATATAAATTAATTACTTTAGAATAAAAGATGTCTTGCTTTTTCACCTAGATCAGTACTGACTAATGGCCTGAGTGTTCTTTCTGAGGTCTATGGAAGACCTATAGTGAAATGATGTATATAATTGACTTTATCATCAAAGGATTGCAGTATTGGAGGTAGAATGCTTGCTGAACTTTGAGACTGCAAGTGAGTGGCACCCTGAGGATCTCTCCCAACACCACCTTGGATGAATCAAAATATTCCCACACATAAAAAGGACTTTGTTCTCATTTTTATCCAGGATCCAAACAAACACAAAATATGGAGATGTGGGACAAGTCTGAGCCCTTTCAGACACCCACAAAACAGATGCTTTTTTAAAAAGGCAAGAAATGCTAAGATATGTTATATTGTGGCTGGTTTGTCTTGTTCATTAGTTGGTAACCGTACCCTAGACTGTGATCTGATACCGAATCATGAGACGTGGAGCTTAAAGAGCAGAATATAGTGCACTTTCTGGGCCCACTTCCTCAAATATAAATGGAACTTCATTCCTTCTTATTTCTCCAAACTATGACCAAGATCAAAATGGTTAGCCTATGTGAAAGCACTGTTAAACCAAAGGCACTACGTTAATGTCAGGTATTTACTCCCCACATATTTATTTTATCTCAACAGTAAGCAATGTCCTCTGCAAGCTGGAATGCTTTTATTTTCTAAGAAAGCAAGGTTATTATCATGACAAGTCTGATATTGAGTAATTTCAGTGTCTAAGCAAACTCAACACTTTTGTCTTAGTCTAATGGTATATTGTCAATATAGTATCCACTAGCCATATATGGGTATTGAGCACTTGAAATGTGTCCAAACCAAATTGACATGTGCTGTAAGTAAAAAAAAAAAAAAAAAAAAATATGCTGGATCTTAACAACTTGGTGCAAAAATAAGAATGTAAAATACATTATTAATAAGTTTTATATTGCTCATATGTTGAAATGATAATATTTTTGACATACTTGGTTAAATAAAATGTTATTACAATAATTTCACCTATTTCTTTTTACTTAATATGACTACTAAAACATTTTAAATTACATATGTGGCTCACATTACATCTCTATTGGACAGTGCTAATCTAAAGAATCTTCATCAGATGGTAAGGATCCTTACTTTGTCTTCAGAACCATATTTTAAAAAGCAAAAGGTGGTGAGGTGTCTAGTCAATTGATATATGGTCAGCAATGAGGAGATCAGGATCAGAATATTTTGAATTCTTGGTTCAAAGTTCTAACACAACAAAAAAGGCTGAATCCAAGTACTTTATTTATAGGAGTTTTTGTTGCTGTTGTTTTGTTTGTTTTTGAGTAGGAGTCTCACTCTGTCGCCCATTCTGGAGTGCAGTAGCATGATCACAACTATTGCAGTCACAACCTCCTGGGCTCAGGAGACCCTTCTGCTTCAGCCTTCTAAGTCGCTGGGACTACAGGCGCATGCCACCACACCCAGCTTTTTGCTTTTTGTTGTTGTTATTGTTGTTGTTGTTGTTGTTGTACAGACAAGATCTTGCCATGTTGCTCAGGCTGATCTTGAACCCCTGGGCTCAGGCAATCCTCTCACCTCTGCTTCCCAAAGTGCTGGGATTATAGGTATGAGCCACCGCACCCAGCTGTAGGAGTATTTTAAACTAAGTCTTCAAATACCATTTTCCATGTTCTCTTGCACACGTTCCATTTTCTTTCTTCATTCCTTTATTTCTTTCTCTCTTCCTTCTGCCCCCCCTCCTTCTTTTCCTTTTTCTTTTAGAACTGATGTCTCCCTGTCACCCAGGCTGGCATGTAGTAGCTTGAGCATGGCTCACTGCGGCCTCAAACTCCTGTGCTAAAGTAATTCTCGTTCCCTAGCTTCCCAAGTAGCTGGGACTACAGGCTCACACAACCACATCCAGTTAAATTATATATATATATATATATATATATATATATATTTTTTTTTTTTTTTTTTTTTTTTTTTTTTTAAGAGATGGGGTCTCACTATGTTGCCCAGGCTGATCTCAAACTCCTGGCTTCAATCCATCCTTCCACTTCAACCTTACAAATTGCTGGGATTTCAGGTGTGAGTCACTGCACTCGATCCTAATTTCAAAACCATAAGAGCTTTGGAACTTTCAATGTATTGAATTCTAATAACTTGAAAAGCATATTTTTAGTAAATTATAAATATCTCTAATATACTTGAGTTCTTAATGCCACCTTCATGGTAACCAAGGGAAGACCTTCATCCTTATAATGTGTTTCAACTTATACTTTATTTGCATACACACACACACTCTATGGAAATTAATCCAGCCTTACTCCAATGTCTTTTGAAATGAATCATTATTTAGAAAATACTCTTTGGAGTATATTTAGCTGCTCCTGTATTTAACATAAATAATAGAAATGCATTGTTCAAGATGTGATGTGACATGTCTTACTTTCATATTTTTGTATATAACAGAAAAAAATTTTACACATAAGATTTTTTAATTTCGCTGGAAAAAAATTTACACGCAAATGTGGTTTTCAAGATTTAACACCCCCACCCTTAATAATCTATTTGTACATATTCATTGCCATAGCAACGTTACATCATGACTCCTGGATTTTCATAATTAAAAGAAAACAACAAAAACAAATAATTGAAGAGTTCGTAACCATCAGCAAAACAGACTTTTTGTGAGTAAATCTTACATAAGCAAGAAAAGCAAGTACAGGAACTTTAGATTGTAAAGTGATACATTTGCAGAATAACATTCCAAATTAACGATATAGATAAATGTATGTAATAGTAAAATTTTGAAAAAAGACTATTGGGTGTGGTTGTTTGAGTTTTTTTAATCATACAGGTTTTTATTATTATTATTCTTTCCAGAATCTCCAATGCCATACATCTTAATTTCTTATTTCAACTTGGAACATGAATTTATCATGGAATGAGCATATGGTGAGGAGGCATGCTACAATAATTTGCTATGCACTATCAAGGCCTAATCTTTTCTCATTTTATTGCATTCTTTTTCTTCCCCAAACTCACATTACCCCTAAAGAAGCACATGATATACTCATCTCCACTCAGCTCAGTTCCACATCCCAGAAATTTTTACGTTGGAACATTTCTTTTTACTTAGGGTCTTTCTTACTCTGTGCCCAGGTTGAAGTGCAGTAGGACAGTTATAGTTCGCTGCAGCCTTGAACTCCTGGGCTCAAACAATCTACCTGCCTCAGTCTTCCAAAGCCCTGGAATTACAGGCATGAGCCACTGCATTGGGAAATATTTATTTTACATCTATTCTTTTTAAAAATAATATTCTTAATTTCCATTCTGTGAAAACACTCATGTGTTTTAAGACATTTATTGAGATTCTAAAATATGTGTCCTTAAGGTGTCCACCTTGTAGGACAGGTCTCATGAAGAAGAAAAATAATGATCCTTCTGTGGACATGAATAATGGTGAGATATCGAATAATTTCTTAGTTCAACTATTACCACTAAAAACTTAAAGTGTGTTTTCAGAACTTACACTATCTGTTTTCACCACCTTCCAAAATGGCTACATCCCTTCACGGATTTCTGTATCCTTTTAATACTAGTAGTATGTTTCTTTCACATAACTCAAACTGTTTTTTCTTTCACTGCCCAATGTCAGTATGCTGGGCTTATTAGCTGTGTTCACCATGGGCCCTATCAAAGGTAGGTCAGAGATTCAGTTCCAAATAATCAGCCACTGCCACTTGTATCATTTCCTTAAAATGGGTCTGTGATTACACCCTATCCAAGTGAGCCCACAAGAAAGTAAGAGAGTTAGATGACTCAGTATAAATCCATCCCTTCCTGGAGAGATAGCTCAAAAAAGAGAGTTACAAACCCCAGAAAAAAAACATTAGGGTTCGGATGATCTTGACTCAAGTAAAAGAGTAATTTGAAGCTGCTGTGTCAAAGATGGCCAACTACTACCACTGATAGCTATTGAGTACTTGAAATGTGACTAGTCTGATTTGAAGTGTGCTGTTGAGTGTAAAACACACACTGAATTTCAAAGACTTATTACAAAAAAAGAATTTAAAGTATCTCAATAATTTTTACATTAATTACATTTGAAATGATATTTTTGATATATTGTCTTAAATAAAATATATTTTTTAAATTAATTTTAACTTTTTAATACAGTTACTAAAAATTAGATTATATATGTGGCTCTCATTAAATTCCTACTGGATAATGCTCGTCTAATGAATCTTTATTGGATATTAAAGATCATATTTCCTGTGCTTGAAATGCAGCAGTAAGTGCTTTCTTCCAATCACATTGTTCCAACTCCAGTTATCTTTTACTCTTTTTATTTCTTCAATAGTGACCCATATTCAGTCAATAAACAAGTCACATGTATCTTTCTTTTGTGTTGTCCATTGTCATTCTAGGTATTATTTCCATAGTTGGAGGCCCTAGTAATTTCATACCTGAGTTGTTTTAATTACCAACTAAACCAACTCCATAACTTCACGTTATCCACATTTTAATGTGTCCTCAAGGCTGCTGCTAGGACAACATTTTGTTAGCATGATTCTGATTATGTTCTCCCCTGTCCTCATTTCTTTGGTGATCACCCTTGCCTATGGAATCAAGGAGAAATTCTCCAGTACAATGGTTCTCAAACTTTTTTCATAGCATGTCTCCTTTATAATGTTCAAATTTTTTTTAAGTCCAGACAGCTATGTGTATGTAAGTGGGTTATATCTGTCAATATTTGCATATTAGAAATTAAAAATTGAGACAATCTTAAAACACAGGAATATGCTAGGACACATTCCATTGGCCTTCAGAGTGATAACATCATTACACATCATGCAGCCTCTGCAAAACTCCCAGGTATACTTGTGTGAGACTCAGAGTAGAAAAGGGAAATAACATCTTTGTGTTACTTAAAGGAGTAGTTTTTACCTTATGGACGCTGAAAAGTTCTTGGACACCCCCAGGAATACCTGGGCCACACCTTGTGAACTACTGCTCTAGCTCATTTCCATACACTCTTCCTAGGTGATCTCATCCATTCCCACGACTACAACTTTGATTTCTGTTATGTGCTCAAGACTCCCAAATCTCTGTCTCTAGCTCTGATCTTGCTTCTAAACTCCAAATTTGTATATCCAACCATCTTCTCTACCTGAATAGCCCAAAGGTAGTAAAAATGAACATGTATTAAGCAGAATCCACTTCCCAAACCTCCTCCACTTCCTGTCTCTCTTATCGCAGAAATTGTCACTACTCAAGCCAGTTACTTTGCTTTTCTCCTTATCTCTTTCCTCTCCCTCGTCCTTCATATCCTTAATCAGTAGTTTCTATAGATTTTGTTTTTTTATGTCTCCCCAATTTTTTCACTTTTCTCCACCTTGCTGCCACCAACCTACTTCAGATCACCGCCTTCTACTTAAAACATCATAGAAGCCTCCTAATTGGTCTCTCTATTCCTGAGGCTCACTCCCCTCCAATTCATTCCAGATCCATTAGCTGGAGGAATCCTTTTAACAGTACAAACGTTATCATATCATTAAAAGCTATCTAAGATATAATGCCTGATCTAACACTGGCATTACTTATTATTTAGCCTCTCTAAACTCCAGTATCCTTATTCTTAAAATGAAAGTAATATTTGTAACTACTCCCTGCTTGCTGTTAGGATTAAATGTCATAGCATGGAAGTGCCAAGGAGTATCTGACACATAATAAGCATCAATAAGTCTTACAGTTTTTAAATACAAGGTTCATGACCTTGATGCCACTCTGCAGACCTTAAAGATCTTCTGTGGGTTAACATTACCTTCAGGTTAAATTCCAAGCCTCCTTCTTTGGCTTAAAGGCCCTTAAACACCCAACCACTGCTCATCAATCAGCCTCATTTCATTTCTCCACCCTTCCCCCACAAGTTGCCTCATGCCTCCTTGTCTTTGAATGTGACCGTGTTTTCCTATATGGAACACTGACTTTTCGCCACACTCCCTTTCACACAGCTAAATTCTATTCATTCCTCTGTTCTTTATGTAGTAGTCACTGTCTCAGGAAAATTTTCTCCTACCTCATCCTCCATCAAGAAGTTCTCAGTTAGTGCCTCTTCCTGCTCACTACCACAGCACTAGTGCTATCTATCAGGTCACTTATCACAGTGAATTACAACTGCCTCTCTTTGTTTGTGTGCCATATTAGACTATAAGTTTCTAAGGCAGGAGCTGTGTCTTCTCTACTGTTTTATTTTGACAACCTAAATTGGCTTGGTACATAATAGGTGCTCAATAAATATAGATTGAATGAATAAGTAAATGACACTTAAGACCCTCATCCTTATTGCCCCAAACTTGGTTTTCCAAACCCATATCCCTCCTTTCCTCTGCTCCCCACACACTAATATGATATTTGTTGGATAAATGAGTTAGCTCAACAATAGAAACATTTTTACAACTAAAGATTCACCCCCTCTGTGTCCACATTGCCAAACCTTAGATAGTAGTTTGAGTCAAGAAGCACAGAAAATAAAAGGAAATGTCAAAGCTGGAAGTGAATAAACCTTAAAAGTGACCAAAGAGTGTCATTGAGGAACTCTAGCTTGTGGGCTAAGTCACTTCAGGGGGAAAAAAAGTCAATTTTTTTTTAGCTGCAAAAGAAATCTACCTTAGTGAGTTTAAGCAGAAATTAAATTTATTAAAAATATTAAATAGCTCATAGCTTCTTCAGAAAAGTCCAAAAACCAGATATGGAAGTTGTACACTCAATGACAACATGCCACATTCTGCCACAAACTGGCCTTGGAGAAGCTCCTGTCCCCACTCCTTTCCTGGACACACACAGAGTGTCATGCACCATCTATCAACACACCCTGAAGCTGGAAGTGACTGATTCTGCCAGAAGCTCTCTAACCTGCTATGGCTGAATGCTTCATGTGACTTTCTTCACCTTCATTGTCACCCAAAAAAAACTTGGCAACTGAGTATCAGGCTTTTTTCAAGGATACTCAAAGAGAGAGAGAGAGAGAGAAAGAGATGAAAAGGAGGTCAGGAATTCTCCCATAAATAGGAGGAATGTTCAAAGGTGCTGTTCAAAAGAAATGACAACCTGGGATCCAATAGTCTAGGATTCTAGTCTGTGCCAGAATTTAGGCAAGTCACTTAATATTTCCAAATTTAAGCAGAAATTGTGGTGTCAGACCTTTCACAAACCCCTATTTATCTACAACTTTACCATGTTTTATATTCTTCATCTATAAAATGGGAAAATATACCTCCAAGGCTGTTTTTGTGAACAGAATGCTTTCAGACTGACTATTAAGCACATATAATGTGTTACAATGATCATTATCATAAAATAGAAATAATAATATTTTCCCATACACAAAAACCTTTGATAATGAGATAAGAGTATGGAGAAAGTCCTTTTGAATTAAAAAAAATGTTGGACAAATACAAGGAACAGATTCTTAATTACTTATATGAGGAAAAAAGAGTAGAATACTAAATATAACTTTTTAGTCATGTGGTTGATAAAAGTATTTGAAAAATACTAGGTGTTTGTTTTCCTTTTCTGTTATAATGATAAATGAAGTTTATGTACAGATACTGGTTACCATGAGTGACCTGTTTCATGAAAGGGACCACATGATTTTGTTTGTTTCCTTCTATCTGCCTGTCTTTTTTGTCTGGCAGGAGCTTTGTTTTCCAAGTTTTTCAAAACAAAACATAAAAAAAAAAAAGATATTACAAATGTGGAACCTAGCAGGAAAAGAAACTGAAAAAAAGGAAGAATAATAGAAAATGCCTGAGGCTCCAGAGAGGCAAATTTGACAGTGGTGAGAAAGATGCTGGGAGATCTCCATATAATCCAAACTCAATTATTTCCTGTCGGATTATCACCTGACCTGGTAGTTTTTCCCATTCTGATGCCAAGTAGGATACCTGTCTTCTAATAAAGGCCTCAAAGTATGTCTCTGCTTTTGGAAGTTCATAATAAATAATTATTAAACTCCCCATTTCCATGTAGAGGATTCACATTAAAATTATTAACTACTATATACAGCAAACTATGACTTTTGGAAGATGGGCTATATTATTTTCTTGATGCTCCCCTTAGCTTTAACTATTGGGTAGTCAGGGATTTTCTGGGAATCATTTGTCTTAAGAAACTCTGTTGTGGTTGGGATAAAATATCACCTGATACATGGTCTGCCACTCAGAGCCGAGTTTGTTCATAGCTTATCATTCCTACCCCTTAGCTGTACAGGGCCAAAGGACTTGAAGGAGAGCCTGCTGGCCCACATCCAGTTGAAAGAAAATACGCCCCGCTCTAAGCAAAAAGTTAAGTAACCCCGGCTCATCTTTGATATTTTCAGCCTCTCTTGTTTCCTTCCCTTTTGCTCCTTCTCTCTCACACAATGGCCTCCTGGTCTCCCATCTATTCCTCCCAAACAAGAAAGGTTCTGAAGTCACGTGTGTATCAGTTGACCAAAATATAAATATTGTACCTATAAGTTTGTTTTGAAGAAAGAAAATTTATTCTTAAAGAAATTCTAAGAAACAGCAATCTTGTTACAGAGAAATTTGAGGGCTAGGAAGAAAGTTGAAATCTCACTGTAAGGACGACTCTAAAGTATACCAGAATATGCCTTAATCAGATTTAGTATCTTCCAAGGTTTCAATGGAAAAAATATTATCTTGTGAGGAAGAGGTGAATAAACAGACAAGTCTGCCCTTCCACATGGGCCTAGAGTGGGCAGATGAAAGACCACAAGTAGAAGAAACTGTTCGCCCTCTAAAACTCCAGCTCAATTGTGGACATAACTGTTCTCTAAATTCCCAGTACTAGAGTTAACACAGGGCTGGAGCATTTAAACAAAACCCACTTAAAGCACAAGGATAATGAGGGAAACAAAAAACAAAAACCAGATAGGAACACACAATCAAGCAATGTCATTCTTAAAATATAATTTACTCATGTTTTATCTTATGTTCTCTTGGAGAGGCATTTTCCCCTGCCCCAGGTTCATTTTCCTGTGGCCTAGGCCTCAGAGGCTGCCTCTAACATGAGGGGGACACAAACTCCAGAGAGCAACAGCATTCCCTCTTGCCTTTGTAAAGCTCATCTTCTAAATGTTCATTCTTTTTCAAGAATCTTCCCCTTCACCACATGATTTACTCCAACTCTTTTAAGCAAGACCCGTTATCCTCCTCCCACCCACATATGTGAGGCCTTACCACTTCACGAGAGAATCACATCAGAATACAAAGAGAAAGGCACCAAAGAAGACATAGGCATACACCCCACTAACATACACACGCTGTTACAAGGGATCCAATTCATTACAGCATCAGATTTATCTCTCTGTGGATGACTGACAGTCAAGTTTGCAATCAAAAGCACCAAAGGTGAGTTTCCCCTGAAGAGAGTGGCCTTTCCCATTACCGTGCTGTAGCTGTCTCTTACAAGAGCAATCCTAGAAAATAAAGTAGGGGCAGATAAATGGACACCCACTTGTCATCTACTTCTTCAGTGTCCTAGAACATGTCATGGTACAGCACAGACACATCTGGCAAGATCTCTGTCCTTAGGAAAAATGAAGTGGAGCATGAGGATTTTTTTCATACTCTTTCATAAACCCAAAGTTCAAAGTATCTGACAGTTCATGGCATAGAAACAGATTTTTAAAACTTGCTATTTTCTATCTTGATTTGATTAAGACTGTTTCCACAAATCCCCAAAGTCTTACATAAATTGTAAGTTTTCAAGGCCGTTAATACATATTTAGAGTATATAAAAGCACTATTGATAATATTTTTTCTTCATTTACAGAATAAATAAGGAAACATCACTATGTGATGAGAATGGTTTTTTGACACATGGATCAAACAGATCTAGGTTCTAGCATCCCCTTCCATTAACTGAGTTTGAGCAAACTGACATAATTGTTCAGAAATATTTGTTGAATGCCTACCACACAGAAGATATTATCATAGACCTATGATATACAGAGATAAATTTTGTTCTGCTGTTTCAAGAGCGGACTTATTTTGCTAAAATCATTCAATTACTGCCATCTCTATCATGTGATAACTATATAATTTACTCTGTGTGTCTCTTTCCTTTCCAATGATTTCACACTGGTAATTGTGAGAATTACATTAGAATTAGTATTTCTCGAATTATTTAAAGGTGTTTTACGTGGTAAGCATTCAAAAAAGGTAAATGCTTATCCTTTTATTTCCTCATTTCTACATCAGTTTGTGCTGGAATTAATTTTTCCAAAGTTAAATAGAAATCGTTAGAAAATTGATTTTTAACATTCCATAAGGTAGAATCATATAACTATTTAAAGTGGGATTTTTCTAACTCATTCAGATGACTCATCATTTATTACCTAATCAGTGTATTAATTATTTCAATACTTACTTTGTGCAGTGCAATATGCCAGGTACTGGATGTACTGTGTGAAAAGGAGAGATACCAATCACTGTTCATGAAATTTATGTCAAACAAAAGGAAAATACCTTAAACAAATAGTTATGCCAAATATTAATTTATAATGAGTATTATAAAGGGCAAGCAATAATGGGGCGAATCTGTCAGAGGTGGCAAGGACATCTTTTGTTAGGAAGTGAGTATCAAGCAGACTGTGAGAGTAGAACAGAAATGAGTTAGGTGTGAGGAGTGTGTGTGTGTGTGTGTGTGTGTGTGTGTGTGTGTGTGTGTAAAAGACTCAAGGAAATAAGGGAGTTAACTTTAAAGGACACTGAGTAAGTTCAAAGTAGTAAAATATAGAAAGTGCTAGAGATGAGTCTAAGAAAGTATACAGGTCAGGTAGGTACCTTTTCACCTGCATTAAGGATTTGGGGCCTAACTTTTTTTTTTTTTTTTTTCTTTTTACGTTAGAGTCTCACTCTGTGGCCCAGGTTGGAATCGCAGCCTCAACCCCCTGGGCTCAGGCAATCCTTTCACCTCAGCTTCCAAGTAGCTGGAACTACTGTCATGCATTACCACACCTGGCTAATTTTTTTTTCTAATTGTAGAGACAAGGTCTCACCAGTGTTCCAGGCTTGTCTCAGATACTTGGGCTCAGGCAATCCTTTTGCCTCTGGCTCCCAAAGTGCCAGAATTACAGGCATGAGCCACTGTGCCCAGCCCGGGTCCTAAGTTTTAAAGTAATGTGAAATCATTGAAGAATTTCAAGCAAGGGAATGATATAATTAGACGGAATTTTTTAAATGTCACTGTAGCTCCTAGTATAGAGAGTGGGTTGTGGCTAGGCAAGAGTGAAATCTAGGCCACTAGCTGGGAGGATTATGTAGTCAACTGGGTAAAAAAAGATGTTGACAGGAACCAGTTTGGGCAGGGGTGATGGAGAAAATAGAATCGTGTCGAGGAAGGAGGAGGCAGGAAACAAGTGGAATGATTCAAGATATCCCCTAGGGTTCTGATGTCTGCATTGAGTCAACCAAGATGCCGTTTGCTCAAGAGGAGACACTGAGAAGAGCCAGGTTGGATGTGTATAAATTCCACTTCAAATCTTAAGTTTGAAATGGTTGTGAGATGCTCAGGTAGAGCTAGCGGAGTCAGTAGGTAAGCTATCCTGGTAGAGAATTGGTCTTGGGTGGGAGTAAAAATGTGAGAGTACGCATACAGGAAATAGTTAAAGTCAAGATTGTGGGCAGGATTTTCTAGATACAGGTTTTTAGAGAAGCTATCCAGTGAAGCTTTCTTGAAATACTCCCTGATTGTTTTTTTGTAGTCTCTCCACGAAGGTTACAATTGGTTCAACTTGACTTAAAATATTTTCAAGACTCATGCCATATGACACCAAGTTTAGACACTTAACTGATTACTTATTGTAACTACTTAAGAAAATCCAAAATTCTTTCATGAGGAAAATATTAATACTATGTGTAAATACCACTATATTAGCCAACACTTGGGCTGGTGTGTTGATCTTTTGACTGGGATAGACTTCAAATTCATGTACTCAAATGTGCACACCGGAAAGAGACCTTTGTCCCTTCAATCCTGGGGTTTCAACCACACAGCTTTCATTCAATTCACAACACAAAATAGCTACAATAAATACAGCTACTTCCGAGAAATCCAATCATGAATGAAAGAAATCTATTTTTTGCCGGAGATAAGTATTTGTGGGGGAGGAGGGAAGCAAGATACAGTCCTCTATTAGCTAAATAATCAACAGGAAAAGTGGTTGTCGTTGAAGGTTTTTGTTTGTTTTAGTCTGTTATATTGCCCAAACTGGAGGTGTTTCCTTGTATCTTTGAAGGTTAAGGTATTAAATAACAAATTTCTGCAAGATTTTAAAGCTCTGCTTCTTTTTAAGCATGGGTTAGTAGAAGAGAAAGAAGAAAAGTTAAATTTTCCATTTATATTCCACTTTGTTCCACAAAGAATTTGAAATGCCTTACAAGAATACATGAAATAAAATGTGTGTGTGTGTGTGTGTGTGTGTGTGTGTGTGTGTGTATGCGCGCGCGTTCAGAACAAAGAAAAATACAAATTGGAGTAGATGGCTATGACTGAGGGGAGTGTTAAAATTCAAATATGTAGGCCAAAGATTCCTACATAGGTACTAAAGTTGGATTGCAGATCTGAGTCTAAAATTTTGGCTTTTAAGTAAAGAGAAACATCCATTATATCACTGATTAAAAATGAGGAAAATATTTTCTTCTAGCAGTAATTTATTACTTGAGATTTTGTTTCAGAGACACTAAAAAGCATATTAGAAACATAATAAAAAATATCCTAAAGTGAATGCGGTAGTAGATTTTGCACATCCTTTTCTGGTAGTGTTCCATAATTCGAGTTAATTCCAAAAAACAACTTAATAACAGCAATTCTGTGAGGTGAGAGAAGTGGAAGGAAGATGATCGGTGTGACCTAAAGATGTGGCTCTGTAACACTCTAACTTAATTCAGAGCTAAAGTATGGATTAGCTAATGACAATCTTTTAGATGAGATCTTTTTTTATTCCAATTTTCTTTAATTTTTGTAAAGATGAGTTCTCGCTATGTTGCCTAGGCTGGTCTCGAACTCCTAGGCTCAAGCTGTCCCCTCGTCTCGGCCTCCCAAAGTGCTGGAATTACACACATGAGCCACCACAGCCATCTAGATAGGATCTTCTAAGGGAATCTGACGGAAACTATGAACCCTCAGAAAAACAACCATTATATAAATACAAACACATAAAACATAGTATATTAATGCAGACAGTTCAAAAATTCTTCAGAGGTTGGAATGTGAGATCTTAAGTGCCTATACAAAATAAATTAGAAGCAGCATAAGGGCATATTTAAGAGTATGTGCTCTGGTATCATACAGACCTCAGTTTGATTTCCGATTTCACCACTTGCTAGCTGCAGAGCTTTAATCAAGAGACTTGACTTCCCTAAGCCTCAGTTTTCTCATTTACAAAATTGGGTCAATAATATTGTTTACCTCACAGGGTAGAGGTAAGGATTAAGTGAGATAATGAATTTGAAGGACTTAGCATATTGTCTTTAACATAGTAAGGACTCAATAGTAGCTATTAATTATTATTAGCTATTGTCAACTAAAGCTATTGTTACTGGCTATTAGTTATGCTGTTTGCTATTTCTGTTTCCCTACATGACCAAGAACTTTAGAGAAGGAGCAATCAGTCCACAAAATACTTTACTTATATGTAAATGTAAGCTACTTATCTAAGAAGAAGGGAAGTTGTATTCTGATATTCAATGAGGTCCATGTTTGAAAATCCACTGGAAAAGGCGTCATAACGCAAGCCACTGCTCTTCACTCTCAGTTTTGAGAGAACATTCACAAGCTCCTGGCACATGTTTATCTTCTATGTTGTTTCTCTAAGAAACAATAGTGGCCTTATGAGTCATTGAATGTCACTAAGATTTTATTGACCTGATTCCATTTCTGGACACTCTATTATTGACTTTAATGTCTCTGACTTATCCCACAGATCCTTTGTTGGGTAAAAAATGTACTAACATTAGAAATGATAGAAAAGCTCCAGGGTAAGTTGTAGAAGCATGCAAAATTACTTAAAAATCCTCTAAAACTTCCAGCAGTCACCACTGCTTCCACTGTGTTTGTTCACCATCCCTCCTTTTCTATTCCTTGAGTTATTCCACCCTATGCCTTTACTGTCCTAACCCAGACTCCCCAGTTTTGTCCTTTTTAAAGTTGATACTTGCACTAAAAATATTCTTTTTTGTTGACCAAACAACTAATCAGAGTAATCCAAATCTTTATTTTTCTTTACAGGGTTCATTGCATCTTGCTCAAAGATTCTTTTTTGTTACTAGACATACAACATGGTTTCTTTTCTTCTTTTCCCAATTTAGAGAAATTTTGGACACTTGTAAGAGTCTCCGTCCACACAACCAAGAATTCACTGAATTGACATGAACATTTATAAGCTTCAGGAACTGGAAAACATCCAAAAGCCTTGAAAAATTAGGATTCTTGAAGATCTAGGTGTCAGTGAGCTTTGTTTTCTCAACTTTGCCTCGCTAATGTGTTTATACATGATGTGACTCAATAAAAGCCATCTCCAGATCATGCCACTACTATTTTTTCTTTCTTTCAGTATCATAATTTCTGTTTTTAACATTTAATGTAGATATTATAGCCATGAATTTTTAGCTCAAGCAATTATTTAATATGTGGACAATATCCTCACTGAAAACAAATCAGGCCTCCTATGAGTGCCTATAATAAAGGATAAATATAGTGCATAATATATGCTAGGAGTGTGCTGTAATGCTGCCACACATTATCTCATTTTATCTTATCTACACTCTTGTGAGGATAGTTACCATTTTCCTTTTACAGGTGATGTAAACTAAGGCTCAGTGGGTTTAGATGACTTGTCCTTGCTCAGTGATTATTAAGTTTTAATTTTTAACTCAAGTTTGTCTGACTTTTAAGTCTTCCCTTCTCTGACTAATTAGAAAAGATCCAAGTAATTTCAACAAAAACACAAAAGAATTTTATAAATTTACATATTTTGAGCTCTCAAAGTTTTAATTCAGTAGATCTGGGTAGAACCTAGAAAACTTGGAAGAACTCAATTAATGGTACCCATTGTTCGTTATTAGCTATGCTGCCTTCGTTTTTCTAATAGGACCAAGAACATTAGAGAAGCAGTTATTAATATTCAAAGCATAGTGTGAATATGCAAATGTGTGTCTCTCTGGGAAGCATTCCATAACCTTGTTCAAATTCTCAATGAGGCTCCTAAGCCCAGAAGGTTAAAAACCTCTGAGTAGAGGCAAACACAAGTTGGTTTGCTCTATTTTTTAATGAAGGTTTCCATTCACATCTGACTACACTCAAGGTATGACTTTTTTACATATTATCACAATAAACTTTACAGGTCACTAAATGTCTCTCTGTCTTCTTATTGTTCAAATTAAAAACACCTTGGGCCCTTCCATTTATCACTTTAATGTTCTTCATCTATCCCAGAGCCCCTTGGAATTTCTAAAGTCCTTGTGATACAGATTTGCAGCCTGGTTTGGAAACAACTAGAATTTATTAAATATTTTGGTGTAATGTTAATCCTAGTTATTAGCGAAAACCTCTTTATTCACTAGCATCAGTTACTGGTCTGAAATAATGAAAGTTTTCAAAAAATACATCTCATTAGTGCACAGATGTTAGAGCAGTCTAGAAAGTAGGATTTATTAAGAAGACAGAAAAGCTCCCACAGTGGGAGGGGACCTGAAAGAGGTTGCCAAAGAGCAGTCTTTAAATAAGATGCATCTTACCACCACAACTAAGTTTATAATAGTTATTGCTTTTGTGCACCTTCTATCCTCCAAGTTGATTATGAACATGAATCTCTGTAAGATGGCACTCAATATCCTAGCACTAAGACCTGTTCTTTGAATTTATTTATTTTTTTATTTTGTTTTATTTTTATTTTAAAGATGTGGGGTACAATTCAGGGTTAGGTATACAAATGGTCATTATGCAGGTACCCTTGTTGATGAGGTGTGCCCCTCCCTCCCCTGGCAGCTTCCCTCAACTGCCAATCCCACCTCTCCTCCCCTGTCAGTTTCCCACTGCTGCCAATCCCTTTCTTATAGTTTATGATAATTGTTCAAGGTCTGCTTGTAAGTGAGGACATACGGTACTCTGTTCTTTGTTTCTGTGATAGATCACTGAGTATGATGGACTCTAAATCCAAGTTGCTGCAAAGTCCTTCTTTATGGCTGCATAATATTCCATTGTATATATGTACCACATTTTTTTATCCAGCCCAGCTTCGATGAGCATTATGGTTGCTTCTATGTTTTTGCTATTGTGAATAGAGCTACAACAAACATGCATGTGCAGTTATCTTTTTTGTAGAATGATTTGAGTTCTCTGGGCATATTCCCAATAGGGGGATTGCTGGGTCATATGGAAGGTCAATTTCTAGTTCTTTCAGAAATCACCACACTGGCTTCCAAAGAGGTTGCGTTAGTTTGCATTCCCACCAGCAGTGTAGAAACATTCCTTTTTCTCTGCATCCTCGCCAACATCTGCTATTGTTTGCTTTATTAATTATGGCCATTCTTACTGGGGTTAGGTGATATCTCAATGTGATTTTGATTTGCATTTCTCTGAAGATTAGTGAGGCTGAGCACTTTTTTATGTGTCTGTTGGCTGTCCTTATATCTTCTTTTGAGAAGTGTCTATTCATGTCTTTTGCCCACTTTTTGATGGGACTGTTTTTTTTCTTTTGAGTTCCTTGTAGATCCTTAGATGTTAGGCCTTTGTCAGATATACAGTTGGCAAATATTTTTTCCCCATTCTGTGGGCTGTCTCCCTGCTCTCTTGACAGTTTCTTCTGCTTTGCAGAAACTCATCTGTTTGATGAGGCCCCACATGTCTATCTTATTTCTTATGGTATGGGCACTTAGGGTTCTGATCAGGAACTGGTTGCCAGTTCCAATTTTCATAAGGGTGTCTCCTACATTTTCTAAGATTCTTATAGTTTGAGGTTTTACGTTTAGGTCTTTGATCCACTTAGAGTTGACTTTTGTGTTTGGTAACAGGTAGGGGTCCTATTTCAATCTTCTGTATGTGATCAGTCAGTTTTCCCAGCACCGTTTACCGAATAGGTCTCCTCTCTCTGTGCTTTGAATTTCTAGATGTGATGTAGTACACACTATTGTTTATTGCCCCACCACTCATTACTCCTTTCTTTCTGATTTGTTCCTTGCAATGTATCCAACTCCGTGGGATAAAATACCATTGGTCCAACTCGTTCTCGTTTGCCAGTGATTGGCCTTAGGGCAGTGTTCTGTCCAATGAGGAAGAAGCAGCTGGGTCTTCAGGTTGAGTCTTTTCTCCATGATATGGAAATAGTGCTCAAGGAGAAAGGTTCTGTATGCTTCCACTCTCTGCCTGCTTCCTAGGGATAGTCTCATGTAAGGAAATAATGCTTGAAGCTGAGGAGTCATTCTGAGATGGTAAGGAAAGACAATGCTGACCTACCAAGTATGGCAGAACAAAAAAAAAGAAGAACCTAGGTTCTTTATGACAATGTTGATCTGCCAAACCAACACTGAGACTGCCCACCTTCATTTTGCCCACCTACATGATTATATGGTTTAAGCTGCTTACTTTCAGCCAAAAACATCTTAATTGATACAACCAGTGATGAGCTATTTTCAATTATGCACATAGCTATTCACAGACATGCCACTTTCCCCCAAAATTGTGACCAACAAGAGATCCTGAATAAGGAGTGTCTAATGGCCAGTTGACAAATCAGAATAATCAGGTCTTTTTAGGAATGGAATTGGCAGTACAGAAACAATGCTTTGCTTCCTAGCCTAAGACTTTAATTGGAACAGTGCCTACTAAATCATAATTGAAGTTAATCAATTCTCAAAAACTTTCTGGACCAAGTTTAGAAACCTAGAATTAATGGTTTTAAATCTTTATTCCAAATATCCTTCTCTCTCTCTCTCTCTCTCTCTCTCTCTCTCTCTCTCTCTCTCTCTCTCTCTCTGTCTCTCTCAAAACTCACGCAAACTTCTTAGGCAGGGATGTGGGACCACATCATGGAGGGACTCAAATATTATTTTTTAAAAGCATAGATCCCTGGTAATGGTCAGAAAAGAAACTGCTTATGTGCCACCCCTCTCCATTTACCTGTGCCCAAGGTAGACATTACTAAAAGATCACTAATCTTTTCCCACTGAACATGGTCATAGTCTGACAGTTCTCCTCAAATCACTGCTCCGGACAGACACTATTAAAGAACTAGAATTTACATTCAAGAGAGATGCCATCTACCATTCCAATTACTGCTGGTTGGAAGCTAGCCAGAAGCTGTTGTTGAAGCTTGTTAAAAATATTGTTTCAAATTTAATACATTTGAGTGGGGCCTGAGAGTCCATATTTTTTAATAATATTTACAGGTTGCAGACAGGTGGCCCACAAGCTAAATTTGGTTTTGAGATAAGTTTTATAGGGTTGGCTGCATTGTTTTTATATTTTATATTTATGTTTTGTATTTCTATTTCCCAGTATTTAAAAATTAGAGAAAATTACATAAAATCAGGACTTTTTTTTTTTTTTTGCTTCCCTTTAAAAATTAGAAAATCTGCAAAACTGGGCTCCATTCCAACATGGTAACAACCAACTGAAGCCGAACAGAACTGCCTTCTTCAAGTGGTGTATTCATTTAACATTTTGTCACAGTCCTCTTCATTCCTTAATGTTTCCCTGCCACTACAGATGGATATCACTAATATTTGCCATTGTGTTTTCACCATCATTTTGCTTATACAGATAATTATCAAAACCAGGAAAACAAATGACAGACCCAAAAGGCCAATCTTGGAGACAGAAAATTCCTTGATATTAAAGCATCAATCTCTTTCTCATGAAATTTCAAGAAAAAAAAGATTAACAATGTCCTTTTGCAACAGCTTTGCCAAACAACTGTCAGTTTCACAATTTTAATGACACCAAGGAAGATTTATTCTGCCACTGTTTTTCTTATATGTTAAAGAGAAAAAGTTCAATAGGATTGCAGCAAAGAAAGAAAGTCCATCCCAGAATGTGATACTACTTGCTGCAGAGCAGAATTTAGTATGATGGGGCTGGGTACAGCTTGTTGGCAAAATCACCTCATTATAACCCGACTCCCAAACTAATGAGGACCTAGGAATTATCTTAAAACATGTGCTAGGATGAAGTTGGTCCGTATGTTTAGTGGTTTGTGAACGATCTTGTTATGTGTCCTGAATGTTTGTAATCTTATAATTGGTTCTCCAATTGCATTCTGAAAATATAAATTATCTGAGGTAAAATTTTAGAAGTAATCACTTCATTAAACTCACAGCAAGCAGTATCATGTAAGGATAACCATTACATTTTTTTCCAATTTTATATACTCAAGTATACATGAATACTTTCTAGGTACAAACATTTATAACAACAAAATGGTAGACAGAATAAAAATAAACATCTACCATACTCTTTTATCTCCCCACTGCCCTGTCCCCCACCCTCTCCTCATAGATTTCCTTCTCCTTATTGGAAGCATTCTAAATTAACACATAGGTGTGCATTTTTACAGACACTTTTCTATGCAGATATATATATATATGACACGTACTTTTGTCTAGAGGATTTATTATCACCACTTAAGGAATCATACTACGTATTTTTGTTCTGTAACTTGCTTTCTTCATATAGTAATTATGCTTGGGAAATATTTTCATATCAGAATTTACCACAGCTTCACTAATCATCAAAGAAATGCAATATTAAAACCACTGAGATACCACCTAACCAGTCAGGACGGCCATCATCAATAACTCAAAAAACAAAAGATGCTAGAGTAGAAGTTGGGAAAATGAAATGCTTCTACACTGTGGGAGTGTAAACTAATACAACCTCTGTGGAAAACAGTGTGACAATTTCTAAAGATCTAAAAATCAACCTTCTATATGACCCAGCAATCCCTCTTCTGGGGATATACCCAGAGGAACTCAAATCATTCTATGATAAAGATACCTGCACATGCATGTTTATTACAGCATTATTCACAATAGCAAAAACATGGAACCAATCATGCTGCCCATCAAAAAATGGACTGGATAAAGAAAATGTGGCACATATACATGATGGAATATTATGCAGTCAAAAAAAAGCAAAATTATGAACTTTGCAGCACTTGGATGGATTTAGAGTCTATAATACTCAGTGGTTTATTACAGAAACAAAGATCTGAGTACTACATGTACTCACTCATAAGCAGACCCTGAACATTTATCATAATACTATAAGAAAGGGATTGGCAGTACTGGGACACTGCCAGGAGGCGGGGGAGGCATATAACATTAATAAGGGTACCCAAACTTTACCTGTACAATGACCACTTATGTACCCAACCCTGAATTGTACTCCATACCTTTAAAACTAAAATAACAAAAGAAAAAATGATTAAAAAATAATAAAAATATAGGAAGCAAAATCATTAGGAGGCACTATTTTTATCTATCAGTTTGGCCATGATAAACGAGAAGGAGAGGAGAAAAAGAGAGAGAGAGATTATGTTGGACAACTGTAGGGAAAATGGTCTTTTATACATTGTTGGCAGAAGAGTATATTGTTACTACTTCTTTCCACAAGAGGTTGAAATTTAAAATTTTTCAAAACAAAATTGCACATACTCTTTGATCAAGCAATCCCATACTTAAGAATGATGATGGTTCGACGGCTCAGCCTGTAATCCCAGCCTGTAATCCCAGCACTTTGGAAGGCCGAGGTGAGTGGATTGCCTGAGCTCGCGGGTTTGAGACCCTCCCGGGCAACTTGGCGAGACTTCATCTCTACAATAAATCAAAAATTAGCCGGGCATGGTGGTGCGTGCCTGTAGTTCCAGCTACTTGGAAAGCTGAGGCGGAAGGATTGCTGAAGTCCAACAGGTCGAGGCTGCAGTGGCCAGGAGCGGCCACTGCACTCCAGTCTGGGTGACAGAGTGAGACTCCAACTCAAAAAAAAAAAAAAAAAAAAAGGATGATGCTACAGATACAGGATCTCTTGTGAAAATGGCATAAATATAAAGATAGTAACTTTATTATAATAGTGAAGATGAAAAACAACTTAATAAGGTACTATTTAATATTCAATAGGTTAAATAAATTACACTATATCCATGCAAGGGAATACTTTGTAGCCAAAAAGAAAAGTATTAGACAGCTTAAATGAACTGATCTAAGGGTAAGTTAAATAGCATGGTACAGAGGAGTGTATAAATTATAGTAGCATATGTAGATGAAAAGTTTGTATACACATACACACAAAGATACACACACAAAATCTCTGGAAGAGTTTTTTAAAAGGAAGGATAATGAATGGTCAGAAAATAGAAATGGGAGGGAGATTTATTTTTCAACATATACTTATGTGACCTTTTGAACCAAGTATAACTGTTACCTAATAACGTTATGATTATTAATGTCATTGGGAAATCTATAAGGATTTTTTCACTAGGAATTACTTTTATTAAAAAAATTGTTGGTGACAATTTGTTGGTGATATCTATCAACAAGAAAATTATTTTTTTAAAAGATGATGAATGGAATAATGTTCAGCTGCAAAATTTTAATTTAATCCTTATACAAGGTTTTTTACTTGTAAGATTTAAAAAAACAAGTCATTATAAAGTAAGTATAATCTTATCCCAATTTTGGAAAACAAAAAGCACACATATGTATGTATGTGCACACATATAGACATGTTTGTAAAAGAGAGTCTAGAGTTTTAAACACTATGAATACCTGAGAAATAGAAAGTAGGGATGAGTAATCATGCTTTTTTGTTCACTTTTTGTTAGGAATTTTACAAGGTCATGTGTTACATTCATAATTAAAAATATATACTCTTCATCATTTAAGTCATTGAGGCCTTGTTTGTATTTGGAGACTGGAGAAGTCAAAAACCCAGTGGTTGTACAATATTATTTTATTTATTATTTTATTATTATTATTATTATTATTATTACTATTATTATTGAGCTGGAGTCTCACTCTGTCGCCCAGGCTGTAGTGCAGTGGCACGCTCATAGCCACCCCAGTGTCAACCTGCTGGGCTCCGGCAATCCTTCCGCCTCACCCTTCCAAGTAGCCAGAATTACAGGTATGTGTTACCATGCCCGGCTAATTTTTAGATTTATTGTAGAGACAAGGTCTCACCATGTTGCCTAGGCTGGTCTCGAACCCGCTGGCTCAGGCAATTCGCTGACCTCGGCCTCCCAAAGTGCTGGGATTACGGACTTGAGCCACTATGCCCAACCATAGTGGCTCAATATTTTATTATTTTTGTCAGAGTTTCCCAGAAATGTATATTTTCTACCAGGTTTTCTACTTGTTATACTCAATATTCTCAAATGTTAGAAAATGCATATCAAATAACTGAGAAATAATTACTTATTTACCCAATGTTAAAGATTTTATGCTGAAATTAACCTATAGTCAATATTTAGACCTCAATAAAATGTTTGATAAAGAGCTTAAAATAAAAGGCATTTGATTGAACCTCAAAGCAACAATTAACAATTAAGTTAAGAAAACAGCCTCAGTTCTAACTCTGGATTTTTGCTATGTATTTACTATTTTGAAGCCTTTTGTCAGGCCAATTTACAGATGGTCTGGTGAGCCACGGGGAAATAACCCTGTTTAGCTCATGAATCATAAACAGTTACTCTAAATAGTTATTAATGCAACTTCTCAAGGCATCTGTCTTAGCCCAAGGGTATAGTTTACCCATAAGTTTAGATCTTGCTCAAAAGCAAATAGGTAGATTGATGCCCTTCTTATAAATGAAACTGTCTCATAATGAAGTCCTTTGGGTACTTTATAATCTAAATTCCGTACCATAAAGAAGGATTAAATTAATTCATTCAAACCAAGTTCTGTTCTGTAATTAACAGAGCTTATAAGAACCATGTTCTTTAGTTTTCACAATTGAATACTGTTGAGCACCCTAGAATACTAGAAGACCTTCACTTGCATATTTTTTAGAATGCCAGTTATTAACAACAGAAAACCTTGCTTTCCACGTGTTCTTTAGTGTATTTAAATCTTTAGTGTGTTCAATGATATTAACTAATAATAAATTTTCAAAAGTCTCTTATTTATTTTGTATATGCCTAAAGAACTAGTAATGGGTGGGAATGGGATCCTCCAAGGACTGAAGAAGGCAAAAGAAAGCTTGTTCAAAGTTGCTCAAGTACTGTTCAATTTTGATCCAGGAATGTGAATGTTTAAATGTATTGTTATTAGAACTAGGAATATTTATTGTGTGTTTTCGCAATATAACTCAACATGACTCATTTATGAATGATATTAAGACAATAGGTATAAGAATCCTGGACCACAGTCCTCTAAAATTAAAGACATTAGAGATAAAATGGCTTTCCTAAAAGGCTAAAAATGGATGATTATCTTCTGCCATTTATGAAATATCTGGGTTAACAAAGTCTCACAGGTAGCAAAGAATATAAAAATATTCCGAGAGCCCAACTTCACCAATAGGCTGAGTCTCCATTTCTACCAAATATTTTATTTATGGAAGAGTGTAAAGCCTTGATTTCTAACTTTTCCCCCTATGAAGTGAAAATTTTGGCGAAGATTCTATTACCTAGAAAATAGGAGACAAAGTATAATAGTAGAAAGACCACTGAACTTGAAGTCAGGAAGTGTGAATTCTAATCAAAATTGCCAAGAATTGATTGAGTACCAAAGGAAAGTTAGTTCTTTTCAATGGACCTTAGTTTACTTATTTTGCAAAATGAACGACTAAATTTAAAATTGCCTGATGTCTCACAAGGTCTAAGACAAGATAGAATAATGTTTATGAGACTGTCTTCAGTGATATATATTAGCTGTGTAAATTTGGGCTAATCGTTAACTTTTTGTGTCACGCTTTATTTGAAAAATCAGGATAACAACATTATTTCCCTCATTGTGTTATGGACAGTCACCAGTGAGTTAATCTGAGTTAGGAGCATAACACATGTTCAATAATGATGAGGGTGTCCTGAACTATCTTGTGCTGCTCTGAAAAGAATATTGAAGGCTGGGTAATTCATAATGAACAAAATTTTATTGGCTCACAATTCTAGAGGCCAGGAAGTCCAATATCATCAAAGTACCAGCAACTGGCAAGGGCCTTCTTACTGCATCATAACATGGTGGAAGGTGAAACAGTGAGAGGGAACAAGAGGGGTGTCAAACTCACTCTTTTATAAAACACCAACCTCACTCATTGGTGTGAAGCCCTCATCACTTTTCAAAGACTCTACCTCTTAATACTGTTACAATGGCAATTAAATTTCAACATGAGTTTTGAAGGGGAAAGACATTCAAACCATAGCAGATGACAATGAGGGAAATGGTGATGATTGTGGTAATGAGAGTAATGATGATGATTTTATGAACTGAGTAGTATAATAGAATAGTGTAAAGAAAACATTTGAATCACCTATAAACTATATAAAATTCTAGAAAAATACAGTGTGTGATTAAATATAGTGGTCAATGGAAAAATTCAGTTGAGAAACTTTGTCATATAAGTCTCATGAATGTTTATCATTTTTAAGGTAGCTTGTGTCTTAGACCCATAATCATTGGGTAAATAAATGTTCGAGTCCATGAACTGCTTGAAGTACAAAATTATATCAAATTCAAAAATTTTATTGCAGGTATAGGCATTAAACAACAAAGATAAGTTGTTTTTATTAGAAACAGAGACTTATGGAGAATGAAGCCAAATATGTTATACCTTGTTTCATATTCAGTGGTAATCCTCATACTACGTTTCTCTCACCCTCTTAATCTAGAGATGGATGTTTCTCAATCATTTACTCATAAAATGTTAATCTTTGAAGAGTGAGAGACTCATCCAAATGAGTTACAAAAACATGGGACTAGCACATAGAACATGTGCATGCAAGGCAAGAGTTCTGCATTGTCTGTAGCTCCCCCCTATTTTGTCTTACTCGCTCCTCTTCGTGAAGACTCTGCATTGCTCTGTGTCCAAATATGTGATTCTCAAAAGTAACAAAAGAAGGTCAGGTGTGGTGGCTCACTCCTATAATTCCAGCACTTTGGGAGGCCAAGGTGAAAGGATTGCCTGAGTCCATGGGTTCGAGACCAGCCTAGGTAACTTGGTGAGACCTCATCTCTTCAATAAATCAAAAAGTAGCCAGGCACTGTGGCACATGCCTATAGTCCCAGCTACTCGGAAGGCTATAGTGGAAGGATCGCCTGAGCCATAGTGAGACTCCGACTCAAAAATAAAAGTAACAAAAGCATCATACATCTCTTTCCTATGTCATTCAAAGAAAAATAAGAAATAATAGTTGATACGTCACTTTTGGATTCAGAGATCCACTTTTACTTAGGTAACTAACATATTACAATTCTTCAAAATCTTAAAATGAAGTCCTTCTGGTAACTTTTTTTTTCTTTCTTTTTTTCCTATTAGGAACAGAGCCTTCATTGGATACTACTTTATAAATCTACTCTCAGAAATATTTAGCCATATATTCCTACAATAAAAGAATCTTCACAAGTCAATGAAATAACCATGTACCACCTGGAAAAGGAAGTTCTGAATGCCAAGATTCATAATCCTTCTGCCCAGAAGGACTACAGTTTTACCCCTGTGTTGAGTGTGCCCATTGGTTGCCTTTCTGATTCATAGGGCCTCTTTCTCATTTGTGTTACTGTTCCCTGGAGAAGCCTAGTCTAGTGACTGAAACATGATGCAACTTAGCCAGGAAGTATGGCTTTGCCAAAAAATGGTGAAACTTCAGCTTGAGGTTTTCTACCTCAAGTCCATGTCCCTGTGGAACTGTGAAAATGTAAGATTAAAAGCCACTCTCTTTTGATTTGCAGGAACTCTGTAATTGATAATTGACTGGAACTGTTATCAAGGTACTAGAGGCATTGTCAGTGCACACACCAATGGGAGTTGAGGGAGGGTGGAGCAGAGCATGAAGGATGCAGTTATTTTCAATACAAGGTATGGTCTATTGAAAACAGACTTAACAGATGCAGGAGAGGATGCGGGGAAAAGGGAACACTTCTATACTGGTGAGAGGGTAAACTAGTACAACCTCTGTGGAAAACAGTGTGGCAATCCTAAAAAATCTAAAAGTTGACCTTCCACACAACCCAGCAGTTCTCCTTCTGGGAATATACCCAGAGGAACCCAATCACTCTGTAAAAAAGATACCTGCACATGCAAGTTTATTGCAGCATTATTCACAATCGCAAAAACATAGAACCAGTTGTATTGCCCATCGAAAGTGGACTGGACTTTTTAAATGTGGTATGTATACACAATGAAATATTACACAGCCATAAATAAGGACAAAAGTATGGACTTCGCAGCAACTTGGATGGATTTAGAGTCTATTATACTAAGTGGTCTATCACAGAAACAAAGAACTGAGTACCACATGTTCTCACTCATAAGCATACCCTGAACATGTATCATAATACAGTAAAAAAGGGATTGGCAGTAATGGGATACTATCAGGGAAGGAGGGTAGGGCACATCATATCAATAAGACGTCCTGATCTCAAACTAGGCAAAGTGGGGACTAAAGGGGGGGTCCAAACTTTACCTGTACAATGACCATTTTTATGTCTAATTCTGAATTGTACTCCACATCTTTAAAATAAAATTTAAAAAAGAAAAAAAGGAAAACAAACTTAAGTTCTGTCACACTCTTAATGGGGAAGTCAGATCAAATGTGCTTGTTTTAAACTTTTTGTGTTTCTAAATGCATTTTCAATGCTATCCCCAGTTCATGTGAACAGAATCAGCCCCTGGCAAAATTAGATTTTTAGGAAAATCTAATCTCTTTTTTTGACCTATGTCCAAGGATAAGTAGCTTCCTTTTTTAATTTGCTGTAGGCTGCAAGCAGATACCCAATCATGTTAAAATTTTGTGTAGGATAAGAATAAGTTGGCTCAAACTGAGGGCCTAAATTGATTTCCTGCAAATAAAGTACATGAGTTTTTAGTACCTGAGTTGATAGACTCATTGACTTCTATTTTGGATGCCCTAAGGTTCATTTTTTACTTACTGAATTGATGTTATTTTTCAAAATTTGGGATTCTTGAATTAATGAGTTGTTGTAGCTAATGAGCACATTTGTCATCACCCATACATTTGTTCAGGCATCTACATAAGTCTATTTTGTCTGTCATGAAGTATGAACTGCAAAGAGCAAAGGCTCTGCTTCAGCTCATTCGCACAGGTCCTGCTTGGGGTAGGCCATGTAGCAAGTGCAACCTTAACGCCAAGTAAAAGCAATAAAAGAGATTTTTTTTTTTACAAAACAACTCAAGCTTGTCATGAAAAATAAAGAATGAAATCCATATCTCCTTGTTTGGTATAGAGTTTGATGAGGGCAAAAACAGTGACTCACTTACCTTCATATTAGATTGAATACAGTGCCTGGCAATATGATGTGCTTATTGCTTTCATCATGACTTGTTGACAGTAAGTAAATAAATGAGGGTTTTTTAGTCCACTCATAAAACAATGCTACATAGGATAGCAGCTAGGACACTTACCCTCTGAGTCTAGTTTCCTCATCTGTAATTTGAGTGGAATAATACCCATCCTACAGGATCATGGTAAGGAATAACTGAAATCACATGAACCGACCCTGGGTTTGGCCCATAGGAGGTCCTCTGGGGCTGTTTGCTGAACTCGAATTTTAGGTACTTTTAAAAGAGTTGATAAGCAAGGAAAGAGCATGAGTTTCACCCATTCACAGAGTTTATTTGGAGCAGAACAGCCCGTTACAGGAGGAGGTGAACTTCCCCTCCATATGGAGAACATTTATAGATAGTCTCCATTCCCTAGATATGTAGACTACATTTAAAATAGTGAAGGATTTTGACAAGAGCAACTTGCAACAGTTTAGAATCTTAAATCTGTATAATTGCCCCATTCACCCTGTGCTCCTGAACCATGGGCCACCAAGTCATTCAGGAGCATAGGGAGCACAAATGAAATTTAGAAGTATAAATCCCTTTGGGCCAGCATTTCCAGCCCTGCCCAGCAGAGAGATTATTTCAATGATGAATACATATAACCTGCTTCATATTTCAAGGGCCTGAATATCCATTTTGAAGTATCCAAGTCTCTTCTGTTTCTCTTAATTTTTCTTTTAGATGCAATTTTTATTTTAATTGATTCATTTGAACTTGTATCAGAAAAATAGTAAAGTGAAATAAAGAAAATTATCAAAATCAATCAAAGTTATTTTTTATGAGCTTCAGAAATCGTTTTAGCAGGGGCAGAAAAAGGTGACAGCAAAACCATAGTTTTTAAACCACTGCCATCCTCTGTCACAGTGGTGAATTATATTATGCTCAGGTTCCAAAAGATACAAAGCGTACTTTACCCAAATTAATAAGGTAATAAATTTACAGCATTCTTTCCTCTTTGATAAAGGAATCTGAGCCCAAGGTTAGTGAAGGAAAAGTCTTGAGCAAAGCAACAGCAATGAAACTAGACAAACAAAACCAACTTCTATGTACTCCTCACCATGACAAAATGTTACAGTGATGAAGCTAATGATTAGATTTATTAAATTTCCCAGGTTGACACAGTGGGTCTGCTCATTTACCACAACAAGAGAGTACTCCATGTCCTTGACTTTATTTTGGGTTGTTTTGGAAGGGTAAATGCATCTCCAGTCGAAAGAGGGACACCATGTGCCACTGGAGACACTCTGCCTTACCATGTAAGTAACAGAATATTCCACAGCCCTTACTAGTATTCACATGGAAGCTTTGTTTGATGGCAAACACTATCACACTGTTCCACTGCTCAATATGATTCTTACAGGGTTCCAGGAATTGTCCCCAGTGTGATGTCTCAAGAGCAATAAAAACAAAAATAGCCTCATTTTTCATGACTTTTTTTTTTCACATTTTAGAGCCACCAAAACAAATTATGGGTAGCAAATGACTATTTTTAAGAAATTCACCAAGTCCCTCTCCCTCAAAGCTGTTAGTACCAATTGTAGCTTTAAGAGATAAGTAATCAGAAACCGTGGGATGGACAAAGCGAGAGTGGGGCTATTTCTGTTACTGCAATAAAGCACTGTGGTGGATAATAAAACATCAACTACTGCTAACTGGCATCACTAATCCCCCATAGCCGCTCTTGAGCTTAAAAAAAAAAATGCTCAGACTTGGCCTCTTTCCTAGGTAGGTTACATAGCTGTCTATTAATGTGACTCAAGGAATACTTGGACTTTTTCTGTCTCCCCAAATATTCACCTTGTCAATTTCTATAGTCGTAAGATTCCATTGTTAAGACTATATTCCTTGGGGTTAAGACATATGGCCTGATAGAATGTAGTGATACTTATGAAACCTGTAAATGTTAGGCCGCCATGCAAACTTTCTGTATATCCTAGAGGCAATGCGTTTTCAAGAGTGAGTGCCATTAAGGGCTCTCCTCAGTCTTCAAAGATATCTAGATAGGTGCTTCTCTAATGTTGATGTGCAGATGAATTACCTGAGGATCTTATTACAATGCAGATTCTGGTTTATTATGTCTGGGGTTGAACCTAAGATTTCTGCATTCATAATGATTCCCTCGTGTTAATGCTGCTGATCCACACACCACACCTGGAGCAGCAAGGCCCTGGACTCTTCCTAAGGCATCCTAGATTGGGATTCAAGACCAGGGGTCAGCCAGCTTTCATTGTAAATGGCCAGATAGTAAATATCTTTGTTTTGCGGGCCGCTGCGTTTTTGTTGCAACCACTCAACTCTTGCCATCATAGCAAGTAAGATTCCATGGACAGTATTCAAATGAATAAGCATGACTGTGTTCCAACAGAACTTTATTTACAAAAATAGGCAGCAGGCCAGATTTGGTTCCCAGGTCATAGTTTGCTAACCCCTGCTCTATCCGTGCCTAAAAAAGACAAAGAAAAATATAATTGGAGCCAACCAAGGGAACAACCAGGAAAGAAGCAAACTCTGGGTTTGAATATTCTCATGAAAAATGTGGGGTCCCCTTCAGAAACCTAGCTTGGTGCCCTAGACAGACAAGACATAAGAGGTGGAGATGCAAGAGTACCCACCACTTAATCCCACTTCACAGTTTTACATACCACTTTCCTGTGCTCATCTTGGGTTTTCTCCAGGGACCCAGGAATGGGAAAGGAGCAAGGCAAGTTTAGATCATGTGAACTCGTTCCAACCTCCAGCCTTTTATTAATATAAATGAAATCACGCTTAAATTTTTTTACAGCAACCGGAAGGAGTAAAGATATTCCTGAAGGTTCCTGTGAGGTTTGTTGCACAAGTAATACAGATGGTCCAAATCTTTGTCTTGCTAACTCTTTAACCCTCTGTGCCTGTCCATTCCACTATCGAGAGTCAACATGTGTCAACACTCTTTTAGACATTCTCACATACACACATTTACACATTAACTAATTAAACATTTACTGATTATCTATTTTATAACTGGCATAGCAGTAATTCCTGGGGAAAAGATGAATGAGACATCCCTGATCCCTGACCTCAGAGTTTATGGTATAATGGTGGCTTCAGACCAATATATACATAGTTAAACTTCAATGTGCAAAGAATCATGAGGGTAGAAATACTGGTGCTCTGAGGGATGATAGAACAGACATATAATTGAACTATGCCGTGATCTGAAAAATGACTTGCCATTAGCCAGAGTCAAAAGAAGATGAAAAGTGACACAGGAGGAGAAAAAAGTATGGGCAATAGTCTGGAAGCCAAAAAAATGAGTGTGTGTCAGAACTGAAAGGTGTTTAGTGAGGCCAAAACAGAGTTTAAGTAAGGGATGGTGATAGATAAGTCTAGAAAAGTATGAAAAACCCAGATAATGAAAGGCTTTGTAAGTAGGTTAACACCATAATCCATTGACCAAACCAGAATGCTTGTGAGGACTGTTAATAATATGCTAAAGTAACAGGCATAAACTGAGACTATTCCAGAAGAATAGGATCTATCAGCCTATTTGTAAACCATATGAAAGAGAGAGGTCTTTATACAAAGGACAATTGGAAGCGTTAAATATTTAGAGTGAGGAGTGACATGACCAGAGTTATACCTCAAAATGGTCATTGTGTCTGCATTGTAGCAAAACCAGGGGCAAGGAATATCATCAGGCAACTACTGCAGTATCTAAGTGGGAGATGATGGTGGCCTCAGCTACAGTAGTGACAACAGAAATTAAAGAAGCGGCTGGAGTCAAGAGCTACTTGATCTGTAGGACCTGGTAATTGATGAGGTTGGTTGTTGGGGTGAGGTGGCAAGGAGAAACAGGAAAGGGGAGTTAAGGATGAATTCTGGATCTCTAGCCTGAGCAATGGATTCATTGTAGTACTACTCAATAAGCACAGTGGTTGTTGCAGATGAAGTGTAGTAATCATGAATATAGTTTCGCACATTTTAAATTTGACAGGCTGTAGACTATTCATGTAAAATACCCACAGGCAACTAGCTACATATATGAACTTGAAGCACATGAGAAAAGGTCAGGCTGGAGATATGATTGGATGGTCATTGCCTTGTAGGTGGTAATTGCCCATGAAACCATATATTGCCCTTGGAGAATGTATAATATGAAAAAAGAAAGTGACCTAAGACTGAGTGAATGTGAATTTCACAGGCTCCAGATAAAGGCATGTAAAATGGTAACTTCCTTTATTTTTGGAGGCGCTGCATTACATTTTGACTGATTCACAAGATAAACAATTACCATGTTTTTCGTGTATCACTTATAACAGGTATTTACATAGGCTGGCAACTACTAGGAATTTTATTGTGTCTCTAATGCTAACAGACATCCAGACCATGTATTGTTCCCAGCAGTGGACCCAACAATGCTCTAATTAAAATTTCTGCAGAGGCAGTTATCGTAAAAGGAATGATCTTACAGAGATAAGGCAAAGGGTGTGGTCTTTGGGACTGTCAGAACAAGATCAGGAACTTTTTCTCCTTCCTCACAGTCTGGACTCGGAATCCTCTCTTAAATGTTCCTACAGTAACACAAATTTAATTCCATCACAAAACTTGCCATTTGTATAGTACCCTCTGTTTCCTTCCCCTATTCCCCAATGAACAGAAGCCCACTGACGGCAGGGAATGTATCTTGTTCACTAATGCAGCTCAGATCCAAGCATAGTAAACAATAAGTAATAGACTCCTTAACATTTGTTGAATGAATAAAGGATGATTGTGAGAAAGTGAGATGCTTATTTTATTTTCCTCTCCACTGTTCTACCTGGTATACTATTATTAACCTTATCCTTGTTGTTTTTAGAAAATAATGGCTCAGTCTGTAATCCCACACCTTGGGAGGCTGAGTTGAGTGAATTGCCTGAGCCTGCGGGTTCGAGGCCCGCCTGGGCAACTTGGTGAGACCTCATCTCTACAATAAATCAAAAAATTAGTCAGGTGTGGTAGCGCGTGCCTGTAGTTCCAGCTATTTGGAAGGCTGAGGTGGAAGGATCGCTGGAGCCCAGCAGGTCAAGGCTGCAGTGACCAGGAGTGTGCCACTGCACTCCAGTCTGGGCGACAGAGTGAAACTCCGACTCAAAAAAAAAAAAAGAAAAGCATAGCTTTGCTAGAGGAGACTTTGGAGTTATAATGCTGTGCTAACCTCCTGTTTTAGTTATAGCACATAGTATCAAGACCTCTGAAAATTTTCAATTGGACAGAAAAAAAATGACGATTTAGAAGACAAGGACTTACTACTCGTGAATACTAAGTGCTACTGAGAAGGAAACATCTCAAACAACAAAACTACTCCTTTGGTGTACCAGATCTCATATGCAAGGACTCATAGACATGTTTCTGCTATTCCTAACTTATAATCTTGGCAATTCAACTAACCTTTCAATGCCTCAATTTCTCTAATTGTAAAACGCAGAATGCAGATAAAACTCTATTTCGGCTGTATAAAGATGGCCAGAAGAATTTTGTGTAAAACTTCATCAGATAATGTGAACCTACTCTGAGCTACACCAAGTCAAAAATCTTGTGCAAACCTAGACACCCAGTAAACAGTAAGTATTAGTGTAAATTATGCTTTAAAATGTCACTTATTACACACAATGTTTATGTTTTATTGACTTGGAAAATAATAGCAAAATGTTCAGTGTTGATATAATAACAAGAGAAGTGGGGAGCAGAAGTAAAAGAGAAAGGAAAGAAAAGTAAGTGGGCTCTAAGTAGATTACTAACATCATAAAAATTAACTATCCATGGCTCCCTTTGCAGAAATGTAGGTTCCAAAAGGTTAGCAGATTTGCTGAAGACAAACAAAGCATCTAACTTAAGAATGAGAAACTAGAGGGTAGAATTTGAGGTTTCCATTCTTTGTGCATGAAGTTGTCATCAAGAATGGACAAAGGGGCTGAGCTTGGTGGCTCAGCCTGTAATCCCAGCACTTTGGGAGGCCAAGGCGAATGGATTGCCTGAGCCCGTGGATTCGAGATCAGCCGGGGCAACTTGGTGAGACCTCATCTCTACAATAAATAAAAAATTAGCTGGGCGCGGTAGTACGCACATGCAGTTCCAGCTACTTGGAAAGTTGAGGAGGGAGGACCGCCTGAGCCCAGCAGGTCCAAGTTGCGGTGGCTGGGAGCATGCCACTGCACTCTAATCTGAGCAACAGAGTGAGACTTCAACACACACACACACACACACACACACACACACACACACACGAATGGACAAAATAAGACTGTTTGACATGAAAACATTTGGGTGTGTGCCTTGACAAATGCTTTACATTAAATCAAGTACAACCATTGGCAGACTTTCCATAGACAAGGCAACAGATGACAGACAGACTCTGGAGGCAATTAAAATAGCAATTTACTAGGTATGGAATACTAGAACATGAAGTGGGAACAACTGTGATATTGCTTCTAAAGAGTTTGGCCTACCTTTTTCTTCACTAATTGCTCATATTTCAGAAGAAAAGAGAGAGAAAGCCAAAGTACTTGAATCCACTGAATCAGCAAGCTTCATTTCAAATAGCCTTTTCCAACCACTAGAGAAGACATCTTTTTTGTGTTGGGAGGGTTACCATTCCCACAGAGATAATCAACTGATAGAAAGATTAAGCAGTCCCCATTTCAAAAATATTTCCCCTAGATTTTTTAAGGGTTTTAAAACATCTACTGTTTATTCAACTTTGCAAGGATCTTTTAAAGAAAACATTCAGAATAAGACAGAGTTGTTCTGAAACATATATTGATTGAACAAATACTATAACAAATGTCTAACTGATGAAATGAAAATAAATTAATTAATGAGAGAATAAAATATCTTGTGGCCAGAATGAAGATAATAAGACAAAATATTAATTGTCCTAAGATCCATTATATTTTTTTCTTGTACACATAGCCAAGAAGCTAGATGATACATTTCCCTGTCTCCTCAGTCACAGCCTATGTGACTATGTGACCAAGTTTGTGCCAACTTCTGTGACATGCATCACTTCTGGGTTATTTTTAACTAACTTAAAGACAACCTGCCACCACTCCTACTTAACACAGTACTGGAAGTTCTAGCCAGAGCAATCAGACAAGAGAAAGAAATAAAAGGTTTCCAAATAGGAAAAAATTAAATTATCTCTCTTCACAGATAATATGATTTTATACCTAGAAAACCCAAAAGATTACACACACACACACACACACACACACACACACAATCTTAGCACTGATAAACCACTTCAATAAAGTCTCAGGATATAAAATCAATGCTCAAGACTCAGTTGCATTTTTATACACCAATAACAAACAGGTTGAAAACCAAATAAAAAACACAATCCCATTCACAATAGCGCCCCCCCACCCACAAAGTCCAAAAAACTCAGAATCTATCTAACCAAAGATGTAAACGATCTCTACAATGAGAACTACAAAACACTACTGAAAAAAAAATCAAAGATGATACAAACAAATGGAAAAATACCTTGTACTCACAGATTGGAAGAATCAATTTCATTAAAATATCCATACTTCCTAAAGCAATCTACAGATTCAAAGCAATCCCTACCAAACTACCATTATTATTTTCTCACAGATCTAGAAAAGACAATAGTTAAATTCATATGGAAGCAAAAAAGAGCCCAAATAGCCAAAGCAATCCTAAACAAAAAGAACAAAGCTGGAGGCATCACATCACCAGTCTTCAAACTTTACTATTAGGCCACAGTAAACATAACAGCATGGTGCTGTTACAAAAATAGACACATAGACCAAAAGAATAGAATAGGGAAGCCAGAAATAAAACCACTGGCCTAAAACCAATTCATATATAACAAAATCAACAAAAACAAACATTGGAGAAAGGACACCCTATTCCACAAGTGGTATTGGGAAAACTGGCTAACCACATGCACAAGAATGAAGACGAATCCCTGCCTATCAACACACACAAAAATTAACTCAAAATAGGCTACAGACTTAAATGTAAGACCCAAAACTATAAAAATCCTGGAAGAAAACCTAAAAAACACTCTCCTGGACATTAACCTGTGCAATGAATTTATGACCAAGTCCTAAAAAGCAAATGCAGCAAAAACTAAAATTGACAACTGGGACCTTATCAAGTTAAAAAGCTTTGCACAGCAAAAGAAACCATCAATAAAGTAAAGAAACAACCCACAGAATGGGAGAAAATATTTACAAACTATGCACCCAACAAAGATCTAATATCCAGAATCTATAAGAAACTCAAATGTAATGACAGGAAAAAAAAATAATAACCTCATTAAAAAGCAGGCAAAAGACATGAGCAGACTCCTCTCAAAGGAAGACATACAAGTGGCCAACAAGCCTATGAAAAAATGTTCAAGCCAGGCTCGGTGGCTCAGCCTGTAATCCCGCGCCTTTGGGAGGCTGAGATGAGCGGATTGCCTGAGCCCGCGGGTTCAAGACCCGCCTGGGCAGTGAGACCTCATCTCTACAATAAAAAAAAAACCAGCCGGGCGTGGTAGCGCATGCTTGTAATTCCGGCCACTTGGAAGGCTGAGGCGGAAGGATCCCCGGAGCCCAGCAGGCGAGGCTGCGGTGGCCGGGAGCGGCCACTGCACTCCAGTCTGGGTGACCAAGTGAGACTCCAACTCAAAAAAAAAAAAATGTTCAATATGCACTAACCATCAGAGAAATGCAAATCAAAATCACAATGTGTTACCATCTCACATCAGATTGGCTATTATTAAAAAGTTAAAACAACAACAACAACAGATATTGGTGAGGTTGCAGTGAAAAGGGAATGCTCATACACAGTTTGTGGGAATGTAAGCTGTGGAAAGCAGTTTAGAGATTGTTCAAAAAGTTAAAAAGAGATTTATCACTTGAGTTGGCAATCCCACTACCAGGTATATACCCAAAGAAAAATAAATTATTCTACCAAAAAGATGCCTGCACTGATATATTTATCACAGCACTATTCACAATAGCAAAAGCATGTAACCAACCCAAATGTTCATTAGCAGTAGACTGAGCAAATAAAATGTGGTACATATACACTATGGACTACTACATAACCATAGAAAAGAATGAAATCATGTTCTTTGCAGCAACGTGAATGTAGCTAGAGGCCATCATTCTAAGTGATTTATCACAGAAATGGAAAACTGAATACCACATGGTCTCACTTATAACCACTGGGCACTTGTGGGTATGAGGATGGGAATAACAAACACCGGGCACTATTAAAGTTGGGGCAGGAAGGGAGAGAGATAAAGGTTGAAAAACCACCCATGAGGTATCATGCTTACCACCTAGGGTGGAGGGCTCAATAGAAACCCAAATCTCCCCATCATGTAATATACATATATAACAAACTTGCACGTGCACCTTTAGAATCTAAAATAGAAAAAAAAAGAATTTAATAAAAAACAAATTGCTTTCTTTTTTTTTTAACTTTTCCTTTTCCCATGGGCTGGAGTTTTTACATGACAAGGACTCTGCTTCAACTGTGCAGATGAGGACCAAGTGCTAGGGGTTGGCAGAGTTATAATTAAAATAACTTGGATCTCTGATTTTCTTCATGAAGCAGAGCTGCCTAGCCAACTTAGATCAACTATGAAGACTGTATAAGAGGGGAATCAATTAATATTTTATTTAGCTCACTGTGTTCTGGGGATCAATTAGTACAATAAGCAGTAGTATCAGTGAACACATGGAAGGAGTCAAGAAGCATTGATGACAGCCTTGATCTTTTTTATAAGTAAGCACCTTTCTAATGTTCAAGGGAGATCTTTTTTTTTTAATATATATTTTTTATTTTAAAATTGTGGGGTACAGTTAAGGGTAGGTATACAAATATTCATTATGCAGTTACCCTTGTTAATGAGGTATGCACCCTTTCCCCAGACAGATATTGACTACTGTTAATCCCACCTCCCTTCCCCTCCCTACCCCCTCCTCATAGTTTCCTGCCACTGCCAATTCTTTTCTAATAGTATTACAGTAGTTGTTCAAGGTCCACTTATGAGTGAGAACATGTGATACTCAGATCTTTGTTTCTGTGAGAGATCACTCAGTATTATAAACTCTAATTCCATCCAGGTTGCTGCGAAATTCATGATTTTGTTCTTTTTTATGGCTGCATAATAGTCCATTGTGTGTATGTACCACATTTTTTAAATCCAGTCCTCTTTTGATGGGCAACATGTTTGGTTCCATGATCTTGCTATTGTGTTAAGGGAGATCTTAAAACAATTCATTGCTTCAAGTATTTTAAAGCTTTGTTAAATAGAAGGGTGGGGGCATAAGACATTTTGAAGCATTCATAGTGTTTTTGTAAGATACTTTTTGTAGAGAATAAAATAAAAGTTCAAGATTTGAACCAAGAGAACTGGAAAAGTAATTTTACCAAATTGGGAAAGTTGGGAAAGGAAGGCAGTCAGTTTATGGAACAAAGTAATATGTGTAGTTTTCCACTGGGAAACTGCTCTTCCCTAATCCTATGTAATCGTGGCCTGCCAGTCATCCTCTGTCTATCATTATTTGTTTACAAAGTAGGCAACTAGAGTTTCTCCCCAACACTTCTTACCTACAGGTACTAAGACCAAAGGTTCCTTAATCTTCTAAGATGGAAAGCTACATGGACCCCATAAGACTTAAGTTGATCATAATTCCCACTACATGGAGAAAGCCTGCCTAAAAGTCAAATGAACATAGAGGAAAGCAGAACAAAGAGATAAAGACATTTCTGCTGATGTTATCTGAGCATCTAGATTCATTCATACCTGACCCATTCTACCATTGACCTTATCAAGTATGTCAATAAAAACAATTTTTTGCTTAAAGGATTTTTTTTGCTTGAAGATAGGTTTCTGTAACTAGAAGAAACCTGATTAATATGTACATATATACAAAATATTATACATAATAGTCATATATGAAACATGTTATTGAAATTTGGAAAACCCAAACAGTTTATTAAAATATACTCTGGAGCTGCCACTATACCAACTTGCTGTATTTTAACTACTCCCCTGAGTTCCTACCACCCAAGACCTAAGGATGAACTAAGACAAGATGAACAAAAGCAAGAGCCACTTTAATTCCTGCTCCAGTTGGTGGTCTGCCTCTTTAGACAGGTAGATGGCTCTTCCTATATCCTTTTTATTACTCTTAAAGCCATGAATATATCCTTACTATTAACACAGCATATACTATTCTCTACTTTATATTTATATCTGTACATAAGGTAAGCCCCATTTAGCCTCAGGGGATACGTTCCAAGACCCTCTGTGGGTACTTGAAATTACAGATAGTACCAAACCCTAGATATATTATTTTTGCCCTATACAAACATAATTATGATAAAGTTTAATTTATAAATAAGGCACAATAAGAGATTAACTATAATAACAAATAAAGTAGAACAACTATAACAATATACTGTAATAAATGTTATCTGTACAATGTACTGTAATAAAAAAATCATAATGTACTTAGCCTCCATCTTGTGATGATCTGAGCTGTTAAAATGCTACATGATGAGGTGAAGTGTGGTGAATGACATAAGAGTTGTGATATATGTAGTGTTAGATTATTGTTGGCTTGATGACACATTAGAAGAAGAATCATCTGCTTCTGGTGACGATGTCTAGGGCTGGATGTCAGGAGCACATGATGTTGGTAACTAATGGGCAGGTAGTGTATAAAGCATGTATACGCAGGACAAAGGAATGATTCATGTTCCTGGCGGAATGGAGTGGGAAGTGTGAGATTTCATCACATTGCTCAGAAGGACACACAATTTAAAACTTATGAATTGTTTATTTCTGGAATTTTCCATTTAATATTTTTGTACTGATTGACTGTAACTGAAAACATGAAAAGCAAAACTATGGATAAGAAGGGACTACTGTAATGCCTTCTCCCTGACTAAATCATTAAGACCCTCAAGGAAAAAGGCTTTCATACTTGTTTGTGTCCCCTGAAC
The DNA here is from genome assembly GCA_027257055.1 of Cephalopachus bancanus. NCBI lineage: Eukaryota > Metazoa > Chordata > Mammalia > Primates > Tarsiidae > Cephalopachus > Cephalopachus bancanus. The sequence continues at coordinate 6,410,394 of JAPVLO010000035.1, forward strand.
TCAAAGTGGAAGACATGCTGTTTCAAGAGTGTTTTCTTGGGAATTTTTTGAGTTGTTATGCGCAGTATTAATTGTCACATGAAGTATTAAATACAGATTACTTCAATGATGTATGACGACTCTGGAGTTTCATTAGAGGCAGCAACTGCAAAATAATTACTAAAACAGATTCTGGGTGAAAAATAGTTTGCTGTATTGGATTTGGGCTCAAGCTTACAATTCACCAGACTCGACTTCTTTTGACTAAGCATACTCCCTAGTTAAATATTCTGAGAAATTGTTCATTTATTTACTTCTGTGCCATAAAGCTAGAATAGCTTTGGAGATTAGAACATTCTGGTGAATGACTTACAACAAACCTGAAATACCTTCATGTCCCACTCTTATTGCTAAAACCTATTCTGAAATGTTAATGTTCTACCTAAGCAAAGATAGAATACAATTTAATGTTTATTTGATACTATATATTGTATATTTTAGTGCCTTAAGGTCATTTGAAATATGAATTCTTTTTTTATGTTTAGATATAGAAAGTACAGAATGTGGTCCCAGGATATATGCCAAAATAATTTATTTTATTTTATTTTAAAGATGTGGGGTACAATTCAGGATTAGGTACATAAGTGGTCATCGTACAGATAAAGTTTGGGCCTCTTTTTAGTCCCTATTTCACCTGGTTTTAGATCAGGTACCCTTACTGATGTTATGTACCCCACCACTTCCCCGCTACTGCCAATCTCTTTTTTATAGTATTATGGTAAATGTTCAGGGTCCGCTTTTGAGTGAGAACATGTGGTACTCTGTTCTTTGTTACTGTGATAACTAAATTCCTTATGAGTTGTTACCTTTGAGCTTCTTCTTCTCACCTGGAAACTAAGTGCAATGGGAAAAATATCAAATCAGTTGAAGGATTTGCAGTTCTACTACACTACATGTAGATTGAGTGAAAGGTCATGAGTGAGATTATCTTTTATATACTAATCTAACTGCAGTGTTTTGTAACCCCCTAAGCCAGTTGACACATTAAGAGACACACATGCTACCATGGTTCACACAAATTTTCCAAGGTACAAGGAACAATGGAATTCCCACTAGACTTAGTTTGTTCAACATCTATATTTGTTAGAACAGGAAAAAAAGCAGACCTACAAGTATATATTTACATTCCATTAAAAAAGAGACTTGGAAAATGATACCACAAATAAAATATAAGCGATCTCAGTCACAGAATTTTGGAAGCTGGAAAACAGATAACTTAGCAGAACCAGGAAGTTAAGTCCTAAGCCGTCAGTGAAGAAAGCTAAAGAAGCAGTTCATTTCTCATCGTAGAACCCATAAAGATTCAGGAATTGTTGGCATTAAGTGACTCTAGAGGCATAAAGGTAGGGTTAAAATCAGGATGGTCAGTTCCAAGTCTGTTTATGAAACAGCCTCCGAGAAGCTAGCCTTCCTCCCCCTCTTGGAAGAAGACTGGAGTTTATTTTCTGGAGAAAGTGAAATAGAGGGTCTTGGCTGGGAGACTCCAGACCCAATTGACATTGGGTATCCTAACCAGAAAAATAACAGGATGTGTAAACGATTGCATACTAAATTTTGTGACAACATTCCATCCTCCCCTCCCCCTGGTCACCCCCCCCCCCCCCGCCTTGCTCCCCAGCCTTTGGCCCACTTGGATTCCTTACTATTGGCAGCCTGGCATATACTCTCCAGGTCAAAGATTTTAAGAGTTTTCTCCAAGGAATCTGACCAGCTATTTCAAGATAATGACACTGGAAGCTCTGTAACTAAACAGTTCACCCATGCACAAAAAGCTTTTAATCAGCTTTTCGAGGTTCTACTCTTACCTGTAATCAGCAAACATTTAGAGAACAATTCTAACATAGAATGAAATCAAAATAAATAAGAAAGAAATCAAGATAAAACAGAGAGGAAACAAAGAATGTATTTTTATAAAAAGGGAAATCTGAAAAATCACATATGAGCTGTAATTGCTATTCAGATAATTTAAAAACAAATATTGCAGCCAGTGAATAAGAACAGGAATGTGTGTGTGTGTGTGTGTGTGTGTGTGTGTGTACATCCATACAGCTGTACACATATATATCCAGAAACAATAACAAATAAAAACCCTTTGGAAATTTAAATGGTAGTAGAAAGAATCAGAAGATAGAGTTGAGAAAATCGCCTCAAAAAGTAGGGCAATATGACATAGTATGAAAATAAGAGAGAAAACACAAGATTTCAGGAAGAGTCCAGATGGTCTAAAATCTGATTAACAGGTGTTCCTGAAGGAGAAAAAAGAAAAAATGAGAGGGGGGAATCATCAAAGAAATAATTCAAGAAAATTTTCCAAAACTGAACAACATAATCTTTCAGACTGAAATGGCTCATTAAAAGATGATAGAAGCAAAAAAGACCCACACTGAATCAGACACCTCTTATGTATCACATCAGATCCTCCTGGTCTCCCTTGTTTCTTATTTCAGTCACTGTAACAGTAACCAGATCTGCCAGGCTCTGCCAAGCCTTGCATATGTCTCACCTCCTGCAAACACTTCATGCCTTTTGACTCTGGCACTGAGGCTTTTGTGTAGACACAGATTAGTGGGATGCCCCAGAGTCATATTTTATACTCATGTGTCCACCCTGAAGTTCAGGGCATTTGACCAGGGGAAAGTGGAAGCTGGTAGATAAAGTTATTTCACCTTTTACACTTCAGATGAATGATCCTCAGATGCATTCTATCCTAGAGAAGAGTTCTACAATATCAGATCATTAGTAATTCATCTTCATATTGGCTCTACTTCCGCCCTGCTTCACTCCTGTTGACCCTTACTCTTGATTTCTGAATTTGTATTTCCAATAAAGTAACAAAAGTAAGTTTTGCATCAAGTTTACTTTTTGGGAAACCAGTATTAGCACATATAAAAATATATTATCATGAAATTTCAGAACATCAAGAATTTTTTTTAATCTTAAAAGTTTCTGGAAGGAAAAAAAATAGGTCACATACAAAGAATCAAGTATCACAACAACCATACGGGAAAGCCAAGATAAAATGAGAAAAAGCTTTCCAATTCCTGAGGAGAAAAATAAATTCAAACCTTATATCTATGACTAGAAGTAGAAAAGGCCTTTGATAAAATTTAACACTAAATTGTTTTTAAAACACTTAGAAAACAAAGAGAAAAATGTATTTAATAAAATAAAAAGTATTTACAAAAACATAACCAAGCTATTAATAACATATGCAGGTAAAATAAAGGCATACAACTTTATAAACAGCAAACAAATACAAACGTAACAAAACAAAATAAAATGACTTCTTATGAATTCTTTCTTATTTAGTTACCAGAGAATTTATTCCACCAAAAATGAAGTGGTAAATCAAGAACAAAGACAACATGGTATATAGGGAAAAGGGACTCTAATCCAAGAGACAGGTAAAGGTAATCCTTAGGATGATGGTAAAGGAAGATGCCACAAAAATGTTGCACCAAAGCTCAGGTGACAAGAACAGATTAAAGCAGGTCAAAAGATTCTAGAAACTTCTTCAGTAATATAATATAGAATACTTGAAGTGTTTGAAAATAATAAAGGAAAAAATAAACAACTAGAAGAGATTTGGAAATGAACTATCCTAGATCTAGAAAACTAAGCAGATAAAAAAGTAGTTATTGATTCCAGGGAAATTAAAAATTGCATACAATATTTTGTGTGCCAAAATAATTTTGTGTGCCAAAATATACTACACAGCCTAGCTATGAAAAATAGTAACATACTATAATAATGTAAACACTGAATATTTATCCAACCAAAATAAGGTTGTAATAACATTGGGGAGGTAGGGAAATGGAATAGTAGTATGTATTGGTAAGTATATTGCCTTGTGGAAAGTCAATATTTGAAAGCTAAAGACTCAAGAAATAGCAACATAAACAAAATGGAGGTAAATGTGAAAAGAGTCAACAGAAAAATTTTAAAGTGGTTGCCTTTGGGAGTGAATGATAGGGTCAAAAACAAGGGAATGCCATTGTATTGTTTTGATTTATTTTTTATAACAACTTTGTAAAACTATTCTACTCTTTAAATTACATGCATGTGTAACTCTGGATAAAAATTAAAATTAGTACTGATGCTTCTGGCCAAATAAAGTTTGGTCTTACTAAACTTTAATAATCAAGAAGAAAATTGTACAAAATATATAAAACAACATTTTCAGAGAGTCAAGACCAATAGGCAGAAGAGGACTGTAATGTCTGAGAGATAGGAAACATATTAGGTGAGACCTGTGAGTGCCTAGGAGTTCTGTCTGGGGGTAATTCCCAAAATTCAGTGCAGAAACAGGGAACACAAAAGGACACCAACAGTCTCACTGCATTGAAGAGGGAGAGTTCAGAGTTCAAGGAAGCTGAGAAAAAGTATGCAAAGAAGAGTAATAAGAAAAAGTACTATATTTAGGAATCTCCTTTATTTTTTGGACAAATATCAATCTGCACTGGCTTTGAATGAAATTTTACAAGTCTATGCAAAAAAAGAAAAAAAACACTCGTGTTGGGGAGAATAATTCCCAGGGAGCTGTAAGAAGAACAATCCCAGAGTTCACACATAATTCATACTATTTTGAGTTTACATGAGCCAAAGTGAAAAGTCCCTGTTAAATAGAGGGAGCAGGGATGAGGAAGCGGGACTGACAGTAGTGGGAATCTGCCTGGGGCAGGCATGACACACCTCATCAACAAGGGTAACTGCATAATAAACATTTGTATACGTAACCCTGAATTGTACCCACATCTTTAGAATTAAAAAAATTAAAAGTTAAAAAAAAATAGAGAGGGCATTCAGTAGAGACCATGGATGTACCAACCCTTAGTAGTAGTATTTAACTAGCCATTGAGTTAAAGCCTACTATAGACATTCCCTAATAATAGTTTTAAAAAATCAACTTTGAAAGATTCTAAAATTGATCTGCCTGTAACTTAAACGATTGCCAGAATAAAGCCCAACAAGCACCTTTTTAAAGGAATACACAAAATCCAGCACTCAGCCTAAAACTTAGTGTTCAGAATCCGATAAAAAGTTAGTTACTACACATGTATAAAAAAGAGGACATATAACAAATAAACAGGAGAAATATCAGTCTATTGTAACAAATCTAGAAATTACAGAGATGTGGTTAGCAGGTAGAAACTTTAAGACATCTATAATCATTATGCTTTAGAATTAAGGAATAAATAAGAGGAGAATGGAAGATTGCATATATGTGTACACATGCATACATACACACACACACACACACATATATATAACTTCTACAGATGAAAAATAAAACATCTGAAATAAAAACAGCTGGATAAGATTAACAGCAGATTAGAAACTGTGATCAAAAGAGTGGCCTTTAAAACAATGCAATATATGTAAACTCTTCAATATGAAGAATAGATATGAAGAAGACTTAAAGAAGGAGGAGAAGGAGGAAGAAGAGAAAGAAGGAAAATGAAGAGATGACAATCCTCATTGACACGTGGAACATCAAGGTGTCTAACATAACATACATGTAATTAGAATCCCAGGAAGAGAGGAAAAAGGGAAGAAAAACTAGGTAAAATTATTCTTGCCAAATTTCTCCAAATTTGGAAAAAACTATAAACTAAGACTCATGAAGCATGATGAGCTCCAAACAGATCAATCATAAGGAAAACCTCAGCATATCATAATTGAATTGTTTAAAACGAGTGCTAAAAAAGAAAATATTAAGTCAGCCAGTGGGGAAAAGTTCACTAATATGATAATTACTTCCTTTATTTCTCTCATTAATATGAGAATTACAGCAAATTTTTCATCAAGAACTATGAAAGCCAGAAGACACTATAACAATATACTTAAGTGCTAGAGAAAAATGTTAATCTAGACTTCTATTCCCAAAGAAAATATCTTTCAAAAATGTATTGAAAAGTATACCAATACAATAAAAAGAAATCGTGGCAAAATATGTGTTGCAAATAATAAAAAGATAACTGGAGAGGCTAAATTGAAGCCAAAGTAGATTTCAAGACAAGAATTATTACAATAGATAAAGAGTTTCATTTCATAATAATAAAAGGGTCAATTCTTCAATAAAATAAAATAGTTCTAAATGTGTATACACATGATAAAAAAAGCTTCAAAATAGATAAAATAAAAACTGAAAGAACTAAAAGAAGAATCAGGTTTGACCCTTACAAAAACAGGTTTTTGTTTTGTTTTGTTTTGTTTTGTTTTGAGTTGGAGTCTCACTCTGTCGCCCAGACTGGAGTGCAGTGGCCGCTCCCGGCCACCGCAGCCTCGACCTGCTGGGCTCCAACAATCCTTCCACCTCAGCCTTCCGAGTAGCCAGAATGACAGGCACCCGCTACCACGCCCGGCTAATTTTTTTATTTTATTGTAGAGATGAGGTCTCGGGTTTACTTATACATGAATCTTCTTCTCCCCTGCCAGTCTGAGACAGTAACATCAACCTCTCCTCCTCCTCTCCCTCAGCCTACTCAATGTAAAATGTAAAAATGACAAGGATGAAGGCCTTTATGATGATCCACTTCCATTTAATAAATAGTAAATATTTTTTTGAAAGAAAAGTCAGAGGAAGGTGGGGAAGATGGCGGCCGAGCTAGTTGGACTTTGCAAGTCCCGGTGTGAGTGTGTATGGAAAATTTTGTGTATGTGCTGGTGAGCGAGTGGGTGTGTGAGTGGCTGACTGAGTGAGGACTAGGGAGCTAGCGGTCAGGGCTCTCCTGTTGCTGCACTGGTGCCACAGTGTCTGGGCTTGGACCCTATCGATTTCCCGGATGCAGAAGCTAAGCGCCATTTTCCCTTTCTTTTCTTTCTTTCTTTTTTTTTAATCAACAAACCCTCCCTGGCAAAAAAAACGCTGGGAGAGACTGCCTAAGTGAGGCTCGTGAGTGGGTGGCCAGGCCCCTTGTGCAAAAGCAGGTGCTGCAGCATCTCTACTTCGTCCCTGGCTCTTCCTGGGTTGCAGAAGTGGAGCACCATTGTTTTTTCAAAATGGACAGAAGTTTTCCTTTGGAAAAGCGGCAGGGAGATGCTATTGCCCAAGGCACTCTCTCACCATTGAAGTAGAAGAGAGACTGCTCCTGGCTTTGCCTCATCACTTCAGCACCTTGCAGGGTGCTGGAAGGGGCTGGATACGAGTCCAGGGGCAAGTTCCCACAGAAGAGGACAAGAGAGGCATCCCACCACCATATTGAAGGCAGGGCAAGAAAGCTTTGTGACTTGCTCATTAGGGGACCAACAGATCTAATCTCTATGACTGACAGATCAACTACTCAGGGCTTGATCATGGCCCAAAGGGATATCCTGAGAGCACAAACTTCAGAGCGACCTGACAAGTACTGAGTTCCCAGGCGCCCTATACCCTACCCTAATCCAACTGTGGGACAAAGGGTGTGGCCAGAAAAGGAGGAGGAAGAACTCCAAAGACATCAGTGGTGAGTCTGGGGCTGATCCAAACCCCCTCCTTCCCAGCAATCCTCTGAACACCAGACCCATACAGCTGGGCCACAACTGAGAGAGACAAACCCAGGCAGAGCCTGGACATCAGTCGAAATAGGAGAGCTCCATTCCAGGGTAGGCTTGGCTGTGGCACCCAGTGAGAGTACATACCTGGGGAAGAGACAGTCCCGTACCTCCCCACCAGAGATCGCCCTGACCATTTGAGAGTGGAAGGGGAGGACTGCAGCCCCACCCACCTCCACTGCCCCTCCTGCTTCATTCCCTGAGGAGAGAGTGAAAGAGGTGGCTCTGCAGGAGAAACCTAATTAGAGGAACAATTAAAGAGCCTGCCACAAGAGGGCAGGTTTTTTTGTTTGTTTTTGTTTTTTTAATTTTCAATTATATTTTAATTTTAAAAATTTTGTTTTTACTGTTTGTTTGTTAGTTCATCTATTTTAAAAATATTTTTCCTTTGTGCATGAATGTGTATGTGAGGGTTTGATCTGCATCCCCCCCAAATTTTTTTTTTCTTTTCTTTTTCTGTTTCTTTCTTCTTTTGTCATTTTCTGTTTTTGTGTGTATGTGAGTGATTAAGTGTTCATCTTTTGATTTTGTTGTGGTTGTTGGTTTTTGTTCTTTTGTTCTTCTAGGTCTTTTCTATATTCATTTTTTATAGATTAAGGGGAATGTCAATGAATGTGTGAGGGTTTGACCTGAATTCTTTTCCCCCCCCTTTAGTCTTGTTGTTTTTCTTCTCTATTCACTTTGTACTTTGTACTTTGCATGTGTGTGTGTGTTTAGTTTTCTTGGGGGTCTTTTTGTTACTGATTGTGTTGTTTTGCTTTGTTGTTATTCCAGTTTGTTATGTAGTGTGTCTGTATGTGTTCAATTGCTTTTGCATTGGTTTCTGCTTTGCATCAACATATAGAGTGGTAGTGGGGAGTGGGTCTCAAGGAACACATACCACAGTAAGTGAACATTTTAATTTGCAAGAGATGTCTGATTCCTACAAGAGACAGCAAAGCTTCCCATCCACCAGCCTATTTCATAATAGAACAAATCTAGAGCCTGAATCAGGGAAGAACAGAAGTCTGAGCAAACGTCAGAAGGGAAAGCCTCTCCCACTGACACTGAATAATAGAACTAAAGAGAAAAACAAGAAATCTGTCACAAATGAGGAAAAAAACTAAAGGAAGACCTCAGGCAATTTCAAGTGTACCAAAGACAAAACTCCTGAAAAATCAGACCTTGGTGCCCAAACAATGGAAGTCACCAAAGACTGTCCTCAAATTACAACAAGAATTAGGGAATGGTTGGAAAGAGTGAATAAGACTCAAGAAAGACAAGATGCAACACTGAAAGAACATGTAACAGAGATTTTGGCAATAAAAAATTTCATCCAGGAAATAAATAACAAGATGACAAGCATGGAAAGCAAAATTAATCTAGCTGAAGAAAGAATCTCAGAACTTGAAGACCAGAACATGGAATCAACCCAATCTGTAAAAAACATAGAAAGAAGACTCAGAAAGAAAGAACAAAGCCTATAAGAGATGTGTGATTATATAAAGAGGTTGAACCTATGCCTGATTGGTATCCCAGAAGAAGAAAGGGAAATGGAGAACAACTTGGAGTAAGTATTTCAGGAAGTAATCCACAAAAACTTTCCCCATCTCACCAGATATGTGACCAGCCAAGCACAAGAGATACAGAGAACCCCCAAAAGATATCAAATGAGAAGACCAACCCCTGGACACATAGTAATTCACCTACACAGAGTAGGTACAAAAGAAAAATCCAAAGGCAACAAGAGAGAGAGGTCAGACTACCTACTGGGGAAAACCAATCAGAATTGCAGCAGACCTATAGGTAGAAACACTATAAGCAAGAAGGGACTGGAGCCCTATATTTAAAGTCCTCAAAGACAAACAATCTAAACCAAGAATTTCCTATCCAGCCAAGCTCAGCTTCATCAGTGAGGGAGAATTAAAATCCTTCCCAGATATCCAATCCCTAAGAGATCATGCAGCTTCCAGACCAGCTCTACAGGAGACACTTAAAAAGGTATTAAGCACAGAAGAAAGAAGGAAAAGATTGACCACACACTTCCCAAAAGAACTGCAGAGCACAGAATCAACAGAGAATACAACGCAACAAGAAACTTGAAAACACACACATACATTAACTCCAAAGCCAAAAGAAAACAAGCAAACAAAGGAAAAATTTATAAGAACCTCATGATAGGGTAAACAATCATATTTCAATAATCAGACTGAAAAAGAATGGACTAAATGCACCACTGAAAAGACACAGAATAGTGAACTGGATAAGAAACCATGACCCAATTATTTGCTGCATCCAGAAGACTCATCTCACTACAAGGGACACACACAGACTCAAAGTTAAAGGATGGAAAATGAGTTTTCAGGCAAATGGATCACAAAAGAAGGCAGGAGTTGCAATCTTAATATCAGACAAAACAACCTTTAAGCTATCAAAAATTTTAAAAGATGCAAAAGGATAAAAGGTTGCATAATGATGCATAATGATAAAAGGTTCAATCCATGAACAAGAAATATCCATCCTAAAAATATATATATGCGCCCAACACAGGAGCATCAGCATTTATAAAACAACTACTAAGTAAACTAAAAAAAGATATTGACTCTAACACTATTATAGCAGGGGACTTGAATACCCCACTGACAGCCCTAGATAGATCATCGAGGCAAAATATCAACAAGGAGATCCACAACCTAAACTTGACACTTTGCCAAATGGACTTAATAGATACCTACAGATTATTCCACCCAACAACCACAGAATATACATTCTACTCATAATTACATGGAACATACTCCAAGATCGATCACATCCTTGGCCTTGAATCAAGCATAAGCAAATTCCATAAGGTTAAAATGTTGCCATGCACATTCCCAGACCACAGTGGAATAAAAATAAATATCAGCACCACCAACATTTCCCCAAAGCCCACAAAGACATGGACACTAAATAGCATGATACTAAAAACTACTGGGTCAACACTGAAATCAAAGCAAAAATTGAAAGATTCCTGAAAACAAATGAAAATGAAGAAACATCTTACCAAAACCTCTGGGATGCCCTGAAAACAGTTATCAGAGGGGAATTTATATCTCTACAAGCACACATCAAGAAAATGGAAAGATCAGAAGTTGAGAACCTAACAAATTACCTAAGGGAGTTGGAAAGAGAAGACCACCAAAACCCCAACTTGAGCAGAAGGATCCAAATCACAAAAATAAGAGCCCAAAGACAGGACACAGAAGACAAAAATATCATAGAAAACATCAACAAAACAAAAAGCTTGTTCTTTGAAGGAATTAACAAGATTGATGGGCCTTTAGCCAGAATGACCAAGAAAAAGAGAGGAAAAGCCCAAATAAACACAATCAGAAATACAAAAGATCAAGTCACAACTCACCCCAAAGAAATATAAAAGATTATCAGAGATTGCTATGTACATCTGTATGGAAACAAACTTGATAACCTAAATGAAGTGGAGGACTTTCTGACATCACACAACTTCCCCAGGTTGAAACAAGAAGACATTGAGACACTAAGTAGACCAATAACAACCCAGGAAATTGACTCTGTCATAAGAAAACTGCCTACCAAAAAAAGCCCAAGACTGGATGGCTTTCCAGCAGAATTCTACAAAACGTACAAGGAGGAGCTGATACCAATCCACTAAAAATATTCCAGGCAATTGAGAAAGATGAAATTCTCCCCAAATCATCTTACGAATCTAACATCACACTGATATCCAAACCAGGAAAAGATCCGACAAAAAAAGAGAACTACAGGCCAATATCGCTTATGAACATAGATGCAAAAATCCTCAGCAAGATTCTAGCAAATGGAATCCAAAAACACATCTCAAAAATCATCCACCATGACCAAGTAGGCTTCATCCCCAGGATGCAGGAATGGTTCAGCATTCATAAGACCATAAATATCATTAAATACATCACCAGATGTAAAAGCAAGAACCACATTATTATCTCATTAGATGCAGAAAAAGCTTTTGATAAAATCCAGCATTCCTTCTTGATAAAAACCCTCAAACACCTAGGTATGGAAGGAACATACCTCAAAATAGTAAGTGCCGTCTACAGTAACCTACAGCTAACATATTGCTAAATGGATAGTAGCTGGAAACATTTCCCCTGAAAACTGGAACAAGACAAGGTTGTCCACTCTCACCCCTCTTATTCAACATTGTGTTGGAAGTCCTAGCTCAGGCAATTAGACAAGAAAAGGAAATCAGGGGTATCCAAATAGGAAAAGAGGAAGTCAAGTTATTCCTCTTTACTAATGATGTGATCCTGTACCTTGAAAATCCAAGAGAATCTGTCAAAAACCTGCATGCACTGACAAAGGACTTTGGCAAAGTCTCAGGGTACAAAATAAATGTGCAAAAGACAGTTGCATTCACCAACAACAAGCAGGCAGAGACCCAAATTAAAAGCACAATCCCATTCACAATAGCCACAAAAAAAAATAAAACACCTTGGCATCTTCCTAACCAAAGAAGTGAAAAACCTTTACAATGAGAACTACAAAATGCTGTTCAAAGAATTCCAAGAAGACACAAACAAATGGAAAAATATTTCATGCTCATGGATAAGAAGAATCAACATTGTTAAGATGTCCATCCTACCAAAGGCAATCTAAAGATTCAATGCAGTACTTATTAAGTTACCAACATCATTCTTCTCAGACCTGGAAATGACAATACAGAAATTCATATGGAAACATAAATGACCACGAATAGCCAAAACAATCCTTAGCAAAAGAAACAAAGCAGGAGGATCACACTTCCAGATTTCAAACTTTACTATAAACCTACAGTAATCAAAACAGCCTGGTATTGGTACAAGAATAGGCACATAGACCAATGAAACAGGATAGAGATTCCAAAAGCAAAGTTTCAATTCCTCAACCAACTCATCTTTGACAAAGCCTCCAATAACAAACTCTGGGGAGATGAGAACCTATTCAGTAAATGATGCTGGCCACATGTAGAAGATTGAAACAGGACCCCTACCTATCACCATACACATAAATTAACTATAAATGGATAAAAGATGTAAACGTAAAACCTCAAACTATAAGAATCTTAAAAATGGAGGAGAGACCCTTATGAAAATTGTAACTGGCAACCAATTCCTATTCAAAACCCTAAAAGTCAATACGTTAAGAAATAAGATAGACAAGTGGGACCTCATCAAACTAACAAGCTTCTACAAAGCAAAAGAAAGCATCAAGAGGGAAGGGAGACAGCCCAGAGAATGGGAAAACATATTTGCCAACTGTATATCTGACAAAAGCCTAACATCTAGGATCTACAAGGAACTGAAACATGCCAAAAGGAAAAAAATAAACACCCCCTTTAAAAAGTGGGCAAAAGCCACTGCACTCCAGTCTGGGCGACAGAGTGAGACTCCAACACAAACAAACAAACAAAAAAGTGGGCAAAAGACATGAATAGACACTTCTCATAAGAAAATATATGAACAGACACATGAAAAAGTGCTCAGCCTCACAAATCTGTAGAGAAATGCAAATCAAAACCACATTGAGATACCACCTAACCCCAGTAAGAATGGCCATGATTAATAAAATAAACAACAGCAGATGCTGGTAAGGATGTGGAGGGAAAGGACTGCTTCTACACTGCTGGTGGGAATGCAAACTAGTGCAACCTCTTTGGAAAACAGTGTGGCGATTTCTGAAAGAACTAGAAATTGACCTTCCATATGACCCAGCAATTCCCCTAATGGGAATGTACCCAGAGAAACTCAAATCATTCTACAAAAAAGATACCTGCACATGTATGTTTGTTGCAGTTCTATTCACAAAAACATGGAACCAACCATGTTGCCCATTGAAGCTGGACTGGATAAAGAAAATGTAGTACATATACACAATGGAATATTATGCAGCCATGAAGAAGGACAAATATATGGACTTCGCAGCAACTTGGATAGATTTGGAGTTGATCATAGTCACAGAAACAAAGGACAAAATACCATATGTTCTCATTCATAAGTAGACCTTGAACAGTTATAATACTATAGGAAAGCATTTGGCAGTAATGGGAAACTGTCAAGGGAGGGAAGGTGGGATTGGCAGTTGAGGGAAACTGCTAGAGGAAGGAGGGGCATACCTTTCAACAAGGGTACCTGAATAATCAGTGTTTGTATACCTAACCCTGAATTGTACCCCATATCTTTATAATAAAATAATAATAATAATAATAATACAATTACAGTTGGAACTTTAAAAACTTCTCTCTTAGTAACTAATAGTACATGTGGACTAAAAATGAACAGGAAAATAAAGTACTTCAACAACACCATCAAGCAAATTGACCAACTGACCTGAATAGAACATTTTACCAAAACTACAGGATAGATATTCTCCTTACAGTCACACAGTAGATTCACCAACGGAGACTCTATGCTGAGAAATAAAATAAATCTCAGTACATTTAATAAAAGGATTGAAATCATTTTGTTGAGCATTTTCTCACAGCAAATAGTGTCAAATTAGAAAAAAATAAAAATTTCCAAATGTTGGAAAATCACACATTTATAAGTAACTCATATGTTTAAGAAGAAATCACAAGAGAAATAAGAAAATATTTGAACAGAATAAAAATTAAAACACACATATTAAAATCTGTAGGACACAGTGATACTTAGAGATGTGCTGTCCAATATAGTAGCTATTCACCACATGGGACTACTAACATATTAATTTTAGTTAAATAAAACTAATAAAATAAAAATGTATTTTTGCAGTCACACTAACCATATCACATAGCTATGTAAGACCAGTGACCACCTCATTGAACAGTATACCATCACAGAAAGACCAATTGGTCGACACTGTCTTATAAGAAATTATCAATCGCTAAATGAGTATTTTAGGGGGAAAAAAGTCCAAATTAAGTATCTAAATTTACCCTTTAAGAAATTAGAAAAAGAAGAGTAAATTAAATTCAAAGTACGTAGAAGGAAGGATATAATAGAGGAAAAAAGTAGAAATCAGTGAAATAAGAAACATAAACAACAAAGAAAACTCAATGAAATCAAAAGTCGATACTTTGAAAAGTTCAATATAATTAATAAAACCCAAGTTAAACTGAACACATAAAAGAAGAGAAAACACATCTTATCAGAAATAAAAGGAGATTTTAATATAAAGCCTTCAGACATTAAAGAATAATTAAAAAATTAAAAATAATTTAAAACTCCTGCACCTTGGGAGGCTGAGGTGAGTGGATTGCCTGAGCCCGCAGGTTAAAGACCCGCCTGGGCAACTTGGTGAGACCTCATCTGTACAATAAATCAAAAATTAGCCGGGTGTGGTAGTGCCCGCCTATAGTTCCAGCTACTGGGAAGGCTGAGGCTGAAGGATTGCCAGAGTCCAGCAGGTAGAGGCTGCGGTGGCCAGGAGCGGCCACTGCACTCCAGTCTGGGCGACAGAGTGAGACTCCAACTAAAAAAAAAAAAAAAAAAAAAGAAAGAAAATGAAAACTCCTTGAAAAGCTTAAATTACCCAAACCAACTCAAGAAAAAAATAAAAATCTTAAATAGCCTTATTTTTTTTAAAGATTGAATTCCTAATTTAAAACCTCACCAAATAGAAAACTCCAGGACCAGAGAGTTTTACCTGTAAATTCTATCTAATATGAATCCTATCTAATAGAGAAGAAAAATACCAATATTATACAAACTGTTTCAGAAAATAGAGAAAGATAGAAAACTTCCCAACTCATTTTATGAAGCCAGTATTACACTAATACCATAATCAGATCTGCCAAGAAATTGTTAGTGAACATAAATAAAAATATTTTTACTAAAATATTGTCAAGGCCAGGCATGGTGGCTCAAGCCCATAATCCCAGCACTTTCGAAGGCCAAGGGGGAGGATTGTCTGAGCCCATGGGTTTGAGAACAGCCTGGGCAGCATGGTGAGACCTCATCTCTACAATAAATCAAAAAATTATCCAGGCATGGTAGTGCACACCTATGGTTCTGGTTACTTGAAAGGTTGAGGCAGAAGGATTCCCAGAGTCCAGCAGGTCTATGCTGGGGTGGCCATGAGTGCTACATTGCACTCCAGCCTGGGCAGCAGAGTGAGACTCCAACTCAAAAATATATATATTGTCAAAATGAATCTAGTAGTATATAAATGGAATAATGCACCATGACCAAGTAAATGCAAAGTTAGTTTAAAATTTTAAATGACAATTGATATAAATAATATTAACAGGATGAAGAAAAATATATATGATCATATCACTAGGTGTAGAAAAAATATTTGGCAAGTATTTATACCCATTCAGGATAAAAACTCAGCAAACTATAAATAGAAAGGAACTTCCTCCACTTAAAAAAGGTATTCCCAAGCAACCTACAGCTAACTTGATGGTGAGATACTGAATGATTTTCCTTTACGATCAAAACCCTAGACTGGGCACAATGCCTCACGCCTATAATCCTAGCACTTTGGGAGGCCTAGGTGAGAGTACTGCTTAAGCCTATGAGATCAAGACCAGCTCGGGCAACTTGGCAAGACCTTGTCTCTACAATAAATCAAAAAATTAGCTGGATGTGGTGGCATGTACCTATAGTTCCAGCTACTTGGAATGCTTAAGGCAGAAGGATCACCTGAGCCCAGTAGGTCAAGGCTGCAGTGACTGTGAGTATGCCACTGCACCCAGCCTGGGTAACAGAATGAGACGCCAAATCAAAAAAAAAAAAAAAAAAAATCAAAATACTTAAAGGATAACCACTTCTACCAGCTCTCTTCAGTTGCTGTGCTACAGGTTCAGTGCAATAAAAGAGAGAAGGAGGAAGAGAAAAAGGAAGGAAAGAGAAAGAAATAAGGAAAGAAGTAAAAAGTACAACTTTTTATGCAAATGATATAATTATCTAAGTACACATACTAAAACATCTATATAAAAGTCTCCTGCAAGTAATAATTGAATTTATCAAGGTCTTGGGAGACAATATTAACACAGAAAAATTATATGGGTTTTTTTTTTATGCTGGCAATGAACAATTTGGATGTAAAGTTTTTAAAAATATATTTAAAATGACAAAACATTTGTATAAATTCATCAAGAGACATGCAAGATATATACATTAAAAACTAACTTATGTCACTGAGAAATATTGACTTAAATAAATAGATATATACCATGTTCATGAATAGAAGGACTCAATATTTTTAAGATATCAATTCTCCCTATGTAGATTCAATACAATCTCAATTAAAATCACAGTGGACACTTTTGTAGAAATTGGCAAGCAGACTCTGAAGTTAATATGGAAATGCAATGGACCTAGAGTAGTCAAAACACTATACTAGAAAAGCAAAAACAAAGTTTGAGGAAGGCCTTTCACACTTGATTTCAAGACTTAATATAACGCCACAAGAATCAAGATAGTTGCATTGGCATAGAATAGGCATATAGATAACAGAAAAACACACCCCCTAAATAAAATCAGATGACTTTGACAAAGGTGCCAAAGTAATTCAATGGGGGAAAATAAAGACTTTTCAACAGATGGTACTGAAAGTGAGTATCTTTATAAAAATAAAAATAAAAAAAAAAGGATTCGTGCCTCACATCTTTTGAAAAAAATTAACTCAAAATGGATTATAGGCTTAAATGAGAAACCTGAAACTATAAACACTTCCAGAGGGAAAAAAAAAATGAGGAAGTCTTCAAAATGTAGGGAAGGATTTCTCAGACAGGACATAAAGAGTATAGATGATAGAAGAAAAAAATAATAAATTGTTCTTCATCAAAATTTAAACTTCTCTTTGAAAAATGACCTGAAGAAAATGAGAAGGCAAGACACAAATCAGAAGAAAATGTTCACAATGCACTTACTCAAGAAATAACTTGTATCTAAAATATATTCCAAACTTATACAACTTAAAAATTTTTTTAAAACAATTAAAAATGAGCAAAATATGTCAACAAAACCTTCAAAAAAGATATGCAAAAGGCCACAAAGGCATGAAGTAATGCTTAATATAATTAGTCATCAAGGAAATGCAAATTAAAATCACAGTGAGATACTTTCACTTCCCACCTACTAGCATGGCTAAAATAAAAACGATTGACAATGCCAAGTGGTGGAGAGGATGTGGAGCAATTGAAACATGCATATTTTTTGGTAGAATGCAACATGATATTGGCATTTTCTTATAAAATTGAACATACGCTTAACATATGACTCAGTAATTCTACTCCTACATATTTACCCAGAAGAAATAAAGACATATATCCACACAGACTTGTACATAAACGTTCATAGCAGATTTATTCATAATAGTCCCAAACTGGAAATAACCAAATTTCCAGCACCTTGTAAATGGAGAAACAGATTGTAATACAATAGGAAACTGTGCAACAATAAAAAGGAACAAACTGCTAATACACACAACAACCTGGATTATCTAGGAAACGAATGGTGAGAGAAAAGAGTGAGACAGAAAAGAGGATAAACTGCAGGATTAAATTAATATAAAACTCTAAAGAGAAAAAAAAACCCAAATCTGATCTATGGTGAAAAAAGCAGATCAATGGTTATCCATACCACGGTTGCAGAACGGGAATTGAATGGGAAGAGGTACAAAGCTACCTTTTGTGGCAATGAAAGTGTTCTATATCTTGATTGTAGTGGCAGAGTCACATATGTACACATTTTTCAAAACTCATTGCCTGCACAGTAAAAATGTATGCATTTTATTGTATGTAAATGATACCTCAGTAGCACTGACTAGAGGACTAAATTAAAATTAATAGGAGATCACATACAGAGAGGCAGGAAAGTAAGAGGAAAAGGAACCCGTGAAACAAGAGAACAGAAAATTATGACTAAATTAGGAAAAAGAAGAAGAAAAAAGAAAATTGAAGAAAACAAAAAGGTAAAATGGTGGGGAGAATCAAATTAACTCTTACAGAGCTTACTACTGTGGGCTCAACACATTACTATTTCCCCTAATCCTCACAACAATTTTTTTTAAATTGCCCTCATTTTATCAATATGGAAACTGAGACCCCGAGACATCAAACAATTTTTCAGATTTCATATTTTGTCAGTTACTCCCAAACTTTTTCTGCACATTAGTAACATCCTTTGGAAGTCAATTTTCACAGGGTGGGTTCTCCAGATGCAGATGCCAAGATGGAGTTTGCATGCAGAGTATGTATCAGGGGTCAACCTCTGTTGGAGGGGAGTAGAAGAAGCAGGATCAGGCAGAAGGAGAAGTCAAATTGCAATACAAGCCAACAAAGCCTCTGCCATAGCCAGGAGAGTTGCTGAAAGGCATACAGACCTTAATTGGCAAAATGGCTACTTCTTACTACCAAGAATTTGATCAGTCCTTTGGTAAGATGGCCCCTTACCACTAAAAGCTGACAACTGGGGGCCATCTTCTTACAGCTGAGGTGACAGTTCCTTCTTTGAAAAAGGATCTGGATGGCCCATCTCTGTGTCTACCACAATACCAAAGACAGAGAAAAAGACATGAGAGGAGGAATATCGAGGTTTCCACAGGAGAAAAAGGATCAAGGAGGATGCATTTGCAACCCTTTCTCTCTCTGTCTCTCTATGCACTGTGTCATCTGCTGTCATGCAGGTCTGAGGTTGGCTAGACCTAAATTTAGTTAATATCTATCTTTCACTGACATGATTCCAAGATAAGAAGAGAAGAAACCATATCAAAACTATAATGACAAAAACAGTTGCTAATATGCTTTGTGCCAGTAAGGTCCAAAGCACTGTACATGTTTTAACTCACTTCAACTTCACAACAACCCTCTGAGGTAGAAACCATTCTTAATCTTCACTTGACATCATAGAAAATAAGGCTGAGAGAGATTTAGCTTCTAGCGTAAGGCCATATAGCTAGTAATCGGAGATGCTAGGATAAAATCCCACACCCTGGCTCCAGAAGAACCCACTTTCTTAACCCCCTACACACTGTGACTTTCACAGCTTCAAAAGGCACCTAGTCTTTTTAAGTGACATACTCTAGATATACTTGATTGAGTGCCACCTAGAGTCCCACAGCTCATTCTCAAAGAAAAGCCGCCCACTGAAGTCCTCAGATTGCTCTTCCATTTGAAACAAGAACCTTCTGATTAAACATAGATCGTTTTTCCTCAGGCAATCGGTTTTGACCCACTTGGCCTTGAACCAATGGCTTTGCACATAGGAGCCTCCTACAGTGGCTGTGAGGGAAACGCTCTAACTAAAGCAAAGAGCAACCTGGAGGGAAAACAGAGTGAATTTACTTTGAATTTGAAATGAAGGGGTTTGGGGTGCTGATACCCTGCCTCCACCAAGCCCAGATTGGTCTGTAACACAATCTGACTCTTGAATACTTAAAAATAGAGATAATTGAACACCCTACGCTGTGATGTGGGGCCTTGAAATTCAGTACTGAATTCGGTGGTGGGAGGGCTGATTTGCATTAACTTAGTCATGCCCACCTCATCAACTTAGATAACTGATGTTAGGTCCCTAGAGTTTCCTAGGAACCTAACTGTGCCTAGGAACACACTAGACTAGGAATCAGACCGGAATTTTATATTCCCAGTTCTGCATTTAACTAGTTCTGCAATCTTAGATAATTCAGTTTCTTGGGGTTTCAGTTTCTTCATCTATAAACTTTGGGGCTTCGATTAGATAAGGTCCCTTCCAGCTAATTCTGCAATTTTCAGAAATCAATCAGGAAATTTAAACAAGACCTAGTATAGGAGCTAAAAGACTTTAATTGGAAAACTGTTCTTCTCTAAATGTTTTCTGGGGCCTGCTTCATTAATGCAGGGCACATTTTCTTCTTTCACTCGGTAATAAGGCTCTTAAAGCAGAGTCCTCAACATTCCTATGTTGAAATGAATGAGGGATCAAACAACCCAGAAAGCGATCAGTCCACTGTCAGGAGGCTCTTTGTGGGAAGAGCCAGGGTTGTAGCTCTGGTGCAGCTCTGCCATAATTCATCTTATCTTCCTCATTAAACAGACTTCGTGGTAACTGTGTCCTCCCAGGAGCAAGGACAGGAGAAGAAAAGAGATTTTAAAAAACCATAAATTAAATTTTGGCTATAAAATGAACTGAGCTCAAGAACAAAGAAAAACAGTTTACTTCACTCAGTGTGTAGGATGCATTTTTGAGTTCACTAGATTGTGCTTGCCTTAAACCAAAAGGCAGGTATTGAGTAAGCCACCATTACTTAAAAAAAAAAAAAAAGTACAGAAGTGAAAGCTGAAATGGGCTTGTATAGATCAACTTCCCCAAATTTACTATTAGGGAAATTGACAACCAGAGAGAAAAACTAACTTTATTCATGGAAAAACTGTTTATTGAGTACCTCAATGGAAGAGAAACTTTTGTATGTGGGCAATCAAATAATCTCATACATAAATGCAGAATTAGAGCACTGACAAGTTCTTACATCCAAACTCATTGCTCCAACAAAAGAAAGTTCTAAGTTGTCCAATTCAGGTCTAGGGGACACATATGGCTTCAGACTAGCTTTCAGAAATGGTAAAAAGAAAGTGAAGTTAGTGAATGAAAGTAAGCCAACATTGGTTGAAAGAAAAATTAGGAAAAGGTGAAACAACAATCCCATTTAGAAAGAAGAATTAATAAAAGGCCTTTAGAAAGAGATCATTGGTAAGGTTTCAGAGGAATTATTTTCTTCTTTTGGCCTTATTTATTTCTAATTGACAAATAACTATATGTTTATGAAGTACAATGTGATGTTTTGATACATAAATATATTGTAGAATAATCAAATCAGTCTAATCAACCTTTTTATAACCTTACGTACTTATCATTTCTTTGTGGTAAGCATATTTAAAATCCATTCTTTTAGCTATTTTGAAATATGCACTACACTGTTATTAACTAAATTCACATGTTGTGCAGATCACCAGAACTTATTCCTCCTGTCTAACTGAAACTCAGTACCCTTTTGACCAATTTCTCCCCTTTCCCCATCTACTCACTTCTTCCAGCCTCTAGTAACCACCATTCTACTCTCTATTTCAATGAGTTCAACTTTTTTTAGATTCCACATTTAAGTGAAGTCATAGGGTTTTTGTTTCTCTGTGCCTGGCTTATGTCACTTAGCATAATGTCCTCTAGGTTCATTTGCATTGTTGCAAGTGTCAGGATTTCCTTCTTTTTAAAGGCTGAATAGTATTCCATTGTCCATTATATATATGCAATATATATAATGGAATTCTAATGATATATATGACATATAGAGAGAGAGAAAAAACATTTTTAAATCCATTGATCCATTGATAGACACTCTGGTTGTTTCAATACCTTGGCTCTTATAGACAATTCTTTAATGCACATAGAAATACAGACATCTTTTCAACATACTGATTTCAATTCCTTTGGCTATTCGGGTACACCTCAGAGATACTATGGGTTTGGTTGCAGACCACCACAATAAAGTGAAGTTACAATAAAGTAAGTCACCCAATTTTTGTGTGTGTATGTGTCTCCTGGCACATATAAAACTGTGTTTACACCATTCTGTAGTCTATAAAGTATATAGTATTATGTCTAAAAAAATGTGCATACCTTAATTTTAAGATATTTTATTGCTAAAAAATTGCTAACAATCATCTAAGGTTTTAGCCTGAGTCACAATCTTTTTTCCTGGCAGAGGGTTTTATCTCAATGTTGATGGCTGCTAACTGACTAGGATGGTGGTTGCTGAAGGTTGGGGTAGCAGTGGTAAATTTTTTAAATTAGACAATAGAGTTTGCCACATTGGTTGACTCTTCCTTTCAGTAAATAATTCTCTGTAGGCCATCCTTGGTGGCTCAGCCTGTAATCCCAGCACTTTGGGAGGCTGAGGTGAGTGGACTGCCTGAGCCATGGGTTCGAGACCAGCCCAGGCAACTTGGCGAGATCTCATCTCTACAAAAATTAAAAATTAGCCAGTCATGGTAGCATATACCTATAGTTCCGGCTACTTGGAAGGCTGAGGCAGAAGGATCTCCGGAGCCCTGCAAGTCAACATTGGAGTAGCCATGAGTGTGCCCCTGCACTTCAGCCTGGATGTCAGAGTGAGACTCCAACTCAAAATAATAATAATAATAATAATTCTCTGTAACATGTGATGCTGTCTGTTAGCATTTTACCCACAGTAGAACTTCTTTCAAAATTAGAGTCAATCCTCTCAAACTCTGACATTCCTTTATTAACTAAGCTAATAGAATATTCTGAAATGGTTGTTGTCATTTCAACAATGTTCATGACATCTTCAACAGGAGTAGATACTATCTCAAGAAACTACCTTCTTTGCTCATCCAAAAGAAGCATCTCCTCACCCATTGACAGTCTATCATAAGACTGCAGGAATTCAGTCACATCTTCAGGCTTTTCTTCTATTTCAAGTTCTCTTGCCATTTCCACCACATTCACAGTTCCTTCCTCCACTGTAGTCTCGAATATTTTAAAGTTAAATGAGGGTTGAAATCACCTTCTGAACTCCTGTTCATGTTGTTATCTTTACTTCTTCTCATGAATTTTGGCTGTGCCATGATTTAATGGTATCTAGAATGGTGAACATTTTTCAGAAGGTTTTCAAATTTTTTTGCTCAGATCCATCAGAGGAATCACCGTCTATGGCTGCTACAGCCTTATGAAATTTCATAAGTAATAATTCTTGAAAGTCAAAATTACTTCTTGACCTATGGTCTGCAGAATGTATGTTTTGTTAACAGACATGAAAACAACATTAATCTCCTTGTACATCCCTATCAGCACTCTTGGATGACTAGGTACATTGTCAAGGAGGAGTAATGTTTTGAAAAGGAATTTTTTTTTTCAGAGCAGTAGATCTCAACAGTTAAAGCACGCTGTAAACAGATATGCTGTCATCTATGCCTTGTTGCTCCATTCATAGAGCATAAGCAGAGTAGATTTAGCTAAAATGCTTAAGGGCCCTAGGATTTTCAGAATAGATTTTTGAGCATGACTTCAACTTAAAGTCACCAGCTAGCTGCATTAGCTTCTAATAAGAGAGTTGGCCTCCCTTTAAAGCTAGGTATGGATGGACTACTCTCTAGCTATGAAAATCCTAGATGGCATTTTCTTCCAATAGAATGCTGTTTTGTCTACATTGAAAATCTGTTTCTTAGTGTGGC
This sequence comes from Cephalopachus bancanus, assembly GCA_027257055.1. NCBI lineage: Eukaryota > Metazoa > Chordata > Mammalia > Primates > Tarsiidae > Cephalopachus > Cephalopachus bancanus. The sequence goes on from JAPVLO010000035.1 coordinate 6,434,134, forward strand.
CACCTTCATTAATCATCATCTCTAGATCTTCCAGATAGCTTATTGCAGCTTCTATGCCAGTACTTGCTACTTCATCTTTTATGTTAGGGAGATGGCTTCTGCTAGCTTCAATTTTTTTTTTCTCTGCAGCTCCCTCATCTCTCTCAGACTTCATATAATCAAAGGGAGTTAGACGTTGCTCTGGATTAAGCTTTGGCCTAAGGATATGTTGTGACTGGTTTGATCTTCTATCCAGATTACTTAAAATTTCTCCATATCAGAAATAAGGCTGTTTTGCTTTCTTATCATTTGTGTGTTCACTGGAGTAGCACTGTTAATTTTATTCAAGAACTTTTTTCTGTGCATTCACAGTTTAACTGACTTTTAGATGCAAAAAACCTAGCTTTCATCCTCTCTTGGGTTTCAACGTGCCTTCCTCACTAAGCTTAAACATCTCTAGCTTTTGATTTAAAGTGAGAGATGTGCAACTCTTCCTTTTACTTGAACACTTAGAGGCCACTGTAGGATTATTCATTGACCTAATTTCAGTGTTATTGTGTCTCAGAAAATAGGGAGGCCAGTGCAGAGGGAAAGAGATGAGGGAACGGCCAGTCAGTCGGAACACATACAATGTTTATTGATGAAGTTCACCATCTTATATGGATGTGGTTCATGTCACCCCAAAACAATTGCAATAGTAACATCAAAGTTCCATGATCATAGATCACCATAACAGATATAATAATAAAGAAAAAGTTTGAAACATTGAAAGAATTACCAAAATGTGACACAGAGAGACAAAGTAAGCACATGCTATTGGAAAAATGAAAACAGTAGACTAGCTCAATGCAGGGTTGCCACAAACCTTCAATCTATTAAAATCCAGTATTTGCAAAGTACAGCAAAGTGAAGCACAATAAAATGAGCTATGCCTGTATTCCCAACAGTGGGATCACTTGGTAGTTCTATTTTTTCAGTATTTGGAAGAACCTACCTACTGTCTTCCAAAGTGGCTGTACAACTTTGGTAGTACAAAGTGGTAGTGTACAACAGCAAATGACAATGTACAAAGGTTCCCTTTTCTCCACATCCTCACCAATTCTTGTTATCTTTCATCTTTTTCATAGTAGTCATTCTGACAGGTGTGAGGTGATATCTCTTTGGGGTTTTAATTTGCCTTTCTCTGATGATTAATGATGTTGAACATTTTTTTCATGTATCTGTTAGCCATTTATATATCTTCTTTTGAGAAATGTCTTTTCTGATACTTTGCCCATTTTTTACAGAGTTGTTTCTTTTCTTGTTATTAAGAAGGTTGACTTCCTTGTATATTTTGGATATTAATCCCTTCTCCAATATATAATTTGCAGAGCCCACCAGAGTATATGAAATTATCCATGGGCTGTGAAATGTAAGTCACTGATCTATTTCTCTGTTACAAGTAAAAGTCATGTATTTTGTTTTGTTTGCCTAGATGGAAAATAAAAATGAAAGAAAAATAATGAGCGCTGTTGATTGATATAATAGAATTGAACATAACAGAATTTAGAAATTTTTCTACTTTACAAAATAATCCACTTGAGAAATATCAACCAGAAAATTTTGTTAATAAAAGTGCTATTTCCCTAAGTTAAAGTTGGAGAGAGATCTATAACAACTGTGCATCCCCTGTAAGTATTCTTCAGGGTATAGGAATCGAAGAAAATGAGTGATAGAAAAGTCCACAATAGAATGGGACTGGAATGGTGTAAGACGTGAGGATGGGATAGGATGGGTTGTGGAGTGTATTACTTGATGATATTTTTTAAAGTCAAAAGTTTAATGTTTTGTTTTGAGGGACTGCAGAATGAGTAGATGGGAACATCAAAATGGCCACATTGTGTAAATGGCTTCTTCAGAATGTCTCCTGCCTATTGTACACTAGGTCATAATTACTGGTAGGTCCATGCAGAGTTAGCAGCCTGGTAGACAGCAAGATAGAATTGTCTCTCACATATGTTATATTTTGTTCATAGAAGATTTTGATCAAAAATGTGATCACCAGAGGTTAAAAAAAAAGATTTCAATATAAAATTTGAATTTTACACTTTTCTTGAAAAACAGGCTATTAAAACTCTGGTCCCTTCTCAGATGGCATTAGTTAGATCATAGCATTGGCTGCTGCAGCTTGGATGGAACACCCTCCTCTCAGTCCACCAGTTGGATAGCTTCATCCTCAATTGCAGTATTGCCTTTTCCTTTGAGAGCCCCTAGAAGCCTCAGTTAGCTGTTCCTCAGGTGTTCCCTTATTAACACTTTACTACTGCTACTACTGTTACTACTACCACTTCTGGCAGCAATGATTATACCAAGTACTACTACTCCTACAACAACTGATGCCATCATGTATTACCATGAATGGTTAATGTATGAAGCATATAATAAGGATAATTTCTAATGCTCATAACAATCCTAGAAGCTAGGTACTATTAGATTCATTTTTATATATGGCTCAACTAAGTTAATCAGTTTTCTTGAGTTGCAGGGTTCCTTCTGTCCTACTTCACTCATTTTAGTGCTTGACTGACTCTTTTGAGCACCTGCATTGACAACCTCCAGGCCATGAGCCCAGAGCCCTATGTAAAGAACATAACTATACCTTATAGCAAGGCAGCTGCAGCTTTTCTCCAACATATGTATCTATGGAATGGTTCAATGATGCCAGATTTTCCTATTTTTCAAGGAAAGTTGGATATTTGTATCTTTATAGAAATCTTTCCATTTTTAAATGTTAACTATCAATTAATTTTTGTTTAATTGATTTTCTTTATTTTTATTTTAGAGTTGTGAGGATTTGCTCCATAAGTAAATCTCATACTGGCGAGGTTTGGGCTTCTAGAGAACCCTGCCTTTCCCCGATAGTGACATGGTACCCAGTGGGTGATTGCGTGATCCTTATTTCCTCTCTCTCCCTCCTTTAGCAGTGTCTAGCATTTGTTGTTCCTTCCTTTGTGCCTGCATGTCCAATGTTTAGGATCTGCTTAGGAGTGAAAACATGCGGTACCCAGTTTTTTGTTTCTGTGACAGTTCCCTTAAAATGATGTTCTCCAGCTGCCATATTGCTGCAAAGTACATAATCGTGTTCTTCTTTATGGCTGCATAGTATTCCATTGTGCATATGTACCACATTTTCTTTATCCAGTCCACTTTTGATGGGCATCCAGTTTATTTTTTTTATGCTCTGACAACCAAGTCAAACACCTTTGAACTACCTGCCTGTGTCTGCCAGGAGTCATTTTTCCCTGAGCTGCAGGAAAGAAGTTATATCAAAAAACCTATGATATTTAAGCAGCCCTACCACTTCTAGAATTGCTAGTTAGAAGTCAAGTCATTATTTCCCAAAGGCAATTCCAGTTTGATTGAATTTGACAGGCACATTTGCTGCATACATGGCTCTGAGCTTGGCACTGCAAAAAGGGTGGAAATATGAAAGGGACAAAACCACAGTCCTACCTTTTAGAAGCTGACAATCAATAACATCTTTGGCATCACTGACAAATGAGTTGAGTTTGTGTTCTGCTACCTTCATCCTCAACTGCAGTATTGCCTTTTCCTTTGAGAGCCCCTAGAAGCCTAAGTTAGCGTTCCTCAGGTGTTCCCTTATTAACACTTTACTACTGCTACTACTGTTACTACTACCACTTCTGGCAGTAATGATTATACCAAGTACTACTACTCCTACAACAACTGATGCCATCATGTATTACCATGAATGGTTAATGTATGAAGCATATAATAAGGATAATTTCTAATGCTCATAACAATCCTAGAAGCTAGGTACTATTAGATTCATTTTATATATGGCTCAACTAAGTTAATCAGTTTCCTTGAGTCCACAGGGTTAGTAATTTATAAAAAATTGAACTGAATACAGGGTTATTGGAACCTTTCCTTTATACCATGTTGCTTCAGATGATACTCTCCACCAAAACTTTACATCTCATGGCCCAGTCATTTAGGACATGCTATCCTTTAGTTAATAAATCAGTTGGGTTTATTTGGTAGAATGTCACTAGCTGGTAAAGATCTAAGTTATAATTTTTTTTCTTAAGAACTTCCATGCCCTAATGCCCAGAAGTAACTAATGATAGGTATGCTAAGCCGTTACTGTGACTCTATTTTGGTATTATTTTTGCACCCTAGACATGTAACACTCTGCTAAAGTCATGCCGAGCTTGTGGTCATATACTCCTACTGACATCAGACTGACTCAGCTGGCACAGTGCAATCTGGATTCTAAAGGTGGTGTCAGCAGATTCTTTCCTAGGAAGGGCCAAATTGCTGAGATTTTTTTGGCTGTGTGGGCTATGTAGTCTCTGTCAAGGTTTCTCTGTCACGACTAATTAGCTCTGCTATTGTAGGGTTTAAAAAAGGTATATAATTGGGCATGACTATGTCCCAATAAAACTTTATGAAAACTGACAGTGGACTTTTCCTAGGGAAAGCACTCAACCTGTCTGAACCTCCCTGTCGTATTCAGTAAATATGAGGATACTACTACCACCTCAACTATCTTATAAAGATAGTAAGCTTGTATTGAGGATCAAATTAGATAATTGATATAAAATCATTTTGTAAACTGCCTAATGCTAGAGTAATTGTTTAATAATTAGCATACAAAATATTGAGGCTTAACCAACTAATATTGGCCTCCTAGTAAACTATCACCTTTGTATTTGTTGTTGTTGTTGTTTTATCTTCTATTCCTCCACTCGATTCTCTATTATTCCCTGTTCACATTCCCTGCTACACACACACACACACACAATCACACACACAGAGTATCACATCCCTAGCATTATATTCTTACTTACTACAGCTGTACCATGGTGCCCTCTTTTTCCACTCATTTCGCAATAGACTTTATTTTTGTATGCTCCCTCTCAGTTGTCCTTCTGCGGATTAGACCATTACCGGCAGAGTAAATATCATGATTGGACCAACTTTCTTTCTAAATGGAGTGATTTGTAAATAAGTGGCTTATTCCAAGATGCCCTTGGAACATAATCATAAAAAATTTAACAATCCAAGTGAGTGTGTCCTTCTTTGTACAGTACATTTGATTACTTCTGAGAAACTCACTTATAGCCAAAAAAAGCAACTCAGTGCTAGCAAATGAGGAGAAATTCAGGCTTTGAGGATGCTGTGTGAAACTATTTCCACACACAAAATTGCATTTACAGAGTGGAAGGCATGGACAAAGGAAGGCATGGTTAAGAGAAAGCTGAGTCTATACTCTTCTGCCAGTTGCTAAAATGAACAAATTAAAAAGAAACAATGGTTTCAGGGTAGTCGTGTGCTGATAAAATTACTCCTTGGGGGAAAGAAAGAAAGGAGAGAAAGGGAGTCAGGGAGGGAGGAAGGGAGGAAGGAAGGCAGGCCCTCATTTGGAGTATTTATCAATTTCCATGGTGTAAATACTCCCAACGTGGATAATGCCAAGCTACCAACAATCTAACAACCATTAGCTCACCAAATTGCCAAATATTTCACAATCTCTTGTTTCTACCACTTCTGATACATCACTAGCTTCATCAATCATTAACTTCAACTATTGGGCAGTTTAAGTAATATAATATTAAACAGTTTACCTGGAATAGTCTCTGAAGAAATGAAAGTCACCAAATCTTCTATCCCAGACCAAGTAAGCCCACAATCAGAGCTTGTTCTCTACTTCTTGATTCTTGATGTCAAGAAAATGCATAGATATTAAGCTCTTTCTCTGAATGAAATAGTAAAACTAGTTAATAAACTCTTTCATCTACACACACACACACACACACACACACACACACACACACACACACCTTACTATATTCTTTATGGACTAATGATCATTTTTCTCCCCCAAGTTATGTACTCCATATTTCTTTTGTACATGTTAGGAGAATTTATGATGATTAGGAATCTAGGTCTTTGCTACATTAAGTATGATCCTGAGAGAAAGAGCAACACATCCCCTGAGAACATATTAGAAAAGTGGAATTTCAGATTGCACCTTGATCTAATGAATCAGTATGTTTATCTTAACCGAATTTGTATGGGCATTAACATCTGAAAGGGCTTCTCTGGGCTCCTTTCAATTTATACTTAGGAGCTAGACAAAAATCCTGATGAAATTTGCCTGTAACACAAAAACAAAGTCTTGTCCTTTTGTGACAACAATATAAAAAATTCTATATAGATTTTTTTCACTTAAGACTTTAAAATATTCCAGAAATAGTATGAGTCAAAACACAAAAGCAAACTGTCCTTTGCAGAATCATGACAGTGTACTCTTAGGTAACTACCAAAAAATAAGGCAAATTAAAGAAATGTGCATGTCTTGGCTCAAACCTTTCTCTTCAACCTTATCTTTGCCATGCAATTACATGCTTTAATAGAAAGAATAGTGACCCCCCTCCAAAGATGTCCACTCCTAATCCCCAAAGCCTGTGAATATGCAAACTTACATGACAAAAAATTCACAGATGTGATTAAGTTAAGGGTCTTGAGATGGGAAGATGATTCTGGAGTATATAGCTGTGCCCGAAGGAATCACAAGATACTTAAAAGGGAAAAAAAGAAGACAGGGCAATCAGAGAATATGTGATCATAGAAGAAGAGATTGAAGTGAAGCAATAACACAAGCCAAAGAATGTGGGCAGCTTCTAGAAGCTGAAAAACAAAATTAAACCAAATTTCCTTCAGAATCTCTAGAGGGAACACGATGCTGCCAGTGCCTTGATTTTAACCCAGTGAAACCCATTTCAGACCTCTGACTTTCAAAACTGAAAGGTAACAAATACATGTTGTTTTTAAGCCACTAAACTCATGGTAATTTGTTATAGCATCAATAGGACACTAATACACATGCTTTTCTCCCCAAATAGACTGAGCATTTCAAAGGCATGATCATATCTTCATATTTTGGTTGATAGCAATGTTTAGCCAGTAAGTTCTTAATAAGGTTTGAAGAAAAGATTGAGTGAATAAGGTAGTAATTCATTCTCCTATATTGCAGCCTGATCTCATTTTTACTGCCTAAAACCTTTCGGTGGCATTCATTCCTCTTAGAATAAACAAAACCCCTATGCTATAAGGGCCTGTGTGGCAAGACCCACACCCGTTGGTCTAGACTTGCCTCTAGCACCCTCAGCTGCGTTGGCCATTTTTCGTGTTGGAAACCACTAAAGCAATAGCTTTTTCCCTCACCTCCTCTTCTAGCTCCCCTGTAGCAGATTAATACCTGCTTATTTCTTCAGCTGTTCCTCAAACATAACTTTCTCAGGGAAGCTTACCCTTCTTTGCTTTATTGATTGCATTTGTTTCTTTTTGGCACTTGCCTTAAATCATAGATATAAAAAGTTATTTGTCCTGTACTAGACTGTAAGCTCTATGAGAGCAGAGACCATGTCTATTGTATATTTCAGCACTTACTTCAGGGCCTGGCACAGAGTAGCAGGCCAGTAATTATTTGTTGAATGGAAAATAATTGTTGAATTAAAAAAGTAGTCATTACATTTATGAGAAAGAGAAAAATTGCTTTAGTGATTTTCCAACTTCTAACTCATAAAGAATTATGAAGTAGAAAAATAATCTTAGGAAAAACTGAACTTTCTTGAGTCCTCATAGTACACAGTACCATTTTTAGATTTCATTCTCTAACCCCAATTTAGAATCTTCCACATTGAGCTACTGCCCACATCTAACAGTAGTTGTCATCTTTCTGTTAGGGAGCTGTTAATGACTCCCCAAATTGGTTAAGGTCTTTCAATCAACATTTCCTTCTAGGGTTGTTACTCAGAACCAGTGCTGTGCTAGAGTCAATTGTATGCATCTCTTCCCAATTTTGCAGTCATTTCACTTTGGTATTTTGAAATCTGCTTTAGTAGGAGTATTTACACACCATGGAAATGAGCAAATGCTACAAATCAGGCTCTCTTTTCTTTTTTTCTTTTTTCTTTTTCTTTTCTTTTTTATTTTTTTTAAATTTTTATTTTTGTCAGTTGCTAAACATATACGTATACACTACTACCTGGAGCATTTTATTTCAGAGACTTATTAAGCAGTACAGAGCCTGATATATGAAAACTTGAGACATTGCAAGACATTCTAATATGGGGGCACCAATTCTAAATTAACTGTATCAGGTCAGGCACTGAGAAAGTATCTTCCTTTAAACCTCATTCTAGCAAGGGGCTCCAACTTCTCCCCAAAAGTCAACTAAGTTTGAGCAACCTTTGTTTCCTCTCAAAATTAAGGGTTTCTCAAACTCATACATAGCACTCTTTTTTTGATGAATCTGGGCAACAAGTCCTCTTGATCTTTGAGGTTGTCCGAGGAGAAAGAAATGAGATGATAAATCCCAAAAACCTTACTTTACATTCACAACTTGCGTATTTCCATCATTTAATATTATAACTTCACAGATGCATGATTATGAGCTTAAAGGATTTAGATCATATAATAAAACCATGCTTAAATAACTCAATCTACATTTTAAGGAGACTTCTCATTTTTGTCAAGCAAAAGCAAATACTCACCTACCTCATAAATGTCTTGAACACTCATAGGAACATAAACGAGACCCTTGCAATGACCACCAGCTGCGCAATAATTTTAAGTATTAACCTTCTTTCAAGGTTTTTTAGAACTTCAGTTTGCTAATGATTTAGATCTCATTCAACAAATGCTTAATGAGGTGGTAAAGTTTCTTTTAAAGGCTGCCTGTCTGTTTTCTACACACAGTAGAGTTTTACTAAATAATGGAGGGTAGTTTTAAGCAATATGTTATAATTCTAGGCAACCATCAGCATTCACTAATATAAAATTTCATTACGTTTTGTTTTTACCATTCCCACCTGGTTGAATATTAGTGGCTTGATGCATAAGTGTGTAGTGTTTTTCACTTGTTCATAGAATGCAAAGGTTGCATGATGGTTGACACATTTGTCAATTCTCAGGTTGACTGATGTGGCTCGTTGTGGATTAAACTATTTAAATGGTCTTCGTCAAAGCCCAATGGTCTTCCTAAACAATGAGAATCACTCAAGTCAGTGTCCCTCTTTGAAATGACAAAACCATTTTCTTGCCATGCTTTACCAAGTGGCATTCTCTCCATAAACGGCACAAATATTCTGAGCTTCCTCCACTGCCTTTACTCCTCTGTTAAACTAAAACAGAAGAATATGTCAGAAGCGTTCATTTTTTCCACTTGATGTTCCATCTTCTTTAGCCCATAAATAGCATTAGCTTTCTTCAAATATGCAAAATTCAAGGCATATTCACAGTTTAACATTGTCACTATAAATGACAAATGATTTTTAAAAACTCCCTACACTGCAGTGTTGCCATGCCAAAAGCAAATGCTACAAACTTATGCATCAGCCTAATATATTCTTCCAGTCAGGGTGTTTTGAATGTTGCTTTAGTTTTTAGCAGTGGTTAGAAAAGACAGATAGGATGGATAGAAAAGATAATCCAATTCTTAATAAGTTACATGTATAAAGGAAAAATTGCACTACTATGAAGTTAATCAGCAGATAAGAGAACATTTTTAAAAGGAACAATAAGAATATAGTTAAAATCAAGAAAATGAATTCTATTTCTAGTCCCACTTATACTTGTATTAATTTCACAATTTTTTTAAAAAGGCTTTTGATGTTTCTAAATAATTGGAACAAGAAATGTTCAATAAGCACCTACAAATAATATTTAATGTTCTAACTTAGATCTTAAACATGAAGCCACAAAGAAACTGATGGAGTGGCACCCAAATGAACCCAGTTGCAAACAAATCCAGGAGTGATGCTTTCTCAAAGTAAGATGAGCACTGAAGAAACTAAATGAACTTATTTGCTCATGCATTATTCAATGTTAAAGTAATTTTTAAAGGATGTTATAGACATAGGTATATATATTAGCAAAATATTTAAGGAGGGTAATTTTTCAGTAGCTATTAGAATTTAAATTGTATAAAAATTAATTCCAAAGAATAATTGCAATGCTAATAGCCTAATTATCTATTAATAAGTCATCTGTTAAGTAAGTTATAGGATTATCATCAACTATTGTAAAAGTTAACATACTGTCAAAGGTAATGTCCATGTTACATACTGCTGTGACCAAGGAGTTTTTATGACAGTTTTTATAGTTTTATGTATGTGCCTATTTATGCATTGAAAATCCCGAATGATATATACCAAACTAGCAACAATAAATATATTTAGAGAATGAGATTGAGGAAGGAGGTAATATTTTCACTTTCTATTTTATACATTTCTGTATCATTTAGGTTTTATTTGTAATGTTCTACTATGAACATTAGTGTACAATTTTTTTACACTACTTGCATGTGAAATATGCTTTGTTTTTTTTTTTTTTTTTGGAGGAGGGGGGCAAATACCTAAGAGTAGAATTTACATGTTACATTCTCAGCAGTGATATTCACATTTAATACTATTGTTAATGGCATTGTTTGTTCATTTCTATTTCCAATTGTTTGCTGCTAGTATATATAAGTGCAATTGATTTTGGAAAATTGATTTGCTAAACTCATTTATTAATTCTAGCCACCTCTTAATACATTTTTTAGAATTTTCTATGTACATGATCCTGTTGTCTAGAAATAAATATAGTTGTATTACTTCCCTTCCTACCTCTATGCTTTCTATTTATTTTTCTTGTCTTATTGACTGCTAGGACCTTTTCATACAAGGTTAACTAGAAGTGAAAGGGTATTTTCTCTTTTTTCCAATCTTAGGGCAAAGCAAGTAACTATTTCACCATATGAGGGGGGAACCCCCTAAAAACCAGAATTATCTTTTGGAAGGCAGTTCCCTTGTAGTACAGGCTTCCTCCACTAGGTAAGTGTTCTAGGAATCCATCAGCATCAGTGTACCAGACAGCATTGTTGTGAGAGGCTGCGTTTGACATCAGTGAATTTTTTTTTGGAGTTTCAGCATGTTTGCCCAGTTCATCATGGTGCATTACAATTGCACCTGCTCACACCTTGAGTGTTCAGCAATTTTTTATCTAAAACAGCAAGACCCACCCTCCCTATTCACCTGCTCTCACTGGAATAACTTTTTTTGTTTCCCCAGATGAAAAAAGTCCTCAAAGGGAAATTTTTGCCTATGTCAAAGAGGTAAACAAAAAATAGCTGAAACACTGAAAGGCATCAAAATTGACAAGTTTAAAAACTGTTCTGAGCAGTGGAAAAGGAGTCTCAACAGATGTATTGCATCAAACGGAGAGTACTTTGAAAGTGACTAAAGCTTAAATATGTAAGAATAAATATACATTTTCTTTTACAAATAAATTGTGGAGTTTTTTTGGGGGGGGTCCTCATAAAATGTGATGTTAGCTATGAGTTCTTTATTGATGCCCTTTATCAGGTTGAGGAAATTACCTTCTATTCCTTGCTTACTAAGAGTTTTTTAAAAATTAATCATGCATGAGTATTTAGTTTTGTCAAATAATCCTGTGTCTACTGAAATTATTACATGGTATTTTTAATACTATCAATATGATAAAATCCATTGATTTTTGAATGATAAACTATCTTTGTTCCTGGAATGGAACACTTGTTATATATGGCTAAATTCAAAATATACATTGTTGGACTCAATTTCTGTTATCTTTTTAAGGATTTTTCTATGAGAACTTTTGTTCTATAGATTATTCATAAGATCTTTGGTGTCAGGATGATGCTGCTCTTTTAAAAATAGATGGACAAGCCGGGCTCGGTGGCTCAGCCTGTAATCCCGTGCCTTTGGGAGGCTGAAGTGAGTGGATCGCCTGAGCCTGCGGGCTCGAGACCCGCCTGGGCAGCAAGACCTCATCTCTACAATAAATCCAAAAAAAAAAAAAAAATCAGCCAGGCGTGGTAGCGCGTGCCTGTAATTCCGGCTACTCGAAAGACTGAGGCAGAAGGATCTCCGGAGCCCAGCAAGTCGAGGTTGCGGTGGCCGGGAGCGGCCACTGCACTCCAGTCTGGGCGACAGAGTGAGAATCCAACTCAAAAAAAAAAAAAAAATAGATGGACAGTATTTTTTTCTTCTCTGTTTTTGAGAGTTTGCATAGGATGGATATTATTTCTTTCTTAAATATTTGACATCTCACCAGGGATTATATCTGGGCCTGAATTTCTTTACAGCAAAGTTTTGAAATGTACATTTAATTTACTTGATATAAGATTGTTTACGTTTTATATTTCTTCTTAAGTCAGTTTCCATAACTTTTGTCTTTCAAGGAATTTGTTTATTTTGCCTAGGTTGTCAAGGTTATTGGCATAGATTTGTTCATATTTTATTATCCTTTGAATGCTTGTAGGATCTTTGATGATATACCTTCTTGCATTCCTGACACTAAAGACTTTTGTCTTTTTTTTTTCCTGATCAGTCTTGAACACTCAGTTAAATACATTTTATTCAGCTTTTCAAATGAGCTGCTATTTTCATTTTGCTTGTTTATTTTATATTGTATTGATTTCTGCTCTTATATTTATTTTAAAAACATATCATTACAATTATTTTTAATCTACCATGACTTCTTTTAATTGCTTACAGAGGAATTTTACATCATTTAAGCCATTGTTTCTTTTCTAATATAGGCTTAACACTTTAACTTTCCATTTCAGCACTGTTTAGCTGTATCTCATGCATTATCTACTTTCCTTTGTGATTTCCTTTCTGACCAATTGGTTACTTACATTGCTTAACTCCAAATTGGGGTAATATTCTTCTTTTTTTTTTTACTTTAGATTTTGTGGATGATCTGCATGCTCTGTTAACTTTGTGCTTCCTGTGCTTTTGTGATGGATGGGACCATTCTTTTGTTTCTGTGCTCACAGTTTTCTTAAGCATCTTCTGTATGGCTGGTCTGGAGGTAGCATATTCTCTTAGGGATTAAATGTCTGGGAAAGATTTAAATTCTCCATTACTGATGAAGTTTAGCTTGGCAGGGAGAGTATTCTTGACTGGAACTGCTTATCTTTAAGAATGTTAGACATGGGAGTGGAGTCCCTTCTGACTTGTAGGGTTTTTGCTGAGAAATCCGTGCTATTCTGATGGGTCTTTCCCAGTAAGTGGTCTGACCCTTCTCTCTAGCTGCCTTTAGGATTTTTTTCTTTCATGCTTACTTTGTGGAGACAGATTACTATGTGTCTTGGGGATGGTTTTCTGAATCTCTTATGTTTGGATGGTCACCTCTTTAGCAAGATATGGGAAATTTTCTTGAAAGACCTCTTGGAAAAATTATTCCATGGTGTTCTCAGTTTCCCCTTTTGTTTTGGGAAAACCAGTCAATCATAGATTTGGTTTCTTTACGTAATCCCACACTTCCTATAGGCTTTGATCATTCTTTTAAGCCTTTTCTCCTTGCTTGTGTCAGTTTGGGTTAATTCAATATTTTGATCTTCAAGCTCTGAGGTTCTTTCCTCTGCCTACTCGATTTTGCTCCCTAAGTCTGTTATTGTGCTTTGAAATTCCAGGAGGGAATTCTTCATTTCCAGGATTTCAGACTGAACCTTTCTTATATTGATCAGCTCAACTTTTACGTCCTGCATGGCTTCTGTTGGGTGGGTGATCTTTGCTTCTAACATCTTGTGGTTTTCCTTAACCATTTTCATCATCTATTGTCTGAATTCTATGTCAGTCATCAGGCACAGGTCATTCCGGGGGCTTCCATTGATTGAGAACTGGAGTTGTTTTGGCAGTGATGCCTCTTTAAGGCTTTGAGAGTGGCCAGTGTTTTTCCACTGGTTTTTCCTCATCTGTAAGGAGCTATTCTTCTCTTATTACTATTATTTTTCAGTTTTGTTTTGTAGTTAGATGTGGACTAGCTGCCCTAAGGTCTTTTCTTGCTATTCAAAATAGTTCACTCAAGGAGAGAGGGGCAACTCCTTCAATTCCGCCACTCTTGCCAGGAAGTGCTCTGACTCAAAGTGACTTTCCCTTGCAAAGCTTTTCTCATGGTCAAGGTAGCCAGACTGCTTTCCATCCTCACTTGAGATATTTGTGGGGATCAGGAAGGGGGATGGGCCCTCCAGCCCTGGCAGCACTGCCAGGTTTTGACACCATGTGCAGCCCAAAAGTCTCCTGCAGGGTAATAGGGCTTCCAGGTGCCTTTCAGGACTCCCCCTCCCCTGCCAAAAGGGGCTCTGAACTTGAAACATCATAGTCCCCATCACAGGGGGACCACCCTTTGTAACATGAGGCTGGCAGATGATTCCTCCTGGTCTGGGGGAGGGGAGTAAGTGCAACTGGCCTGGGAGCTGGAAGCCAAGCAATGCTGGCCTGGTAGAATGCACTCTATGAGGTTGACTTGCAGTGGGTATTCTGATTTTAGGGTTGACCAGTGATAGGTGTTCTAAGTTTGAGTAGGCTCCCAGCTCCACATAGGGTAGTACTACTGTATCCTAATCAGGCCTCCATCTGCATGGGACCAGAGACTTGTGTACAGCAGTGGGGAGGTGAATGGACACAGATGTGTCAGGAGCACTCACCCCCTCCCCTATACAAGGCAGGACTGCAATTCCTATGTGAGCCTGGCACCCAGGGGAAATGGGGTCTCACTGTGGTTATCAGTCTCTCTCCTACCTCTCCCTGTGCATTGTAAAAGTCTTCTACAAGATGCGTGGTACTTCTGCCATCCAAGTCTGCTGAAGCTTCCTGAGTTTACTGGCAGCTGGGATGGTCCTCCCTGTTCTGCTCCACTGGAGAGGTGCCCATTGGCTACACCCCAGTGGTCATCTTGGATCCCCCAAATCTTCTTTTTTATTTTTGATTCCTATTTTAACTCTATGGGTGGTCAAAGAACATAATCAATATCATTACAATTATTTTTAATCTACCGAGACTTCTTTTATAGACCAGGATATAGTTTCTTTTAGTGAATGATGCACACACACCTGAAAATAATATGTTCTACAATTGATTGGAAAGTTCTGTAATGTCATTTGGGTTAAGTGTGCTAATCAAGTTATTTAAATCATGTAAATTTCTATTTACTCTCCAACTACTGAGAGAATATTGAAATCTCCAACTACAACTATAGTTATTTCTCCTTTCACTCCTTTCAACCTCTGTTATTAGGTCCATACATATTTATGATATTTTAATGTCTTAATGAATTGACTCTTGTGGAAAGTCCTTCTTTATCTCTAGAATGTACTCCATAGCCTAAAATTCTCTCTGATATTAATAAAACTGTCAGGTTTCTTTTAATTAGAACCTAGATAATATCTTTTTTCATGCTATTACTTTTCCCTGATCTGTATCTTTGAAGTGAGTTTCTAGCAGGCAACATAAAATTGAGTCTTGCTTTTTAATTGGAATGTTTAAATCATTTATATTTAGATCACTTACATTTAATGTAATCACTGATTTAAGTATAAAATTTTGCTATTTTTTTCTATATGTTTTTTGTTCATTTTTTTCTGCCTTCTTTTAAATTACTTTTTGGAATTTTATTTTAGCTCTTTCATTGGCTCTACTTTACTTCTGCGTATTTTGTTTTATGTACATGTGTTTTTACAGTGGTTACTCTAGAGTTTACAATATGCATTTTTAACTTATGATGGACTATCTTTAAATAATATTAATCCCTTCATATATATGTACATTGGTAAGAATTTGCTTCCACTTTTCATTCCCTGTTGTTGTGTCATACATTTTATCTCTATGTATGTTAAAACTTAACTGTACATTGCTATTATTTCTGCTTTAGTCAATTGCCCACAAAGAAATTTTTAAACGAGAAAAAAATCTTTTATATTTGTGTTATCTGTGCTCTTCATTCCTTTGTATATCCAAGTTACCATCAAGTTTCTTTGACCTAAAGAACTTGCTTTAGTTTTTTTGTAATGTGAGCTGCTCCTGATAAATTATTACAGCTTTGGTTTATCTGAAAAAGTTTTATCTTAATTTTATTTCTGAAAGGCATTTTCACCAGGTATAGAATTCTAGGTTGACATAGTCTTCTATGTCAGCACTTTTCTATGTCTGCACTTTTTTTTTTTTTTTTGAGTTGGAGTCTCACTCTGTCACCCAGACTGGAGTGCAGTGGCCGCTCCCGGCCACCGCAGCCTCGACCTGCTGGGCTCCGGCGATCCTTCTGCCTCAACCTTCCAAGTAGCCAGAATTACAGGCGTGCGCTATCACGCCCGGCTAATTTTTTATTTATTGTAGAGATGAGGTCTCACCAAGTTGCCCAGGCAGGTCACGAACCCACCGGCTCAGGCAATCCACTCACCTCAGCCTCCCAAAGGCACGGGATTACAGGCTGAGCAACCGAGCCCGGCTTATGTCTGCACTTTTAAAAAAATGTCATTTTAATGACTTTTTCTGGCTTGTTTAGTTTCTAAAAAGAAGTCTTCATTATTCTTATCTTTGTTCCCCTGTAACTAATGTGTATGTGTGTTTCTACAGACACTTTTAATATGATTTATGAATTTTTTTGAATTTTAGTAATTTGCTTATGATACATCTTGATGTGTGGTTTTATTAGTGTTTCTTGAATTTTATTTTATTTGCTTTCTTAAGTTTTGTTAAGCTTCTTGGATATTTGTGTATACAGCATTCATTATAATTGTAAAATTTTTAGACATTATTCCTTTAAGGATGTTTCTTTTTCCTGATTGTTTTCTGGGACTTCAATTACACTTAACTACTTAATAATGCTCCAGAATCACAGAGGCTCTCTCTGTTTTCAGTTTTGTTTTTTTTCTTTTCTGGACTTCATTTTATATAATTGTATTGCTATATCTTCAAGTTTACTGGTCTAATCTGCTATTATAGCCTGCGGCATTTCCATTTCATATATTGTAGTTTTCATATTCAGAAGCTCCCTTTGGTTCTTTTCACATTTTTTTCTCCATCTCCTCATTATGTTCATATTTTTGTTTAAATTCATGAACATATCAGACATATTTAAAATAGCTGGTTTATCATCTCTGTCTCATATTCCATCTCTGCCATTTCTGGGTCTAGATGGGTGTCTTATTTTTCTTTGGTAATTGTCACATTTTCCTGTTTCTTTGTGCAATAATTTTTTTATGTTAGACACTGTTAATTTTACATTGATGAGTGTGGAATCTTTTAAAAGTTTTGAACTTTGATCTTGAGAATATATAAGTTATTTGTGAATCAGTTTGATAATTGGAATGCTTGTTTTTATTCTTTTTTTAGAGTAGACATACAAGAGCCTTTATTCTAAGGTTATTTAAACTTGCTACTAAGGTATAGCCCTTCTGAAGTCTCTGATTCCATGTTCCACGTATTCAATGAAGATTCTTCACTCTGGCTGTTGTGAACAAAGTTACAGGAATTCATTAGCTTATAGCTCCCCTGAGATCATTTATTCCTTAGACATTTTTGTTGTCTAGAGTCATGGAATTTTAGCCTAAACATGTGCAAATTGTTTTTTAGCCAAAGAGTCAAGTAAGTTTCTGTTAGCATTTTCAATGCTCTTTCTCCGCATAGCTTCCTCCCCTCCATTACTCTGCCCCACAGATTCTAGCTGCCTTGGTTTCCCCAGTCTCCTCAACTCGGCAACATTTTGAGGATTTTTTGGACTCTCCATTGCTAAGTTGAAACCTGGTGTATGTGAGCTTACCCGATTTGTAAGGTTTACCTCACTTGGTTTTCTGCTTTCTACAGAACAGAGTGGGTGTGATTATAGGGCTTACTTCATTTGTTTTCCTTCTATTGAGTGTCACAGACCTGTGATATTTATTGCTTGATGTTTAAAACTTTTTTCCTTCATATTTCATCCAGTTTTCTAATTATTTATGGCAAAGGGGTAATTTTGAGCCTTGTTACTTTCTCATGGTCAAAAAGCAGATATTTTAGGTGAATTTTATTAACATTTGGAAATGAGTTTAATTTGATAAAATTGACTAATTTTAAGGTATATTAACTTTCTACTCACTGCTGTAACAAATTACCACAAATTTATTGGCTTAAAATGACATAAATTTATTATCTTACAGTTCTGTAGGTCACAAGTCCAACACAGACTGGGCAAAAAAACAAGGAGTTGACAGCGTTATAGTCCTTTCTGGAGGCTGTAAGAGAGGATCTGGTTATTTTGCATTTTATAGCCGGTAGCAACCCTTTTTCTCCATTTACAAAGCCAGCAACATTGCATCTCTAGTGCTTTATTTCATACTCACATCTCCCTCTGATTCATCTGCTTCCTGCTTCTTATTTTAAGGACTTTTTGTAATCACATAGGGCCCACCTGAGTAAGCCAGCATAATCTCCCTATTTTAAATTCAGCTGATTAGCAGTCATAATTCCATTTTGCACCTTTAATCCCCTTTGCCATATAACCTATTTACAGTTCTGGGAATTAGAATAAGGACATCTTTGAGGGGCTATTAGTCTGCTTACTACAAAGGGCAAATAAATAATCCACCATAACACACTCTAATTTGATCCTGGATTTGGCTTAAAACTTGAATCTAAAAAAAAGGAACTTCTCATACAACTTTGAAACCTTGTTTACAGTCTTAAAAATACCCTTGGAAATAAACTTTCAAAAACATAATATCAGTTTTCATTTATAGCTTTATGAACTCAAACATAGATATGAAAATAAATGAAAAATTCTCATTTATAGATCTCCATCACTTATTTTTCTTAATATATATTTACAAGTTATAGTAAATATATTAATAGACAGATATAGAGTCAGTCATTATAGTTCATCTTTTGTATAGTAGCTGCAGATTTTACTATAAAACCATATGCTTATATAAACATACATCTCCTTTTCTAAGATGTGGGAAATTTCTCGGTTTGTTTGATTATAATTCTCATTTTTCATGTATGCTAACATCTAATCTCTTGACCTTAGATATAATACTTGGGAATATCATCTGAGAATGATGTTATTCAGAGGCCATATTAACTCTTCGCAGCAGTTGGTAAAAAGCTAATACTGCTGAGACACTGGTGAATATTAAAATCGGAGGGGGGAAATTTGACTTTATGTTTTGCAATATTACAGATTGCAATAGTGTGCAAAGTAAATAAGTCTTCATATGTGAGGAGAAATTGGCAGAGAGTCTCAGTCAAAAGTCAGAACGCTTGCTCCCTTCTCTGATTTCTGTAGTCTCCTCCTTTTCATTTTGCAACTTCTTTGAACATGTTCCCCTGTGACTGGCTCTGTCTTCTTCCCAAGTCAATTATACATTTCTTAAAAGAGAGACATGATAGCTTTTATTACTTCTTACCCATCGTTCCTCAGTAGAAGTTGCTTATGACCATGCCTGATGCATAATAGGTATTGAAGAAACATTCATAAAATCAGCAAATGCCTCTCAGTCTCCTGAAGATGGTGCCATCCTCCAAAAAAAATTTTAATACACTTCATATGAATGTGTGATATTTTCAAAATCATCCTTTTGTGGAAAAGTATTCTTTCAGAATTTGTGTAATGTTATGAGCTCATAGCAAACATTAATAATGATTATGGGTATTACCGTAGGCAAAAGGAGTTTCTATAAAACACTTCCACAAAGCAGCAGATTCCCCAACAAGCAACCCAGCAAAGAAATTACCCCACCTCCAACACAGATGAAGTTGCCACCCTGACATCTTGATAGTGACAAAGTATCTCAACCCCTCTGCTATAGTCTATGAATAGCCACTTTAGTAAAAGAATAATATATTTAATAAAAGTCCTGTCTGAGCAGTGTGGAGACTTTCTAGACTTGCCCCATTAGCCCAGAGCTGTTCTCATTAGCCTCCATCTTTCCCCACCTGTATTCCCTATCCTTTTGCAATCCTTGCCTGTAAGTTGATTCATTTTAATGTACCCCATATATCAGATTCATGATTACTTCATTCATTTTGGTCTGTTACTGGATATCATCAAAACTATTGTTTTTTTGAGTGCTCGTATGTTTGGGTTCTTCTGTGTGCTAAGCAAACCATTAAAAAAAAATACAAAAACAAAACTATTACCCCTCTTACAGAAACAAAACATGTAGAATTCATGTGAAAAATATGGATCTCAGATTTTCTGGGGTCAGCACAGTGTTTTTAAAAATTGGTCAACTTTACATAATAATCCAGATTTCTGACTTGTCTTGAAAAACTGGAAAATTTGACATCATGAGGGCCATCTTTCTTGAATGGTAGCAATTAGTTGGAATTGAATAGCAGTTATCTCTATTGGTTATACAAGTGCCCTACAGTATGTCCCAGTCCTTACCACTCCCTCTTGTCTTACTATTAGCTTATGTAATTCATTTAAATGTAAGAGCCCTGGAACAGACAGAGCTTCCAAGAAAAGCTGGTACCACAGGAAGGTCCAGCAGCACTTTTGACACATTCATTCAGTATCTACTATGAAGTGAGTGGGGGAAAAAAGAATATTTATTAGTTATTGTGTGTGTGCCAAATGATCCCTGCTATCAAGTAGCTCACATTCTAGAAGAAGAGAAATCCAAAAAAACAAACAGCCTAAGTACAGTAAGACACACATCAGGACCTAGGTAAGGAACACTATCTTGTTTGCAACCTGCATTCTTCTAGGCAGGCACTGACAGAGTGCTTCCAGCAGCAAGAAATATAAACACAGACATGGGAATCTGTACTCAGGACAAAACTCCAAAAACTAGAGGAGACTGTCACTGCAAGGCAGGAATGAGGATGATCTAATTCTTTATACCTTAATATCCTCTTCTGCAAATGGAGATAATAAAAACCTCTTGTTAGGCTGCTGTGAGAATTAAATGAGTTTATGTATTAGATGAGTTCATGTTAAGCCCTTAGAGACTATTGGCACATATAAAATGGCTTATAAATGCTAGTTATTAAATCATAATAATCATATTATAATACATTTTAAAACAGGGCTCTAAAGTAAGAATTTGATTATGGTGGTGGTGAGATGAGGGAATGCAGGGACAGAACACAAAGGCAGAGGTGGTTACAGAGAACATCTGCAGAGATCAGTGACTGTATCCAGACAAAGGAGACTGTATGTACCTTGCAGGAGGAATAGAGTTTCTGGCCCAAGACTTCTGATCTACTGAGAGTACCCCTTGCATTTTTACATGGCTGTCTTCTTTGAAACCAGGTGACACCTCTTGTTTGATATTTTTTAGCACCGTCTATGCTTTAGTAGATCATCATAAAAGGTTATCGGACAAAAGCATATAAACAAATGAGGAAACTTGAAACTGGATTGACACCAGAGCCTTGGGAATGGCAGGACTGAGCCCAGAGGTAAGGGTAAATGGGCTCAGCTAGGGTGTAAACAGCTCTATGGACAAATAATATATGGTACCTATTTAAACAATTCCTGAGTACTCAACTTGGGGCAATTGTATCAACTGTGTGTATCAACTAGCCATTAGTAAATAATCAGCTTCTTTTTCTTTTTGTACATATTATGTCACCTTTTTGCACTAAGCAAGGTATTTCTTAGGCTATTTATCTTTCCTTTCCAAAATATGGTCTTTTTAGGACAAGACTGATTATTTAAAAATGAATAATTTTATTCTGTAATAAGAAAGAAAGACAGAAACAAAGAGCAACTTTTGTCTCATTTTCTCCGTCCTTCTTGTCTCATTCTTAAATAACAAAAAGGAGAAGCGAGGACATCATGTGGCAAAGGGAGACAGAGTAAGAGACAAATCTGCCTGTCTGGGAACCTGGCCTACTGCTGTTAAATGGTCATTTTTTTCCTCAAGAAAAATGCTTTTGCCCAACATTGTTGCAACTCTTCTCCAATGCACACTGCCCTATGGCATGAACTTCTCTCCCCTTTATCAATGTTGCCAGCTTCCCCTCATGGAGTCAATAGCCTGTTTACCAAACAGGGCATCAGGGGCTAAGAAATCCCAAAGGCTGGGGACATGGTCCTTGGGCAGTCCTTTAGCTTGTTTGCCTCGAAAACCTTACATGCACAATAGGTTTCGTTTCTGTCTATGCTGAACTTTCTCATATCTCCTAAACTCCCTTTGCTATGAAGGAAGAGGGGATTTGGATAGATTTTTTCTAACCAAGAAATTTTCCAAGAAGGAATACGTTTCCTACTCCCAGTATTACCTTCAGCTTGATAACCACTGACTTCAATTCTCTACCTGATTAGGGCTAACCTGTGTGTGGGTGAGCTTGTCAGCTTCCTGATTATGAGAATTTAAGGGCACTTAAAATGTTTACTAAGGTTCCTTCCCCCATTTACTCAAACTGTGGGTTCTGAGACACTGGTTCTCAAACTTCACCACTTAACACACTTATCTAGAGAGTTTTTCAAAAATATAATTTGCTGGGTCCATGAAAAACTTCCCCACCTAGAGTTTCCAATTCCGAAGGTCTGATTTGTGACCTAATAATTTGCATTTGTAATAAGTTCCCAGGTGATGCTGGTACTATTAACTAGGCAGAACCACTGCCCTAAAATATCTGAAAAATGAATCACTTAGCACCAAAGTTTAAAAATATACACACATCAGTTAAAACGATATAAGGTTTTCAAATGGGATCTTCTAGAGACATAGGCCTATGATTTTATAATAGTGTTCAGCTGGATACTAATCAGTGCACAAGAGTGAAGAAACTATCCGAAGCTGGAGAAAGAAGAACTTGAAAGGCCTAGAGGAAAATGCCCTTGGTCTTACATGGGGCAGGAATAATGCTTGTTTCTAGCAGCTATGGTGGAAAAACTCATGATTCACAGAGCACTGGAGTAAATCACATAGAATGGCTTTGCCTCAGTAGCGGGGAATAACTGCCCCTAGGCTGAGCACTGCTCCAGTCTCACCTAACCAATCTTAACCAAAAGGACCAAACATTTCCCAAGAACTTCACTGCCTCCTGGAACAAAAGTTAGGAATATCTATAGGAATACAGAAATACCTGGCACCAAGTGAGGTAAAATTCACGTCTGGCATTAAATTAAAAACTGCCAAGATTGTACAGAAGCAAGAATATATGACCTAAAATGAGGTCATTAAACGTTATTATAACCATATTTCATATTAGCAAGACTTTGATTAGAAACATGGAAGCTAAATTAAAAACACTCAGATTGAACTTCTAGAGGTAAAACACTACAAGCTGGGCGAATTCATCACCAACAAATTCACACTACAAGAAATATTAAAGGCAGAAGGAAAATGACACCATATGAAAGCATGGATATACACAGTGGAAAAAAGAGCACTGAAAATGGTAACAACATGGGTAAGTATGCAAGATTTTTAATATTATTTAAACTTGAGAAACTTACCATCTCAATTTCTCTTCGTTTCTACAAACTAGCCAGATGAGTTCCCTTTTCTCTGTTTCTCTCACCAACTCAGGAGAAAAATAAAGAAGAACAAAGGCCTGAGAAAGACTCGTAGGTAGCGTAAAGTTAGCATGCCTTTGTCTTTGAAATGAAGTAGGAAAAAATTCAAGTCTTGAGTAACCTTATAAGCAAGGATCATGTTTAATGACATACAGCAGTCGCTATGTAATCAGCTTTTACACTTAAATTGACTTTTAAAGAGCTGCTCACTTTCTGGAGGGTTTCAGGTATGTCCTGTTACTCTTCAGGGGAAATTACCTTTTCCCCCCGTTCAGCTTCTTATTTTAGGATTATTATCAAATCACCCTTGTATTCACACCCAAATTACTCTTTTAAAAATTGTTTTAGCCTCTTGTCAAACAACAAATTACTGGAAATCAAGAATTCTTAAATGCAGGGTTTTTTCATGAGACAAAAAAAGACAAGCCCATTCAAACCCATTCATGAGCATTTCGGAAGATTTCTTTTCACTACCCCCCAGAAATAATGAGTATCATATCAACCATTTATCATAAATAGAAAAAATCCTTATCATCTGCATGAAGGAAATTTCCTCTTTCAGACTAACTCCTGGTTTTTCATAGCTTCCATGAGACTTGTCCAGTCTGAGTTCTACAAATCAAAAAATGACAAATCTAAAGGAATCATCCTCTGATAGATAGAAAAGTGAATTTTTTAAGCACACGGGCTTTGGACTCAAACTGACCCAGATAGTCTAGTCTCAGCTTAGCCATTTACTAGTGGTTTCATCTTCAGCAAGTTCCTAACTTTTCTGATTTTGTTCCCTCATGTGTAAAAGAGGGTAAAAGTTCCTTCATGGGGTTTCATGAGGATCAAATTAGAAAGTATAAAGGACACTCCCAGTTACCATACTACTGCATGGTACTACTCAATAAATGGCCACTATTACCATTTTTCTGCCCAAAAAATCACCAGCCTCCAACTTTAGTATATTTGTCTATCCTCTCAGACTGAACAAGGCCATACTTCATCATGTCTAACCAGTCACAACTTAAATCCTTTTATATCATGGGACATTGATAATATACCCACTTAAGAGATAACTTTAGAAAAAAAATGTTGTAAGTTGAGCAAGCCAGATAGTACATGTATATGATACACTCGAAAAAATCTTGGGTCAACATTATTCACAGTAGCCAAAATGAGGAAGCAACTGAAATGTCCATTCACAGAAGAATGAATAAACAAAATGTAATATACACATACAATATTGTTCAGTCATAAAAAGGAAGAAAATTCTGACATATTCTCTAGCATGGATGAACCTTGAGGACACTATGCTAAATGAAATAAGCCAGTCATAAAAAGACACTCTGATTTCACTTGCGTGAGGAACTTTCACTTATATGAGAATAGCCAAATTCATAAAAACAAAGTGGAATGGTGGTGGCTAGGCACTGAGGGGTAAGGGGAATGGTGATCTGTTGTTTAATGGGCATAGAGTTTCAGTTTTGCAAGATGAAAAGAGTTCTGAAGATTGGTTTCACAGCAATGTGAACACACTTAACACTATTGAACCGTACATTGAAAAATGGTTATTGTGGTAAATTTTGTTACACACAGTTTTTTTTTTAAAGAGATGAAATTCTGATACAGGTTACAACATAGATGAGTCTCAAAAACATTAAGTGAAGCTGGGCTCGGTGGCTCAGCCTGTAATCCTGCGCCTTTGGGAGGCTGAGGTGAGTGGATTGCCTGAGCATGCGGGTTTGAGACCCGCCTGGGCAGCAAGACCTCATCTCTACAATAAATCAAAAAATCAGCCGGGCGTGGTAGCGCATGCCTGTAATTCTGGCTAGTTGGAAGGCTGAGGCGGAAGGATCACCGGAGCCCAGCAGGTCGAGGCTGCGGTGGCCGGGAGCGGCCACTGCACTCCAGTCTGGGCGACTGAGTGAGACTCCAACTCAAAAAAAAACCAAAAAACATTAAGTGAAATAAGCCAGACACAAAAGGGCAAATATCATTGATTCCACTTACATGAGGTACTTAGAGCAGTCAAATTCACAGAGACAAAGAATAGTGGTTACCAGGGGTTAAGGGGGGAGGAAGTGGGGAATTATTATTTAGTGGGTATAGTTTCTCTTTGTGACGAAAGAGTTCTGGAAATAACTGATGACTGCACAATATTGTGAATGTACTTAATGCTACTTGAATATCACTTTAAAAGGGTTAAAATGGTACATTTTATGTTATGCAATTTGCCACAATAAAAAGAAAAAAGGAATATGATAGAAACATTTTCTATTTTCTAACCAAAAGAATGCTTCTAATAGAAAACATTTCAGTGTTAAATGTTTTATGTCTACTGATTCTTCCTTTCCTTTCAATTTCACAGATTCATCTAGAAGGAGTTCACATTCAAGTTTTTATTCTAAGAACTTATCTTAGGCCTGCACCAGTTTTGCCCTTCCTTGGGAAGAGGTCTATAGTAAAATGCAACTAACACTATTTCCCTCTTTGCTTGGCCAAATAGCAGTCGAAAAATAAATTTAGGGCTTTTTCTTAAGAGGTGCTTATTTTGCATATTATTAGATTGTGCCTTAGAACTTTTTTGCTAGAGTCTTTATAGTCCTAAATCCAATAGCAGGAAAAGAACAAATTTCTTTGTAAGAAAATTACATGCAAATGAAGGCTTTAGCATTCAAGCACTTTCCACTGACGCTGCAGCAAGAATATAAGCCAGGACAAAGTTTACTCCTTACCTCCTGATCAAACAGACATTCATCCCTTGTGTCTGCAATGGCAGGAAGTTGAAGCTAGAGAAAAACTAAAATAAATAATCCAAATGAACCACCAAAACCCAGAAGGTAGCTGCCTTCCTGCAGGCAGTTGCTTGCAGAGATCCTCTGAGTGTCTCATGACCCTGACCACCCAACCACAATCAGGTTCAGACCACAGAGTCTGAAGGACTCTGAAGGCCTTCAGAGTTCTTTAGAGTCCTTCAGAGTTATTCAGAGTGCAATCGTAGTTCTTCTAATAATCAAATGAGTCATTCATACAACTCCTATACTGTAAGAAATTTAAGATACAAAGAAGAAAGAACAGGATTTTATGAGACATGATGGTCATCAAAGAATGCAATTTATTTCTTCAGATGCTCTTTGCCAATCACGGTAATCAGAACAAATGAATTGGTTGCAGAGATTATATCTGGCTTCTTGGCTGTTTGACTTAAAAATCTACCATTGGGAGGCATGGCCGTTAAGGATCACTTAGACTCAAAGATTGTCAGTATGTCAGATTTTTATGTTTTATAACCCTTCTGCAGATGAAGTCTCAACAGAGATTCTGCTGAGTTTATCAAGCCCCAAACTGAAGAGATACTGCGTCAATGTATTTTTTTCTCTCTACGTTTCTAGCTTATTTCCAGTCATTAAGTATAGACTCTCTGCCATTGCTATCTTTGCGTTTTCTAACTCCACATCATCTATTTCAACCTCACTGTAGTCACCTTCTCATTCTGTTCCTCTAACAAGTCTCTGGGTCTCTATGTTTGCTCTTCCTTCTTTTTAAATTTCTTTGAGCTCTTCACTACAGGTGGCTCTTCTCTGCTTAAAACTCACTGTCCTGACCAATTACTGCCAATTTATGCTTTCATACTGACATAAATGAAAATTGGTTCAATGGAATTTTTTAAAAATCTACAACTGGATAATGAAAGATTA
The DNA here is from genome assembly GCA_027257055.1 of Cephalopachus bancanus. NCBI lineage: Eukaryota > Metazoa > Chordata > Mammalia > Primates > Tarsiidae > Cephalopachus > Cephalopachus bancanus. Next base: position 6,461,130 of record JAPVLO010000035.1, read on the forward strand.
ATGTCACTGAATTCAACTTAGGTTCAATTCCTGACTATGACACACTGGATAAACTTTTAGGGATTATTTTTCTCTGGACCTCAATTTTTAAGTTTCTATTAGTATAGAAATCACCTTCTGCTACAAACCTTTTGAGCAATGGAAATGTTTATGTTAATTCCAAAAAAAAAAAAAAAATTCTCAATCCTCTGAAGGAAAAAGAAAAGACACTTTCTGCCATGTGGGTGATTAATGGAATGTTAGCACTGAGAAAGATCTCAAACTAGAAGATCATCTCTCATCCAAACTTTTCACTTTTCTGAATAGAGACATGAAGAGAGGTCAAGTGCCTTACCTAGGTAAGGTAAGGTAAGTGGCCTGGTAGGGTGGTACCTGAACTTGATATCTGTTATCCTGTCTAGTGTTCTTTCCTTACTAGTGGCTCCAAAATGAACGTCGATGGCAACTGTTTTCTCTGAGTCACTAAGATGATGTCAAAAATTGCAATCTCCTAGGCTCTAGACAGAATGATATATCTGGCATTATTAACAATGAATCCATAACTTTAACTCCTTTGTACCAGAGAATCCTGATGTGCAGCAAGATTTCTAACTGCTGCCTCCCAGCTGCCTGGGATCTAAACTAGTTGATCCAGTAATGATGAGAAAAGAAGTCTTGGAAGTGAGTAAGGTGTGGTGGCTCATGCCTGTAATCCCAGCACTTTGGGACTTGGAGGCCAGAGGATTACCTAAGCTCAGGGGTTCGAGACCAGCCTGAGCAACATGGCGAGACCTTGTTTCTACAATAAATAAAAAAATCAGCCGGGCATGATGGCACATGCCTGTGGTTCCAGCTACTTGGAAGGTTGAGGCAGAAGGATCACCTGAGCCTGGCAGGTCAAGGCTGTGGTAGCCGTGAGCGTGCCATTGTACTCCAGCCTGGCAACAGAGTGAGACTCCAACTAAAAAAAATGCAGTCTCCAAAGTATAGACTCTAGGGTCCATATATCACAGATGTGCAAGATGATCTACTAGGGGTGTGGGAAGAAATCCTGCATATATATATTTTATAGTCAGAAAAGATTTTAAGCATTATAAATAATCCAGGGGTGGACACTGGTAGCCTTACTGTGTCTTATATTAGACAGAAGAATGGGTGATCCCCATTGTAGAAGAGCTAACAGAGCACCTGTCACGAGCACTTGTTTGTTTTCAGTGTGTTAAAACAAATTACTTTTAAGATTTATTCAGTTAAGTGGATTTGTGAATTATGTATTTACTTCTAAACAAATTAACCCTCACAAAATGACAATTGACATAAAATAATTCACACAAGGAAGCTGTAGGTTAAATGTAGTTCTAATAATACCAGCAAAATGGAACAAAAACATGGCAAAGCTGATATGCTTCTTATTCTTAGTATAATTACCAAATAAGAAAAATTTAACAAGTAAGTCAAAAGGGAAAAAAAAAATTCAGAAGACTTTTAAATATGGGTAGACACAAACTATTGTTAATAGTGAACTGGACCATAACTCTTCCTTCCAAACAGCTTTCCAGTGCCTTATTCTTAAATATGAATGGAATGAATGGACAAAGAGTTTTGTACAGAAAAGAAATTCCTCTAATGAGAAACACAGAAACTAAAATAAACAAACAGGAGGTGAAGAGGGAAGGACTTTGAAGAAGTAGAAACAAGAAAGGTGACAGAGACAACTTTTAAAAATCTGTAACATTCTCAGAGTGACATGAGAAGATTTAACATCCTGCAACAAGAACAATAATCTTTAAAAAGGTCTTTTTACAAATTTTGGAAATTAAAATATTGTTAGGAAATAAAATAATATGAAATAACAAAATATATATTATTAAATATATGCTAGTATATTTATATAGAAATGAAAACTACAATATAAATTTAGAAAGTAAAATTGAAGAAATATTAATAGCTAATATTTATTGAGAACTTACCATGTGTCAGGCAGTGTCCTAGACACTTCCAAAGTTTAAACTCATTTAACCCTCATAGCAAATCTATGAGATAGGTACTATTGAAACCATGCCCAGAGGATTTACTAAACCAATGACTAACAGAAATTCTTGAATTTGCAGGATGGCAGATGAGAAAAAAATACCTGGCTGAACTGTGAAACTCACTCTTCTTATATTTAAAATGAGGGCTGAAACTGGTTGAAACCAATATGGCTAACAGAAGTCTGCACAGAATGGCTTGCCAACATCACAACCCCAAGTTTTCACTCCATGCTTCATAGTAACTCCTCCCAAATTTGCACATGTGACCCATGAGGCAACATGAAGAGACAACTATGCATCCCTGGGGACTTTCTGACTGCCCTATTCTTTTCTTTTTTTTTTTTGAGTTGGAGTTTCACTCTGTCGCCCAGACTGGAGTGCAGTGGCCGCTCCCGGCCACCGCAGCCTCGACCTGCTGGGCTCCAGCGATCCTTCTGCCTCAGCCTTCCGAGTAGCCGGAATTACAGGCATGCGCTACCACGCCCGGCTGATTTTTTGATTTATTGTAGAGATGAGGTCTCACTGCCCGGGCGGGTCTCGAACCCGCGGGCTCAGGCAATCCACTCACCTCAGCCTCCCAAAGGCGCGGGATTACAGGCTGAGCCACCTAGCCCAGCTTTGACTGCCCTATTCTTTCCACCAATCACCTACCCCCTAAACCTTTTCTAATAAAATTACTGCTCTTCTAATGCATTGGGTAGTGAGCACCTTTGCTCAGCAACACTATTATCTACAATTTACAGAGTTAGAAACTAAAGCTTAAAGAAGTAAAGTGACTTTCCCAAACTTAGATAGCAGGACTGCAATTATCATCATGCTGTCTGTTTGTAGAATCAAATGTTCTTAATCTTTATGCTATACCATAAAGATAAATATTTGGAAAAAAAAGAGAAAATAATGTATACATATTTTTAATTTGAAGATCAGCCCAAGAGAAGGTCCAACAATCAACTAATAGGAGCTCCAGATAGAGCTATGGGGAAAAATTTGAAAATCCTACAAATTCTGCTGAGAAAAAATATGTCACAAGGATTTGATAATCAGAATACATAAGACTTCTCATCAACAACACAGAAAGCTAGATGATGTAGTAATATCGTCAAAATTCTGAGAGCTAAGTTCAATCTTGAATTCTACATTCTACCAAATTCTTATTAGTTGTAAAGGTAGAATAATGACTCTTACAGGTCTGAAAAATAACAAAGGAACTTACTGGAATGCACACTTCAATAAAACAAGAGACTAAACTGTAAATAAAATATCACAAACTTTTCCTACACAGGAATGAGACAGGGAAATTCACAAGATAATTGTGAAGAAAAATTCCATGAAGACAGGACAAGACAGTAACCAGTAGCAGGATAAGACAGTAACCAGTCTAGACTGAAGCAGGAGAACAGAGAGCTCTGGGAAGAATATCTTCATGAGAAATATTTAGTCTAGGTTAGCACTTTGACAGAGTGTTTAGTCAGAAATTAATGATAGTATACTGAAACACAAATGCAAAGAGAAGAAAATCATTGACTTAAAAAGAAAAAAAACGGTGTAGGGAAAAAATGTAATCACTGTTGAATTAATGTTTACTTGTTGACATTAAAGTAAGCAGCAGTCACTGACTTAACCCAAAATTATACTCTGTAAAGCTATATAAAGGAAGAGATCTTTGTCTGTTTTGTTCATTGCTTTTTTTCTTGGGAATCAAAGCTGTACCTGGAATACAGTTGTTGAGTCTAAGAATGAATATAGGAAGGAAAGAGAGAGGATGTATATGTGTGTGTACAATGATGGTGAGGAAAAGCTTGTGAAAGAGCTATATCCTTATCTTCCAGAGTAGAAGTCAATAGAAAATGTCTACAACTTAAACAACAAGAAATAGAAGGGTAATTATGCTATTTTGAAAAACAAAGGCAAAGACCAGACGAGATCAATTTTAAAAAATAGAAAATGGCTGTCACTGAGAACAGAGAAAATAGAAGTGGAAAATGCAGAGGAGAGTTGCTTTTTATTATAAACCTTCTAGAACTCTTAATAATATATACAATTTAGAAAAAAAGAAAATTACTAATCCACTAAAATAATTATTATTCCAAATTGCTTGGAAATTTGCAGACCAACCTGACCTCCCAAATCAGTACAAAAATGCCATTACTTCAACATGCCAAAATACATTCTTATTTTAGAAAAATGAAAAATACAGAAAATATGAAAAAACCCAGAGCAACACCACTCAAAGATAATCATATTAAATATTTTGGTATAACTAGTTTTTTCTAGGCATTTTTTCAACAACTGACTTCATACCTGGCATGTAAATTCATATCTTGAATTCATTTCTAAAAACACTGAAACTGAATAAAAGGAAAAAATCATTTGCTTGGAAAAAAGAAACAGCAATTGCTCATAACAGCAATTTTGAAAACATATTCTACTGAAAAGACATCCACAGTATCATTTTCATGCAAAAAGGAAAGCAGAAAAAAATATGTAATTAAACAACCAGCTGCATATACTATATTAAAGAGTCCAGGTGCTGGAATTAGTCTACCTGGGTTCAATCCCAGTTCTACAGCTTTCTGATTCTTAGATGGACACGCTTACAACCTCCACACACCTCAGTTTCTCTAATTGTCCAATAAAAATAATAATAGTAGTACCTACCTGCTAGTGTTTCTATGAGAAGTACCCGTTCAACAGTAAGTAAAGGACCCAGTGTGTAGTGAATGCCCAGTAAACATTAACAATTAGCATTTTAACTGTTATAATTAATAGCCCTCAAGTGGGTTATTAATTTATACCACAAAAATACATAAGACCAGCAGGATACAGAAAGGGCTCTAACAAAGCCAAATACTAAGTGTCATCAGTGTGAGAGGAAGGACAGGTCAGAAGTCTCTCCTTTCTGGCACTTGGCACTCAATATTTACATGTTAAAGAATTGTGAATGCACTTTTTAAAAAAATTTTATTTTAAAGATGTGGGGTACAATTCAGGGTTAGGTATATAAATGGTGAATTTACTTTAGGGTCCAAGCTGAGGAGGTTTGGAGCAACTTTAGTGACTTCATCAGATTTTTGGACTGATAAGAAAGAGTTATATAGGGAAAATGGCAGTTATTCAGGGTGATTCAGCTAATGAAAACTGTTAAAAGGAAAGTATGGCAGAGAACAGTCTAGAATCTTGTGTAGTAGGACTCCTCCTCAAATACATGAATTTATTATGTCTTAAGATACAGTTGACCCTTGAACAGCACAGGTTTGAACCACAGTGAGTTTACTTCTACACAGCAAATGGGACTGAAAATACAGTATTTGCCAAATGTGAAACCGACATATATGGAAAGTCAACTTTTCCTACATGCAGGTTTCACAGGGCGGACTGCAGGACTTGAGTATATGCAGACTGGGGTATAATGCAGGGATCCTGGAACCAATCCCTGCTTATACCAAGGGATGACTGTATTGTGTTCTGGGTCACTGGCAGAAGGAGAAAATGAGGCAAGAAGCTTTGGAAAGAAAGCTCACACATGATACAGCCCTCTAGTGATTGAGAATAGGAAAATTACTCTTTATTTAGGGATGAGGTGAGAGGGAACAGGAAGATTAGCCCCTTCTGTAGGGGAGCAAACATTCTAAAAAAACCAAGATTAGTTCCAGGACATGTGTCGCTTGATTTTCCTGTGGAATAAAAACACCTCAAGAAACGAGCAAATGCCAGACTGAATGATGTTTCTTTCCTGAGACCTTCTGCTAGAAAGAGATATAAACTGGAGGTAAGGGTAGGAATAGAGGTGGAAGAAGCACAGTTAACTGAGAGAGCTCTGGCCTAAAAACTTAAGAATCCAACTTTAGTTCTGCTGCGTATTAGCTGAACAGTCACATTTCACTCTGCCTCCGTTTTCTGATGTATAAACTAGGGATGTAATATCTACCACCAAAAGTTTCAGAAAAGAGATAATGAGATAATGCTTGAATCAGTTTCATTCAGAAGACAGAGACCACAACAGTTTTTTTCATTTTTTTGTAGTCGAGAGAATATTTGACCATAATAACAAATTATTAATTGAGAAAATGAAAAGGCCAAAAGGACAACATTAAAGTAGCATGAAGGAATCAGCTAGAGAAAGCAGCTATACACCCTAAAGCTGGAGGAACAAAGGGGAAAGGGTGAAATTATTAGAACTTAGAGGTCTACAGGGGAGTACCCAACAAGATAACACACTTGAACCTTTGAGGAGGGGGTACCAGGCTAGTGCTGGTGTCTCTGGGTTTAGAGGCAGGGTGCCCTGCAGCAGGGACTCAACCCTCTGAGGTGTGAACCCTGGTCAGTTGACGCTAATATCTCTGAAGTAGGGGTGGATAAAGCCTCTTCTGCAAATGTTGCAATAACTGCAAACTAGATTCATCTGCTGCTACTGCAAGGGATTTCCTCTGCCAGGGTTAAGAAGAGAGACTAAGGTAAGGGTGACAGAATACGAAGCAGGTTAGAAGGAACAAGCCTCTTAAAAAATGTTCACTGAGAAGAATGGCAAGAGCTATTTCAACAGTGTCATTTATTCACACTCTCCCTTTTGTTTTTTTGTTTGGCTGAAATACATGTACAATACCCACCAGAATGACTAAAGTGAAAAAGGAGAAAATATTAAGTTATGGTTGAAGATGTAGAATAACCAGAGTTTCCATACATAGCTGATGGGAATATACATTGAACAACTTATTGTTGGAAATCATTTGGTAACACTGGTCACATCTATTAAAGTTGAACATACGCCATACTCTATCACCTAGAGATTCCACTCCTGAATACATACCTACTGTATGATTCCATTTAAAGTGCTCAATATTAAGTGAATATAGTCTGTGTTCTTAACAGTCAGGAGAGTAGTTGCTCTTGGGGTCGGGGGGAGGAGGTGGGAGCAAGAGGGAGACTTCTGGCATATTCTGCATCTTGATCTGGTTGCTGTTTCCATGGGTGTAACCAATTTGTAAAAATTCATCAGGCTGGAAGTTTTTATATACATATACTTTTATGTAAGTAGATAATATTTAATAAAAGTTAAATGTGACTCCATTCCACTTCTGGATATATGCTCAAAAGGATTGAAAGCAAGAACTTGAAGAGTCATTTGTACACTCATGTTCATGGCAGTATTATTCACAAAAGTCAAAAGGTAGAAGTAACCCAAATGTTCATCAATGATTGAATGGATGGGCAAAAGGTTGTATAGACAAACGTGTAATCTTATTCAGCCTAAAAAAGGAAAGAAGTTCAGACACATGCTACAATAAGGATGAACTGTGAAGACATTATGCTAAGTGAAATCTCACAAAAGGACAAGTACTGTATGATTCAATTTACATGAGAAGAATGATGGTTGCCAGGGACTATGAGGAAAGGGGAATGGGAAGTCACTCTTTAATAGATACATAATTTCAGTTTTACAAGATGAAAAGAGTTCTGTATTAAGTGAATGTAATAGATGATAGCAATGGTAATTGAAAGTACTTAAAATACCACTGAACTGTACACTTAGACATTACTTTAATAAATTTTGTCATATAATATAAATTAAAATTTTTATTTTTAATTTTAAGAAAGTTAAACGTGACTCTAATACAGGGTGTGCCAAAAAACGTATACACATTTTAACAGATGTTATCTATGTATTACTTTGCAAAGTTGAATTAAATTACAGTAGCACTATGGAGTATGACATTTGCTCGACCACACTTCTACCATTTTCTTTGCCCTGCTTGCTGCATAGTGAAGCTAGCATTCATTTGATTAACGCCATCTTTTGAGTGAATGTCATACTTAGAATGTGTGTGCATTGTTTTGGCACCCCTGTATATATCCTGCCACTAAATGATTAACTTACCTCTGGAAGACATTTAAGAATTTTGATACCTCTTCTCTTATTGGGCTACTCATAACCCTACCTTTTTAATCCAGTTTTGTACAAGAAGTGAAAAGCCAAGAATGGACTCTCCCAGGCAGAATGCATAATGTTTTAGACTCACATAGTAACTTATACTAAACAAAGTGCTTTGACATCCTTCTTCCCACTTATATGCACAACTGTGAGAAAAGCAAGTCAGAGAGGTCTGTTACCTTCACTTTAAAGTTGGAAAAACTGAGGGAAAAAAATCACAGCCAAAAGAAGAAACAAATAAAATTCAAATTTTCTGATACCAAATTCAAGCTAATAGTACTGACAAGTTCATTAGTAGACTTGAAAAGCAAATTCAATTTACAAATTAGTTTTGTGCTTCTATTGCTCCTGTAAGAAAGTGCTTAATATTACACAGATCTTTTTTATATTTTGAAAACAATTTCACTGTTTGACTTGAAAACAGTTTATTTAATTTATACAAATAACTACTAAATACAAAAAGTAGATTAAAACAAAATAGTTATTTTTTTCTGGCAGAGTTTAAATGCACATAATGGATAATTCTGAAGAAAATGCATTTTCCCCACAGCGTTCAGGACTAAAATTCTACTGAAATCTTTGCTCCTAAATCAGTAATATATTCGGTGGTGTCACATGGGTAATGGCTAAATACGTTCTGCATATGAACTGAAAAAAAATTACAGTCTACACACATACAAATGTGAAGCACTTAAAAAGTGAATTTAACTGATAATAAAAGAAAATGTTCATTTTAGAGTATAGTGTTAAAAACATTTCAGTAATAAAATCATAAGACCACATAAAAATAAGCTTTAACATATGCACAAAGCAGTTTTGTAAAAACTGCTAAGTGCACAAGTAATAAATAATTTGCAAAGTTGTGTATAAACAATTCCTAATGTTCGGCATCATTGTAAACATCAGCACATGTGTAAAATGCAGCAAAGTCTGACATTACATTTTGTTTTGCCAAATTGAATTCCTATTATCCAAAGACAGACCAGTGGAGTATGCAGCCAACATTTTGGCAAGTTGGGTCTTTAAAATTAAGAGTAACAGTGCAAGTAAGGAATGCAAAGAATTCCTAGTGCAATAAAGAAGAGAAGCACAGGCAATATTGCTGATTAAAAATTCACCACCTCCTTGAGTTTCCCGTGGGGAGTGTCTAGGAGACTTGTGAAAGCTATGCAAAGCCACTGTCTTAATGCCCAGATCTCTTTTAGGATTTCTCTGTGTTCCTCCAGTTCCCTACCTTTGCAACAGTGTCTGTCCAACATTAGTCTCTGCTGTGTGAACAGTTCGTGAAATGCCCAGTTCACAGTCATTGAGCGAGGTTAGGGTGGTTTTGATGTCTCCCCAACACATGGCTGGGTACGATGTCTGCCTTGTCAAAACAGCCATTTGGGGAGGGAGACAGATGGATTCTGTTCTGACAACCAGTCAGGCCAGCATTAGGTCCCAGCTGGACAACGATAACATCAAATCTTCCTTCTTGACACCATGAAAATGTCAACAGTCAGTTTTCAATTTGTCTAGGGAATTATCAATTTTGGTCAAAGTCTTTTTGATACGCAGAGCTGTGAGTCTTGCGGACGGATTTTGATACCAGCATTCTTTCATTAGCTTGGCCAGAGAAGTTAATGTCTGAGGAGAGAAAGAACAAACATCACAATAACAAATTGGCTTTTTAGTAGCCCTGGAAGCTGGGCTGATGTCATGTCAACTTGCGAAATTAAAGTGATGTTACTGTCATCTTCTTTAAACAAATAGCCAAGGCTTTAACCACTGATAAAGAAACCACACTCAGCGTTTCATGAACTTTGTCCTTTGAACTCTTAATACCACCAATTTACTTTATCAGGTAAATTGCACAGGCCAGGTTGGACTCCTTGATGATTTTATGGGAGCTAAAAGCAGTAATACTAAATTAGGGCTAATACTGAAATTTCCAAATGGGGTCATTTCTCAATGTCTTAGATCTGCTACTACTTATAAGGAGCAATATAGGATCTTCAGCACTGAGCAGCTTGTGTTTGGGATTTCAGATATGTAGACATGGAAAGGAGGTTAAAAGCATCACTCCAAGTCTCTTGGTTTACACATGAAACTGCAGTCCTAGGGCTAGTAGCAGTAGTAATGAGTCTCCCCATTCCTGGAGCTGGTCAATCATAGAAATTCTTGTGAATATCGTCATTCATTGGCAAGACCTATCAGACTTGGCTTCTTCAAGAATGAGAACATTTTTCTAAACCTACTCAACTAGGTCTAAGCCCATTCCACATAAAATAGGAAAAGAAAAGAAAACAGATACACAGGGGCAGATCACTCAGATACTATACTAGTGAAACCCAAGTGCAAACAAATAGCAAACAACTAAGAGGTCTAAAACCGAGAAACTCGCACTCTTACCGGATCTGAGAACCATCTGTTGGGTATGTTTGGCCTCTGTTGATCCACACAGACTACTTTCCTCATGTCTTCAAAACTTGGGTCATTGGGAACCACATCATAGAATGGTGGCTTGTAATCCTCCACTATACCTGCACAAGAGGACAAGAATTATGTTGGGTTAACAAGAGAGGAGAGGTTCTCCCAAGGTTTTGTTGATGAGTGTCACAGTATAATGTGACAGAAAAAAGTACTAATCACCTTCCTTCGTTGCAATCCTGGAAATTACAGGTAGGTCCTAAAATAAGTGGAGAATAAGGTAACAAATACATACCCTGCAGGAAATTAGAGGGGGATTTTTAGAAGATAGGCAAAAACTTCTAATGTAATCACAATTATTAACAAAATACTCCAACGGTGTAACAGCTCTGTGATGCCCAACATGGCACTAGAGACCAAGGACAAAAATTCCATTGGTGATCAAAAAGATACCAGACACCTAAAGAAGGAACACAAATCTAGTTGTTTCAAACCATAACTAGAAATAAAAAGTTGTCCACAAACTAGAGCTAGAGGCAAATAAATCAAGACCATCATCAAAACATCCCTTTTTGTTATTATTTTGTCAAAAAAATCATTGTTATAAAATAATCCCTCTCATATAAGGAATGCAAATAATATAATATGAAATATTCATTTCCTCATTCATTCATTCTGCATGTGCCATGTGCTAAATGTCCTCTAACTGCCAGGGACAACTGTCTGTTTGAAGGTACTATTATTCACTCTCAAATTGAAGGCAAAAACAAAATGTAGAAAGGATAGTCACCCAGGAAGGCAGAGGAATAATAAAGAGCGCGCTCTTCCCTTATCCCAAAGTTTCTGCCCTGCATGATTTCTAATGACTTGAAAACCTGTCGTCCCCCTAACCCCAGCAAAAAAAAAAAAAATACATCAATTCCTTACTGTAAATAGAGAAATGTAAAATTTCATCATTTGGAATTAGAAAACTGATTCTTCCCCTCAAAGAGATAAAACCAAGACATTGATGATGTCCTTCCCCTCATCAAAGGCTTTAACAATGCAGTCATTAGATAACTTGGTTTATTACCCTTTTTCCTCCCTGCAGGTGACTTTCTTCTAGTCCTGAATACCTAAGAGTTGTTGGGGGAGACAGAAGGAGACTGTGAAGAAAGCTGTAATTAAGTTTTCTTTGTCCCACAAGCCACCTGAAAAGCTTTAATCCTCTTTTCATTTATTATAGAAGTTACTCAACAGTGGGAATCCATTCTCACAAATCCCATATAAATACAAACCATTTATGCAAAAGATTAGATATGATAAGGAGCATCTGTTCAAGAAATACTACAGATTTTTTTAACTTCACAAATTCAACTAAATAAGAGTTTATTTTAAAAATGGAAAGTAGTCTAAATTATATTTTTAAAATTTCAAACTGGTACTCTTTGATAATTCTAAATAACTTATCTACACTGTGTAACTGCATTTGTAATGTGTATCAGTCAATGGACTAAAGCCTTTCCTGGCAAACATAAACAGCTCATATTGGGCATAAACTGCTGCCCTCAGAAAAAGACCTGGAATGCCACATGTCAGAGGCCCTCCTGACTTCTCTTGTAGGGATCCCAGAAAGCATTCAAACAAAAATATTTTAATTCTTTCAGTACTAAGAGACACCACCTAAAATACAACTTAACATGGACCCAGAGAGATAACCTTTTCCAAGGCCACATGAATTTATAGAAAACAATAAATGTGTCCTTCACCATCTCTCAATTTTCTGAGAGAGAATAAATGTAATAGCCTGGCTTTATAGTTAAAAATCGCATAATAGCTAGCTACTTGGGGTAATTTGCCTGTTAAACATGGGAAGGGTTATATGAATGTGAACAGTAACACAGTTAAATTTTTCTATAAATGCAGAAGAAAAAAAAGTACGGCCGGATATTTAAAATGCGGGATCTGGTGACACTCAACAATGAATTTCAATGCTTCATATGAAGAAAAAGCTTTCCCTGGTGTTTCTCTTGCCCATATTTTAATCTTGCTAAATGCCCCCATTTTTAACAAAAAGAGTCCTTTTTTAAAAAGAACATTTAATTGATTATGGCTGGGACTTAGTCAAGCCTCTCCTTTTCCAGCCATTGGCCAATTGTTGATGGCTTTCATCTGACACTGGCCATGCTTCTCCAATATAAAATAAACTTGGGAATAAACTCTAGCAGTTACTTGGAGTCCCTTCTCATCAGGAAAAGAAGTATTTCAATCAGCTGAAAGTATGTTGTGCATCTATGCCATATTAAATGTTAAGGGTCACAAAAGTATAAAACACGCTCTTGTTTTTCAAGAAAATCAAAATCTAGTGGAAGATCAGGACAAGTATCTCTTTATTCCTTAGATAATAAAAATCTTGTTTAAAAAAATCTCAAAATTTTCTTCACCCTATTTAGTTTATATCATAAAAGGCAAAGGTAGGTTAGAAATCCTCACTCTAGGCAAAGCATGGTGGCTCATGCCTACAATCCCAGAGCTTTGGGATTATGCCTGGCAATCCTGAGGCAAGAGAATCACTTGAGGCCAGGAGTTCAAGACCAGCCTGGGTAATGTAGCAACACCTGGTCTCTATTTAAAAAGAAAACAAAAACAAAACACCTCATTCTATTTTTACCTGTTAGCTCCTAAATGAACTCAATAACCATTCTGATACCCTAAACTGTGTGTGTCACAGATTGTACTGATACAAAAACTGAAAAGGATGCTGTGCTGGTGACAAGAAGAAGAATGGGAAGGGTGGAAGAAAAAATTACGACAACACAAAGGGTACCTGGCCCTATACCAGGGGGAGTGAGGGCCAGTTGGAGGCCCAAACTTCATCTGCGTTCAGCCTCTTTGTGTTAATCTTTATTTGTATCCTCACATCTCTATAATAAAATCAAATATTAAAAAAAGAGAAGGAAAAAAATTACAGACTAGCGTTAGAGGTAGGAGTAAGAGAAAGAGGGTAGGGTGGGACAGTGGTACTTAGCAGGGTTCCGAGGAAGAAACACCTGCATGGTTTCCTAAGTGCCATATACAAACCAGGTGCCATGGAAACACAAGTACGCCTTCCAGGAAGCAAGTAGAGCCTAGGCAGCCATAAGGAGTTTAAAAGGCAGAAGAGGACAGCAAAGAGAAAACACCAAGGAGAGGGTGTATTCTAGGTAGAGGAGGGTATGGGGCAAACACAAGAACTTACAAACAATCCACAGATGTTGAGAGATGGAGAGAAGTTCCCTGGGATTGAAATGGGGTGCACACGGTGGGTGCGAGAGTGGGAGGAGAACCAGGGGGGCAGACAGGCCAGACTGTGAAGTGACTACCTTAAAACTGTGCCTCACTCCTGCCACAAACTGACAACCAACCAGGGGAGCCAAGCAAAAAAGTGAACTCAAAGTCCTTTCAAGGAAGCACCCAATGAGCAATTGCCAGATCGTGAGCTAGCAAAGAGGACAGCATGAATTCGGAATAGTAACTAAAAATTCAAAACACTTGAGGTGCCAAATGAAAGGTACAGAAAATAAATAACACAGGAATGCAGGGGAAGAGCACCCTTAAATAGTGGCCAGGAAGGAACAGACTGAGCCAGGCCTCACCTCCCATGTAAGGCTGCAGGTGTGACTCAAAAGGGCCACAGGAAAGAAATCAGAAATGTTATTCACAACCTACTCCCCCACAACTTTTGGCATCTGTATCTGATTTATACAATAGCTTTTTTCCTGGGCATATGTCTAATGGAAAGTTTTCTCTTCTTTGGGCCAAGTCTATCTTTACCAACCAATATCCCTACTGCTAATTTGCTATATGGCTCTGAGTAAACCCCTCAGCTGCCAGGCCTTAGTTTTCCAATGTTTTTAAAGTGCACATCACCAAGCTGAAATGTAGATTAACAAGAATGCCCTTGGCTGGGCATGGTGGCTCACACCTGTAATCCCAGCACTTTGGGAGGGCAAAGAGGGAGGACTGCTTGAGCCCCGCAGTTCCACACCAGCCAAGCCAATACAGCAAACACTCGTCTCTTTAAAAAAAAAAAAAAATTAGCCGGGCATGGTGGCATATACCTATAGTCCCAGCTACTCGGGAGGCTGAAGTGGAAGGATCGCCTAAACCTGGGAGGTCAAGGATGTCGTGTGCCGTGATCATCATGATCATGACACTGCACTCCAGCCTGGTGACAGAGTGAGACCCCAACTCAAAAGGAATAAATAAATAAATAAAATAACAAGAATGCCCTAGACATGTGCTTCAAAAAGCATGACATGCCAGAATGGTGTCTCTACAATACAAGAAACAAGTCCTTCCTTAAGATCTTGCCCACTGAGGCCTCTGACCAGACACTCATCTCCTCCTTGCTTGACAGCTGCATGTGGGACCCATAGGTCTCCCTGCTTCAGCCCTCCCCTGCCAACCTCCAAGATATGTCACTGCCTCCAGCGAGATCTGTAAGAGAAAATGGAGGGGAGTGCTCACCATGCCCCTCCTCTGTGTATATTCCAACAGTGCTGTCCATGGAAGTTGCTCCCTTTCTCCCCATTAGAGTCCATTCCTCACCACCTTCCTTCACACATCTGGGCATCACCACACCAGAAACACTCATAGTTCCATCAGTGAGGCACCTTCGTGATGCCCTTCACCTCTTCCTTCCGTCTGGCATATCAACCATTGTCAGTGTCTGGTTTTATTTCTCATTCCCGCCTGTCCAGCTGAGCTCCTATTCAACCCATCATGACTCAGTTCATGCTTCCTGTCCTCTGAGAAGACCCTCCCACCCTGCTACCACAACACAGGAGCCAAGACAAAATTCAGAGCTACCCTATGCTCGGTCATCGGTCTGTATTCCTCAACTATAGTGGCTTGATCTCCTGACATAATAATTGACTTTTCAACAAAAATGTGAGCATCTTTAAATGGAATTTTGGAGTTTTATCTGCTTCCCCAGACCCTATCACTGAATACATATTAGTCAAGTGAATGTTGAGATACATATATAGAGAGAGAGATTTATATATGTATTTCTCTATAATCCTTTATCAAAATTCTTGAAGCTAGTTGTGATTACAGAATTTGGAAACTTTTACATTTTATAAAGGTAGTAAGAGGCATACCCTGTATTTTATGTGACACCCCATCAGAGTTTGAGGAGTACCCCATGATCAAACACATTTCTCCAGCGAAATATATAAATAATCACACTAAATGGAATGAATAAGGGCTACACCTAGACTCATGTCCATTGAGGTCAGGTTTGACTATTACATGAGTTCAGCTCAGGTGTACTCTCAAATAAGTAATAAAAAAGCTTTTGGGTCTCAAAATGTTGGGGACTTCTCAGTTGCAGATAAGGAATTGTGGATCTGGCTATACTTTGAATAATCCAAAGCTGAGGCAAAGAGGCATCGATGGGATGTTAGAGTCATGTAAATCCCATCCTTTTTTTTCCAGAAGGAGAAACTGAGGCCCACACTGGGAAAAGTATTTGTTCAAGTTCACAGTCAAATAATGGCAAAGTAAAAATAGAATTAAATTCCTGTCAATATTCTAAAATTCTTCCCAACAAGCCAACAATGGGATAATGAAATGTGCCTCTCTCTGCGTGAGTCTCATGCCATGGTGTGCTGGGTTCTCATTAGACTGTCTCTCTTCAATATCTGCAGGAGAAAATGAAGTCACTTCCAATACCCAGGTAATGGGTGAGAACAGAATCCTTGGCACCTATATCATGCCTACAGGGAGCTACTGTTAACAGTTAACTCCTACAAAAATACTGAAATCCTTCAGGGATTAGAACATTAAAAGTAAAGTCATTTTTGAGAGAAAAAAAGAGAATTGTTCATACTTGGCTTCTGAGAGGACTGTAACACAGTGTTTTCTTAAGGAGTGATATGTGACAAACGCTTATATGGCTCATGGACAAAACTTTTCCTCTTATTAATTGCCTGTTTATTTCCATAGTTACCTTCCATTTTATGCCATGTCATATTGGTTTTCCATTTCCAGCAATAATATTAATTTCCTTTCAAAACAAAATTAAGTTTGCAAAGAGTTAGTCAAGTTGAAGAAAAAGATTAGGTAAATAATGATACAAGTAGCACCTGGATGTGAAAAAAAAATCACGAAGGTAGTATGCACATGAATGAATCTTGGGAAACACTGCATTTAAAGAAAGGCCTTCTTCCTCATAAGAGAGAATTCAAAAAGGTATAACCAATATTTGTGTTACTTCACTTAACATAACTCACAAGAGGACCTCAAAGTATTTTTCATGTCATGGCACACATAAAAAATAATTAATGGATACATAGATGAAGCTGCTAATGGACACATAGGTGAAGCTGCCAGGGACTTCTGGCCCCTTGGCCCTGCCTCATAGCCAGAGGGTTAAGAGAATCAGTACCTCAGGCTTTCCTATAACGTGCGGCAGGCACTCCTTTCTAAAAGCAGGAGTTGGAAGGACAGCCTTGTCCCCTGCTGGTAAAGTACATGTTGTGGCAGCTGTGTCCTCTCTTTTCCACCCCTGTTGTAATTCATGGGCATATAGCACCATATACATTACTCAAAGTCAAAACTGACTGCATTCTTAGGAATCTATGTTAAAATCATAACATTATTTCTATTATTGAGATTTCCATTGATGAAATATAGCAAAAGTAAATAGATTATAAATTACTGCGTAGTTGAGGTCTACTAAAAACACATATCAATATCACCGTAAAGTGTCAGAGGACAGGGTAAACAGCTTAGGAGATATGCATGGCCATTCCCCAAACTAAACTATGAACAAGATGCCTTAGAGCTTGAGTACTCCAAAACCTAGGGAGAGAGAAGCACCACAAAAGTTCCTAGCATTTGGTAGCTCTGAAGGAAGGCTCTTGAGACGAATATACCGCTCATTGATTGTTGTGGCTGTTAGAACACTAATATTTGTCTCAGTGGAAGACTGCTCTTAGAGGCATATCAAAGAAAAGAGGTTACTAGTCAGAAAATGGCAGCGAATAAAGTTCTGCACCCTCAGGTTATTTTGTCATGAGATCAGCTGACTACCTTCCTCTGCCCTGTATCTCTAAATCAGGGACAGGAAATTACAGGAAACAAAAGGAAAATTTTTCCTTTTCTTTTTTTTTTTTTGAGATGGAGCACATTGTCGCCCAGGCTGGAGTTTACTGGCATGCTCATGGACACCCTAGCATCAACCAGCTGGGCTCCAGAGATCCCTCCGCTTCAGCCTTCCAAATAGCCAGAACTACAGGCATGTGCTACCACGCCCAGCTAATTTTTTATTTACTGTAGAGACAGGTCTCACCAAGTTGCCCGGGCTGATCTTGAACCCATGGGCTCAGGCAATCCACTCGCCTCGGCCTCCCAAAGTACTGGGATTACAGGCTGAGCCACCAAGCCCAGGTAGGGGAAAAATTTTTACATCGCACCCCACCTCCATGTTCCCACTCCTCACCAGCCTAAAAGTTAAAACAAACTGAAATTACTTTAATGAATATGAAAATCTTTCCCTAATATGATTCATCATTTTATTAAAACCTTAAACTACCACTCAAGTAGTTCATTAAAACCATGAAACATGTTGGATATTGAGCTGCTGAAGAAAATAAGAGTGCTCACGGTTTCCGTACATAAGCCCATTGTGCTTAGAAACAGGAACACGTGCAGTTCCCAGGCTGGCTCAAGGATTAATTAGAAGATGTTTTTCAAAGTTTGTGTGCCAAACATAAGCTTATTCTAAAAAGTATTTCCCAGTACCTTCCCCATAAGAAAGTCAGCAAGGATTATTCTATGAGACGCAAATATTAGGCTGATTGTAGCGTTTGTTTTTGGCATGGCAACACCGCACTATTAAGAGTTTATCATTTGTCATTTTGAGTGACAATGTTGTGCTTGTGATTACATCTTGCTTTCTGCAGATTTGAAGAAAGTTAGTGCTATTTGTAGGCTAAAGAATGGAGTATCAAGTGGAAAAAAACGAACACTTCCGATATTTTATTCAGTTTGAGTTTAGCAGAGGAGTAAAGGCAGCAGAGGTGGATCAAAAACATTTGTGCCATGTATGGGGAGAATGCTATCGGTGAAAGCACAATAAGAAAATAGTTTTGTCCTTTCATTATGGCTGTGTAATATTCCATCATGTATGTGTACCACATTTTCTTTATCCAGTTCACTTTTGGTGGGCAGCACGGTTGGTTTCCTGTTTTTGCTATTATGAACAGTGCTGCAATAAACATTCGTGTGCTGGTATCTTTTCATAGTTTCAAAGAGGGCCACTTTGACCTGAGTGATTCTCCATATTCAGGAAGACCATCGGACTTTGATGAAGACCTTTTAAATGCTTTAATCCACGATGATTCATGTCAACACCAAAATTGGCAAATATGAACTGTGACCAGTCAACCATTGTGTGACATTTGTGCTCGACAGACAAGTGAAAAATACTACAAACTTATGCATCAGCTCAATAGTTTGTTGACACATTTTAACACTGGGTTTCATCACAACATAATCAAAGCTAGTAACAGTAAAACACACGTGTATCCACAGAGCCTTCCTCTGAGCAGTGAAGAGGGGAAACAAACAGTTCCAGGGCCAATTGGTAGCATGACAAGCAGCAGAAAATGGCAACTAAGTTCTACAAGTTCCTGGGTGACCTGTGTCACCCATTTCCAAAGTAACAATACAAAAATACTTATTAAATGCCAGACACACACTAGGTGCTTTGCATACATGTTCTCATTTAATAACTACAATCCTATAAAGTGGGGACTATTATTATCATTTTTTTTTTCAGTTATGAAACTGATGTGATTGAGTCAGATAGAATGTTGTCAGAGCCTGGAATGTCACCCATTCCATTTCGCTGCCTCCAGCAGGCACAAAAGAAGCACTACACAGCTCCGGAGGGCACTGTTCACACAGGCTTCCTCCGTGTGCAGTTCAGTGGCCCTTGGAGAATCACAGCAAAGGAAGACAAGCGCACATCACAGGAAGATATCTAGCAACCAAACAGGTGTGTGCCTATGCAATCTGGGTGCCCTACCTTTTCAAAACTCCTAGTACATGTTTGGATGGGAGCCTTGGCATCACATTTTCTAAATCTAGAACCACTAAGTCAGAAATTCTGGGCCTGGGGTCCAGCACTGTGTGTCTCAAAACAAGCACTCTGGGTGACTCTAATACACATTCCAGTTTAAGAACTACTGTTCCAAGCAAACCCCTGCCTTAAATTCATATAGAAAATTCACACAAGGAAGGTAAGAAAACTGTTTTCTTTCCTACCAATTCCAAATTCAGTGTCAAACTAAGCACCAAAAGTAAATTCCAAAAGACACTGTTGAGACATTTTCAGATGTGAAAACGGACTTCACTCTCATTTCCTGTACAGAAACAGCATGAGGTTTATTATTAGTAGCAAATAAATGTAAAAACCTAATAAAAATATAAAATGCTACATATTTTTATGCTCATGGTTCACTTGAGGATTGTATTGCTCCAAGAGAACTATCTGGTCATCAATTTTTATAATGGATTCAGAAACTCAAAGGATACATAATTATAATGACCTTCTTAATGTAAGATATTCATATATTTAAATGAGGTACACTTTATAGGTAATAATTTCAAAAATATATATTCTTCTAATGACAGTACCTAAAACTGGTAAGAAAGTGAAATAGGTACATCACACCCTAGGGTGAGGGAGACATTAGTACAACTCTTATAAAAAGCAACTCGGTAATACGCATCAAGCTGTAAAAACATCCATATTCTCTGACCTATTAAGTGTACTTCTTTTCAGCTTAAGAATCATTTCCCCAAATGAAACCGTAATATGCACAAAAATGTCTACTATAAGCCCCAAATGGAGGAGATAGAATGTCTAACAATTTGGAAATGGTTAAGCTAATAAAATATCATGTGACCATTTAAAATAAAAACGAAGACTATTAAGCAACATTACAACACACACACAAATGAAAAAGATACTGAACTGTATCTTTACTATGATTACAACTAAGTTTTAAAAATGACTGTATAGAGAAGGGGAAAGAAACATGAATGTTGGAATTTAAAGAACACATTATCTTATTCCTCGTTCTACTCTTTTCTTGTTTGGGGGAAGTAATAATTATAATAGTAATATTAGCAAAATAGGTTTGCAAGCAGCACTGAACACTTTCAAGTTTAAATTTAGACAAACTGATTTGTGGGTATGCATGTGTATTTGTAAATGTGTGTGAGTGTGTGTGTGTGTGTGTGAATGTTCACAGAAGAGGGACTTGAGAAGGAGAGGGGGAAAATATCAAATTAGTCACTGCCAAAGGACAGTAGCTGATTTAAAATGAGACATGAGATACCCTTATCTCTCACCTAAAAAACAAACCACATCACAGCACAGAAGCTAAACCCACAAAATTTTAGGAATTAGCTAACAGTCTAAATGCTGATGCAAAGGTGAGATCAATAAATCAAAAAACAACCCAATCATGATACTTACTCTACCCTCCTTGGTTTTTTTCCCAAAAATTATGTTAAATACAGGAACTGGGAGGCAAACTACCATTTGTTGAGCTAAATTTTAAACTGATGACTCCAACTTCAAACTGACTGCTATTAATCACAGTGGATCTTTAAAAGCTATTTGGGTTTATGCCTGCGACACAGGGAGAAGGTTTGCAACATGAGTTCTTACAATGCCCGAATCCCAAGTTTCTGCTGAGCAGGCCTGCTTGGCTTGGCTCTGGCACACCAACAGCTGGAAATGCTACTGCATAGCCATGGAATGCCAATTTCCCCTTCATGTGAGGCAAGTTTCCCATCACACAGTATATTTTGATACCAATTCTTCTCTAATTTGTCTGTTAAATTAATCAGAATTAGATTTTCAGTTTGATGGTCAGGAACGATTGGGGATGGGTGAGGTAATGAAGTTGATGTGCAATTGCAAGCAAAGTTCAGAACTTGATAAATCTGAACAACAATCTCTCTGTTGCAAACAATTCTCAAGGGGCTTCAAGGGCACAAACTGTAAGGCAGTAGTTCCCAACGATTGAGAAACAACTACCAAGAAAATGTTCATGACTCCACAAAAAAAGTACTTTAAAAGAACTGTCATGTTACAATACAGTCCATGTATGTTTAATCTGAAACACTTATGCTGATACCCTCAGAGGGTTTGTTCAAAGCAAAACACTCTGCTATTAGAAAAAAGCTATCATGAAGGACTGTCAATTTTAATTATTATACACTAAAACTACATGAAATTACCCCAATTCTATTTATCTCACATAAAGTCCTAATCTTTGGCTGTATTACTCATGAAAAGTATGATTGCCCCACAAATCTCAATCCTTATAAGAAAATATCAGTGGAAGGTGGAAAAAAGCACAGATGGTAGAAACTTCATGCATTATTTCTTTAATACTTCAAATCCGGGATTCCACCGGGTCACAAGAGGGTAAAATATAAAATATCTTTTGGAAATGAACATTAATCCAAATATATGGCATTTTCTTCTGTTTTCTTGGAACAATTTCAGACACATGCTCTGTGAAAAAAGATTTTCAGTTGTGAAGATATGAAAAGGTTCATCTAGTTAATTCAAGGGATTCTGCTATAAAAACCACTTTGTGGGTAGTTGGGGCATGCCTAATTTGAAAAAGTATACTTAGTGCTTTCAGAATACAATGTACTTAAAGTTCAACAATGTATTTGTGGCTGATTTGGGTATATGAAAGACAAGAATGAGGGTTCCTTGTAGGGCACACAGGTTAAAAATCATTGACATGAGCCGGGCTCAGTGGCTCAGCCTGTAATCCCGCGCCTTTGGGAGGCTGAGGTGAGTAGATTGCCTGAGCCTGCGGGTTCGAGACCTGCCTGCGCAGCGAGACCTCATCTCTACAATAAATCAAAAAATCAGCCGGGCGTGGTAGCGCATGCCTGTAATTCCGGCTACTTGGAAGGCTGAGGTGGAAGGATCGCCAGAGCCCAGCAGGTGAGGCTGCAGTGGCCGGGAGCGGCCACTGCACTCCAGTCTGAGTGACCGAATGAGACTCCAACTCAAAAAAAAAAAAAAAATCATTGACATGCCTGAGCCCAGCAGGTCGACGCTGGGGTGGCCGTGAGCATACCACAGCACTCCAGCCTGGGCAACAGAGTGAGACTCCAACTCAAAAAAAAAAAAAATCATTGGCACATGCTTCCTTAACTGTAAGGTGTCTCCTTTCGTAAAACCACTTATAAACAGATCAACATAAGCCACCTATCCAGGGCTTCCAGCATTTCAATTTGACTCATTCAGTAGGTACAGCCTGCTTATTACAAAGAAGTGACTTCTGAGTGTAAGAGCTGGGCCTTTTCTGAATAATCCAAACCTAAGCAGTATAAATACCTATTAAAAAAAAACAGCAGAGTTTTCCCCTAGATTTCCTTGAGCATTCTCCTCAAATTAAACTTATCTCATGAGGAGAGCAAAAAAGGAAGATGGAATGAAAGGCAAAATAGGAAATAGAGGAAGAAAGGAATGAAATATGGACCCGTCCTCTTATCGCTGCTGACACCTGTAGGCACCACGGGGTGGCCTGACAACAAGCCTGCCCTACTCACTGCTAGTGCCCACATGTGCCATCTAGGGTATGAGGACAGGCTCACTCTGTCCATGATCAGTGCCCAAGTGCAACAACTGGGGGTCAGGACATCAAACAGCCCCACCCACTGAGGCCTGTCCCTGCATGCACCATTGAAAGGCCAAAGGACTGGTCTGCATAGTCCAGTTCTGCCCCCATCAGTATCCATGCACAAATCATCTGGGAACCCGGGGATCAACTTGCCTAGCCCATTGCCACCAGAACCTGCACACACATACCGGGGCCTTGAGGAAAGGCCTACCCAGCCTGGTGTCACCAGTGTATGTCATCCAGCAGCTTATGAACTGAACTGTCCCACCTGCCACCAATGGAGGCAGTAAATGTCCCCTGGGGGGCCTGAGGATTGGCTTGCCCAAGATACTACTACCACCATTGGCACCCAAGCTTGCTGCTTCTGCCCAATGGCTGTCCTGCCACCACTACTGCCATTGCGGATGCCATACATAGCACCCAGTGGCTTGGGGGGACCCGTCCACCTGCAAAATCCAATGCTGCCACTGCTGGTACCTGAACAAGCTTCCTAGAAGCACAAGAATCAACCTGCTGGATCTGCTACCACTGGTGCCCATGTATACCCACACTGGACCAACATACCTGGCCTGCTGTCACCAACATTAGTGCCTAAGGACTGACCTGCTCAGCATCCCTATCCCCAGCAAAGCTTCACCACAGCCTCCACTAACAAACACCACATAAGCCATAGAGGAACTCACAGACAATAATGATGCTGATTACAGCTGAAGAAATCATACAAAGACTACACTACTAAGCCCACAGAAAATCAAAGCCAAAGTACCTTACCACCCAACACTATAGATACACCTATAGCAAAGAGTCTTTCCCTGCAAGAACCAACCCATAAAACTGGAAAAAGCTAGTTATATCAGATGCACAGATATCAATATAAAGATATAAGAAACATAAAAAAGCAAGGAAACATGACATCACCAAAGAAATACAATAATTCCCCAGCAACAGACTCCAATAAAAATATATAAAATGCCTGAAAAATAATTAAAAATAATGATACTAAAGAAAGTCAAAAAGATACAAGAGAAGACAGATGAAAAATACAAAGAACTTAAAAAAAATTCATCTGTGATAAATTAAACAAAGATACAAGTATCATTAAAGAAAAAACCAAACAAACAAAAACAGAAATCCTGGAAACAAAGAGTTCAATGAATGAAACAAAAAAATAAAATTGAGAGCTAAAACAATAGACTAGATCAAGCAGAAGAAAAAAAATTCTAAAGTTGAAAATAGGTCTTTTGAAATAACCCAGTCAGAAAAGAAAAAAAGAATAAAAACGAATGAGCAAATCCTACATGACATATGGCATACCATAAAACAACCAAAAAAATTGGAATTTTGGGTTTTCCAGAAGCAAAAGAGATGAGCAAAAGCATACAGAACTTATTCAATGAAATAAAAGCTAAAAACTTCTAAGTCTTGCATGAGATATAGACATCCAGATAAACAAATCTCTAAGAGGCCCAAATAGATTCAACCCCAAAATGGTCTTATTCACAGCATATTATAGTCAAACTGTGAAAAGTCAAACACAAAGAGAGAATTCTAAAAACAGCAAGAAAAAGGGGTCAAGTTACATATAAGAAAATCCCCATCAGACTAACAGCAGATTTCTCAGCAGAAACCTCACAGGTTAAAAGGGAATGGGATGATACATTGCTGAAAAGAAAAAAGCCTGGCAGTCAAGAATACTATACCTAGAAAAGCTATCCTTCATAAATGAAGGGGAAATAAAGTATTTTCCAGACAAGCAAAAACTGAGAAAATTCATTATCACGATAATGGACCTACAACTTCAGGGTATCTTACATCTGGAAGCAACAGAATAATATCGACCATCATTAAAATATATGAAAGTATAAAACTCACTGGTATAGCAGACATACAAATGAGAATGAAAAAAAATTCAAATGTTTCCACTATAGAAAACACCTAACCCCAAATATAATAGAAGGAAAGGAACAAATAACATACAAAGATAAAAAAATGGGAAAAATTTTTAGAAGGGCATGAATTAAGTTCTTACCTATCAATAATAACTTTGAATGTAAATAAATTAAATTCCCCACTTAAAAGACACAGACTGCCTAAGTGGACAAAATAACAAGACCTAACTATATGCGACCTAAAAAAAAACCTCTCTTCACCTATAAAGACACATAGAGTATGAAAGTGAAGGGACAGAAAAAGATATTCCATGTAAAAAGAAACTGAAAATGAGCAGGAGAACCTATACTTGGGTCAGATAAAACAGACTTCAAATCAAAAATGAGACAAGAAAGGTTATTATACAGTGGTCCCTTGAAATACACAGAGAACTATTTACAGAACGCTTGTGTAACCAAAGTATGTTCATACTCAAGTCCCACAATCAGTCCCATGGAACCCACATATATGAAAAGTTAGCCATTGGCCAGTCACAGTGGCTCACACTTGAATCACAGCACTTTGGGAGGCTGAAGCAGGAGGACTGATTGAGCCCAGAAGTTCAAGACCAGCCTAGGCAAGATAGTGAGACCTTGTCTCTACAAAAAAAAAAAAATTAAAAATTAGCCAGGCATGGTGGTGTGCACTTGTAGTCCCAACTGCTCAGGAGACGGAGATGTAAGGATCGCCTGGGCCCAAGAGATCAAAGCTGTGGTGAGCCATGAGTGTCCCACTGCATGCCAACCTGGGCAAAAGTGAGATCCCGGCAGAAAGAAAAATAAGGGAGGGAAGGAGGGAGGGAGGGAAGGAGGGAGGGAGGGAGGAAGAGAGAGTGGGAAAAAAAAGTTAGCCCTCTGTTTGTTTATGCAAGTTTTGCATCATGTAAATACTGTATTTTCAGTTTGTGTTTGGTGGATAAAGATATATGTATAAATGGGCCAGTACAGTTCAAACCTGTATTGTTTAAGGGTCAACTGTATAACAATAAAGGGAACAATTCTGCAAGAAGATATAACAATTCTAGATATATGTGCACCCACCCAACACTGGAGCACCCAGATATATCAAGCAAATATTAGGAGCTCTAATGTGAGAGATAAACTCCAACATGACAACAGCTGAGGACTTCAACACCCTACTCTCAGTATTACACAGATTATCTAGACCAAAAATCAACAGAGAAACATTGAATTTAAAATGTACTTTAGACCAAATGGACCAAACAGACATTTACAGAACATTTTACCCAACAGCTACAGAACTTATATACTTATCAACACATGCTTATCAGCACAAAAAACATTCTCCAGAACAGAGCATATGTTAGACCACAACACAAGTCTTAACAAATTTGAAACAACTGAAATCATACCATGTATTTTATCAGACCACAATGAAGTAAAATTAGAAATCAATAATAAGATCTCTAGAAACTATACAAACATGGAAATTAAACAATATAATCCTGAATGACCATGAGGTCAATAAGAAAATTAAGAAGAAAATAAATTTATTGAAACAAGGAAATCAGAAACATAACATACTAAAACCTATGGGATACAGCAAAAGCAGTGCTAAGAAGGAAGTTCATAGTAATGAATGCTTATATCAAAAAAGTAAAAATATTTCAAATAACAATCTAATGATGCACCTCAAGGAACTAGAATACCAGGGGGGAAAAAATCTCAAAATTAGTAGAAGGTAAAAATATAAGAAAAATGAGAAGAACTTAATGAAATACACACACATGCACACACACACAAAGTGAAATAAAAAATTGTTTTTTGAAAAGGTAAACAAAAATAGATAAACTGCTAGTTAGACTAATCAAGAAAAAAAAGAGAGAAGACCCATGTAAATCAGAAACAAGAGCTATTACAACTGATACAACAGCAATATAAAGGATCATCAGAGATTATTATAAACGTACACTAACAAATTGGAAAGCCTAGAGGAAATGGATAAATTCCTGAACACATACACTGTACCAAATTGCAAGAAGAAATAGAAAACCTGAACAGAGCAATATCAAGTAATGAGATAGAATCAGTGATAATAAATCTCTCAATAAAGAAAAGGTTAGAACTGGATGTGTTTACTGCTAATTTTACCAAACTTATAAAGAACTAACAACAATTCTTCTCAAACTATTTCAAAAAATTGAAGAGGAAGAAATTCTCCCTAACTCATTCTATGAGGCCAGCATTACCTTGATTCTAAAACTAGACAAGAATAAGAACGTTAAAAAAAAGAAAACTACAGGCCAATATCCCTGATAAGCATTGATGAAAAAAAGCTTCAACAAAATACTAGGAAAGTAAATCCATCAAAAAGATCACAACCAGGTGAAATTATCCCAGGGATGCAAGGATGGTTCAACACATGCAAATTAATAAATGTGATGTGATACATGGCATTCATAGAATGAAGGATAAAAACCTTATGATCATCTTATTAGATGCAGATAAAACAGTTGATAAAATTCAACATCACTTCATGATTTTAAAAAACTCTCAACAAACTAAGCATAGAAAGAACATTCCTCAATATAATAAAAACAATATATGACAAATCCACATTTAATATCATATTGAATGGGTAAAAGCTGAAAGCCTTTCCTCTGAGAACTGGAACAAGACAAGAATGCCTACTTCTCTAACTCTTTTTCAAAACAGTACTAGAAATACTGGCCAGCGCAGTAAGAAAAAGAAATAAAAGACATCCAAAGTAGAAAAGAGGAAGTCAATTGTTCCCTGTTTGCACATGGCATCATTTTTTTTTTTTTTTAGTCGGAATCTCACTCTGTTTGCCAGGCTGAAGTGCAGTGGCATGCTGATGGCCACCACAGCCTTCACTGCTGGGCTCAGGTGATTCTTCCACATCAGCCTTCTAAGTAGCTGAAGCTATAGGTGCATGCTATCACACCCAGCTGATTTTTTCAATTTATTGTAGACATGAGGTCTCGTCAAGTTGCCCAGGCTGGTCATGGATCTCAGAGTCTCAGGCAATCCTCTTGCCTCGACCTCCCAAAGTGCTGGGATTACAGGCTTGAGTAACCACACCTGGCCAGCATCATCTTATATATAGAAAAATCTAAAGACTATACCAAAAAACTCTTTGAACTGACAAATGGCTCAGTAAAGTTACAGGATACAAAATCAACATGCAAAAACCAGTAGTATTTCTACACACCAATAATGAACTAGCCAAAAAACAAATCAAGAAGGCAATCTCATTTGCAATAACTACTCACACAAAAAATATCAAGGAATAAATTTAATCAAAGAGGTGTACCTCCACTAGGAAAACTACAAACTACACTTATGAAAGAAATTGAAGAGGACACAACAAATAGAAAAATCCCCATGCTCATGGATCTGAAGAATTAATAATGTTACAATGACAATACTATCCAAAGCAGTCTACAGAGTCAATGCAATTCTTATCAAAATACCAATGACATTCTTCACAGAAATAGAGAAAACAATTCTAAAATTCACATAAAATTACAAAAGATCCCAAAAAGCCAAAGCAATATCGAGCAAAATTAAAATGTTGAAAGCATCATACTATCTGACTTCAAAATGTACTATAAAGCTATAGTAACCAAAACAGCATGGTATTGGTATAAATTTTAGAAGACACATAGATAAAGGAAACAGAATAGAGAACCCAGAAATAAATCTACATATTTACAGCCAAATGATATGCAACAAAGATGCTAAGAACATAAATTGGGAAAGGGACTCCATCTTCAATAAATGGGACTGGGAAACCTAGATATCCATATTTAGAAGAATAAAACTAGATTCTCACCTCTCACCCTGTACAAAAATTAACTCGAAATGTATTAATAACTTAAATGTAAGACAAGAAACTCTAAAATGACTAGAAGACAACAAAAGAGAAAGACTCTATGACACTGGTCTAGGCAAAGATGAAAAGCACAGATAACGGTAACAAAAATAGACAAACAGGATTCTATTAAACTAAAATTCTTCTACGTAACAAAGGAAACAATCAACAGAGTAAAGAGACAATCTGTACAATGGGAGAAAATATCTGAAAACTATACATCTAACAAGAGACAAATATGCAGAATATACAAGGAACTCAAGCAACAGCAATCATAATCATAACCATAATTTGATTAAAATTGGGCCAAGGATCTGAATAGACATTTCTCAAAAGAAGCCATATAAATGGCAAATAAATATATGAAAAAACACTCAACATCACTATTATCAGAGAAATGCAAATCAAAATCAAAATGAGATACAATCCCATCCCAGTTAGAATGTCTACCATCAAAAAGAAAAAAAATAACAAATGCTGGCGAGGATACAGAGAAAAAGAAACTTATACACTAGTGGTAGAAATGCAAATTAGCACAGTCATTATGAAAAACAATAAAGAGTTTTCTCAAAAACCTAAAAATAGAACTACCGTATGATCAAGCAATCCCACTACTAGGTTTTTAGTCAAAGGAATGGAAATCAGTATATCAAAGGGATACCTACACCCCCATTTTTACTACAGTACTATTCACAAGAGTCAATATATGGAACCAAACTAAGTGACCATCAATAGATGAATGGATAAAGAAAATGTAGGTTGGGAGTGGTGGCTTACACCTGCAATCCCAGCACTTTGGGAGGCCAAGGCAGGAGAATTGTCTGAGCCCAGGGGTTCAAGGGCAGCCTAGGCACCATAGAAAGACCTCATCTCTACCAAAAAAAGTCAAAAAAACAGCCAGGCGTGATGGTATGCGCCTGTAGTCCCAGCTACTCAGGGGGCTGAGTTGGAAGGATCACCTGAGCCCAGATCAATAACATGGTGAAATGTGAGTATACCATTGCACTCCAGCCTGGGTAACAGAGTGAGATCCTGACTCAAAAAAAAAGGAAAAAAAGAAAATGTGGAAAATATACACAACAAAATAATATTCAGCCATAAAAAAGAATGAAATCCTGCCATTTACAGCAGCATGGATGGAACTGGAAGTCATTATGCTAATTGAATTAAGCCAGGCACAGAAAGGCAAACATTGTTTGTTCTCACACATATATGGAAGCTAAAAAAGTTGAACTCAGGGAGGTAGTCAGAATGATAATTACTACAGGCTTGGGAAGGGTGGGGAGCAGGGCAGGGATGTAGAAAGGTTGGTTAATAGGTACAAACACATAGTTAGAAGGAATAAGTTCTAGTGACTATAGTTAACAATAATATATTTGTATATTTCAAAACAGCTAGAGGATTTAAAACCTTCCCAATACAAATAAAAAATAAATGTTAGAGGTGATGAATATCCTAAGCACCATGATTTGATCACTACACATTATATACATGTATCAAAATACAACATATACCCCCACAAAAATGTGCAATTATTTTGTATCAATTTTTATATTCTTTTTTGAAAAAAGAATATAGACCAATACAAAGAAAAACCAAGGAATGGCTAGTCTCTTCAATAAATATTGTTTTTCAAGCATCATTTTCTGTTGTGTATTTTAAACATAAAAACCATTACATTACACCCATCAGTCATAAATAAAATATAAATGCCTAACTTGATAAGTATGATTCAAGAAACAGCATGGACTTCAATATTTCCTCTTTGCCCTTTTAAAGGCAGAAAGACCAAGAGAACTTGGAAAACATTACATTAAATCAGATACCTACCATTGCTCACCATCCGCCTGGCTACTTCCCATAAAACAAGTCCAAAGGCCCAAATATCGACCCTCTTGTAAGAATCAAAACAATCCACCTGGATAGTTTCATCTAGAACCTCAGGGGCCATGTAGCGCTTGGTGCCCACACGGGGATTGTTCCCCACGTCAAGTTGATTGGTGCTCTGGGAATGCATGACCGCCAGGCCTAAAAAAGAAGACCATAACAGCGTAATCAGCTCACTTCCCTTTTCAGAAGGGGCTGCTGAAAGATTTTAAACCAACCCCAATCAAAAGCGCCCTCTTGTGGATCCACAGTCACTGTTGTGTTACCCTTAGAATAATCCATAGGTCCTTTGTGATGATTTCTGGAGTGACAGCAGAAAAACGGACTAATGTCAGAAAAATTCTGAGCTATTAGATTAATAGATGAACCTCTAAGAGACAAAAAGTTCTGAAGTAAATGCCATGCACTAAACCAATATGAGGCCAGTGTTTGAAGTCCACGGGAAAACAGGCTCACATGTTAAATGTGAGCCTCAAAGTGGCTTAACAAGAAGCAAATTAAGCTCTCAAACTCCACCACTGCTCCCACTAGTCTCCAAACACAAATTTCAAACAGTGTGAGACATAGAATTTGAAGTAATTTATCACTACATAAAGGGCAGACTGCTATAAGCACCGCTTTATCCCTAAAGGAAGAACTGCTTATCTGAGCAATAACCCTGACCAAACCCACAGGTCTTTCTCTAGAATCATGGGCACAGAGAGTATTAAACTGGACCTCAATTGATAACACAATTCTCAGGTTAAATCATTTTGAAACACTCTCATAAACCATGACTCATTTCAGAATTTCTCAATTAGGGAGACCTGGCCTTCCTCACTGGCCAGTGGGACAGACTGATACATGCACAATTTATTTGAGGATGAAATTATTTTATTGATGCATATGCAAACCAACTGCAAATGATTCCTATAATAGTCATATAATGTCAATGAGCTGTCATGCATTATCTCATCCTTAATCATTAGCAAAGATAATGACAACTACATGCAACTAAAGCAGATGGATTCCTCTTTCCCCTATTTTTATAATCAACCCCAAGATTCTATGGACACAGTAAGCATTTCCCAAATCATATACAGTAGTCCCCCCTTATCCATAGTTTCCCACAGTCAGCTGTGGTCCAAAACAGCTGAATACAATACAATATTGTGTGTGTGTGTGTGTGTGTGTGTGTGTGTGTGTGTGTGTGTGTGAGAGAGAGATCACAATCACATAAATTTTATTACAGCATATAATTATATTTGTTCTATTTTATTATTAGTTATTGGTGTTAATCTCCTGCTGTGCCTAATTTAGAAGTTAAACTTTATCAAAGGCATGTACAAGAAAAACAGTATATATAGGATTTGGTACTATCTGTGGTCTCTGGTACCCACTAGGAGTCTTAAAATATATTTCCCACAGATAAGTGGGGACTACTATATGTCCCACCATGATTTCCAGAACCCAAAGAATCAAAGTTTCAGAATATTAAAAAGGTGCAGGCACTATATGTTGATTACACTGAATACCACAGGGCAACATATCCTCTGTTACTAGAACAGAAAATTTGTGATTTAACTTGCTTGTCTCTGAACATAGTTTATTCTGTGAACTGAAAGTTAGGATCTTAAAATTCTAGCTCTTAGCATACTAGCAGAGTCGCTATAGGAATGTGTGTACTCTCTTTATAACTTCAATGGAAAGGAGCACATTCTTTTTCTACATATTAAAAAGGGGATCTAGGAACTTCTTTTGTGGTTTCTAATATTATAATCACTGGAACAATGAAATGTGTCACTTCAAATAGTATAGGTTTGCCTACAAGGGTTTTCAAGAACAAAAAAAAGATGCAAGTTGACTGGTACATGGAGAGTCTGGTTTTAAAATACGTCCACAAGTTATTTGAAGCTTCTCCCTTCAAGAAGTGAAGTGTAATTACTCATCCCTTGGGTGTATGCTGGACTATTGAATAAAATGTGGAAGACGTGGCAGTGCATGTCTTCACAATGAGGACATAAAAGCCATTATACAATTATAAAAGGCTTCCTGTTTGTTCTCTTTCAGCTCACTCACCGTGTTATAAAGACACTCAAGATGCCTGTGGAGAAGTCCATGTGACAAAGGACTGAGCGGTCTGCTGCCAATAACAACTGCAGGTGTGTCATCATGGAACTGGATTTTCCAGCCCTGGTCAAGCCTTCAGATAACTGCAGCCCTGGCTCACAACCTGACTACAACCTCTATGAGCCCATGAGCCAGAACCACACTGCTAAGTCATTCTAAGATTCCTGATCCCCAAGGAACTGTGTGAGATAACAAATATATGTGGTATAAGCTGCTAAATTATATGATAATTTGTTACCTAGTAATAGATAATTATTACACTAAAGATGACAAAGCAACAAAATGCAATGTTTGAACCTTGACTGAATTCTTGTTTGAAAAAAATCTGGCAACATTTTAAAATGGAGAGAATTACTAATATTATTTAGGTGTGACAAATTGTGATTATGCAGGGGACTCATTTTGAAGTATTTTTAGAGATGAATTTTGAAGTATTGAGCAATAAAGTGTAGTGATGTCTGTAATACTTTGTTTTCAAATGAATAGGCAAAAATATACGCACACCACATATAGATAAAGCAAATATGGCACTGGTTTAACAATTTCTGAATCTAGGTGTTGAGGATTTAAGTGACCGTTACTACATCCTTTCAGCTCTTCTGTATGTTTGAATTCTTAATAATAAAAAGTTATAAAAATATACAGAATACTTGCTGCAATATTAATCACAGGCCACTCTTTGTCATGAATGTCCTTAATTTCTAGGCACAAACTAAAAAGTTACATGCAATTATGGTATTATAGTTTAATATATATCATTACTTATCATATCCTAAATAATGTATCTAATTGGAAGGCTGCAGGCAGGCCAAAAGAAATGTAATAGTTGAAGAATTAATTAGCTGGACTTACTGCAAAACTCCCCCATCCCCTCCCCACCAAGTCCCATAAACCAAAGTCAAGAGCTGCCTCAGTATGTCCACCCTTTCCAGACAGATCACTGTTTTATAACAGCAGCTACCATTTGAATCCTTATTTGCCAGGCATTTATAATAATTTCTGAATCTTATCAGAATCTTGTGAGGTGAATTTATTTTTTAGTTATACGAGTAACATATGATCACATGATTATGAAAGTTTCCAACAATGCTGAAGTACAGCTCATGGCATCAAACACTGCAGTCCCTCTTGGCTAAGGTCCCTGTCCCTCTCACTGAGTATAAGCAATGTCAGCCCTTGAGCCATATAAACTTATATTAAAATACAGGATGAATTATTGGGAAAGTCAGAATTTAAAACTAAATCACCCTGACTCTAAGCCATGAAATAAGCCATAAAAGTCCTCTATACTTCAACTAAAACTGCCTGCAAAAGCTTCAGGACCATGCTCTTTCAATGCTTATCCTAAATATTTTTCTTCTTATACTTGCTAAACATTGTACAACAACTTCTCAATGTAAAAGCAAAGACTTTAAAGAAATTGAAAGGTAGTAAATTTTCCTAACACGTCAAATCCCTTGTGCTTAAAAACAAAAATAATTACTACATAAACAATTAAAGCTATTTTTATCTAAAACTTTATCAGACTAACAATAAATGTGATTATATGAATATAATATAAACCATTTTTAATAGAGTAAGGACTCTCAATAATCCATTGAATTGAATATAGTTATTACAATTTAGTTCTCATTAGCACAATTATTCAACCAATATTCTAGGAGCCTTGGATGAATATGATTTTATATAAAGTGCCAATACAAATGAAAATAATCTTATTTCTAATGAAATTAAAGCTACATGACATTATTTTAACACAAAAAAAATGAGATATACCAGGAAAAAGAGTAAATCAGTTTGAGGAATATTTTCCTCTGGCCTTGGCTAATAATTTTGCCTTGCTACAGAAGAATGATTTTAGAAAACACTTTTAAGACAAGCACATTCCATACAAAATTTCATTGTGCATCAACTATGTTATCTCTGTAATGTAATGATTATCTCTGAAGTAGGATATGGCAGGAACTAAACAAGCCTGAGATTAACTTTCTAAAGTAATGGGAAAGTCTATATCTCAGTAGGGATTTGGGTTTTACAGCATTTGTCAAAACTCTAAGAATATATTTAAGATTTGTGTATTTCACAGTACGTAAATTTTACCTGAAAATAAAAAAGAACAAATAATGCACTGTAATTGATGATATACTAGTATACATGCTGAAATCATAACAGAAAATAATTATTTCACCTGCACATTAAAATGTACCAAAGATTGAGATGGACTGATAACTAGGGAGTGAATAAATGGATAAATACATAATAAAGCTTAACGACAGCAGATATTAATGGAGAAATCTAGGTAGTGGGTATAAAATTGCTCACTTGAAACTTTTTTCAACTTTTCTGCATGTTTGAAATTCTTGCAGGTTAGGGAGGGAAAAAAGATGCAACCCAGCTAACCACTTGAGTACAAAAAAATTAAACTGATCATGAAAAAATATGTTTAAGAATTTACCCAAATCTGCTATGCAACACTGTCCATTCTTCTTAACCAGGATATTTTTGCTCTTTAAATCTCGATGGGCAATGGCTGGTTTCCCTTGGGTCCCAAATATCTCTATGTGCAAATGTGCAAGACCACTAGCTATGGACAGCACTATTCGAAGGCAGCTAACTGTATCCAGAGTAGTAAGTTGAAGATAGTCGTACAACGATCCCATTTCATGATAATGTGTTATTAGCCACAACTGGGTACTGGAGTGTCTTGATGTCATGTCTGAAGCAATGAAACCTAGAGAGAGCAAGAACAAAATTAAACACATGTAAGAATTCTAAATTATAAATCTTAGAATTGAGAAATAGTGAACTACACAGTAAACATCATCTATTACACAAAATAATTAATCAATTGCCACCAGAGGAGGTTTACAGAAGTATCAGCAGAGAAAAAATAACAGTATTTATTCCTTAAAAGAACATTGTTAATAAATAGGAACATTTCATATTAATTTCCACTGTAAGTAATCCTTTTAAAAAATATTTTCCATTGCATTACAAATCAGAGAGGAATAATATATTTGTGCTCACCCATAATGCCTATGCCAAACTCTTCGGCATGTTGATATTTTAAGATTATTCATCAACCATCCTAAAAGGACACCAAATCTAAAATCTGAATACCTGTATTCTAGTCCTGACTCTGCCTGTGATTTACTTGTGTAATATTGGGCAACTCAAATAGGCTCTCTGGCCTATGTCTGCTCAGATGTAAAATAAAGGAGTGAGTTTATATTAAATGATTGACTGATTCATCATATAAAACAAAGAACCAATCAAACATAATGAGCATTTATGATGCTTTGTCCGTCACACACAGAAAAACCAAGACAGTAGTGTTTGTTGGCTAAAATAGATGACAGATATAAAAAGGAAAAAATTACAGTAAAATGTGAAAAGTATTCTAATAAATATCTTCAAAGAGCTCTGTGAGTCTAGAGTAGGGAATCATAATAATTCAGACTAAATGCTACAATAGACATCTATTAGGAAGTGACAACTAAACTGGTCTGAAACAGAAGTGAGATACTGACATATGTGGATAAAGAGACAGCAAGCATTCTTTCTAGACATTTGGAGGTAACTTTTGAGCACACTAGAAGTCAGAGACTTTTGAGACTCTAGAAGTCAGAGGTACCTTCTATCCCATGACATAAACTGTGATATGTGTGCTTGCCTTTTCTGCTACAGAGGTGCCTTTCTAGCATTATTCTTACGTATACGAACCATGCTAATGGACAGTGAAGTTTGGGGCTTACAAAAAGAAGAGAAAAAAAATTTTTTTAAGACAGATATGGCTTGAGGAAACATTTTTAATTACTTGTGAAAATGTAAAAGAAAATACATAAAAATGTCTTATACTTACATAGTACTTTATATAAAATGTATGTCACTTTCACATATATTCTCTCATGAGATTTTTCTCAACAAGCTGGTAAGATAGACATCATTATGCTCATTTGATAGATAATAAAGTTGCTGCTGAGAGATGTCAAGAATCACACAGCTATTAAGTTGCTACCAACTCCAAATCTGGTGCCAATTGTTCTGATAACATTGTACAGCAAGGCTCCGTGAGGCTAGAGGGGTCCCTGTTTGATCACCATTGTCATCATCAACAACCAAACCCACAAAGGCAGCTAATAATTACTGAGTACTAACTATGTGCCTGGCACCTGGAATGCAATCCTCCAATAACCACACGAAGTAGGGAGATCACATCACTGACATTAGGTTGGCAACAGTCCCAGCAGTCTGGCTCTAGAACCTGGAGCTGGCCCACCATACCATACTATCCCTGAAAAAGCTGAATTCTACTCAGAAAAAATAATTAGACGTTTGCATCTGTGGGGCAGTTGCAAAGCAAACTCCATAATAACCCAGCACCTTCTCCCTCTCTCTCTCTCTGTGCTCTAAGTCTGTTCCTGTGGTCACCCCTAAATCTCCCACTCCTTCCTCACTCTCTTTCCACACAGTCATTCTTTCCACACAGCTGCTTCTCCTGGAGCCCTTCTTTGGCCATAACAGAAATCAAAATGTTTACTGGGATATTAGTTATTCCTACTAAAGAAAGTATTCCTGCTTTAACAGTTTAAACCAAATGATATTATTAATCTTTAACAATTTTCTCAAAAATAAATGCCCCAAACTCTAAAAGCACCGCTCAATAGAAAGTAAATTACTGTTGCTTATCTGGGTGGCCTCTACTGACTTCTTCCTTTAAGGGAGAGGAGATTCTGATTGAGTAAATAAATAATAAACACATAAATTTTTATTCTCCTACCCTCCCTAAGCCCCCTAGGTCTTGAGGAAAGATTTTGTCTATCCCATCAATTATGCTCTTGACCTTCAGGAAAAAAAAAACGACTTTTAAATAAGCAGGATTTTTTTTAACTGCTTGTCTCTCAAGCGTGAATTATATAAATATATTTGCTTTACAATGCTACAGCACTTCCATAGGCTGTTTGTGTTTTGAGTACACGAGTTAGACTGCCTGGTGTGATTCCCACTCCTACTATTTAGTCTCTTTACACATCAGTTACCTTATCCGTTAAAACTGAGAAAATAAGAGTACCTGCCCTGATGCTGTCGTGGTGAAGATTTAATAAGAAAATGCACTTAAAGCAGTGATTACTGCCTAGTAAGTGTCCATTATTATTTTTGTTGTTGCTGTTATTGCTGTCACTATTATTGTTATACACAGACATCAAACTGCAGCAGGTAGTGTGTGACAAGAGTTACAGCAGAGGTACAAAGTGAGGGAGTGCAGAAAAGCACAGTTAATTCTATTGGGAGAAACCGAATGGGGACCTAGAAGTTTTGATGGAGGAAGGAGTAGCTGGAGGGTGTGGAGGGGATCGGGGTAACTAAGAACAATATGAATGAAGGCACAGAGATCCAAATGTTTGTGACAGTCCCAAGGAATGGCAAATATTGGCAGATAAATGTGGGCATATTCATAAATTAGGGTTAAGAGATTCCCAGAGCCCCAAAATAAGAAGTCTTGAACACCAGTCACAAATATTACATGCAATTTGGGAGCTAGCAAAGACACTTTGAGCAGAAGTATCTCTTCTCCCCAAGTGAAAGACAACAGTATGTGGAGAGATGGATCAGAAACAGGAAGCTGATAGCTGAGGTGAGGAGGATTAAATGATGACTAGAGCCCAAGGAGTGAGAGAAAGTAAAAATCAATCCTCAAAATTGAAACAATTCTGAGATAGAACATAATCACCGCACCATTGAAGCAACATTTTGAACAACTGTCAAACCAATATTTGCAGACAACTTGACTCAGATTTAAATACTACATTGGCAACACCAAAATAGAAAGAAATTCTGGCAATGGCCTATAAACCAGACCTAATCTGATAGCCATAAAGAGGCCGACACTATCCTCTACAGAGTTAAATTATGTAAACATTATATCCATCATTTAGGAGGCACAACAGGCAGTATATACCATGTATATATTAGCATAAACATATTTAGAGAAACTTTTCAAAAACATAGAAGTCAATGGGCCCAAGGAGTTTGCTCACCCTTTATACTGCCATAGCAGTATTTCAA
Source organism: Cephalopachus bancanus (assembly GCA_027257055.1). Lineage (NCBI taxonomy): Eukaryota > Metazoa > Chordata > Mammalia > Primates > Tarsiidae > Cephalopachus > Cephalopachus bancanus. The sequence goes on from JAPVLO010000035.1 coordinate 6,500,021, forward strand.
CGGGCACTTTACATATTTCCCAAATGTTGCTAAGCTTTAGTTTCTAAATTAAAATGTATGCTGAATTCCTCTGCAAATCTGGGCTTTAAAAATGATGCCTAGTTTGAGGGAATGTGCATTTAATTACAATATCCCTGGGAGCTGTGAATCTCTAGGAAATAGTCCAAAGATCTTTCTTAGTTTGATTCAAGTAATAAATATTCAAAAAGGGTGGGGTAAGTAGAACAACCAATGAGCCTTGAAGTGAACAATATGGGGCAAATTTTTGTTGTTTAAATAACAATCTGCAGATGTAGGAATAAGAATTAGCAGTATCGGATTTCCTTTTCATCATCCAGAGAATCTTAAAACTTTTCTGCAGATTCAAACAAAAAATTGGTGTTAAGAGAAAATTAAACTGTCTATAAATGCTAAGGATCTTTATATAGCTTTTTAGAAGAGACTCTCAAATTCATATTCACCAAAACAGAGAGGGCACAGGCAGGCAATTATTTCCATCTAGATACAATTAAGGAGGAGGTTATCCTTGTACTTACCTAAAATATTCTCATGCCTCAGCATCACAGTGTTGTACAATTCTGTTTCCCTGAACCACGACTTCTCATCCCGGGAGGAGAATATCTTCACGGCAACATTTTCCCCTTGCCAACTGCCCCTCCACACCTCACCATACCGGCCTTTCCCTATTGAAAGCAAAAGACAGGTGACACAGGGCAGCAGGATGTGGGAGACAACCAGTCTGTCATAATGAATAAGCCAATAAATTTAGGGCCTGAAGCTCTTACTTCCTCCCATTGCTTACTGGAGAAGCTCAGTTTGGGGATATAAATACCACAACCTTTTGCCTGTAAAGACATACAAAAATAAGGTGGAACGTGTCCCTCCCATCCATCCTACTGTGGTAACAAATTAAACTGCTTTCAGTATCTGCATTGTATAATTAACTGCTAATTACTCAGTTTACATGGAAATTCCTCACTGAAAGGAATAAAATGCATATGTTTTTTTAAACATATGAAAGTAAAACTTAGAAAATGGTACAGATTATTAGATTTCAATTTTGTGCTGAAAGCCAAAACAGTGAGTGCGTTACTAAATCGAATAGCTTTCTTGGTTCCTTCCCTGCATGCAGGACCAATATAGGCATTTTCTGAGCTGCCCAAATTTGTAAATTTACATGTACATAAAAAAAAAAAAAAAACACACAATGCTATACAGTAGATCAACAAGCAACCACTGTCATTCCTAAAGGACTTCTTGGCAGAAGATATATTTAGAAAAAGGCTTTGCAAAGTCTTAAATGCATAATCTCAGAATAGTTCCGATTTCTGACACTGGTCATGGGTATTTGTTTGTGAGACACTCCCTGTAATGCTACAAGTGGGCTACATTGAAAAGGCCACTTGGAGAATACATCTTAAAAACCGTGGTGACTCTAGTTATGATCTGATCTGTTTGGTGAACGGCCCCTTCTTGCAGCAGCAATGTACTTGTCAGCTTGTCAACTACCAGCTCTTTCTTCCATTCTTCTCTTTAATTATAGGTAGGAGTGAACAGGGAAGTTGGGAGGAGGGGGTAATTACCAGGAGCCGATGGGGATCAACAAGGGGTATAATCAGCCTAGATAACAAGGCAGCAGGAGATACAACTTGCAGGGCAGTAGGGCTCTCTTTCTACCTAGGCAAGTGGCTTCTAATAAGCAGCTGCAGCAGCACCTGCATCTACAGGAACATGGTCCTTTGCAGGAACAGTAAGCCACAGAAAACCCGAACATCGAGAGAGAAGCGGGTCTGTCCAGACGACACATCTGAAACATAATCAAAACCGCTAAATCTAGATTTCCTGACAAGAGACAATGACTCTATTAAATACTAATGACTAACCCAAAAGGATGTTAAATGTGGCCAATAAGTGCTCATTGTGGGCCATTGTCAAGTCACACACATACTATTTAAAGACTTTTAAGATTATAAATAATACTACTAAGATTATACACAATACCATTTCGACTTTTTAAAATAAAGTCATAGCAATTGTCCAGCATTTGCAGCTCAAAATGAGGGTTAGTGCTAAGTTACTAAAAAAACGGCTGCTAGAAAATGATATGCTAATCTTTTCCTGCCTTGGGTTCCACTCTGTATCTTTATTTTCCCCTTGTCCTCATTTTTCTCATTAGGAAAGAGTGCAAAATATCCCTGGGAATTGTGGACATAAAATTACCTCAAATCTTTTTTTTTTTTAAAGAAAGCAGGAGATAAATGTCAAGGTAGGTAGATAGAATTAAAATAGAAACTGTTTTCAACGGTTTTTGAACAGTTTTAAGTTGTCAAATGCTTTTTGCAAATGTATCCTTATTCAGAAGACACTGAAACAGAAGCAGAGCTGCCTAACCGCCCTGGCCATGGAGTCCCACAAAGGAATCCCTGGAGACCCCTGAAATTTGCAGTTTCACTGATCATCATCTAGAAATGACTCACCTAGTCCAATATCCCATGTTTTTTTAACCAAAAATGATAACATACTATCCATGCAGTTCATCACGTATATTTTTATTCAAAACTGTACCACATGAGCACACTAACTTTAGTGCTGACCCAGGAAAATGTGATAATTGTACATATACTATTTCAAAAAACGCTGAAGACTATCTATAGAACCAGAAATTATGTATTTTAAAGGTGTAATACTCTTTTGCCATGTGGATTCTGGAGCCAGTCTCTGAGGACTGATCTTGAGACAGTGTGCTGCTCTGTGAATAGTGGTGGGCCACAGGACAGGAGGGGAGAGGGTAGGCAATGTGTCCCCTCACTGACTTCCCACCACTACTCAGATACCCTTGTTCATTACCAAACAAGACACTATGGTATAATAGGACAACTCTGGCAACGCATAATGACAACATCTGGGACTCTTTCTCCTTTATTTCTTCTTTTCACAATCTGCTGCAAAGGAGAAGGGAGAAGTGGAAAACAGTGGCAGTAGCTTCAGATCCTTCAGACCAGAGAAAGGGCAACAAGCTCCTTCTGGTCACCTTCATTCTGAGGGCAGCAGTTACTGCTCTTCCTATCTCTGCACCTCCCCCTTTCCATGACTACTTCGGAAGTGTCCCTCTTTCCATGAAAATAAGAAGCAAATCCGGAGAATAGAGCCAAGTGGTGGAGCAGCGTATGACGGCCAACTCTCCCAAAAGCAAAAGACAGGACTGCAGAAGCTACGGAGCCCAGCCCAAAGAAACCACGAGCACTAGGAGGAGAGTGTGAAAATATTGCCAATGATTTCTGCAACTGCAGCTATCCTTGCATGCCACCTAACAGATAAAGTAATCAAAACTACTGTGGAACTTCCAAATAACCACCACATAAAACTAAAACTAACAAAGAAAAAGACTTCTAAAAAATGCATTTTGTACCATCTTCCTGGAAAGCAATTCAGCAGTATATCAAGCAAGACATTAAAAATTCACAAATTTTGACACAAGAACCCCCAATTATTCCCCTCAATTCCTAGAAATTTATTCTGAGAAATCAAAATAAAGAAGCAATGTATGTAAAATCTTTTTTAAGTAGTATGGTTATAGTTGAACTATCATTGCATGGATGATTGTATAATTGTTTAAAACGCTCGTGATGTATATAAATACACAAAAGGTTCATGAGCTTAAAATGAAACAAAGGACACAACTATATAGACAACATGGTTACATCTACATACATTCATGTATGGGGATAATGTGAGATGCCACGCAAAAGTGTACATAGCTCTTGTTTAAATAAAGAAGTTATAAAGGTATCTTTGCTAAAATTTGTAGCATTAATTATTTTTAAAGGAAAGAGAAGACTGAGAGGAATTAAAGAATTGCAATAAACAACTTCATTGTCCCAGAGCCTCCTTACTTCAGATCATTCAATACCTACAGTGAGAAGCAACCATATCAAGTTATTTTTCAAGCATTCCCATCTTCCTAAAGGGCTCACTTGCAATTGGAAGCTTTTGACTAGGCATTCTTTATACTCATTATTGATGGACTTCTTTAACAAGAGCTTCAACAAGTTTGGGTGCTCAAACATGAGTCACAGAAAAGAGAGACCACATGGCTACCTTATATCTCCTAAGTTTAATAAGGAAGCAATAGGCAACAAGAGCAGATTTTCCAAGTTCCATGCTACTTCCAAAACCACCACTAATATTGCATATTACCCACAAAGACAAGAAAAAAACAATTACCAACACACTCCAACAGCGTAATCTGGCGAGCCACTGTTCTTTGTACCAGAAAAGGAAGACCAGAGCCACTTCCTGATGTACACGAATGATCCAATAAATCCTGTGGTTGAAAACAAGGAGAAAAACTATTGAGCAACAGCTCTCACTTCGGAGTGTTAGCAAGCACGATAAGGTATCTCACACAAAGGGCAGCAACCTGGGATATGTGGACCATTAGCATGCATGGAAATCTCTACTGGAAGGATTGGTTTCATTTCTCAGGAACACTAGAAATTAGCCCTTTTCCTTACATATGATAGGTTTTCCTGATGGATAAGTAGCTCTTTGTACTCAGAGTTTTAGAATAAAATACATAAGGAAAGAAGTTGAAGATGTAAATTTAAAAGTCCAAGAAGCAGGGCTGAGTACGGGGGGCGGGGGTGGTAGAACAAATAGCAGGTGGAACATAAAGGGAGGTGGGGAGGAGTCCTTTCAACTCCAAAGCTGAGTATAATTTACCATATTCTGCTGTGTTCACTAAATATCTGTCAAATGATTCACTTCAGTTGCCATACCAACTAAGGAACTCTAATTAGGAACAAACAAATTAGGAATAAGGAACAACAACTCTAATGTGGTTTGTAAAAAAAAAAAAAAAAAGACTCCAATGACCATGAGCATCATTAAATAGGGACACTCAAGCAGGAGTGGGCTGCCTGGACGGAGGTTTCCTTTTAGGTGGGTGAACAACAAAAGTGTCGCTAAATTAGCACCTACTTGTCATTTATGGATTACACACAAATCAAAGAAGAAAACAAATAAAACTTTCATTAAAAACATCAAACCAGCACCCTAAAGTGACTTCTACAAATAAACATGTTGGCAAAAAAACTGCCAATCAGTTCATTCACATAGTTTCCCTTTGTACTCTCAGCATAAGCCAAGAAGCAAAGTCTTCTAGCATCAGACATGGATTATCTGTAATAAACAGTATTGTGCCGATGGTGATAAAGGAACGGCTGCAGTCATATGGAGTTAATATTCCCCAAAGCTCATCCATTCCCAAACATTTTAGCTGGTCTATTAAAGCAATACATTGATTTGTGTGAATTTCATCTTCTTTCACTTCCTCTGAGTACCACCGTGAAGTACTGCTGATCGGCAAAATTACCAAAAGCAGAACATCCAACGGAAGAAATTTAGAACCCTTAAAAACCACAAAAAGGATAATCAACAAGAAAATGAGAGTAGATGAAATAGAATTTCATATCTCCCTAACCATTTTCTCTCTTGCGGTTCTTTTTTCTCTTTATTCATTCAATTTTTTTTTTTTTTGAGAAGAATAATTCTGAAAATTAAACTAATGTGTTGTTTTTTCACAATGTATAATCCTGCTTCTAAATTCAGTGGATAAACTTAAGGGGGATGGGGGAAATCAAAACTAATAAACATCTACATCAACTCCCAGACCCCAAAGCTTCTTTTACAAAGTAGGCGAGCGGTTTAGTGAGGATATGATTTGTCTAGTCATAGAAATGGGCATATTGCTTAAATAAGCAAGTATGTCGACCAAAAATGACAACTTGTTTTAAATAGCATTCTGTGCTGTGTTATTATATCGTGATACCCTGTCATCTGACATGGTTGAGTTTAGAAGATTATTTTGGCATACATTCCACTCCTCTTTCAAAATTGTAAAAGCTTTCTAAACAGTAATTTACACAAGATATTCTTATTATTGCTCTTGGCAATTATTTATGTTAGCAGCTCTAAGGAACAAAGTTCTAACTAATCTATTTTAGAATCTTGCTTTGCTAAAGCTTTGTCAGGATTCATCCTTACATTTTCTTGCTACTAATTCAATAAACTCATTTAATTTTCCTTAAAGCTTGAAATAGACTTCTAAGTATATAGCTAACAAAAAAATTGAATTTCTCTACTTCTCAAGATGAAATGTCCTTATACTATATCCTCTTTCCGCAGTTCCACTGTACCACAATTTAAACACTAAATACAAGGAAGCTACCTAAGATTACTTCCTCATTTTCATACCAGAAAGTACACTTGAATGGTGGCCCAGTGAAGGGGCAAGCAGTAGGATGAGATGTTTCCCAGCCTGTATCAGTCAATATCAAACGTTGTGACAGCTTGCCAAGGGTGGGTCCTGCAGTTGTGCAGACGTAACACTTGAGCCGCTAAGGTGGCCACTGGTGAAAGGAAGTCTTCTCCAGAAAAAAAAAAAAAAAAAAAAAAAAAAGCTGCAGGCAAAGTGTAACTGCAGCACTACCAGGCATTTTAAAGATTGTTGTCTAGCAGAACAGGACTTACAATAAGGTGATTTTGGATTTACATGGGAGTGGCATTAAATAACACTGAATCACATTAGAAAGTTATTACTTTGATTGCCTTTCAATTCATCAAATTGTGACAAGGAGACAGTCTCAGTTTGGTATTGCTGTGTTTCCCACACCTCTCTAATACCCTCAAATCTCAAAATATTTTCAAAGTTGGCATCTGACTCAGCATAATATCAATGTAGAATGGTACTACTTTTGGACTTCATGGTAGCCTTCTATTTATAGCAAGTGATACCTTTTCCCACTTAAAGTTTAAAGTTTCTTTAAAATTTACACTTGGCAAACAAGTTTTTAAAGTTAATAAAAAGAAGATAGTCACAACAATGCTAGTTCATCGTTTTAAAAAGATTAATTTTAAAATGTATAAATACAATAGTTTCTAACCCTGTGCTGTCCAGTAGGGTAGTCAATAGCCACATGTCGCCACTGGGCAAGACAGCTGTGGCTAGTATAACTTGTTATAGGCTCTAAGTGCAAAATACAAACAAGACTTTTAGAAATTAGTTCAAAAACAAAAAGAATGTAAAATTTACATTAATAATTTTTAATTATCTATAGAAATAATCAAACTTTTATATATTGGGTTGAATATATTTTTAAAATTAATTTCACCTGTTTTTACATTTTTGTGTTGGCTTCGGTTTTTTTATTTAATTTTTTTTAGGGTGGCTACCTGAAAATTTTAAATTACATAGATGGTGCACATTTTCTATAGGACAGCGTCGGTGTAACCAAATAACTACACTCCACAAGGGGGCAGCACAGGAGCATAAACAATTTAATAGCTGCTTTTTTCGGATGTCAAGTTTTATTAAAGTCTTAAATTATAGGGTATTGAAATAATCTAAATGGGTAACTGATTTTTAATATTAAGCAAAAGGTGACTTTTTTTTAAAAGCACTGTTATTGCTAAAAGAGAGTAACCGAAGACGACAAACTCCAAAGCCCTTCAAAATTACAGGTAAACTGGGCACGGTGGCTCAAACCTTTAACCCCAGCACTTTGGGAGACTGAGGCAAGAGGATTGCCTGAGCCCAGGGGCTCAAGACCAGCCTGAGCAACATAGCGAGACCTCATCTCTACAATAAATCAAAAAATTAGCCAGGCATGGTGGCACATGCCTGTGGTTCCAGTTACTTAGAAGGCTGAGGCAAAGGATCTCCTTAGCCCAGGGCAGGTCGAGGCTGCAGAGGCCATGAACATGCCACTGTACTCTAGCTTGGGTGACAGAGTGAGACTATCTCAAAAAAAAAAAAATTACAGGTAAATAAACCATTCCCTGTCCATTTTCCCTTACTCCCAAATAAAAAGTAAGTAACAGGTATCTACTAAAATAAATCTCCTCTCTCATGTAAATGTCTGTCTAAAATGCCTTTTCTGATATGGGGGGGATTTAACAGGTGCCAGCATATCCTTGCTTAGGACACAAGTGACCAACAGCAGGTGTATACATACCCATCACTCATTACAGGATAATGTTCCAAGCTCGAAATATAAAAGTATTTTATACTTTTATGAGAGTCACCATGCTGGGGATTCCCTGCAGGGTCACAGACTTACCGCTAAAGTGCTGTCACCAACATTAGTGGTGATGAGCCCTTCAATGGTGCCGTACTCCACGTCTCGGGGATTGAGGCGTTCTTGGTTGCGCCTTTTAAATTTTCGGAGAGCGACTCCTAGTAGGCAGGCTAGAAGGCATACTGCAAACACTACAGAGAGAATAATGAGGCCAACCTCCAAGTGGAAATTCTGTGTTCCAGGAAAGGATTTCCCTGGAGATGGGGGAGAAAGGGAAAAGTGTCTGTAAGGATCACTGTTTACTTATTATTCAGCATAACCAATATCCTAACAAGTGGCTCCTGATCCTAACCATACAGTCTTTACAAGTCCAAAGTGTTAAAACTAAAATACTTACTAATACCCAGCCAATAGCCCAGCCATTTTAACCATCATTCAACTAGACACAACTGGAGTTTGAAAAAAAACTCCACTGAGATTCAACTGTGTTAATTCATGTATATAACATGCTTTTATAATGCATGGCATACATCTGATATTACTCTTATTAACTTAAACTTGGTATGTTTTATCATTAAGCTCTTACAGACAGACATTACACTATAATATCCCTATGAGAAAGTGCTACCTACCTAAGTTAACAACCAATTACCCATCTGTGGTCTCTCTTCAACATATCTTGGATATCTATTGTTAAATTCTCTTTGACCTTTTAACACCACAATTTCTGCCTAATAACCTATTCATTCATCTGTTCATTTACTTCCTTATACACATCCATTCTCTGATTCACTCCTTCATTCAGACCCCTTAGTGACATTATGTCACCAAGCCCTGTTCTTTGCTATATATGCCTTACTCCTTTCTGTGTTTCTGATCCCTGTAGCAAACCCATCTCCGGCCTAACTTCCTTTTTGTATTTCTTTCAGGCCCAAATAATCCACAGTTTGGCACACATGATACTCCATAGTACATTTCAATTGTATGGTAAAGGGTAAAACAAATAAAATACAACATTAAATTATAAATATTGTGGCCTCCTTAATTAGATTAGAAATTCTTTAAATTAAAAAAAAATCTATTAGCTGGGCTTAGTGGCTCAGCCTGTAATCCCACGCCTTTGGGAGGCTGAGGTGAGTGGACTGCCTGAGCCCACGAGTTCGAGACCCGCCTGGGCAACTTGGTGAGACTTCATCTCTACAATAAATCAAAAATGAGTCGGGCATGGTAGCGCGTGCCTGTAGTTCCAGCTACTTGGAAGGCTGAGGTGGAAGGATCGCCGGAGCCCAGCAGGTCGAGGCTGCGGTGGCCGGGAGCGGCCACTGCACTCCAGTCTGGGCAACAGAATGAGACTCCAACTCAAAAAAAAAAAAAAAAAATCTATTAAAAAATCAGGGTATAGCAGAGTGTTCTGCAGTTTAGAAACTTCATGCTGTTGATATCATATTTTGTGTGAATGTAGATATTTCTTCACCTTCATTTACTTGATTAATAAAAATATTAATCCCAAAGTCTAAGAGTAAAGTTTATTCCATCAAGGATTCTTTTATTTTTAACCATTTAAATAGTTGATCTCTCTTTTTAAAACCTTCTTTTATTATTCAACACTATTTGCTTATCAGAAATTAAACCTTCCTTATAGGCCTTAAAGTTTTACATCACTGTAACTTCAAAATTGCTATAACATGATCATGTATCAACTTTTTTGTTCTGCTTCCTCCCTTGCTGGCTGACATTTCCAGTACTGAATGCTTCTAGTAGCTCCTCCTGTTCCACTCTGGTTTGTTTCTTCATTTGTGACAGCAAAATTAAATAATCACCCCTATTAAAAATGTACCATATATTGAGAATAAATTTGGCCGAAGCAAATCTACATCAACATTTGCAAGGACTTTAAAACTGCAATTTAGGGTTCATTTTATAGGGAAACTGTTTCCAAGGAGGACTGATTTCCACATAAAAGGGAATCTGTATTGAAAACAGTAGAGAGAAGATTTTGCAAACTACAGGGTTCATGTGAAATCTCATCCTGCCTCAAGTTTCAGTGATAGGTCACTGGGCATCAGATATAGTAGATGAGGTTAGTGAGCCTTCCTTCCTCTCCTTCCTCATAAGGAAGGAAAGCATTTCACTCAGGCACCAGTCTTGTGTTCCATTTCTTCCCTACACACTTGACACAGAGATGAGTACTTACTAAGCAGAATTATTTCAGAAATTATGACTGATATCATGGCTCCTTAACAGAAAAAGGTATCAGGAACTGTTCACCTATTCATGGTGACCAAGAGAGAACTGGCCAGCCAAGGCATCCCCGAGGTAGATGTATGTTGCTTACACTCCCCCAAAATGTCCATTTTCCTTTTAGATGCCAAAAGGTCATCCCCCTTTCTCTTCTTCACCTAGAGTCATCTTTCTCATGGCCTATTGCCTCTGGTTCAAAGAGCAGGAGAAATGTCTTGTGACTACTTAGATGTCTAACCCCCAAGGACTCAGGACAATACTAACAAAACCCCTTGATTAGAAACAGAAAAGTCCAGGGAACCTTTAGTGGGCAGCTGGGCCGTGATGTTCCTGTTGCACCAGTCCCCTTGGCAGCACTCCACAGCTTGGCCAGGAGACGGTGGGGTCTTACAAGTCATCTTCCCCTGCTCATAGACCTGGAAGCAGCCTTTCTGGTAGACGTGGAAGCCATCGTTGATGCTCAGAGAGGAAAAGCACTGCTGGCCTTCACAGTGGTCCTCACTTCCGCAGGAGAGGCCTTCACATACGCACATGTAAAGTCTGGGGTTGACCTTGGGCTTCTCATCTACAAAGGAGAGAGAGGAAGGAAAAACAAATTACTCCTGGGGTTTGTCTCCACTGGGAGAATGACCACTCCAAACACCTTCATTGAACAGAGTCAAGCTGAGCATCCCCATTGGCCATGTCCACATTCTGTAACCTTGTCACTTGGTCACCCCTCAACAGAGGAATGAATTTATATAAGCTTGCCCCTTTTGGATCATGCTAGGCCAAAACTGGTTATCACGTGTCTACAGATATCTGAAAAATGAGCTTCTCCCACTGTGATTTTCACGTACTTTCAGCTTGGTGGGCTCTCGTGTCCCAATTCTTGCATCAAAATAAAATGTTTTACTGGCACATAATATTTATCATCTTTTTTATACAAAAAATGGCCCCTATATATATTATAGCTATTAATACCAGTTCTTGCTAGCTCTGTACAAATCTCCATCAAGTAGTAAAACAAGAAATGCTGATGTATCTACAGTTACATGACTGCTTCAGAAATATACTACAAGCTAAGTATCCCTTATCTGAAATGCTTGGAATTTTTTTGGACTTGGGGGGAATTTTTTTAGATGTTTGATTTTTTTCAGATTTTGGAATTTTTGTGTTTATACTAGCTGAACATCACAAATCTGAAAATACAAAATCTAAAATGATCCAAAGAACATTTCCTTTGAGCACTGTGTCACTGCTCAAAGTTTTGGATTTTGGTGCATTTCAGATTTCAGATTTGGGGATCTGGGATGTTCAACCTGCAATATGAGAGTTTGCAAGAATGTACAGTCTATAATTACAAATCCATATTATCACTAGTTCCAGCTATACACTCAGACTAACTTTTTGTGGTAACACTAAAACTTTTAACATCAATTAAAATGGGAAGAAAGAATAACAAAATAATAATAACTTTCAGCGGGCAGAAAAAGCTTGGTGCCAAATATTGAGGATGGGGGCCCAAAGAGACAAAGGAACTAAAACAATGTTTGACCAGTAGGGAACAGGTAGGATCAAAGGAGCCCACACCTGATGAATCCAAGGCATAATGGAAAAAGAGGCAGAAATGTATCATCAGGAAAGCACACCTAATCATACCTCTTAATTGTCTCTTTCTCAAAACACATATCTGCAGTTTCATTTTCGTATCCCTCTTTTCCCCCTCCCTTGTTGGAATGATTTGTTCAGTCTTGCTAACCCCAACAGTTTCCACTAGTAGGGAAGGAAAGTGAAGATAGAATGTGAACAACCAAGTCCTAGAGGCCACTAATTAGTTAGCTGAGACCACGTTCCCTGCAGTATTGTTCATAGAAGGAAATTCAGTTTTCACAGATTCCTCCCAAGGTCCACAGCACATAGAGGTTGCCTTCTAATCCTTGAACCCTCAGTGGTGGGTCTGTGAGATAAATGCTTCTTTCTTAAAATAACAGGTCAGGTGGCTGTGCTTTCCAGAGAAGACCTTAAGGTAAGGTCTTTGAAAATGTCAAGTTCATTTACACAGATTTGTGTGGGTGTGTGTAGAGATGTGGGTTATCTCAAAGAGAGAAAAGCATTCTTAATCTTTCTTCTTCCCTCTTCAAAGAAGTGGAAAAATAGTTCACTGCCCACTGTAATGTGGGTGCCTCATCCCACAGAGTAAGTGCATGCAGACACACAGACACAGCCTTCTATTTATAATTGACTTGCCAGTTCTTTTGAAAACCACAAGGGGCTCATCCAAGAGCAAAGACATGCCTGAAAGCAGAAAATCCAAAATAGCCGCTGACAGTCTATGTATGTCACCAGTCTCACCCCTGAGAATCAAGAGCTCTCAGACATTCCTAATGAGCAAAAATTTTAATGAGTAAAGAGATAGTCTTTTTGTTCTCTGCCTAGAGAAATCCAAAAGAAATTCCAGCACCAATTTATTTCTATGAGCATAAGAAGCATATATATCTGTTGACATAACCCAGCAAAAAGTTTACACTTGCCAAAAAGAGAGTTGAAAGATAATATTTCTAGGGAGTCTAGACATGCTTGCCACTTTTGAATGGCACAGAGCGGGCTGTGGGCTGCCAACTATGCTGCCCAACAGGTGATGATTCTTTGGAGGGAAGTGGACGGGTGGGGTGAGTGGGAAGCGTTCATGGTGCCACACTGATTTGTTTGTGATCTGTAGCAAGGAGTTGAGAAGACTATTAAATAATGCCATTTGTGTAAATTTGAACACAGACATATTTTAAAACTCAAATATTTTTAAAAGATCACAGATATCCAAGGATATATACCTAACACATTAAAGAGTATGTGCCCACTGACACTGCGCTGGGGATGAGGGGTCAGTGTTGGCATGAAGGGGCAAAATGAAAATAAAATAGGAGGGGGCTCACGGACTGATAGAGGATTGAGGAGTATGGTTCACTCAACTCACTTCACCTACAGTCCACTAAGAACAACAACAATCAAGTAACTCCAGACTAGAGGGCTCTGTCGTCATTGATACTATAGAAATGGACAGTCCACGGTACCAAAGAATTAATGACACTGTGGTTTTAATTTTAAAATGTCAAATAAAATAACAACAATAATAATGTATCTAATGTGCTCTCAGGAGCAAATTCTGTTTTTAAAGTTCCAGCCCAAACTAAACTCCAAGTCCACAGATGCAATAAGGGCCACCTCCCTTCTAGTTTTTGACAGGTGTCATTTGCTGATAGTGTGACAGATGCTTGAACAGTAACCTAAAGAATTTTGCCAGGAGTGAGCACCCCAAGTAAATACCACCTTTGGCAAAAACTTTGCAGTATATATAGGCATAAAGCAGTATTGATTGATCCTAATCCGATCTTGATCCTATGATGTCATAACCTATGTCAAAGGGATTCTTTTGTTTACTAAATATGCTCCTTGAACTTTCATATACCTACAGTAGTTGCACACAAAGGACCAGGGCTGTTAGCTACCTTTAAGTTGGCGATTCTTTTCTGTACAATGTCAAAAACCAAAGTTTTCATATCCTACCCTCCACAATCAAAAAAAGACAAAAGGCAAAGGAAGATGGCTGTCAATGATATTAATAATTAACATAATCTCTGATAGGAAGGAAATGTGAGCTGAGTCCAACAGCTAATGGGGAAGTGCAGGGCCTTCACCAATTTCTCTTTCCTGCTGTGTTCCTCATCCAACTTTTAATCTTCTTAATTTGTATATCCTCATATAACTAATTATCAGAGTCCTTCGTATATTTATTTTTACTTACACCCAAAGATAAAAAAGACTCTAAATGCCTAAGAATATAAGAATGACTGCACACGTATGCACGCTCACACATACACACTACTCATTAGTTAAATGCCACTCTGGCAATTTCATCTGACCGAGTGAGGTAGTTTAAAAGATTTTCTGAGATAGAATTACTAAGTCAACAAGGAAAGTTAAAAGCAAGGGAGTAGCATTCTCAGAGCTTAATATCCAAACTTCTAAGGAATACAGTAGGACTCAAAGTGCCCATGACTCACTTTTTTATTCTTGTCAAACTTAGGAATAACTAAGACATGTGAGGACATGTGATATTTTAAGTGGGGTAGGTGTGGGAGTCGTGGGTGGGATTCCAGAATGATCATAAAACCCCTTCAAGGGCCACAGAAAAGAGTGTGTGTACCCCTAACCTCTCAGTCTTTGATGGAAATACAGTCCACATCAAGGAACAACAAGGAACAGATAATCGCATTCTGTGACTGATTTTCAACAGCACAGACAGGAAGCACCCTATCTGATGTGAAGTATTTTACACTTGCCTGTGCAAATAACCAGGAAGTGCCCTGGCAGAAGGCAGCAAGTCTACTCCACCTAATTGACATTCATTTGAATAATTCAGTAATTTAAATGTCAAGCCAGAGGTATTCCCTGTCTGTGGAGCTCACCCACATTGTTTGTTCTAGAAGGCACCTCCCGGCATTACTCAGTGTTATGGCTGGCACCGTATGCCCTTTGTATCACCAGAACCGGGGCCATGTGAAAACATTCATGGCCTGGGCTGGCTGGGAACAGCAGGGAGTTCTGACCACAAATGGAGACTGCCTTGAGGATACCAACTCCATGGGGAGGATTCAGGGCTGGCTCCGCAAACCAAAGACGCAGCCTGGGAATCCCAGGAGTTCACCACGACCAGGTCTTTAAAAAGATTTTTCTTGTTCTGGGTGATACACAGCTCACCATCTGGACACACCTACTCTGAGTCTAATGCTACACTAGCAAAGGAAGAGGCAGAGCAAAGAGCATCACGGACTTTTTTTAAAAATCCGCAGTTTGGGATAATCTTGTACTTCATAGTAAAAGTACACACACTTACGTTTAGTGGGATTTCAACACTCACTACACCATAAATTTTTCTATCTCCACCTACCCAGTCATGCACTCTACAATGCTTTAGGCACTTAAACTGATTATCACTCTAAATAGTGCACAAAAACATTTCCCACTAAGGTCTTTGACACAAAAGACAAATGAGAAAATGCTACAAGTAAACCAGCCCACAGCTATGATCCAATCTAGAGGTCAGCAAAAAAAAAAAAAAAAAAAAAAAATTTGAATTTTTTTTACAGACTCGCCTCAGAGTAGCACAAATAATAATGCAGAAATTAGACTGTAATTATAAAAAGTCCAATAGGCAGAATTTGTATAAGCTAAAAAAGGAACTCAAGCATCCCTGGACTCCTTCCAACAGTCTAAACAATTCATTCATTTGAAATGGCAGCTTATATGAGGTTTATAGATTATGGGAGCCCTTCCATCGCCTCCTAATCCGGGAGCACAGTTTGGCATCTCTCCAGAATCTGAAAGCATTTAGATCTCTGGCATTAAACAAAGGCTTAAGGAAAGATTTTGCAATGCTAGGTATCATTGCCAGCAAGCCTGCTTCTAAGACAGAAACGCAAAGGTCTGTCCAGAATGCCTGGTGAAGGGCATTTGATCCTCTGGCAAGAAGGCAGGCTATATGCTCAGGGATAAAATACACCAAGTGACTAAATGACCTCTCATTATCAAACACTTATGTTGAGAACCCAAATTACATTTTTTTGTTTTTTTGTAACAGAAAGACTGATACTTAGTAAAGTTGTAAAGCCAAGAAGAAAATGTATTCCACAAGTTATGAGAGCAAATAGAAGCATTCAAATGAGGTCACATATAAATTAGAATAAAAACAACAACGAAAACTTTCAAGATTTTAAGTACAGATGTGTTCTTCCTCCCGTGCACCCTCCCTCAGCAAAAGGCACTCCTGTTCATTCAGGTGCATAAGCCTAATACTCTTGGGCTTCCATTACTCTCAAAATAGAGATCATAGTCATTAAACCTGGCCTACAAATCCTGGTTGACCTGGTCCCTGCATGCTCTTCAGCCTCCTCTTCAGTCCTTAAAAGTTCTTGGAAGGCCTCCTCTTCCCTTCCTGCTTCAGGAGCTCAGGTCCTTTAAGTGTGGTATTGCCTTCACCACGAATTCTTCTCTCCCTCTGGGCGAACACTCCCTTCACCTAGTTAATGCCTATCTACCATGCAGATCTCACCTTACATGTTATTTCCTCAGAGAAGTCTTTGTTCACACATCCAAATGCAAAGAGGAACTCCTTTTAGATATGCTGGTACTTGTATCTGTATGGCTATTAAATGTCCAACCCTTTCCTACAGACTGTAAGCACCATGAGGGAGAAAACTGTGTCTACTTCGCTCCCTGTTTGTTACATAACCCACAGCAGCTCAGTACTTGGACGGAGAACAAACCTGATGAATATTTGCTATGGAATAAAAGGATTTAGAGGTGGGAAGAGACCTGGTGCTGGTTTTCAGAGCAGACAGAGCCCATGAAGTCTTTAAATGTCAGCCCAGATCTTAAGGCAAAGGCTTAGTCACCAAGCCAGCGTGTCTGTGCAAACCATTTCGTCCTAGAGAAGAAATGGTTTGAAATACCATCACATATGTTTACTTACTTGGGCTCACAAGTGTAGAAAATTAGCACTTTTTGTGGTGCAATAAGTTTTGTGTTTTCTTGTTAGTTTGGTAGAAGAAACAGATAAAGTATAAGAGTTCCTAAGCCGGGCTCGGTGGCTCAGCCTGTAATCCCGCGCCTTTGGGAGGCTGAGGTGAGTGGATTGCCTGAGCCCGCGGGTTCAAGACCCGCCTGGGCAGTGAGACCTCATCTCTACAATAAATCAAAAAATTAGCCAGGCGTGGTAGTGCGCACCTGTAATTCCGGCTACTCGGAAGGCTGAGGCGGAAGGATCGCGGAGCCCAGCAGGTCGAGGTTGTGGTGGCCGGGAGTGGCCACTGTACTCCAGTCTGGGCGACCGAGTGAGACTCCAACTCAAAAAAAAAAAAAAAAAAGAGTTCCTAAAATACGGAACTATTTAATATATTCATAGAACAGAAGGGCTTCTGTGGGAGGTCCTTATTTGGATGGCTGACTTGAGGACTTAAGGCTACTGTGATCAGGATCACCAAAACCCAGTAAATGCCTTCCTTCAACTCCAGTCAGTTTAGAGGGGTCTGTGCAGGGCTTGGCGGCTTTGCAGAGAAAAAGCTGCCCCACGTCTTTGCTGCCATTTTTTTTCCCTATCAGTGAAAATAATGGCACTTTCAGCAGGGAGTAGGGAAGAGTGAATTACATCATTTTCCCCTTCTCACTTTGCTGAAGGTGATAAGGATTCCTAAGTCATCCTGCATTTGAACTGCTGAAGCTGAGGGGGGAAAAAGTGCCATCTGTTTATTTTGTGTCTGGGATGACTCCTTGTCTCTGAAATAATCCCTGTAAATTAAGCCTATTGCAGCAGCCACACCTTCTATTTCAAAGCCAAAAAACTCAGCCTGTGTTCAAGTGACTAACAAATTAAAGAATATTGTGGGGTAATGACCTAAGACAATACCGGTCTGTTTTTTTCTGTGCTTTTTATGATTCTCTGAATGTAGCAAAGACTTGCCTTTAAAAAAACGCAGCATGTCTGTGAAGCAACTCCTTAATATGAAAGAAAATAATGACCCCTTTCTCCATTTTGTCTTTAAACTTCTTGAACCTCTGCTTCAGAGAAACAAACAATTACAAGGCCTAAAGGGAATTATCTACTGAGGAATACTTTCAGAGGCCCAGAAAATGCTCTCATCTGCATATAGGTATGTCATTGCCATGTCTAAGTGAAGTTCCAATTACAGAGAGAGTAATAAAGAGTACCATAGCTTGAAAGAAGAAGAAAAAAGGTTCCAGTGAAATATAAATAATGCAGAAGTCATTCCTTGTTTAGTCTTTTCAGAAGAGAGCCAGGAATGTGTGGTTCCAAGTACTGAAGGTCTCAGCCTGGAAATTCTGTTCTTGGTATGGGAAGAAGTATTGATTCTGCTGGCTCACTTTTAGTTGTCTCCCCCATCTCCTTGGGCTAACCAGGGAGTACATAGCATTCCAGCAAGGGTTTCCTAAACTGAAAACTTTTGGTTTTACAAGCAAACTGAAGCCAGTGGATGGCTCTAGTGCCCAGTTCTCCAACTCAATTTCTCCTCTTGCATCCTACTCTACCGCTTTCTCTAGTATTAAGGGACCAGGCCTCCTCCAAGGTTGCCAATCTTGGCTCTGGTTGCCATCAGCAAGCCTCTACCACACCCCTACACCCTTTCTGAAAACTTTCAAACCTCATATACAAACCCTTCAAAAGTTGGGCAGGGCTCCAACTTGTTTAACAACAGTCTTGGAATGCAGCCTTTAGGCACTGTGGCACTCAAAGCTAAAGGTGAAAATGTTCTGATTTAGTTAAATTCCCCTGCCCTAGCTCCCTACCCTTTTATACGCCCAGAGAAAAGCATAGAAGGAGCAAAATGATTTCTAGACTATAGTAGTCCTCCTTTATACACGGTTTCAATTACCAGCGGTAGAACGCAGCCCAAAAATATTAAATGAAAAATTCCAGAAGTTAACAATTCATATGTTTTAAATTGTGTGCTGTTTTCTGATTGGTATGATGAAACCTCACATTATCCAACTCCATCCTGCCTGGAACATAAATCATCCCTTTGTCCAGCATATCCACAATGTAGATGCTACCTAAATATTTTGGTTTCATAGAATGGAAAGACAGTACAGCAAGCCCCCCCTTTTACCCATGGGGGATGTGCCACTAGGTTCTCAGATTAACTATCCTGGTATTGTAGTGCTTGAGTTCAAACAACCCTATTTTACTTAATAATGGCCCCAAAATGCAAGAGTAGTGAAGCTGGCATATTGTTATATTTGTTCTATTTTATTATTGGTTATTGCTGTTAATCTCTTACTGTACCTAATTTATAAATTAAACTTTATCACAGATATGTACATATAGGAAAAGACATAGTATACATAGACTTCAGTATTATCTGTGGCTCCAGGAATCCACTTAGGGTCTTGGAAAACATCCCCCATGGGTGAAAAGGGGGCTTGCTGTACTTTCTTTCCATTCTATGAAGCCAAAAATATTTAAAAATAAAAATTAAAAGGGTAAAAACTTGGAGCAGAGTCCAAGTCTCTGATATTGCTACTTCCCTACCCCCCAATTTACCCATTCGATTCCCAAAGCCCCACCATGTCCAGAACTCCATGAAAGGCTAATGAAGAAAGGAATCCCATGTCTTCAATCCCAAGAATACATGCCTGTGCATGCCTTTATAACTTAATCTTTGTTTGGCATATCTTCTTTCCCCATCAGTCTAATTAATATTGCCCAAAAGAACTCATTAATTTCCAAATTCAACACACTGAAGAAGATTGGTTTATCGGTCATAGAATAGAGTCCTACAGTCATCATAAGACCGGTGAATTTGAGTCATATGAAACTCATT
The DNA here is from genome assembly GCA_027257055.1 of Cephalopachus bancanus. Taxonomy (NCBI): domain Eukaryota; kingdom Metazoa; phylum Chordata; class Mammalia; order Primates; family Tarsiidae; genus Cephalopachus; species Cephalopachus bancanus. The sequence goes on from JAPVLO010000035.1 coordinate 6,519,714, forward strand.
CTTTTTTACCTTGAGCCCTGGTGCCTACAATCCAGGTAGAAACAGAAAGCATCTCTTTTAAGTGCTGTGAACCAGAACTGGCTTTTCAAACACACAATTCCTTCCCTTCAACCTGTGCCATGGCAAACCATTCCCAGCTTCTACAATAATCTTGGACCTTGGCAGAAGAAAGCCAGCTAAATCTGAGATGTGTCACGAGGTCACTGGCTGGGAAGCAAGAATATCTAAACACAAATCCAGGCAAGAGTTTCCACAGATTCCCTTTGGCTTTTGTAGCTGCTGATCACTGACAGCCTAAAGATAACCCAAGTATCTACGAAGGGTGACTTTTAAATAGTAGCTTTAATATCGCCAGTCATTTCAGAAGTATTTCCTTCCAGAGTCTGCTTCCATCCACAATGGCCACCAAACCTGTCCAACAATGGCAAGTCTGCTAAAGAAATGAAAGCCCAGAAGAAGCCGGGCTCGGAGGCTCAGCCTGTAATCCCGTGCCTTTGGGAGGCTGAGGTGAGTGGATTGCCTGAGCCCGCGGGTTCGAGACCCGCCTGGGCAGCAAGACCTCATCTCTACAATAAATTAAAAAATCAGCCTAGCGTGGTAGCGCATGCCTGTAATTCCGGCTACTTGGAAGGCTGAGGCGGAAGGATCACCGGAGCCCAGCAGGTCGAGGCTGCGGTGGCCGGGAGCGGCCACTGCACTCCAGTCTGGGCGACAGAGTGAGACTCCAACTCAAAAAAAAAAAAAAAAAAAAAGAAAGCCCAGAAGAAAATGAAAGGAGTCCCAAAGGGGAACAGACAGTTTCTTACATGCTGTGATTCTATTCTGCGATTCTAAATGTGCCCACATTTGGACTACTGAGAAATAATAATCTAGCAAAGAGACATTTTGTAGAAGTGATTTAAAGAGTAGTTGTATAAAGTGAAACAAAATAGTTCAACTCAATTCCTCCCCTTCCTAAAGCTGAGGCAGCATAAACCATGGATGACTACCAGTCAGGAGATTTTTAGGAAAGCCTTTCCCTCCTAGAAGACACACCTCTTAGTCTACTGGACCACTGTTTGGCTGAGTAAGGAGAGTGACATGGAGGCTTCAGGCACATGCTGTACAACCACAGCCAGAGTAGCCATCCACTAATCACAGAAGCGCCAAACTGAACTACTCAGAAACATGCTGCTTCTTTTCTTCATTTTAAGCAGGGCCAGAGTTCCCAAGATCTTCCTACGAACCATTAAAATCTGCTCAGCACCTCTCACCTGTCCACCAAGTGAGTCCACATTGTCCTCAATGGCAGTCAGCCAGGGGCTGGTATACGAGGGACAGGTGCTCAGTGGGCTATTTTCAGTTGCTGTCAGCTCAGTCGGGAGCTGCACATGCTCAGTAGGCAGGCAAGTTTTGGTTATGTTTCAAACTCTGGGCAGCCAAGAGACGTACACCTTTCACAGCTGCCAGGGCAACCAGCTGCCCAGTGCTCCTCCCAAGACGGGAGCAAGGAAAACAGTGTAACCTGGCCAGCCAGCATGCCAGTGAGCAAGCTGCACCTCTCATTTCACTGCCTGGGTTATTCTGAGCTGGGCTTATTGACACTCCATGGCAACACAGGAACAAAGGGCCAGCTAGAGGGATTTAAATGTCTTGCAAAAGTTGCTAGAAAAGTCAGCAGCTCAGGCTTCTGTTTTCTTAATAAAACTAGAAATGGAATTATTATTAGATTATTGCTGTTTTTGCCTCCACTGTTATTACTTTATGTGAGCTACCTATAATAAAGTTCTACTCTCTGAACAAAGGTTTTCGGTTGGTTTTGTTTGCCACTATTTAGTTGCTACAGCTGTAATGCCTTTGAAAACGTGGCATGTGGATCTGCCTGGTCCCAAACTGCAGAACTAGTTTTTCCCATCCTTTTACTTCAAATCTTGCCAGACCCTACGATCTACTCCCACCATACCACTCTTTCAAATTGCATGCATTGCCTCTGTGGTAGGTCATGGTCTTTCAGTAGCTCTCCATTGTCTTTGGAATATAAGACAAACACCATAGGCACAAGGCTCGGCCATGCTTGCAGGCCTCAATTCTCAACCCTAATCCCCTCTCATAACTTGGTGTCCCCCATGGTCTCACTTCTCTGGGCTCCACCCTCCACCTGGCTGCAACGTCCTTCTTAGTCCTTCCTTTGCAGGTCTAATACCTGTTCATCCTTCAAAGCTCAGCCTCCCTGGATTGCTACCCCTAATCCTGGCCTGTGTGGGATGAAGGCCTTTCCTGTCCACTCCCCTAGCACTATCCTGTGACCTTTGTTTTATCCAACTGGACTGTGGCTCCTTAACAGAAGGACCACTTCTTGTTTGTGTTTACATAGCTAGTGCCTACCAAGCTCACCAACTGGTACTTGTATTAATGTATTCATTAAAAGAATACAAAATTGTCTTATACCTGATTCTTCTAACTCAGGATAAATTATTTAAAAAGGTGTGTGTGCTCTCTTATTATCTACTCATCCCAGATCAGTCCCTCTGACTCTTATAATATTATATATTTTTTATTACATTTATTGATGGTATAAAAGATTTGCTCACATGAAAAGAAAATGATAATATTTTCATTAAAAAGCTTGAACATACTTTAGTATTTTTGAACATTTTTGTTTAATACATTGTGGATTATTTACTCAAAGGCCTAATTAGAAAAGATTCAGAAAGATTGTTAGGTCCAAAACAGAAGACAGGCATCGTTGGCTGTGCTTTTGGAATCAAGATATCCAGGTTTCAGTTCTGCCCACCAATTGTGGAAGGATATTTTTTAAATCTACTAGTAAATTGCTGTCTTTTCCAATATCAATCTATTGTTTTGATACTACAAAACATGTTACATCTTTCTTATTTTTAATTTTCTGGAAAACCTCTTTGTTCAAAACAGCTGGAAGCAATTAATCAGGTTTATAAGATTGTTTAAAATACTTTAAACAGATTTTTATAAACACATCAAATATATGGATATATCCTTAAATCAACACAATGAAAGATCATTTCCAAAAACAGTGTCTACTTTCACATTGCTCTCTGTATAACATCAGTTTTTTAAAAAAGAGTTTGTCCTTATGTCCTAAATGCTTAGTTTTTTTATGTCTTGCTAATTGTGGTGGCTTTAAGAGATCCTTACTAATGTCTCAAAAAAACAGTATGAATAGGGCATGGTTCATTGTTTTGTTTTTTTTTTGAGTTGGAGTCTCACTCGATCGCCCAAACTGGAGTGCAGTGGCCGCTTCTGGCCACCGCGCCTCGACCTGCTGGGCTCCGGTGATCCTTCCGCCTCAGCCTTCCAAGTAGCCGGAATTACAGGCTTGCGCTACCACGCCCGGCTGATTTTTTGATTTATTGTAGAGATGAGGTCTCGCTGCCCAGGCGGGTCTCGAACCCGCGGGGTCAGGCAATCTACTCACCTCAGCCTCCCAAAGGCGCGGGATTACAGGCTGAGCCACCGAGCCCGGCTTGGTTCATTGTTAATGATGATGATCCATATATTAAGTATTTTTCCTCATAATTTTGCCTTGGTAAGGGTTGACCTCTTGACAGATTTGAAGCACCCATCTTCACTTTTAACCTCATACTATGGCCAATGAGGAATAAAAGAAGTGTTGATTCTGCCATTTTTCTACTTGTGTTTATCTTCTTATATATTTTTTAGAAAAATATTTTTGTAAAACATTTTTGTAAAATAATTATTATTGTAGCCAATCTTATTTACTCATTTGTCAAATATTTATTGTGCACCAATGACATATCAGGCAAGGTCTTACATGCTGGAGATAAAACAATGAACATCACCAGGTCCTGGCTTCTCACCCTTTACAGCTCACTAAGTGCCCAGCACTTTGCATGTAGTCCCATGACTTCTCATAACAAGCTGGGTACTGTTATTGTCTCTGTCACACAGTGTGACAATAAGCACTGAGAGGTGATGTAACATACATAGTCACAGTAGGCAGAGAAAATGGCTAACGATGGGGTTTTAGCTTTGACTCTTCTGAGAGTGGATTAATTCCTGTGAATGGCCAAAAGCCTTCCCTTCAGAAGACGTTCTTTGACTTTGACTATCAACACCATTTGACTGGCAAAAATTGCTCTAGCCCATTGCAAAACTCAAATTATAAAGCATATGAACAAGAATATGAAGTTAAAAACAAGTCATGACTGCAACTCTACATGGCATTCTGCAATATTATATATACCACAGGAGTCAAATTTTAAACTAGACTGTGGGCATTTTTTTTCCTCTCTATTCTTTATAACTTTCCTGAACGAATATGTTTTTTATTTTTTTTTTAATTGATACTGTCTTGGCATAAGTACCAGAATTCAGATGACAAAACAAATGAAGCAACAATAAAAGAGGCTACCCTGATCCCCATCCCCCAAATCACCATTTAAATTTAAAATACAGATTTTTTTTAAAGATGAATTTCACCATTACTTCCCCAAGAGAAATTTTTCATTTTTCCTTTTATTCCTTTTCTGTTTCCCACAACCCCCACATATACATTATTCTCAGGAAAGTCCATGGTCTTCATCTAACAAAGAATTAGATGAAGCATTAACTATGGCTCTAGGAAACATCCCACTCGCAGGGCTCAGATTCAGCTGATGAGAAACAGGCAACAGCTGTTCCAGTGTTATGACCGAGGCTGAGAAGGCGCAAATGTAAACTTCCCTCTTCCTGCCAAATCTCTGGCTTGGAGAGAGAGGATGGCCAGGCTACATGAAGCTGTGGAAAAATATAAGGTTCTAGGCCAGCTTTGTTGGAGAATATACCAGATGACCTGTCAGAGGTTTCACTTGAGGGCAGCAGGAACTCTGGGCAGTGAACCCTTGAAACAGACTGGTGCTGTCTTTTTTGTACTGTGGGTTATGACCCATTAGTGGGTAGTGAAATCAATTTAGTGGTTTAAGAGGATGTTTCTTTCTGTCTTTTTAAGTGAAATAAAACTGAAATTAAAAAAAAGATAATAAATGAGAGCACATTAAACATAAGAGTAATTACTGTTTCATGAAATCTTCATTTCAGATGTGTGTGGGCCCTGTATATTCACTGGGTCATACTCTAAAATGTTTCTTGCTGTGAGTCACAATCTGAAGTCTGAAAGCCACCCTGCCTGTATCTTACACTATCTTAGAAGGACATGAGTTCTGAGTCACTATAGCTATTGGGAATAACCATTATCTATGGATACTTGCCTGAGGTCATCCCAGGCTGCAGAGGGAAGTACCCAGGGACATTTCACAGAGTATCCAGAGATGCAAGTTAGTTTTAAAGTGTGTTTTATTTTCCTTGGTGTTTTCTTTTTCAAGAGTGAAAGTTGCATATATGATATTCCTAGAAACTTTCTCCTTTCCTAGCGTTTCTGGAAAGAGGAAATGGCATCTATCCTCTCACTCTTGAGATCTATCTTTATCAAGAAGAAAGCTTACAAGTGACTGCATAGTCACTCTTGACCACAAGGAAATCATTTCATGAGCTTGGGAACTAGACTTGTTTTCTCATCTGTTCAAAATTTGACTTTATTTGACTGAATTTTTAGAGTCTTCTCCCCCTTAATTCTATCCCTAACCCTCTTATACAGTCTACTTTTTTAAAAAATGGTTCAGGCTCAGTGCCTCAGCCTGTAATTCCAGCACTTTGGGAGGCAAAGGCAAGTGGACTGCCTGAGCCCAGTGGTTCAAGACCAGCCAGGGCAACTTGGTGAGACCTCATCTCTACAACAAATCAAAAATTTGCCAGGCGTGGTAGTGTGCGCCTGTAGTTTCGGTTACTCTAAAGGCTAAGGCGGAAGAATCACTGGAGCCCAAAAGGTCGTGGCTGCAGTGGCGGAGAGCATGCCACTGCACTCCAGCCTGGGCGATGGAGTGAGACTCCCAACTCAAAAAACAGAAAAAATGGATGTGCCACTAGTTTAACTACCCACAGCTGAAACAAGCATTTTCTGGGAAAGAAAGGCTAAAAGGAAGCTTTGTCACAACTCACTGTACATCAGCTAATATATAATCGTTTTGTTACATAAGAAAATTTTATAATAGAGAAACAATATCTTAAAAGTGTGCAGTTTCATCAGATATTCACATTCTATGTCCTGGCAGTGGCAAATAGTACATCTCATCTCTCTCCCTAAAAATGTCTCTCATTTGATGATACGTCAAGGAAAAATATTTTATTCTGAACAAAGGGATAAATTACAGTAACAAGAAATGAGAGCAATTAATTTAATACTAAGACATTTCTCTTACACTCATTTACCCCTTCAAGAACTTCCTGAATTCTCAATAATGAAAAATTCAAAGAAAGGCTTAGTCTATTCTTCATCCCAGTAGCAAAGAGGGGCACCTTTGTGGACCCTAACAAAAAGTCCATTGAAGTTATCCTTTTCCTTCCCTCACTGGATAATTGGGCTGAAAAGCCTGAGTGGTGATGGCTTCTGGAAATACTAAAATCAAGTCGACTCAGAAAATAACTTAGTATCAAGCAAGCATCTCTAGGACAGGCCAAAATCTCTTATTAAAAAACTCTGTATATGTCTGCCCTTCCTTGCTATGATAAAATCTAATTGTGGCTTGCAAATTTAATAAAATGTGAGTTGTCTTAGCTTTGAAATATTTCCAAAGAAGCAATATTCCATTTTAAGTAATTGTGTCATAGTCGTCACTTGAAAATGCGTTCAGGGACAAAAGAGAAGCCAAACCTGGAGGTTCTGCCTTCACCCTGGTGGCATAATAGTAGTATTAGAGCATGATTAGTCCTATTAATGGGAAGGATATACAGGTAATTAGGACTCAAGTGCTCTTCTCTGTGAGAGCAAATAAAACTCTTCCTGCAGCTAGAGTTGTATATATAATGAACATGAAAAATGATTGTTAGTAGAAGAAACACAAACCCATGTGAAGGGGCCTCATCACGTGCTGATATAAGTTCTCTTATCACCCTCTCAAACACACTGGATTGAGCTGAATTCTGGCATGCACCAAACATACTTTGAATGTGGATGTGGCTAATTTAGGGCACCAAAACAATGAAAATTTTGAAGAGGACTGATAATGACTGAAACTCTTAAACACCATTCCTCAAAGTATATCATGCTTTTTGTTGGCTGTGAAACCTTAAGCAAGAGCTTTAACCATTCCAAAAGCACACCCCACAAAAAAACCTGTCTCGTTAGGGTAATTGTGAGGATTATGGGAAATAATGCATCAAAGCAGTTAGCCCAACACCTGGCACATATTAAGCACTCATTAAATATTAATGAGGTAGTTATAGTGGATAGTATTTTACAAACTTATTTCACCAAAAAAAAAAAAAAAAAAAAAATCTATTTTTGCCCAAGCATTTAGAGTTCCACAGACCTTGTGAAATATTCTAGGGTAATCACTGTCTTGGACCTATGATTTGAAATGTTATCACTATTTCTAATCAACATTTAAGAGACACTGAGAGACAAAGGGTTTAAAATTGTTATTTTAATGGACTAAAAATAGTATACTAACCAACAAAATACATTAGAAAAACATTTCTATGGCTCTCTTATTTGTGTCCCAAGAATGTGATTTAGTTTCACTGAAGTACAATTAATAAGACATCTTAGCTGCTCTGTAAATAGCAGATATGAGTCTATTTCCTTCTAAATTTGATAATCTGAAGCTCAGCACTAGATAAGCTACAGTGCTATTACAAAGATTATGGTTATCTGTCCCATTATTTACCTCTTTTGGTTAAGTATTTATAGTTAACATTTGCATTATACCCAATGTATAGTATACCAGAGTGCATTACAAATAAGATTTCTCGGTGGTTTAAAAAAAAATTCCTAGTAAATATATAAAACAAAGTGCCTTCCAAAGAATATATTTATATGTGTGTGCATTATAATTACATATATATATTTATATATATAAAACAGGGAGTTGAGTCACAGAAGGAAGATAGCACTAATGCAATCACTAGGTTGTAGCACTCACTGGAAATTCTATTTTTTTTTAAGTAATTATAACTAAAGGATGGTATGTTCTTTTCCATACTTATAAACATTCTAGTGGTGGTGGTATATTCAATAGCAAAATCTTAGTGACGATCCATTTCTGTTTCAGCCCAGGCTAAACGATTTCATTACATGTCTTCACTGTGGCTAGACAAATTAAGAGCTGAAAGCAGGGGAAAAAACAACTAATGGCATGGACGTTAACATCATCCCATATACGCCCTTTTCCTCCCTCTCTTTTTGTCATTCTTTCTCCACCTCTTTGCTCTTTATACTACATTTTCACTTCTATTTCTCTCCCATTCTCTTTTTTTCTATCTTGCCCCCACCACAGGTTCACCCATGATATCAAAAGAAATCCAAAGGAACTGCTTAAGGTCATATAGAACTGATACGGGACCTAACGAAGGATGTAAAATTGGAGGGCGCTTAGTTCTCAATATTTTGTAGATTTTTAAATAATCATCATATTATCTAGCAATTTAGAAGATAGAAAAACAAAATCCTAGAAACTTGACTGTTATGTGTCCAAAAATTGTCAAGTGTCCCCTGGGAAAAGGAATAAAATTACTACCAATTGAAAACCACTGTTAACTCTCAGCTTTAATATAAGCCCATTTTTCTCTTGTTAGTTGCTTCACCATTGCCACTCAGGATCTTTTTCCATACCTTCTTGGCACTAATTGACACAACTGCCATAGTACTGGAATATCTTTAACACTATTGCTTAGAGCAGAATTAGACTCTAGATATCTAAACTGGTCTATAACAGCATTGTCCAATAAAAACAAAACATGAGCCACCTAATATAATTCTAAATTTTCTTACAGCGGTTAAAAGAAACAGGTGGAATTTACATTTTTATTGTCTTCCATTTCCAGTTTGTATTTTACATTTACAGCATATTTAAACTCATATTAGCCACATTTCAAGTGCTATATATGACTACTGGCTACAATATAGGACAATAGAAATGTATAACGTGTCAATAAGGATAGAAAAAAAGTAGGAACAAATCAAACATTATCAACCTAATATATAAAAAAATAGATTTCTATTTTAAGCACTGATCTTTTTCCACAGCGTTAGCTATATTAACTCATCAAATTTTATGCCTTCTTGGAAACTTATCAATTATATAAAGAAGACCACTATACACCCAAGAGCCTATAATAGATGCATTAATCTTATAGTTCCATCTAATCATAACAAGGTTGAGATCTTCCACTTCTCATGGAAGAATCTTTTTTTTTTTTTTTTTTGTAGTCAGGGTCTCACTCTGTCACTCAGGCTGGAATGCAGTGGCACAATCATGGCTCACTGCAGCCTCAACCTCCTGAGCTGAGGCAATCCTTCTACCTCAGCCTCCTGAGTAAGTAGGCCTACAAGTATGCGCCACCATGCCTGGTTAATTTTTTTGATTTTTTGTAGAGATGAGGTCTTGCTATGTTGCTCAGAGAAGTTTCAAACTCCTGGGCTCAAGCAATCCTCCCACCTTGGCCTCCCAAAGTGCTAGGACTACAAGTGTGAGTTGCCATGCCCAGTCCTTGTGGAGGAATCTTTATAAAATAAAGTGGGCACGCTCAATGCACAAGAAGGTAAAGTTTATGTTTTATATATCTAGAAAGATATACACCAACATGTTAAAAGCAATTACATGTAAGTGCATGGAATTATGAATAACTCTTACTTTCTCACTTGATCACCTATGTTTTTTCAACAAGTGCAGTACCATCTTTAATCAAATTTTTGGAAATAGGGGGATGAAGATATGGGTAGTAAAAGTGAGTAAGTACAGGCCGGAGATGCCAAAGGCACTGAAATGCCTAGATGGTATCATACAACTAAGAATTTGTCTGCTATAGTCTGAATGTCTGTGTTCTCCAAAATTGATGTTGATATCCTAATTCCCAAGGTGATGGTACTAGGAGGTGGAGCCTTTGGAAGGTGGTCAGATCATGAAGGCAGAGCCCTTGTGTTTAGGGCTTAGTGCCCTTAGAAAAGAGATCCCAGAAAGCTAGCTAGCCCCTTCCCACCATTAGAAAACACAAAAATGGTGCCATCTGTAAGGGATAAGCCCTCACCAGATACTGAATCTGCCACCTTGAACTTGCACTTCCCAGTCTCCAGAACTAGGAGAAACAAATGTTTGCTGTTGGCAGTTTTGTTATAGCAGCCCAAATAGGCTAAGGCATAGCCTATACCCTACAAGTTCCAACTATCCCAATGAGCATTCATTTACATATATATCTTTGTATAATTAATTGAAACTAGTACCTAACACATATAAAAACTCAAGTTATGTCTTATACTGTCTTAATGTATACTAAATATTCGAAAAATATAACTACTATATAAATTAAGGGTCAACAGTTCTCTGTTTATTTGGGATTCTACCAAAATTTGCTCACCAATTCAAAAAAATTCAGCCATTGAAGTTAAGATCACTTGTGAAAACTAAGTCACTAATTCAACATACCAGTGCCACTCTGTTTTAGAAGATGTTGAAGATTATTATCTACATGTATAATAAGCATGTACAACTTCATTATGTCTTCTAGTGTACTCATGCCAATTATACTATATCATATTTGTTTACACATATTGTTAATTACAGAATTTTCTCTTTATTTCTCCTTTATATTTATTTCAGGTAGGAAATTCTGTTGAATTTTATACAATTAGGCATATGTAAAAATTAAGACTTTATGTGTATAAAAATTTCACTTCAAAATTGTCAGGGGACATTATAAAATATTCATTATAAAAAGAGTGTGCTAAGTCTGAAAGGATTAAGAACAAGTTAACAGAAAGCCAAACAATTAATAGCATACTTATCCCAAATAGATGTGAATCACTTACCTTCCAAACTAGGGGAAGGGAAGGCAATCATCATAAGCACAGGAAGAATCATTACTCCATCTACCATTGTACAACTGTAGAGGGAAAAGAAGAGACGTAAGTAATTAAAAAAAATATATCTAACTGCAGGATGACAAATTAAATTAAGCATACCATCTTCAAACTATCATTCGTGGTCCTTCTTGCAAATGTCCCTCACATATATTGCCTTTTTCCTTACTACATTTAAACATATACCTTTACACGGATCTAAGCATTTCATCTTAAGGAGTTAATCAGAATTGCCCCCAATTGATAGCCGTTCTAACGGCATTTTCTCAGAGTCTACTCTCTTACAAAAACCCAATAAGGAAATGAAAAAATTTCAGCTATCAGGGTAGGCATTCCCAAAAGATTTTAGGTTTGAATTTTATCTTCCCCTATTGAATGCAAAATTGCCACTAAATTAAAAACCCTAGGGAGCATGACTAGAGGATTCTAACATGATGCTAGAGATTAAGTAACTGAATATTTCAAGCCAAATTACTATGCTTGAGCCCTACATCTCCTTTAAAAGGACTGGAATTGGAACAACCTAATCATTATACAGCCCAAAAGCAAAAACAAGAATAATTTTTTTTTAAGTATACCTCATCTATGGCAAAGCAATATATTCTACATTAACTTCAGATACAACAAAGCATACACAAAACTAAAACAGAAAGACTTTTTAAAGACATTATTTAAACCTATAATATATAAAACTATCACCAAGTGAAAATAAGATAGAGGCATAAATTTCAAGTTGATATTGGTCTAAAAGTACATTGGTAGAAGCTCAATTTTTTGAGTTAAGGGACTACAACAAAGAACTTTTCTGCTTGAATAATGCAAAATATCAGGAATGTGAAGGAGTTTGGTTAGTTGCAATTTTCTGGATGGTAAAATGAAGAAGAAAACTAATAAAATTACTTAATGAATAGGTTAGTGTGTCGGACTCAGAGCAGGCTCAGAAAAAAAATAGGTTAGTGTGTTACCTTACTCTCATAGCTTCAAAACACAGAGCAAAAGGCCATTGCTATCTTATTTGTTTGGGGCATTGACCTTCTCACCCATCTTCTTAAAATCAATTTTTTTGGTTAATGATCTGTTTACTCCCCACTCTCCCATCACATCTTACCACTCTCCATTTCAACTTATTTCTCCTGTTTTCCACAACTTTATTTCAGTCAATACCTTCTCTAATAATACGGGTGATAGAGCCGGGCTCGGTGGCTCAGCCTGTAATCCCGCGCCTTTGGGAGGCAGAGGTGAATGGATTGCCTGAGCCCGCGGGTTCGAGACCCGCCTGGGCAGACGAGACCTCATCTCTACAATAAATTAAAAAATGAGCCGGGCGTGGTAATAATAATAATACGGGTGATGAAGTAAAGGGATGTCTATGAACCTCCCTTTCATATTTGTAAAAGCATATGAAACTTGAGAGAACTAAGTCCCTTTTTAATGCTGTAATAATTATTATTTCTAGCCGGCCTCGGTGGCTCAGCCTGTAATCCCGTGCCTTGGGAGGCTGAGGTGAGTGAATTGCCTGAGTCCACGGGTTCGAGACCCGCCTGGGCAACTTGGTGAGACCTCATCTCTACAATAAATCAAAAAATTAGCCGGGCATGGTAGCGCGCGCCTGTAATTCCAGCTACTTGGAAGGCTGAGGCGGAAGGATCACCGGAGCCCCAGCAGGTAGAGGCTGCGGTGGCCGGGAGCAGCCACTGCACTCCAGTCTGGGCGACAGAGTGAGACTCCAACTCAAAAAAAAAAAAAAAAATTATTATTATTTCTATCTTCACATAGATCTTTTTTTTTTTTTTTGTAGTAGGTCCTTCTTGGGACATACAAATCCCTTATCTTGGCCCCTCAGAAGGAGAGGCTGACTCTTCCAACACATCTCTGTGCCTCTGAACACGAATATGCTTTGTTCTCCTCCGCTTGAACTGCCCTGAGCCTCCTCCTCCATGTAATTCCCCCCTCCTGTCTTACATGATCTAGCTCAAAGGCAAGCACCTGGTGAAACACTTCTCTCTCCCTAGCACTGGTCTAACACCACTCTGAATCATACTCATCTATCTAGGGCAGTCTCCAGCATGGAATCACGCATCTCCAAAATGGGTATACAAATCCAAGGGTCGGGCAGGGATCATACACTGAGTTGTAGAATGAAAATAGTATGCCTTCTTTTTAAAATATGCTTTAATCTAATACATCTAATTTGGTCTCTGTCTTAGTTCCCTACAACAGTCTAGTACAAGAGTATCTTTCAGAAAGTTTAGGAGTCACATAATATGAAAGGGTGAACATGATTTGCTGATAAAGTACAGCCATGTACTATAGTTTTGAGGGCCTATTTAAGTGGAAGTTTAAGCTACATTGGCTAGTTTTAATGAAATGAGCCCTCCCCAAATGACAAGTGTTCTAAAACTATTAAAAGAAAGTAGAGGGCTGGTATGGTGTCTCATGCCTGTAATCCCAACACTTTTTGAGGCCAAGATGAGAGAATTGTTTGAGCCTAGGAGTTCGAGACCAGTCTGGGCAACATAGCAAGACCTCATCTCTACAAAAAAAATCAAAAAAATTAGCTGAGCACAGTGGCACATGCCCCAAGACCCAGTTACCTGGAAGGCTGAGGCAGGAGGTTGAGGATATGGTGAGCTGTGATCATACCACTGCACTCCAGCCTGGGTGACAGAGTGAGACTCCCATTCAAAAAAAAAAGAGGTGAAATTAAGTATGTTATTAATGCAATGCAAGCGACAGAAAAAAGAAAATGGCAGGTCTGATATCACTTATTCCTAGTGGTTGTTTCTTAACCACTTTACTGTGAGAAAAATGGTAATATCCAGTTCAATCAGACATGAAGCATTCTTCCCAAATTCATAATCTAAAAATATCTGAAAAATGGATTTGCATCTATTGTCATATATAATAAATATTATCCTGTCTTGAGATTTTTCATTAATAAAAATATAATGCCATCACCATTAGCAATACCTTAAATATTTTATCTTTAACGTTTTATGTATGTTTTATAATATGTACTTTTAATTTTAACTTACATATTGAGAGTGCATCAAAAAACTTTTTAACTGATGGGATATGTCATCAAAAGCCATTGAAAACCACTGGATGAAGTTATTTCTTATCTCAGTCTTATCTTTGAATTCCCAATCCTTCATTTGAATTCATTCCTCCATTCAAAACTATTGAGAGCTGCAATGTCCTACACTTTAGAAACCTAAAATAATAAAGACCTATAAATGCAGTCCTTGCTACAGTAGTGGTTACAAGATCTGTGTATGGGGGTAATCAAACAATCACCCAAAAGACTGCATTATTAAAAACTGAATTAAATGTTGGGAAGAAACAACTACAATAACCCTGCTAACAAAACAAAATTTGAGATTTTCTGGAGGGTGGGAAGGTTCCCTGGGGAGGTAACAACTGAGTAGGAACCAGGAATCAGAAAGATTAGTAGGAGGTACAAAAGAAAGGGCAAGTGTGAGTGTGAGTGTGAGTGTGAGTGTGTGTGTGTGTTGCGTGTTGTGTGTTGTGGAGGGGACTGAGATATGAACAAGGTAACATTTAAAGGAAAAGGCACAGTTTCTAAGCTTCTGCAAATGCCCTGTGGCCAGGGTATGCATTATGTGTCCTGAGGTCTTAAGACACACCTCAGAACTTATAAAACACCAGAATGGCTGAGACGCAGAGAGCCTGAAAGAGTTATAAGACGCTGGAAAACTCTTGAGAAGGCTGGAGAGGGAGACAAGGGTCAGAATCGAGGTAAGGCACTCTAAGTCCACCACTCACCTCATCCATCCTCATTGCCATCAAACTCCCTTAGTTCTCACCATTACCCTCTTTTCTCTTAGTTCCCACCATTACCCTCTTTTCCCTTAGTTCTCTTAGTCTTCACAATCCCATGTTCCAGTCACTCCCACCAGTCCACTTCCTGCTATCTGTACATGATGCTCCCTGTGAGTGGGGCCTTCATTCAGGGCTCAATGTGGCTAATTCCTACTTATCCTTCAAGTTTCAACTTACATGTCACTTTCTTCTAGAAGTTTGCCTAAACCCTTAAATACTCTCTTCTACTCTTAAAGACCACTTTGTTAATTTTCACTTACAGAAATCATCTTAATTACATATTCACACCTGTATATGCTTTTGAATATCTATCTATCCCACTAGACTGTAAACTCCAAGGGAGCAAAATGTGTAGTCTAGCTTGTTCATCACTGCCAGAGCCAAGTAGGTATCCATTTAATACTTGTTTAATGAAAGTCACCCCTGAACTAATAGCTCCATTTAAGTTTAACTTCTAAAAAATTAGCAGCACCCCTTCTGTACCACACACACATACCTGCAAAGGAATGGCAAGATTAAGAGATTTATCATCTCTATAACTTTAACCTATAGAGTTTAATTCAGGTAATAGTAAAAGTCAACAGTTAACAAGCTTCAAAATCAAGAATCCTTTCACTATTAAAAAGAAAATCTAAGAAACAGTCATCCTTGGCATATTTTCCATGTCACAAAGCCAGCAAAAGACCATGCCCCAAATACCTATTAACAGATTATCATTATGCAAGCAAAATTAAAACACTAATTTAGGGCCATAACAGAGGACAGAAAAATAATTATAAACTCAATACCCCAAGCTAACCTACTGTTTAAAAACAGCTCAAAATCCACCAAGTATCTTTGGGAAAAAAGTCAATGTCATTTACTGACTGCCATTTTGTTCAGGTTCTGCAGTACCTCTCCTGACCAGTTTAACTCAGCTGTTAAAAACAGTGTCCCCAAGCCAGGCTCGGTGGCCCAGCCTGTAATCCCGCGCCTTTGGGAGGCTGAAGTGAGTGAATTGCCTGAGCCCGCGGGATCGAGACCCGCCTGGGCAGCGAGACCTCATCTCTACAATAAATCAAAAAATCAGCCGGGCGTGGTAGCGCATGCCTGTAATTGCGGCTACTCGGAAGGCTGAGGTGGATGGATCGCCAGAGCCCAGCAGGAGAGGCTGTGGTGGCCAGAGCGGCCACTGCACTCCAGTGTGGGCGACCGAGTGAGACTCCAACTCAAAAAAAAAACCAGTATCCCCAAAAGGAAAGGAAAAAAAAGAATGTAGAAAAGCAGTCTTCTGGAATTTCCTGAGCATATTTTAATTATAAGAAATATCAATATGCTAAAGTCTCAACCTGAAGCTCCAAAGATCTATTTGTAATTTTAAAATATACCAAAAAGAAACTACTGTTTTTAAAAAGTAAATGTTCAACTCCTCTGCTCTCAAGTATTTTTGGCTAAGGAGTTCTCAAATGTAAGTTGGCAAGAAAGAGAGACTGGTAGTAGAAAATCAGAGGGGGAATAATTTCATAGTTCAGGGATGCCTTACTTCAGTGGTTTTCAAACTTTTTGTTCTCAGGATCTCTTTATACTCTTGAAAATTACTGAGGGGCTTGTTATGTGAACTTTATCTATCGATATTAACTGTATTAGACCCGCCCAGGCAACTTGGCGAGACCTCATCTCTACGATAAATCAAAAAATTAGCTGGGCATGCACGCCTGTAGTTCCAGCTACTTGGAAGGCTGAGGCGGAAGGATCTCCAGAGCCCAGCAGGGCGGTGGCCGGGAGCGTGCCACTGCACTCCAGTCTGGGCAACAGAGTGAGACTCCAACTCAAAAAAAGAAAAATGTATATATATATATATATATAATAAGGTACTCAAAACTGCTCATCTCGTTTAGGTTCAACTAAATCCTTATGCAATGTCCTACTGGCAAAATCTCTAATGGAAAAGTCATAGGCTACTGGGGGTTGCAAAATATTTTCTGAAGGGTTCAGAGTATGAATTTTTGCCTCCAGTGTATACATCAGTGCATCTCCCCTCTGTTTTTGGATAAGATCCTCTGTCCCTGGTAACTGATCTTAACACCTTTGACACAAGAAAAAAGTCATTCAGAAAATGATTAGGAACTTCCTGCCTTAGCTAAGGTACCCTCTTTCACATCAATACCACCTCTTTAACGATTCAGGCCTACCCTCTTGGGAGACAGAACATCCCCATGATGCTCTCCTAAAAACAGACACATCACAAGGGCTGAGCAAAACCGCTTCCCAAATCCCATGGTACTTTTCAAATTCTGTTTATAGATCAGATTGATATCCAGTTAAGGAGCTAGTGTTTAGCTCAATTTCTAACGTGTGGGCTTGAGACCAAGTTTGGCACTTCTTTTGCTCATCACAATTTTACAGCTGGATAAAGCTACAGATACACTGCAATATACCACCCAAGAAAGCATTCTGATATTGGTCACAGAATAACTGAAAGTATAGTACACTTCTATATTCAACTTTTAGAAGCCATGTTAGGCAATCTAGTTGATAATTTATAATACAGCAATAAAGGATGTTTCTAAAACCTAGACTTACGAGCAGCATACAATTTGTTATCCATAATATTAAGGATGAAGGAAAGTTCTAAGATGGACCCTAAGAGTCTACACTTTGACAGAAAATTTGACAAAAATTTCATCTGTCTGACCTGGTAGCCAAAACTCATTTGCTTTGTCCATTTGCTCAATACATAATTTACTGAGTACCTCATTCAACAGGGACTTTCTTAATACTCTTCTCAATCTTATTTTTAACAATCTTGGAGTTAGAATATTGGAAGACAAGTTGTACAATCACCCATCCCCATGACTTTTACACCATCTATATGAAGCTACTCTCTATCTAACCAATGATTGCTTACCATTAGTAGGGGCTCTTACAACTATTCCAGGACTGTTTTTTTTTTTTCTTTACATCTCTTATGCAGTCTGTGCTATGCCTTCCATAAGGAAAAAAAATCATTCTCTTTCATATAAAAAGCAGAGGCAAGGCAGAAAGGAGGATTAGAGCAACCCTGCTCTTAGTCATCTGTCAACATTACATCATTTATTATCGTAACAGTAACAGTAGTAACACTTACTAATAAGCCAGGTACTGTGTAGAGGAATCAATATACATTATCTCATTCAACCTCTCCCCCAATACTCTAATTATATGCTCATATTAATTCCATTTTACAGATAAGAAAATGAGTGGGTAGAAGTAACTTGCCCAAGAATACAACATCAAACCCAAGACCACCTGATCAGAGTTCAGGTTTTAATAAACTACCACTCTACACAACTTTCACTTAACTAGCCAGCCATAGTTGAGCAATCTTATTTTGTCATCCTTAATATTTTATTCCAGGCTTCATTCATTTTGAGCTTCAACAATCTTGATTTTCCTCTTAGATAACAATCTTGACTCAAGGCTATTTGAGCCACCTTTCAATCATACCCTCTTTCCATTTCTCTAACCTCAAAATTAATTTCATATACTCTGTAACCTCCAATTATTTCCTTCCTCCCTCTGCCCCTCAGTAAAAAAAGATATTGATGCCAAAAAAAAAAACCAAGTCTCTCTGACAGCGCATCTAGCTCCCATCCCTCATGCCCAGTCTTCAGTTCTCTTGTATCTCACACCTCAAAATAAGAACAAAAGTTAGGGTAAGGCACATTTGGAGGCAATTTAAACCAGTAAGACAAATGCTAGCCATGAAACTTTGAAGGAAGATAGACTTACATCAACTACCACCAAGCAGCGCAAAAATTAGCCACTGATTACATAAAGCAAGAACAGTTATATCTTTTCTATGATCAACAGGTAATGAGCAGACCCAAAGGCAGCTTGCTCCAAATGACCTGGGTCTTTGGGAGGAATGAAATGAGACATGGGCTGTCAGTAATAACTCCAAAGAAAGGCCAAACCAAAGCCATCATACCATATAAGTTAAGTCAAGGTCTTTTCAACAGTTCAAAAATGACCTGGTAAATGTTTTTAACACCACACTCTGTCTGAACTGGCAATGTGCAAATTGCCAGGGCTTGGTTTTTATATAGACATCACTGCTGCTGGAGGGTTTCTGGCAGGGTGTTACTTTCAGAATATTAGCATGTAATTTGATCTTTCGTGATAGATGAATACAAATAGCTACTTGGACCAGTCCTATAGAACTGAAAACCAGGCCCTGGATCAGTTTATCCTGTACTTAGAGGAAATAATTATAGATTATTTCAGGAAAGAAAGGATTTTGACTGAGTTATACTATCAAAATTCCAGCTGTAACAGATGGACCCTAGATATGGTTTGGGAAGGAGGGGAAGCAAACAATATGATCTGTAAAATGACAAGAAAAAAGATAAGGCTAAATCAAAAGAAAAAAAGTAAAAGGCTTAGCTTAGACTACTATGTAAGAATCAGAGGATCCCCAGTGAATTCACTTTACTTGCACACAGAATGAAAAGGACTTTCCTACACCCTATGAGATATACAAATAATAACTAGGCTAAGCTCCTGAGAATCCAAGGTTTTGATCACCTACTGCATGCCTTACTGATACCTGAAAACTAGATTTTATTTCACAGCACTTGACTACATGGAGATGTCCCTCATTTTCTACTTAATTCCCTCCAGATCAAATAGCCATGATCCTCCCACTTTATTTCAACTGACAAGACCCCCTCATCCCCTAGCTATTTTGTTATATTCTCCAATGCTCACAGTCCACTCCCTCTCCCTCCAGTTTGCTAAATGTGACTGGAATGATATTTTTACCTACTGGTAGAAAGGACCCCATTATTCATTTTCTATAAAACGCTTTTAGACATGTAACTCTGGAGTCCAATTAAAATCCCACTCCTTCCAAAAGTCCTCATGTAGACCCTGCCTCAGTCCTCTGTCTCATTTCTAACTACGCCTGATCTAAAGTTTCCCCTTTAACCTAACAGTGTAGACCTTTCTATCCCTCCCATTACCAGAAAAATGGTGTTGGAAGTACCTACAATCTGACAGTCTTAATCCTAAGACTGACATGATTAACCTATGATAATGTGAAGTGGGAGGTATAAGATGAAAAGGATGTCAGGGCCAAGGAGGTATATATTTTTTCTCTCTCTTTCTTTAATGGGAGACACTGGAGCATACTTCTGTGGAGGTGAGAAAAACCATCCTTTATGCACTGGCATGACAGAGCTTTCCCTCTCAACCTCACATTCCAAGCCCATTCCTATCTCATACCATCCATGCACTAAATTGCCCCACCTTATCTTCTTCATAGTGCATAACACTGGATGAAATCTGTCACTTATTATGTATTTACAGTTATTATTTCTTAAAATGTATTTATTTTTATTGTGTTGCCCTCTTTCCCCCACCTCCCTTTTGCACACAGCAAAATATAAGCAGCATGAGAGTAAGAACTCTACCTAGTTCATGGCTACATGCCATGCCTGGCACTCAACAGAAATTAAAACACATTCATTTTAAATTCTTAGTCTAAGATATACTTAGACTAAGGGTAGGGAAGGAAGGTGAAGTTTGAGTTTTACATAGCCTGGCAAGAAAATGTGGAATGGGGGTGAATTTCAATGTCCTCAATATAATATAGTAGCAACTGGCTATTTGAGATAAATTAGAAGATATCATTTGTAAGTTGGATTCCAGTTTTCAAGGGTGTCATCCAAGAAAAGCAGCCAAACAAAAAGACGGCTGGCAGACCCTGGGTGTACCAGACGACTCCCTGGTGGACAATATCCCAGTTGGAAAGGATTGCTTGGATCTCTAGTTGCAGACACCAGCTGATAGGCCTAGAGCCATCGCCAGTGACCTCTGAGGCAGCTCCTGTAGCTTGAAAAATACATCTCCTACAAGTCAGAAATTGACATATTATCTCTCCCCTGAAGGCTTCTAACATTTATTGACGCTATTTGGAAAGCCATGCTTCCATGTCTATTAATAACCCTCAGAAAGAACCCGAGGAAGTGTCAAGAGAAAAATAGATCCGGCTGAGGAAGCCAAAGATTCAACCAGAGGTTACAGTTAGCAATTAGCACATTTGAAAAAAATAAAAAAGAAAGTTATAACATCTTCTGTATTAGATGTTATCTTTTCAGGAGTCTTAAAACAAATTACTTAGCCAGTGAATTCAAGTACTGTGAGTCAAGAACCCTGGTCTTTACAAAAAGGAACTCTTTAAAGACCCTTATCTATTTAAATAGACCAGCACAGGCAACTAACTTTATCTGCATGTCAATTGTTCCAGGGAATTCTGCCTACAAAGCTGATATCATTAAACCTTTATAGTTATTTATGCCTTTTAAAGTTTCTCCACGTGACACTTAAATAGCAAATAGATCAACCTACTCTAAATAACAGAATCACTAATTAACATTAATCTTTAAGAAGACTTTTCTTAGTGGTCCTTTTCTTCTCCCCTCCCCTCTCTTCCCCTCCCCTCCCCTCCCCCAAATAGAATGTGATTAATGGAATTCTCTCACAATTTAGCTTGAAATATGCTTTTGCCAGTTGAGCAGCTAAAGCAGAATCAGATAATTGTGGTATGACTCAACAAACGCACAGCTGTTCATTTAAATATATCCATCAAAAGTATAAATATGATCATGAGAAAGAAAACGAGCCATATACCAGGGTCAGTGCACAAGTCGAATGGGTTAGCATCCAAGTAACCACAACAGAAAACAAGGAGAGGAGACGAGGCAGGGAGCAGTTCTGGATGGATACTGGATAGAGAGAGACCAGAACACAGATGTAACCAAAAAAGCCACCCACCCAACCAAAAACACTCACTGACCTAAATAGGAAAACAATGTTAAAAGTAAAAATAAATGAACTATATGAAGAGGGAAGAAAGAAACAA
Source organism: Cephalopachus bancanus (assembly GCA_027257055.1). Taxonomy (NCBI): domain Eukaryota; kingdom Metazoa; phylum Chordata; class Mammalia; order Primates; family Tarsiidae; genus Cephalopachus; species Cephalopachus bancanus. The sequence continues at coordinate 6,541,367 of JAPVLO010000035.1, forward strand.
ATTTTTAAAAATAAATGATGCTCCCAAGTACACAGAGGTAGAAAGCTTATAGGGTAGAAAATTATGAATCTGATCAGTTTAAGTAATAAATAAGTAATAAATAACAACCCCAAGGCAGGGAAAAAGCAAGAGGAACAGAATTCTCACCCCGGTCCTCACCCACAGCCTTTAAACACTGAGATCATGAAATCATCATGATCATAAAAATGTGGCAATCCCTCCAAATAGTTCCAAAGTAAATAGATGAAAAACACCACTCTGTATCTAGCAACTTCTTTTGGCGGTGCTACGTGTACAAGACTGCCATGTAACATCAGGAAAACTACAAGAACATTGCAAGTGTCGGGGCATGGGTATCTATATACAGCGTGCCAGATCCCATTTTTTCCTTCTTTCTCAGGGATGGGCCATAAGGCCCCAAAAGGCACTTTGGTGCCTCTTCCCTCTTAATATGTAATTCAACATTATAACAAATGAAAGAGACATCTAATCCATGAAAACCATTTCCAAGTCTTTCCTGAACCATCAAAAATCTATTTCTTTCCAAAAAATAATTGCTCTTGGCAGTAAGGGGCCTGCACGCATGCGAAGCCTGACTACTTGGTCATCCTACACTGAGAATCATTCACACACTCACTCACACTCCCCCCATGTATACCCAACCTCTATTGCATCACCAAAAGCAGTAATTACTTCAACTATCAAGACCTCCCTCATCCTCAAGGCCTCCCATATCCACCCTCTTCATCCTTTCACAGAGAGCTTTCTAGAACAAAATACACAGGCTTTCTCCACACCCTCCATACAGTCCTCAATCCAGTATTCTGTCCCAGTCAATTCACTGAAATGCCCCTTACCAAGGTTTTACCTCATTTTAGTCCTTACCTTATCCTTGAGATTCACAGAGAAGCTTCCACAAAACATGGATTCTCAAGACCCACCTCATAGAGATTTTGATCTGTGAGTAGTAATTCCCACTCTCTTCAGCAATTTGGGTAATGCTGAGAATGATAAGGGGTTCTCACTAGTTCATTCTGTAGGATGGTGGTATCAATAACCCCCTTCTTCCCTTGGGTTTTTCCCCAGTTGGGGTTAATTAAGTTCTACTCTTTGATGTCTTTACTTTTATGCTTTGGTCCTTCACAGTTTCCTTGGATGGAGGCTTTCTCTTTTGTCACACATCCCTTAAATCTTGGTTTTTCTCAACACCCCACAACACAGATTTCTTTTCTTTTCACTCAAGATGTGATCCATTTTCTAAGATTCCGGGAGCACTGTAGGCCACCAAGCTGGACTACCAGTTGAAAACAGAATCACACAATCTTTAGTTATTGCCCCATTCCCCACACCATCTATTCCTGTGTTCTCCCATGTTCTTGCCCTCTCTCTGTTAATAAAATTAATATTTAATTTTTTTAAATTATAGATAGTTCAAGTCACATTTCAGCAAAACAATATACCTTCTTCTGAACCTTTTTAATTTCAAAAATAAGCCACCTCCCACCCTCAGTTTCAAAAATAAGCAATCTTATTTCTTCTATTTCCATATTCTTCCTGAGGTATTTTAACAAGAATCACAGATGTCATATCATTTCACCCACAAATTCTCTAACAGATAAGGGCTTTTTCTAAACATAACTACAAATCTAACATATCACCTAACAAAGTTAAAATTATTCTTCTTCCAAATATCATCCAAGAGCTAATCAGTATTTAAATCTACCCAATTTTTAACAACTAGAAACACCACACCCCCCCAAAAAAAAATCAAAAGGAGAATGAAGATAGCATACCAAAAAATTGTGTGTATTGGTTTGCAGTTATCATACTTAGTGGAACAGTGTTAGTATTGTGGCAATATTAAAAACACTATGCATAAAATGTGGAAGAAAGTAAATGAATAACTATGGTGTATTCTGATTCTATTATCCTTTTTCTTTTTCTTTTTTTTTTTCCTTCTTTTTTTTTTGTGGGAAGCAGAATTCTCTGTGTGAAATACAAGAGATGAAGATGTAATATAGAAAAGGTTACATTAAAAACCTTATAAACAATTTGAATTGGAAGTATCAGAATGAACTCATAAAGTACTTTATATATTTAATCCCTGGCTCTGTCCACCAAACAGGCCCGGAAATAATGACTCATTCAACACCAAGGAGCATCCCTGGTACCCAGATTGTGGTGTTAATATACCATTTCCCACAAAAAGAAAAACAAACTGAATTGAACCATAAGGATGCAATCACCAAAATCCAACCAGCAAGAAACTACAATGTCTGGGTTCTTCAACAGAGGAACTATAAGGGAAAGGAAGAGCTGAAGGAGGAAACCCAAGGTTTAAGAAACTTACAAGACATTAAAAAATGTACAAGACAAACCTATAGTATTAGGTATGAACGCTTGGGTGACAGAACTATTAAAAAAGGCAAAAAGCATTTACTATAACATATGTAGTATACGATATATTATACATATAATTTCTTGAACCTACATGTTGGTCACAAAAAATATTCACTTTGTAATAAGTAACTAAGCTATATATACATCCTGTGTACATCCATTTCATTTTACATTAAAAAAAAGGTAAAAAGGAAAAGACAAAAGCTGAATATGTGTTGTTACAAACATACACACTCACACATACATATACTAAAAAAGTAACAAGCACTATGCATCATATATATGCAAAAATTAGCCAGGGTTTACCTATTACAAATAAGTTTATATAATAAACTTCTAAAATATCAACTTTGAGGAAAATTGTTTTACAAGTTCCAAGTTTATTTGTAGTAGAACACAAATTAGCTTGCTATTTGTAATCAGAAATCATGCATAAAAATAAGGACAAGAGTGATGGTTCACTCCTATAATCCCAACACTTTGTGAGACTGAGACAGGAGGATTGTTTATGCCCAGAGTTCAAGACCGGCCTGGGCAACGTAGTGATTCTTGTCTCTACAAACAAACAAACAAACAAAATAGCCAGTCATGGTCCCAGCTATTCAAGAGGCGGGAGGATCACTTCAGCTCAGGAGTTATGAGACTGCAGTTAACCATGAAGGTGCCACTGCACTCCAGCCTGGGCAAAGAGTGAGACTATGACTCACAAAAATTTTAAAAATAAAATAAAGTAAAACTAATACATCATATAAGTTGGTCCTTCCTCCCACCTACTTCAGTAAGTGTCATGGGGCAAAGGATATAGAAAGTCTAGAGTTCAAAATCAGCATTTCACATAGGAAATATGCAACACTATCACCAAGTAAGAAAAGTTAACATCAAAAAGATGTAAACCCGCTCTAACCAAGTCATTTAACAAAATCCCAATAATAATATTAATAGATTTTCTTCTTGGGGGTAGAGGGTGGTAACTGGATATGATTATTTTAAAGTTCATATTTTTTTAAACACACACACACGTATAAAAATTCTTTAAAATAAGACTTTAAAAGGGGAAACTAACCCTGCCAAAAAAACACACATACTAAGCTTCAAAAGTTAAAATAATGTGGTGTAGGTGCATGTATAGGCAGACATATCAATGGAACTAATAGATATCACAAAAATAGACCAAACTATATATGGAAATTTATACTACAAATCAAAGGAGAAATATTAGGACTATTCAGTAAAATTGGAATGAATAGTCAATGTGGCAGAGACTGCTAATTTTCCACAAAATTCTTTCTTTCCTTCTTCTTGGGTGCAAGGTGGCCAGCAGAGACTTTACTTCTCAGCTTCCCTTGCAGTTGGATGTGTACATATCTAAGTTCTCACCAATGCAATTTGTAGTGATGTCTGCAACTTCTGATCACTTGCCATGGACTTTCTCCTTTGTCCTTCCCACTACGACAGCAACTCAGATGTGATCATGCAGATAACTACAAAAACTACAGTGACAATTACTGGAGCAGCAAGACAGAAGGAACCCAAGCCTCTGAATTACCAGTGAATATGGGTTGTTCTATTGACCTGTTTTGTTCACACTGGGACTGTTAAGTGAGGAAAAAATAAACCTCTGTGTTCTTTGAACCACAGCATATTTCGGTCTCTTGGTTACAGCAATTTGGCCTGACACTAATTAATAGAACACCTAGAGAAAAAGTAAGTGGAATTCATACCTAATGTTCCAGATGGATCAAATACTGAAATATTTTTAAAAACCCACATGACACTAGAAGGAACCAGGAGATAGGATTTTTAAATCTAGAATGGAAAAAGATCTTTTAACTATGATACAAAATCCTGAAGATACAAAAAAGATTGATTATATATTTATTTCTATAATTCTATTTGATCATCCTTTACTGGCTATCTCTTCCAATGTAAGAAAGAATGTATGTCTCATGGAGCAAGAATTGGGGTCTGTTTTCTTTGCCATGATCTAGCCTAGTACCTACAACAAGTTCCTAATACATAAAAGGCATTCAATAAATATTTGTTGAATGAATAAATTGGTAAATGTAACTGTATAAAATTTGTAATAATCTGCAAAGCAAAATGGTTATCATTTATTATACAAATGGCCAACTGGGGGAAAATATAAAGAATATATATCACAAGGGAAAAGGGGAGCTATGAGCTGATAATAAAATCAATTATTTTTAAAAGTCAGTATTTTGATAACAAAAAATAGTCCAATAGGAAAATAGACAAGGGACACAACCACAAAGGGAACAGAACTGGAAATAAATATGGCTTTTAAACTTATGAAAAGATGGCTGATGTCAATCAAAATTTAAGAGTGCAAATTAAAGCTACATTAAACTACCATTTTTCACCAATCAATTTGGCAAAGAAAAAAACAATCAGGGTCAGGCATGGTGGCTCACGTCTATACTCCCAGCAATTTGGAAGGTCAAGGCAGGATGACTGCTTGGGGCCTGGAATTTAAGACCAACTTGGGCAACAAAGCCCCACCACCACAACCACAAAAAAAAAAAAATTAGCCAGCTACTTGGGAGGTTGAGGTGGGAAGATCACTTGAGCCCAGAAGTTCAAGGTTACAGTGAGCTGTACCACCACACTCCAGTCTGACTGACACAGCAAGATTCTGTCTCCTAAAAAGAAGGAAAGAAAGAAAAAAATAATACAATCATAAGAAAACCAATCAGCTTGGCAATCATATTTGATAGGCAAGGGTATGAGAAAAACAGTGTTCTCATTCATTGCTGGTGAAATCTAAAACTTTTCAAGGTGTATAAACATAGCAGCTTGACAATAAAATCCTATCAAAATTAAAATGTATGTACCCTTTGACCCACCAATTTCACTAGAAATGGATCCTACACATATGCTCACACACATTTAGAAGTTTATTCCCGATAGTCTTGTTCACTCTAATTAAAAACTAGAAATGATCTATGCACCCAGTAATATAGTACTGGATAAATAAATTACTGCATATCTCTACGATGGAATATCAGGCATTCACTAAAAAAAAAAAAAATGCAAGGCCGGGCATGGTGGCTCATGCCTATAATCCCAGCACTTTGGGAGGCCAAGGTGAAAGGACTGCCTGAGTCCACAACTAAAAAGTGTCTTAACTGAATGCAACCCAGACTTGAATCTCCTAGATGCAACTGAATAGCAATAAGTGTCGGGCCTTTATTTGGGTTTAAAAAAATAATAAAAAACACATACATGTATGTGTACATACAGCATACTCAAACACAGGGTGAACAGCAACAGCTTTGGCCTCTATTTATGTAAAAAATGCTGCCGGGTGCCTTGGCTCAAGCCTGTAATTCCAGCCCTTTGGGAAGCCGAGGTGAGAGGATTGTATGAGTCCCGGAGTTCGAGACCAGCCTGGGCAACTTGGTGAGACCTCATCTCTACAATACATCAAAAAAATTAGGCCAGGCTCTGTGGCTCAGCCTGTAATCCCAGCACTTTGGGTGGCCAAGGCAAGTGGATTGCCTGAGCCCGAGGGTTTGAGACCAGCCCAGACAATTTGGCAAGCCCTCATCTTTACAATAAACAAAAAATTAGCCAGGTGTTGTAGCATGCCTGTAGTTCCGGCTACTTGGAAGGCTGAGGCGGAAGGATCACCGGAGCCCCGCAGGTTGATGCCAGGATGGCTGTGAGTGTGCCACTGCACTCCAGCCCAGGCGATGGAGTGAGACTCCGACACACATACACACACACAAACACACACACACACACACACACACACACACACACACACACACTAGTCAGACATGGTGGCGTGCACCTGTAGTTTCAGTTACTTGGAAGGCTGAGACAGAAGGATCCCCTGAGCCCAGCAGGTGGAGGCTGTGGTGGCCATGAGCATGCCACTGCACTCCAGCCCGGGTGACAGAGTGAGACTCCAATTCAAAAAAAAAAATGCAGTGCTAATATGAAAGAAATTCTAGAAAATATTATTTCAATGAAAAAGGGTATAAAACCTTGTCTATTGTTACCATGGACGTAAAAAAAAGAAAAACTGAAATAACCTATAGGCTATATGTTTATATATCATATATACTCTGAAGTCTCTGAAAGAATACACAAAAAAATTGGTAACAGTGGTTGTTTCTAGAAGGGTAACTGGGTACTTGGGAGACGGAGAGGAAGGAGACTTATATTGTACCCTACAGTTTTTTTGTCTTTTAAATTTTGTATTCTTTGATCATATTACCTTTGTAAAAATACATACTTTATACAATAACAACAACACAGATATTCACTCCCAACACCAGATAGCTGAACACTTCTCTGGCGATTTTCACTGTTAACCTTACGTTAGGAAACTACTGAGCTGAACAATTTTAACTTTGGTTCAAAATTAAGAATCACAGGGTTAGCAATTAACTATAGCCTTCATCTCCTTCTCCTACTTCAAATAAATATAAACACAAAATAAAGTAAGTTTCTTACTGTCATCCCTGTTATTCATTACTTCTTCTTCAAACTAATTCAGCCTCACGCCACCTTAAATGGGCATGAAATTATCTCAAAATGCTCAAAGGATGGTAGCCAGAACTAACAACTATGCTAATATAATAACACAGCCTCCAGAAATTAAAAATTCAACATAACTAACCCCTTAGCAACAATCCAAAGCAGTACATCATCTGCCTTAGAAAATAAAAGCATCCTTAATGACCAAAAGTCCAATGTCAACAGCCACGGTTTTGGCTTTGTCCCTAATGTAAAAGTTCTCCCACCCATCCCCCTTTAAATTATGGGCTAACCTCTTACTTGAGGACTGGTTATTATTATGTTTCAATCATATAAGGAAGACTAGGCAGGCACTAGACTGATATTAATTTTGCTTAAAAGGAAAAAAGGTGCACAATGTGTCAAGTGGAGGGAAAAAGCAAGCATAAAATAAAATGTGATCATGTTCCATCAATTTTTACACATAATTAATATGCATATCTTGTTAGTATATAAAAATGTTTGCCTATGAAAAGGTTTGTATTTGGAAAAGTGTATGTTCTAAGTAATTAGCCAAAGGTGAAAGAGAGAGAAGGGAAGAACTTTTACATTTATACGTCTATACTTTATACTGTTTTCTACCATCCGAAATTAAATTATCAAAAATAAATTTTTACATAAAAATAAAGATTTTTTTAATAATAAAGAAATTGAACTTTCCTTGTAAAAGAAAGTACCTAACAGCTATCAGAGACCATTTTCAAAAGTGTTCAATCTAAGGAGGCCACACAGATCAACCCTAGCTGTTTTAATACTGAAATCCTTGCTTCTGTCTCCACATACAAGGTTCACACCATATCAGAGCAACCCAAACTTTAAATTCAGAGAGATGTTCACATTAACATTTTGTATTTCAGGCCTCTCCTCATAAAAACATCTTTACTGACTCTGTTCCAAGTAGGTATTCATATAACCCCTCATAGCTTATTACAACCTGAAGAGCATTTCATCCCAGAATGTAAGATTTCTTTTTCTTTGTACAGATTTCAAAGTACTCCACAGAAAATATATTAAAATACAGTACTGGAAAAGGTAAACATATGGACACAGTAAAAAGCCAAGTGGCTGCCAGAGGCTGGTGGGGAAGGGGAATGAATAGGCAGAGCACAGGAGACTGATTACTCTGTATGATACTACAATGGTGGATACATATCATAACACATTTGTCCAAACTCATAGAATGTATGCCACGAAGAATAAACCCTAATGTAAACTATGGCCCTCGGGTGATAATTATGTGCCAATGTAGCTTCATTAATTGTAATAAATGTACTACTCTGGTGTGGCATATTGATAGTAGGGGAGGTTTTGTGGGGAGTAATTGAGAACTCTACTTTCTGCTCAATTTTGCTGTAAACCTAAAACTACTTCTTTTCTTTAAAGGTCAATTTAAAAGGAAAAAAAATGCAGTGGTTCTGTAAAGTGAAAAGGAAGACAGAAACATTTTACATTGCTAATATCTTGGCCAAAAGTTAAAGAACAGCTGTGCAGGTCCACCCAACAAAGCCTAACATAAAGGCAATTCAAGAACTAAGCTCTATGAGGTTAGAGTTAACTTTCTTATATTGGATTCATATCAAACAACAAAATAATCATTTGTGGCAAAGAATTTACCCTGTAGATTTGATGTCTGCCAAAGAGCATCAAAGGAGGTGACTCGTTGAAATGGTTGCACTGCTGGCCCTGGTAACACAGCACTGAGAGCCTCTGGGTAAAGCTGACCCAGATATCTTAAAGCAGGCTCCTGAACATACCTGCCCACAGTCCTTCAAGCCGTGTGCCCTCTTCAGAGCTTCTTTCACTCTGCTCCCCGGAGGACTTCGGGAGCAGGAAAGGTGCTCCTGGAATTATGAGCTCTCCAGCAGCTCTCACTATGGCAATGCGATGCTCACAGCACTCAGGGCTACAGAGGAAAAGAAGAAAGAAAACCAGCTAAGCAGAAGAAAAGTTTGCAGTTGTGAATATGCTGGCTAAAGAAGTACACAATTGACACGTCTTTCAGTTGGAACCATAAAGCAAAGCCAATTTACAAGTACAGCAAGTATGGAAAAGTGGGAAAGCACTGATAGGCAGTGTGTAGAGGTCATGGATCTACATTAGTCTTTCAATCTCCTATTAATAAATGACACAAAACCCAGTAGGATCTGCAGTCCAGTACTTTTCAAAATCGAGTTCCTTTAAAGCCCAGACACCATGTACTCTAGACTATTCCCCACTACACACACACATAAACACACACACACACACACACACACACACACACACACACACACACACACAAACAAAAAATAATGACTTTGTGTATACTGTTATACACAGTTGTTTTAAAAAGAAAAAAAAGGTCTGGGCAGTACAAAGCATAGAATGAAAGGTCTTCCTCTCTTTCCAGACCCCTGGTACCTCCTAGAGTTACTAGATTTAAAAAAAAAAAAAAATCAAAGCTTCAAATTAAATATAATTTAACATTTGTTTTTAAAATTCACTAGGCCCTCAAATTACTCATGGACTTAAGTTAACACTGTGGTGTGCTAGAAAAATGAACAGGTTGGTAAAATGCGAGCTTCGTGTTGAACAGTATACTAGAATAACACAGTTTCTTTGTGTATTCACGCAAATATATCTGGTTTTCAATCCATTTTCAAGCAACATTCTTAGGAGTGGACAGACCTGCTTCAAAGCCTCATAAAACAATGGTGGGGAAAGAGCACAAAGTGGAAGGGAAGGGGAGGGGAGCTCTAGATAACCAACAAAAAACAAAAAGCCACCCAAGCTCTCTTTTCCTTTAGGAAGACTTTAAAAAAAAAATCAACATTTGCCAAAAGAAGAGAAAATTTTTATTAGAGCCAAACTTTCCTATTCAAATCATTCATTAAGTAACACAAAACACTGAAGAACTTACTCCATTCAGAAAACAGTACCTTTTTTTAAACCTCAAAGAACATTTTTCCAAGAAAACCTTCATGTAACTATAATCAGAAAATAAGCCCCAAATACAGCATTCCTAAATAATTATGTGGAAAAGAAAACCTTCCCATCTGTCTTGGAATTCAAGGGAAATGTTTTATAGATACTATCAAACCTTTCCTCACTTTAGCTTAAATTGAGGTTCACAAACTATTTGAAAAGAAAATCTAGACATGTAAAAGGCACACTAAACATAAGACTTATAAAACTATCCTTCCATAAAGAAGTCAACCAGAAAGTTGCTGTTCTCAGCAATCACTTAATAAAGTTAAAGAGTAAAATTCCATTTCTACAGTGGGCATCCTTAAAAACAAACTCGTCAACTGAGCAGCACCCACAAACCCTTGAGTTTCAAAACAAACTGTTGAAATACTGGTATCTTCTGAGATGCTGAAGCCAGGGATATTTGGCAGAGTCACACTAAGGTTGTTTTCCCCCTTTGCCAAAAAGGAACTGCATTGTAAAAGGAAGCCAGTTCTCAGCTGACCTGCCTAGGATTAGTCATGTCTTTAAGCCATAGGTACTATACTGGTGGAGAGTTTAGATAAGGAAGAAACACTTTTTTAAAAAACACTGGTGCATGTTTTTCTGATTCTCTTTTTAAAAATCAGAGATCGCCTTTTTTTTTTTAATTACAAAGATGCTTCTAACTTCCTTTCCAACGTCCCAGCCCAGTCATCTTCACTGCATGGAATTCCTTCCCACTCTTCAAAACAGTATTTCGGTTCTCCTTTCTCTGTTCGGCCTTCTCTAAAGATTATTATATTTTCCAGACACTTCTCATTTCTAATTCCTCTGGTAGTTATATTCTACATGACTCAATCTGGCACTTAATGATCTGCCGTGAACTGGATTTGTCTCCAAACCAATTTAAAACTAGATAAAGATCACATATTCTGTTCTATTCCTCCTTCACAGTACTCAGCATGTAGTTGGTGCTCAAGAGTAATTGGATTAAAAAACAAATTTAACATTTGTTGATTTTTTTTGTTTGTTTGAGTTGGAGTCTCACTTTGTCGCCCAGACTGGGAGTGCAGTGGCCGCTCCCGGCCACCGCAGCCTCGACCTGCTGGGCTCCGGCGATCCTTCCGCCTCAGCCTTCCGAGTAGCCGGAATTACAGGCATGTGCTACCAGGCCCGGCTGATTTTTTTATTTATTGTAGAGATGAGGTCTCGCTGCCCAGGCGGGTCTCGATCCCGCGGGCTCAGGCAATCCACTCACCTCAGCCTCCCAAAGGCGCGGGAGTACAGGCTGAGCCACCAAGCCCGGCTAACATTTGTTAAATTTAACATTTGTTTTAAAGTCCACTGGGCTCTCAAATAGCCCGTACATTGAAGTCAACACTGCGGTATACTACAAGAAAGAACAAGTTGGTAAAAGGGGAGCTAACATGTTGAGGATGTTCTTGGTACCAAACAACTCTTCAAAAATGATTACTTAGGACACAGCTCCCCACAGATACCCTTTATATTGATAAGCAAGCTTGGCAGACCTAAAAGGTAGTGAAAAGCAGTTGTATTCAAAACTCCAAGAGTGAGTAAAAATATAAAAACAACCCCCTAAGAAAGACACATACATGAATTAAAATCAGTGCTATAAATTAAATTTCCATATAACAAACTCTAGCAACTTGTCAGAAAGCTTTCATTGAGTTCAGTTTTTTTCCAAAAATTTAGCCAACTTGTTTGGCTATGGCACTTTAATTATTGGCAGTTAATCAAGCCCTGTAAAAGTCCTACCCATAAAGGTCAAAGGCACATTTCTGTGAAGGGGGTTGGAGGTTGACTATGAGGAAGGGGAAAAGAGAAATCCAATCAATTTTGTAGCTCCAATTTTGGGCATTTAACATGGCAGTACATTTTTCTTTAATTCCAGTTAAAAGAACATGTACAGTTTCTTAAAAGTTGCTATAATATGATGGGACCTGAATAACAAGCAAGCATAAAAAGCACTTAAAAGCAAACAAGCACTTAGAAGTCCACACAACGGCAAAGCAGCAGGGAAAAAATTCAGGACAAGCTTCCTCAACTTTTTAACTATAACCATATCCTTGGAAACCAAATTGTGGCTTCCAAATATTGCAAATCTTTGCCCTTTTAAAACCATCCCATACCTTCCCTGTCTGACCACTCAGCCCCATAAACCAAATAAACCATGGGGTATCTTGCTGTGGAATTACTGTTAACCAAAATTACTTTATAAAGCAGGATATGGTAGCAAGAACATGGACTTAGCCGCCAAACTGAATTTTCCAACTTACTAAATGTGACCTCCAGAAATCATTTAACCTCTACGAGTTTGTTTTCTTTCCATAAAATGGGATAAATGCTTCCCATCTTTGAGAGGTATACTAATAATACCAGCTATCATTTAGTAAGCCCATAGTTCTGAAACTGTGCTAACCACATTACTTGCACTGTCTGATCTAATACTAACTACAAAAAAAATGAGAGAAAGTACCATTCCCAGTTTATACATAAGAAAATGAGAATGAGAAATAGGAATTTCCAGGAATTTCTCTTGAATTCCCAAATATATGTTAGTCTTACACTTCCAAACATTCTTTACTTATGATTATGGATTTCTAAAAACATTGTTAAATAGAAAATACAATCAGTGCCAGTAAATATGTACACATTTTAAGAAAGGAAAAAACTATATTAATATTGTAATATTCAATACATAATACCAATAACAAAAAGATGAATACAAATCACATTTGACTGTAATTACAAGAGATGCTCAGAGTGGTTACCATCAGCGTCCAGACACTTTTGATTATGGCAAACTATGCAGGACTTGTTACTATGAGAGGCCTCCTGGATCTTCTCTTGTGCACATCACATACAGTACCATGTATCTCAAACTTATCACAAATGCGTGCAATTGTTAAATGTGTTGGAGGTTCTGTTGCATATTCACACCTCTGTTGTCATCGTACTTCCACAATTTTCTCGAATTTCAAATACCATTTCAAAATGGTCTTGCACTCCTCAAACAACTGTGCTTCCACCGTTTTCTTTGACTGTCCTGCCTGCCACATGGTGACACTAGCATTCATTTGATTAATGCTATCTTTTATACAAACTACACTTTGCATACTACACTTTTCTACCATAATTCAATTCAACTTCGAAAAGCATTACATAGATAAAATCTCTTAAAATGTATATACATTTTTTGGCACCCCCGGTATTACATTTAGTATTTACAAAAAATTGTAGTCTATACCAAACATTAAAATCCTAGAAAATGCCAGAGAATATTATTGGATGGTACTCCACATGCAGACAATCCACATTCTGTTTTTGTAAATAAAAGTTTTATTGAGATAGGCACACTTGTCCATTTCAGGCATAGTTTATGGATGCTTTCAGAGCTGATAGTGAAATGGCAGAGTTGATGATTGTAACAGTGCCCATACTGCTTCCAAAGCCTTATATATTTACTATATGGCCCTCTAGAGAGAAAGTTTGTTGACCTCTGCAATAATCTATCTTCAAATCTACAAGCAAGTTAACAGTACTACACAGAATCACATGCTGAAATTGCTATTTTAAATACTGTTTGCTTTGGAAACTTGTTTCTTAGAATACCATGCACAGGATTTTCACACAGTATGTGTATGTACATAAGCCTATTTTATTTGCAAGGATGAAGTATTTATTACCAGGAGTTGCAGGCTGGGCCACAAACACACATTTATCACATAGCAACAGCTATAGGCAGCCATGACCGATTCTCTCCCACATGCTCCTTTCCTGCCCTGGCTCTGAGAAGAGTCAGTCTTATACTTCAACACTGCAGGTCAGCTTTTCCTGTTCTTGCTTTCAACCTGGTATCAATGGATTCTTTCTGTCTACTCACATCTCTATGTTGACTGTTCTAATTCTCACAGGAAAATTATAACACTTTTTCCCCATTTACGTCTTAACTGTTTTTTCTTGGGATTTGGAAAAACAAAAATTTCCCCAAAATTCCTGGGAAGAAATAAATTGTCATGGAAACACTATTCTCTCCAAGTACTGAGTAGGGATCAAACTCATTAAACTCTTAAAGAATGGAGGAAAAAAAACTGGGGAGGCAAGCAGGGCATAAGAAAAAAAACAAAATCTCCAGGATGTTTTAAGGAAAAGATTAAGGTCTTCCTCATAGCCTAAAGAGAAGACTGGGCAAGAGTGGAGAGACAATGAAGATGGGTTTTCCTAATGTTTTGGCCAAAATATTACAGCACCTTTCTCCTCCAGAATTTAAAGTACAATTTGGCTGAGGCAAAAGAAGCCCACTGTGGATTACTTAATTACTGAGTGTAATTAAGTACCAGACTATACTTCTGAAAATAACCTGCTTATTCTTTGCAACCTCAAAACCCTCAACTGAAGTGGTTTGGTGGTCCATCAAAATCCCTTTCATCTATCCAGCCAAAGGCTCATTTATTTGTTCCAGAAACATAAAGTAAGAGGATCAAGGATAAGACTTCAGGGAACAAAAGCAATGGGATACAGTAACACAAAGAGGGTTCCAGGTTTGACCCATAGAGTCCTGAATTGGATCCTAGCCCTGTCAATTACTAGCCATATATTCTTGGGCCAACTGTCTGTGCTTCCATCTCCCACTGGCAAAATGGGAATCATGGCTTCCTTGGAGAGTTGCCACATGTGAAGTACATGGCATACAGTGGACGCTAATACATAGCAGATACTATTATAAACTCAATATTTAAGGAGCAGTTATAAGAAGAGACAGTCATGATGACCAGGATTGAATTATTAGATTGAATCCTATGAAATTGCTAAGAGTTGATTCATCAAAATAGCAATTTTGAAATAAATATTATACAGAGCTCTGCAAGGAAGCCTGACAAGAGGGAACATGAAAGACTAATAGCCCCATACTCATTCCTTCACTGATGATGACTTAGAAAAAATCCAACACACACACACACACACACACACACACACACACACACACACACACACACACCCTTCTCACTCATATGTAGCCCATATCACTCACTCCTTTCTGAATCTTCCCCATTCCTGATCTCTTCCTGTTTGGGAAGGAAATAGCATTTCTGGTCAACTGATGTTACTAATTACATAGCAGGTCTTTCTATGGGCCCTTTAGAGAAGTTGGTAGTTCAATAAAGAAATTCAAGCCAGGAACAGTTCATGCCTATAATCTCAGCATTTTGGGAGGCCGAGGGGGAAGAATTGCTTGAGGCCAGGAGTTCAAGATCAGCCTAGGCAACATAGCAAGACACCATAGCTACAAAAAAGCATTAAAAACTAGCTAAGCATGAGAACAGAGGAGTTCGAGGTTGCAAAGAGCTATGATTATGCCACTGTACACCAGACTGGGTAACTGAGTAAGACCCCAT
This sequence comes from Cephalopachus bancanus, assembly GCA_027257055.1. Classification (NCBI taxonomy): domain Eukaryota; kingdom Metazoa; phylum Chordata; class Mammalia; order Primates; family Tarsiidae; genus Cephalopachus; species Cephalopachus bancanus. Next base: position 6,556,657 of record JAPVLO010000035.1, read on the forward strand.
CTCTAAAACTTAAAAAAAAAAAATGAAAAAAGAAATCTTATGGGTCTGCCACACTTTCCTCCTTATTTTTCTATCCTTAATTTTTTTGAATCTTGTCAGTCCTCACCTAGTTTATGGGTCTGTAGCTGATCCATGGAGTCAGGGTGAGAACTGAGTTTCATGACATCCCCCTCTGCTAAAAACCCAAGTAGCTCTATATCAGCTATATCTACTTCTAACAAAGGTTTTGAGTGAGGAATTAGAGCATCCGAAGTAGAGAGGAATTAAGAACAGACAGAGGGAAGAAGGGCAGAATCAGTCATTTCTTCCATTCTCCCTACCCACAACTCCCTAAACAAAAACAGATTCACTGGCAATTAGACTGCCTTTCTTGGTCTGTTTGTTGAGCTTTCATGTGTGTCCACCCCACTCCAGTGGCTCTTCAGTACGCTCATGACCATGAGACATCGTTGTAACTGCTGTCTCACAGGAATGTGGTAATCCTTGGTGATTACCCTCACACATAAGACTATACAGGCTTTCATCAGTTCATGATCTCAAAGCACTTTTACAAGAGTTCACAGGGATGCCACCCACTGGACCAGGACCAGATTTTCTGGTTTTCTAATGGGGTGTCTTGCATTTTGTTTCTCCTAAGTTTTACTCTGGGGTTCCAGTGTCTATTTACCCTCATTACAAAGGTATTTAGCAAAGCTTCAATGGAGAGTCTCTTGAAAGTAGTGTCTACAAAGTGCTCCTGTATCTCCAATGCCTGTTTAGCATCAGGCCAGACTGATTTAAATATCTGTGGAGTAAATGAAGTTCAAAATTAGAGAAAAACTAAAAGCATTAACAAATTCAGCTTCGTATATTTGGTAAAGAAAATTTCTCTGTCACTAAATGGCTGAATTTCTACCCTAGGCTTAAACTCAAAGCAGTAGCAGAAAGTACCAAATACTCTTGCAAATATTTATGCCAGTTATCACCCTAAATAAAACTTTCACCAGATTATACTCCCTAATTAAGGTTCAACAAGAATAAACTGAATAAAAGAAAATCAACATTATTTTTCTAATTGGTTTAATTTATTATTTCCCCCACAGGCATATACGCATTTCCAAGACTAGCTGACAGACTGCTTGCTCCCAGTGCAGAGAGAACAAGAAAAAAAAAAAGCTGGACGTGGTGGCTCACGCCCGTACTCCCAGCACTTTGGGAGGTGGCGGTGAGAGTACTACCTGAGTCCAGGAGTTCAAGACCAGCCTGGGCAACTTGACAAGACCTTATCTCTACATTAAAAAAAAAAAAAAATGCCGGGCTCGATGGCTCAGCCTGTAATCCCACGCCTTTGGGAGGCTGAGGTGAGTGGATTGCCTGAGCCCGCGAATTCGAGACCCGCCTGGGCAGGCGAGACCTCATCTCTACAATAAAATCAAAAAATTAGCTGGGCGTGGTAGCACGCGCCTGTAATTCCAGCTACTTGGAAGGCTGAGGCGGAAGGATTGCCAGAGCCCAGCAGGTCGAGGCTGTGGTGGCTGGGAGCGGCCACTGCACTCCAGTCTGGGCGACAGAGTGAGACTCCAACTCAAAAAAATAAAAAATAAAAAAATAAAAATAAATAAATAAATTTTAAAAAGTAGCTGGGTGTGGTGGCTGACGCCTGTAGTTCCAAATTCCAGCTACTTGGAAGGCTGAGGTGGAAGGACTGCCTGAGCCCAGCAGGTCGAGGCTGCAGTGGCCATGAGTGTACCACTACACTCCAGCGGAGGCGACAGAGTGAGATTCTGACTCAAAAAAAAAAGAAAAAAATCCAGTGAAATTTTTTTTTTAAAGTAAACAATAAACAATGTTTTGTGTGGCCTTATTTTCTGGTTGTCGTGTGTTTGTGTGTGTGTGTGTGTGTGTGTGTGTGTGTGTGATATATATGCATATACTGCATACCCATAATTATGTCAGACAAGTTATGTATTTTATAAGTAGTTGTCAGTCTTGTCATTAGTTATCTGAAAAACTAACCTGCATGCTTCTTAAAGAGAAAAATAGCCTCTTAATTATCTCTGAGTTGTATAATAATTAAGGTAGTGCCCCTTCCACACTACATAGTCAACAAATACATGTTGGCTTATGAATACTAAGTTTGTTTGTTTGTTTGTTTGTTTATTGAGTTGGAGTCTCACTTTGTCACTATTTATTTATTTATTTATTTGTTTATTTATTGAGTTGGAGTCTCACTTTGCCAACTTAGCTGGAGTGCAGTGGCATGCTGCTCACCGTCACTGCAACCTTGACCTGCTGGGCTCATGTGCTCCTTCCACCTCAGCCTTCCAAGTAGCTGGAACTACAGGCATGAGCCACCACGCCCAGCTACTTTTTAAAAAAAATTTATTGTAGAGACCAGGTCTCACCATTTTGCCCAGGTTGGTCTCAAACCTACAAGCTCAGGTAATCCTTTCACTTCTGCCTCCCAAAGTGCTAGGATTAGAGATGTAAGCCACTGTACCCGCCTATAAGTTAATTTAAAATAAGATTACAGTCAAGATTTTAGGTAATTCTGGTCTACCAATGACTGAGTAGTCTTGAACATTAGAGTTCTTCAGACTCTAATAATCTCCATCATCCCTATGGGATTATGCAGGGAGTCATCAAGATCTGATGAGAAAACACTGAACTGATGAGCTAGACATGGCACTGCATCACTGGTGTGTGACACTGGGAAGTCACTCGCTCTACTCTGGTATCCATTTTTCCTTTCAACAGAGGAAGCCCAAGTCACTAAGTTTCCTTCTATCTCAAAGATTCTCTGTTTAGCTATTTTACAACTGCTAGCAGGATTTCTCAAGACTTATGGTAACAGGAAGGGATGCTCTTTAATTAAAGATGGTTTTCCAATTTACTGTACCGAGATGAGACTCAACCCACTCATTAAAGAAAAAAAGTAAAAATAACATTATTCATTTAATTTAGTAGTTTAGTTCTTAACTCGCAGAGGTTGGCTTTAATTTAATTTGCTCACCAATAATTTGCTTGCCAATTGGAGGATAATTGAGTAAAAAAAAATGCACAAAGAGAAATAGAATATATAACAGTAGGGGTCTATCAAGAACAGACTTCCATGGGGCAAAAGAGTACATCCAGGTTCCCAAGATGAAAGTCATCATGTCCACCTCACCCACCACCACAAACTGCTAATCTTCCTTTGTGTCCTATTTTCTGCAATGGAGCCACAGATGAATCTTGCTAACCAGGATGGAAATCGAGTTTGCCTTACAAGCCCCTCTAGTACCTTCACCCCAGACCCTGGCCTCTCCCACTAGCAGCACTCCAACTCCTCCTTTATGTCCCTACCATCAATGCATTCATTCATCCATTAAGGCTTCCTGGTGCTTCTCCTCTGCTTAAAGCTATCAGTGACGTTGCCTAGCACATGCATGTATCCTGATTTTCAAGACCTGGCCAGACGCATCTCCAACCTTGTCATCCATCTCATTCCCTCACCCTAACTGCATCTTAAAGCTCCCTGAGGATACCTTGATCTTGTTCACCTTCTGCCTTTGCACTTGTCTGTCTGAAATGTCTTTTTTCCATCTGGCAAACTCCTGTGCTTCAGGATCAACTCCAGCATCACCTCCTAAAGTCCCCATGTCAATGTCCTGTCAGAGACACACACCCCCTCATCTGTTGTTCCCAAACTTAATTATCATAACCCCTAAAAGTACATTTCAATCTTCTAATTTTACTATTTCCCTAGTGAGTCTGTAGACTCCACAAAGGTAAGTAGTATTTTTCATCTTGAAACATCAAGGATAGTCATATAAATGGGCCCTTAATGAATTATGATGAATAGTGTGGCTTGATAATGAATTCAAAGCATTAGAGGGATACTCCAAGAGAGATATGAACAATGTTTTTAAAAAGGTAAAGAAAAACAATTATGCAAACAACAAAAAAAGGAGGTAAACCTACCAAAACCCACTTTTAGTGTCATCATGGCTTCTAAAAGCAAAAAAACCCAAATCCTAGTTATAGAGACTAAGAAAGAATTACAAGTATTTCTTATTTCACACAAAAAGACAGCGTGCAAACTAAATGTACACATTCAACCATAGCTTCCTACTAACTTACATTTGAAAACAAAGAAGTATTTCCTACTCCAACACTTACAACACAATCTTTTTTCCTAAATCTTAAATACACACACAGAAAAATAACTTGAGAGCAACACTTAAATATCAGGGTAACAATGTAATATTTCTGGAAATGAAAATGTTTTCAGTAAAATGTAAGAAGAGAGATGCTTCATCTTACAAGAAAAATGTTAAATTTTTTCCCAGAAAATGATTCCCAAGATGGTCACTTGGAGCCATGCCCCCATAAAAAGCTCTCACTGGCTGGCCTCCTTCCAGATATTGTCAGTCAAGATGACTGAAGGGTCTGAAGTAGGAAAAAGATGTGTTCTTCCTCTCACATGACAATGCTTTCTTCTTAATAGTTCTTCCCCCAACAACTTACCCTTATTTTCTCAGCCCCAAAATATTTAAAGTGAGAAGAAAAGAACAAATAACATACATTAATATATATAAAGCTATTTAATTTATTTTATTAAGCATGAAAAGACTAACACAAGGAAGGCAATGGTCAAAGTCAAATGCTAAAAAGAAGAGTAGGAAGATTCAAGGAGTAAACTTGAATCTGCTGGCTGGGATCATTTTTAGATTAACATGAAATCACGTAATACATGAGTCATTTCAAATCATGACCATATTGAATCCTTTCACGTATTCAAGCAACCTGCAATGAAGATGACCTAGAAGTCTTGAGATGCAGACGATCCTCCAATCAAAATATAGGGGTGGCAGACATTTTTTTTAACTCAAAAAACATAAATATATGCCTATAAAAAATTCAGTCCTTTAATAATACAAATGGGCAGAGTAATGTGAGATGTTTATCAAAATTGGGAACGGGTCAAAAATTTAAAAATTGAAAATTCACTGTCCTGGAAGATTCTGTGACAATCAACACTGGTGTCCACTCTGTGCCCACTAAGGGATTGGGCCAGGAACTTGGTTTTTACCCTCACTTGGTTTACATAATGATTGCAAACCCAATCCTTGCTTCTACTTCAATGGTTTTCGCTTTAAAATAAGTCTTACATACTAATGGTTTTTTTTCCAGGGTGGTGAAAATGTCCTAACATTAGACAGTGGTATCAGTTGCATAACTCTGGATATACTAAAAACCATTGAATCACACACTATAAAAGGGAGAACGTTTTGGTTTATAAACTAACTCAATAAAGCTGTTATTAAAAAATCAGTCTGAAAGCTCTTACCACCTCTTCTATACAACTTAGACTTTGAGCATATGCTGTACTGTACCTGTTCACTACCTAGACATACCTTGTCTCACAATTTATTTTTTGGAAAAAAGCCAAAGCTTTGGAATTACACAGCTTGGGAACCGAACCTAGGCCAGTTACCCTCTAGGCACTGGGATTTTTTTGGGCACATTACTCTGAGGCTGTGTTCCACCTATAGCACAAGCAGACACCACCTACCTATCAGATGAGGACTACTGAGAATCTATCTACAAATCACCAACTTCAGACTGATAGTCAGTAAATGGCAGAAAATTAAAATTAAATGGCCTTTAGGAAAAGACACATGTGGTATTGGAAGAAAATAAAAGGGAAGACAAAGAAGCAGGAAGGATTATGGCAAGTGAAGAGGCAGGACATAAGCCAACCTATGTGAAAACCTCTATGGAGTTTCAATGGCACTTTGGAGTGGGAAGGTGGAAAGGGGCCGACTCTAAGAATTATGTGCTATTATCATAAGTACATTATCTATGATATGTAACCCTCTGGATTCCTTAACTCAAGTAATTTTATATGAGGAACCACAAAACAGAGACAGTTTCTATTCTTTAATCTCAATTGTCACTAAGCATTCTGTCCACTAATGGAATTACAGCCTCTTGATTTGGGTTACTCTTAATTAGAACACATAGTTTTACACCAGGATTCCTTTTTTTATAGATTAATTCTATAAAATAAAACATGCCTAATGTTGATTATGTTAACCTCTATGGAGTTTCAATGGCACTTTGGAGTGAGAAGGTGGAAAGGGGCCGACTCTAAGAATTATGTGCTATTATCATGAGTACATTATCTATGATATGTAACCCTCTGGATTCCTTAACTCAAGTAATTTTATATGAGGAACCACAAAACAGAGATAGTTTCTATTCTTTAATCTCAATTGTCACTAAGCATTCTGTCCACTAATGGAATTACAATCTCTTGATTTGGGTTACTCTTAATTAGAACACATAGTTTTACACCAGGATTCGTTTTTTTATAGATTAATTCTATAAAATAAAATATGCCTAATGTTGATTATGTTAGCAGTCTTTTCATCACAAGCCTCAAGATTCCACACCTATGATTAAATCAGCACAAATTGAAACATCAGCTTTTTGACCATTTGTGATATTGCAACTCTTAAGAAGCAACTTACCTGACAAGTAATACGAAATATCTATATTTACCATCAATAACCCAAATTCCCAACTGGGCCAGTTTCTAATGTGAAATTAATTCTTCACAGCAGTTTTAATGCCATTCCACTTAAAATGTGCTCTATTTGTCCAAGCAACAATTAAAGGGAAAAAAATTTAATATACACATATACATGTTTCTACCCTTAAAAAAGGAATTCAGGCCAGGCTCAGTGGCTCAGCCTGTAATCCCAGCACTTTGGGAGGCCAAGGCAGGTGGATTGCCTAAGCCCACGGGTTTGAGATCAGTCCAGGCAACTTGGCAAGTCCTCATCTCTATAATAAATAAAAAATTAGCCAGGTGTGACAGTGCACACCTGTAGCTCAGGCTACTTGGAAGGCAGAGGAGGAAGGATTGCCGGAGTTGAGCAGTTTGACGCTGGGGTGGCTGTGAGTGTGCCACTGCACTACAGCCTGGGCGACAGAGTGAGACTTCAACTCAAAAAAAAAAAAAAAAAAAAAAGAATTCAAGAAGAGCTAGAGACTAGCACATTGTCAGTCCTATTCGACCTCAGGTAGAGGTAACACTACAGCCAGCTGAATTCTCTCACTAAAAATTCCTCCAGAGACTAATAGTTTAACAAACTGGTCTTCGCACTGCAGAAGTTGGCTTCCTGTATCCTCCAGCACATATGTGAGCTCACTGGACTGAAGAGGAAGGGCAGGCAAGGATTATCCAAAACCCTAGGGCTAAAGAACTAAATGAGCCCAGTGATTCTTACCCCTGGCTGCACATTAAAAGCGCACGGTGAGTGCTCACTGGTGGAACTAGGGAGTGGGCACTGACCCAACTTTCCAGATGACTTAAATGAGCAACGGAGTTGAGTTGGGCACCACTGAAAGGGACATGGTAAGAAACAGTTAATGTCCTCAGGATTGCTTCAATAAGAAGACAGGACATGAAAGTACAACACTTATAAAAACATTAGCAATCATTTATGTTTACCATTCACACTGTCAACAATTCTGAGAAAAAAAATCAATTGAGTTTCAGGTCAGAAATCCCAGTCCATTTCATAAACATCTGTCTCCATGATTCTTCTTTTTTACTTTTTAAATCCAAGAGGGAAATGATAATCTTCTGTAAGTTTTAAAATGGCTTACTTTCTAAAATTGTCAGGAAGGAAAAGGCTAGCTTCTGTTAGTTTTAATTTTGAACGCATTAAGTATCGGTGGAGGGAACTCTTAGATAATAACTTTAAAAAAAATTTTAGTTGTTTCATACGCAGCATTTTTGTTGTCTCTGCCAGCATTGCTGTGCAGTGAGGCTTATTTTAAAACAACACATATGAGCACAAATTCAACTGACTCTCTCAGAACTTCAAACCAAATTTAGGATGGCTTAACACAAGCATGAAGTGTCCTTCCACTGTTTTTTACTTTGGACATATGAAGTGCAGGTCACATGCATATCTAGAAGATGTTTTATCTTAAATAGAATTTTGGATGAACTTTCCTAGTGCACATACACTAAAAAATGCTTTCATTTTTTAAGTTTCATTTTTTAATGTAACTTGTATTACTGAGTTACAATCAACTCCTAATGCCTTTAACAAAGACAAGACTCAATATGTAAGGTGATTTTTTTTAAAAGAGGCAAATAAATGTAAATACTTCCCAGAAGCAGGGGCATACCAGGGTTGAGGAAAGCTTCCATAGGTTCCACAGGTGAATGTAGCATCTCTAAAGGCAGATGAGTGGCTCTCAACTGTGGGGTTTATTGTACACAAAACAGTAAGAATGATGAGGGAGCTACGTATCACACACACACATTCACTGCCTTTTGTCAAATACAGCATGAATTCATGGAGACATAAATGTATATATAACATATAAATAAATACACACACATATATAATATAATAATGTGTCATATGAATATAAATATTCAATTCATGCTATAGTCTGAATGTTTGTGTCCCCCCAAATTTCATATACTGAAACCTAATCACCATTGTGATGATATTACAAGTGGTGCCTTTGGGAGGTGATTAGATCATGTGACCAGAGCCTCAAGAGATTAGTGCCCTTATAAAAGAGGCCCCATAGAACTATTATGCTTTATAGCTTCCACCAGGTGAATTCACAGCAAGATGATGCCAACTATGAACTAAGAAACCCTTACCAGACACCAAATCTGCCAGCACCTTGATCTTGAACTTCCCAGCCCCCAGAACTGTGAGAAATAAATTTCTGTTGTTTATAAGCCACCTAGCCTCTGGTATTTTGTTATAGCCCAAACAGAATAAAACAATCCATATATAGTAAAAATGTAACTAAAACCTTTAATGAGGGCCCCAATATTTATTTTTTAGGAAACTGCCAGCATGCCATACCCCACCCTATATGTCCTCAATCAATATCCGCCCCACCTTCCTCCCTATCTGTGGTTAAAACCCAGAACTGAGTTAAAATTCCAACCCTGCCATTTGCTACCTTTAAGGCCTTAGGCACTTACTTAGTGCACCTCATTTCTTTCATCTGCAAAATTTAAATTAAAAAGTTTATCTGCCACTTAGAATTATCATAAGAATTAAATGAGTTAATGCATGTAAAGTACTCAGAACAGAACTTGATACAAGTACCATTAAAGGGCAAGCTGTTACCATTATTGATGCTCTCATAATCATACTTCCAACTTTTTGTAATACTCATTTATTTCCTTTTCTTAACAGTTTTTACTTTTTACCAACTAAAAAAATATAGTTACTTTGATTTGTCTTTGAATTCCCTTCTTTCCTCACTCTAAAAGACAGAATGCATGGGTGAGTCTTGTGCTGAATCAGCTCTATGTATGTCATAACTTCTTTACCTCAATAATGAATAATAAACTACTTTGCAAAACTCTCTCAATGGACTGTAGTCTAGCTCTACCCACACAGAAGAACTGAAAACCAATGGTAAAGCAAGAATCCTTTAACAGTAGAGTTTACTGACAGAATAAAGAGAAATCTTCAAATTGATAACCAGTATGCAGATTACATCCTCCAAGGTCATCTCATGAACAGAAAATATAAAGTAAGTCACCATCAACCAATCAACCAACAATAACTTTCATTTAATATACACTACTCACTATTCTTCTTAATCAATATGGACACAAACAAGCAGCTATCAAGAATACTATGGAGTCTTTTAAACTACCATGAAACGTAAAAATGAAAACCAAATTGTCACATCTGGAACACACCCAAGTCTTTTAAACATATACAATTAACACAGTAAAGGCCTGACATTTAGAAAAAGACAAGCTGGCACAGTAGAGCAAATATGGCATGTGAAAGGCCATTCAATATCTAATATTAATCACTGGGGAATCACATTTCCTCAGAACACACTCCCTAGTTCACCATGTAAATTAAAACTATACCTTGAGAAGTCAAATACTTTTCTGATAACATCTAACATGAAGGCATCTATCTAAAATAACATAGTCTGCCCACACTTTACTTTGCTGTCGTTTGTCACAAGAAGGAAGAAACCACTGGACACTTGGCGTGGCTTGGGAGTAGCCCTGGGAGGGAGAGATCTGCAGCCAGGAAGCTTTAGACAGCTTATAATGCACATGTTGTTTCCAAAAAGGAAATACAGGTTGCACCTAAAAGTATGACTTAGTACTCCTCCCTACACGTTTTACCCAACGTCTCCACTCAAAGTCCTCCATTTCAGGAGGCGAACCCGGACAAACCTAACTCCCAGTTGAGTTCGTCACCATGTACTTTTCTCAAGATTCACTTCCCCTAGTTGTTTGAATATTCAGCCTTTTCTCCTCTCCCCTGGCTTTTGCCCACCAGGAAACAATTACCACCCTCTGAAAAAGGACTTTATCCTCTTCAACTCTGAGTCCCCAATCCCTGGCAGGGTGCCTGACACACTGTGCACACACAAGGAAATGGGCTAAAAGATGAATGAATGTCTCTCCTCCTCCATGAAGCTTTCCAGGATTTAAGAATTCCAGAATTTTAAAGCAGTGTGTGCCACAACCCCATACTACCAGCATTCTGAAGGGTCTGGAATAAAAAAAAAAAATACCCTATCTTCACTTCTGGAAGTTCACTGTATTTAGGTGCAACAAATACCACTCACTGGGTCTGATCATGTGCTTCATTACCGCTGCACCTATGAACAGGGGAAACAGATTCTGCAGCCTTTAGTAAGTGCCTTAAGATTTATGTTTCTTTTACCAAGAATGAGGCTATGAATACCAACATCTTAACATATGTAAAGTCTGTAGCACAGGACATGGCACAAAAATAAATACTCAATATCTGTTGCTTACCACGTATGCATGGTTTACTTGTATACTATGACTAAAAGCCAAAGTAACTTAGATTCCAAATTCACAGGTGACAGAGACAGAGCTAGGCAATTGGATCACCTCTCTTGAATTTACTGGGATGCTTGTCTACATCACTCAAATAGTACTTCTTTCCTTCCCTTCTCTGGAAATCTAAGGGTTTACCTCACCATGAGACAGTAAGTTCTCAAAGTCAGGTCTCTTCTGCACACAGCCTTACCTGGCCCAGAGTCAAAGAAAGGGGCTTCACTCCAAGAAAGGACCCAGGAAATACACAGAATGAAAGCTGACTAAACCAAGCCTTTTGTAATCTCCATTATCTTCTAAAATGATGCTTTTAGAAAAATTGTTTTTACTACTAATTTTGAGCATGGAATTCAAATATATTTGAGGGAAAACAGAGCATTACATCTGTGATAAGTGACTGTACTATCAAACTTTAAGGACTAAACCCCTGGAAAAGTTTTACACAAATTAACAATTTCTGTTGTCACAAACTCAAACTAACCCAGACAAACAGGCTTGGAAACTACCTGCCAACTTCATTCTGTGAGTAACCATTAAGTTTTAATCAGAAGTGCTTCAATTTCTGGAACAGTGAGCATTAAGAGGGGCTCATCAAGGAAAATGGGCAAAAGTAGGAGGAGATGGAGAAGGAGGAAGAGAAGAGGAAAAGAACAAAAGAACCACCCCCCAAGCCAGTTATTTACATGGACTCTTGACTCAAATACTTTTGCCCCTCTTTGCAGCTGTTGTCTCCTGCAGTTGGCACGAAGCGCTGCCAGTCTGGGACTGGCTTCCAGTGAGGACAGCATTGTTTTATAGGCTACTTAGGCTGTGCACACACCATTAATGGAGTTTTTATCTCTCCATTTTCCTGTCAGTACAGAACCCGCCAGTCTGACTCTGTTATTATCATTAAGAAAGCTTTTTTTTCCCCCTCCCCACACACACTGTTTAATCCAAACAACATCTGGGAACTTCAGCCTCTATCATGTAAAAGGGAAACAGATTTAGAGGGAAAGGGGGAAAAGTACAGTTCCAGCCACTCTAAACAACCAAATTCCAACAGGCAAACTAACCCTGGCCAATCAATATCTCTGAAATGCTATTCAACATCAAACAGACAAGGGACTTCTCACTACAACATTGTTTTAAAATCTCTGCTAGACCCCTGCTTCCCTAAGAAAAAAATCCCACATTGACATGTAGTTTTTTTACAAAAAGAAAAAACAAAATTTTGGTAGTTTTCCTGGACAGGAAGTTCAGTTGTGAAATAAAAGTCAAGAATAATATTTAGAAGGTAATGCTTAAAAGAATACTTTTTTTCTTTTCAAAAAAGGGAAAAAATAATAAAGACCCTTTGAGACATTCCTACTGAGTACATCTCTAGTGTACAAACTAGTAATAGAAAAAATGTGATGCCTTGAAACCCAGAGAATTATGTCCTCCTGTATGTAACAGACAGTTGTCTCTTCTGTAGTCTAAGTATGCTCTCTGCTTAGCTCATGCTCCGTGAGTCATGGAATCAATACAGGAAGCGCTCAGAGCCAGCCCCACTGCAGATTCCCACAGAAGAGGAGGGTCAAGCCATACAGCTCCTCCATTCCTCCCCTCCCACTGGCTGCATATGCATATCCCAGCACGTGCATCTGGGCAAAATGCACACCCTGGTTTCTACTGCATGCTTGAACATGCCTCATAAGGTCCCCAGTGCTAGTCCTTTCAGCATTATTTCTAGGTAAGTGGAACCTAAAAGCTACAGCCTTCCAACACACAGGTGTCAAGCAATCCATCCTGCTCCTCACCCCCACTTTCTGAGGTGTCTACAATGTGCCTATGACAACTATACTTATGTTAGAAGGGACTGTCTTCCCCAGAAATGCTCAATACCCAGTAGATGACACAATCAGAACTGAACATCTGAGTGTCAGCAAAGGTTAATCATTTATTTTTAATTTATTTATCTTTGTTCCATTCAGCAAAAAAGGGGGGAAAGTCACTAACTGTCTGAGCCACAGGCTCCTGCTTACTGGAAGCTGTGTCCAGAGCCCCTTGCAGTCTGTTGTTAATGACAGTCTCAGTAACCTGATCCTCTCACAGTGGGAGACTTGAGTAAGCACTGGCCTCTCTCGGGTCTCGCCTTTCTATTGTCCCACCCCGCAGGGCCAGCTGTTTCTGACAGCCAAATTGCTGCGTGCTAAGCAATGAATGCTGTCAGAGAAGGAATTTTCATTTCTATAATGCATAGGCCTCCATGGACAAATTACACAGCTTATGGTACTGGCTGCAGGATGCTGCTCCAGTTTGAGGCGCTGCCAAAATGAAGCCTGTCCTCTCCTCTCCCCAGCCCCAGGCTGACAAGACAGTCACCCAAAATGAATCTGAATGGTCAGAGAGAAATAGAGCACGTGTTTTCAGCGACAAACAAAACATGTCGAGAATAGCTGTCCAGCTACAACCTTTGATGCAATGGCACACAGGGAAAGCTAACTAATCTAATGTCACACCACAGAGCTACCTAGCATGGCATCCATTAGGACCTATGGTAATTTGACACCCTGCAGTGAGCATCCCAAGGGCATCAGCAAAATTGCTGGCTCCCTGCTTCTGTGGGACGCCAAACTTATCCAGAAACCACACCAAGACTTCCTACTTTTTAAAAACCAAGCAACAATCTAGGCGGTCCAACGACAGTGCTCTTTCATGATGCTGAAAGTTCCCAACATGTGCTTCATGGGATCATTTTGTAGGAACTCTTTGCCTGGAAACAGGCTGAGAGACTAGGCCAATCAGCATACTGAATTCAGTTCCGGGGTAGGACATGACCAAGGCTAGTCCAGACAAAGTAACTCTTGGGATTTTACAGGAAATACTAGAAAAGAAAGTCTTTTCTTCTCATTATACTTGAATGTAGAAGAAAATGCCACAGTCATTTTGCTATTATGAAGTTAGAACCTGTCTGAGAACGCAGCCAACAAAAAAGAAGAATTAGAAGGGAAATAACAGGGTCCCAGGGACATTCGTGGAGCTCTGGGTCCACCCAGATCTGAAAACTGATCTGCCTGGACTCTCCAGATTGGCAGTCATTCGATGCTCATCTTTGCAAGGTTGGTTTTTCTGCCTGTTGCAAATGACAGGTAGCACATAAACTAGTAAAGCAATTGAAGGTCAACACAAATGCATATATTATATCTCACCAAGTAAATAAGGGGAAAAATTGCACTTTTGGTTATTTCCTTTGAGAATTTACTCTTTCACCTTTTCCTTCCAGTCCTTATAGGTTTTTGTTCTTGAGTCGGAATCTCACTCCATCGCCCAGGCTGGAGAGCAGTGGCACACTCACGGCCACCCAAGCGTCAACCTACAGGGCTCAGGCAATCCTTCCACCTCAGCCTTCCAAGCAGCCAGAACTACAGGCACACTCTACCACGCCCGGCTAATTTTTTTGACATATTGCAGAGACAAGGTCTCACCAAGTTGCCCATGCTGATCTCGAACCCCTGGGCTCAGGCAATCCTCTCACCTTGGCCTCCCAAAGTGCTGGGATTATAAGCTTGAGCCAAAATGAATACTTATACTTTAATATGAGCTAAAATGCACACAATGTCACTTGATTTGGGTCCCTTTTGCAAAGCAGTCTAGATATCTGACTCCTGAATTCAAAAAAAAATTCAAAGCTAAATTCACAATCTGCATTTTCTTCCAGCATCATAAATCTTAAACTGACATGGCATGTACGGTTTAAAGAAAGTGGACTCTGGTTAGCAAGTGGCGCATCGTTCCATGTCTACAACGCCAGCTCAGGGAAAGGCCAGGAAACCAGCATGGGGGAGGAGGACACCTGCTCTCCAGCAGGATGCCCAGGTCAGCCAAAGCACAAGCACCTGCAGGCTGTGAGCCGCCAAGGCCATCACGCGCCACATCCTGCAGCCTTCCACTTTATCATTAACTACTGTCTGGCCAACAAGGGCAGGGTCCAGTTCAAGAACACTGGAAACTTTAAGGCAGGAGGCGTATCCAAAACCATGGTGGGCTCACAGCCATGTACTACAGACTATAAATATCCCCTGGCTGTGGTCCCAACAGCAACCACAATTCCTGTTCTGCTGTTGGTAACAGAACTTCAGCCTTTTCCCCCAAGAAACTCAGTAAAGCCCACTAGGTATGGCAAAAATTATGAAATGCACATGTGAGCTTACTCAATGCACTGGCAAGCCTTATTTCCCAGTTCCCAGTCTCCACTTGTCCATACTTGGCTTCTGATCCCCAAAGATCAAAAAGACGAGATATTAAAGTTGAAAAAGATATAAATAGGATCTCAGTATGATGCTGAGGGAAAAAAAAAAAACTATAGAACGCACAGGTTCAACTGTGATGGGAAGGTAGGGAGGAAAAGAAGATCAACTCACTCTCAGCCCTTCTCCTCCAAGATAATCAATCATAGGAATTTCAAACCCAATATTCATTCTTTTATCTGAAGTTATAAGGAGGTGGGATGGTGTCAGAAAGGTAGGAGATCCCAAGGAGGACCTGCCCAGATTCCTTACTTGAAGGAAACAAAAAGAAGCACAGGAAGGACACTAAAAGACATAAATCATATATTAAAATTACCACATTTACCTAGCTGCTTCTTTGGGAGGAACTTCTCAGGGACAATATAATGAACAAAAATTGTGAGGACTGATTTAGGCTTAATGGTTAAAGATCCACACAAAGCCAGACACAGTGGCATACACCTAAAGAGTAAGCTACTCAGGAGGCTGAGGCAAGAGGATTGTTCGAGCTTGAGTTTGAGGCTGGATCCTAGTGTGCTGTGCTCACACATGTAAATAGCCACTGTATTCCAGCCTGAGCAACACAGCAAGACCTTGACTCAAAGAAAAAAAAAAGATCCACTCAATCCCTGAACCCAGAGATCACTCTGCTACTTTAGGGGTAGTTGCTCTAGGGAGACATCCCTTGTTATAATCAATTTTTTCCTTAAACAAAAAGAAAAATAATGGTGACTGGGCACAGTGGCTCATGGTTTTAATCTCAACACTTTGGGAGGCCAAGACAGAATAATCATTTGAGGCTGGGAGTTCAAGATCACCTAGACAACATAGCAAGACTTCATCTCTAAAAATAATAACAATAATTATGTTAATAATAATAGAACTCCCAACAATTCAATACTGAAGAAGAAACTGGAAAAGGATGTTGCACCATCTCACCTCCAACACTTGGCACAGTGCTGGCATACAGCTGGCATTCCAACTAGTAGGTGGATCTCTCTTCCAACCCACTTCCTTGCCCTTAGCAAAGGCCAAGCCAGAAATAAACTGCAGAGTTCAGAGTACAGAGGGTATGCTGAATCCCATCAAGTTCACTGCCTTTCCTCCCCATATTCATTCATACCCGTGACCAGGATGTACTGAGTACCTACAGTGGGCTGGCACCAATTTAGGCATCGGAGAAAAAATAGCAAATCACGACAAAGTTCCTACCCTCACTGAGTTTACATTCAGACAAAGAACTCCACACAAAAACTCTTTCACACATCTAACCCTATATCTCATCCAATAAGATCCCAAATCTGAGAAGATTTCCCCCATCTAAGAACACATGCCTCTACATAAGGAAATCTTCAACTCATGAACCAACAATGAACTTTGGCAAAGTCATCAACATTCAATCATAACATCAATAGTCAAGAGCAGATGATGATACAACTTACCTAATTTCCAGCACTTTATACCCCTACTCTTTAAAAAAAAAAGCTCAAACTAGAAATGATGTGATACACAGAGGGACCTGAGGAAAGTAATTTTAATCTAAAATATGAACTCTGGGCAGGGAACTGTTCTAAGACTCAGCTTCTATGATTTTTTTTTCCTTTGATCTGAAAACCAGAGAGGCAGTATATAAGTTCAAAGTTTCCTAGTACAAAGAACAATGTATTTAATCATATCTCTATCATAAAAGCCACATGATACAGAATAAACCTCTGACTTTAACAGTCACAAAAATTATTCCTGAAAATATGAATTTAACACTAATAATTAAACCATACTCTAAATTCTATCCTCCCATTGAGTGTGGAGGTAGAGGCCTTGAATTAAGAGGAAGTGTAGCTTTACACAGCTAGCATGATAAAAGCTTCAGATCAGTAAGAAAGTCAATAAATATACTTTTATTCATGTCATTTTCTATATTTCTGCAAACTAACCAAATAAATACCATAGAGGCAGATTGTAATAACTGACATATTCCACACTGCATTACTCATCACACTAATGATCAGTTTTCCAAACCCCACAAATTAAACTCTTACTGTAGATAACTTGGAAACATTCCCTAACTATCACTAGTGTCTCAGTTTTCCCTGAAAAATAAATAGCACTTCCAAGGTACCAGAAACTAATATGACAGAGATTTGCATGCTTATTACCACACTTAATCCTCACAACACATATAGTGATACAATAGCAATTATCATCCCTATTTGCAGATGACAAAACCAAACTCAGAGAGGTGAAGTAACTTCCCTAACAATACAAAGCTAGGAAGTAGTAGAATGAGATTCAAACCCAGACCTGTCTGACACCATATGCCATTCTTACCCATTACATTATCGTTTCTACATTCCTTCCAAGTCTTTCTTGGATGATATCATGAGAGAGGATTCACATGCAACTCGTAGGCCAGCCTTGCTATAGAATGCTGTCACTATAAGTAATGGTTACATTTCACAGACTTGAGCAGTTATATTCATGAATATAGCAGAACTTTACTTGAAGGTAACCACTGAATACCAACTTGAAAATACCAAAAAGCCTGAAAATCAGTTACCTTCAAATGCTTGGTACAAAAAAACAAAGCAAGGCCACTTAAACTTTAATAGGACTAGACTGCCAGCATCCATTCAAAGTAAGACTGAGACAAAAGAAAAAGAAAAAAGAAGGCATTTGCAGATAACCTTGAAATTAAGCCAAAGTAGAAAAGAGAATAATTGGGAAACAGCTTAAGACCTGTGCGCATTAGTAAGCTTTCAAAGAGCAGCTGTGTTTACAGGGTAGGCAAAGGAGACCCTGTCATGCAGATGTCACTGTGAAACCATCTCAATATGGAAAGCAAGATGGGGGGGCGGTGGGCCCTGCCCTGGACATCACCCTTCATTGTGCTGAGGCAGATCAAGTTCAGGTGCTTAAAAGAGTGTCTTCTAGGTTCATAAACCCTTCATAAACTGTTCATAAACTGCAAGGATTTGGTGAAAATAAGGACTTCCAAGAGACCAGGTAAGACAAACTCCAAAGTCACAGAGGCGGTCTGCTCACTGGCCCCCAAGCTTTATCTGGCAGATCTACAAACCCACTTTCTCGACAAGATTTGTCATTCTCGGCAGAAGCTTTTTGGGCTCGGCTACTCCACCACCAGCATTGTTCCCTCCCAATTACTCATTTAAGGTTCCTGACAATAAAAGCAGTTAGTTAGGACAGGCACTGTGGTTCAAGCCTGTAATCCCAGCATTTTGGGAGGCTGAGGCGCGAGAACTGCCTGAGCCCAAGGTTCAAGACCAGCCTGGGCAACTTGGCAAGATCTCGTCTCTACAATAAATCAAAAAATTAGCCGGGTGTGATAGCGCGTGCTTGTAGTTTCAGTTACTTGGAAGGCTGAGGTGGAAAGATCACCTAAGCCCAGTAGGTCGAGGCTGCTGTGGCCATGAACATGTCACTGCACTCCAGTCTGGGCGACAGAGTGAGACTCCAAATAAAAAAAAAAAAAAGCAGTTAGTTACTCCTCCCAAAAAGTAGAGTAGCAGAAATCAATTTTTAAAAAAATTTACAGTAAGAAAAATCACCTACATTTCCAAAGAATATCCTGATAATCATCATGCCAGAATTTTTACTTGCCACCTCCCATTTTATTCAAAATAATATTGATCACCTGATGTTTCTTAAGTACCACATAACTAAGCACCTTGTTAGAAGCAGGGTTACAGGGCAAAAGAAACCTTTTTAACCTCAAGGGTTGCTATGGCCTGAATATTGGTGTGCCCCTGCCATTTATATTTGGAACCAAATACTCAGTGTGATAGTATTAGGAGACAGAACCTTTGGGAGTGAGTAAGTTATGAGGGCTCCACCCTCATGAATGGAATTAGTGCATTTATGAAACAGGCTCAAGGAAGCTCTCTTGTCACCTTCTGCCATGTGAAGACAAAGCAAGAAGACACCATCTTTGAAGCAAAGAGAAGCCCTCCCCAGACAGAACTGTAATATATTTCTATTGTTTATCAATTACCCAGACTGCAGTATTTTGTTATAGCTATTTGAATGAACTAAGACATGAGTTTATGGTCTGGAAGAAGAGGCAAGAATTATCCAAAAATAACAGAACAGAGATGATAGGGTCCCAATAAGTTGTTCAGGCATGCTGGTAATGGCAAGAGGTCAAAGAAATAAGCTGTGGTTGCTGGCTGAGATAGTACAATGGGTTGAACAGTGGCCTCCAAAGAGATATGCCCAAGTTCTAACCCTGGAACCTGTGAATCTGACCTTGTTTGGGAAAAGAGTCTTTGCAAATGTAAATAAGGTAACAATCTTGAGATGAGAACATTCACCCTAGATTATCTGGTGGTCCTTAAATCCAATGACACATGTCCTTACAAAAAACAGAGAGGGAAGGCCATGTGAAGATGGAAGCTGAGATGGGAGTTATACAGTCACAAGCCAGGAAACCCTGCAGGCACCAGAAGCTGGAAGGAGCAAGGAAAGATACTCCCCTAGAGCCATCAGAGACAGGATGTCCCTGCTAGCACCTTGATTTCAGACTTCAGGCCTCTGTGAGAGCTATATTTCTGTTGTTTTCAGCCACCCAATTTGTGGTGATTTCTTACAGCAGCTATAGGAAATGAATACAGATGGTGAGGACAATGCTACTGGGGAAGACCTTGAAGGAAGGTCAAGAGCCCTACAGTCAGGAGAAAGAGACAGGGCAAGAAAAGAGAGACAAGTTAGTCATGGAAGCAACAATGAGGAAATGCGTACAGCTGCACCAGAGACTGCAGAGTGGGAGAAAAGCTTGAAATGTAACTTGGGGTTAAACAGCAACCTGAATGTCAATCTAGGCCCCATTAATTTTATTAGCCAATGGGGAGTCACCAGAGATGTTTCAGCAAGGAAATAAAAAGTATAACATACTGCTTTAGGAAAATTAATCCAGTATTAAGGAAAATGAACTACAAGCAAATATCTAGACTTCCCTTTGTGAAGAAAGATCCTTGAAAAACAAAAACCAATATCCATACCCTGATCCCCAGAACCCATGAGTGTTACCTTATATGACAAAGGGATTTGCAGACATGATTAAATTAAGAGTTTTGAGGTGAGCCAATGATCCTGAAATACGTGGGTGGGCCCTAAATATAATCATAAGTGTCCTTTTAAGAGGGAGATAGATCTGACTTTGGAGGGAAGAAGGTAGTGTGACAATGGAAGCAGAGATTGAAAGAATGTGCTTTGAAGACAGAGGAAGGGCCATGAGCCAAAGCAAGTGGATTCTCCCCTGAGAGCCTCCAAAACTGTAAGAAAATAAATCTGTGTTGTTTCAAGATACTAAATTTGTCATGATTTGTTACAGTGGCAATGGCAAAGTAAGTTTTGTTTTCTCCTCTGAGATTCAGATGAACCTTTCTTCCCCTGAATTCTCCCTGAAATGATTCTCCCTTGCTTTTCCTCTTGGCTCACCCTCTGCTGGTCCCATCTAATTCTTCCAAAGTTCAAATCCCATTGGCATCCATCTCCTTCTGTTTTAACACTTCCTAACTCAGTTGCTTCAGACTTTTGCACCCTTCAAAACTAAGCATCCTTCTTCATATATGCCATACAAGGCAGTCGGAGAGAATCTACTCATTTACTCATACACCCACCTCGTTCCAGAAAGGATTTAAGAATAAGCTGCACCAGGCTTAGTGGCTCAGCCTGTAATCCCACATTTTGGGAGGCCGAGGTGAGTGGATTGCCTGAGCCCGCGGGTTCAAGACCCGCCTGGGCAACTTGGCGAGACCTCATCTCTACAATAAATCAAAAAATTAGCCGGGCATGGTAGTGCGCACCTGTAGCTCCAGTTACTTGGAAGGCTGAGATAGAAGGATCGTTGGAGCCCAGCAGGTCAGGGCTGCAGTGACCGGGAGCAGCCACTGCACTCCAGACTGGGTGACAGAGTGAGACTCCAACTCAAAAAAAAAAAAAAAAAGAATCAGTTGCTTCCCTCTAAAGGGATGAAACTGTTCTTATATCTTCATCAGTGATGATGCTTATATGGGTGAATACAGATGTAAAAATCCAACAAGCTATGTACTTAGGATATGTGCACTTTATGGGTTCTATACCTCAATAAAAACATGAAAGAAAAAAAGTGGATTCCACCTCCTTGCCTCTAGAGAGCAAGAGAGTGGGTTTAAAGTATCCAAAATAGAAGAGAGAAAGCAACATGTGTCATGCTGGGAAACTGATATTTAATATAAAAAGAGGCTGGATAGGTGAAGAAAAGATTGAGCATAAAGAACATGTAAATATGGTCCCAAGAGGGGCCTGTAAATAAGCCCTTAGATAGGACACTAAATAAGTTGAAAAGACAAAAACAAAAGAAATGAACCAGAGTATCAAGAGTTTAGAAGAGGGTTGCTAACTTTAACAGAAAATATATTTTATATTTCAACTCATTACACACATGCATATATAAAACTGAAACAAAGCCTGAGTGTGGTGACTCAACCCTGTAATCCTAGCACTTTGGGAGGCCGAGGTGAGAGGACTGTCTGAGCCCAGGGTTTGAGACCAGCCTGGGCAATTTGGCAAGACCTCATCTCTATAATAATTAAAAAAAAAAAATTAACCAGGTGTGGTGGCATGCACCTGTAATTCCAGCACTTGGAAGGTTGAGGCAGAAGGATTGCCTGAATCCAGCAGGTTGAGACTGCCAGGGCCGTGAGCATGCCACTACACTCCAGTATGGGTGACACTGAGAGTCTGACTCAAAAAAAAACATACAACTGAAACAAAAACTTCATGAAACAATTCTTACCCTTGCAACTCATGAGTTTTTATTCAAAACTACTATGTTCTTTTATTTCTAAAATCTTAAATGTGGCTCACTAAATTGATGTAATAATGAATTGAGACCTATAGTTTGCAAAAACACTAAGGCATGAGTATCAGGGACTGACCTCGGCAGGAAGGTATTGATAATACCAAAAAAGCTACTCTTCTCTAACTTTATGACTATGAGCAAAAAAGTGCAGAAGTTTTACTTTACTACAGTAAAATTTAAAAGTCTTAAAATACAACATCAGAAACAATCTGTTTTTAATGAAAGTTTTTAATTTTCTCATTACAGTGTTCTACTTAACCACTGTTAAGCTCCAACCCATCTGGGTCTCACATTTGGGACTGTTTGATACTGAATGTTCAATTCAAAGAATTTATCTGCTATGAGATATGCAGAGGTAAGAAATCATGGTCCTTATTTTCAAATAGTTTATAATCTGCCAAAGAGGAAAAATACTAAAAAATAACTAAAAAATAATTACAAATAGTAATGCTATGGGAACACAGAATGCTATGGGAACTGATTTTAGCTAGGAGATAAGCTGTGACAAAGACTGCATGGAGAAAAGTATGGCAACTGAATTGAACTGTGGAAGTGGGGAGTAGAGGGAGAGAGCAGCTGACAGAAGGACTTAGGTACAGGAGTGCAAGGAAGTCTGGTGAATAGTAGGCTGAGGTGGTTTTAAAACGGACCCAAAATTCTTTTGCTCTCTTCCCATCAAGAGGTAGGCTCTACATACCCTCCCCCTTGAATTGAGCTCTATGATACCGGGACCAACAGGGTATAGTGAAGTGACACTATTACAGTTTCTAGAGTGAGGTTTTAAGAAACAGGAAGCTTCCACTTCCTGTCTCTTGAGACATTTGCTCTTGGAACTCAGCCGCCATGCTCTGAGGAAGCTCAAAATAGCCCATGCAGAGAGACCACATGTAGGTGTTTCAGCTGACAGCCCCAGCTGAGCTCCTAGCCAACAGCCAGCATCTACCGCCAGACATGTGAGTAAATGAGCCTTCAGATGATTCCAGCCTCCAACCTTCAAGTATTCCCAGCTGAGGTCCCAGACACCGTGGAACAGAGACAAGCTGTCCTTGCTATGCAGTTCCAAGTCCCTGAATCACTAAACTGTGAGCATAATAAAATGGTTGTTGTTTTGTGCCACCACATTTGGGGTAGTTTATTATGCAGCAAGAGATTGACTGGAACAGCAGGCAATCTAGTTGGGCTATTGTCAAACGTATAAGAAAGCACGGTAGAAGATAATCATGGAGAAGAGTCTGGAAGAAGATGTGCCCCATGTCTCAAAAGTTAACTGAAGCAGGTTAAAATTTCTTCTGTATACAATAGTGAGCAGTTGATGGATGGGCTGAAGGTCAAGAGAATTACATGATTGAATCAGGAAGATTATATTAGCAGCAAGGTACATGAGGGATTTTCAGCAAGCTCAAAGAATCATTCGAAGAAGCTACAACAATTATGAGTGTAACTCTAATAACTATGCCTAGAATAATCTAACATTTAATCCAGTAGCAAACCCCACTGGCTGTATCTTCAAAGTGTACCCTGATTCCAACCAACCTCTTCTAATACTTCCAAGCCTAGTCCAAGCAATCACTATCTTTTACCAAACCACTGCTGATCCAACTAAATTGCTGTCTGTAATGGAACAGTACTTTTGTCTAACACCTTGTTCAATGAGTTGAATGCACAGATCACATGTTTAGTGATAGTAATGTCAAATAACCCAAATAGTCTCTAAACACTTAATCTCATTTTCTGTACCTATCATATTATAGATGAGAAACAAACAGCTCTTGGGACAAGTACTATGAACTATTGCTTTCAAATTCTCAATAGATATCAGTATTCAGGATTTTTAAAAAAAAAATTGGAATTTCTGAAATCATAAATTATTTTTAAAATACCTCCAATACTCTCTACTCACTATTATGAATATCTTTTTAAATTGTTTAATAAATAAGAAATATTAAGCTTAGCAGTATTTTCAAAAACTGTAGACTACAGAAAATTTCTAACACTGGGAAATGCCTACAAACATTGTATAGTATTTGAACAACCTAGTGAGGTTGCAGTACTACACAGAATCATGTGTCAAAACTGCCAATTTAAGGACTTATTTTGCTTCCAAAACTCATTATCTTTTGGCATGTGGGATTTTATTAAAAATATTCTACACATAAATTTATTAATATTTACTTTATTTGCAAGAATGACTCACTGTTGGCAGCAGACAGGACCACGAACATACTGGATAGCATGGCAACAACGACAAGCAAGTCTAACTGGTTAAATTGTGACCACTTCTCTCATGATCCTCTCTTGATTCCCAGAATAGTCGACCTTAACTTTCTACTCCATGTGTCAGCATTTCCTGCTCCGGCTTTCAACTTGAAGTCTGTAGATTCCTTAGAATCAGTAACATCTCTATGTTGATTGTGGCTAGTGACTACCTTATTGAACAATGTAAGAAGAGAATCTTAGGAGATGCAAATTGAAAAAGAAAGGAAAAGCAATCTCAGAAAATTCCAAAATTTGGGGAAAAGGAAATCAACAAATAACTAAGTCAGAAAGGATCAAGCAATAACTAGGCACTTCAGAAAAATTAAAATGAGGGGAAAACACCAACAGACTAAATAGACATAGACCAAAGTCCCAGGCAAAATTTGAGAATAGATTTTAAACACTTAGAAAGTAGAAATCTCGGCTGGGCTCTGTGGCTCGCCCTGTAATCCCAGTGCTTTGGGAGGCCGAGGTGAGTGGATTGCCTGAGCCCACAGGTTCGAGACCTGCCCGGGCAACTTGGCGAGACCTCATCTCTACAATAAATCAAAAATTAGCCGGGCAAGATCTCATCTCTACAATAAATCAAAAATTAGCCGGGCATGGTAGCACGTGCCTGTAATTCTGACTACTCGGAAGGCTGAGGCGGAAGGATCGCCAGAGACTAGCGGGTCGAGGCTGCGGTGGTGGGAAGCATGCCACTGCACTCCAGTCTGGGCGACGGAGTGAGACTACAACTCAAAAAAAATAGAAATCTCTGGGAACCCCAGTAGTAAGAGAAAGTCACACAGGATTAACCAGTTTCTTTTTTCATTAAAATTTCTAAGCTGGCAGTGCAAGGGAACATATGCATCTAGATTTTGGCAAGGCATTTTACAAAATCTCTTATGAACTATTTGTGGTCAAGATAAATAAAAAGTTAAACAGATCTATCTGTTATGGGTGTTATTTAGGAAAAATTCATATTTTTCCAAAAATGATGGAAATAGTCTCCAATGCAATCAATCAACAGTTCATTGCTCTGGGCTGGACCTGACAAACTGAAAATGAACTTCAGGTAAATTTAAAATCCCACATGTAGTAAAGAAAATAAAAGACAAAGGCACAAGCAGACAAGGAGAGGGTAAGGGAGATGGGACCTAGCAGCAGCTTCTATGGATAAAACTAGGATTTCTGTTGGTAGTCAACTCCATTAAGTAGGATCATGTGGCTATCTAAAATAGAGCCTTTATAGCTGCATAATACAAGCATGGAAGTTAAAAAAAAAAATCAGAGGAGGGAAAATCCAGTAAGGAATATTGCAATCAACTTTAGATACCAACTTTTAAAGACTTTCAGTCAAACAAAAATATGAGCAACAAAGTTGGCAAGATGGTAATGGCTACTTGGAAGCTCTGCAGATATTCTACTAAGAAAAAAAGAGTATTGGGGTGACTAGGACAGTTTTAATCACATAAAAATACTATTGTACCCTATTCTGCATAGCTGAAAATAAAGTAACAGAAGCTCCATTTACTATAGACCAAAAAAAGTATTCTGACAGTTGTCCAAAGGCAGAGGGAACTCTTAGTGGCTATTACATCCGCTAAATCTGTAGAATTTCAGTGAAAGCTGGGGGTTCACTCAAATAGTGCAATGCAGAGTAATTGTAGGCACTAGATAGATGGACTAAATAACTTTTCCCAGTCTTATGACCCTCCCACTAAGAAGAGGCCCCTGAGTAAGAGAGAGAGAGAGCAAGCAAGAGCAAGAGAGGAGAGACAGACAGACATAGGCATCTAGGCTTGGCATTTTGTAGGCACTTCCAAGACATTTAATGAATGAGAGCAACTGCAGAAGAATATTGGGAAACAAAGAGAAAATGATGTGTTTTGAAGAAAACTAAGGGCTGAACAGATTCACAGCAATGAATGTGGACTCATTTTTTTGAAATACTTCCTTAGGAAGTGACTTATAAAAGGTAAAGGGGTCAAAACTTTTTTTTTAATGACAAGGAAGATTAAGTCTATTTCTAAGCTCAAGGGAAAAAAGCCAATAAAGAGGACAAATTGGGCAGTTTCTTTCACCCATGCCAACTCTGGCATGTCTCTGTTTCTTTTCTCCCTTCTTTCTCTAATAAACTTTGTTTGAAAACTTTTTAAAAAAAGGACAAATTGGAAGGAGCTGGGAGAAAAAAACAGTTTAAAAAACAAAAAGCAAGACCTTAGAAAAAGAAAAGGGAACTAGACTCAACCTCAAAACATCAGGCATAGAGTAAGTGCTGAATAAGATGTTAAGATACATCTTTACACATACAAACAAAACTTTTTAAAAACCTCTTGCAAATAGTTATGCAAACACACGCAAGATAGTACCAATTTTATCATAACATCATGATCTGCCATAGTTCCGTGAACTTCTAAATGATATTAACTTACAAGGAAGGAATCCCTAAAACCTTACATTGACTATTCCTTTAAAACACTATAATTGACATAATATCAAAATTAGATGAGGCAGAGAATTGTCTAACAAGTTTAGCCCTCAGGCATTAGGTACTAGGTACTGATAATTGAGCTGTACCAACCTGCTTCATGACAGACAATAAAAAGACCCAAGGCATCTATAGTAAATGGCATTAGTGAATTACTTTAATAAAAGGTAGTATGTTAAAATGTTTGAGAGAGAAAGTTCTCCCATAAAACTTATAGTAACCAGTGATAGCCTAACAATAACATCTCAAAATTAGATCTTTTTTTTGAGTCAGGTCTCACTCTGCCACTCAGACTGAAGGGCAGTGGCACGATCATGGCTCATTTCAGCCTCAACCTTCTGGGCTCAGGCAATTCTTCCACCTCAGTCTCCAAAGTAGCTGGGACTACAGGCATGCATCGCCACATCTGGCTATTTTTTTTTTTAATTTTTGTGGAGATGAGGTCTCACTATGTTGGTGTCAAATCCCGGTCTCAAGCAATCCTCTCACCTCAGCCTCCCAAAATGCTGGGATTATAGGCATGAGCCACCATACTTGACCTTAAAACTAGATTTTAAGTTAAAATGAATCATTCTATGCTCTAATATTTTGAAGCAGAGTAGGATAGCCAAATGATTGCTACTTACTTAAATTATCGTAATACCCCTCCAGTCCCTAGTTACCCAGATAATAGATTGCCTTGGTCTACTCAGGCTGCCATAATAAAACACCATATAGACTGACTTTAACCAACAGAAATTTTTTTTCTCACTGTTCTAGAGGCAGGAAGCCCAAGACCAGGATGCCAGCATGGTCAAGTGAGATCCCTCTTCCTGGCTGCAGAGGGCAGCCTTATCTCTGTCCTCACATAGCAGAGAGACAAGTTTTCTGGTATCTCTTCTTACAAGGGCACTAATCCCATCAGAGGCTCCCCCCCCATGGCTTTACCTAAACTTACCTCCCAAATGGCCATCTGCAAATACCATCACATTGGAGGCTAGGGCTTCACCACATGAATGTGGAGAGGACACAATTCAGTCCACAGCATAGATACAATTTTAAAAGATCATCCTCAATACTGCTGCTGATGACTGTTCCAAAATCCAAATCTAATCAGATCTCTTTCCTACCAAAAATTCCCCAATAACTAGGATAGTTTGGGAATAAGACCAAACTGTTCAACACACAAAAAGTAGTTTTCATGATATAGCCTTCGCTCACCTCTCCGGGCTTCTGTCAAATCAATCCCACACATATCTGAAGTTACAGTTCAACTAAACTTGCAATTCCTAGCATGCACTATGTTCTTCTTAATTACTCTCAATGTTCCCTATGTTAGAATACACTCTCCCCACACTGATGGGCTAACCTCCACTTAGTCTGAAAGTCCTCATACATCCTTAGGTCAGAATCTTCCCTACAGCCTTCGTCCCATAGGTCACTGCTACACATTCTGCATACCTTCTGCATTTGCCAAAATGGACTGTAACCACTGATTCACATGTTCCTTCTACTAAGCCATGAAGTCCCCTGAAGCCAGGAATAGCATATTTGGTCCCCGTATCACCAACACATAATTAGCACAGAGCGAGCCTAATTCACTTTGTTTTGTTTTGTTTTTTTTCAGTCGGAGTCTCACTCTGTCACCCAGTGTGGAGTGCAGTGGCACGCTCATGGCCACCACAGCCTCTACCTGCTGGGCTCAGGCAATACTTTTGCCTCAGCCTTTCAAGTAGCTGGAACTACAGGCGCATGCCACCATGCCTGGCTAATTTTTTAATTTATTGTAGAGACGAAGTCTCTCCAAGTTGCCCAGACTGGTCTCAAGCTCCTGGACTCAGGCAATCCTCTCACCTCAGCCTCCCAAGTGCTGGGATTATAGGTTTGGTATTTTTTTAATTGAACAGATAAAAGCATGAATCAAATAACTCCAAAATAATTAAAAAAAAAAAAAAAACATAGGTAGAACATTTCATACCCATCTCCCAAAGACATATTTCTAGTTGATTATCTCCCTTGATTTGCACAAAAATTTGGTGATTATTTTAATCCCCAGCAAAATAGAATACAACATAAAAATCACTGATAAAGGAAGAGAATGATGGTGCGCTGCTATGGGACTGGCACTCCAAAATGCACAGAAGAGTATCTGACTTTATCCATAAAACAAACTTTACACTCTCCCAATGTTACAGGCTAGTGTACTGTCTTTTGGTCTTTTTCATAAATGTCAATGAACAAATGATAGGCCCTCACAAAGGAAAACTCTGTCCCATTCAGATCACAGATGGCACTTTTAGGTCTGAAATCAATGAAAGCACCTTCCCTAGAAGAGCTCACTTGTTCCCCCCACCCACCCCCAATAAGAAGTGTCAACTTTAGACAGGAGTCAGAACAACTGTGGGTGGTCTTGGGGGAAGGGCTGCTACAAATGCCAGTGGTCACTGCTGTCTGAATTACACTTGCAGGGTCAATGGTCCTTCCGTACAAGGTGTCTGAATCAAGTAAACGGAAATGACTTTATGTTTTGTCTGACTCATATTTTGCCTTTTTCTCTTCCCAAGAGAAACATACTCCTCATGCTACATTTTCTGATGACCAAACACTAACTCATCCGCCTAAATCTCTTCAATGACTAAAAAGTTCCTTACTTTATAGTGAACCAGTAGCTTGAAATTTTAATGTAAGCACAAGAAATGAGGCAAATGTTCATTCCTTGTCCTCACCTTACAATACTCAAAAAAAATAAAAAACAAGTTTCAATGCAGTCTGAAGTGCAGATTCTTTGACATTACTCTACAAAACAGATAATATCCTACCAGCCATCAGAAGAAGCAGAAAAAAGTTTTATAATGTGCTTTTGTCCTGTGGCTATAATTAAGGTAGAAAAAAGCCTTCAGTCTCCCCCTCCAAGACATCATCAGCTTTGAATTTCTACTATCTCATCCTCATAGGCCCTCAGTGTACTGTTTTAAAAGTGCCTCCATATATTTCCAGTTCCCCCCAAGCAACTCCTTCCTGCTCTCAACTGTACACTCACTCAAAACTCTCGTTTCTTGTTCTAAAACTTGCTGAT
This sequence comes from Cephalopachus bancanus, assembly GCA_027257055.1. Taxonomy (NCBI): domain Eukaryota; kingdom Metazoa; phylum Chordata; class Mammalia; order Primates; family Tarsiidae; genus Cephalopachus; species Cephalopachus bancanus. The sequence continues at coordinate 6,586,411 of JAPVLO010000035.1, forward strand.
CCCATTTCTGTATTCTCTTTCATCATTCTCCTTCTCCAAGTCCTAACACCGTATCTTTAATGACTCATGGGAAAGATCTTTTAAAAAAATTGACAGTGGTCTATTGTGATAAAATGGAGACCATATAACACAAAATAGCACCTCCCTCGATTCCAAATAATGAGTGCTTATTGAGTACTCATTGTATGTCCTGTAGTGGTTACAAAACAAGATCAGCTCAACCAGACTTGAGCTTTGTGAGAGGGACTGATTCATTTTCATGTCCCTCCATGAATACATACAAAAGGGCCCTGCTGAAGTCCTGAGAAGTTTTAGGTCATTCCCACTATAGACGATTTCTGGTATTAAAATATTTTTAAAATGCCAAGTAGGGTAACAAAAACTGTGTATTTTAAATATTTACAAAACATGCCAGGCAATACTATTGGGCTGGTCACAAAATAATTACATGATCAGTTCTGAGACACAAGTTCAGAGTATACATGACCCACACCACCTTCTTTCACTCTTGTTGAAAATACACAATTCTGTATATTTCTGAAACTCTGTCATTCAAAGGTAACGTCAAGATTAATGTGAAGCCCCTTGTGAGTGGGAAGTTTGGGCCAAAGTGTCCTTCTACACACCACCACCACCCAAGTCTCAACAATGAACACATGGTCTCTCTCCTCAAGGAATTACAACCCAACTGGAAAAAAAAATGGAAATGCCCTCCTCCCTCATCATAGTGGAAGAAATATTGTACCAGAAGACCACCATTCTACTGTGGATCCATTACTAAATCATTCATCATCAGCCAATTCTTCTTAATATATTTACTCTTCAAAAGCTTTTTTCTCCTCTTGGAAAATAATATAATATAATACTGATTTCTGCCCTGCCTCCTGCACAAGATAATAAAAAGGATTACCTAATGTGGTGTTGCTTTGGTAAATTACAAAGCCCTCCACAAATGTGCACTACATGGGAAAAAAGACTGAACACTTAATCACGTGCTGCCTTATCACCATTAAAAAAGTCCTTAATGACATTTATACATTTAGAAAATAAGATTGTGTCTTCCAGAGAATAACAAGGGAAGCTTCAGGGAAAAGGGGAGAAAAGGTGAGTGGCAATGATTTGAAAGTAAAGGAATTCTATGGACTCCCAGAGAGCTGGTACTTTTTCTGTATCTAAATATTTCTCGTAATTTATATTCCCTGTTACAATAATTTCCAAGAGTAACCAAAAGACGACTACTCCTCACATAAACTCAGATTTTTTCCCTACAGTCCCATAATATGCCAGGTTTTTTCTTCAGTTAAAACTTCTAGAAAAAGTCTCTTGATCTAGACATCTCCTCCCTCTCAGTCTACTATAATCTGATTTCCTACCTTATACTAAACTTTCACAAACTTTACTAATGGCAACTAAATGACCACCATAACCTGCCCAATTAAGTTCTTCTCCTGTTTGGTTCACAGACGTACCTGGGAGGAGACTCCCCTTCCTCTCTACTGTGACAGGAGTCTCTATTGAACATCCCTCCTACCTCTCAGCTGTCGGCCAAACTCTCCTCTCAAGTCCTTCTCTAAGTACTCATCTCTTAGACCCAGGGGGCAGATGCACCCTCTCCCCTTTCTCCCAGGAGATTCTGGTCTCCACTTGAACTTTACTGCCCCCTGGACCAAGAAGGAAAGTTTCTCATATGTCCCCAGTTCAGCTCTCTCCTCTGAGCTATTATTTTTCTTCCCACTACCCACTGGACAACTCCACTTGGACGTTCTGAGTCCCTTCAAATTGAGCCTGTCACCTTCCTTCATGCCCCACTTCTCCCTATTCTGTGTTCACCATATACACCCAGAGTGGCCTGCCGATATCAGATTCTCCTTTTCCTACCGATCCCACATACAGATTAGATCAGTCACCCCTAACAGCTCAGCCTCCCCTAACAGCCCTGAAGTATCCAACATCCTCTTCAGCCACACTAGTCATCAAATAAGCTCCAGCTCTCCTCATTTCTTGCCCAAACTACTGCTTCCCAAAGTGTTTCCCAAAGTGAGGAACATGTACAACTAGTGATCTTCTGACATGCTATGAGGAGGTTAATGCTTTTTCTAGTATATATTAAAATAAGTTCATAAGTAAGGCCAGGTCCAGTGGCTCATGCCTGTAATCTCAGTACTTTGGGAGGCCACAGCAGGACTGCTTGAGCCCAGGAATTCAAGACCAGCCTAGGCATCATAATAAGATCTTGTCTCTACAAAAAAAAAAAAAAAAAAATTAGCTAGGCATGGTGGCATGTGCCTGTAGTTCCAGCTACTCAGGAGGCTGAGGCAGAAGGATTGCCTGAGCCCAGGAGGTCAAGGCTGTAGTGAGCCATGATCATGGTATGACATTCTGGGTGACAGAGAAACGCCAACTAAAATAATAATAAATAAAATAAAATAAATCTGGCCAGGCTCAGTGGCTCAACCTGTAATCCCAGCACTTTGGGAGGCCGAGGCGAGTGGATTGCCTGAGCCCGAGACCAGCCTGGGCAACTTGGCGAGACCTCATTTCAATAATAAATCAAAAATTAGCCAGGCATGGTAGCACACACCTATAGTTCCAGGTACTTGGAAGGCTGAGGTGGAAGGATCGCCGGAGCCCAGCAGGTTGAGGCTGCGTTGGCCGGGAATGTGCCACTGCACTCCAGTCTGGGCAACAGAGTGAGACTCCAACTCAAAAAATAAAATAAATCCATAAGTAGCACATCAAGACTGCATTTCCATAGGCATAATTGTTTTGAACAAACTTTCATGCATGTTAGAATAACCTGGGGACCTTTTAAAATTCTACCCTATAGACCATAGGCCATACATACCCCAGACCAATTAAATCACAGCTTCATGGAGTGGGCACAGGCATCAGGTCTGGAAACTTCCCAGGTCCTTCCAATATAGACAAGTTTGGAAACCGGTCTGCTAAAATGAGCCTGAAACAGGAAGTGAAGAGAAGAAGGCTGAACCCACCTAAAGAAAATAAATAGTCATATATATGGTAAACTGACAGGAAGAGTACCCAGTTCACCCCAGTTTGCCCAGTTTGCTCAGGTCTTTAGCACTTTAGCATCTGGGATATCTCTCAGTTTCAGGCAAACCTGGACAGCAGTTACCCTACTCAAATAGGCAAAGTGTCTTAAGAAAGAAGTGCTGTGACCAGATCGGGCAACTTGGCAAGACCTCGTCTCTACAATAAATCAAAAATTAGCCAGGTGTGGTAGCACATGCCTATAGTTCCGGCTACTTGGAAAGCTGAGGCAGAAGGAGCCCTGGAGCCCAGGAGGTCATCACTGGGGTGGCTGTGAGTGTGCCACTGCACTCCAGTCTGGGTGACAGAGTGAGATTCCAACTCAAAAAAAAGAAAAGAAAAGAAAATAGTGCTAACATTTCCCAAAATGTGTTCAGCAGAATGCCATCCACCATCCCCGGAGTTAACAGCTGTGAGGCGACACAGAGTTCCTCCGCTGTGGAATTAACGTGGAAAACCCCAGGGGCATCCAGGACAAGTGGTTAAGTTAACGGTTCTCTTCAGTGCCAACTTCTCAGAACTTTCAATGGATTATAATACTCTACATTGACTGAGGGAAGGATATAGCATCCTCATTCTTTTTTTTTTGGAGTCAGGGCCTCACTCTGTCACCCAGGCTGAAGTGCGGTGGCGTGATCACAGCATACCACAGCCTTGACCTCCTGGGCTCAGGCAATCCTTCCACCGCAGCCTCCTGAGTAGCTGAGACTAAAAGTGCGTACCACCACGCCCAGCAAATTTTTTATAGACACATGGTCTTACTATGTTGCCCAAGCTGGTCTTGAGCTCCTGGGCTCAAGTAATCCTTCCGTCTCAGTTTCCCAAAGTGCTGAAATTACAGGTATGGCCATAGAGAATCTTTTTTATGAAACACCTAACATACAATTAAAGTTATGAGAAATATTCTCAGTAGATGCTGCCCTATGTGTACTTACAGACAATTTTCAGAAAATATCAATCTGATATTACTTCTCCATTATCAATCCTGTGCTTAAAAATTAAAAAACAAATCAAAATGCCTTTGAAGGTGGTCTACTTCCCCAGGTCTCCCATCCTTTATCCTCTCCTGTGCAGCAGTCTAATGTTTCTCAAACTTTCAGAAGCATTCAAATCACCTGGGGAGACTGTTGCAAAGTTGCAAAGCTGATTCTGATCCCGTAGGAGTCAGGGTAAGCCTGACCCTCTGCATTTCTGGTGATGCAATCACGACTGACCCAAGTACCACACTTTGAGTAGCAAGAGTCTGGCCATATTCAGTTTTAAAGAATACTGTCTTCTGTACCTGGAAGGCCCTTTCTCTGCCTAACAACTTCCTACTCAACCTTCATGACACTCACAAACATCATTCTTCTGAGAAGATGACCTCTAATGCTCTTTCAGACAGAACTGCACATCCCAACTATACATTTAGAGCTCCAATTGGTGCTTCACTCTGCTGTATATCGGCTATTTATCTTTCTGCCTCTGCAAAGCTGAGCTCTCTGACAGCCTTTCTGTCTATGTGCTCAGTGCCTGGCACATAGTAGCTACTCGACAAATCTATAGAGAAGAAAGGAGGGGCCACGAAAATGAGATAATACATGAACTTTATCGAGAAAAGTGTTGGTTGTGGGGCGAGACCCCACAGAAAAGCATTTAGAAAATAAGGTTGTTATACAACATCAAGTATGTCAGTTTGGAGTTAAGTGACTGGAAACCGTCAGCAGGAGGAAGGAGTAGAATCTATGCTAGCACTGCAGAGTCCAATCACAAAGAAAATGCATCCAATCGCCATGCATTTTTTTACACTATGCAAAAAAAAAAAAAATTTCCCAGGTTTCTTGACATGAAAACTAAATCCAGATAATCTTCTGTTTAACATTTAACAGACTAAAAATCAACAGGCACAGTGGGAAACAAACCACCATTTCACCTCTAAATCTGTGTTCATTCACTTTATGGAGAATCCTTCTGACAATTCCAAGTTTAAACAAACCTTTGTGAAAAGAGTACTCCAGTAGGTTTAATGTAGTCACAGCTGTCAAAATCATGGGCAATGCATCACACTTAAGAGAGCATTTGAAAATGTGTCAATAATTATAATTAGACACTTGTACCAGATCTAATATACTTTCAGTACCCTTTAACTTCAACTGACGTGAAATTAAAATCAGTTTCTTAAAAGTGCAACTCTCAGATCATAATTTAATCCTAAAGTAGATATAAAACCTGTCACACCACAGAGATTCAGTACATTTTACTCAAGAGGAGAAAGGCCATGGTATTGTAATACATCATTTTAGGTAAGGTGGCCACCTTTAATGCTGAAAGGGTAAAATACATTATTGAGGTGACATAATCTTCCAATATTTACTTCACTCATTTGTATTTAAAAGATTGTCTCTTCAAAATTATGCATGACCCACAGCACAGAGATAACTGCTAACATTTTCCTACCAATCTTTTTTTTCCTCTACATCCATATGTATATAACCACAAATCTGAAATTGTACTGTTTTATGTTTATATTTAAGGAATTGCACTATGGAACTGTATATAATTTATGTGAATAGAATTATACTATGTTTTCATTGTCCTGCTTTTTCTATGAAATAGTTTGTGCACTCTCCGTGGTCACTCATTCACTGCAAAAATTTCTGCATATCTAAAAATAAGGCAGTATACTAGGCACAGGTCATACACACACACACACACACAAATACTAGGATAGTATATATAAAGTGGTATATATAAGACACAGAAAAGAATTAAGGCTCTAACTAAATGCAATGACCAACAAAAGCCTCTTTGAGAAGGTGACTTTTAAAATAAAATCTGTCGACCAACCCAGGCAATTTTTGGCGAGACCTCATCTCTACAACAAATCAAAAAAATTAGCTGGGCATGGTAGTGCGAGCCTGTAGTTCCAGCTACTTGGAAGACTGAGGTGGAAGGATTGCTGGGTTGGCCATGAGTGTGCCACTGCACTCAAGCCTGGGCAACTGAGTGAGACTCCAGCTGAAAAAAAAATAAAAAATAAAATAAAATCTGTCATTGAAAATTCATCTAAAATAGTATTTTTTGTGATTACATAAAATTCAATTCTTTTTTAAGAATATATACAAACAACCACTATTGTAAGAACATTTTTGTTTCCTCTTCTTTTTATTTTGCTACTCTATAGCTAGTTGAACAAATTTGTATACCTAAGGAGATTTAGTAAGTGATTTTTTTTTTTAATGTGTAACTAAGGGCTCAAATTTTTCCAGAAAAATTATCTTTATATTAATAATCCAAAATTTCAAAGTCCTTCAATTTGGAATTCAAATACAATGCCTAATTTTGGGAAGGAGCCAATTCTAAGGGGAAAAATGCAGTATAAGGGATGAACACAAATTTTATATTAATTTTGCTTACTTGGGCTTCCACTTCTTTTTTTCTTTTTTTCTTTTTTTTTTTTTTTTTGAGTTGGAGTCTCACTCTGTCTCCCAGACTGGAGTGCAGTGACCGCTCCAGGCCACCGCAGTCTCGACCTGCTGGGCTCCGGCGATCCTTCTGCCTTAGTCTTCCAAGTAGCCGGAATTACAAGAGTGCGCTACCACGCCCGGTTGATTTTTCGATTTATTGTAGAGATGAGGTCTCGCTGCCCAGGCGGGTCTTGAACCCGCGGGCTCAGACAATCCACTCACCTCAGCTTCCCAAAGGCGCGGGATTACAGGCTGAGCCACCGAGCCCAGCTTTCCACTTCTAAATATACCTAATTTGGTGAAGAAACCCAATCATCTTCTTAAGCAATAATGGTTAAATAGCTCAAAATTTCCAATAATCCCTATTTTACCTTCACATTACAAAATACTTCAAAAGATTAAAAGCTATCTCTTCTGGTATGCTCCAAAGTCATAAATAAAATTTTGATGTTTCTTAAAGACTGTGTGTCATATGCCTACTGCTTTTTTTTAAAGCTATTATAAAAATAAAACTTTTTCCCTAAGTCTAAAAATCCATTGCCTCTATTCGTGATCAATAACAAAAAGCTGACTATATGAGTTTCTTAGTCACTAAATGCCTACTTATCACTCACCGTATTTTTTTTTAAAAAAAGATAATCAGCCATATAAGCTCTGCTTTTAACATAAAGCACAAACCAGACATGGTGCTTCAAAATAATCAAAGTAAAGCTGTGGTTATAGCAAGGCTTCCAAAACCCAAAGTTCTTCACAGATTCAAACTTACACAGAGGAAAAAAAAATCGCCAAGCTTCATTTCTTAGAAGAACCAAAAAAGAGAGAGACTAAGAGAATCAAAAAATTATTAAACTTTAGAAATAACTATGTCTATATGCTTCTTAAAAGAGGAAGAAAAGAAAGCATCATAAAGACGAAGGTTAAGAAAATAACTTTCTTGGGTCACACAATTGTTTAACACCAGAGAACAGACTACTGCTTGAGTCTTAGGGGTTGTTCTCTCATTCTCACTGTGCCAGATTGCTTCACAAACACAAAGCCAAAACCCAATTAGTGGTACGACCTACACTGAAATTTAAAATGCAAATACCCTTCGATTCAGCAATTCTAGTCCATGGTATTTATCCCCCTGGTATTTGTCCTCAGGAGAGAGAGTGAGAATAGAACACTCTATCTATAGACGTGGGGATATATTCCAAGACTCCCAGTGGATACCTGAAACCTCAGAGAGTACCAAACCCTATACAAAGGCAGTTCCCACTTAAAATGGTTTCACTGTACACCCTGCTTTTACTTCAAATCTTGTGTACACATATTCTTTTCATAATGCAAACAGTATCACAAATATAAAATATCTTAGGCTGGATGGCAGTGGCTCATGCCTATAATCCCAGCATTTCAGGAGACAGAGGCAGGAAGCTCACTTGAAGCCGGGAGTTCCAGATCAGCCTGAGCAAGATCCTGCCTCTACAAAAATAAAAATAAAAATAAAAATAAATGAGCCGGGTGGGATGACGCATGCCTGTAGTCCTGACTACTTAAGAGTCTGAGGCAGAAGGATCATTTGAGCCCAAAAGTTTGAGGCTGCAGTGAGCTATCATCACACCACTGCACTGTAGCCTGGGTGACAGAGTGAGACACTGTCTCAAAACAAAATAAAAAATCTTAATAAAAGTATTTAGTTTCTAAGTAAAATGTATAGGAACCCATATTACTATGCACATGTAAAGAAGTACATCTATCTATGAATTAAAAATAAAAACACTATTTCAAATTAAAACGGTTGGAGTTGTATGGCCCCAAAAGGAAATAAGTCTCTATGAGAACAAAAAATGCACTCCTGGAAGATTTCCATGTACAACACCCACATCTGAGAGATATTCACCCCACCTGTGCTTAGAATGTTCTGAAGCAATAAGACCTTTAGGGATCAAAAGAGAACCAAGTGGGAGAAGGGAGAGAAGCTGAGGTGGACCCAGCTGAATAAGAAACAATGAGTTGGAGGGAATCCTAAGCTAACAAGCCAAGGGGTAAAAAAAAAAACTTCATCTGAATTTGAAAAGGACATTCCATTCTAAAATGGCTAAAAGCTAGGATAAAGCTCAAGCGAGAATCAATCTCCTTTGGCATTTTTTTTTTCCCATCTCAGAGCTCAGCGGCTTCTTTTTCACATTTTCTATCACCTATGATACCAAAAAAGGTCACTGTTAGAATCAGTTTCACCTAAATAAAGCTCAACTAAACAAGCATAAATATAAGTTACAGGTGACATCCACTAAACAGCATACCTGCCTTTGATTCTATGAGCAGATGTTTATCAGTTCATGTTCAAAAGTTGAAGACTTATTTTACTCTTTATTAGGATAAACATTTGGTGCACTTGCAAAACAAGGCACTTGACACAAAAAAGTCAATAAGAAATTTTAAACTGTCGGTGACTGGCTCATTTTATCATTCAGACATCAACACTTCCAAAAAAGAGCTGTCCCCCAGGGCATTCTCCTCCTCTTACCAATCACTAGTGCAGCTCCAATAACCAATACAAAGCCAAAGCCTGAAACCCTTATCTCCAGGGTGCCAGTACCACATTCCTAACTTCATACAGGACTCAAGTATAGCTTCTTCCAAGTTCTTGTTCCACTAGAACTTCATCCTCATCACCTAATTCCATCCCAAACAAGCTCCTTTTGCCAACTTCCAATTTTCTTTTAAGATCATCCCCATTCTTCCACTTATCCAGTTTCCAAAAGTCAGGTATGTTTGCTCACTCCCCACCCTAGCTCTCTTTACAAAAGTAATTTATTCACCAAGCCCTGTGTCTTCTCCAGCCCAAGGACAAAACCCTTAGTTCCATCTACTCTCATTTCCCCCTATCCCTCACCACTAAATTAATCATCCTTGGTCAACAGAAGGCTATTCATCAGGGGCTCAGTTAGGATACAAGAATGAAGCTGGCTAAAATTAAAAACAAAAAAACAAAACAAACCAAACCCACCAGCACAGGAATAAACAATAGCAACTTACATCAGGCTTCAGTGTCTGGGAGAAAATAGGACAAGCTAGAACAGTGGCAAGTACAGTGCACATCCCCTCAGACAGGCACAATCACAAGAAGTTCCAGCAGGTTCCTGCAGTAATACAGTCCTGGGCCAGTAGAGTTTCAATGTTGCAAGAGCAGCTGGAAGTTTGAATTTTTTAATGGGATATCACCCCATTTTCAAATGTTGGCAACCATTTCCAAAAAAGAAAAAAAAAAACCCTAATGTATAAAATATAGTATCAAACAAGACAAGAGGGGTATGCAGCTCAGGGGCCACCAGTTTTCAATCTCTGCTACAGAGCATGAATTTACAGCCTAGGTTAAAGTTCAGATGTATGACAGATATGTTACATCACCTCTCTAGGTCTCAGTTTCTCTTTCTGCAAAATGGGGATAATAAGAGGAAGAACTTCATGAAGTGAGTACAAGCATTAAATGAGATGATGCAAGTAAGGGGCCTGACCAAGGCCTGCTTTACATGCATTATCTTAATTCAGGCTGGCATTCAAAGCAAATCATCATGCAGCTACAAATCTCCCTTTCTAGGCTTGCTTCTATGGGACTCCTCTTGGGGTACTCTATACACTCAAGTCACATCACAAAGTGCTTTTAACAATGAACCCGCTGTTCTTCTCAGCTATCTCAGGTCTTGCATGCCATCCTGAGAAGCTGCATCTCAGGACACTGAGTCTGAGTCTAATGATTAAAAATATGTGCAATAATAATGTTTTGTACAACCTGGCTCCTAATCAAAAAGCCAACCACCTCATATTTTACTTGCCCCATTCCCTCTTTTTGAAATATTGCCTATTACACAACCTACACACATATATATACCTCTCAGAATGATACCATCAAACAGCTACCTCTTTTAGAGACTGGCCAAATAGCCACTTCTTCAAAGGTGTTGATTGATCCTTATCCCTCTGTATCTTGTGACCAAGATACTCAGTGTTCTGCCACTTATAGTAGATGTTTAACTCTTCATTCTCAAGGGCACCTTGAGATCAGCTTGGCTTAACTGAGTTTTCCATGCCCACCACTAAGTACAGGAAGACTTGATAAATGCTCAATAAATGAAGGACAAAGAGCCGGGCTCAGTGGCTCAGCCTGTAATCCCGCGCCTTTGGGAAGCTGAGGTGAGTGGATTGCCTGAGCCTGCGGGTTCGAGACCCGCCTGGGCAACTTGGCGAGACCTCATCTCTACAATAAGTAAAAAATTAGCCAGGCATGGTAGCGCGTGCCTGTAGTTCCAGCTACTTGGAAGGCTGAGGCGGAAGGATCGCCGGAGCCCAGCAGTTCGAGGCTGTGGTGGCCAGAAGCGGCCACTGCACTCCAGTCTGGGCAACAGAGTGAGACTCCAACTCAAAAAAAAAAAAAAAATGAAGGACAAAGAAGAGAGGGAAAGATGAAGGAGCAGAAAAGGGGGAAGATTTTAATGATGAAGACAATGACAACAATGATGACTGCTGCCACCAATTAAGCTCTTACATCTTTGATTGCAAAGAGATGTCTCTACTTAACTTTTGCTTTCATTTTTCATTTCCGAACAATGTATGGGGTCATCTTCCCCACCTCCCTCTCATCCTTCAGGTGCAGGTAAGTTCAACAGGTACTCCGACTTTCCTCTTATTACTGAACAGCATCATCCTTTTAATATGATCTAAATAAACAGGGAGCTAAGTGGCTCCTGTCACCAGTTTATTTATTTATTTTTTTTAGTTGGAGTCTCACTCTGTTACCCAGACTGCAGTGCAGCGGCCGCTCCCGGCCACCAAAGCCTCGATCTGCTGGGCTCTGGCGATCCTTCTGCCTCAGCCTTCCAAGTAGCTGGAACAACAGGCGCGCGCTGCCACGCCCGGCTAATTTTTTTATTTATTGTAGAGATGAGGTCTCGCCTGCCCAGGCGGGTCTCGAACCCACGGGCTCAGGCAATCCACTCACCTCAGCCTCCCAAAGCGTGGGATTACAGGCTGAGCCACCGAGCCCAGCTGGCTGCCACCAGTTTAAATGAATCAGCCCCACCTTTGATGCAGATTGGGATCAAGATGATGATGATTCTCTTGGAACTGGTCCAAATAATGCATTACTCACTTTGACCTGATCTGGGGAAACAAGCAAAGTCCCTTACTCAAAAAAATAATAATTTGGGAATGAGGGAGAGTATAAGGGTGTGAAATTCTGCAGAATGATTGAAATCTATACAAAAAGAAAAACAAAATTATCACCCAGACTAGCAACTATTCAATAAACAAATGAAGGCTAATTTCCACAATACCTAGAACAGTTTTTTTTTCCTTTCTAACTGCTTATTAAGACCCATTAGCAAGTTGTGAAATCAATTTAGTAGATAGAAACCAGAGTTTTTTTAATACAAATTGAATAGAAATTAAAAAGCATTACAACATTGTTTTGTAAAACACGTAGATCAGCTTTAACTTTAATGTGCATGTGTGAGAGTCTGTGTATGTGTGTGCTAGATCATGATGTGAAAAGTATTGCTGAGAGTCAATAATGTTTTTAAGACACTGAAATAGAACATTTATGTTTATATAAAGTAATCTCTGCTGACTGAGCTTTTCCATTTTTTACTAGGTCATACTTATAAGATATTTGTTCTTGCCACCTGTTGTTCACAATAGTTCAGGTTCTTCCGATTTAAAAAAAAAGCTATGAAAAATATTGAGCACACTTGTCCCTTACCATTTTTCCTTACTCCTGAAAAGGAAGACAAGGGTCACTCCAGCCTAGATAACCACCTACCCTTTTTGTTCCTATGTATATTTCTGTCTTGTGTAAGTCCTTGACATCAAGACAAGAGATACTAGTCCCAAAGCTCCAGCTTTCCTCATCACGTTTGCTTATAAATATCAACCCACCACCTAGAGAGAGTAGTCAGGCACATCCTATTTCTACCCAGAGCAGAGCACTACTCATCAATAGCTGCAATAGTAGAAAATTCAGAACCTGGTTTCAAATATCACCTCAACCCAGTCCCTGTATTACAGAAGGCTTTTTCTCAAGTTCTTTTTACTGCATATTTTTCTCATCATCCCACTTCTAATATCCCACTTTGTCCAAGATCACTCTACCTTACTTATCCCCTCTGTACATTTATCATCAAACTCAGGGTTATTTTTTTTAAAGGCTCAATCAATAATTCTTCCACAATCAGCTAAAAGAAATCCCCAAAACTAGAGCAATCTTATTTGTCAACGGCATCTAGGCTGCATGGTAACTCATAATGGCCAATCTTGGCTTTCATAGATGAGCAAAACAATGAGCCATCAAATATTCAAGTTGAAAAGTTCTATGGGGTATGATATGGCCACTTAAATCAATCCTTAAAACCTATCGGAAGAAGAGTTTACTTCGGAATCTATCCATTTTCCAAGGTCATCCACATTCTTCCACCTCTCCCATAAGCACTACCTACCACCCTGTGTTTTCACTGTCAACTGCTAGAGAACATATGCAACAGGAAAAAGTTACAGTAAAAGAGTCAATTCACCAAGTGTTTGGGTCTTGGCCATGTACACATTAACGCAGGATTCTTTGCTCTGAAGATATTTTTTAAAAAATTAGTTGAGCTCTTTTTCCCAAAAATGGAGGCATTACCCTTAAATACAAGAACAAACGAAAAGGAAACATACGCTGAAAAGACAAATGTTTGTTAAACTGAGTACAAGCTATAACATCAAGCACAAAGAAGGAGTATCAAAAACCATTCCTTCTACCTAGAGTAGTTTCATCCCTGCTCCCCAAACTCATCTTTAAGGACCATAATAACTGGTGTCATCTCTGAGGTTTCCTTGATTTCCTAGAGGAACTGAGTCCTTTTGCACCCCTAACATGCAATCATTCATTTATTCTCTCAGCAATCAAGAAACAATTTATTGACTGTGTGACCTGAGCCAGGCATTTTGTTAGGTGCAAAAGATACACAAAAGATGAATAAGACACAGTTCCTGCCCTCAAGTAGCCCAGGGAGAGAATATGAAAGGTTTTTAATTGGTGTAGGAGAATGAATTGTGTCCAAAGAATAAATGGAGGAATGAATAACTTGAAGTTCTTGCTATCAAAGAGATCAATCAAGTCCCAGAATGAGGAGGATGATAAAATGCTAAAAGATTGTCAAAAGGCAAAATGACAAAATCCAGGAAGAATTCTTGCTTGCTGTGAGACTATTCTGAGCCCTGACAGATCTGGCTCTCCCCAAGAGGAAGGGGGAGGGCAATGCAGGGACCAGAACAGTCAAGACTTGGCCTTAAGATAAGGTAAATGGGAGCCTGACCTCTTGAGATCCATCAGGACACCTGTGCTGTGGCCACTTCATTTCACTTTATTCCCACCAAAAAAACCTCTGCCTGCTCATGAACCTCCACAAAATTTGGAAAGACTGAAACCTAAAGTTACTTTCCCGTCACAGAAATAAAGGCCAAATACCTAGAGTCAACAATGAAGCAACCCTAATGGGCAAAGTAGAATGCTGGTCTGACAGTGAAACCCAAAAGTCAAACAAATGAGTAGTGGTGGTTCTGGAAAACAAAGTTCTCATGGGTCACTAAGAGTCTTTAGACATATAAACAAGCTCAGATTTCCAGAACTGCCCAGAAGAGCACAGGAATATTATTAAACTGTGCGGTTAGTTGGAATATTGAGGGTGGGGGGGTGCATTTGTTTTAACTCTGAAAGGGAAGTTGCTACATCTCTCATTAGTTCATTTTGAGAGTGTAAGCTCAAGCAAAACACCTTCCATCTGAACCAAAGACCTTGATGTGCCAACCACACCAAATTGATGAAGCTCTTTCAAAAGGAGTCTTTCATGTGAACGTCCTTTCCAAAAGACAAATCCTTGTTTGAAGTTTCTGATTCTTAGACAAGCATGGCAAGCAAGGGTAGTCTATGGCCAACTGCTAAAAATGAAGAGGTAAATCTTCCATTTGGTTCTTCTGAGAGCTGGAATTGGCCACAGAAAGAAACACAAAGTTTTCACTACAAAAGATCAAAGAAGGCATTTTGTACCAGGAAATCCAATTCAAAATACTCACTTCCAGGAATAAAGCCACAGTGCCTAATACTTTCTTGGGAAAATAAAACAGGAGACTCTGTGGATTTCAATTAAAATCTCTGATGGCTTTATTTACCAGTCTCACCAGTTTAATGTTGTTCACATTTTACCTAGGCACTGCTTTAACTCAAATACCACTTCCAGTTCTGAATGGCTACACTTGACCACTGGGTAAAAGTGAAAGCGTTTTGACACTTCATGACGGCATTCTTTGCCCCATCCTGAGTACTAGATATATGAGACAGGGTGATATTGAAAAGTGCCAGCTTCAGCCCAACCCATGTCTCCCGTAACTGCAATCAGGCAAAATCTCATGGCAGTTCATGCTATTATTTTAGTCACAATACTGAAAATGAGAGTGGAAGCAGGAGAAAATAGGGGAGGGGGGACATACCTCAACCTTTCTCAAGTATAACAATCAGCTTGCTTTAAAATTATTACCCAGGGTCCTGTCAATCAGTCAATGGTCCTTGTGTGCCTACTTCATACAAAGCACCAAGCTAAGTCTACAGTGAGCAAAGTGTGGTAACATATTCCCCAAGTAATCATTATGTTAACGGTTATGTGTTTAATTTTCTTTATCCTTTTACCAAAAAAGGTATGCATCGTGTATGTAGGTTATAAAGTCTAAAAATAAAATCAGCACCCATGAACCCATCACCCAATCCAAAAACCAGAACATCACCAACACTGTATCATCTTCCCACCTCCTCCATCCTTATTCCTGGTCCCTGCAACACACACGCGCGCGCGCGCGCGCACGCACACACACACACACACACACACACACACACACACACACACACACACTCCAGGTAATCATTACCCTGAACTTGGGGTTTCAGTAAAAGTGTGGAGGCACCTTTATGACTATCTCCTATTCCTAACAAGTGAGTTGGCTTTCTAAATATGGCAATGATATACTGCTTCCTCTTAAAAGATGATGCCTTTAAGTTAAAATAAATCACTGTTTTAAATAAAAACATTAATTAATAGACTTAGTGAGACTTAGCTATGTGAATGAATGAAGACAGTATGTGAATGAATAACATTTGGCAATCACTGTGAAAGTAGCCAAAAACATAAGTTCTGGAGTCCTGGAGATCCCTGGCTCAATTCCCCACCTCACCACTTAAATTCACCAAGTCTCAATTTCTTATTTTAGAAAGGCAAAATAATAATAAAATATATGGTGGTTATGAAAATGTCAAGAAAACGTGCATGTAAAGAGCTGAGCACAGTGCCTGGCACATATCCAGCACCCCCAAATCATCCCATCATTAAAATCACCCAAACATATCAAAAGGTTTTGCCACCAACAATAGCTTACTTCTTCAGAATCCCTAAAGAGGTGAGATCTCTTAACATAAAAATAAATCAAGATGCAGGGATCCAACAGCCAAACAAGCCACAGAAGACAGCTCAAGTCCCAGCATTGATTCCCTCTTCACCTCATGACCTTGAAGGGCAGGATCATTTTTCAAATCCATTTCTGTCCTGCCCAACCTCCCCTTCCAGAAGGCTGGACTACTCAATCCAATCCTGAAAATTATCTTAAGCCTACCATGATCACAGGACTTGTTAGGTCCAATCTAAGGTGAGAGAGACCTTATTTACTGACTCAATCACCGTTATCCCTTTCAAGAAGAAAATTTGGCAAGTCACTACTTTGCAAAAAATCATTACCGTGCTATTAATAAAATTAAGTTCCTCACTTCTGAAATTAATTTATTACATTCCTGGATATGGCATCTTTACTACACATCCTTAACATTATTTTCAATTACTTAGAGACAACAAGAAACTTACTTGAATTCAAATGATCACTCTCTTCCACAATACAAAAGTTGTAAGACTACTACCTATGTTTTATTTAAAACCATCCTCTCCATTTCAAGAAAAACTCACCAATGCAGCTGGAAAAGAAGAGCATGAATCCAATCTATATCCATCCTAATCTTTGGTCTTTATCATCTATCAAGAATTTACCTCAACATCATTCACCACCTTTGAGTAGCTGCGTGAGGGGTGGTAGTAGAAATGCTATCATCCAACACACAATTACAACAACTTAAGGCCTACATTTTGGCTTCAGAAAACTTCTGTTTTTTACTTCCAAGACAGAAAACAAAAACAAATAAATAACAAAGTAAGTGATTTCGTCTTAGAAGATGGTGATCCAGGTCCTATCCAGGCCCACATCTAGATAACCTGCTGACCCCTCTGTCCCCATCAGTGAAATGGGTGAGGCCTATATTTCATACTTAAGCAGCCTGCGTGCTGTAAAGCTGCAAGGCAAGGCCGATGTCTGAGGTCAGCACAAGTCTAGTGTCTGCTGGCTGCCCAAGCCTGGGCCCCTGGCCAACAACCCACCTCCAGAGACAAGTGCCAGGACATACTATAGTGTTTCCATTTAAGGCCCGCCACTTGGATCAGCCCATCTCTGAATTTTCTTAACACCACCTTTCCAGGAAGAATTTTTTTGGGGAAAAGGGAGGTGGTGTCTATTTTTTGCCACCGCCTTCCCTTGGGCTGTCAGAGCAATCTGCATCTCTGGGACAGGATTCTTTAAAACCACTGGGTTATGTCTCAAATCAAGGGTCTCATTTCAAATATATATAAAACATGCATGAATCGACCCATCTTTCTATCCTGTAACTCCTATCATACAAACACTCATCAAAAAAAAAGAAAAGCCCAATAAAATTAACAAATCCATTGTATTACCTTTCTGCCTCTCTCCAAAAGCCAAAATAATGACAACTTTTTAACCAAGACTTTTCTTCTGCTACTAAGTGCAATGTCTTCTTCCCGAAGTAGCTTCTCTCCCCTGCAAGAAGCGTTCAAACCTCCAGGGAAAAGGGGCGGGGGTGGAGAGGGGTGGAAGACATATCTGGCACAAACTGGACAGAGCCGAGCCAGTCTAGAACCCGACGGAAGTTATTGAATCCAGCAGCCCCAGAGGCCCACATCTCTTCCCCGCGCGCCCAAGGTTCTAGCCTCGCTGTTTTGGTTACAGTGTTGAAGGAAGGGTTTTAAACTTGGCAAAGTACCGTGCAACATCTGTAACCACATTTGCCTTCTGGGGATCGGAAGATGAATCCCACATTCCTGGCTTTGAAGCTTTTTGAAACTGCAGCTAGGAAGAACCGAGGGAGGGAGGGAGGGAGTTGAGCAGAGTTTATTGGCTGTCTCTCCAGCAGAAAATTCTTCTTGTAAGAGACGGATATTTTGAGGGTGGGGGTGATTCGCCCATCTCTTTACTCTCTACCAAGCTCAGCTAAAAGGTAAGCACCGTGGCCCGGCAGCCAGATCGATTTACAAGTCACAGGCGCACACCCTGACGGAGTTCACTACACACACACACACACACACACACACACACACACACACACACACACATACACACAGACCATTTCAAACCTGAGACCCCCGCTTCATGCCTCTGCCCTCCCCCATATCCCACCAGCAGTTCAGGCCCAAAGCAAGACAGTTTTGTTCCGCGGCAGCTTCCCCCACTGAGTGGGGATCCAGCTTGGGGGAGAAAGGAATGAAAGCGAGGGGGAGGCACCGCAGACGCCCACCCTCTCCCACCCCCATCCCCAACCCCTGCCTCTTCTCCCGCCAGGCTCCCACCTCCCTCCGTCCTCCCGGCTCCAGCAGGCGCAGCCGGCGACCTGCCCTCACCTCTGGTCCCGCCGCGGCCGGGGGCTGAGCCGGGGGAGGCGGAGTGCCAGGCAGCCGGGCGCTGCAGGTCGGCGCGGCGCGGGGCGGCGCGGCGCGGGGCGGGGCGGGGCGGTGCAGCCGGCGAGGGAGCCCGGAACTCCGCGGGGCCGGGAGCCGAGGGCCGGCCCCGGGCGGCGGCGGCGGCGGCGGCTGGAGCAGCAGAGCGGTGCGTGGGGCCGGGGGCTTCCAGCCCACGGGCCGGCGCGGCTGGCCGAGGAGCAGGCTGGCAGCGGCGGCAGCAGCAGCCACCCGGGGAAAGAGCCGGGGGAGGGAGGGGAGGCGGGGTGAAGAGGCGGAGGAAAGGGAGGAGGGCCGGCGGAATAAACTTCCCGAGGCGCCGAGGCTCGGGCTGGGGGAACGGCCGCGGGCGGGGCGGGCGGGCGGCTGGGGGCTTGCCCCCGGGGGCGGTGGGGGAGACGGGCACAGAGAGTAGAAAAGTTCCCCCAGCGCCGAGGGGGAGGCTGCGGCGGCGGCGGCGGCTGCAAAGAGCAGGAGCCGGAGCGGGAGGAGCGGGAGGAGGAGGAGGAGGAAGTGGCTGCGGAGCGCTCGGCCAATGAGTGTCTGGAGCTGTGATTAACCAGGCAGCAACACATCATTTCCTCCCGGCTCGGATCCAGGGAGCCGGGAGGGAGAGGGAAGGCGGCGGGGCGGGGCCGTCCCCGCGCCCCCTGCAGGCGCCCAGCCGAGGGCGAGCCCGCCGAGCCCCGCCGAGCCTGACCGCGCCGCCCCCGGCGCGCCGGGCGCTGTCTGGCCGCTCGCTCGGGCCGTCGGCCGGCCGGCCGGGTGCGAGCCGCGAGCGCGCCGCCCACCTGCGGGCTCCTCGGAGGCGGGGAGGCGGCGGGGCAGGCCAGAGCCGGGCTCCCGCGGCCGGGGTGGGAGGAGGAGAGGCCGCGCGGCGCGGGTGAGTGCCCAGGTAGGCGCGGGCGGGGCCGTCTGGACAGCTCCCGGGGGCGCGCGGGGCCGGCGGGCAGGCGGGCGGGCTCCTCCTGGGCCCCGGGACTGCGGGCGGACAGCAGCTCAGTCCGGCTTGTCAGACTGGGGCTGGATGCCCAGACAGAAGCCTCAGCGTTCTCATCCGGGCCGTCTCTGACCTGCCTTCAAAGCCCCTTCCACTTTGCTCATTTCCTTGCGGGGTCTGGGTTACTATGCAAGAGCTTGCCATTTTCGCAGTCGACTTCCTTAGTAATCAAAATAAACACGGAGGGGCTTCTGCAGTAATCTAGCCCAGTCCTAGGCGCCATGGGAGCTTACGGTGGAAAGGAAGGAACATTCTCCGCCGCAGAGAGGCTGACAACCTCTGTCCTTAGATACACAAAAACACCCTAGTGTGCTAATATTATCCAGAGCATTAAAAGGCATGCAAGGATCAAATTTTGCATGATTCCTGCTGAGTGTAAAGGAAAGCACCAAGCCATTTTCTCTGCCCTCTCGAATTTTATCATGTACAGTCCTATCACAAAGCAAAATAAAAGCATGAAACCAATAAATGGGAATGCCATAAAATATTTTTATCTCTACAGGTTTGTTCATGCAGAGGGCATTTATTGGGTGACTGCAGTACTGCAAAAGGTTACAAAGGAAATGGAAGATCTGGTCTCTGCAGGTCGGGAGTTTACATCTAATTAGGAACACAAGACATATGTATGTGAAACAACTAGAAAATAATCCCAGATGTTACATCAGCAAGATGATGTGGGGGCTTTTTTTTTTTTTTAAATAAGGTGAAGGGCTTTGAACCTGTGTGATTGGTGAGAATCATGAAAGGAAAGTCCAGGATCAAGTAAAGCAAGAGTGCCTATATGTATCCCTACTCTGTGGAACAATATCATAGGAACCTCAGTGACACTTGACTGAGGTATCAGCCCAGCCACTTACAAGCTGTTTTGACCTTGGTCACATTTTTAACCTAAGAAAGGAATAAAGGCTGTCTCATGAGGAGGCTGTGCAGTGTGAATGAGATTACATACATGAACACGTGAAAGCTTATCAAGCTCAATCATGTATATTTACAGAGTCCTCATTGTACAAACTGGCCCCTTGTTGGTAACCTTCTTTAGAGTCCCTGGAAGGGTGTAAGCTCTATGAGGGCAGGGACCAGGTCTAGTTGTATTCATGTGTCATCATACCTAGCAGAATGGTACATGTGGGTGTTCAATAAAGGTTTGCTGAATAAGTGAATAAATGAACTAATGAATCCTGTTACGCTTTAAAGATTCCTGTTATCTGTTCCTTAAGTAGTTTCTTTGGTAGTGGTCTTATGGTGTGGCTGTCTCAGTGCATAATCTTCTTCCATAACTCAACCATCCTGTGACTGACTTGTGGTCCAGTAGGATTCTGGGTGGCACTTGTGGCCTTTTAGCATAAATTGTGTGTGCATGTGTGTGTAAAGCAAGAAGAAGCGCTAGGATACAATCCTCTTTATCTGGCTTGGACACCCTAGTACAGGATTTCTCATCCTTGGCACTATTGACATTTTTGTCTGGATAATTGCTGTGGGTGCTGTCCTATGTATTGCAAGATGTTTATCAGCATCCTTGACCTCTACCCACTAAATGCCAGTAGAACACTCTCCCCCTATAGTTGTGACAACTAAAAATGTCTCCAAATGTTGCCAGATGTCTCCTGGGGGGCAAAAATCATCCCCTGTTGAGAACCGTCCCTTACCTCCAGGCCTAATGCATTGATTTAGCTCTGGTGGAAAATCACACCAGTAAAGTTACTTGGAGGAAATACATCTTCTGTTATTCTAAGATTCTCAGATTTTGTCAATCATATGTTTCAAGGAGCATGACTCTTGTTAATTAATTGCCTGCTGCATTGTGAATTGGCATCTCTTCTGTTTTCTGCATATCCTCCTCCTTTACGCCCAGATCAACATGTTCATTTCTAAAAGTCAACAGCTTTCAAAAACTCTTAGGAAACAGGGTCTTGAGCAACCTAAGAGTCCTGTGTGATATTTTCCTTAAAAAATTGGGGAAATGCATTTCATAAAATATTGCAGACACCTTCTCTGTTACAGTCTAAGAGTTAAGTTCTTGCTCTTAGACTTACAAACTATAACCACATCCTCCCTGCACTGAGATTGTAAGTGATATAGAATATAAAACATAGTTTTTAAAAGTTATTTTATTTGAAAATAGGTAACTGTATTAAGTAATTTTCTTTCATCTTTGTAGCCATTATTTTTCATTTTCAGAGAGTTTTTTTAATAACAGGATAAAATAACATCTTTTATTAAAACCTATAAAGCAAAAGTCAGCTTAGTTATCAACTTTCAGAAGCAAATTATTCAAAATATTATCAGGGTGTTTGAGAACTGGTTGTGTTGATGAAAATCCTGATGGATTAATGTGTTAAGTTCAATTTCTAAGGATTTCTTGAAGAAAAATAAGGATTAGTGGTTGAAGGAATGAGCAAACAAGTTCAGATAAGTCTGTTCACTAAGTAATAGGCATGTAGAACCAAAAAAACCCTGCCCTTAGAAAGCAATAGTACCATGTATGTGATGTGAGCAGACATTTTTATTCAGCAAAACAATATTGTCTGTCTCATTAAATAAGGTTATTTATTTGAAGCATTGGTTTTATAGTTTTGTCATATTTAGTTTTGGTTCATAGTTGTGTAATGGTTACAAGTATATGCAGATGAGTTTATAACTAGTTTAGTGTTTGTTCACATTTAAACTGGGAGTTGAAGAATGGATAGGCACTCAAATGGCTTAGAAAAACAGGAAAGTTTGAGGGTTAAATGTGGCTTATGTCTATAATTCTATAAGTGATTCTAGAACTTCTGTTTTGTTAGACTAAAACCAGGACATATACTCTTAGAGCGTCTCCAAGTTCTCTATGAATCCATGATATTTGTGCTTTTGCTTTGTTTTTAAAAGAGGTAATATTAAAGAAATTAATATAATGCATATTCTGGATCTACTATGCAACCATGACACCACCGTCTTTTTTGCTGTGTACCTATAAGGACGTGCAGTTTATTTAAATGATGTTGTAATAAAAATAAGGAATAACTGAAGGTACATGGTAATTTTTTTTCTATCAAAGGTACATTTCAAAGGTATATACATTACTCAAGTATGAGAAATACTAGCCCAGCTGCATCCTAACTATTCTTGGAGAAAGAGTAATTAAAAGGCCTTGAGATCTAAAATTTAGTCCTAATCTTGAGGGCTAAGAAACCAATAATATATTATAAAGACCTAAGTGACTGGATCAGAATTAAAGGGAGGGGTAGAGAAGGAGACAGTGAAAGACAAAATTATAAGCTGAAATGCTCACTAGAATTCCCGTCAGGTTTGGCACCCTTTTCCTCAAAAGGTAAACATTTAAACCAGTCAGGACAGACATTTGTTTGTCTTTAAGTTAAACTTTGCCTGGTGTATCAATGGCTCATTAATTGTGCATTTCATACAAAAGTATATTGACCATCTACCATATTCGGGGAACTCTGGGAGCTACCCAGAAGTCCACAAGTTACCTACCTATAGTTTAAATGGAAAGTCAGTGCAGTAGTCACCACCCTTCACCCCCACACCCATCCAGCAGGTTACACCAAATCAGTGTGTGACTATGGGCCAGCCATGTGATAGAAGAGGCATTACAGAATTGTGCAGATTATTTCTTAAACAATGTTGAGGCACTTGTAAAAAAAAAAATTATGTTAGTGCCTCCCCTCATACCATTTCTGAAAATATTTCAAAAAGGAATAAAAAATTAAATATATACATATATATATATATAATTTGAGTTGGAGTCTGTCACCCAGACTGGAGCGCAGTGGTGGCATGCTCATGGCCACCGCAGCCTCGACTGACAGGGCTCAGGTGACCCTTGCATCTCACCTTCCAAGAAGCTAGAACTCTAGGCACATGCCACCACACCCAGCTCATTTTTTGATTTATTGTAGAGACGAGGTCTCCCCATGTTGCCCAGGCTGGTCTCGAACTCCTGGACAGCAATCCTCTCACCTCGGCCTCCCAAAGTGCTGGGATTACAGGCTTGAACCACCAAGCCTGGCCAATACTTTTTTTTTAAATCAAAAAATAACTCAAAGGAAATACTTACCTTTGAATGGGTAAAGGCTTTCTAAATAAAAACTGTAGAAGAAATAAAGAGTCACTGGCTTGACTACATAAAAAAATTTTCCCTAACAATTTTTTTCCCTCAAATTTTTTCTGAAAAAAAAAATTCTTTTTTTGATTTGGAGTCTCACTCCTTCACCCAGGCTGCAGTGCAGTGGCATGCCCATGGCCACCGCAGCCTTGACCTGCTGGGCGCTGGTGATCCTTCTACATCAGCCTTCCAAGTAGCCAGAACTACAGGTGCGCACTACCACGCCCAGTTAATTTTTTGATTTATTGTAGAGAAGAGGTCTCACCATGTTGCCCAGTGGTCTCGAACCTGCATGCTCAGGCAATTCTCTGCCTCGGCCTCCGAAAGTGCTGGGATTATAGGCTTGAGCCACCATGCCCGGCCTCTAAAGAAATAGGGAATAATTAAACAAAGGGGGGAAAAAAGAGCAAGAACCAAAACTTTTGACATATGATCAAAGAGTTAATATAGTTAATATTAAAAAAACTCTTACAAATCAACAAAATGTACCCACTAATAGAAAATGAGGCAAGCCGGGCTCGGTAGCTCAGCCTGTAATCCCGCTCTTTGGGAGGCTGAGGTGAGTGGATTGCCTGAGCCTGCGTGTTCGAGACCCACCTGGGCAACTTGGCGAGACCTCATCTCTACAATAAATTAGCCAGGCGTGGTAGTGCGCACCTGTAGTTCCAGCTACCTGGAAGGCTGAGGTGGGAGGACCACCGGAGCCCAGCAGGTCGAGGCTGCAGTGACTGGGAGCGGCCACTGCACTCCAGTCTGGGCGACAGAGTGAGACTCCGACTCAAAAAAAAAAAAAAAAAAAAGGAAGAAAGAAAGTGAGGCAAATAACATGAATAAACCAGAAAATTTAGATTATTACATTTGAGATTTAAGGGGAAAAAAGTTTACCCTCTCTAAAAATTGAAGAAAAGATGACACAAAACTGAGGTAAAATATATCATGCAATTATTTCACAAAATTTGTCAGCAGTTGGTTATAATTCTCTATTGATAAGATTGACTACAATTTATAAAGGACACAGTTACTATGGAGAGTGTAAACTGAAAAACAATTTCTGGAAGACAGGTGATATGTATCAAACATTTTTAAAATATTTATACCCTTTGGCATTTGAATTCCATTTCAGGAATTTATGCTATGAAAATAATCATTAATTGCACAAAAATTGGTATGTAGGAATAATCATTTAATAGCTTTGGAAATTCCAACAAAATGAAAGTTGAAGAAAGAATAGAGCACAAAAGTAGTATTTCAATTCCATAACCCTTGTAAGCACGCACATTCATCCCTCACACCACATATACACAGGGAAAAAAGACTGGAAAGAAATATTGCAGGATGTTCGGCACTTACTATGGATTACAGCTGAGTTTTTTCCTCTTTACATGCCTGTGTGTTCCCATTTTTCTATAACATATTACTTTTATAAACAGAAATAATAGACATTATAAAAATAGAATTGCACATATTTTTTTAGGGTCTGAGAGTCGGAACAAAACTTAACTGGCTAGGAGTGCATATGGGTTTATATTTGTGAAGTGGGAGGTGCGGTTGAGAATGGAATTCTAATTTGACATTTTTGTGTTCTGCTGGTAGGTCCGTTTCTTTCAGAAGAAAATTCCCCAGAGGACTCAGAGCCTTGATCTGCATCCTTTGCCTGCATCTCAGGCTCTTTGTGACCCACTTCCTTGTAGCCTCCAGGGATAGATGCCCATCAGGACTTTCCATGGTCTTGCTCATTTTCCAAAACTCCTTGAGTTTCTAATTTGCTTAACTACGGTTAATTTCGCTACATTGTTTAAAAGCTAGTCTCATGGATGAATGCCCTCAGGAAGATTAAATTAATTTCTTCTCAAATTAAACAAATACATTTCAAATATTACTGTGTGGTTCTTGGTAGGACCCAGCATCACAAAGACTTTTCATTTCTAAGAAACATTCTTTTTCCTGATTGGTCCCTCTGAGTTTTGGTATGAATGTTTTCATGGATAAGAAATCAAATTAATTTTCTAAGTCCTAGCATAGCCCCATTTTACCAATATCTAAAGTCCAAAGGCTTCCTTTTTATTAACCTACTTTTGTTTAATGAAACTCCAGAGATCAGCTGCTAGGGTTAATTACATGTACATAATGGAGAACTAGCTGTGTGACCTTAGGCAAGTAACTTCAGATTTCAGAGTCTAATTTTCCCTCAGGCAGAGGGTAAGGGGTGAGTTGTACCTTGGAGGTCTCCGAGTTTTGAAATTCCTCAACTTGAGTTGGAATTCCTAAGAAGCTTATTATCTGACGTTGCTGATGCTGCATTCGACATTTCTGGGGATGAAGAGCTTAAGATATCTAGTAACTTCAGAAGGCCAATGTTACTGCAGTGAAGTGAACATGTGTCAAAATGACCATTGAAGGAGAATGAGGTGACTGGAACAAATCATGCAGATCTCACAAGTCACAGGCTAGGGGGGTGATTAGAAGAAAGTAGATGACAAGTTTGCTTTACATCATTCATCACTACACTCAAGACATCCTATTCCTTAGTTAACCAATTTTTTGTCCCCAATAATTATTTTATTGTTTAAAAAAAGAAAAGAAAATACACAAGTACAAAAGGTTGCGTTGTATAGCGAAAAGGAAATTCCAAGGCCAGGCACAGTGGCTTACTCTGTAATTCTAGCACTTGTGGGAGGCCAAGGCAGGAAGATTGCTTGAGGCCAGAAGCTCGAGACCAGCCTGAGCAAACATAGTGAGATCCCATCTCTACAAATTAATTTTTAAAAATTAGCCTGATACGGTGGTGCACACCTGTAATCCCAGCTACTCAGGAGGCTGAGGAGAAGGATCTCAAGAGCCCAGGAGTTTGAGGCTGCAGTGAGTTATGATCATGCCACTGCACTCCAACCTGAACAACACTGGGCAATAGAGTGAGACTATCTCAAAAAATAAAAATAAAAAGCAAAGTCCAGAACCACCATTGTTGCTTCTATGTGTCCTTAAATAAATGGTCTAGAAATACGAGTGCACATGTATTCTCTGTTGCCTTAACACAGATGGTAACACACTATACACTCTTCTATCCTTTACTTTCTTTTATTTTTATTAACATCGCTTTATCTTGAAGATTACCAGTTGCCTATTGATAAGCAGTCCTTGTTACTTCAACAAAGTTGCTATGTCCAAGTTTTTAACTATTGTTACTGTGTTACCCCTTCAGGGAAGCACAGAACCCTAGACTTGGAAGGGACCAAAGATCTCGCTCGCTCATCTAGTCCCAGCCTGCCTTTTGCACTGAAAAAGTTTGTCCCTGAAAAGCCATGTGACTCTTCAAGTTCTCACGCTAGTTAAGAAGAGGCTGGAACTACAAATTGGTTCTTCTAACTGCCTTCCGGTACGATTCCATTTTCTGATTATGAAGTTACACATGTTGTAATTAAAAATACTTCAAAAATAGCATACAGGCATGATACAATTTTTGTTCTTTAAACAAGCATGGATGATGCACAGATATGTGTTTGGAAGGCTTTGCACCAAGATGCTGACAGTAGTAATCTTGGGATGGTGGTAGTGCTGGTGATCTTTATAATTTTTAGTTTGTTAGCAATTTCGTTAAGATATAACTCACATACCATACAATTTACCCATTTAAAAATATGCAATTCAGTGGTTTCTAGTATATTACAGAGTTGTCCAACCATACTGCAATCCATTTTAAAACATTTTTATACAACTGGGCATGGTGGCTCACACCTGTAACCCCAGCACTTTGGGAGGCCAAGACGAGAGGATTGCCTGAGCTCAGGGTTTGAGACCAGCCTGAGCAACATGGCGAGACCTCATCTCTACAATAAATCAAAAAATTAGCCAGACGTGGTGACACATGCCTGTGGTTCCAGCTACTTGGGAGGCTGAGGTGGAAGGATCACCTGAGCCCAGCAGGTTAAGTGGCCATGAGCATGCCACTGCACTCCAGTCTGGGTGACAGTGAGACTCTGACTCAAAAAAAAAAAAAACCAAAAAAATTTTTATTACTTCCCCCCAAAACCATTGTACTCATTAACAGTTTCTCACCATAATTATATTTTTACTTCTCAGTTTAACTTTTTGTAATTATACAAGTGTAAGGGGTACAAGTGCAATTTTGTTACATGGGTATATTGAATAATCACATTTATGCTTTTTATTCTTATGTTGCATTTTCTAAAAAATCTTGTAATAACTGTTTCTTTTATAATAAAAATTGTTATTAATAAAGTTAAAATAGTGTAACATATACTATAAAAACAAACATACAGAGAAAAATATTTCAAGGAAGATAAAACTAATTTTACTGTCCAATGCAAATAGATTTAATATTTTGGGTAACTTTCTCTTGATCTTCTCTATTCATATTCATATATTGTACATAAATATAAATACACATTGTTTTCTCTTACTTCTCTTAGTTTTAGCATGAACATTTTCCCAAGTCATTAGATATTCCATAAGCATAATTTTTTAACTGATTAAAACCTATGATGTGCCAGGCACAGTGGCTCATGCTTGTAATTCCAGCACTTTGGGAGGTGGAGGCGAAAGGATTACCTGAGCTCAGGGGTTTGAGACCAGCTGGGCAATATGGCAAGACCTCATCACTACAAAAAAGTCAAAAAAGAAAAAATTAGCCAAGCTTGATGGTGCGTGACTGTTGTTCCAGCTACTTGAAAGGCTGAGGCAGAAGGATCACCTGAACTGCGAGCATGCCACAGCACTCCAGCCTGGGCAACAGAGACTCCTACTCAAACAAGCTAGGATCTAACACAATGTTTGATGGAATCTCATTATTTCCTTAAGACAGATTCCTAGGACCCAGGAGGTAGGAATCCAGATCATATTTTCAATTGCTAAGTAATTTGAACTCTTTACATTGGTTTGTCCATCTCACCACATACTTTATCATCTTTGTCACCCCACCCTCTGTTATCTTTCCCAATTTGGAAATTTAAAAAGGTATTTGTTTTAATTTTCATTTGATTGCTAATGTAGTAGTACTTTGTTCATAAATATATTAACTGTTCTGCATTTTTCTAATTTTACTTTCAGCTAATACTCTTTGCCTACTGTTCCATTGGAATATGCTGTTTTTATTGATAAGAATATAATGAGATGGTGTTTTGTTTTTTTCCTGCTGAGAATTAACTAGGTAGAAATTCTAATCTAAAAACAACTTTTAGCCTAGGCACAGTGACTCCCACCTATAATCCCAGCACTTTGGGAGGCCAAGGCAGGCAGGAGGATTGCCTGAGCCCAGGAGTTTTAGAACAGCCTAGGCAACATAGCGAAACCTCATTTCTACAAAAAACACAAAAATTAGCTGGGCATGGTATGCACCTGTAACCCCAACTACTTAGGGGACTGAGGTGGGAGAATTACTTGAGCCCAGGAGTTGGAGGCTGCAGTGGGCCGGGATCGTGCCACTGCACTCCAGTCAGGGCAACAGAGTGAGACCCTGACCCAAAATATAAAAATGAACAACTTTTAAAGATTAACTTGTTTCCACTTATTATTTTTCACGTTTTTTGCAGTGGAACTGGCTGGCTTTCTTTGGGGGACTCATCATTTTTATTGTATTGAAGGAATCACTAAGGATGAGAGGAGGGGACAGTTCAAAAAGTTTTTTATAGTTTGATAAAACAGTTGTTTGCCAATATCATTCTAAAGCTCCCCCATAATATCTATCAGTAATATAAAAACTGCATTAAATAATGTTTGATTTTCTCAAGTAGCCAGATAAATTGCATTCAACCAAATTCATCCACCCCTATAAGGTTGACATAAGGCCGGGCTCGGTGGCTCAGCCTGTAATCCCAGCACTTTGGGGGGCCGAGGCTAGTGGATTGCCTGAGCCCGCGGGTGCGAGACCCGCCTGGGCAACTTGGCGAGACCTCATCTCTACAATAAATCAAAAATTAGCTGGGCGTGGTAGTGCACGCCTGTGGGTCCTGCTACTTGGAAGGCTGAGGTGGAAGGATCACCAGTGCCCAGCAGGGCAAGGCTGTGGTGGCCGAGAGCGTGCCACTGCACTCCAGTCTGGGCGACAGAGTGAAAACTCCAACTCAAAAAAATAAAAAATAAAAATCATAAAATAAAGGTTAACATAAATACTGAGCCAAATAGTACTGGAATTAAAAATGCACCACATCTCACTTTACTTTTTTCTTTGACAAACATGAGTTTTTAAACCAATGAACAGTTTGAAGTTTGACTATGACTCAGTTCCTCCTAGTGCTTTACCACAGAGTACAAAAGGTTACCAAATCCTCCAGTTTCTAACACAGAGATCCAAATTGGAATGAAGGAAATAAACGTCCCACTCTTTAGCAGCTAAAGATGTTACTGATCACATCTAAGAAACTGGAGTTTCAAAATGTGAAATGTGAAAACATTTGAATTGCTTCTTAATGGAAAGAAATTTGGAATGGAAAATAAATACACATGACAAGGGAAATATTTGTTGGTTATGGTGATCATTCCTGGATAGAAAATGGCCACCTATAATCTGGTGAAAAGAGAGAAGAAAAAGGCAATCTATTCATCTGGGTGAACACACAGCAAAGCTCATCCCACACAACCTCTGAGATGAGCTTTTGATTGGAAAAGCTTAGTCTATAGCTGCTAAAGATTGGGAGTTCCCTGCTGGCAAATCAAGTGTAGATTTGTTGACAAATCAAATGTTCATCAGAAGTTTTTCCACAGTGAAGTGTCTGCTTCCACTTGATTCTCAGTTAGTTACATATTAGACACCAGTGAAACTTAATAAACAGAACACAGTCTTAATTAGATACTATATGATCTTGAAAATAAAACTAAAATCACTTTAGATTTTGCATCACCATTATTCAGCATTTGAATAGAATAATGGAATTTTCTATTTTGAAGAGAATTTTGGATTAATTTAATACAGTCTCTAGATTTTTGAGAATTTGATGGTGTTAGGGTTTTTGTTTAGTGAAGTTTCAAATCTACGCAAAAAGAGAAAAAAATAGTTATTTTAAGGAAAAAGCCCTCTCAACCCGTGCTTTTCCCTCTGCTCTCACATGACAATAGTCATAAAAACAGACTTCTGTGGTCAAGTGTCAGGGTGGGGTTTTTCCCACCAACATGCAGCAGACACCAGCTGGGTGTCCTCCAATTCAATTCCAACACTATCTGGAGATAACGTCAGAATCCACAGGCTGAGGGCTCAGTCCCTAAGACTTACCCTTTTTCCCTTAGTTGCAAGGCCAGGCCTCTTGAACTTCTGACCAACTAGCTTTCAGTGGGATTTCCATGACCCCCTCTTTGGGTTAGATTAATTTGCTCAAGTAGCTCACAGAACTCAGGGAAATAGTTTGCCAGTTTATTAATTTGTATCTTAAAGGATACAAATAACCAGATGAAGAGATACATAGGGTAAGGTCTGGAAGGGTCCCGAGCTCAGGAGTTTCTGTCCCACTGGAATGGGGGTGCTCTATCCTCCCGGCAGGTGAATGAGTTCTTCTCTGCCTTCCTGTCAACCTTCACATGTCCAGCTCTCCAGAACCTCCCTGTCTTTGTGCCTTTTATGAAGACTTCTCTGGTTGTCCATGACTGTAAGGACTGTCCAGATTTTTCTTGGTCTCTCAGTGCAGCATCCATTCTCCAATGCATGGGCTAGGACCCTCCCTAAAATGAGGATCTTAGAACCCACACTCAGATTAGAGCGCTCCCTTGGGTAGGGGAAAGGAGGACAGGAGAATGACAGAAAGAGAAGAGATTCTGTTTCCTGAGGCATGCTCCTGAAGCCTAAAGTACCCCAACATTATAACAAAAGACTATCATAAGGGCCATAGGAGTTATAAGCCTAGAATTCTGGATGAAAACCATTATGTATATCATAACACCTCTATAGTATAATGAATCCCATAAATCTTTCATAAGGTTGAAAAATAATCAAAATCAGGGCAGACTTGATTCATCTATTCCCCACTTTTTTTTTCTTTGAGTTGGAGTCTCACTGTATCGCCCAGATTGGAGTACTCATGGCCACCACAGCCTGGACCTGCTGAGCTCAGGTGATTCCTCTGCCTCAGCCTCTAATTAGCTGGAACTACAGGCATGCGCCACCACACCCGGCTACCCACTTTCTTTTTTTATTTCTAAGTTATTTTAATGTAAACTTAAGCCATTGTGTCATTCTACCCCTACATATTTCAATAAGCATCTCTAAAACATATGGACATTTTCTGACACAACCATAATGCCATTATCACATCAAACAAAATTAATGATTCTTTGGTGTCCTCGACTCCTCAGCCCAGATTCTAATTGCCTGAATTTTCTCAGAAAAGTCTTCTGTCAAATCGGAATCTAGACCACTTACTGCATTTGGCTGTTTGTCCTTTTAAATCTTTTTAACTTTGAGATCCATAGGTTAGTCCTCTCTACTCCCCTGACTCTCACTCATTTGTTATTGTTGTTGACGATGATGATGACAATGCCGTTGACTTGCTCATGAAACCAGGTCAGTGGGCTCCTCTACCATTTTACTTTTTTTTTCAACTGTTGAAGACATAGCGGCTTAGAGAGTTGGAGTGAATCCCTCCAAAAAAAGTAGTTTATCAATACCGAGTGGAATTTAGGTCTTCTAATCCCATTCTATCATGCCCTTTCCTGTACAATTTTACATCTATGATTCTAGTGTTATGGTGGCTTAGGATATATTAGAAACATTTTAATCTTTCCTTCTTCCATGTTTATTTACACTGAAGATCCCTAGTATTTCCCAAAAGTTAGTCTGCATTTAGACTCTGCAGCTTGCTTTTCTTCAATGCCCAGCCCATTGAAGTTATTCTATCAATGTTAATTTTTGAAAATATATCAAAATTGATTTTAAAAACCTCAAGTTTTCAAAAACCCTGAGTGAATAAATAAATAACCTCAGCGTAAATCAATAAAATGTATTAGTGCTTTCACTTAGATTTTGAAGCAAAACTTATCAAACAAAGATTATACACATACACATGTACCAAAAATTAAGATTAAGCATTAAAAACTTTGAAAACATCAAAGACAAATGGCAGGCTTCATTGACTTACTATAATCTAATTTAGTTAAGCAGGAAATATAGTTTTCTGATGGTGACACGATGAGCACATGAAATAAAGTATAGTGTGAAATATAGCCTTTCTATGTACCCTGGAAGCACAAAGGTGGAAAGCACACAGAGGCACTGAGACAATATCCTTTCTTATGCATTTCTTTCTTTTTTTTTTGTTTTTTTGGTTTTTTTTTTTGAGTTGGTGTCTTACTCTGTTGCTCAGGCTGGAAGGCAGTTGCACGATCACAACTCACCATAGCCTCCATCTCCTGGACTCAGGCTCTCTTCCCACCTCAGCCTCCCAAGTGGGTGGAACTTCAAGCACATGCCTGGTTAATTTTTTTTTTTTTTACGAGATGAGGTCTTGCCATGTCGCCTGGGCTGGTCTTGAACTCCTGAGCTCAAGCAATTCTCTCACCTCAGTCTCACAGAATGCTGGGATTACAGGCATAAGACATAATGTACAGCCTCCTTATGCATTTCTTAAAGTCTCCAGAGAAGATGGGGAGAAGCAAAACTTAAATTCATGTCACTGGTTCCAGTTTTGCCCTTTTTGACTTTTTTGTTTGTTTGTTTGTTTTGAGTCTGAATCTCTCTCTGTGGCCCAGATTGGAGTGCAGTGGCACTCTCATGGCCACTGCAGCCTCAGCCTGCTAGGCTCAGGCGATCCTTCCTCCTCCTCCTTCCAAGTAGGTGGAACTACAGGTGTGTGCCACCATGCCCGGCTAATTTTTTGGTTTATTGTAGAGACAAGGTCTCACCATGTTGCCCAGGCTGGTCTCAAACCCCTGAGCTCAGGCAATCCTCTCGCCTCAGCCTCCCAAAGTTCTGGGCCTCCTTTTTAACTTTAATACAAATCAACCTATATATAAATATATATATATATATATTTATTTTATTTTATTTTTGAGTTGGAGTCTCACTCTGTTGCCCAGACTGGAGTGCAGTGGCATGCTCCCAGCCACCAGAGACTTGACCTGCTGGGCTCCAGCAATCCTTCCGCCTCAGCCTTCCAAAGTAGCCAGAACTAAAGGCACGCACTACCATGCCCGGCTAATTTTTTTTTTTAATTGTCTCGCCAAATTGCCCAGGTGGGTCTTGAACCCACGGACTCAGGCAATCCACTCACCTCAGCATCCCAAAGTGCTGGGATTACAATACAAATCAACCAATAAATCTTTAACAAAGCACTCACACAGTTTTTTAGCTACAAAGACTTTTCTTTGCATATGCTCTATATAAAGAAAAAGTCTTGGGAGGGTGGGTAGGGATGAAAAAAACACCTGTCGGGTACATTGTGCACTAGTGGGGGTGATGGTTACTCTTGAAGCCCAGACTTCTTCACCACAAGGCAATGCATCCATAACCAAAAACCATGTGTACCCCTCAAGATATTCTATTGAAATTTTTTTTTAAAGTCTGTGTTCTGGAATTCTGATAAAAGATTGTTGCTTTCAGACATCTTCCTCGCGTAAAAAATGAAAAATTCTTGGCCACACTTTCCCCCCTCCGTTTTTATAAGATTTAAACCAGGAATCATCTACCACTCTCTGGTGTTTATTTGTTTCATACTCAGATATATCTTAAGGAATTTTAAAACATTATTTGCTACTGTAGAGTAGCTAATAGATTCATGGTTGCTGCTGAATCTTTTTTTTTTTTTTTTGAGAAAGAAGGAGAAAAACCACATTGTTTTGAAAAACATGTTTTTAAAATAATTTTATAGATTGCAGATTTTGTAAATGATCATGTTAATTGTTGGGAGGGGGTTCCCAACCTTGTTAATGTCCCCTTAGCATTAGGCTTTTGTTCCCCAGCGTTGAATATGTCATTTTCTCCCACAGACTGCATTTCTAGGGGTATAATTGCTGTCTCCATGTAAAAGACAACTCATGTGCATAAATTTCCACTCTCTGAAACGAGACTCTGCCTCCCCTCATTTTAATGCAGATGTGATCCAGGGGGTAGAGTTACACTTACTTCCCCAAGCAAATGAAACAGATTACACATTAAATATTGTCTTTGGAACCAGGTGCGCAGAAACAACCAATTACCTAGACAGCTCATCAAGGCCTGATATGTTTACCACATTGTTTTTGTTTTCTCTTTAAATATTTGGCGAATTATTCTGAGGCTTTCGTTTCTCTATAATGAACAGAATATGCTTATTAATAAAGGCCCCCTTTGTGTGATTCACTAACAGTTGACTCACAAAAGCCTTTAAAAACATGTTTGAAAGTTTCAGAACTGAACTTGAGTTCCTGTGAAGACAAAGCCTTATTACTACACAGATACTGCTTCTGGTTCTTCTTGGCTAAATAACTGATATCTAAAACAACTTGAAGGAGGGGAAGGGACATGAATTTGAGAAGAAGAGAGGGAATGGGGGATGCTCCTCTTCCTCCTTTAGATACTTTTTATTATTCATAAAGGACAGTATCCATATACATTTTTCAGATTTTGATCACTGCCCATTATATCATCTTGAATTTTTATGCATGTCATTGTTTCTTTGGAGTTTTTAATTGGCCTAAAATGCAGATGAACTCAAGAGCTCTTTTAAGACTTGTTTCTGTTATTCCAAGAGACTTTTACCACTTCCTGAGGAGGGGCTGTTTTAGATTTCCACAAAGTCATTAACCTCCCAAAGAATGTGAAGAATAAATAGAGTGGCAGGGCTCCAAAGATGTAATTGGTGAAAACCATTAGGAAGGCGAGAGGCAGGGGCTTTGCGGTGGAGATGCCTGACAGTGAGCTGACAGGAGGGAGGGTTGTAGATTGGGAGCAGGAGATGGTGTTGTAAACTCTGCAGAAAGGCTTAGCCGTAAATGACTTGGAGATCAACTATTGAGTGTTTAAGCAGGACTGACTTACTGAGAGTATCCTAAGCCCTTAAAGCATTTCTTCTCTGAGTTTCTTTTGGAAGTTAGAGAGAGTGCTAAGCAAAGTAGGTAAAAATGCACAACAGAAAATAAATCTGTATGTGTGTATATGGATGAGGGGGCTAGGGAAAGAAGGAAGAAACTGAGTGTAAGCCTTTCATTTTGTTTTAGATACAAAGTCTAACTATGTTATCAGGCTGGTCGAACTCCTGGCCTCAGGCAATCCTCCTGCCTTAGCCTTAGCCTTCACTGGGATTACAAACAGGAACTACCATGAGTTGCTGTTTTCTCTTTAGTAAAGCAATTTAAGACATTCTAGAAAGGATGAAACTTCTAAATGTGAAAGTAAAAAGAGAACTTGAAATCATCAAAAATACTGTGAGATACTATCATGCATTACGGTCAAAGTGGAAGTTGGTACAGGGTCTGTGGAGGGCAATTTGACATTCTCTCGCAAAATTATAAATGCATATACACTTTGACCTTGCAATTCCATTCTAGGAATATTTCCTACACATATCCTTACCCAATTCTGAAATGACAGATGTAGAACGTTTTCATTACAGCACTATATATAAAACGTATTGATAGGAGCTGAGCTCCTCAATATAGTGGTAAGTAAAAACAAAAAACAAAAAACCTACAAGGTTCAGTAAAATGTATCATTTGTTACCATTTGCTACCATTTAAGTAAAAAAAGAAGGCAAGATATATTTCTATGTTGGCCAGTATAATTGGACACAAATTCCCAAGATGGGGTGGAGCCTTGAACAATGGGAAGGAAGCAAAGGACAGGGCAAGATGTTTCACTATTTTGAACAGAACAGAAGACTACATGAATAAACTACCTATTCATATAACAAAAAGAGAAAAAAGTTACTGGGTCTTGAGTGAGGCAGACCTGATTCTGAATATTGATTCTAGCACTTTATTTTATTTTATATTTAATTTATTATTTTTGTTTGGTTTTGTTTTGTTTTTAGAGGTGGAGTCTCATTATGTAGCCCAGGCTGAGTTTGACCTCTTGACTTCAAGAGATCCTTCTATCTCATCCTCCTGAGTAGCTGGGATTACAGGTGTGTGCCACCACACCAGGCTAATTCTAGTACTTTCTTTTTTTTTTTTTTTTTTTTTTTTGAGTTGGAGTCTCACTCCATCACCCAGGCTGGAGTGCAGTGGCACTCTCACATCCACCCAGGGGCGAACTGCTGGGCACTGGTGATCCTTCCACCTCAACCTTCCAAGTAACTGGAACCACAGGCACATGCTACCACACCCAGCTAATTTTTTAATTTTGCTGTAGAGATGAGGTCTTGCCAAGTTGCCTGGGCTGGTCTCAAACCTGCAGGCTCAGGCAATTCACTCGCCTCAGCCTCCCAAAGTGCTGGGAGTACAGTCTGAGCCACCGAGCCCGGCCAAATTCTAGTACTTTGTAACTCCATAATCTCAGTGTTTTTTTTCTGTAAAGTGGAGTAGATAATACCACCTGCCTCATGAGGGAGAGGACATGCAGTGGAAGTGGCACAGTGCCTGGGATGTGTCCAGTACATGCCATCAAAAGCATTTATAGAACCGCTGTCTGCACCTGGAGTTCTTCTTGACAGCATTAACAAATAACCTCACCCCACTGATTTTCGTATTATGTACTTTTCTTTCCAAGTCCTGATGTGGAAGGTGGAAAGATGCTGATTGGTCTGGCTTGGACAGGTGCCTGTCTCTGGATGTGGGAGAAATGGTGGCTCTCACAAGGTACTACATAGTTGGAATGAGGAAAAGCAGACCAAGGGATAAGGAGGTGAGCAGGGCAAACACAACAACAGGTCCCAACTACAGACATTTTTGTAGTATTTCTGTTTTTAAGAAGGCAGGGGTGGGGAGGTGGGCGGGGGAGTGGATATTTTCTGTACTATCTACATGATTGCAGGGAGTAGGCTGGGTGATTTTTCCCTAAGTCTGCAGTGAGGGAAGATGGTGTTCCTTGCAGAAATGTAGAAAGTGTGGCTTAAAGACTCAATTGCTGACCTGAGAGCTCAAGAAAGCAGATAAGCCAATGGACACAACCTCGAATGTGCCTGAAACCCCCAGAAGTCCATGACTGCACTCTAAGTGGTCCTGAAAACCCAGAAATGCCATGTAGTTTTGTTTGTGTATAGGAATATACATTGTTTTCAGGGAAATTCATAACTTCACCAGATTCTCATAGAGGGCTGCTATCCGAAAAGGATGATAAAGCCTGAGCATTGTGGCTCACGCTTGCAATCCCAGCACTTTGGGAGGCCAAGGCAGGAGGATTGCCAGGAGTTTGAGACCAGCCTGGGCATCATAGTGAGACCTTGTCTCACCGAAGGAGGAGGAGAAGAAGAAGAAGACAGAAATCAAAAATAATAAGTCCCTGCTAGACCAATGATATGTAGTATGCCATAACCCAAAGATTATTATTAACTCAACCCTGAGGACCTGAGACCCATATAAAAGATTTTCACAAAGCATAAAGAATAAAAGAACAACTGCTCCAATAATAGTTACTTTTTAAGCCACCATTCTTTTTTTTCTTTTTTTCTTTTTTTTTTTTTTTTTTTTTTTGAGTTGGAGTCTAACTCCGTTGCCCAGACTGGAGTGCAGTGGCCGCTCTCGGCCACCACAGCCTCAACCCACTGTGCTCCAGCGATCCTTCCGCCTCAGCCTTCCGAGTAGCTGGAACTACAGGTGCGCGCTACCACGCCCGGCTAATTTTTGATTTATTGCAGAGACGAGGTCTTGCCAAGTTGCCCAAGCGGGTCTCGAACCCGCGGGTTCAGGCAATCCACTCACCTCAGCCTCCCAAAAGCAAGGGATTACAGGCTGAGCCACCGAGCCCAGTTTCTAAGCCACCATTCTTGTACTCTGTTTTCATTTTGCCATACTCCCTTGTATTATTTACTGAATATTGTTTAAATGTGCTCACGTTTTCAATTTAGATACCTTGTTTAACCTCATCCTAAGCAAAAATAATTGTGAAATTGGGGGTAGAGTGTGCTATTAGCAATTTTTTTCTAAGGTACATTAGAAGAAATTTATTACTATTAGCATTTAAAGATGTTTGTATCATTTCCAAAATCATTCAGTGTACACACTGAGGTGGGTTTTGACACTCCAGAAAACACTTTAAATATCTTAAAATTCCCATCAGTTATCCATTTCCTAGAGATGGAGCCTGAGGCACAAGGCAATTCATGTAACTTATTAGAGAGTCTAAGCAAATGTGGAGAAACTTTAAGTCAGGAATTGGGCCATGCTGTCCCTGGTAATGACTCAGCCCTGCCACCCATCTTCCTGTAGACAGGTGAGAGAGATTTTTTAATGCTCTCACATTTCCCCACTACTCCATAAAAAGAACCAACTAGACCAAAGTAAAAACTTGATCAATTTAATACTCTGGTAATGATCCCAGCAACTGAGGAGGTGGCGGGGGCTGGGGGGTAGAAGCCAGTTAGTTTCTTTTTACTCAAATTCCATCTCATTTTTATTTTCTCTTAATGTTTTTTTGAATCCTAAGTTCCAAAACCTGTCCCCTATTATGCAGTGCAAACGAGAACAGATGGGGAAAAGTTATGTTGGAAAGGGCTTTGGAGGGCCACAGAGAAGAGAAATATGACTACTCAATGTGTCACACACCAACTTGCAGCTGCCACCAGCCCTTCCACACAACGAGCTGCGTATGGAACCAGCCCGGGGTGCTCAGAAGGAGCAGGCTTACTGCAGGAAGGGAGCGCAATTAGAGAACATTCGCTTT
Organism: Cephalopachus bancanus; assembly: GCA_027257055.1. Classification (NCBI taxonomy): domain Eukaryota; kingdom Metazoa; phylum Chordata; class Mammalia; order Primates; family Tarsiidae; genus Cephalopachus; species Cephalopachus bancanus. The sequence continues at coordinate 6,625,601 of JAPVLO010000035.1, forward strand.
ACTTGTGTTTCCTTGAAAATATGAATAAAGAGCGTAGCAGCAGCACAGCCAACAAAAGAGAAATCAGTCCAAAGGCTAGCCTGGAAAATCGTTAGCTGTACCTCGAAGTTTTCCAAATGCTAACCGATAATCGCCTTTATGTAGCATTTTCATCTCAAAGAAATACCTTAGCATGTCTCAAAGTCACCATCCAGTTCTTCTCTCTGTCTAGGAATTATTATTCTAGAAAAGTCATACTAGGTTACATGCATGATGTGGCCTTCCAACAAGCATTTTTCAGCATTCACAGCGGGCTTACAAGTTCACCAAAGATTTGAAGTGTGAGGCAGCTGACCTGGTTTCAAATGGCAGCTCTGCCAGTTACTAGTTAGTTGTGAGGCTTCAAGCATGTCACCTAGCTTCTCTGAGCCTGTGGTCCAACATATATAACATAAAGCTCACATAACTTGCCTTCAATAGTTTTTGTATTCATGATAATGTATATAAATGCCTGACACAAATGCATTTTTCAATATATGGCAACTATTATTACTATGATTATCAGAAAGCACAGAAAATGTGTTTCTCTCTTTAAATACAATATAAAGATACTAAAAATACATATACTAGCACAGATAAATATAAGCATATATATTTTATATATCTGGTTAAGAATCCTCAAGCATATAAGTTGAAAGTAATTACAAGGTTAATGTGGTTGGGCGCAGTGTCTCACATCTGTAATCCCAACACTTTGGGAGGCTAAGGTGGGAGGATCGTTTGAACTCAGGAGTTTGAGACTGCAGTAAGCTATGATCACACCACTGCATTCTAGTGTGGATGACAAAGTGAGACCCCGTCTCAAAGAAAACAAAAATAAAGAAAAAGTTTAATGTAGTTTCAGTCATTTGATCCAAATAGTGACTCAGGCCATATAGATGGTATCTGTGAAAAAATTTTAAAGTTATAAGCAGTTATGTTATTGAGTTCCGCAGGGACGTCCTCTTGAAATTGTACGTGTATTTGTAGAGTGAGTATGCAAAGATTTAATATCAGAGAATGCAGTTTTTCTTCCCAGAGTAATTTGTAAATTGCCTAGATCAGGGTCTTTTTTTTTTTTTTTGGAGCTGGAGTCTCACTCTGTTGCCCGGGCTGGAGTGCCATGGCATGCTCACAGCCACTGCAACCTCGACCTGCTGAATTCAGGCAATCCTTCTGTCTCAGCCTTCCAAGTAGCTGGAACTATAGGCGACTGGTGATTTTTAAGCACACTCAGATTTAAGCACCACTTCCTTAAGGAATAGGAATAATGATAGTTCTAATTATGAGTGATTTTCAGTTACCTCTCCTCTTTCACCTAACGCACTCAGACCCAGAAATATGGCGACTGCTAGCAAGACAAAAGTCGGGTAGATCTTACTTCTCTTCCCCACAACATTTGTTCTCTTGTTTTGCATATTATTTAGTTAAGTGGACTATTCATATCCTCTTTGTCCAAGGAGACATTAGCTTGATTATAGCTTGTTCAAAGAGGATGGTCATACATCATAGTATACCCAGTGTAATGACTAATAACAGTACTCCTTTTTATCCCAAAAGTATCCCGGTTTGGATGATAGATTATATTATTACCCTAGGCCTAGAGGAAATTTGGTTAGCACATGTAGGACATGAATGAGGACTGGCAAAGTTTTTAAAATATGTTATTCATTAGTGTAGGGATGATATACCTAAATACCATTGACCACAACCAGAAGGTGCCTTGGAAAATGACATAGGAGTGATCAGAGAAAATTATATTCTCAAGTTATTCCATAAATTGGCATCAAGAAAGACAGAGCATGGAAAACTGGGAAATCTAGACTAGTTCTAGACTGGTTAACATTTCATCTCTCACCAGGCAGCTGAGAAGATAAAAATAAAAAACATGGATTTTGGCACCACACAGAATTAGGTGTTTTCTTCCTTTCTGCTTACTGGCTATGATCTTGGGCACTTTATTCAATATTTCTGAACTTTACTTTATTCATGTGTTAAGAAGATAAGGCTTACTTTGTTGTGGAGAGTTAATGAAATATGTGTATAAACGTCTGGCGCGATGGTGAGGTGTTCTGTAATGGTAGTTCCACCATTATTCTTTCCATCATGGCCACTCTGCACTATAGCTCCACAAAAGTCACATGACTTTTAAAATAAAGAGCTCTTGTAAGAGAAACCATGAGGATGCTGTGGAGATGGGAATAGATTCATCTTCCTTCCTTTCTTTCTTTTTTATCTTTTCTTTCTCTCTTTTTATGACAAACTCAATGTCATAAACTCTTTGGTGAATGGAAAACAAAATGAAGGTAAAGGGACAAGAAGCAATTGAAGACTGATCTGGAAAGGAATATTTATAATCTTAGGTGAGGCCACAAATATAGAAAAGGAAGGAAGGAAAGAAGGAAGAAAGGGAGGGAGGGAGGAAGAGAGGAAAGAAGTAAAAAAGAGGTGATAAACTGTAATCTGTAGTCAAAAAAACCTGACTGGAATATGCCCTGAGAGTTTTTTGAGGGGTGTAGATGGGGTGGGAAGTAGTCCCTTTTATGGAAATGATACTATTGTTCATATAACTGTTGCCTCTCAACCATCTAGACTGCCGTTTGGGTGGGTGGGATGGAGAAATACTATTCTGTTAAAACTAAGAGCTTTGAAGTGGAGACAAACACAATCTGGTAGTATTACAGAGGCATTATTCACCCTGATGACTCACTCCTAGCTCCCACACAGCAGAAGCAAGAAGTAACATTAGTGACCTTGAAGATGTTGGCCAAGTATAGACCCAGCCTTAAGGCCTGGTTTTTCAAATGAATATGTGTGGGAGGGAGGAGTAGGGGAGTGAGGAAGAGAGAGAGAGAGAGAGAGTAGGGGAATACCTGTTAAAGAGTAAGAAGGTGGTTGGGCGCAGTGGCTTAAGTCTGTAATCCCAGCACTTTGGGAGGCCAAGGCAAGAGGATTGCCTGAGCCCAGGGATTCCAGACCAGGCTGTGCAACTTGGTGAGACCTCGTCTCTACAATATATCAAAAAAATTAGCCAGGTGTGGTACCGTGAGCCTGTAGTTCTAGTTACTTGGAAGCCTGAGGCGGAAGGATGACCTGAGACCAGCAGGTCAACACTGGGGGTGCTGTAAGTGTACCACTGCATTCCAGCCTGAGCGACAGAGTGAGACTCTGACTCAAAAAAAAAAGAAAAAGAAAAAAGAGTAAGAAGGTATTGTAAAAAAAATTATTAAAACCCAGTATAAAAACTATTAATATTTAAGCAACTAACTCAAATAAATAACAAGTCCTTCAAGGAAACAGCTGTTGTGTGAGCAGGTCTCACCTCAAAGCATTGATAAGGTAGTTCAAATTGGGAACATTTAAAATAATCATTCTTAGCTAGGAGGTAAATGTGAAATCCAGTCCCTATTCCTGGGCTCAAATATCTCTCATCATTTCCATTCATCATGACTATGAATCCAGTTTGCTGAGAGTAAGGTTTTCTGTTCCCAGCCGCACACTCCTCTATGTTCAGAGCCCCACAGACAAAATTCAAACAGATGCAGTCCCCAGGCCTTTGACAACATGCGATGGAAAACAGACAATAGGAAAAGAATGCATCAGAGCTACAGATGTGCAGGCAGCTGCACAAATGGCAAACAGAGTCATGGCCTTACACCAGATGGTCCCTGTAGTCTAGTAAAAAATCATCAACATGGAGCCCAGTCACAGTTTCAGGTTGATAGAGATAGCTAGTTCTTGGAATTGTATGATGAAACCTCAAAGAAAAATAGAAGCAAAACTGTGAAGTCATTTGAAGTTGATTAGAAAAAGAGAGAGCTTCAGGAGTTATATACTGAACAGCTAGAATAGAAAGGGTTTCCAGAAATTGAGTTTGCCACATGGAAACACCAGGGGATGATAATGGAGCACAACACTGTAAACCCTGAAGAATGTCATTGGCCACCATGTTTGTATGGACAAAGAAAGAGGATTGGATTGGAAAGGTTGTAAAAGATGGCTTAAAGGTGGACTTGAGGCAACTGGACTCAAGAGTTTGTTTCTCATGTAAGTTTCCAAAAGTTTTACGGCTATGTTTTAGGTTATATTTGTTGCTCAGTTTTTCGACTTTATTTAACATGTTTACTTCCCATGGGTGATAGGTAGTAAGGTATGGTTTGCTCAGAGTTCAAAGCTATAATTAAAACAACAACAACAGCAACAACCAAAAAAAACTCTTAGGATCATCTCTCTGCAGTTAACAGGAGCCCAACTCAAAATACCCTAAGGAGAAAGGGGACCTTATCATAAGAAAATATGTATATTTCACAGATTCTAAGAACAGGAATGTAGATGGGTCTCAAAAACAAATGGAACCACATTTAAATACCATGGGCACCCTCTGTTTATCTTTTGTCTTTGTTTTGCAAGTCAGTCTGCTTCTTTTTTTTCCTCACTGACAGCTAATTTGCTTGTGGTGCTCCTGAAGTGCATAGGAAACACAGCTGCCAATAGGCCTCAAGTTCATGTTTCCTCCATTTCAAACAGCAGCAAGACTGAATCTTAGTCTAAGTCCAAACTCTGGGAAAGAAATAAGATTGGTCTAGTTTGAGTCAGGTTCCCACCCTTGAATGAATTAACTGTAGCCACAGGATCACAGTGTATTAACTCAGCTCCCATCATTATCACGTTTATGTATTTGTTGAGGGAAAGTTCCTAGAAAAGAATAGTGTAGTTCAATGATATTTGTGAATCGAGATGCTTTTGGCTATAAATAATAAGGTATTTATTGTCTCCCATAACAAAAACGCTTCCTTGAAATTTGATGAGTCTGAGATTCATGCCAATGCAATTTAGCCAGTGTTTATTAAGCATCTACTATGTGTCAGACACTGTTTCAGGTGCTAGTAACACATGAGTGAATAAAGCAGACAGTAATCCCTGCCCTCAATGCAGTGACTCAATAGCATTAACAAGTTCTCCGGTTTTTTTATTTTGTTTTAATTCTTCCAATCCTAGCATGCCAGCTGTAACAATCTGTGAAAAAAGGAATCAAATAGAGACACACAAAGTTTTAGTAATTTACCTAAGGTCACACAAGTACTAAATGAAGGAATCATGAACCCAGACTCTTTTTTTGTTTTGTTTTTGTTTTTGTTTTTGTTTTTTGAGTTGGAGTCTCACTCTGTCGTCCAGACTGGAGTGCAGTGGCCGCTCCCGGCCACCGCAGCCTCGACATGAACCCAGACTCTTAAACACCATGCAGTGCTGCTTTTTTATCCTGGAGCTGGAAAGGAGTCCATCCTTGCTGCAGCACATGGCAACATGATACCTGAATAAATCAGAGGCCTATGAGCCAGGGATAGGTGGGAATGACTTCTAGAAAGGGAACTACCATGACTTCTACTGCTTGCTGCGCCAGGACTTCTTGGGTCAAATGTATCTCTAAATCTTGTTAAAGCCGCTTGTTATTTGCAGTTAGAAGCTCTCCTCAAGGTCATGGTTAGGTGTTCTGGACAGAACTGGAGGTAGCTCACACAGAGACAAGGTGACTGTCAGTCAAGTGTTCTGATGGCCATGTCAGGGGGCAGTTTGCTAAACTGCAGAAGAGGCAGTTGATGTGGTAGAAAGTATACACAAGTTGGAATTTAGAGGCTTTGGGTATCAATCCCTATAATGTAACAGCCAGAAAATTCTTTATTTTTTGAGCCGGAGCCTCGCTCAGTCACCCAGGCTGAAGTGCCTCCAGCCTCAACTTCCTGGGCTTTGGCGATCCTTTCACCTCAGCCTTTCAAGTGGCTGGAACTACAGTTGCATGCCACCACATCCAGCTAATTTTTTCACTTATTGCAGAGACGAAGTTTTGCCAAGTTTCTCAGGCTGGTCTCGAAACCCTGGGCTCAAGCAATCCTCTTGCCTCTACCTCCCAAAGCGCTGGGATTGAATTGTGAGCCACCATGCCCAGCTAGCCAGAAAATTCTTAAGGTAGGTTGGGGTATAATTTTGGCAGAGGCTGAGGAAAATTGTCTTCATTTGATTTTAACCAGGAAAGGTGCTTTTGAATCTTAAGTTGTCGAGCTTGGAACTTCTGAAATGAAAAAGCATAAATTAAACAGAAGTTAGGTAAATTTAAATAATGTGGATGGAAGAGGAGGAATCAGAGGTTATTACTTCCATGCAATACAAACTGGAGACATAACATCCAATATAAAGAGAATGATAATAAATCTTCATGTTATGAGACAAGGAAATCATCAAGAAAGCTGATAAATACACAGAGAGGATTTCAATTATATTTGCAACATTTTATTTTGTAGAAAGAGTGGTAGGTACATGAGTATGTGTTTTAATATTCTCTACGCCTTTTTTTTCTGAAATATTTCATTTAAAAAAAAAAGCAAGCTTGGTATCATTTTGCTTTTTGGAATCTGTCATTTGTAATTTGATGAATTGTCATTAGTGAGGGAGGAAGTGCAGAAGAAGATTGAAGTACTGATGTCTTCTTCCTTCCAGAGGGAAGGACCAGACCTCAGGTCCCTTATCTTGGATCATCAGCAATATTCCTTATATCATCTTTGTGGTCATGGCATTACCCTCTCCTCTCTGTCCCTCACCCTCTTGCAATTTTTTCTTTTACATTTAGGAACTCAGTTGCATCCTACAATTTTCCACTGCCCCAGTTGCACCAAGGAGTGGGTGTAGTAGAAATTCAATATCCACTGGTATGTGTCATTGTTCCTGAGTCAACTTTGCTTTTCAAAACACAATATGTTATTAAACAAAATCTCTCCTCTGTCTTGAACAACAGACTAACGGTTGGGTTTTTAAATATATATTTAAGAAAAGAGAATACATGCTTAGTCCACTCAAAGGCTAATAACCTGCCAGCGTTCACTGGGAGTTGCTAGGGTGGTGGGTTCCCCCCCCACTACCAATTCTTGAGTCACATAATGGCAACATTTTGCTATAAAAATGCTAACTTCTCTTCTGTTGTACTTCTGCTGTTATTCAAAAACAGCCAAATGGATGTTATTGAAATCCGGTCCCAAAAAAGGTTGAAATTGCTCCCCAGCTGGGCCTGAGACCCTGTGTGCCAAATTTCAGCCTAAAGAGAATTCTTATATTTGAGTCACTGTGAGCAGCTGAAAATATGAGGTTTGGGGTGGAAATGCTAACAGACTCTTAACTATCATTTTGCAAACCATGTGATTATAACACAATGCAGACCTCCTCTGGAGCCGCTCTCTGGCAAAAGCAACAGAAACAAGACGTCTGGGCCCTGAAGTTCTGCCTTTACAGGCTTCTGCTGGGCTAGCAGCCGGCCGGGGAAGCCTGGCAGTGACATTGTGGACATTGCTGTTCTTGCTGAGATAAAAAAGATGGGCACCATTGGTGAATTTCTGTTAAGTAGCTTGAGTGTGTACAGCTCATTCCTTTACAGGGCTCCTTGGAACACAAGTTTATGGTCACCCTTGCTTGTTCTGGAAGTGTTATCGCCAACACAGTGCTCGATTCCAACCAGACACAAATTGTTTGCCACCTCTAGTCCCATTGGCTTAGTCACACTTGCTCCCATTCCAACTTGGCAAAAATGCCTGCACCGCTTGGCCACTTGCTTCTGTCATCTGGCATTTAGATGTGGGCTGAATCTCTCCTCAGTAACATTTGGGGCCACAGAGATGCTTTGGTTCCAGGCTCCAAACACATGTTCCAGACAGTGAGTGTCCAAATGTAGGTAGGGTTTCCACAGGCTGATTCATTCATGGAGACTTCACATGATGGAGAGGGAATCAGAGCTTCTTGAGGGCAGCCTCCCAGCATGCTGTTTCTCAAAGAGACCCTCGCCATCTCTTCCATAATATTCAGCTCTCTCTAGGGCTGTAGAAAAAAAAAAAATGCAGCCAGGTGCAGTGGCTCATGCCTATAATCCCAGCACTTTGGGAGGCTGAGGTTAGAGGATGACTTGTGCCCAGAAGTTCGAAACCAGCCTGGGCAACATAGTGATGAATGGTGGTGTGTGCCTGTAGTCTCAGTTACTTGGGTTGCTGAGTGGGGAGGATCACTTGAGCCCAGGAGTTTTGAGGCTACAGCAAGCCGTGATCATGCCACTGCACTCTATCCTAGGAGACAGAGTGAGAACCTGACTCAAGAAAAAAAAAAAAAATTGTTCCCAAGGCCCAGTCAGACTGTGGCTAATCTTTTTCTGCCACTTACCTGCTAGTCTAGTTTGGGCAAGACAATTACTCACAGAGTCTCAGTTTCCTCATCTATAAAATGGGGACAGAGCCTGCTTTCTGTACACTTGTAAAGATCACAGAATATGGCAGTATTTTCTAAATTGCAATGCACTGTACACATTTTTTGGTCATATTATCTGCAAAATCTTATCATAACTTCAAAATTTTGTTTTTCTGAGTCAAGGTCTCACTCTCTGTGATAATTAAGTGAGAGATGCACTAGATACAGTAGCAATTCAGAAGTAGAGAGGAGGTGTGAGGGCTAGAGAAATAAGGGTAGCTTTATGGAGAATGCCTGAAGTAGATTTTGATGCTTGTGCCTTGATAAAGAGTCCCTTCCTTTAGGATGTCTTAGTCCATTCTGCCACAACAAAACACCTTAGACTGGGTAATTTGTAAGCAACAGAAATTTATGTCATACAGTTTTAGAGGCTAGGAAGTTCAAGGTCAAAGTGCCAGCAGATTTGGTGCCTGGTGAGGGCTTGCTCTCTGCTTCATAAATGGTACCTTCTAGTTGTGTTCTTACATGGTGAAAGGAGTGAACAGGCTCTCTGCAGCTTTTTTTTTTTTTAAAGGGAACTACTCCTTAATTATCTCTTAAAGGTCTCACCTCGTAATACTATCACAATGGGGATTAGGTTTCAACATATAAGTTTTAGGAGGACACAAACATTCTGATCAAAGGAGATTTGATCTTCCATATTTTGTATGGTTTTGGTGGGTTTTCCTGTTATAATACTGCCCTTCCTGGCTATAGATGTGGGCATATACCCAGGGCTTAGCTATCATAGTATCCCACCATACTAGACAAAATGATTGAACAAAATAGCATTTCATCCAAATCAGTCCAATAAAATTCTCCTCAGGATATTATAAATGGAAGATGAGATAGTGGGGGTGGGGAGAGAGACCCTTTTTTATGAGTTATGCATAAGAAAGAATATTGGGCCAGGCAGGATGGCTCACACCTATAACTCCAGCACTTTGGGAAGCTGAGGGAGGAAGATTGCTTCAGCCCAGGAGGTCAAGACTAGTCTGGGCATCATAGTAAACTCTGTCTTTACAAAATAAAAATAAAAAATTATCCAGGTGTGGTTGTGTACACCTGTAGTCCAAGCTACTTAGGAGGCTAAGACGGGAGGATCTTTGGAGGCCAGATGATTGAGGCTCAATGAGCCAGGATCAGATCGCTCCACTCCAGTGGAGACAGAGTGAGACCTTGTCTCAAAAAAAAAAAAAAAAAAGAATAGAATTTTGATAGGCCTAGGAAAAAAGGCAGGGCATTCTGGGCAAGTAGAGCTACTTTTTTTTATTATAAAGATATGGGGTACAATTCAGAGTAAGGCTACTTTAATGAAGGTCCAGGGATAAAAATGAGCATGGTATACTTGGGGAATCTGAGAAAATCAGCTGTAATGGAACGATTCCCAAAAAAGTAAGTTGAGAGTAACTAAATTATGTAGATTATTATATAAAGAGGCCAGTCTGGAAGTTTCTTCAAACTAGATAAAAGTTGAGTCTTGATTAGGAGGAAACACAGAGTTTCTAAAATTAAAATAAAGAAAAATTGCCTCTGTTTAAAGGCAAAATTTAAAAAGTCTGTTGTATTAATCAGCTCAGGCTGTCATGGCAAAATCCCATAGACCGGGTGCCTTAAACAGGAGACATTTATTTTCTCACAGTTCTGAAGACCAGAAGTCCAAGATCAAGTTTCTGGCAAAATCAGTTTCTGGTAAGAACTCCCTTCCTAGCTTGGAGAAGGCTGCCTTCTCACTGTGTCCTCACTTGGTCTTTCCTTTGTGTACTTGTAGGGTAGAGGAAGACCTGGTGTCTCTCTCTCTCTGTCTCTGTCTGTCTGTCCATCTATCTGTCTCTCTCTCTATCTCTCTCTATCTCTCTCTCTATCTCTCTCTATCTCTCTCTCTCTCCCTCTCTCTGAGCCAGAGTCTCACTCTGTTGCCCAGGGTGGAGTGCAGTGGCACACTCATGGCTACCACAGTGTCGACCTCTTGGACTCAGGCCATCCTTCCGCCTCAGCCTTCCAAGCAGCTGGAAACACAGGAACATATCATCACATCCGGGTAATTTTTAAATTTACTGTAGAGACGAGGTCTTGCCAAGTTGCCCAGGCTGGTCTCAAACCCCTGGGCTCAGTCAGTTCTCTCTCCTTCACCTCCCAAAGTGTTGAAATTGCAGGCATGAGCCACCACGCCTGGCTTGATTACTTCTTGCGAGGAAGGAAAGGAATGTAATTCGGTGAGCGTTGCAATTGAATTTGAAACTTCCTTCCTTCCTTCCTTCCTTCCTTCCTTTCATTGGAGTCAGAGTCTCACTCTGTTGCCCAGGCTGGAGTGCAGTGCCATGCTCATGGCCACCGCAGCCTCAAGTTCATGGGATCAGGTGATCCTTCCACCTCGGCCTTCCAAGTAGCTGGACCTACAGGGGCACACCACCACATTCAACTAATTTTTAAAAATTTATTGTAGAGACAAGGTGTCACCAAGTTGTCCAGGCTGCTCTCAAGCCCATGGGCTCAGGCAATCCTCTCGCCTCTACCTCCCAAAGTGTTGAAATTACAGGTGTGAGCCACTGCGCCTGGCTGAAATGTTTTCTTTCCTCCCTCCCTTCCTCCCTCCCTCCCTCCCTCCCTCCCTCCCTCCCTCCCTCCCTCCCTCCCTCCCTCCCTCCCTCTCTCTCTCTCTCTCTCTCTCTCTCTCTCTCTCTCTCTTTCTTTCTTTCTTCCTTTCTTTCTAGTTGGAGTCACCCAGACTGGAGTGCAATGGCATGCTCCTGACCACCGCAGCCTCAACCTGCTGGGCTCCGGCGATCCTTCTGCCTCAGCCTTCGAAGTAGCTGGAATTACAGACGCGTGCTACCACGCCCAGCTATTTTTTTTTTTTAATTGTAGAGATGAGGTCTCACCAAGTTGCCCAGGCGGGTCTCGAACCCACGAGCTCAGGCAATTCACTCACCTCATCCTCCCAAAGCGCGGGATTACAGGCTGAGCCACCGAGCCCGGCTGAAATGTTTTATTTATTTATTTATTTATTTATTTATTTATTTATTTATTTATTTATTTTGAGTTGGAGTCTCACTCTGTCACCCAGATTGGAGTGCAGTGGCCACTCCCGGCCACCACAGTCTCGACCTGCTGGGCTCTGGCCATCCTTCCACCTCAGCATTCCAAGTAGCTGGAACTACAGGTGCACGCTACCACACCCGGCTAATTGTTTATTTATTGTAGAGATGAGGTCTTGCCAAGTTGCCCAGGCAGGTCTCGAACCCGTGGGCTCAGGCAATCCACTCACCTCGGCCTCCCAAAGGCGCGGGATTACAGGCTGAGCCACCAAGCCTGGCTACATTTTATTTCTTAAGCTGAGGAGCAGGTATGTGAGGATTAGTTATTGCATACTCTGTACTTTTTGTTTTTCTAAAATACTTAGTAAGTCAATGAAACATGGAAGCCAGTCTTCCCATACAGTACAGAGTTACATGGGCTAGGCAGGGAGAAGCACTAGACTTAGTCTCTATCTTATGACATCCTGCTAGCTCTGCCATGAGAGAGTAGCTCTGTGACTCCCAGATTTGGCCACTAGGCGGGTGGAGACCAGAAGAATTTTCAGTATCTCGGGCTGCATGCAGGGGCCACATTTGGTTCTGAGGTTCCTCCCAAAAAGAAGGATTAAATATCGGCACAATGGAGAGGCGAGAGAATCTGAGGGGAATCTTCCAGGTGATTAACACGATTTCAGGGTGATCCTCCAGCTAACAGACCGCTGCAGGCTGCCTAGCATGCAGGGGGTATATTTGGTTACAAGCAGCAGAGCACATTGTACAGATGCCTATTTCTAGTCAACTTGGGTCATAATAGAACTCGAGTTTCCCTAGAAAGGGGCACAAGTGAAACATGTTAAGGGTGGATCCATAGCTAGCGTGGGTCAGGAAACACTAGGAGGGGATAACTCAGCTCCTAGGGCAAAGATTTTTTTTAGCCTTCTAATGGGGTTTCTGCCAAAATCCTAGGTAAGGTCTAAAGTACCCTATTTTCATTACATTCCCCCTGGCTCTTGAAAGCAAGTAAATAAGGCATTTATAGGCTGATCTGGGTTTTGTACCTCTCCCTGACCTCCCCCCTTCCCTTCACATTTAGTGATACTTAACAGTATGCTAAACACATCATGCTGTTTCAGCACATGCTGTTCTCTCTGCCTGGAATACACTACCCCACCACAGTCCTTCTCTTTCTTTTTTTTTTTTTTGAGCTGGAGTCTCACTCTGTCGCCCAGACTGGAGTACAGTGGCTGCTCCCGGCCACCGCAACCTCGACCTGCTGGGCTCCAGCGATCCTTCCGCCTCAGCCTTCCGAGTAGCTGGAATTACAGGCATGCACTACCACACCTGGCTGATTTTTTGATTTATTGTAGAGATGAGGTCTCGCCAAGTTGCCCAGGCGGGTCTCAAACCCGCGGGCTCAGGCAATCCACTCACCTCAGCCTCCCAGGGTGCGGGATTACAGGCTGAGCCACCGAGCCAGGCTCCTTCTCTTTCTTTAAGTTCTTTCTCTTCCTGTGTGAAAACTCTCCTCCCACCCCTCCTCATGAGTAGAATGTATCTCCATTTCCTCTGGGCACTTTCTTCCCTGAGACATGTCTTCATCCTTTCTTTTTACACAGGATGGGAATTACTGCTCATGTGTCCATCTTTCCCGCTTTCAGACCAGATGCCTGTGTTATTTAACTTTGCATCCCCAGGGCCTAGCACAGACCTGGCACAGATGTTGAGGAGGTGTTCAGCAGAGAGAGGAAAGAGAGGACAGAAAAAGGGACCTGGCTCTTCGCTTTTCTTCTTTAGACATCCTCTCCTTTGCTCTATCTTTCCTCTTTAAACTATATGCTAACACTCATGCAGAATTCAGTTGTAGGCAAAGAAGCAAGGCAGGAAGTGGGGGGCATGCCAAAGATAAGGAAACAGACACTAGTGGGCACAAAAGGCTTCATTCCATACTTCACTTTGGTGACTTCATTTTGCCCAGCGCAGTTTGTGGGAAAGAAACCACCCATTATACAAAGACTTGAGGTGCACAGAAGGCATGGGTCAGTGACGACAACAACTCCTGGTGCCTCTCCTCCCCCTTTAACTGTTGACCTCTTTTGCCCCTTTTTGTGTATCTCCTGACCTGGTCTGGAATCTCCCAAATTGTTGTCAACTGCTAGCTATTTCATGTGTGTTATACCCTGAATTCTGTTCTGAATACAACTATAGTAGGTTCCACTAATTAATTAAATTGTACTTCATAGACTTGGAGTCAGGTCTCTTGAATACAAGATGCAAATTTATGCAACATATGCAAATCACTCATGTTCTCAAATTCCATGAGCAAAATCTGGTAGCCTTGAGATAAAAAAGCCCCTGCCAAGCATCATCTCTCCTAATTATTGCTTAATTCCTCCACCCCCCCCCCTTAACATTGAACTAACACTTTCAGGCTTGGCAGAAACTGGAAAGAAGCACAATGAGAGCTGGTTAATAAACAGGAAGTTCCTCAGGGGCAAAGACCCTGTAATCTACTTATTTTGCGGTCTCCAGTGGCTCCTAATATACTACTGGGCACACAAAGTCTCGCATCGGGTACACCACCAGTCCTGACTACTAAGTTATGGATATTTCAGATGAGCAAAAGTTGAGAGCCCTGAAAGCTTCACAAAAACATGACATTTAAGACTAGAAATAGGAAAATGATAACCATAAGCCTTAATACATGTGGCTATTTATGTATTCATCTAAATTAAATTAAATTTTAAAATTCAGTTCTTGGGAGGATTGTTTGAGCCCAGGAGTTCGAGGCCAACCTAGGCAACATAGCAAGACCTCGTCAATACAAAAAATTTTTTAAAGTTAGCTGGGTGTGATGGTGCATGCCTGTAGTCCCAGCTACTCAGGAGACTAAGGCAGGAGGATCACTTTTAGCCCAGGATGTCAAGCCTACAATGAGCTGTGGTTGTGCCACTGCGCTCCAGCCTAGGTGACACAGTGAGACTCTGACCCCTTCTAAAAAAGTAAAAATTCAGTTCGTCAGCCAGGCGTGGTGGCTCAAGCCTGTAATACCAGCACTTTGGGAGGCTGAGGCAAGAGGACTGTCTAAGCTCAGGGGTTCGAGAGTAGCCTGGGCAACTTGGTGAGACCTCATTTTACAATAAATAAAAAAAAATTAGCCGGCATAGTGGCACATGCCTGTGGTTTCAGCTACTTGGAAGGCCGAGGTGGAAGGATTGCCTGAGCCCAGCAGGTCGAGGCTACAGTGGTCATGAGTGTGCTACTACACTCCAGCCTGGGTAACAGAGTGAGGCTCCAATTCAAACAAAACAAAATAAAACAAAACAAAATAAAAATTCAGTTCTTCATTAGACTAGCCACATCTCAAATGTCTAAAAGCTAAATGTGGCTAGTGAGCAGCTCAAATATAGAAAATATTTCTATTATCATGGAAAGTTCTACCAGACGGCACTGATTTAGACGCTTGCTACTCAAAGTTTTGTCCTTGGACTGGCAGTATAGCATCACATGAACACTTGTTGGAAATGCAGAATCTCAGGCTCAACCCAGATTCACTGAATCAGAGTCTGCATTTTTTTTTTTTTTTTTTTTTTTGAGTTGGAGTCTCACTCTGTCACCCAGACTGGAGTGCAGTGGCCGCTCCCGGCCATCGCAGCCTCGACCTGCTGGGCTCCGGTGATCCTTCTGCCTCAGCCTTCCAAGTAGCTGGAACTACAGGCGCGCGCAACCATGCCCGGCTAATTTTTTATTTATTGTAGAGATGAGGTCTCGCCAAGTTGCCCAGGTGGGTCTCGAACCCGCTGGCTCAGGCAATCCGCTCACCTCGGCCTCCCAAAGTGCTGGGATTACAGGCTGAGCCACCGAGCCCGGCCCAGAGTCTGCATTTTAACAAAATCCCCAATTCGTTCACAAGCATATAAATGTGAGAGACACATTGGTCTAGAACTGGAATAGAAATCAGTGGTTCTCAAATTTTAGCATGCATCAGAATCATCTGGAGTACTTATTAAACTCAGGTTGCTGAGGCCCAGTATGTAAGTTTCTGATTCAGTAGGTGTATTAGTTTCCTAAGGCTGCCATAACAAATTACCACAAGGAAGGTGGATTAAAACAAGAGAAATGTATTCTCGGTCACTTCTGGGGGCTAAAAGTCTAAAACCAAAGTGTTAGCAGCGCCCTGCTCCCTCTGAAAAACTTGTAGGTTTCTAATTCTTCCTTGCCTCTTAAGCTTCTGGTAGTTTGCTGGCAATCTTTGGCATTCCTTGTTTACAGATGTATAACTTCAATCTCTGCCTCCCTCATCTCAAAGATCTGTGTCTCTTCTCTTCTTATAAGGACATCAATCATATTGAATTAAGGGCCCACACTTAACACAGGGATTCTGAATGATAGCAGGAAAATAGTGGGGATGGATACTAAATAGGCAACCCTGGAGAAGAAAGGTCTCCTCAGATGAGTAGGAAAAGAAGCTAGGCATGGTTTTCTCTTCCAGGAACACCTGACCCCTCCTAGTTCTGTTGCCTTTCTTTTTTCTTTTTTTTTTTTTTGAGTTGGAGTCTCACTCAGTCGCCCAGACTGGAGTGCAGTGGCCACCCCCGGCCAATATGACCTCATCTTAGCTTAACTAATTACATTTGCAATGCCCCTCTTTCCAAATAAGGTTACATGCTGAGTACTGGGTGCTAGGACTTCAACATATTTTTGCAAGGGACACAATTCAACTAGTAACAGGAGGGCTAGGGTGGAACCTGATCATCTGCATTTTAGACAAGTTCCCAGGAGCTGGTGCTGGTGCTGCTCCAGGAACCATACTTTTAAAAAAATCACAAGTTAATCACCAAAATATGATTGCATACAACTAAAAGTTCAATTATATCATAGAAATAACTGCAGAATTCCCAACTTCCCAAATGTGCAGAATTCCGTTTTAAAGCATACTTAGGAGATGGTCACCCAGTTTTTGTGTGAATCCTTCCAAAGACCTTGTGCAAGGTTTTAAGGATATGAGTTACAGTTCTTACCACATAAAGAAAAGCAGGCCGGGCTCGGTGGCTCAGCCTGCAATCCCGCGCCTTGGGAGGCTGAGATGAGTGGATTGCCTGAGCCCGCGAGTTCGAAACCCGCCTGGGCAACTTGGCGAGACCTCATCTCCACAATAAATCAAAAATTAGCCGGGCATGGTAGCGCGCGCCTGTAGTTCCAGCTTCTTGGAAGGCTGAGGCGGAAGGATTGCCGGAGCCCAGCAGGCGAGGCTGCAGTGGCCGGGGTTGGCCACTGCACTCCAGTCTGGGCGACTGAGTGAGACTCCAACTCAAAAAAAAAAAAAAAAAAAAGAAAAAAGAAAGGCAACAGAACTAGGAGGGGTCAGGTGTTCCTGGAAGAGAAAACCATGCCTAGCTTCTTTTCCTACTCATCTGAGGAGACCTTTCTTCTCCAGGGTTGCCTATTTAGTATCCATCCCCACTATTTTCCTGCTATCATTCAGAATCCCTGTGTTATTTACAAAATCCCTTCCTCTTTCATGCTGCCAAATGTCTCAGGAAGTTGACCCTATTCTCAATGCAAGCCAATCCTGTTAATTTTAATTCTTTTGCAAATGATTGGTTCCCATATTTAGACTTCAGCCAGTCGGTGCCTGGCATAACTCTAGACTGCTGTTTGACCAGAGGTGGGCATGTGATACAAACTATCCTAACCAGACTGAAGGCAAGAGCTTTCGTTCAAAGTTTGGAGGAAAATTTTTCTAATGAGGAAAGGTGTTTTTCCAGGAGCTGATGGCTGTCACCAAGAAGACCCAGTTTCAAGAAAAAGTCTCTGTCTGGAGGATAGAAGAACTCAAGCAAGAGCAAAGAAACAAATCCCTGGCCCCAATTAGAACATGTTTACTCTACCTTTGGATTTATGAACCTGAAGAAATAAGGTTAAGTCTCCACCCAGCCAATACTCTGATTTATTGATACTGCTCTGATTTAATTTATTTAATTTAATTTATTGATACTGTCAGTTATTCTTCCTATTTGGTATCAACTTCAAAAAAGATATACATTCCTTCTATGTCTTCATATGCATCAGATAGCAAAATACTAACTGTAACAGCAATCAAGAGAGACGAGAGGAACCTAGATTACCCCATTATTTGCTAGAAAGAATCACTCTGTTTCTGTCTGTGCAATCCTAACTTGACCTGCAAAATAAGAATGTCTACTTTTCTGTAAATATCAAGATTATAATTTCTGCCACTTCTAGTTTCTTCACCTTCAAGCCATGTTGGTGGTTTGCAAATTGTGGAGAATGAACTGAAAATGCCTAAACAAGTCCTCTCTGAGTTCCTCTTTAGATGTCTCTGTGAAGGACACACACATTTCCTCCTCCACCAATCACCTAGCTAACCCTGAGAGGGGAAGCCAGAGGTGGATCAGCTTTAGCTGGCTACAACTGGAGGGAAAGTTCAACTACGTGAAGGCTGGAATATTAGCCAGGATTAGGACCCTGATTGTGGACGCATAACAAGCCATATTCTTCTCTCAGTTTTACTAAAAACAAAGGTGAGGTTTTTTTCCCTCCATCAGTTGACATCTGTGTTTATTTATCTGTCACTTCAGAATTTAGATAGGTAAGACCAATTTGTTATTAAATGACTGTTCCCAAAGCTCAACCTTAATCAACACTCTAAATTTGATTGTTCAATAGCTTCAAATCCATCAAGCATATTCCTATCGAGGCCTTCAACATATTCTAGATAAAGCAGGTCTATCATATTCTCCTAACTTAACAGTCCAACTAAAAAAGGAAAAGGAAATGAGTTTGACTTATTTTGGCTCAAAAGCATGACTTATTTTAAGCAAACTCATCATAATGTGAAGTAATTATTATGTTCCTTTAAAAAAGCTATGAATTATCTGTTGATTAGTAAAATCTAGACATGTATTAAAAAGAATGGGCCTCAAACATACATGTCTGTTATTTCTGTGATATCTACTTCTTTCTGAAAAATCAGACACTTCCCCATTTCTTTTGTTTTGAAACCACTATTATGAGCCACAATTCCTTTAAAATTGCCCACTTTGGTAGTTGATCCAATCAATGGATTGAACTTGAATTTTCTTCAGCTCTGTGGAGGGTGATTCTCAAGGACTAGAGACTTGAACTCATAAAAAACACCAGGTGAACTCTTACCAAATGTTGTCTTTTTTGGGGAAAATAAAATAAACTATGGCAACTATCACTGAAAACTTTCAACTATTTACAAGATTCAGAGATACACGGTGGGTAATACTTTGCTATTTTGCTAAGGCAGTTGACTCTGACCCACTGTCATAATTGCAAGTAGCATCAAACTGCCTAGCTAGTGACTGTGCCTACCCAACTGCCTAACATACCAGTCTCAGCTGTGTGCTTTGTGTTCTTTTTTTTTGAGTTGGAGTCTCACTCTGTCGCTCAGACTGGAATGCGGTGGCCGCTCCCGGCCACCGCAGCCTCGACCTGCTGGGCTCCGGTGATCCTTCCGCCTCAGTCTTCCAAGTAGCCGGAATTACAGGCATGCGCTACCACGCCCGGCTGATTTTTTGATTTATTGTAGAGATGAGGTCTCGCTGCCCAGGTGGGTCTCGAACCCGTGGGCTCAGGCAATCCACTCACCTCAGCCTCCCAAAGGCGCGGGATTACAGGCTGAGCCACCGAGCCCGGCTGCTTTGTGTTCTTACTCTTCATCTCATCTCGGTGATGATAACTTTTCTGTCTTTATGAAAATGATGCTGGCTGGGCATGGTGGTTCATGCTTATAATCCCAGCACTTTGAGAGGCCAAGGTGAGAGGATTGCTTGAGCCCCTGGGTTCGAGACCAGCCAACACAATTTGACGAGACTTCATCTCTACAATACATCAAAAAATTAGCTGGGCATGGTAGCGCGTGCCTGTAGTTCCAGCTACTTGGAAGGCTGAGGTGGCAGGATCGCCGGAGCCCAGCAGGTTGACACTGGGGTGGCTGTGCGTTTGTCACTGTCCTCCAGCCTCGGTGGTGGAGTGAGACTCCAACTAAAAAAAAAAAAAAGAAAGAAAGAAAATGATGCTGAAAAGAAAGTTATCTTCTATTGTGATAGAAGTAAAAAGGTCTAAAAAAAGATGATATTTGGAAGTTTGTGGTAGTCTTGAGTCAAATGCCTCATGAATGTCGAGGGTTCATGGATTTTGGTAGCATGGTGAGTTATTGAAATATTGATTTATGTTGTATTCTCTGTATTTTTCTCCTCCCTTTATTCCAAGAAGGTGATTGGGCCATTGCTTGATAAAAAATGAAGCAGATTGAGGGTAACCTTGATGCTCATTTTCTATAAAAGGCTGAGCTTGAAAAAAAAATGTTACACTAGGAGTCTCAGGGGAAGAGAAAAGGGGGCTTTAGAGGAAAGAGAAAAAGAAAGGTTAGAGTTTGATGGGTCTGTGATGCTCCTCTCCAGAAGAAGCAGCAAGACTGCAGTGGGTGTAGTTTCCAGCCTCATTGAATCCTATTGAGAAAGAGAGAGCTTCTATGACTTCTAATAGACCATGTGGGTTGAACAGAAAGAATAAGTCTTGTGGCCAGAAGATTAGATACTTTGGTAGAAACTTATATTTCATCAATAGATATTTTTCTTTACTAGACACACAGTTAAATTCTATTTTTCTGCCAGCCTCTTTATATCTACATGGAGCTAAAAGTCTGAGACTGACTGATTGAATGTGGGCTAAAGTAATGTATACCACCTTTGATCCTGATCCTTAAAGATGTCCTCATGATCTCTCTATATCTACTCCAATTCTGAGTGGCAGGAAGCAAAGGATCTCAAAGCCCAGATGACGACCGAGCCCCATGATGGAATGGGCTTGGATCCCTGAGTTACTGTTTGGAGGAGAGCTGCCTGCACTGGCTTCCTGATCATGAACTTTCCATGAGCAAGGAATAAACTTCCTGCCCTGAAACAATGTGATTTGGAACTTTTGGCATATAACCAAACTTCAATTACCTTGCATAATTTAGATGTCTTACCTCTTTTTCCCATGCAACACATATGCCTCCCAGATGCTTATATTTGAAAGGAGGAAAGGAGACCCAAATAATAGCTGAGACTGAATTTCTTACTAGCTCAATGGGACTCTGAGAGATGCATTGCATTCGAATTAAAGAAAATAAATTACTTTGAAACAAGATTTGGCATTATAGATGAAGATTTTGACCTTATTTCTCCTTCTGAATTTTTATTTTTCCTTTATGGAAAAGTAAAATTGAGAAATTCTGGCCTCTCTGACAGATAAGTTTCTCCAACATATACCTAATGGTAGTTCTTCGCACCAAGGTCAGTATCGGCTTCCTGAATTCTTCACCCCCATCCTTTTACCCTCAGGCTTGCTTAGTTCTTTCTCAATGTGACCACGAGTCTTAGGGGTCTGGACAGCCAAGAGTTAAGCCTTTCTTTCAGGTCTTTTCTCCTTCAGTCAATTAATTAGATTGAAATTTCAACTTCAAGCTGCTCTGCTGATCTCTAGCTAATGCTGTCACCTGAAATACTGCCCACCACACATGAGCTTTTGACAGCAAGAGCTGCTCAAAAGCCTCTCCATGCCTCTATTCCAGGAATAACCTAAGGAAAGGGTTGATATCTGTGAAAGCTGAGTGCTGAAGCCCTCTCCGTCCACCGCTTCAAAAAGAATAACTACCATCGGTCTGCCTTTATTTTGTATTATAGCTCTTCTTTGTCAATGAAAAGTCCCTGCTCTCTATTCATTATAAAGAATAAAGAGCTTTTCAAGTGCGAGTTGCTAAACCCAGAAGGGAACAGAGCTATTTTTAAGAGGGTTTCAACTCTGAGCTGTTACATTGGCCAGCCTGCGAGCAGCGGAGGTCTTCCAGGGAGGCCGAAGGCAGGCGCAGCTTCTCTTCGGGAGGGGATCTCAGGAAGGAAGCTCCTGGGGCTGAAACGCTCTAGCTCTTTGGCCCACAGACAGCACTGGTGCCTTCATACCTGGCTCCTGTAGACAGAGCTCGCAAGGGGGTCGGGGGAGTTGCTTTTATTCTCACTTATTCAGGGTTTGCCGGCTGCCTTAGGTTTCTCACATCCACTTCCTCCACATAGGAAACCGTCTGCTTGATTCCCATCGGGGGCACAGGGAGGAGGGGGGTGTCTTTATGTCCTCTCCTATCTTCGTCAAGCCATATGCAACTGGCAGCCGCCACGCTTCTCTCTGTGGGAAGAGGATAATCAGAGCTGGATTCCCGAATGAAAGGAGGAACATGCAGAGCTGCCTGCCTCTCGTCCAACATAGTGAAATCCTCTCGGCCTGGGTTGGTCCAGAGCTCTTCTGAGTTCATACGCTGTCAGAGCGGGGATAGGCTCTCAGATTCAGCGTTGGAGGACCTGGGTTCAAGTCTCACCTCTCTGAGTCTCCGCTCCCTCAGGATAATATACTTTCCCCTCAGAGGTGCTGCGGAGGTGGGAGGGGTCACCCAACCTCACATGGGTATGGAAAGGCTGTCTTACCCTGCTGAGTCAAGCATGGTGATCATTATTCTGAAGGTTGGCAAGACATGGGCCCTAATGTCCTTTAAAAACAGAAAATGGTGCCTTTGGATGACAGAGGAGATATTGAAAATTTGATAGAAACTGCTAATGATTCGGGAGGACTGAGATTATGTTTTCTACTCTCCCATTCCATTCAGCTTCTCCACCAGAGGCAAAAGGCAGGGAAATTAAAACTATTTGACTGTTCTATTTTGGAAGTAAAAGACATGCATGTATGTTAAAATAGTGAGAGGGAACCCAAAAGAGCAACTAATTTCATGCAGAGTGGCCAAAGAAACTTATTTGATTATAATATGTTTTGTACTGCGAAGGATTTATGAGAGCTTACAAAGATCCAATTCGGTAAGTTTTAAAACTTTTATTTATTTATATTTTTATTGCTACATAATAGATGTACTTATCTAGGGGTACTCATGATAATTTGATACATTCCTATAATCAGATCAGGGTAATTGGAATATTCACCACCTTAACTATTTGTCTTTACTTTCAGAGCATTCAAATATTTCTAGCTATTTTGAAATGTACAAGAGATTAATGTTAACTATTGTCACACTACCAAGCTATCCAAGACCAGGTCTTATTTCTTCTATCTGTGTATTTGTGCCCATTAACCAGTCGCTTTTTTATCCCTCCAACCTCCATCCTGCCTGACCTCTGGTAACCACTAATCTACTTTCTATCCTTATGAGATCCACCAGCAAGTTTTTATTTTTTTTAAAGGAAAATTTACAGCCAGGGAAAATATAAGTAAAATAGTAGTATTATATCTGAGGGAAAAAGAATGTACATATATGTAGATGACAAGGTAAGTATCTATTGTTATAAAAACAGGACTGCTAATTAGGCTCTGAGCTTCCAGGAGGCCAAAGCAAAAAGGGAAATATGATCTGGCACCAATTTACGTCTTTCTTGAGGAACCCCCCACCACTACCAATTTCTTATCCTTTTTTATCATAAGACTCATAAACATGGATATTTATCTTCAGGAAGAGAATACTTAGGGAGTTTCATTATGGCCTTCTTCAAGTATTTGATGGGCTTCCAAGTACAAAAAAGAAAGATTGCTTTGGGTAATTCCAGACCACAAAACTAGAATCAATGAGTGTAAGTTAAGGGGAACAGATTTGGGTTAAAAATAAAGAACTTTCTAACAATTAGAGTTGTCCATAAATGGAATGAGCTGTCTGGCAAAGAAGTGAGCTCCCTGTTACTGGAAGTGATCAAACAGAGGCTGGCTAACCATCTGTTAAGGATAAGAAGGATTTGTGCATAATGAGAGAATTATGCAACAACATAATACAAGGCTCTTCATGACAGTTTTATTTATAATAGTAAGGGAAAAAATAGAATCAACCTAAATGTCCAACAAAGGGGGATTATTTTGGTTATTTATGGTACTTTCATATGATTTTTAAAAATAGATTTTACAAATATTAAAAATTAGTAAAACAATAACATGGGGAAAAGCTGATGATCTATTACTAAGTGAAAAAGCAGGCTACTAAAAAAATATATATATATATAAATATATATATTTATATATATATATATAGTGATACCACTCTGTAAAGAACATTTTTGCAAAAAAAAAAAAAAAAAAAAGATAAATAATTTTTTTCAGTTCTTTTTCTTGTTTTGAAAGCGAGGTAATATTGAAGAGGGCACACATGAAAAAATTAATACTAATTATCAGTAATGTTTGAATTATGGGCGATTTTTTTCCTCTGAGATTCTCAGGGTTTTCTACTTTGAGCACTTGCCACTTATATAATTAGCAAAAAAAGTAAAAAGAAAAAACCCCCAAAAGAGCACTTCATTAGTCTGTGGTTTTAACTAGATAATCCTTGAAGCTTTTCAAACCTACTCTATTCTGTGATTTTTATTTTATACTTAGGTTTTTTTCTCTCGTAAAATAACTTGTTTTTTAGCAAGACTTCAACCAAATATAAATACCTCCCCAACATAGAAATAGTGGCTTAAATTATGAGGTTTATGTATAATCTAATGCTTTCTGATTGCTAGAGGCATTTTCAGAAGTTTCTTTTGGAAATATGTGGAATATAAATTTAAAAGTCTGTACAATAGAGTAGAAAGGGCTTGAGAAGTGGAATCAGACACCATTGGGTCTCAAATTTTGGCTTCACTACATATTAATATTAATTTCCTCAACTTTAACATGGGATAATAATAATAGTTAAAATTTGTAGATTTATTAAAGGCCAGGCACTGTGTAAGTGCTTTACATGTAGTGGAATGCTCAAAACAGTCCTCTAAGATGAATTCTGTTATTTTTATTTTTCAGATGATAAAATTAAGCACAGAGAATTTCAGTATATTGCCAAATTCACACAACTAGAAAATGATGGAGTAAAATTTCAATCTCAGACAGTTTAACCTTAGGATTTATCGTGTTAACCACTATACTACATTGCCTTAGAGAGTCGTAGAAGGATTTGCTAAATCAACATACATAAAATGCCTCACAGAAACGTGGGCAGTCAGTATGTTAGTCTTCTCCTAAACTTTTCTATATCTATTTGGCCCCAGAAAGACTTTTGATTACCTTCTCCATGACTACATTCAATCAACACACTGGGGAAACTGTGGCTCTATGGTAGGTAGTTTTACAACAAAGGTCTTATCAATGGTACGCATGTCAAACTCAGGGGTATTAGAAATCATGTCCCACAGGACTCTATTCTGAACTGATTCTTTAATATTTCATCAATGATTTACATGGAGAGAACAGAAAATAAGCTCCTAGAGCTGACAGATGATAGCATGCTGTTAGCAGATGACACCCATCGTCAGTTAGGAAGGCGAGCATCCAGGACAGGATTAGAATTCCAAATGGTCTGGCAAGATGGGGAAGAGGTGGAGGCAAAAAGAATGAACTTCATTAGCAACTATCACGGAGTAATATGTTTATTAATAGGAAAAACAGATTATAACAACATAGCAAAGGCAGTGACTAACAGTGAATGATTGTTGCTTGAAAGAGTTAATGGGGAAGTTACTCATAACTGAAAATGAGACAGAAAGTCAAGTGTGATTCTGGAAATGTACTAAAAAATAAAAGTATGTTGGAGTAAATCAATTTTTCCATTATATACTATAATTTTTAAATCCTTTTTTGAGTGCTTTTTTTTTTCTCCCCTTCAATGTTGTTCTGGACATCTTGGGAAAAGCACACAGAAAGCAAAAGAAATCTTTACAATGGCAAAATGTAATTTGAGAGAGAGGATGAGGACATCCTTTAATTGAAGATGAGTCGATTGCTGGTGATTCATTTAAGAGTAATTTACTGAGCACCATCTATGTGCCAGTCTTTGTACTGGGTGCCGGGGACACGAAGAACCAAGACCTGGTTTCTGCCTTTGAGGAGCTAAGAGATTAGAGGATAATCACTTTTTTGTTTATAAAGACTAGTTTTTTGAAACAGGGCTGAAAATCCTGGTATTTGTGTTAGTTATGACCAACTCCTATTTACCGCTTTTATCGCCTCTTTATTCCTTTTCTCCCTGCTTCCTTTTCTTTTTCTCTTTCCTTAAGTAGTTTTTAGATCTGTGATGGGAGCCCCCTAGCATGGCAAGTTAGCCAGATGTGTTCACTGGAGTCCCATCTGAGACTCCTCCTGGATACCAAGCACCTCTCTTCTTGCATTTCAAAGTGTTTCGATAAAATTATCTTTCACCCTCCATATACTGTGATAAAATTGCAGGCTAATGAAGCAAGGCCTGAAGAGAAAAAAATGGGTTCTCAGGATGTTCAGTAGATCAGTTTAGCTGGAGAAAATAGTAGAGTATATATATTGTGAATTAAATAATATTAAGGAATTTGAACTTCGTCTTGTTGATGACAGAAAGTCAATAAAGGTTTGTGAAAAAGGAAGTGACAAGATCAACTTAGGGTTTTAGGAAAAGTATCCTTATTGCAGTAGACAGAATGTGTTAGGGGACAGACTGGAGACAAGGGTCCTATTAGGAGGTGATTACTAAGTTATTTTTTAAAAAAGGGAGGTCAGAATTAGACAGTAGCAGTCAGAAGAGGTAGAAGACTTGTGAATGTGAGAGGTACTGTAAAGGAAAAGTTGATAAGATTCGATGCTTAAGTGAAGATGAGCATTAAAGGAGAGAAAAGAATTGCAACAAACCCATAGGTTAGCAAAGAGTTTGGAAAATAAAAATATCATTGGCCAAAATGGAGCAGTGGGAAGGTAAAGGTGGTTTGTGACAAAGGAACCATGATAGGTTCAGGAATAGAGAGGCTGTCTTTGTGTTGATAGGATATATAAATAAGAGCTATATATCCAACAGGGAGCTAGGAATAGATTTCCCAGGAGATCACCCCCCAGAGGTAATAGTGTGTTTTGGACCGTTCCACCTGTATATCCCACTGACACATCACAGTCTACATGCCTGAGACTGAAGTTTACTGTCATTCAGAAATACAAAGCTCAATTTGCATTTCTCTTCAAGGTTAATCATGCTTTTAAGCACCTAGGCTACCAAACCCAGTTATCTCTGGACTCTTCATTTTCCACCCACCCACTTCTCACAAGCAACTAGCACTAAAACAATGAATTCTAAGATCCAAATATGTTGTGTATCAATTCCTGTTGTCATAATTAATTCTTCCGTGATTTGTTTCCTTAGCTATCACAAGTTTTATTACAGATTTTCTTGCCACATAAGTGTATTTTCCACTGCTTAGAGAATGGAATTCAAAGTCTTCCTGGAATGAACATACCTGTCCAACCTAATCCCTGAGAATCTTTATACATACCCAACACGAAAGCCCCCCAGCTCCTTGCTTTTCTTTCATGATGCCAGGCATATCTGTGCCTGGGGTGCCTCTATTGATGCTGTTCTATTATTTCGTAATAGCTTTTTCCACTTAAGGAGAATATCTTTCAAGTTCTGGGTCACATGTTAGACCCATTGTGAGTGCTTCTCAGACCTCCTATGGCTTGTTTCTCTTCACTTGTGTTGCTTTTGTTGAAAGCAAGAGCCTGAGCCAGGGAGGTGGGAGTAGACATGGGAAGAAGCAAAGGATGTAATAAAAATCTAAGCAAAGAGTTGTGGGGCACAAAGAAGGAAGAAGTTACAAAAAAAAATGACTAGCTGACTTTGGTTGACTGAGAAGAATTATAGAGCACCTCCTGCCCCCCCCCAAAGATTAATTTGGCTTTGAGCATGTTTGGGTTGAGATACCAGCGATGAACATAAATTGGGCTAACTGATAATTTAAAAGTTTTACAAAAATGAAAAGGATATTTAAGGCCAGAGAAAAATATTTGGAAATTATATGCAGAGAGGTGATACCAGATGATATTGGGGGGGTGGGGCTGGGGAATAGATATCTCCAAGAATGAGCTTGTTAGAGAAAAGACTAGGTCTGAGGACAGAATTTTAAACAACTTATCATCTCAAAGGTGATAGGAGGAAATCCTACCAGCAAAAGAGCTAGTCGAACACTGGCCACCAAGGTGAAATTACAAGTGTTTTTGTTTTCCTAAAAGGTATTTTTTTGTTTGTTCTTAATCTTTCAAGAAGTACTTCCTTTTTCTGAGATGTTTTAGTTCTGATTAGAGAAAACTGCTATTCTCTGCTCAAATTGGGTTCCTTGTGATTATATATCTTAATAATCAGTGGTGTGGAAATGAGTTGCTTTACTTGCAAAAGAGGTATTCCCTTCCTATATGAGGATATCTAACTAAAGTTTTGTAAGGAAAAAAAATAATCAAAAATCAACAATCACCAAAAATTAGGTCACAGAATTTTTTTTTTTTTTTGAGTTGGAGTCTCACTCTGTCACCCAGACTGGAGTGCAGTGACCGCTCCTGGCCACTGCAGCCTCAGCTTGCTGGGCTCTGGCGATCCTTCCGCCTCAGCCTTCCAAGTAGCTAGAACTACAGGTGTGTGCTACCACGCCCGGCTAATTTTTTATTTATTGTAGAGATGAGGTCTCACCAAATTGTCCAGGCGGGTCTCGAACCCACGGGCTCAGACAATCCACTCACCTCGGCCTCCAAAAGCGCTGGGATTACAGGCTGAGCCACCAAGCCCGGCCAGGCCACAGAATTTAAAAAGGAGTTAGTAGAGGCTGTTTTTCACATGACCTGATAAAATATTGGGAATGGGGTGGGGGCTGGAATAAGATTTGTTAAAAATGGATTCAATTGGATCAAACCACAGCTTTTGAAAGCACCTCTTTTTAGGCCAGGGGCTCATTGTTTTTATATAAATTTATGGAGATAAAAATATTATTAAAAAACATTTGTTGTAAAAATAATCTAAAAAATTCACAAACATAGAAGTAAATGTGAAAGCCCTATTACCATATACAATTTGTAATATACTTTTTAGACTTTTTAAATACATCATGTATGCAAATATCCTTTCTGTAAGTGGCTTGCCCAGCTTCCACCATCCTATTTCCTATTTCCCCTAAAAATAACAAGCAATAACAGTTAAAAATGACATTAATAAAGATTATATTTGTACAGTACATCCCCACACATTTCACATGCATTGCAGGTTGAGTATCCCTTATCTAAAGTACGTGGGATCAGAAGTGTCTCAGATTTCAGATTTTGGAATATTTGCATATATATAATGAGATATCTTGGGAACAGGACCTAAGTCTAAACAAGAAATTGATCTATGCTTTATTTACACCTTATACATGTACTCCTGAAGGCAATTTTATACATTTTTATTTTTTTGAATCGGAGTCTCACTCTGTCGTGCAGGCTGAAATGCAGTGTAACGCTCATGGCCACCCTAGCATTGACCTGCTGGGCTCTGGCGATCCACCCGCCTCATCCTTCCAAGTAGCTGGAAGTACAGGCACATGCTACCACGTCCGGGTAATTTTTTTGATTTATTGTAGAGATGAGGTCTCACCAAGTTGCCTGGGCTGATCTCGAACCCACAGGCTCAGGCAATCCACTCACCTCGGCATCCCAAAATGCTGGAATTACAGGCTGAGCCACCGAGCCCGACCTATACAAATATGTTTAACAATTTTGTACATGAAGCAAATTTTGTGCACTTTGAGCCATCAGAAAGCAAAGGCGTTGTTATCTGAGTCACCCATGTGGACAATCTGTGGTTGTTTGGCATCACCATCATTCCTGACTCTGA
The DNA here is from genome assembly GCA_027257055.1 of Cephalopachus bancanus. NCBI lineage: Eukaryota > Metazoa > Chordata > Mammalia > Primates > Tarsiidae > Cephalopachus > Cephalopachus bancanus. Next base: position 6,654,593 of record JAPVLO010000035.1, read on the forward strand.
GTTTCTATGCTCCAGTAAGAATCATTTTCTTACATGTATTCACACATTAGTACTTAACAACAAATAATATGACATAGTATTAATACAGTGAAAAAAATAGTGTGTTCAGGGTAAGTAGCATCACCAAGACCTGCATCAGTTGTTAGACAGCAATAATATCAAACAATGGTGGCCTTTCAGTCTCCACCTATGATGCTGTGTTTTAATTAAAAGATTACTGCATACTGTATTTTTCTTTTTAGGTAAGAAGAAACGCCTGAAGCAGTTGAAGGTCCAGGAAATGATTCCTCTAGATATGAGGAAACATTCAGCTAAATGGCTTTTTAAAAATATTTCCTCCAGAATCATCTGCCCCATTAACAATAATTTTTGTCTTAGAATTATCTCTTTGATTTTATAAGCTGACATGCTTTCTTATTCTATTATGAATGATGCTGCTTCAACAAACCCATCATACATTTTCACCCTATTGCCTAAGGCACTTTTTCTGCAATGTTAACAGCATCTTCATGGTCACTATTATCACAATTATCTTGATTCAGACCCCATTTCAGCTATTTCGCCACTGGCCAATGAATGAACAACTGGAGTCCCACCACCCGTGTTTAAAAAACTTCTTCAGTATTCACTTCTTCCAGCTTACGATGTAGCCTCTGAAAATATATTTTTTTGCACATGTAAGAAGGTCAGACTTCTTTTTCACTTGACAACAAATCTTTCAAAATGACCACCTTGTTCATCATCGCTGAACGTAGTCACAGGACATAGGTTGTATTAGGCATGCATGACTGTGTCTTTAGTCAATGCACTCCAAGTGCTGGAAGCAGCATATGCAGCATACTCCATGAAAAACTCCTTTTGAAAACCTTCCACACCCATGTCTCTGTTCACTGCTGCTAGCATGCTGTTTAAGAAAAGTTTTTTTTTTTTGAGTTGGAATCTCACTCTGATGCCCAAGTTGGTGTGCAGTAGCACACACTACCACCCTGGCTAATTTTTTATTTATTGTAGAGATGAGATCTTGCCAAGTTACCTGGGCTGGTCTAAAACCCCTGGGCTCAGTCAATCTACTTGCCTTGCCTCCCAAAGTGCTGGGATTACAGGCTGAGCCACTGAGTCCAGCTTTTTTCTTTTTTTTAAGTTGGAGTCTCACTCTATCGCCCAGGCTGGAGTGCAGTGGCATACTCATGGCCACCGCAGCCTTGACCTGCTGGGCTCAGGTGATCCTTCCACCTCAGCCTTCCAAGTAGCTGAAACTATAGGCTGGTGCCACCATGTCCAGCTAATTTTTCTTAATTTATTGTAGAGATGAGGTCTCACCAAGTTGCCCAGACTGGTCTCAAACCAATGGACTCAGGCAATTTTCTCACCTTGGCCTCCCAAAGTGATGGGATTATAGGCATGAGCCACCGTGCCCGGCCAAGAATGTGACTTTATATTTACTATTCATTTATCTAAAGATACCTGAATCACATGGTTGTGTTAATGAGTCATATTTGAGGAGAAACGCATGACATAAACATAATTTTTTATACAAATTTCAACTGGAGGATGAGCAAAACAGCTGTCAAAGAGTAACAAAATCTTGCAGCTGTCCAGCTTCCCTAAAGCGAGCACAAGCTTCTGGTACAAAATATTTGTGAAACTAATCAGAAAAGGTGTTCCTGGTGATCCATACATTTTTGTTAGCATGATAACAGACTTAGGAGAAATTCGCTCCTTGAAAAGAGTGAGGATGCAAGCTTTTGCCTAGCATAGTTAATGTATATTTATGCATGCCTGCTGCATTAGCATATCCCAACACAGTTAATCTGTCCTTGATATTCTTAATTCCCGTAGGGGTTTTCTCACCACCTATGTAGTCAGTGTCTTTCTGGGACAATAACACTAAAACAGTAATGTTTCATTAGCATTATAGACTTGTTCTGACGTCAGATCTTTATCAGTGATGACCTTGGCAAACTTGCCAATGAATTTCTTCATTACTTTGTGATCAACAAATGCTTTAATCACCACAAATCTTTAAAAATTAAATGCTGTGTCTTTTTCTTAAATTTCTGCAATCAACCTGTTGAATATTCACAGTTCCCTTTCATCTTTGGTTAACCGCGATAGATCCTTGCTTGTTTCATGTTCGGCATACCATCAAGGGGCATGAGTTCACTGCAATGCTGACAGATCACCTCTTTCAATACACAAGTTCTTCATATTTATTTTTATGCGGTGCTTTTCTACTTTTCATTAATGTCTGCCCATCACTTTTAGCATAGAACTTCAAAAGTTTATCCTTCTGTTTCTTCAGGTTGTATATAGTGGTCATTCTAACACCATACTCTCCTGTAAGACTTCTCACACTTATATCGCTGTCCAGTTTCTCCAACAGCTTGACTTCATTATTTTTATTTTTTATTTTTTGAGTTGGAGTCTCACTCTGTGGCCCAGACTGGAGTGCAGTGGCACGCTCCCGGCCACCGCAGCCTTGACCTGCTGGGCTCCGGCGATCCTTCCCCCTCAGCCTTCCAAGTAGCTGGAACTACAGGCGTGCACTACCATGGCCGACTAGTTTTTTTTTTTTTTTTATTGTAGAGATGAGGTCTCGCCATGTTGCCCAGGTGGGTCTCGAACCTGCAGGCTCAGGCAATCTACTCACCTTGGCCTCCCAAAGTGCTGGAATCACAGGCTGAGCCCGGCCTCATTATTTTTTTTTTAATAAAGACTTTATTTTATTATAAAAATGTGTAGTACAAGTCAGGATTAAGTACATAAGTAATGAATGTACAGGTGAAGTTTGGGCCTCCAACAGGTCCTCACTTCTCCTGGTTTAGGACCAGGTACTCTTTGTGTTGTTATGTGCCCCTCCTCTCCCTCCCCTACAGCTTGACTTTAAAAAATGCTTCCTCTTTGTCTTATCACTCTTACCTATGCAGCTGTCTACAGGCTCTTTTGACATTTTCAACAATATCTTTATGTCACAGAGCAGAGAATAAGCAAAAAACCTCAGAGAGTATTGCACACGAGTCTTGGCCCATGTAGGGCATTGTGGGGAACTTGCCATTGGCATATCCAGCCTGCACATGTGCTGTGTTATTACCCTCTGTGGGTGTGCTTGTGTGGAGGAACTCTGAGTGTGCGTGGACAAGATATATCACAGCTAAAGCAGAATGAAAGGGTCTTTTTTCCTGTGAGAATGCTGAATAAACTGTATTTTGTGCCTGTGTTTTGACTGCAACTCATCACATGAGGTCAGGTGTGAAATTTTCAATCATGGTGTCATGCTGGTGCTCAGTTTCATATTTTGGAGCATTTCAGATTTCAGATTTTTGGATTGGGGGTGCTCAACCTACATATCATGGATCCTTACTCCGATTTTCATAAATAAGCAGGGTGGAATTTTTTGTACCATTTATAGAGGGTGTTATTTGTCCAAGATCTCATAGCTACTTGTGCAGAAGAAGAAGGTCCTACTGGACTTGGGTCCTTCACACCAAATATCAAATCTATTTCCTGTATCATGATTTCCCATAGGATGATTTCCACAACCAGTTCTCCCCAGCCTCTGCCAAGGTATCCTATAAAATAAGCCAGTTTTAAATTTGGATTAGGGATTAAATTGAACACCACCACACAGTTGCCTAGTGGTTTTCTTTAGCTGGGGAAAAAAGTGACCTTCCCAGCTTGATCTGTCAAATATCTGAATCACACCTTGAAGTAATGACAATGAAAAGTACAAGAAAACCTTATAGGACCCTACACTGATGTCTCTCTATATCATCTAATTAATAAATAGTGCTGGCAATGGGCATATCCACTATTGGACAATGTGTTCATGAAGAGAAATTTGGAGGAGAGATACAAGATGCAGTGTGATAGAAAGAACACTATCATCTTTCACTTTTGAGACATATTTTTCCCATATTTTAATACTTGGAAATAAGCATTCATCTTAAAAAGCCATGAATCTTTGATTTGGTAAAAAGCAGAAAATAGAAACTCATTAAAACTAGTTTCTTTGAACTCTTGCATTTCCCCATCTCGGGCAGGTCATTTAACCACCCAGTGCTGTGAACATGAGGTAACATATTTAAGATTCACTACTGGCTACACAGGAGGTGTGCTTAATAATAACTAACATTTATTGAGGGTTTACCCTGTTCCACTGACTATTCTTAGCAATTTGAGAGGATTTTCTCATTTAATTCTTGCAGCAAAACTCTTAGGAAAGTTCTATAAATATCTCAGTTTTATAGAAGAGCAAAGTGAGATTTAGAAAGTTCATGAATATGGCTATAGGTTAAAAGCTGGTAAGTGGCTAAACTAGGGGATGAGACAGGTAGTACAAGACCAGATACTCCCAGCCGGGCTCGGTGGCTCAGCCTGTAATCCCGCGCCTTTGGGAGGCTGAGGTGAGCGGATTGCCTGAGCCCGCGAGTTCCAGACCCGCCTGGGCGGCAAGACCTCATCTCTACAATAAATCAAAAAATCAGCCGGGTGCGGTAGCGCATGCCTGTAATTCCGGCTACTTAGAAGGCTGAGGCAGGAGGATCGCCGGAGCCCAGCAGGTCGAGGCTGCGGTGGCCGGGAGCGGCCACTGCACTCCAGTCTGGGCGACAGAGTGAGACTCCAACTCAAAAAAATAAAAAAAGACCAGATACTCCCTTGCTAACTCCAATACTGTTGACCTGCTTGCTATATATTATTTCACATTATTTGTGTTCCTCAGTTCTCTATGGATTTACTAGCGAATTCTGATTTATTGTAAACTCAGATGCCCTTAGGATTATAAAAGTAGAGCTGGTTGGCGATGGTAAACATTCGGGATAGTAAACAGTGTGATCCTCAGCCTGTACACACACACATGCACACACACACACACATACACACATAGTCCAGACTGACCTTTGGATTGGTACAGTGGCAAAAAATGTAACAGCAAATCAAATTAAACAAATCAAACAAGAAACAAACAAACAAAAACCCTGGACTGGCTCTTTAAAAAGTAAAGCAAAGGAAATTAAGAAAAGAAAGTTGAAAATAAAACAATAAAAGTAAAGCAAATTAAATTTATTTAAAAATCTTGTGATTTCCAAAAAAATGTGTTGATTTCAACTAACAGTTTGGAAACTTTTTCTTAAGTCTCCAAGTAATAATATATAGTTCAAGATGGATTACAGCAATACCTGCAAAACTCCAATAAAGACAAAGGAGATACTAATAAGGAGGAGAAACTAGCCCAGAGAGCATCTAAATTTCCAGAGGGTGGGTCTCTAACAATGACGTTTTAATTGAGCCCTTCCTACCAAATACTGGGTACTTTCTCCACCGTTGTCTCATGCATCTTTATACTATTTCTATGGACGAGGAATTGAAGGTGCCATTTTACAGATTACCCAATAAAGGCTTTATTCAGTGAAGTCACTCGTCCACTTAAAGCCTCAGCTTTTTCAGTATGCATACTCAGCTTGGGACAGACATGGGTATGTCATGAAGCCCACCCTCAGTTGCACTAGATCTTTCCAAAGCCCTGAACCTGGTTTTATTCATAAGTCTCTCTTCCTTAATTTGCAGAACACTCCAAATTGTATAAATGCCATGTCCTCCAAACCCGAATCTGTGCCTGAATGACTGTGACAATATGCCATCTCGAGCAAGTCAACCTCTGGCCTTCAGTTTGTCCCTGGGGGCTGAGAAGGGCAGGAATGCCCGGATCTCTGGCCTACTTCGAGACTGAGGGATTTTGATATATCCTGCATGTCACCTGGGTGTCCTTTCTGATAAATCTAGCATTTATCTCTCCTATACTGACTCACCTTGCAAAGATGGCTTGGTGGGCAATGTTGACATTTTTACAACTCTGGTTTTTCTGTTAATTGCAAAGTTACCCCTAGACTGCAGGAAATGAGATGCCAAAAGGAAGGGGAGTGGATCCCTTCCAGACCTCCACAACTCTCAGATTATACTAAACCAGGAGCAAAACCCTCTTTAGCATTTGAAAGGGAAGGCAATTGTATTACTAAGCCTCACTCCACCGCCTCCAGACTTTCAGCCAGAGAACAAAGGGCAAAAAGCAAACACCACTTCATACCCCTATTCACTGGAGGTTAAAAGAAACCTCCCACCATACAAAAGTCTGTCTAAAGGTCAGTTTGGTAGTGTATCGAGGAGGAGGATGCTGGCTGGGGAACAAAATGTTTACCACCACCCTCAGGCGGGCTGCTTCTGTTTTCCTTTCAGCACGTGCACGGGGTACATCCGTCAGAATTGGACGTTTTCACCCCCGATTAGCTTGCTGGTGGTCAAATTATACTTCCTTAGCCCTCTGTGGTCTTCTTTTGATTCTTGTTTCCAGCTGCACTAAGAAAGTAGGGCCACCCTGAGCCAGGATGACTCCCAGGGGATCATTATGCATTCATATTCATCAAGTCAACAGCTACTGATTGAGTGCCTGATGTGTATCCAGCACTGTGCTAGGCGCTGAAAGAATGGAACAATGCACAGGGCTGATGCGGCTGTCTTAGTGCTTCACTTCAATTGGGAAGACTGACATTGAACAATGAAACACACACTTCATTATTTAAATAAACTGTGATAAATGTCTGAAGGAGCATGGTGTGCAAAGAGAGCTTAACGAGAGACTGGCTGATCTCAGTTGGGCTGTGAGAGAGGGAACTTTTTTGAGAAAGTGAAACAGTAGGAGTTAGCTATGTGCCAGGGCAGTTGAGATCATGATGAGTACAGGGGAGCAGCAGGCAAAAAGGCCCTGACTTGAGAAAAATATAGCCTGGCACAGGAATTGGAAAGAGAGTAATGTGGCTGGAGTCCATGGCGTAAGGCAGAATGGGGCTGGAGACTGGGCAAGAGGGGAACTTCCGCAGGGCTTTGTACTCGGTAGGCTTTTGCGCTCCGTCTCTAAGCCATGGGGAGGTAGTGACGGGCTTTAATGAGGGAAATGACTTGAGAGGTTTGCGGTATAAAGGAAGAGTTTCAGGGAGCAAGTGACTAATGAAGAGAGAGCATAGTAAACTGAGTTAAATTCAAGAGAAAAGCCTGGGCACGGTGACTCATGCCTATAATCCCAGCGCTTTGGGAGGCCGAGGTGAGGGGATTGCCTGAGCCCACAGGTTCAAGACCAGTCTGGGCAACTTGGCGAGACCTCATCTCTAAAATAAATCAAAAAATTAGCTGGGCATGGTAGCGCATGCCTGTAGTTCCAGCTACTTGAAAGGTTGAGGCAGAAGTATCATCTCAGTCTAGCAGGTAGAGGGTGTGGTAGCCGTGAGCACGACACTGCACTCTAGCCTGGGTGGCAGAATGAGACTCTTACTCAAAAAAAAAAAAAAAAAGTCAAGAGAAATTCCCAAATTTTAATGAATTGCCCAAGGACATTGTTAAAATACAGACTCTGATCCGGTAGGTCAGGGGAGGCGCCTGAGATTTAACAAGTTTCCATGTGCTATTCTTCTGGTACACACTACAAACCCTTTAATAACAAAAGTTTAGGTCAGGGTTTGCAATGTAGATGAAGAAAGCAGACAAATTTCAGAGTTATGATGTGGGAAGTGAGTGAAAGTATCAAGATATCTTTCAGGTCTCTAACTTGGGCAACTGGGTGGAAGGGGTGGTATTCACTGAGATAGGGTGCACCAAAGAAGAAAGAGCAAGTTTGGGTGGGAGGTGAAAACTCAGTTTTGGATATGTTGACTTTGATGTGTCTTAGGAATATCCAAGCAAGAAATGGTACATATGGATCTCAAGCTCAAGGCAGAGGAGGAAGCTGGAGATACAAATTTAGGAGTCATCAATATGTAAAGGGTAATTAAAACTATAAAAATGGATACTATCAGCCTAGGGAGTATACAGCAGGGGTTAAAAACTCAAATCTGGCCTGTTGGCCATCTGTTGGCCTTCTTTTAATACCTTGGAAAGAGAAGAAGCCCAGGATCAAGCAAGAATTTAACAAATAATTGGAGAGGGGAAGTCAGCAAAGAAATCTAAGATAACAAGTTGTAAGAAAAACCGTGTTGGTATCTCCAGTCGGCTTGAAATCCGGAAAAGTAGATCCTTTCTGTAGCCCCAGTGACTGGGTCATGGTTGAGCTAAACCCTACATGATAATCTTATTCCACTTTACCTGGAATTTGTCCAATAGTGGGCTCTGACCAATGAGACAAAAAAAAGAGCAGACTGGGATGCGTGAAGATTCCAGGAAAACATTTTTCTTCCCTACAAAAGAGGAATTAGAACAAGAAAAGAGCTTTATGGTGCCACTGCCCCCCACCCTCCCCCTTTTTTTTTTGCTTTGAACTCACAGTCAGAGCAATGCCAGCCATACTATGACTGAAAGGAGATAAGATCTGGGTGAAAACTCAACAGCTAAGAGTGGTGAAATGAAAAACTAAAAACTAAAAAGTACCCAGCTGAGCTGCCTACTGCTCTGAAATCACGTCTCTCTAGTCCTTGTTGAGTGAGATAGTAAATGCCTATATCGCTGAAACTACCTGTAGAGATGCTTCTTTCCCTTAGAACTGAATGTAATTTTCACTGTTAACAGCATATATTGCATAGTGGCATTCCACAAGACAGTTCTGAAGTGAGATGGACATGGTTCAGATAGATATGGTGTTTAACTTTAGGCATTTTGTGTTTCCTCAGTTTCTTCATCTGCAAAAAGGAGATACGAATAGTATCTATCTCAAGAGCTCTTGTATGCTGTTGGTGGGAGTGTAAACTAGGAAAGCTACTTTGAAAAGTAATTTGGCAGAATTTACTCAAACTGAAAAAAATATATATATATATAGCCTAAGGCGATTCTACTTCTAGGTAAATCTTAGACAGACTCTTGTGCAGTGCATTGAGAGATGTGTAGAGGATTATTCATTGAGGCATTGTTTGTAATAAAAGAATTAGAAATAGTGTAGATATCCATCAGGAGAAAATACCTAAGTAAGGTATAGTATGTTGATATGATAATGTACAATGGAGCCGTTTAAACAGATGAACTAGCTCTGTCTATATATATCAACGTAGATGAATCTCAGAAACATAATGCTGAGTAAAAAAAGCAAATTGCAGAGTGAGACATACAGTATGATTCATTTATGTACATTTTAAAAGCAGACACTATACTACATATTTTTACGGATCTGTAAATCTATGGAAAGTAGATTGGAAGGACACACATTAAATACACTTGGGGATGAGGGATAAAGAAGATAAGAAAAAATAGGGGTCATGTCTAGACAGATGATTATATCGTGCCAGTACAAAAAGGACTGACTGATTGAATCAATTCAGTTCTGTGCCTCTACAGCTCAACCTCAGAAACAAAACAAAACAAAACATAATAGTACTACTCTTCTTGGATTAAATGACATGATAGCACAATGTCTGGCATGTAGTAAAGGTTTAACAAATGGTGACCATCGTCATATCATGCCCACATGCTGTGCTCTGCCTTTTCGATTTCCTAGGCTCTTTCTAGTACAACAATCTTAGAAAGAGGGGGAGTTGGGCTGTGCATTTCTCTCTGCACCTAAATTTCCATTTCTCGTTTATTGGTATGAGGGCTATAAAAACAAAAGACTTGATTTGGGCTAGGTATTGGTGTGCATTTAGGCTACTCTAGTGGGTTAGAAAAGTGCTACCAGGCACACGCCCAGTGGCAGCCCATATCAATCCACCAAATAACCACAAAGAGAGAAACACCTTACTAGCCTAAGTTTTTGCATGTTGCATGAGTAGCTTATATTAATCAGGATTAGACTGAGCAAAAAAGGGAAATTTATTGGCAAATGTAAAAATTGGGAAGTTCAAAAAAATAACTAGGTTCAACTTTCTTAGCTGAATTGGGAATTCTCACTGCCTTGCACCTACGTAATTCTGCAATTTCCACAGCAAAGTTCTACTGCTTGCAGTGCCCACTTCCCGGTACCAATTTTTGAACCAGTTCTGCAAGCAACATAAAGAAGCTCTGACTCACCTAGGTTGAGAAAGGAACTAGTAGGAAGGATACTTTATAGCTCCCAGAATTAAAGGAAAATACCAGTGAGCCAGGCCTTGGGAAGAAAGAGACGCAGGAACCTATAGGATCTTAGTAAGAATTATACATTTCTTCTTTCCTTAAGTCATGCTGTAGGAATGAACCCATTCCACCCAGCTAGAGTCTTTCTGTCATTCTCCTTGGAAGTCTGATCGGCTTAGTTTGGGTCAGGGGTCCTGTGATTGACAATCCCATTTAGACTACACAGAATTGAGAAGGAGTAGTCTTCCAAAAGAAAAACTGCTTCCAAAACAATGGAAAAAGGTGCTGACTGTATTGGTCAGCTTGGACTGCCATAACAAGACACCATAGACTGAGTGATTAAAACAATAGAGATTTTTCTTACATTTCTGAAGGTTGAAAGTCCAAGATGAGGTGCTAGCATGGTAGGGTTCTTGAGAGGGCTCTCCTTTTGGCTTGCAGACAGCTGTCATATTATTGTGTCCTCACACGGCAGAGAGAGAGAGAGTTTTCTTTTTTATAAGGGCACTTGTCTCATCAAGAGGGCTCCATCCTGATGACCTCATTTAAACCTGATTATCTCCCAAAGGCCTTATCTCAAAATATCTTGTTGGGGTTTGAGTTTCAACTTGTGAATTTTGGAGGAACACAATTTAGTCCATAGCACTGGCCTAGCAATAATATCAGAAGTCTGCCACACAGCTAAAAGTAGTCTGCAGTTTATTTATTTATTTTTTTGAGTTGGAGTCTCACTCTGTTATCCATGCTGGAGTTCAGTGGCATGCTCAAGGTCACCAAAACCTCGGCCTGCTGAGCTCAGGCGATCTTTCCACCTCAGCCTTCCAAGTTGCTGGAACTACAGGTGTGTGCTACCATGCCCAGCTTATTTTTTGATGTATTGTAGAGACGAGAATTCACCAAGTTGCCCAGGCTGAGTTCAGGCAATCCTCTCACCTTGGCCTCCCAAAGTGCTGGGATAACAGGCTTGAGCCACCGCACCCAGCCTAGTTTGCAGTTTATTAGAGTTTAAAGGTCCTAGACCGAAAGATATGTATGAAGTCATAGTTTCACTATCAGCTTGCTCAGTGATGGCAAACTTAACGAAATAGTGTTCATGACACATACTCCCTTGTTCAATAAATTAATAATAACTCAGTATTGAAAAGGATCTCAGAACTCTTAAGGGAGTGAATCTCAACCTTGCGTTGGCTGCACATTAAAGCCACCTGGGATGCTATTTAAAAATGCACAACCCAGAGATTCAGATTTAATTGATCTGAGAGAGACTTGGGCATCGGTTTTATTGTTTTTGTTTTTGTTTTTTTTGAGTCAGAGTCTCACTCTGTTGTCCAGACTGGAGTGCAATGACACGCTCACAGCCACCACAGCCTCAACCTGCTGGGCTCAGGCAATCCTTCTGCCTTAGCCGTCCAAGTAGCTGGAACTACAGGCATGTGCTACAATGCCTGACTTTATCTTTTGATTTATTGTAGAGATGCGGTCTTACCAAGTTGCCAGACTGGTCTCGAACTCCTGAGTTCAGGCAATCCTCTCACCTTAATTTCCCAAGTGCTGGGATTACAGGCTTGAGTCACTGTGCCTGGCCATCAGTATTTTTTAAAAGTTCCTCACGTAATTGCAATGTACAGCCAATATTGAGATGCACTGGTTTAGGGTAGTTTGCTGGCACTCAACTTTCCCTCTGCAGAAAGTCCTTTTGTATCTCTGAGAGGTGACTTTCAGTTTCTGTTTTAGTAGTTCCAGGGAAGGTAGTGGCTTAGTCTGCTCTGGCTACCATAACAAAGTGCCATAGACTGATGGCTAAAACAACAGAAATGTATTTTCTCACAGTTCTGGAAGCTGGAAAGTCCAAGATCAAGATTCTTGCAGGGTTTGGTTCCTGGTGAAGGTGCTCGCTCTGGATTGCAGACAGCTGCCTCTGTCTTTGCCATCATATTGGGGAAGGGACAGGGAGGGGTGAGAGAGAGAGAGAGAGCTTATCCTCTGGTGTCTCTTCTTATAAGAATGCTTATCCTATTGGATCAGAGCTCTGCCCCTATGATTTCATATAACCTTAATTACCTCCATAAAGGTGATATATTCAAATACAGTCACACTGGGAGTTAGGGTTTCAACATATGTACATATTTTTGTTTTCTGAGTAGGAGTCTCACTCTGTACCCCAGGCTGGAGTGCTGTGGAATGCTCATAGCCATCACAGCCTTGACTTGCTGGGCTCAGGTGATCCTTTCGCCTCAGCCTTCCAAGTAGCTGGATTCACAGGTGCATACCACTATGCCTGGCTAATTTTTTTGATTCATTGTAGAGACCAGGTCTCACTAAGTTGCCAAAGCTGGTCTCAAGCCCCTGGACTCAGGCAGTCCTCTCGCCTCCACCTCCCAAAGTGTTGGGATTATAGGCATGAGCCACCCCGCCTGGCCAACGTAAGCATTTTTGTGAGGTACAAATATTCAATCCATAGCAGGAAAGTCACAGCTCAATAGACCGTGGAGGGTCTCAAATTGTGAGAAAGCTCTTCACATTAAGTCAACATGTCTCTTCGTAACTTCTACCTTTTCATCTTAGTTCTGCAGAAAGGGTTTAAAGAAATGGGAGGCAACTAACAACTATTTTGCTAGGTATTTTGCATATCTTATCTCTCTTAAGCCTCAGAGGAATAGTATGAGGAAGATATTATTATTCCTGATTTATAGATCCAAAGACTGACGTTAGAAAGGATGAGTAATCTGCCTAACGTCATACATACAGTTGGTAAGTGGCAAAATGAGAATTCAAATCAGGCCTTTCTACCTCAAACCTGTACTCTTTCCACCATCATGCTGCAGAAGTCATCTCTTCTTCACAAAAACTCAGATATATGAAGGTAAAGTCATTTCTTAGGCTTGAAAACTGACCCCTGAGAATATGCCTTGTCCATCCACATGCTACTTCTGCGACTGCTCGTGTTCTGATTTTCTTTCTCTTTTCTCCTTTATTTATTTATTTTTATTATCTACCCTTTACCTTAGCTTTGATTTTTTTTTTTTTTTTGAGTTGGATTCTCACTCTGTCACCCAGACTGGAGTGCAGTGGCATGCTCCCAGTCACCACAACCTCACCCTGCTGGGCTCCGACGGTCCTTCCGCCTCAGCCTTCCAAGTAGCTGGAACTACAGGTGTGCGAACCACGCCCGGCTAATTTTTGATTTATTGTAGAGATGAGGTCTCGCCAATTTTACTGGGCTGGTCTCCAACCCGCGGGCTCAAGCAATCCACTCGCCTCGGCCTCCCAAAATGCTGGGATTACAGGCTGAGCCACCGAGCCCAGCCAGCTTTTATTTATTTCTGTCACCTCATAATCTTATTTTGCCTCAGTATTCTTCCTGAAATTGCTTTCATTCTATTAAATTTTAGTACAGTATAGGCCCAACTTTAGCATGTGTAAGAATCATTCAGAAAGATTCGAATTCACTAGGTGAGGTGGAGCCCAAGATGCTACATTCCAGACAAGTTCACAAGTGGTAATGTTGCAGCTGGTTGGTAGATTACACTTTGGAGTTTTCAACGTTCTTTTATTTTTATTTGCATTGTTTTATGCTGATTTTATTCCTGTGCCATAAGTTTTTGTTTCTTCGGTTTCTTCTGGGATGTCTTTTTCTTCTGTGCAAGCTCCTCCTCTAGTTTAGAAACAATTTGCTCCTTTTCAGTAAGGATCATCTGGAGTGGACAGAGGAGCTCATGCATGGGTTAACCGACATGAGCTTTGTATATCTGGCAGCACATCTTGGGTGTTTTGTTCACCTGGATATACTCAATGACCAGAGCATCTACATCTCAACCCTTAAGTTCAGCATTACTGCATTTTTAAGCATGTGCAGCAAAAATTCAGCACTCTTTCTGGACTACCCTCTGTCCAACTCCACTGTTTCACTTGGGCACACCTACTACCTCTATCATTGTAATGATGAAATGATACACATTGTTTCTGAAAAGTGACATTTTTCAGATACCTGGTGGCTTTTTGCTTATGCATATGCATACCCTTGATGGCCTGGGCGGTCTTACTGGTATTCTTGCAATAAACAAGATTTGAACCTCTTGATTTGCATGATTTGGAGTATCTGGGTCAAGTGAATAGCAAGCCATTTTCACAGATCACCTCAGGCTGCTTAGGGGAAGAGGAAGCTTGGATTATAGATTACACTTTGAATCAAGTAGTATTAGTAGTACTATATAGATGAGCTCCTCATACTTTCTAACAAATTGATCTGTAGAAAGTGCTTCATATGCCTTTTTACTTTCTCTTCTAGAGGGAAGATCAGCTTGCACTTCCAGTATCTATGATTATGACTGATAGAGACAGAAAAAGCTTTGAGAAGATAAAAATCTCTAGGTCATGACGGCAGAAACATGTGATTTATATGTGATTTCTTTTTTTCTGCTTACCTCCTTTTCCTTCTTTTTCTGGAATAGCACTTCTTTTTTACTTTTGGGAAGTGCCTTTAGCCTACTCTGTATGATCCTGATGGGTCTCTCAATCATATTGACTTATTTCCTGCTTATTCCACCATAGGCATGGACACAGCAATCAGGAGAGTCAGTCAGAATGTGTGCAACATTTCCTAGGATACAGTGACAGGTCTAGCTTGTTGGTTCAACACATGACCTACAAAGGGCCAGTCACTTTTTAAAGAAGTGCCACTGGGAAAAAAGAAGTGTCACTGGGAGAAAAGAAGTGTGTTCTGTTCTTTGCTGTTGCTAGCTGTTGACATGATATAGGCCTGGTGATGCTGATGCCATCTTTGCCCTATATGGAAGGAGTGTTCATAAGAAGGAAACTGATAGAAAAATGGAACCTAAAGAGAAAGAGAAAGAAGGAGGGGGAGAGAGAGAGCGGGGGGGGGAGAGAGAGAGAGAGTTCTGATGACATTGCATCTAACTTTGTTGAAACCTGCCTCTCCCTTAGATTGCCCATTCCCTTGAGTCAAAAATGAGTGTTTGGTTTAAACTAATTTGAGTTGAATTTCTGCTTCTTGCAACCACACTTAAGCAATTACATGTGTCCATCTTGTTCAACACGGCATCCCCAGGGTTAGCACTCAATACCTGTTTAGTGTGAACAGAGAGAGTTCTTACTGTACACGTACTTTTCTGGGTCTCTAACTTCCTGGTAACTTCTTTTGGAAAGTTCTTCGCAATCTTTTTGGTTGTAGCAGACATGGGGATGAAAATAGTGGTTAAGAACATGGGCTCTGGGTCTGGCAGAAATATGTTCAAATTGTGTCTTTGCGACTTGCTACTAAGTTGTAAATTCTCTGTGGCACAATCTTTTCCATTTGTAAAATGAGGATCATAACACATTTATGAAGCAATTATCACTTCCATCTACCTCATTTCTCTTTCTCACTTTTGTTCCATAACTGAACTTGCTCCCCTGGCCAGGTAGCATTTATCTCAGCCTTTGTCCCAACGGGTCAGATGAACTCTGCTTGGAATTCAAACTGTGGGTAAAAACCCACAGAGTTGAAAGGCTGTTTAAAGAGTTAGCCAATGAGAGAGCCATAGACCAAGAGAAGTACCAAGAGCTATGACTAAGTTTTTCATAACTGAATTGCTGTTGTTTTGTCCTTCCTAACCCTGTTTGTGAAGCTTTCTATTTGTGAGCCAGCCCAGGGGATTTTCAATAAATATTTTTTGTTTTTGTGGGATACAATCTAAGAGCCTTAGTGAATAAAGTCACTAAAGAACTGAGTACCATGTGTTCTCACTCATAAGCAGACCCTGAACATTTACCATAATACTATAAGAAAGGGATTGGCAGCCGGGGTCAGTGGCTCAGCCTGTAATCCCGTGCTTTGGGAGGCCAAGGTTGAGTAGATTGCCTGAGCCCGCGGGTTCGAGACCCGCCTGGGCAACTTGGCGAAACCTCATCTCTACAATAAATAACAAAAAAATGAGCCAGGCATGGTAGCGCGCGCCTGTAGTTCCAGCTACTTGGAAGGCTGAGGCGGAAAGATCGCCGGGGCCCAGCAGGTCGAGGCCACGGTGGCTGGGAGTGGCCACTGCACTCCAGTCTGGGCGACAGAGTGAGACTCCAACTCAAAAAAAAAAAAAAAAAAGAAGAAAGGGATTGGCAGTAGCTGGAAACTGCCAGGGTTGGGGGAGTGTTGGGGGCACATAACATTAATAAGAGTACCTGATTGCAATGCAGGCAAAGTGGGGACCAAAGGTAGGCCCAAACTTTACCTGTATGATGACCACTTGTATACATAATCCTGAATTGTACTCCACATCTTTAAAAATAAATTTAAAAAAATAAATAAAGAGAATAAAATAAACAAACAAAAACTTTGCTTTGAGAATTAAATCAGACAATCCATGTCAGGTTATTAGCACATTACTGGGAATATAATAAATGCTCAAGCTGGGCTTGGTGGCTCAGCCTGTAATCCTGTGTCTTTGGGAGGCTGAGGTGAGTGGACTGCCTGAGCCCGTGGGTTCGAGACCCGCCTGGGCAGCGAGACCTCATCTCTACAATAAATCAAAAAATCAGCCGGGTGTGGTAACACATGCCTGTAATTCCGGCTACTTGGAAGGCTGAGGTGGAAGGATCGCCGGAGCCCAGCAGGTCGAGGCTGCGGTGGCCGGGAGCAGCCACTGCACTCCAGTCTGGGTGAGAGAGTGAGACTCTAACTCAAAAAAAAAAAAAAAATGCTCAGTAAATATTAGCTAGCATTATTACTACAATTCAACTTCCTATTAGATGAATTCCATGGTTAAACAAAGAAATTCCTGTTTCTTACCAAGAAATCAACTATGGGGAGTTGCCAATGTGAGAAGCAACTTGTCTGTGAACTGAAGCCTACACATCAATGTTTACTCTTTGCCCTTAGTGAGGGTAGGAATCAGATGTAGAAATTCTGATTCTCTAGGTTGGGGTGGATAGGCAGAGCTCAACTCTGAAACCACCAATTATTTTATCTAGTGGTGGTGTCTTAATACATAAGGTAACTCTTTTTTGAATGACAGATAGATACATATAACTCCTATTGTTTCTCAATTTTGGATTCTCCAGAAGCAGACTGCTCTTTAAAAAGTCAGAATCCCCAAAGTTAATTTCATGTGTTTTACATGTTTCAAATCAGTCCATCAGCAGTAGGTTGAATAAGCCCCCAAGCATGTCAGGTCCCAACCTCTGGAATCTGTTCACGTTAACTTATAAAGATAAAGAGTCTTTGCAGATGTGATTAAGTTAGGAATTTTGAGATGAGATTATCTATTATTATCTGGGGGGAGGGCTTAAGTGTAATCACAAGTGTCTTTTTTTTTTGGTCGGAGTTTCACTCTATCGCCCAGACTGGAGTGCAGCAGCATGCTCATGGCCACCGCAGCCTCAATGTGCTGGGCTCAGGTGATCCTTCCACCTCAGCTTTCCAAGTAGCTGGACCACAGGCACGCACCATCACATCTGGCTAATTTTTTGGTTTATTGTAGAGACGAGGTCTCACCAAATTCCCCAGGGTGATCTCAAACCTCTGGGCTCAGGCAGTCCTCTCGCCTCTGTGTCCCAAAGTGCTGGGATTACAGTCATAAGCCACCACACCTGGCTCACAGGTGCCTTTATAGAAGGGAGGGAAAAGATGGCAAATTTCACCCACACAAAGAAGATGATGTGAAGGCAAAGGTTGAATCTAGATGACATGCCGTAAGTCAAGAAATACTCAAAGACACCAGAAACTGGAAAAGTCAAGGAATGGATTCTCCCTGAGAACTTCCAGAGGGGAGTACAGTCTGTCAACATCTTGATTTCTGCCTAGTAAAACTGATTTTAGATTTCTGGACCCCAGAACAGTAAGAGAATAAATTCTGTTGTTTGAAGCCACCAGGTTTGTGGTAATTTGTTACTACAGCAGCTATGGAAAACTAATAATTTTCCTAAATACCTTTGTCAAATGTATTGAAAATCTAACTGTTTTTTTATTTTTTTATTTTTTTTTTTGAGTTGGAGTCTCATTCTGTCGCCCAGACTGGAGTGCAGTAGCCGCTCCCGGCCACCTCAGCCTAGACCTGCCGGGCTCCGGCGATCCTTCCGCCTCAGCCTTTTGAGTAGCAGGAACTACAGGCGCGCGCTACCACGCCCGGCTAATAATTTTTTGATTTATTGTAGAGATGAGGTCTCTCCAAGTTGGCCAGGCGGGTCTCGAACCCACGGGCTCAGGCAATCCACTCACCTCAGCCTCCCAAAGGCGCGAGATTATAGGTTGAGCCACCAAGCCCGGCTAACTGTTTTTTTAATAGACAGAAACTTGGCCGGGCCCTGTGGCTCAGCCTGTAATCCCATGCTTTGGGAGGCCGAGGTGAGTAGATTGCCTGAACCCACGGGTTCGAGACCTGCCTGGGCAACTTGGTGAGACCTCATTTCTGCAATGAATCAAAAAATCAGCCGGGTGTGGTAGTGCATGCCTGTAATTCCGGCTACTTGGAAGGCTGAGGCGGAAGGATTGCCGGAGCCCAGCATGTCGAGGCTGCGGTGAGAGGCCACTGCACTCCAGTCTGGGTGACAGAGTGAGACTCCAACTCAAAAAAAAAAAAGAAAGAAAGAAAAAGAAAAAAAGCTGGGCTTGGTGGCTCAGCCTGTAATTCCGTGCTTTGGGAGGCTGAGGTGAGTGGATTGCCTGAGCCCGCGGGTTTGAGACCCGCCTGGGCAGGCGAGACCTCATCTTTACAATAAGTCAAAAATTAGCCGGGCGTGATAGTGTGCGCCTGTAGTTCCAGCTACTTGGAAGGCTATGGCGGAAAGATCGCGGGAGCCCAGCAGGTCGAGGCTGCGGTGGCCGGGAGCGTGCCACTGCACTTCAGTCTGGGTGACAGAGTGAGACTCCAATTCAAAAAAAAAAAAATAAGAAAAACAAAAAAATAGACAGAAACCTAATTTTATTTATATAGATTATTGGCCCTTTCCTATCTGGCTAATGTTCCAAAAAAGCTATGAAGAGTTGTTTCCCGATAGATCCCCCTTCTCCTGTGGTGCCACTCACAGACCACCCCTGGATGCATTATCCTTCTGTGATGGGCATCCCAGGATCATATGCTTCTACTGCAGTTCTCACTGTCCCAGGGTCAGAGCAGCATCTCTAAACCTTAGGCCCTTCTGAAGGAGAAAGGAAAGAATGTGATTGCCCACAGAGAGTAACACTCTTCCCCTTCTACCCTTCCCCTTCATTCCCACCTTATCCAGGGGCAAGGGAATGATGCAGTGCACCAGCTCTCAGTGGCCTTTCACTCATACCTTCTTTCCCCTTGGGATGGGCCAAGTGAGGTCAAGCATCTTAGGAAAAAATAAAGGACATTGCTGAAGTCATCTTCCTTCTTCCAGTTCTCTTCCACTAAGGCAATGATCCTTTCACCTTTCCTAATGCTTTAAAATGTTACACAAGCCGGGCTCGGTGGCTCAGCCTGTAATCCCACGCCTCTGGGAGGCCGAGGTGAGTGGATTGCCTGAGCCCGCGGGTTCGAGACCCACCTGGGCAACTTGGCGAGACCTCATCTCTACAATAAATCAAAATGAGCCAGGCGTGGTAGCGCGCACCTGTAGTTCCAGCTACTTGGAAGGCTGAGGCGGAAGGATCGCTGGAGCCCAGCAGGTCGAGGCTGCGGTGGCCGGGAGCGGCCACTGCACTCCAGTCTGGGTGACAGAGTGAGACTCCAACTCAAAAAATAAAAAATAATAATAAAAAAAGTTACACAAAATATGTGTATTAAAAGAAATATTTAGACATAGAAGAACATATAGTAAATAGTGCAAGTTCATAACTTTTCACTCCCTTCTGTATATTTACTAGTGCTAAAAGTTCGATTTTTTTCCTTCTAGAAATTTATGTACACGTCATTAGATGTACTTGCATGTATGTGCACTTGCACAATACAGACAGAAAAGGCTTTTTTCCTTAATTAATAACAATAATGGGAAAAGATTAATTGCCAAATTAAAGTAACTCTGATATGCCAAGATTAGGACCAAGGTTAAGACAGACAGGACACTGATCCCTGAGCTGGGCACATTTAGGTGGATGTCGGTTAAGATTTTGAATCCCTAGGCTTCTCTGAATTCTCCTGGTCTGCCAAAATGATCACCTCACTCCAAGAGCTAGCACACCTTCCTTGCTTGAAGACAATGGAGAGGCCTTTCCCTGCAGGCTCACATGTGCCTCCCTCATGATCTGCTCCCATTTCTCCTCCTGGCCACTAGATCTATAACTAGGGTTAAGTTCTCACATAACACAGCTATGGACATGATGGACATGATAAGGAAGGAAAGAAGTTCTACCCAAGGGAGTTGCAAGACCTAACTAGAATATATAGGCAGAAACTAGGGAAACATTAGTGGGACTAGATTCTGAGGGTGCCCCATTAAGCAGGCTGGAACAATATACTGGATAGGAGAGAGTTTATTGATTTGGGACATTTTTCCAAAATATAAGATTTAAAACACTGTCAAGGATCTGTGGAGATGGCATAGGTTCCATACTAGTACAGATTCTAGAAACATGAAAAAAATAACAGCCCATACCAAATTAAGTAAAAATGCCAGAATTGCTTTGGAAGGCAATGGAAGAAAGAATTAAAAGGCTCAGGGAATGGACGTTCTGAAGTGACTGTCTATGTAATGCCAAAAGACTCACCAGATTATATATCATGAGACCCCCAAGGTCATAGGTCATGTGCTAGTTTAGTGGTAGATCTCCTTTATAAGACAGGGTTAATAGTAGGAGAAGCCATTACAGAATTAGGCTCAACAATAGTGATGCAGATGTTAGAACTCCAAAATAATAGACAGTGCGTAATGGTATGGAGCTGCCAGAAGCCAGGTGGACATAATTATCTTTTTTTTTTTTTTTTGAGTTG
Organism: Cephalopachus bancanus; assembly: GCA_027257055.1. Classification (NCBI taxonomy): domain Eukaryota; kingdom Metazoa; phylum Chordata; class Mammalia; order Primates; family Tarsiidae; genus Cephalopachus; species Cephalopachus bancanus. The sequence continues at coordinate 6,675,493 of JAPVLO010000035.1, forward strand.
GAGTTTCACTTTGTTGCCCAGGTTGGAGGAGTGCAGTGGCACGATCACAGCCACCACAACCTCAACTTGCTGGACTCAGGTGATCCTTTCACTTCAGCCTTCCTTGTAGCTGGACCTACAGGCATGTGCCACCACGACCAGCTAATTTTTTGATTTATTGCAGAGATAAGGCCTCACCAAGTTGCCCAGGCTGTCCTTGAATCCGCGGGCTCAGGCAATCCTCTCTCCTCGGCCTCCCAAAGTGCTGGTATTATAGGTGTGAGTCACGGGGCCTGGCTGACATCATTATCTTAATGAGTGGCAATGTCATAGGAGTAACCAAGGGCAACTTACCTGCAGAAAGTAATGGAAGTGGTTATGGGAACACAATGACCCTAGGAGAAAAATAAATGGGCAACAACAAGAGTACAACTCAGCTTGTACTATCAGAAGAAACTGAAGATGGGTGATCACTAGATTGGGGACAATTACCCAAATTAAAGGTTATGGTTCCTTGCTTAGATCCTGGATCTCAATTAGTTTTCAGGTATGGAATCCATTGACTGAAGTGGGGGTCATTTTCCAAAAGGAAGAACCCTAACCTCATGAAAAATATACATGTTAACAATTCCTGGCAATTTTTCTCCAAAGTGACCAATATCCACTAACTTAGGTATCTCAAACATTTTGGATACTATGAGATGCAAAGGTCTGAGGTGACAGTGATATCCAGGGACCCAAAGTAACACTATGGTTTCCCTATTAGAATGAGGACTTATGGAGTTATGACCAGTGTCCTGCTTACCTATTGGATTTGTTTACCCACTACAAAGCAGGAACTTCTATCCCTGATAGACTGCCTCAATTCTGGAGACAGACTATTCTATACTAGGAACTATTCCTCCAACCCATATGCCACCTGACCAGAAATACGGCTAACTTTGAGAAGGTCCCAGTGCAGGAAAAAATTCTGCACTAAATCCAACCGGCAGGGCAAGCGTCCCTATTGCTTGGGCCCTAAGACCCTGCAGATCCTATGATATTAGAGACATCAGTGACAGGAAAAGGTACAACGTGGCAATGGAGCTATGATAAGCCCCAGTGTGAGAATAGTAGTGAAAGCTCCTGTGATTCTGGACCAAGGATGATTATATACTTAAAATGAAAAACAATCAATAACAAGAAACAACTCCTAGCATACTGCTGGATATCAGTAGAGATGGAATTCTTGTCCACAAGACACCAAATAAACATGCCTCCAGAACTGCTTATCACGAGCTGGTTCATGCAGAGCCCTCAAGTCACAAGGTTGCTTGAGTCTTATAGCACCTATAGCAGTTTGTCTTAAGAAAAGCATGTGCCTCAGGCATTAGAAGCACTAGAGAGCAAGACGCAAGCAGTATAAGCATGTAACCCAGAGCCCCGTGACTTTCACCACTGAGCTCAGGGCCTCTCCCTCATCTCACTATGATCATTTTGGAAACCTCTTATGACCAGCTAATGGAAGAACAAAAACTCCAAGCTTGGTTTATAAATGGAACAGCTTAGTATGTGGGCTCTTAAAAACTGAAGTAACTGAACTGCAGCCTTATTCTGAAGTGGCTTTAAAAGACTGCAGGGAAGGAAAATCCTCCTAATGGGCAGTTTGGAGTGATTCCCCTGTTTATTCACTTTGGGTAAAAGAAGTGACCTGATGGAACATACATCCAGACTCATGGCAGGAACCCATGAAATAGTAAGATTGAAATAATGAGACAAGGAGGGTGGTTGAACAAATGGGAAGGGGAATGAAGAGATAAACTCCTTGTATCACATACTGACACCCACCAGAGAGCATCAACCATAGAGGAAGATCTAAACAACCAAGCAGACAAGATTACTCCACCAGTCTCTGTCATCAGCTACCCCAGTGCTGGCTCAAGAGGCAGATAAATAGAATGGCCATAGTGGGAGAGATGGATGCTATGTGTGGGCCCAGTAGCATGGATTCCCACTTACCAAGGCTGATTGTGCTGTTGCTGCCATTGAATGCTGAACTTGCCAGCAGCAGACACTGATGCTGAATACCTGACAGAGGACTATTCCTCAAGAAGACAATTTAATGGCAAGTTAGCTACATCAAGCCCCTTTTAATCAAGGCCAGAGACTTGTTCTAATAAGAATAAACACATATTTTGATTTGGGGTGTGGGTTTGCTTTTCCTGCATGTAAAGTCTCGTCACCATCACTATCCAAGAACTTATGGAATGTTTTATCCTTGGGAAAGGATCCTATATAATACCATGTCAGAACAGGGAGCACACTTCAGTTCAAAAGAGGTAAGGAATGCGCCTATGACAATTGGATCACTGGTCCTATCACATTCCACATCACTGCATCACATGGCCTGATAGAATATTGAAATGACATACTGAAGACATAGTTGAAATAGTAGCTTAAAGGCAATACTTGACAAGGAAAGGGTTTTGTTCTCTAGAAATAGCTAGCAGCTACTGGACATCAGCAAAGATTTGCTTGTATCTTCCAGAAGATTGAATCAAACATTTTTATATAACATTGTATCCCTAATCAGAATAATTCATGGGTGCAGGAACCAAGGGATGGAATCAAGAGTGATTGCACTTACCATCTCTCCCAATGACCCACTGGAGACTTTGTACTATCTCTCCCCCATAACTCCGGGTTCTGTAGGGTTAGAGGTTCTGGTTACCAAAGGGGCACACTTTTACTAAGGGATCCAGCAAGTGTCCCATTGGAATATAGACTACAATTGCCATCTAGACATTCCATGCTCCTTGTGTCCAGGGACTGACAAACAAGGAGAGAAATTATGATCTTTGCAGGGATTATGGCCACTGATCTTCAGGAGGTGGTAGGGCTGCTTGTACAAAATGGGGGCAGGGATAAATATGTGTGGTGTCCAGCTAATACATTTGAGTGCTTTTTTGTATTTCTTCGCTCAATTGTGATTTTAAATGGACAAGTCTGAAACCCTAGCCTGAAGAAGGCATGTCTAGGGGTTTGTACTTTTCAGGTATGAGGGTCTGGATAACACGATTAGGTAAGCTACCAGCATCAGCAGAAGTAGTGCTGAGGTAAAAGGAATCTAGAATGGGTAGTGGAGGAGAAAGATGTTAAGTATCAGTTATGATCCTGAGCCCAGCTAAAGTGGTGGCAGTTGTCATCTTTCTCTTCTAAGCTTCTTTTGGGAAGAGAGGTACATCAGAATCCTGGAGGAGTGACTCTCTAAACATATATGAAAACATTGTACCTGAAGAACACAAAAGGTGGACTGTAGTGGATATGAACATGAGTTATACAGATCTTCCTTCAAGGGAGCACTTGGCCTATCTGTGAGCTCCTTCAGGGTTTGTCTCAGGGCCTTGCTAAGAACACACTATTTTCAGTGTAGTCTATATCCAATGACTAGTCATGTGGAGGTACAAAGGCCCAGCCAAATATTTTTGGGTTGGGGTTCTGTTGCCCAAGCTGGAGTACAGTGACACAATCATGGCACCCTATAGCCTCAACCCCCTGGGCTCAGGCAATCCTTCCGCCTCAGCCTCCTGAGTAGCTGAGACTATAGGCATGTGCCATTAGGCCCAGCTAATTTTTGTTTTTTTGTAGACATGAGGTCTAACTATGTTGCCTAGGCTGGTCTCGAACTCCTGGGCTCAAGCTATCCTCCTGCCTCCCCAAATGCTGGGATTACAGTTGTGAGCATTGTGCTTGGCCTCAGCCAATTGGATTATGGTGGAACTTTGATTGTTGTCTTAGCCAATTTGGGCTGCTATAGCAACATATCATAGATTGGGTGGTTTATAAATAACAATTTTTTTCTCACAGTTATGGAGCCTGGAAGTCTGAGATTAGAGTGCCAGCATGGTTGGGTCCTGGTGAGGGTCCTATTCTAGGCTGCAGACTGCTAATTTCTCATCATATCTTCACATAGTGGAAAAGAGAACAAGCTAGCTCTCTGATCTCTTCTTACAAGGGCATTAATCACATTTATGTGGTTTATGGTCTTGCCTCAATGGTCTAATTCCCTCCCCAAATTCCCCAAATGCCACCCCATTGAGAATTATATTTCAATATATGAATTTTGGGTAGACACAAACATTCAGCTATAACAATTGTCCATATATATATTCCAGCTCTCAGTGGGGTTAGTCAAGACTTTGCCAGGATGGTGTTGTAGTTCAACTTCTTCCTTTGCCCAATCATACTTCTTTCCCCTTCTTTCCCTGGGTGTTGACTCCTAATTCTGCCCTTCACATTAATCTCTGTCTTAGAGTTTGCTTCTGGAGAACTCAACTATAACACCATTCCTAATCCTCTTCCCTGCCATGTGGATGTGAGGAGGGCATCCTCAAGGTGGCACCAGTGTGGAATGGAGAATCAGAGCTGATCAGGGAGAAGTAAGCATAGCTGTGGAAGAAAGAGTGGCAGTAGAGTTGGAAGAATCACCACACAGGAAGATTAATCAGACAAGTAAACGTTTTAAAGATAATGGAAGCTAGTTTTTTCACTATTCAGTTAGTTATAAACACAAAGATGAAGAAAATTAAAATAAACCTTTGTAGTCTTAAATTAGTTTTGAAGCATTGGTGCACAACCTTGGTTTTTTAATATACGTAGGTAGAAATTTAAAAAATGGATTATTTTCTGTGTGTGTGTGTGTGTGTGTGTGTGTGTGTGTGTGTGTGTGTGTGTCTTGCTAGCTATGTTCATTGAGAAAGACTGGGAGCAGTACATGCTAAGAGTAAGGAAGATATTTAACATTCAGGTATGGTTTTTAGCTACCACTTTCCACTCAAAGGACCTAGGGCTCACTGAAAATATGACTGATTCCAGGACTGAGACAGCAAAAGTATTAGATGGTCATAAAACATTTTGATCTAGAAAGTAAGTGTTGATTAAGAATTGTGGAAGGTCAAGGAGTTTACTTGCAAATTGACAAGTTAGACTGCCATGATTTCATTGATACCCATGGAAGACATGAAACTCCCGGAACAGATATAAAGAACTTTATTATTCATAGCATGGCAAACAGCAGGAGTTTCATATTTGTGTCAGTTCCTCTAGTCTCCCAACCTCTATGGGGCATGACACAGAGGTGGAGGCTGCACAGACAGTGAGACTGCAGCACAGCTGAGGAACCCTGAGCTTAGGGAAGCTGAACTTTTATAATGAAATGAGCAATAAGTAAACTGCCTGACTTCTGCTCTGGAGGGACCTACTATTTCTATCTTCCAATGTTCTTTACTATACAAGCAACCTTGAAATTATAATTCAGAAATAAAGAGCAGTTAGTGTTTCTGCTTGCAAGATATGCAGAAACATGAGAAACCCATGGAAGATTATCTCCTAACTGTGCTGAAAGTATGTTAATGACATAATCAAAAGGATTCAGAGGCTAGTTTAAAGAGGTGTTCACTGGCCAAATTACAGAAAATTTGGGCATGATTATGATAAGTGTAAAGAATTAGAACTCATTGAATAAAATAGGAAACTATGAGTCTATATGTATATAAATAAATATGTAGTCTCTTTTTCTTATACTCTGTTATTTCTTCATTCACTTTAGCTCACTCCTGTCCAGTAGATTTGAACTCCTTAATAATATAGTAGCTCATAATCCTTGGCCTCTGACTCTACTTTTGAGAGAAGCCATGTGATGATGATACACATTTTCCAATTTTCCAGAGCTTGCTATCTTAACATTTTGTTTCATGATTATTATTTATCTATATTAGATATTAATCCATTATTTATTTTAGACTTCCTACTTGTTCATCTACCAAATCGTTCAAAATATCCTTTGTTCAGTAGAAAGCCTCAATTTATATATAATCAAATGTCATTACGTGTTTCCTTTGATTATAGTTTGTGTTTCTGAAGTTTTGTATAAGTAAACCTTACTGATTCCTAAGTCACAAAAAATGTTTTTCTATATTTTATTTTATTAATTTATGGTTGCAACTTTCATATTTATTCTTAAATCTACCTGGAATTTATCTTTTTTGTTGAGTTATATAAAGATCCTGGTTTATTTGTGCACATACAGCCAGTTTCCCTTGGTGTCTACTAAGTTTTCATATAAACATGTCTCTGGCACTCACTTCTCTTCCTTTTTGTCTCTGATCTTGAATCAAACCAACCATATAATATCGTGGTGACTTTGAACTGTGTCAAATTACCTATGCTGAAATTATATTTTCTATACTTATCTTTTCTGTGTGGTTCTCAGTTAGCTTGAACTCAAGAGACATTTTGTATGATATTTGAAAGGTTGTAAGTGAAGGGAAACCATCCATCTCTCTTTCTCTCTCTCTTTCTTTCTTTCTATCTATCTATCGTCTATCTGTCATTCTATCTAGCTGTCTAACTACCTACCCACTTACCTACCTAAATACTTAGAAGGTCAGTGGAAGTTGCCAGGTACAGGGACATCTTGCACACATTGTCACTGATCAGTTGTTGGGTCAACCCAGACATTCAACTCCTCCATTTCCTGCCAAATCTCTTCTGGCTTTTCCAAGTTCTGTCCCAAGTGTGTAGGCAGTTCCAGGGTGAAAGCTGCAATTTCTCTCACTGATTGATTGATCACTCATAGTATTGAAGTTGGAAATGGTGAGAGACACATGTTGTGTCCCTGTCTGTCTCTATTAGTTCCAGTTTTCAAATCTTCTCATCCACATCTAGCTTTTCTTCCCACCCACTGGTCTGTCTGACCTATAAACACTTCAGGTTCAACACTAGATGCAGATGCAACAGTTTATAAATAGACTCTTCTGCCAGCTCCCATATTTGCATAAGGTTTATTTTAACACTATGATATATCCATTATTCTTTACCAATAGTAGAGGTATCAATTATTCAATGACATTAGTTGCCATATACTTTTTTAGAGTATACATTTTCTCACAAAATTTAACTGGAATTTTAATGAATTGTCTTAAATGTATTGATTAATATTTTTTAAATTGGAAAAACTAGATCATTAAAATATGATGTTTAGCCGGTCTCGGTGGCTCAGCCTGTAATCCCGCGCCTTTGGGAGGCTGAGGTGAGTGGATTGCCTGAGCCCACGGGTTCCAGACCCGCCTGGGCAACAAGACCTCATCTCTATAATAAATCAAAAAATCAGCCGGGCGTGGTAGCGCATGCCTGTAATTCTGGCTACTTGGAAGGCTGAGGCGGAAGGATTGCCGGAGCCCAGTAGGTCGAGGCTGCAGTGGCCAGGAGCGGCCACTGCACTCCAGTCTGGGTGACAGAGTGAGACTCCAAACTCAAAAAAAAAAAAAAAAGTGTGGTACATATACACAATGGAATATTACGCAGCAACAAAGAAGGACATACATGGACTTCGCAGCAACTTGGATGAATTTAGAGTTGATCATACTCAGTGATCTATCACAGAAACAAAGAACAGAGTACCAGATGTTCTCACTCATAAGTGGACCTTGAACAATTATAATACTGTAAGAAAGGGATTGGCAGTAGTAGGAAACTGTCAAGGGAGAGGGAGTGGGATTGGCAGCTGAGGGAAACTGCCAGGGGAGCGGGGGCATACCTCATCAACAGGGGTACCTGCATAATCAACATTTATATACCTAACCCTGAATTGTACCCCACATCTTTATAATAAAAAATAAAATAAAATAATAAAAATGAATTGACTTTATATGTACTGAAACAGAAACAAAAATCTAAAAATACGTATTAAAATATTTTTCAAAACATTAAGACTAAGGGTAATATTTATATAAAATAAGTATTACTGTATCTGTATTTGCAAGTATGTGCATGCATATATTTGTGTGTGCTATCTGTGTCTGTGTGTGTATATTTGTGTGGTCAACTCTGATGTTTGCCTAGCCATTGGCCAATCTACTTTCTCTTTTGTTTTGTTTTTTTTTTTGAGTTGGAGTCTCACTCTGTCGCCCAGACTGGAGTGCAGTGGCCGCTCCCGGCCACCGCAGCCTCGACCCGCTGGGCTCCGGCAATCCTTCCGCCTCAGCCTTCCGTGAGCCGGAATTACAGGCGCGCGCCACTACACCCAGCTGATTTTTTTGATTTATTGTAGAGATGAGGTCTCGCTGCCCAGGCGGGTCTCGAACCCACGGGCTCAGGCAATCCACTCACCTCAGCCTCCCAAAGGCGCAGGATTACAGGCTGAGCCACCGAGTCCGGCTCTACTTTCTCTTTTAAAGTAACATGTCTAATCCCAAGAAATGAATTATGATTGGCTTAAAATGCCATGGCAATCTTATTTCTCTTTGTGACTGGCCTAGGGTCATATTACTGTTCTGTTGAGTATTTTAGAAAAAGACTGTCCTCTCAGATAAGAGAGAGGTATGGAAAAAGAAAGTCCCTTTTTGCCACACCCACTTCTTCTTGCTTAGGAATTGATAGGAGTTGAAGTGTGCGAAACTTACGCTGAGAGTTCCAGCAGCTACCTATGACCCCAGTGGAAAACTTGGTTCACATGCTGAGGATGGCCCAGCAGAAATATGGGGAAAGCCTGGGCCCTTTATTATATCATGAGCTTCCAAACCAGCTGGGAATCACCTGACCCCAGGTTGCTGTCAATTTGAGGGAGAACTTTCCTAATGGTTAAGTTACCATTGGTCGAGTTTTCCATGCATATACTATTATTTTTTCCAATTCTCTATCTTTTTTCCTTGTTTTCACCTGCACTGCACAAGTTTTCTTACTCTCACGTTGGATTGTCTTCACAGGCAATAGAGGAAAAATTCTACATCTGTTGGATTCTCAGTAGAATCAGATCAGTCTCTTTCTTCTTACTCTCCACCACCTAAAATCGCTGACAGTTTTACTAACTCAATCATACATGGGATACTATAACCCTGTAGTGAGTATCTATAAAGATACTAAGCTATAATAAACTGGGGTATGAAGAGTTTTGGACATTTGCCCAAATCTTAGACTAATCCAAGTCATATCACCTTTGAATCTCTCATCTTATTCTGATAATTCACTTAAATCAAATTTGTCTGGTGAAGACGCATGGAAAGATGCCAATGTAAGAGGGGAAAAACTTCATGTTCCCAGGAAGAAAGATGAGGCTGCACAAGTGGGGGGTGGTGACAAAAACATAGGGGACCAAGTATAATTAGATAATGAGGACATTTTACACCCATAAAAGAAGAGTAACACTGATTCCCTTCATAAATATTTTACTATATTAAAGAAGCTTGGCTGAAACTTCAGAAGGCTGAGTCCCCATCTTGTCAATGAATAATACTGCGACCTTTGACGTTTTCTTTCCTTCATTCTCCTTATCTATAAAATGGGATAATAGGATTGTTGTAAGGCTCAAAGGAACTTATGCAAGTGAAATTTCAGTAAGCTCTCTGTATCTGCAGGTATTGCATCCACAGATTCAACCAACATTCGATAGAAAAGATTTTGGGAAAAAAAAACAATAAAACAATAAAAAAGAATACAAATAAAAGTAATACAATGTAACAACTATTTGCATATCATTTGCATTGTATTTGGTATTGGAAATATTCTAGAGATGATTTAAAGTATACAGGAGGATGTGTGTAGGTTATATGCTAATATTATGCCATTTTATGTATGGGACTTCAGTATCCAATGACTTTGGTATACTCGGGGGTCCTGGAATTCATCCTTCCTGAGTATACTGAGGGACAAACTGTACTTAGAAAAAATAAGATTCAATGAAAGCAGTGTAAGCTACCTTTTTTTCCTTTCATTTTTTTAAATTGACAAATAAAAATTGTGCATATGGAGTACAACATGATGTTTTGATATATGTATACATTGTAGAATGGTTAAATCAAGCTAATTAACATATGCATTACCTCACTTGTCATCTCTTTGTGGTAAAAACACTTAAAATTTACTCTCTTAGCAATCTTTGAGTATACAACATCTTGTTATTAACTACAGTCACTATGATGTACAATAGATCTCTTACACGTATCATTCCTGTTTTTTTGACCAACATCATCTCAAGCCTCCTTCGTTCCCAGCCCCTGGTAACCACTATTCTACTCTCTGCTTTGACGTTTTTAGATTTCACATATAAGTGAGATCATGCAGATATTTGTCTTTCTTTACCTGGTTTATTTCACTCAACATAACGTCCTTCAGATTTATCGATGTTATCACAAATTACAAGATTTCCTTTTTTTAAAAGGTTGAATAGTATTCCATTGTGTATATACCACATTCTCTTTATCCATTCATCCTTTGATGAACACTCAAGTTGATTCCATATCTTGGTTATTGGGAATAGTGTTGCAGCAAATATAGACATGCAGACATCTCTTCAAAATACTGATTTCATATCCTTTGGAAATATACCTAGAAGTGGAATTGCTGGATCACATGGTAATACCATTTTAAATTTTTTGAGGAATCATATACCATTTTCCATCATTTACATTCCCACTAACAGTGTAAAAGGGTTCTCTTTTGTCTACATCCTTGCCAGCACTAGTTATCTTTTGTCTATTTGTTAACAGTCATTCTAACAGGCATGAGGTGATATATCACTGTAGTTTTAATTTGCATTTTCCTGATGATTAGTGATGTTAAACATTTTTTCATATATCTGTTGGCCATTTGTATGTCTTCTTTGAAAAAATGGCTATTCAGTTTCTTTGCCCATTTTGGATTGTTTTCTAACTATTGAGTTGTAGGGCTTCTTTATATATTTTGTACATTAACCCTTTAACGGTTGCATGATTTGTAATTATTTTCTCCCATTCTGTAGGTTGTCCCTTTACTCTGCTGATTGTTTCCTTTGTTGTGCAGAAGCTTTTCGGTTTGATGTAATTCCATTTGTCTGACTTTTGTTGCCAGTAGTAAGCTACTCTTCTAAAGTTATTAAGCTCTAAGATGAAAGAATTCTTTCCAGCCACACAGGTATTCTCATCGTTCCCCCCCCCCGCCTTCTTTCACTCTCTCTCCCCAAATAGAAAACACACACTAGTGGGTTAAAATTTATTTAGCCCCAGGAATCAGAACATTTGGATTTGAGTATTAGCTCTCTCTTCTAAAAAAAATTTTTAGACGATGCTCTACAAAGAGAAATTTCTCTAGTAACAAACTATAGAACTGGTCTCTGAAAATATAGTCTTGCATCTTAGCTCTTTTTTTTTTCTTTTGATTCACAGTCTCATTCCAGGCTGCAGTAGCAGGATCATGGCTCACTATAGCCTTGATCACCTGGGCTCGGGCATTCTTTTCACCTTAGCCTCCCGAGTAACTGAGACTATAGGCACCACCATGCCTGGCTAATTTTTTTTTTTGTAGAGACAAGACCCCTCCATGTTGTCCAGGCTTTTCTTAAACCTCTTGTCTCAAGCTATTCTTCTACCTCAGTTTCCTTAAGTGCTTGGGTTACAGGTGTGAACTGCTGTGCCCAGCAGAGTTTTAGTTATTAACACTCACTGCTTTTTGCATAATCTTTTTTTTTTTTTTTTTTTTTTTTTGAGTTGGAGTCTTACTCTTGTCACTAGGCTGGAATACAGTGGCACACTCACGGCCACCGCAGCCTTGACCTGCTGGGTTTAGGTTATCCTTCCGCCTCAGCCTTTCAAGTAGCTGGAATTACAGTCACATACCACCACACCCGGCTAGTTTTTGTGATTTATTGTAGAGACAAGGTCTCACCAAGTTGTCCAGACTTGTCTTGAACCCTTGGGCTCAGGCAATTCTCTCGCTTTAGCTCCCAAAGAGCTGGGATTACAGGCTGAGCCACCACACCTGGCTTTCATAATCTTATATAAGTCCCATTTCTCCTGTCATTTTTTTCTCTGTGTGTAAGTCAGTAGGTCCTCCTTACTTGTATTCTCTTCTTCAGAGGAATGGTTTCAAACTTCAAGAGAAATAAATCCAAATTCTTGGAAAGGTGACTTCACAATCCTTCCAAGCAAGCATCAGGAGCTGGGTGGAGAATGACAGGAACTTCTGCTGCCAAGTAGAGCCAAATGTGACAAACAGCCGTAAAGATATTCAAAATTCATAGGTTAAATCTCTGTTTTGGGTCAAGTTTTCCAGACCACCAGGGTTATTTTTGCCTTTACATATTTTTTGCCATCTTGAATTTTAAAATACCAAATAAAAATACCAAATGTTTATAGAGCTAAATAAATTTAACAATTTATTTTATTTTATTGTGGCGATGTCTCACTCTGTCTCAGAGGCTAGAGTGCAGTGGCACAATGGTGTCTCACCACAGCCTCAACTTCCTGGGCCCCAGCAATCTTCTACACCAGCCTTTCAAGTAGCTGAGACTATAGTGCGCACCATCACACCTGGGTAATTTTTTGTAGAGACGTGCTCTCACTATGTTGTCCATGCTGCTGTCAACTCTTGGGTTCAAGCAGTCCTTCTACATCAGACTCCCAATGTGCTGGGATTACAGGCAGACCCACCATATCCGGTCAAAAATGTCTTGAAGATATGGGATCATCATTAAAACCAGTGATTCTCAACTCTATCAAAGCCTAATTTCCCTTTTTATAACAGATATTTTTAAAGACCTGCTTACAAATCTGTCATTAAATTAATAGACAAGAGCCGGGCTCGGTGGCTCAGCCTGTAATCCCGTGCCTTTGGGAGGCTGAGGTGAGTGAATTGCCTGAGCCCGCGGGTTCGAGACCCGCCTGGGCAGCGAGACCTCATCTCTACAATAAATCAAAAAATCAGCTGGGCGTGGTGGCACATGCCTGTAATTCCGGCTACTCGGAAGGCTGAGGCGGAAGGGTCGCCGGAGCCCAGCAGGCCAAGGCTGCGGTGGCTGGGAGCAGCCACTGCACTCCAGTCTGGGCGACAGAGTGAGACTCCAACTCAAAAAAAAAAAAAAAAAAATTAATAGACAATATAACCTACAAATGAACATAATTTCAAAAAAGCAACAAGTAATGCCTAATTATAATATAAAGGAGTAAAATATAAACAAAGTTGTTTATAATAAAGTAATATGTATTTTAATAGGTAAATGTCTAGATGTGACTAGTAAACATAATAGCATGGATTCTTGTACCTATAGGTAGAATCACCGTAAATAAGACAGCTTTAAGTGTGGCCTGATACAGGTGTGTTATACTGGAGACTCTAAAACCATATGCAGTATTGCTACGGGTGATGTAATTTTCCTAAGTTTTGAACAGTGAAATGTGATATATTTCTAACAATATATTCCTGGAAAATTTGGATCTATTAAACATGTACAGAAAATACTTAGTATTCATTTGCAAAATGAAGTTAAATTTCATGTTTAGATAATTAAAAATAACTTTCTCAGCTAAATATGTCTTTGGTAGACATTGAAAAGCGTGCAGGATGTGGGACAATTCTTACTGCATGGGACTGTCCCAAACATTTTAAGAAATGTTGTATTTCTTCCCAAGGCAAGAAGTGAAAAATAAAATAAATATTATTATCCCAGTACCAATTCACTAAATGCCAGTAGCCCCCAGTTATTGTAGGGGCTATAAAAACTTTCCCACAAATGTTTATAGAGCTAACTAATGGTAATACCACCACTATTGAGAAACTGTACTATAAGCAGTGCCTGGCACTTGGCATGTGTTTAATACATGCTTATTGATCGAATGAATAAATACATATATAAATATTAAATATCTAAAATTAACTTTAACTTTTGACTGTAAGTAACAGAAAATCCAACCCCACAATAGTTCAGACAAATTAGGATATGTAACTTTTATTCACTAAGAAGTTTGGAGTTAAGCCACCCAGGGTTGGTCCTGTAGCTCATGATGCCAATGTTTATTATTCCTATTTTCCTTCCATTTTATCATTCTTGGCAAATCTATTGTTTTATTACCTCATGAATTAAACATGACTGCTCCATCTCTGAATCCCACATCTGTATTTAAATCAGAAAAGGGGAAGGAAGTGGAAAGGATCATTGCTGGCAGACTTCCTCTTCTATCTTATTGGCCAGAACTGTGTCACATGGTGAGGGCTAGCCACAGGGGAAGCTATAACCCTTCCTCTCAAAGCAATAATACTGCCATGTAAAATGTGAAAAACAAAGAAACAAATAAAAACTTTCAAACACATTACTGAGCTGCCAACAAAGTAAAGATTTCAAGAAGCTAAAAGTGAAGTGAACATGGAACTCTTAAGAGGTGAGAAAGTGCTAAGGTTTTGCCTTAGGAATACATGCTAAACTCTGGTGATCTTGATATTTCATTTATAATGGTTTCACAGGAAGTGGCAATGGAGGACTGAAGACAAAGTTTGAGGCCTGCCCAGTGTTTGGTATCCAATAAAAGATGTTGATTCAAAGTTGGAAAATGAAATGGAAAGCCACAGACTAAAGAAAATATTCACAAAGACTTGTATTCACAATTTATGAATACGCCTATAAATTGGTATCAAAAAGAAAAAACAACTCAATTTTTAAAAGGGACAAAGTCTTGAAAAGGCATTTTAAAAAAGAAGATACACTAATAGCCATTAAGTCCATGAAAATAAACTCAACATAATTAGTTATCAGGAAAATTAAAACCACAATGAGATGCCATTACCCATTCTTTAGAATGTTTTTAAAACATAGAGCAACTAGAACTTCAATTGATTGCGAATGAAAATACAAAATGTACAATCACTTTGGAAACTGTTCAGCAATTTTTTATAATGTGGGTTTTTTTGGTTTTGTTTTGTTTTTGAGTTGGAGTTTCACTCCGTCACCTAGACTGGAGTGCAGTGGCCGCTCCCGGCCACTGCAGCCTCTACCCACTGGGCTCTGGCGATCCTTCCACCTCAGCCTTCCAAGTAGCCGGAATTACAGGTGCACGCTACCATGTGCGGCTGATTTTTGATTTATTGTAGAGATGAGGTATCACTGCCCAGGCAGGTCTCGAACCCACGGGCTCAGGCAATCCACTCACCTCAGCCTCCCAAAGGTGTGGGATTACAGGCTGAGCCACCGAGCCCGGCTATTATAATGTTAAACATATACATACGGTAGATCCAAGATAAATGAAAACATATGTCTACATAAGTGCTCGTATATGAATGTTAATGGCAGCATTAACAATAATAGCCAAGAAATGGAAACAACCCAAATGTCCATTAACTGATGAATGGATACACAAAATGTAGTAAATTTATACAATGGAATATTATTTAATCATAAAAATAAATAAAGTACTGGTACATGCTATGATATGCATGGACATTGAAAACAGTATGCCACATGAAAGAAGTCAGACTCAAAAGTCTCATGTTAAATTATACTATTTATATGGTATGTATCTAGAATAAGCAAATGCATTACAAAAAGAAAGGCTGTTAGTGGTTATCAGAGGCTGAAAGAGAAATAAGTGACTTCCAATGGGTAGAAGGTTTCTTTTGGGGCAATAAAAATATTCTGAAATCAGATAGTTGTGATACTAGCATAACTATACTAAAAACCACTGAATTGTACATTTCAAATGGTTGGATCATATGGCAATGTAAGTTATATCTCAATAAAGTTTTTATAAAACATGTATATCACCAGCATTGGCATGATTCCAAATCACCACCGCCAGCATCTCGGTACACAGCCTTCCATACTCACTTCTGTGCATCACATATACTTGTTTAAAAAGTGAAAATTGAATCATATCATCTAAAATATTTTTAATTACAACACACATGACTTTGTAATCATAAAGTAGCATTAGACTGGAAGATTGTTGTCTTGTTTTTGATCTTAAGGGGAAATCTTTTAGTTCATCATTAAGTATGATATTGGTTTTGAAGTTGTTATGGATGCCTTTTATCAGGTCAAGTTCCCTCTTATTCCTCATTTGCCAACTTTTTTTTTTTTAATCATGAAAGGGTCTTGAATTTTGTCAAATGCATTTTCTGCATCAGTTGAGGCGATCATGTGGGGTTTTCCCCTTTATTCTATTAACACGGTGCATTTTATTGATTGCTTTTTATGCCGAGCCAACTTTGTTTTCATATTTATATGAATATTGGTCTGTAGTTTTCTTTTCTTTTCTTTTTTTTTTTTTGAGTTGGAGTCTCACTCTGTCGCCCAGACCGGAGTGCAGTGGCCGCTCCTGGCCACCACAGCCTCGACCTGCTGGGCTCTGGCGATCCTTCCGCCTCAGCCTTCCAAGTAGCCGGAATTACAGGCATGTGCTACCACGCCCGGCTGATTTTTTGATTTATTATAGAGATGAGGTCTCGCTGCCCAGGCGGGTTTCGAACCCATGGGCTTAGGCAATCCACTCACCTCAGCCTCCCAAAGGCGCGGGATTACAGGCTGAGCCACCGAAACCGGCCTATAGTTTTCTTTTCTTGTGATGTCTTTGTCTTGCTTTTATATCAGGGAAGTATTGACCTCAAAGAGTGAGTTAGGGAAATGTGCTGCCTCTTCTTTTATTATTTGCAGCAGTTTATGAAGAAATGGTATGAATTCTTCTTTAAATATTTGATAGAACTCACCAAGAAATTAATATATTCATGTGCTTTTTTATTTGCTGGAAGTTTTTTTGATTTGTAATTCAAGTTATTTACTTGTTAGACAAATGGAACCTCATAAAGCCATTTTCTATTTCCTTTATTTTCTCGTAGCTTTTGTTATTTCCTTCCTTCTTTTTCATTTGAGTTTAGTTTGCTCCTCTTTTTTAGCTCTTTAATGTGATATTTAGGCTACTGATTTGAGATCTTTCTTTTAAAAATAGGCATTTATAGTTGTATATTTCCCTCTAAGCATTATTTTCACTGTATCCCATAAGATTTGGTATGTTGTGTTCTTAGATTCATTTATCTCAAAGTATTTTCTGCTTTTCTTTTTCACCCTTTGAATATTTACAGTTGTGCTCAATTTTCATGTACTTATGAACTTTCCAAATTTCCATCTGTTATTAATTCATAATTTTATTCCACTGTGGTCAGAGAATAGAATTTGCATGATTGCAATATTTTAAAGTTTGTTGAGACTTATTTTATGGCCTAAAATATGTTTTATATTGGTAAATATTCCATGTGTATTTGAGAAGAATATGTATTCTGTTGTTGAATGGAGCGTTCTCTAGATGTCTGTTAATTGTATTATAGTTCAAGTCTTCCATTTTCTTGATGATTTCCTATCTAGCTGTTCTATCCATTGTTGAAAGTGGGATAATGAATCTCTGACTATTTTTGAATTGCCTATTTTCCCCTTCAATTCTGTTAGTTTTTGTTTCTTAATTTGGGGTTGTTAGATGTATATATGTTTATAATTTTGATATCTTTCTGATGGATTAACTCTTTCATTTTTTTCTTTTTTGTTTAATTGGAGTCTCACTCTGTTACCTAGGCTGGAGTGCAGTGGAATGATCATGGCTCACGGTAGCCTCAACCTCCTGGGCTCAGATGATCCTTCTACCTCAATCTCCTGAATAGCTAGAACTACAGGTGTGCACCACCACACTTGGTTAATTTTTGAAATCTTTTTTATAGAGACGAGGTCTTGCTATGTTGCTTAAGCTGGTCTTGAACTCCTGGGCTCAAGTAATTCGCCTCAGTCTCCCAACGTGCTAGAATTACAGGCATGAGCCACCATTCAAGGCGACTCTTTTGTTATTATAAAATATTCTTAGTCTCTAGTAACAAATTTTTATCTTAAAGTCTATTTTCCCTGATATTAGTATGGTTGCTCTAGGTCTCTTTTGATTACTGTTTGACTGATATGCCTTTTTTCCATATTTTTAACTTCAACCTCTTTGTGCCTTTACATCTAAAGTGTGTCTCTTACAAACACTACAGAGTCTGATTTTTTTTTTTTTGAGTTGAAGATTCACTTTGCTGCCCAGGCTGAGTGCAGTGGCACACTCATGGCCACTGCAACCTTGCCTTGCTGGGGTCAGGTGATTCTTCTGCCTCAGCCTTCCAAGTTATTGGAACCACAGGCATGTGCCACCATGCCTGGATGACTTTTTTATTTATTGTGGAGATGAGGTCTCTCCGTGTTGCTCAGGCTGGTCTGGAGCCCCTGAGCTCAGGTAATCCTCTCGCCTCTGCCTCCCAAAGTTTGCAGATGTGAGTCACTGTGGCCAGCTTGTTTTTAAAAATCTGCTAATCTCTTGTTAATTCAAGTGTCCAATCCATTTACATTTAATAAAATTACTGATAAGGCAGTGTGTCCATTTGCCATTTTTCTATTTGTTTTCTGTATGTCTTGCATCTTTTTTGATCCTTCATTACTGTCTACTTTTATGTTAAAATATATTTTCTAGGGCACCATTTTAATTCCTTTGCTGTTTCTTTTAATATATTTTTCAGTTATTGTCTTAGTGGTTGTGTATTAGTCAAGGTTCTCCAGAGAAACAGGACAAAGAGTGTATATATAGATATATAAAAGGAAATTTATTATGGGAATTGATTCATGGAATTATGGAAGCTGAGAAGTCCCATGATAAGCAAGTTGGAAAACCAGGAAAGCCGGTGGTGTAATTCATTCTTGGTTTGAAAACCTGAAAACAAGGGGGACTGATGATGGAACCCTCGGTCTGAAAACTGTAGTGGTGGCTGGGGGTGCACGGGTGTAACTCTCATTCTTGAGAATTTGGGAGTGGGAGAGCTGTATGTCCTGGAGTCTGAAGGCTAGAGAACCAGGAGCTTCAATATCTAGAGCAGGAGAAGAAGAATGTCCCAGCTGAAGAAGCGAGAGACAGAATTAGCTCTTCCTCTGCCTTTTTACTCTATTCATACCATCAGCAGATTGGATGGTGTCCACTCACATTGATGAGAGTGAGTCTCCTTTTCTTAGTCTACTGATACAAAAGCTATCCTCTTCAGGAAATACTTTCACAGATATACCCAGAAATAATACTTTACCAGCTATTTGGGCATTCCTTAGGCCAGTCAAGTTAACATACAAAATTAACCATTACCAGTTGCTCTGAGGATTACAGCTACATCTTAATTTATAAGAATCTGGTTCAAATTAATACCAACTTAATTACAATATTCACCAAAATTTTCTCCTATATACCCCATGCCTTCCCCCACTCATTTGTGTTATTATTATCATGCAAATTATACCTTTATACATTGTATGCCCATGAACACAGAAACTGCTTTGCAAATTTTGAAGTCATCCTTGCATGAAGGTCTTATCTGAACCCTTCCAATTTTTGTGAATACATTGCCCAATTGAGCACAATATGATCTGATTTTACCATTAAAACTTCACTAGGGCTTCAGTGTAAAAAATGAATTTAAAAGGACAGTCTGGAAGTGGGAAGACTAGTTAGAAGATGCTGGAATCAACAAGTAAAAGATGATGGTGGTCTAAACCAGAGCTCAGTACTGGAGTGCTGGAGAAGAGATGTAGACACATTTGAAAGATATTAAAGAGATAATATCTGGGTGCAGTGGCTCACACCTGTAATCCCAGCACTCTGGGAGGTCGAGGCAAGAGAACTGCCTAAGCCCAGGAGTTCAGGACCAGCCTTAGCATGCTGAGACCTCGTCTTCACAATAAAACAAGCCAGGTGTGGTGGCATGTGCCTGTAGTTTCAGTTACTTGGAAGGCTGAGGCAGAAAGATCACCTGAGCTTATTAGGTTGTTGCTGGGGTAGCCATGATTGTGCCACTGTACTCCAAACTGAGTGACAGTGAGATCCATGCTCAAAAAAACAAACAAAAAAACCCCCATAATATTAACTAGCTATGGTGACTAATTGAATTGAATTTAGGGTTGCCAAGAAAAATGATTAATTTTCTGTCTTTTGTAACTGAAGGAATTCTGGCACAATCTAAAGAGATGAATAACATTGAAATAGAAGCTTTGGGAGAAAATGCAATGAGCTCAATTTTAGACCTTTTTAATTTGCGACACTTGTAGGATATTCAAATGGAGACATGGGTTGTTCGGTGGAGTGCAATATTTAGGTTTGGAACTAGGAACTAAAGTGAGCAACATGGGCTCTGAGTAAAGATTTGTGTGATGAGTATGTGGGTAGCAATGGAAGCTTTGAGAGTTTATACATTCAGTAAGAGTATATACAGTGATAATAGAAGAGAACAAAGGATGGACTCCTAAAGAACGTCAATATTTGAGTTTGAAGAAAAGAGGAAGAGTAGCCCTAAAAGTAACTAGAGAAGAGAAGGATGTGTTGTCATGGAAGTTGCAAGAAGAATGTATTTCAAGAATTGAGATGCCACGTAAAATAAAGACTAATTTTTTTTATTGTATTCAATAATAAGGAAGTTTGTTAATAACTGTGGTGCATTAAAGATAGCTGCAAATTCTTTACTGTTTCTCCTAACAATAAGTGAAATCTATTTTCCTTTCCTTGAATCTGGACTGGACTGAACTTGTATTGACCAGTGCAGCAGAAGTGAAGTTCTTTAGCTTCTGAGGCTGGACAGTTTTTATTTTCACCAGGTTGAAGCTCTCCTTCTTGAAACCCGGTTGTCATGCTGTGGGAAACCCACATGCAGAGAGGACAGTAGGAAACTGACTTCTAGCTGAGTTCCCAAATCCAGAGCTGATACCATCTGCCAGTCATGAAAATGAGCCATCATGGATGTTTCTGCCCAGTCAAGTCTCTAGGTGATCACAGCTCCATACAGAACAGTCATTTAAAACTGACTGTTTTAAACTGAGCCTAGTTAACCCACGGGATCATGACAGGTAATAAATGGTGACTGTGGTTTTAAATGACTAAGTTTGGGGGCAGTTTGTTACTCAGCAATTCAACCTATTTCTTACTATTTTGTAATGTCTATAAGAACAGTCTTCCTGTTGCAGAACTGCAGGTGTAAATTGCCACTAGTTGAAGAGAGTCTTGAAGGATACAAACTGGTGATACCTATTTTAAGAACTGAATTGTGAAAGAGGAAAGATGTTTACAGTGGCATTGGAAGAAATTCTGTATTTAACAAAGGATGTTTTGTTAGATTTTACTAAGAAAAATTTAAGTGGTATTTAAGAAAGTGTTACTATAAGTAGATAACACTGAAGATACAGAAGAGAAATGGGTTAGTTGATGAAGTAAGGTTCCTGAGGAGATGGGAAAAAATATTAACTTATTCAGACTTCCCCCAAAAGGATCTGATTAGTTTCATTAGACATGATCTCACATAGATTCTTTTATGGATAAACTTCATATTCTACTCCTTGACTCTGGCACTAATCCCCTTTTTTGGTCATCTATGGACAGGGAATTTGGTTGTATTATTTAGGATATTTTGGGCTACAAGAAACAAAAGTCATATCTCAAAGAAGCTAAAACATAAACCTGAAATTTGAGAGCTGATTAATTGAGCAGTTCAACAGCATCATCAGGGTCCCAGGTTATTTCTATCATTTAGCTCTGTCATCTTCAAACATTAATCTTGTTCTCTTATGTTGTCTTTCATAATTGTCTCAAGATGACTGCTGCAGTTTCAGGGGTCATATTCAGAAGATAATGTCAAGGGATAGAAATAATCAGTTTCTCCATGAATATTCCTTTCCCAGAAGTCTTAGAGTGGACTAATCAAATGGTTAGAATCTCATCATATGCCCAGTCTTTAGCAAGGGTGATTTTAGATGGGTTATTTAAACTTTCTGAGCTTCTCATCTGTAAAATGGTAACATAGGATCTCTATTAAGATTATTGTAGCCAGGCTCGGTGGCTCAGCCTGTAATCCCGCGCTTTGGGAGGCTGAGGTGAGTGGATTGCCTGAGCCCGCGGGTTCGAGACCCGCCTGGGCAACTTGGCAAGACGTCATCTCTACAATAAATAAAAAAAAAATCAGCCGGGCATGGTAGCGCATGACTGTAATTCCGGCTACTCGGAAGGCTGAGGCGGAAGGATCACCGGAGCCCAGCAGGTGGAGGCTGCGGTGGCCGGGAGCGGCCACTGCACTCCAGTCTGGGCGACAGAGTGAGACTCCGACTCAAAAAAAAAAAAAGATTACTGTAAAGAATAAAAGAGAGAATATTATATTAAGTGCACAGCATAGTGCTTGGCCCACTTCTACTTCATCCTTCATAGTGTTTATAGTTCACTTTCTAAGAAGTAAACTTGAGATTCTCTCCTACCATTTAAAAGACCACAGTTGGCTTAAAATAGAATTGATTCATCTTCTGGTGCTAGAGTTTGCTTTCCTGAAAACACTCAGAAGAGAGGGAAAAAAATGCATATCTATTAGAAAGGAAAAAGGATAGATGGGCAACTGACAGTATCTGCTACATGGGACACCAGTGTGCAAGACACTGTTCTGGCTGTCTTGACTCTTGAGGTATGCCAGGTAGGACTGAGATGTCAGAGTTTCCTGTCTTGGGTAAAGGAGGAGATCCGGTGCACAGAGTGGGGATCCAGGGCACAGATGGAGTACAGGTGCTGATGTATATGTTGGGTGACAAAGTAGAGGAACATTCAGAGTGATTTATTCTTATCTTAACTATATCCTGCATATGATGGCCCTGGGCTTCAACACAGCCTTGAATTTGAGCCAGAATAATAAATCATAAAGTTCCTTGAGCTCCAAAGAGATTATAACATGAATACTGAATAGTATTCATATTATGGTGTAATGAAGTCAAAAAAATATCCTGGATTCTCACACGTGGTGTGCTTTCTCTAGATACAATTAGCTTTCCCATCTCGACTCTCCCTTTGCTTATCTCAATAGACACAGTGCCATCTACTGAAAATAAAGCACCAATAGCTGTGCCACCCTGAGGGATTCCCAGGAGAGGCCCCCCTCTGTGGGCTCCCTATTCACCCACCTCCCAGATGGACTGGAGGGAGTAGGCGCAATCCACAGGCTGTTCTCCTGTCACAAACTGTAATGCATCTGTTCCCTGGTGCTTTCCGTGAGCAGCAAGAGTAAGACATTCCTGCAGAGTTCTACAGAGCCTGGCAAGACACTTACAGTGCCCGTGAAAGCTCTTTCAGGCTGCCCTTTTGCTTTCAACCAGGTATAAACTTAAACTATTCCATATAGCTTTTATTTGAAAACAAGAATGATTGACATGTCTTCCTTCAGGTAATTAGGAGATGTTTCTTTCCACATAATGGTGTAGCAATGTATTTAAGTCCATCTACCCTTCTGTGAATGTTTAATGGATGTAACAGACAAGAGATGAATAACAGTATCCTGGACTATCAACAAAACAGACATGTCCTCGGGACATGGGAATAATTCAGGCTACTGTGAAATTCACTTATGCTACAGTCCACATTTTAGTTCATAGTGTTTATCCAGGTAGCAATGTCTCTTAGTTTCATAGACAGAGAAATGAAGAAACAAGAGGAAGATTGCTGCTGACACTTAGCCACCACAGTCAATGATAAAATAGAAAATGGAAGCTTTAAAATACATAGCCCCGTGTAGGACATGATCAACTCTTGCCCTAGTGGTCTCTAACTTTACCATTCCTCCTCCCAAGGAATCTTGGCTCAGCCCTTCTAGTAGCCCTTCAGGGACCATTTATAATTTAAAGCTCTGGTTTGAATTGATTCTGATTTGGCTTTTGGTAGTCAGACCTGGCATCCCTTCCATTTGCCCCTCCAAATTTGGCCCCATTTTCTCTATTGCATTTGCTGCTCATTCTTTCTGCTTTCTTTTTATTAGATTTTCCAGAGCAAAACTCCCTGCAGTTAAGTCTGTGGTCTGGTAATTTATCACAAATATTCTTGAAATTGCCTCATTAAAAGGGGCATTTGAAGCTGAAACCTAAGCGTCTGTTACCACGGTAACCACCAACAACTATTTAGAACAGCCTGCTTAAACCAGAGGAATACAAGATTGCTGTTGGCAGAAGAATGAAGGGAGGCAGCTAAAGACTACTGGATGGAGTAAAAGGCCCATAGATTTAAATTCTGATGTGGAATTTTCAACATCAAGTCAGATATCCTTCTATGCAATTAGACAAAGCAAGTTGGTACCATGCTTCTGAATTCTCTACATCACGTAGTCTAGGACACTTGAAAATCAGAAGTCTTTTTCGCCATCAGGTTATTAAGGGGAGTTTGGATTCAGAGTCTATCTCTCAAAACTTACTTGGTCATACTTTATGTATCCTTGAGCCCGTCCCTTACCATTCTGTGCCTGAAGTTTTTGTCTGAGAAAAAAAATGGCCAAAGTAGTTCCCAAATGTCTTAGTCTGTTTGTTCTGCCATAACAAAATGCCTTAGATTGGGTAATTTATAAAGAACACCAAAACATTCTTTCTTACTGGAGACTGGGAAGTCCAAGATCAAGGTGCTGGCATTGGTGTCTGGTGAAGACTGCTCTATGCTTCCAAGATGGCATCTTATTGTTGTGTCCTCACATAATGGGAGGAGAAAGACCAAGAGAGCCAAACTCAGTCCCTCAAGCACTTTTATGAGGGAACCTGATCCCATCTGTGAGGATACAACCCTCATGATTTAAAGGCCTCATCTCTTAATACCATCACCTTGAGAACTAAGTTCAATATATAAATTTGGGGGAAACACATGCATTCAGAACATAGCACTATGTCACCAGATTATGTGAATATCAGTGAGGTAACAAAAGTGAAGTTTTTTTGTTAACTAGGTGTTATACCCATATAGACTAAAATCCATGTTTTGATTTTATAACTGTTCTCTAGAACCTTGTGTGGGTTGCCATTAGTCAACCTTCTTCTCTCAAAGACAAAACAATTCCTCCAATAGTGAGTAGTGTCAAAGTAACTTTATTGATTGTTCTTTCCAAGCCAGAATTCTCCATGTATTCCATTATCCACAGGCCTGTAAAACAGCTAACAATGACTGTTAGGTGTGTCTCAAAGTGCTACAAAGGTGGTTATGAGAAAAGTATATTTAATAAATAATGAAGATTACAAAAAGTATAAATTACATTTCTTCATCCTCTGTTTTCTTGGTGTTCTAATTGCAATTTTGGATAGAATATTAAAGAGATAATTAGTCAGGAGTACTGAGCATTGTATTAAAATAGGGAGAAATATCAGGTCAGGCAGTATATGAGGTAATATAGGAATATCTACATTTTATTTTACTTTATCTTTTTGAGTAGGAGTTTCATTCTGTCACCCAGGCTGGAGGGCAGTGGCATGCTCAAAGTCACGTAGGCTCAACCTGCTGGGCTCAGGTGATCCTTCTGCCTCAGACTTTCAAGTAGCTGGAACCACAGGCATGCACCACCATGCCTGCCTAATTTTTTTTATTTCTTGTAGAGACAAAGTCTTGCCAAGTTGCCCAGGTTGGTCTCGATCCCCTGGGGTCAGCCAATCCTCTTGTCTTGGCCTCCCAAAGTGCTGGGATTACAGGTATGAGCCACCACACCCAGCAGAATGTCTACATTTGAAAAAATAGTTATATGCTTCGCAGCATTTGTATTACTTTTTTGGGTAGAAATTTAGTGTATTAAATCAATAGGACTAGACAAACATGATATATGGAAAAACACATCTTAATGAGCAAAATATGGAGGGATGAAAACATGATAAAAAAGAAAATACTAGGCCAGATGCAGTGGCTCACACTTGTAATCCTAGTACTTTAAAAAAAAAATTTATTTTATTTTAAAGATGTGGTGTACAATTCAGGGTTAAGTATACAAATGTTCATTATGTAGGTACCCTTGTTGAAGAGGTGTGTGTCATCCCCCCCGTCCCCGGAAAAATTCCACTACTGCCAATCCTGCTCCCCGACTGCCAGCAATTTCCCACTACTGCCAATCACTTTCTTATAATATTACAATAATTGTTCAAGGTCTACTTATGAGTGAGAACATGTGATACTCAGTTCTTTGCTTCTGTGATAGATCACTCAGTATTATAGACTCTAAGACCATCCAAGTTGTTGTGAAGTTCATAATTTTGTCTTTTTTTATGGCTACATAATATTCCATTGTGTATATGTACCACATTTTTTTATCCAGTCCTCTTTTGATGGGCAGCATGGTTGGTTCCATGTTTTTGCTATTGTGAACAATGCTGCATTAAGCATGTGTGTTTAGGTATTTTTTTCATACAGTGATTTGAGTTCCTCTAGGTATATTCTCTTTTATTTTTATTTTTATTTTTGAGTTGGAGTCTCACTCTGTCGCCCAGACTGGAGTGCAGTGGCCGGTCCCGGCCACCGCAGCCTCGACCTGCTGGGCTCTGGCGATCCTTCCGCCTCAGTCTTCCAAGTAGCTGGAACTACAGGCGCCCACTACCACGCCCGGCTCATTTTTGATTTATTGTAGAGATGAGGTCTCGCCAAGTTGCCCAGGCGGGTCTCGAACCCACGGGCTCAGGCAATCCACTCATCTCAGCCTCCCAAAGGCATGGGATTACACGCTAAGCCACCAAGCCCGGCTGGTATATTCTCAATAGGGGAATTGCGATGTCATATGGAAGGTCGATTTTTAGACCTTTTAGGAATCACCAAAATAGACATTCTTTCTTTTCACATAATGGTGTAGCAATGTATTTAAGTCCATTTATCCTTCTGTGAAATGTTTAATGGATATAACAGACAAGAGATGAATAACAGTATCCTGGACTATCATCAAAACAGACATGTCCTCAGGACATGGGAATAATTCAGGCTACTGTGAAATTCACTTATGCCACAGTCCACATTTTAGTTCATCGTCTTCCACAGACCTTTTAGGTCTTCCACAGACCTTTTAGGAATCACCAAAATATCACCAAAATGTAGATATTCCTATATGACTTCAGAGGTTGTAATAGTTTACACCCTACCAACAGTGTAGAAGTGTTCCTTTTTTCCCACATCCTCTCCAGCATCTGTTGTTTTTTGAGTTATTGATAATGGCCATCCTGACTGGAGTTAGGTGGTATCTCAGTGTGGCTTTAATTTGCATTTCTTTGATGACTAGTGAGACTGAGCATTTTTTTGAGTATCTGTTGGCTGCTCCTATGTCTTATTTTGAGAACTGTCTATTCATATCTTTGGCCCACTTTGTAATGGGGCTGTTTGTTTTTTCTTTTCAGCACGTTTGAGTTAGTTCCTTGTAGATCCTAGATGTTAGGCCTTTGTCAGATATACAGTTGGCAAATATTTTTTCCCAATCTGTGGGCTGTCTCCCTGCTCTCTTGATGGTTTCTTTGGCTTTGCAGAAGCTTGTCAGTTTGATGAGGTCCCACTTGTCTGTCTTATCTCTTATGGCATGAGCACTTGGGGTTTTGATTAGGAATTGGTTGCCAGTTCCAATTTCCATAAGGGTGTCTCCTGTATTTTCTAAGGTTCTTATAGTTTGAGGTTTTATGTTCAGCTCTTTGATCCATTTAGAGTTGATTTTTGTGTATGGTGATAGGTAAGGGTCTTGTTTTAATTTTCTACATGTGTTCAGCCAGTTTTCCCAACACCATTTACTGAATAGGTTCTCCTCTCCCCAGTGGTTGGTGGTGAAATCCCAGCACTTTTGAAGGCTGAGGGAAGAGAATTGCTTGAGGCCAGGAGTTTGAGACCAGCCCGGGCAACATAGCAATACATGATCTCTACAAAAATTTAAAACATTAGTCAGGTAGTCACGCTTACCAAGAGGCTGAGCTGGGAGAATCTCTCAAGCCCAGGAGTTTCAGGCTGCCATGAGCTATCATCACACCACTGCACTCCAGCCTGGGTTACTGAGTAAGGCTCTCTAAAAAAAAGAAAAAAAAAAGGAAACACTGCATAGTATTGATGTTCTTATGACCAGAAGAAGGAGGGGAACATGCTATAATGGAGTCTTGGTAGGAATTTTTATGAAAGACAATAACAACAATAATTAGGATTATATGAAGGAGGGATTGAGTTATGAATATAAGTGGATTTATTAAGTCTGCAAGATCTAGAATTTCTTAGGCATGTACCTCCCTCTTTTTTTTTTTACTACCATAATTGCCATCAGCATGAATAACCAAGTATTAGTGAATTTTTGATGATTGATTCATGCATCATTCATGTATCATTCATTCCTTTATCTACATAAAGGAGCAAGGGTAAGCAACTCATTCTTCAGGAGGTCATAAGTAGACAGTCTACTCTTAAATGTTCTAAATTTCCTTCTTTTCACCAGGTGGGTAGGGAGGTCAAAACTTTCCAGAGCCAGGCGGAGTGTGGAGCAGTTCACAGAACATGGAAAATATTCAGATGTTCAAATCAGAGTGGGTTCAGCATCAAAGAGATGTCTCACACATGTTTTGAGAAAAGACAGACAAAGCAATTTCACACAAAATTGCTAGTTTGGTGGCTGTTAATGAGGAATCCCTAGAAACATACCTTTTACTGTCTGTGCTTCAGACCTTGTAAAGCACGAAATGTAGTTTCTGATTGTAGTGTAAGACCTATAGAGTAATGTGAGTATTGCTGTTAGCTGTAAATACAGTTCTTTATTATGGTTGCAGCTTGTTCTTCCTAAAATAAAATTTAGCATGTGCTGAATTTAAGTTTAGCTTGGCTAACTTTTCTGCCAAACAGAATATAAGTATACTGGATATAATACTGTTCGCTTTTTTTTTTCAACATCAACTCAAATTTTGAATGTTCTTATCAGTTTATTATTAAACTCTCATGCAGAAACAAAATGAGAAAATGTAAGGGCATAATCTTTGGCACCACTTAGACCTGTTCAGATCTTGGTTGGTTATGCACTTACTTGATTGCAAATCCTCACTTTCCGAATCTATAAAAATTGGATGATAAAATTGCTTGTCTCATATGGTAGCTATGAGCTATGAGGTTTAAAGAAGATAATGGATGTCAATTGTGTTGGGATACTTGCTTGTGTAGCCTCAATAAATAATATCTATTTTTGAGACAAGGTCTCGCTCTGTCACTCAGGTTGGAGTGTAGTGATGCAACATGGCCACTGGCTCACTACAACCTCAACTTCCTGGGCTCAAGTGATCCTCTTGCCTCAACCTCCTGAGTAGTTAGGATTACAGGCATGTGCTACTGCACCCTGCTTTTTTGTGTGTGTGTGGAGACATTATGTTGCTCAGGCTGGTCTCAAACTCCTGGCCTCAAGCAGTCCTCTCGCTTCAGCCTCTCAATGTGCTGGGATTACAGGAGTGAGTCACCTCACCTGGACCTTCATCCAAGTTTTGAACTAATTTAGAATAGATAAGAGTAAGGCAGACAGGTGACCATTATCATTGATAAAGTTGACACTGGAGAGCTCAGGCTTCCTGAGGCTGATTACCAGAAATAGTTAGGCTTACCACCTGGTTACAGGCAGTCCTAGACAATAAGTCTTCCAACTGGGCAAATGTCTTTGATACTAAGCTTACAGCATACCTAAACTCAATCCACAGCACGTGCTCCCTGTGAGATTTGCTACCGAAAGAGTAAGAGGCTGGATTACAATACCCAGTTTCTTCCAAAAGTACCAATGAGATGAATCACACCTCACCAGGAGAGGGTAAATGAGGAGGTGGAAGTATCCGGAAGTGTTACAGCGCATGTAGCTGCCTCTCATGGGAGGAAACATCAGGGGTGGAGAATGGCATTCTCTCCAGCAGAATGTTTAGCACAATGCCTGGCACAAAGAAGCATTGATTATATGTCATCTCTGCCTCTTATAATTACTGACCCCTAAGGAAAAGTGAAAATAATCACATATTATACTTTGGACTCTGATGCATGTGGGAGTGGTGGATGGCAAGTTTTAGAAAGGCAAATAAAACCTAAATACTGAAGGTTCTTACATGTCCTGATATACATTTTCATTTTGTTTTGCAGATAGTGAGTAATCAAAACCAATTTCAAGTCAGGAAGTGACTCTCACATTTTCAATTTTAAAAATTAATTCTATTGCTAATCTTCTCTGTATTGTTCCAAGTTTAGCATATTCGCCGCTGAAGTGAGCACAAGTTTGCCCTTTAGAACATGAACTCTAAGTGCAGTGTATAGGATAGAGAAGACAAGTCTCTGTGTTATGCACCTAATAGGATGCTCTTTCTTTTAAACTTCATGACAATCTTGGGAATCATACCACACTCACGTTACTCTTGTTTTAACATGACAGAATGGAAGCTGTGGAAGTTTAAATAACTTACCCAAGATACTTGACCTGTAAATGAAAAACCTAGAATTTGATCTAATATCTACTTGACTCCAAGACTCAGGACTAGCTTCTTGGGCTTGTGACCCATGAAGTCACAGAAAGCCCTGCATTTAGAAGCACCCTGTGTTTGGTTTCATGCTCCGCTGTTACGGTTTTAAAAATCTGAATCATTTTAGAACAAAGGGACTGTATTTTCATTTTGCACTGGGTCCCTTAAATGATATAGCCAGTCCTTCCAAGCCGTCTTTTCTTGCCATTATCCCAGCCATCATGTTTACCAAATCTGAAAGATTTTACACAAATAAAACTCCCCTTTTAATAAGAAAAGCTATGGAAAATTAACTACTCTGGAATGAACATTAATATGTGGATGGTTACATATGGGTGTTTCTGCATTTATGCATATAAATATTCACCATTCAGAGCCCAATCTCCATCATCAAACAACCTTTTCTTAGATTCTCTTTGGATCCTAGGGACTTGCTTCAGTGTTGCTATGCTGGCTCCAGTCCAAGAAGTGGTGAGGACAAGCCTGAGGGTAGGTGGGGGAGGAGTGGGAATGCAGTCATGTCTAAGCACATGTGTCTGGTCATATTCCAAGTCCAAGTAAAAATTAATTTAGAATGATCTTGTTGATGTTTTCCATATTTCAGCTTCCCTCCATTGGCACAAGTAGTTAAGAGATGATGGAACACATATTGGCACAATTTCCCAACTTTTTTTGCAGTGAGGACCACTGAAAGGCAGACGATGTAATAGCTGTTACAGACGACGGAGGAGGCTATTTTAGAAGAATATGCTCTGTGAGCAGCCCTGCACTAGTTACTCTCAATTACCTTATTTTACCATGAATTTATAATACTCTTTGGGGTAGTTGGCTAAATATCTCTTAAGAAAGAAATTTTTAAAAAATAGAACAAAGTTGAAAATACAAAAAGAAAGACCGCAGAAAAATTATTCTAAGTCTTTTATATTTTTTCATGTGCACACACATACACATACATTGAGTTACAAAATAGAAAATGATAAGCATTTGTAATCTGGATTTTTTTCTGCTTAAACATACTGAACATTAATAGTTTAGGAAAAAAGTTTTCTTTATCATTTTAGCTATTTCCTTTTTTCCTATGAAGTTCATTATTATTTTAAAAATCTGATCATTTTCTTAAGCTAAAGTGAAATATCCTATTCAAAGGATATATACATTTTTAAGGCCTTTAATGTATATTGCTAAATTGTCCTCCAGATGAATTTTACCGACATATAGTCCCAGCTCAGTGTGGGAATGCCTGTTTGCACAACGTCTTTTTAAAAGTTTGGATCTAAATCTATTTGGTTTTCTCCTTCTAGCTGCTCATCAAACCCAGGCGCATACTCTGAACCTTAGGGAAGCAGAAGATACCCCACCACTGTACCACCCACACTGTGTCCACATGATTGTAAAGATAACATAGTCTCTCTCCAATGGAGAGAAAGGCTTTTCTCAGTTACCATAGCTTTGTCTATATTTTCATTTACCATAGCTCTGGTTAGATATGCCTATTGCCTAAACATACTTTAAAAAAAAAAAACTAAGTTATAATAATTAAAATATTTTCTGAGCTCTTTTTTCTTGCTACACGATATTGTTAATTTACCTTCTTACATATTTCCCTAGAACTTCTTTATTCCCCACCAAATAAATAGATGGATTATTTCCAATTTCAAGTCGATGTTAGTCATGTTGCATGTTGTTGCCTAATTTTGAGTCCTTAAGAATAACTTGAATGCTGGACGTGATGGCTCACACCTATAAATAATCCCAGCATTTTGGAAGGCTGAGGTTACTTCAGTTCAGGATTTTGAGACCAGCCTGGGCAACATAGCAAAACCTTGTCTCTGCAGAAATAAAAAAATTAGCCAGGTGCGTGCCTGTAATCCCAGCTACTCAGGAGGCTGAGGCAGGAGGATCGCCTGCGCTCAGGATGTCAAGGCTGTGATGAGCCTTGATCATGCCACTGCACTCCAATCTGGGTGACACAGTGAGATCCTGATTCAAACACAACAAACAAACAAACAAAAAAGACAAAAGAAAAAATGACTGGTAAATAAGAATTAGATCCTAGCGAAAACTCTTCTAATTCTAAACCTTTGATAGCTATTTTAATGCTTTCGTTGCATTTTGTGAGGATTTGCTAACAATTCCTTCTAGAGCTTTCTAGAATTCAACAGAGAAGAAACAGTCTGAAAACTAACCTTTTGAGTCAGCTCAGGTATTACTCATAGCATACTTTTCCGACACCTAAGTTTGCTTTAGGGGAGGTATATTGATCAAGCATGTTGATTAGACTCCAATGAGAAGTTTAATAAGAAATTGTTAGCCGGGCTCGGTGGCTCAGCCGGTAATCCCGTGCCTTGGGAGGCCGAGGTGAGTGAATTGCCTGAGCCCACGGGTTCGAGACCTGCCTGGGCAACTTGGCAAGACCTCATCTCTACAATAAATCAAAAAAAATTAGCCGGGCATGGTAGCGCACACCTGTAGTTCCAGCTACTTGGAAGGCTGAGGCAGAAGGATTGCCAGAGCCCAGCAGGTCGAGGCTGCAGTGGCCACTGCACTCCAGTCTGGGCGAAAGAGTGAGACTCCAACTCAAAAAAAAAAAAAGAAATTGTTTTCAGAAATCCTCTCTGGTCAGAATTTGCATCAGTGATTTTAGGGTAAAATGACAGACATAATTTAAGTGATGAACTGGGCCCTGAAAAGACATAGATTCAATCACGCTAAAAAAGTAATCTTATTTTTTTTTCATTCAATTTCTTTTATCTCAATTAATATTGTCTAGTCAACAGCAAAAGGTCCAAAAGAAGAACATCAACTTGCCCTTCGACTTTTAACCTTAAAAGTGTAACCTCACAACACTGCAGTGGCAGAGAGCTGCATTCTTTCCTATTGTTTTCTCATAATATTTCTTTGGAAGAGTGCCCTCAATGCTTAGGGATAATTTGTCTGCCTGTAACATCAGGGAACTGCTTGTCTGATTATTAGATCAAATAAGAGGATGAACCAGAGAGCTTACCAAGGAATCAGGAAGACATATTTGGGACACAACATGATGATGTTTTGTGTTTGGCCCTCTGATTTTTTGTCTTACCTCTAGCCATTCTACTGCTCATTTGGGGTAATTTATTCTTTCCCTTTATTATAAGATTATCATTTAAAAATATATCATTCAACATGTGTAAAGTTCCTTACATTTTTAGGTAGTTAAAATTGGATTTCAATAGTTTTTAGAAGCCTGTGGCCTAGTAGTAATAGGGGAAAAGTGCAATGAGGAAATGGAAATAACTATTTTTAAATTGTTAGCAAATTCTTGTTTCTCTAGAGATAAAACTTTGAATTTACTTTTGAGGATAGATTGCTCCTTTACTTCCACTTCTTGATTTCCAGACACATGTATTATGATTATGGGAAAGATGCCACCATATAATCATCTCTAATTCAAAGTATACACTGTACCCTGTAAGAGAAATCCATTCTTTCAAGCTGTTGTCTCCCAGTTGTCATCATAATTGAGTCTTTGGTAAATCATTCTAGCTTTCAAATAGCCCAGCCATTTCTGAGAGATGGGGTGTGTGGTAAGGCATTTAGCCCATTGCTGGGAAAACCTTCACCTGGAGAAGATGCCTTGAAAGCAAATGTCCATTCTCCTTAAGACTCACCAACATCACCTCCTCTTACCACTAAACCTTTAGATAGGGCCAAAGCTCAGCATGTTCCAGATGAATAAGTATACACTATGACCTGGGAAGAAATAACTTACATTCCACAAGAATTTCAAGACCTTGCTAATAATACACAACAACAGAAACCTTGGGAACATGTGTCGGGGTGCATTCTAAGGATGTTTATTCAAAGAAGATACAGCCTTAGATTGAGCTAAATTCATATGAGTGTGCTTACTAGAGATTCTGAATTTAATGTGTTAACTCCTGCAGCTGGAAGTGGCTCTAGCATATTTCTTGGTTGAAGGACTAAAATTTGGACGTGATGGTGGCCTGCATTTAGTAAAGATGACATGCCAGAGCGTCCCTAGCATGATGTGAAGAAGGGAATCCACAGGCTCAGGAAGACAAGATGGTTGGACTGAATTTATCGTGTACAATCAAATGCCTACCCCTTGCCTAATGCCCCACTAGAAGCACCAGAAGGCTCAGAAGACATTCCATTTGCAAAGATATTGAGAAATGCATTAGTGAAGAACTTACCTGCATCCTTGAAATGCTCTGTGGGTTGCTCTCTCAGGTATGACTTGGGGATGTTGCCCATTGAGATGGGACCCTGATTGGATTATACGTGCCTTGATGTGTTTCTTCATCTTTCTTTTCAGTAGTTTATTGTGCCTCTTGGATCTGTATGTTTATGTTCCTCAGCAAATTTGGGAAATTTTCAGTCATTATTTCTTTCAACACTTTTTTTTGTCCCTTGTCTCCCTCTTCTTCTTGAGGACTGCATTTACACATACAGTAGGCTGCTTGTGGTTGTCAGGGTTAGCTGATGCTCTGTTGATTTTTTTTCAGTCATTTTTTTCTCTGTGTGTTTCATCTGAAATAGTTTCTTTCTTCTTCTCCTTCTCCTTCCCCTCCTCCTTCTTCTTCTTCTTTTTTGAGTTGGAGTCTCACTTCATCACCCAGGTTGGAGTGCAGTGGGATGCTTCACAGTCACTGCAGCGTCAACCTGACGGGCTCCCGCGATCCTTCTGCCTCAGCCTTCCAAGTAGCTGGAACTACAGACGCACGCTCCCGCGCCCGGCTAATTTTTCATTTATTTTTATATTTTTATTTTTATTTTTTTTGAGTTGGAGTCTCACTCTGTCACCCAGACTGGAGTGCAATGGCCGCTCGCGGCCACCGCCGCCTCGACCTGCTGGGATCCGGCGATCCTTCCGCCTCAGCCTTCCAAGTAGCCGGAACTACAGGCATGCGCTACCACGCCCGGCTGAATTTTTGATTTATTGTAGAGATGAGGTCTCGCTGCCCAGGCGGGTCTCGAACCCGCGGGCTCAGGCAATCCACTCAACTCAGCCTCCCAAAGGCGCAGGATTACAGGCTGAGCCACCGAGCCCGGCTTAATTTTTCATTTATTGTAGAGACGAGGTCTTGCCAAATTGCCCAAGCTGCTTGAACCCACAGGCTGAGGCAATCCACTCACCTCGGGCCTCCCAAAGTGCTGAGATCTCAGGCTGAGCTACCGAGCCCAGCCTGGAATAGTTTCAATTGACATGTCTTTGAATTCACCAATGCTTTAATCTGCAGTATCTAATCTATCTTTAATCTCAGTTAATTTTTCATCTCACATATTTTATTTTTCAACTCCAGAAGTTTAACTTGGGCCTTTTTTATATCATCTGTGTTTTTCCCTAACATGCTTATAGTTTCCTTTTCTTTCTTAAGTGTATGGATTATAGTTATAAATCTGTTTCAATGACTATGACTACTGTAGTCAGTCACCATGTAATGACATTTCAGTCAACGACAGACTATATGACAGTGGTCCCATAAGATTATGATGAAGTAAAAAAATTCCTATTGCCTAATGACAGCTTTTTAATCTAGACACTATGCAGGCCTAGGCTAATGTGAGTGGTTTTGCTTTAGTTTTTAACAAAAAAGTTTAAAAATAAAAAAAGTAAGTACTAGATAAATTCTTATAGAATAAAGATATTAAAAAGAAAATATGTTTATACAGCTACACAGTGTGTTTGTGTTTAAAGCTAAGTGTTATTTAAAAAGTCAAAATGTTAAAAACAATTTTTAAGGTTATAAAGTTACAGTAACCTACGTTTAATTTTTTATTGAAGAGAAATAATTTTTATAAATGTAGTATAGCCTAAGTGTACAGTGTTTATATAAGCTATAGTAGTAGACAGTAATGTCCTAGGCCTTCACATTCACTCACCACTTACTCACGGACTCACCCAGAGCAACTTCTAGTCCTGCAACCTCCATTCATAGTAAATTCCCTATACTGGTCTACCATTTTATTTTTATTTTTTTTGAGTTGGAGTCTCACTCTGTCGCCCAGCCTGGAGTGCAGTGGCCGCTCCCGGCCACCACACCCTCGACCTGCTGGGCTCCGGCGATCTTTCCACCTC
Organism: Cephalopachus bancanus; assembly: GCA_027257055.1. Lineage (NCBI taxonomy): Eukaryota > Metazoa > Chordata > Mammalia > Primates > Tarsiidae > Cephalopachus > Cephalopachus bancanus. Next base: position 6,711,609 of record JAPVLO010000035.1, read on the forward strand.
AGCCTTCCAAGTAGCCGGAACTACAGGCATGCGCTACCACGCCCGGCTGATTTTTTTGATTTATTGTAGAGATGAGGTCTTGCTGCCCAGGCGGGTCTCAAACCCGCGGGCTCAGGCAATCCACTCAACTCAGCCTCAGGGATTACAGGCTGAGCCACCGAACCCGGCTTGGTCTACCATTTTAAAAAGTCTTTTATTCCGGCCGGGTGCGGTGACTCAGCCTGTAATCTGAGCACTTTGGGAGGCGAGGCGAGTGGGTTGCCTGAGCTCGTGGGTTGCCTGAGCTCGTGGGTTTGAGACAAACCCAGGCAACTTGGCGAGACCTCATCTCTACAATAAATAAGAAAAATCAGCCGCTGTAGTGATAGTGCGCAGCTGTAGTTCCAGGTACTTGGAAGGCTGAGGCAGAAGGATCACTGGAGCCCAGCAGGTCGATGCTGGGGTGGCCGTGAGAATGCCACTGCACTCCAGCCTGGGTGACAGAGTGAGACTAAAAAAAAAAAAAGTCTTTTAATCTTTATTTTTATAGTACCTTTTCCATGTTTAGATACATTTAGGTACACAAATACTTGCCATTATGTTATAATTGTCTGCAGTATTCAAGATAGTAACATGCTATACAGGTTTGTAGCCAAGGAGCAATAGGCTATACTATGTAGCCTAGGTGTATGGTAGGCTATGCTATGTAGGTTTTGCAAAAATACACTCTATGATGTTCACACAATCATAAAATCTCCTAATAAAGAATTTGTCAAAATATATTTTTGTCACTAAGTGACCCATGACTGTAGTTCTATTATTTGTGTCATTCTGGGTCCATTTTAACTGATTTGTTTCTTTATTAGCATTGGCACTATTTTTTCTACTTCTTTGTATGCATGGTAGTTTTTGCTTGGGTGCCAGCAATTGTGAACTTTACATTTTTATGTGCTGCATATTCTTGTATTTCTACACATACACTTAATCTTTGTTCTAGAATATAATTAATTTCCTTGGAAACAGTTTGTCCTTTCGAGGCTTAGTTTTAAGCTTTGTTATGGAGGATAACAAAGTCTAGGGCAGATTTTTTCTATTTTTACTAATAATGTAATATACTTCTGAGTGCTCTACTAGTGTTCATGTATTGAAAGCTTCTTCCATTCTGACCGATGGGATCTCCAACTATTTCTGGATCTCTGTGAACTCTGGAGATTGTTCCACCTGCTCCTTTTGAGTGGTTCTTTTTCCAACTTTGGTAGCTTTCTCATGTGTATGTGCTGATCATTGTTCAGCTAAAGAATCTCTGTAAGTAAGCCTCAATATATTTCTAGGATGTTTTGAAATTATAAATGACAGAAACTCAACTTAGGTAAAAATAGCATATTTGTTGGCTTATAAAACTGAAAAACCTAGGGACAGAACTGACTTGAGAGATGGTAGCAGCAGAAACAAATGAGGTCATCTCTCTTGTGCTCACTCTTGCTCTTTCTCTAGCTATCTCTCATCTCTGGTTCTCTTTGCTTGATGTAGTAGGGTTTCTTACTGGAAATGGCTTCCTCCAAGTAGAAGGGACGGTAGCCTTAAGCAGTGGCAGCTGAAACTTATCATCCGTCTAGGTCTTTCTGTAGGTACGTGTATCAAATCTCAGGGGAGACTTATAGGCCTGTTTGGGTCATATGTTCATTACCGAACCAAACTTTGTGCATGGAAGAAAGCGTGTTCCGACTGTCAAGGCCAGAGCTATCCCTACTTAAAACATGTGAAATGAATTCCTTGTAGGAAAGAACAGTTTTATTTCTAGGAAGAAGCTGAGGGAGGGATGTTGGGTAGACAAAACAACAATGATCAATACACCCAGAGTATCCTCATCTGTAAAGCAGCTTAAAAAAATTTAAATGTGATAATGTGTTTATTAGGTGCCTGACCTATAATAAGGGCACAGTAAATATTCTGTTGTTAATAATCTGAGCGTAGTACCTCCAGTAGCCAGCAGATTAACTAACATTTCTGCATCACTAATCCTCAAAAAAAATTTCTCCTTTGTCTCTCTGTGCCAAGATTTGCTTAAATTCCTACCTTTGGGTCTCAATTTCCAGGTAACTGGTTTCTTGATTATTTACCATTGCAATTTCTGATGCTTTTTCCTTGCTTAGCAGAGAACTTGTGTAAGCAACACACTTGCAGCAAGCAAACGTTCCACTTAAATTGGACGATCTGTATAGAGTTTAATAAAGTGATTATTTATAAAGGTGTTGGCAGGTTATAGGGAAGTCACAAAGTTTAGTGCTGTGCCCTGGGCTAGAAAAAGGGTACTGTTATTCCACATGGCCTGATGGGACAAAGAACAGATTGGTGACCGGAGCCAGAGAGACAGAGGGCCAACTAAAATGAGCTGTGATATTCGGCCAGTTTGTAGGGACCCTCCAGAGAGGGATTCAGTGACTCACTCCTGACTCTCCCCTCTCTCTGATCTCCACTGCTCCCCATTGAGCAAATCCTAAAGGAAGTTACAGGGAAAAAGAACCTGTCTTTACAGGCCAATAGGTCAGCCTCCTACTGGGGGGTGGGGGGGCAGAGAAGAGTGACAAAGGGAACAGAATGGATTAGAAGAACAAACAGCAAACAACTGGCATGTCCTAGATCCTGGACTTAACATGATTCTTTTCCCAGATTGAAAACACTTATTCCTGGTCATATTCATACAACCTGTGCTTGTTCTAGATTTTCATACTCTTGAGGTAGGAAACTCTAAATTTCTACAACCTGGGATGGGGAAAAAGATTGCTAGCAGTAGCCTGGTATTTAAGTAAGAAAACTGCTGATTGCAAGTGCCTGGAAATTTGCAACCTGATGGTAAGAGCTTTTGTTATTTCGTTGTGTCCCTTGAGTGGATCCTAGATCAAGCTGTTCCTTAAAGGGGACAGCTTTCCTGGTTGACTAGAAAGAATGAGCACCAAGATAGGAGAGTTGTTACCTTAGTAAACTCACATGGGGTAGCTTTAAAGATGTGTCTTTCGGCGTCTTCTACAGATACAAAATTCACCTCATCTTTCAGGGTGCTTAGAGAGGAAGCTAAGGATGTAGAGTAGGGGGAATGAAACTTAATAGTAAAAGAAAAAGTTGAGGTAAAAACAGGTCACTCAGAAATATGCAAACAGATAAAAGTGAAGATAAAGGAGCTGGGCATGGTGGCACATGCCTGTAGTTCCAGCTACTTGGAAGGCTGAGGCAGAAAGATCGCAGGAGCCCAGCAGGTCAAGGCTGTGGTGACCGTGAGCCTGCCATTGCACTCCGGCCTGGGTGACAGAGTAAGACTCCAAGTCAAAAAGAAGGGGGAAAAAAAAAAAAGCAAAGGGACAGCGAAGTAGTAACAAAATGGAAAGTGAGAAGTGCTAAAGATAAATGTTCCACTCAGGAGCCACAGGCGATCCTGCCATTAGGGAGAAAGAGCAGGCCTTAGTCCAGCTTTTGCTGTGAAAGATGAACCAGGGGCTGAGCAGCCGCCAATTATCACAGTAAGAGGAAAATGCAGGCCTGGCCCAGCTATCTGCTCTTTATTTTGAATCCTGCATTTTGCTTTTGGAAACACCTTGGAAGTCACTTAACCAAGGCATGAGGAAGAGAAAGCCAGCTGTCTGGTAGGCCTGTACAGAGCCAGAGCTTTGCTGAGCCGGCTAAGACGGGCGGGTGATTCCAACAGTACCTCAAGGGATGACCAGTGGTGGTTTGAGGGTTTGGGATATGTTACCAAATATCTTGAAAGAAAAATCACAACCCAAGTGCCCCCTGGTTTAAATACATGTTTATTTTCACAGCCTTTGTCTTTCAGAGATCAGCACTCGATTGCTGCGTTGCTATTGTCAGGATGGAAAAAATAGAACCATTTTAATGTTGTGCTGTTTGCGTTTCCCGACAGTTAAGAAGCAGCCCATTATTAGCTGGCAACACTGTTGTGACATTCGTGGTGACTTTGCTGCTTGGGATTCAGCTCATGAAATATCTTCCTCCCTGGAACAATCTTTTTTCTTTTTCCTTTTCTTTTTTATTTCATCTCTCATGTTTCATTCTCATGCAAATGACTGACTAAGTAGCCGACTGCTGGTCCGGTTAAGAATGGGTTACCAAAGGTGCTAACATATTAAGTCTGAGGCAGTTTCAAAACTCTAGAGCCCCTCCAGCCACTTTCTTATGACTGTCCTTGATGGGCAAAGGAGCTGTCCTTGCCAGGTATGGTGGGGGGAGGAGTGAGATCACATATCAAGGGCATAGTGAGGTCCTGCCACAAAGGAAGGAGGGCTTCTGTGTTGGTAGGGATGTCAGAGCCTGGCTGAAGGGATGAGGTCTTGAAGAGAGGGGTGAGATGGTCGAATGTGGCGTGCTGAAGGCTAGTGGAGAGAAATTTGTGCCAGGGTTGGGTACTGCAGTGGCAACAGGAGAGGGGTTATACACAGGGTGATTGATTCAATAAGGAAATAAATTGAGGGCAACTGGAGCCAGGCTTCTCATTATTGAAGAGGAGAAAGACACAAATAAAAAGAGAAAACAAACTAAACCTGTAGTGTAGAAATGAAATTGTAGATATTAGTGCAATCTCATGGCTTTCAATCTATGGAGATATAGAAGTAAATAGTGATGGAGAATGTACCCATGACTATAAATATTTGTGTGTGTGTATGTGTACTTTGCATGTTGCAACCTTTCTCTTAGTTCCAGATTGTTTCAAAATAAAAAACTAAAAAAAATTTAATATGGGGCTAGTAGTACTATTTAAAATGGGGCATAATACTAACAACACGGTGTTGTCAAAAGAATCAAATGAGATAATTCATGTAGTGGATATAATATAGTGCCTGGCACACAGTAAGCGCTCAATAACTATTCTTATTATCCCTTGGGAGAACCATGAACACCAGTCTATATCTCGTTGTTGTTTTCACTAAAAATTTTTATCTTGGGAATCTTTTCATGACAGTACTCACTTTATTTTTAAAAAATTAATCAATCTCACTGTGTTCTTTACTATACTACCTTTAAAATTAGAAAAATGAAAAACAATAATCGTGGGGGGATAATTTGACTTAGTGTGTCATCTGCCGATGACTCATAATTTAATTAATTCTTGTTGCTAATGGAAACCTCTGGTTGAATAAGGCATCGTTGTATTTTAATAGCACTTTAGTGGAGAGAACAAGAAAAAAATATCCAACACCAAATCTAGGAACACATAGATATTCACACTATTTTTTTTCCTACTTTTGTAAAGCTCTGAATCAAAAGCAGTGAGTAATGAAAGCAGCTGTCAAGCTTCATTTCTTCAGTTCATGAACAAATCCCTACTTAAAGTCTGCTGTGCCCAGACACCTCGATGTGATGGGGAGGCAGCCGTGAACAGACCTGAGTCTCCCCGCTCATGGAGTTCTCATCCTAGTGGTGTGGAAGCAGATGAGAAACAAACAACCAACTTTATATCAGTTCATGAAAAAGTAAGCATTAGATCTGTCCCTCTCCTTTGCAAAGAAAGGCAATTTGGTAATTTTCAAAGGTTTGCGCCTTATTAGTCATTTGACCTTTAGTAACATTTTGAGCCTTGGTTTTCACATATAAAAAATGGAGATAATAATTATTATATTATAAGGTTGTTGTAATCAAATCGGTAAAATGCCTGGAATAAAGTCAGCCCTTTAGTAGGTGCTTGATAAATAGAAGCCATTATTATATGAAGATTATACAATTTTGGGTTCTTTTTGTTTGTTTGTTTTGAGTCAGGGTCTCATTCTGTCACCCGGGCTGGAGTGCAGTGGCATGATCATAGCTCACCGTAGTCTCAACCTCCTGGGCTCAGGTGATTCTTCTGCCTCAGCCTCCTGAGTATTTGAGACGACAGGCACATACCACCATACCCAGATAATTAAAAAAAAAATTTTTTTGTAGACTGGTCTCAAACTCCTGGGTTCAAGCAATTCTCCCACCTCAGCCTCCCAAAGTGCTGGGATTATAGGCATGAGCTACCATGCCCAGCCCAGGGTTCTTGTTTTTAAGACTAAGATAAAGAGTGGTGTTTTGATTCACAGTGAAGCCATTTTCTTCCTTAGGTTGGGTGTGTCCCTGATAAATCCCCAGACCTTATCAACCTGTGCCTACACCATTAGTCATGTTTCTTTGACTGTCCTATCACAACCTGCCACCAATAGGAATAGAAAGCCTGTTCTTCAACTGGGTTCCCTTCCAGAAGAAATCCCGAGAAATCTATCATGGTTTCTTGTCACCTGCCCTGCAGCCCACAGTCTGAACGTTCACTTTGCATCTATAACTGGGGTTTCCAGGCAGCTTTTCCCAGAGGCCAGGGTGCTCACTAAGGTCTCCAAAGCTCACTAAGCCCAGACTTGGTCTTGCAGGCCATGCTAAGCATTTGTATCTTTCTCCTGAGATTGCTGAAAAACAAAGGTTTTAAGCAGGAGAATGGCGTGACTTCCTTTATATTTTATTTTATTTTGTTTTTTGAGTCAGAGTTCCCCTCTGTCACCCAAGCTGAAGTACAATGGCATACTCACAGCCACGACAGCCTCAGCCTGCTGGGATCAGGTGATTCTTCGCCTCAGCCTTCCAAGTAGCTGGAACCACAGCCAAGTGCCACCACTCCTGGCTAGTTTTTTGATTTATTGTAGAGACAAGGTCTCACCATGTTGCTCAGGCTGGTCTCGAGCCCCTGAGCTCAGGCAATCCTCTCTCCTTGGCCTTCCAAAGTGCTGGGATTACAGATTGATCCACCATGCCCAGCCTTTTTAAATTTTTTAAATTTTACTTTAAAGATGTGGGGTACAACTCAGAATTAGGTATACAAGTAGTCATACAAGTACAGGTAAAGTTTGGGCCTTCGTTTGGTCCCTACTTTGCCTGGCTTGAGATCAGGTACCCTTACTGATGTTGTATGACCCCCCTTTCCTCCCCTGGCGGTATCCTGCTACTGTCAATCCTTTTCTTATAGTATTATGATAAATGTTCAAGGTCCGCTTAGACTTTATTTATATTTTAAAAGAAATCCTCAGGTTTCTCTGCAAAGAATGCAGTAGAAGGGCTGAGAGAACAAGCTAGGAGAGGAGGGTCCTGCTTGTCATCCAGGTGGAAAGCAGCAGAGGCTGGGTCAGGATGGGAGAGGGGAGAGGACACCAGAATACTCATGGGATCCTGAGCCTATGTGGAGGCACAATTGATAGTGCTTGTTGATGGATTCAGTGGAGGAGTGGGAGGAACAGGGACATTCCCAGTTTGAACATCTGGGGAAATTTATACAGCTGTGCTATTAACTAAAAATGGGGAAAACTATGATGTTTAATAAAAACCCTACTAAGTGCTAAATGATCAAGTTGAATGCTTGACACTGCAGGGACCAGTGGGTACTTACAGGTGGCCCTAGCAAACTTTAGGGCCCTGGCCCAGCCTCAGGAGGTCTTTGTACAACCAGGCCCAGCTCACACTCCACACGCAGACCTCCAGGCCTGTACAAGCCTCAGTCCCATGCCCAACTTATCCGTCCCCCCGGAGCAAGGAAGTTGATTTCTTCCTGTGTCCTGAGATGTGTTCAATTTCCACCCTCAGGATGATTGAGGATAGGAAAAATCACACACCCTCCTTCACTCTGCAACTTCCAAGAAATGGCCTCAATCACACTGCCCAGACAAATCACAAATCACCCAAAATACATTCCCCCAAGTCTGGGCTCTTCAGTTTTTTGGGGTTTTTTTGGTTTTGTTTTGTTTTTAGACACGGTCTTGCTATGTCACCCATGCTACCGCACAGTGGTGTGGTGGTAGGATCATAGCTCATTGTAACCTCGAGTTCCTGGGCTTAAGAGATCCTTCCAGTTCAGCCTCCTGAGTAGCTGGGACTATAGATACATGCCACCACATCAATCTATATATATTTTTTTGAGTTGGAGTCTCACTCTGTCGCCCAGGCTGGAGTACAGTGGCCGCTCCCGGCCACCGCAGCCTCGACCTGCTGGGCTCCAGCAATCCTTCCGCCTCAGCCTTCCCAGTAGCCGGAATTACAGGCATGCGCTACCACGCCCGGCTAATTTTTTGATTTATTGTAGAGATGAGGTCTCGCTGCCCAGGCAGGTCTCGAACCCGCGGGCTCAGGCAATTCACTCACCTCAGCCTCCCAAAGGCGCGGGATTGCAGGCTGAGCCACCGAGCCCGGCTGTCTATTTTTTTTTTAAGTTGGATCTTACTCTGTTGCCCAGGTTGGAGTACAGTGGCACAATCATGGCTCCCACAGCCTCGACATCCTGAACTCAAACAATCCTTCTGCCTCAGCCTCCTGAGTAGATGGAACTACAGACACATGCCACCATGCCCAGCTTATTTTTTTTATTTTTTGTAGAGATGAGGTCTTGCTATGTTTAGGCTGATCACGAACTCCGGGACTCAAGCAATCCTCCCACCCCGGCCTCCCAAAGTGCTGAGATTACAGGCATGAACCACTGTGTCAGGTCTGCCTGGCTAATTTTTATTCTTACTTATTATTTTTTGTAGAGATGGGATCTTGCTATGTTTTTCAGGCTGGTCTCAAACTCCTGATCTCAAGAGATCCTCTTGATTCAGTTTCCCAAAGTGCTGGGATTACAGGCATGAGCCTGGCCTCTCTTCAGTCTTAAAGTGCAGTAAGTAAGGGGAGAGTTGAGTTTACAAACACCATTTTATGGCCAAAAAAGATCTCTTGAATTCTTCAAGAGCACAATGTGGTTAAATATGCCCACAATTCCCAGGATGAAGCAGAACACTCAATGTCTTGTGGATTGCTTCATCATGGAATTGTGGACATATTTAACCACATTGCATCTGCACTCAAATGTGAGGAAATGCCACCATCTTCTCCAGGATCAAGAGAGATACTTAGTTCACATTTTAACAAATAAGGGGGCCATTCACGTGAATAAAGATATAAAAACATCTTCCAAGAATCCTTGGTTTTGCTAAACAAGCTAACACACTGTCTGCAGTGGATACCCTCTGATGTGTCTTTGAGGAAGCCTTTCCATAGAATGATCTTCTCATTCACACTCTTACTCAAATGCACTTGTTAGATATAATGGATGACACCAGATTCGCTTTCCAGAGTAGCTCCTACAAATGACTGAATTCAGAGCAAGACATCTTTTAGACAGAGTGGGGATGAGTGGACATTCCTAGGGAGCAGATTTCTGTGTACAAAAAAAGCCCCAGTTCAGCTCAAAGTGAGTGAGGAGACTCCTTACCATACTAGTTCCCTTTGCCTGACTCCCTTCACCTCCCTGACTTAGGCTTCTGTGAGGTATCTATTATTTCTTTCTCTGTGGCTGCACTCAGCTTCACTTTGGCAACTTTTCTGGCAGCAGCAGTAAATAATAACAATAGCTCATGGCCTTTGTTAAGTTCTTTCTGGGTACTGGTAGGCAATGTGCTAAGTACTTTACATACATTATGTAATAATTCTGTAATGATTCTGCCAAATGGTAATATCATTATACTCATTTTGCATATGAAAAATACTAAGTCTGAAAGATTAAGTCCTTTGTCTGAGGAGACACATTTGGTAAGGGTCAGAAGTCAGGTTTTTGTGACTTCAAAGCCCAAGTTCTTTCCACTCTGTATTCAGTCTTTTCTTGTTCCCTTTCCCGGTTTCTCGTGGCTTGGGCTTCCTGTCACCAGATCTCCATTCAGTAACTTCCCCAGAACGAATGGATCTCTCCGAGTTCTCTGGTGCCCTGAGAGTTATCCGGCAACCACCTGGTCTTGAGGGCCTCGTCTAACCACGTCATTGCAGAGTGCTCTCTGCTTCCCCCACCTGGCAAACGTAAGCACCGACTAGTTCCATGGTCAATGCTAAGGGGAGCATGAGTTTTTCACATACCTCTATTTCCATTAACCAGATGCTACTGTGTCTCCATTTAAATTAAAATAAGTGTAATCAACTCTCAAGATCAGAATGTAAGAATACACTTAAAGCCTCAAACAGATCGAGAAGAATGTAAATTTAACTCGTAATTGGATACGTGGGTCTTCACGAAAAGTTCATGGGAAGTAAAGATATTTCAAATTTGGAATACTTCAAAGGTTTTCCTAGAGATGAAAAATTATCGTTTTTAAAACTTGGTGTCTCTTTAATGTATCTCTTGCTATATAAATATGTTTGTTCATGAAACTTTGCTAGAATGTTTCAGGAATGCCACTCTAAAATGTAAACTTACTATTTTACGGTTATTTCTTCAGCTTATTAGAAATAAACCAATGTGAGATCAATAATTATCTTTTGGAACACTGAATTATTTACTGTGTTTGATTCTCCTGTGTGCCAGGGAGACAGGCGGTGTTCAGTTTGATGAATTATAAAGAGCACCTAAATTGCTTTTACAAGTTACAGAGCAGAGTGGAGAGGAATGTTATTTGACTTAGGTCAACCCTGGAATTTTCTTTAAACACAGTTGTTCGAAGGTTTTACTCAATAAAACACTGTACTAGTACAATGAAATGGGTATCCCTTTCCCCCAAAGCTAGTGACTTTCCAGAGCACTTGGCTTTTTTACTGTAAGATTAGCACTATTATTTCCTGGCCAATCAATAGGCGCAACTCCAACATTAAGAGCAATTTGGATCATTATTCTCCTTTCAATACATTTTCATTACTTTCAGTTTGAATAAGACCTGTAATCAGTGTTATTTACCAATCTTTATGGTGAAACTTTAAACTACTGATTGTTTCTGTCTTTGCAGGTATTAAATGCCATTTCAAATATCCTTTCAATAATTTTGTAGTAGCTAATGAAGTCCATTTTTCCAGATTTTTCAGTCCACTGAAGGAACATTGAACCCCCAAGAGTCTTTAAAAAAGTATTTGTTGTTTAATTGGTGGCAGCTGTTCCTTAGAAAGTTACCTAAGTATACAAAAGTGCTTTTTCTCCTGTTTAATAGCTTTTAATCACAGTTTAAGAGTTATCCTTGAAATATATACAGAATACATATGAAGGTTCCCTGAAATTCGTTGATATTGAAAAAATTTAACTATTATAACTGCAATAGGCAAGAAATTATAGGACAGTACCCTTTAATTTTGGATTTAATAACTAAAACTTTAAAAGATATATTATCTTGGCTCTCTAGATTTTTAAAGAGTAATTATTAGTTTATTGTAGTTATTTCTAAAGCAGTACATTATATATTACTTGAATGCAACATTTTTTCTGCTTTGTCCTTGAACACTTTCCAAAACTTATTAAGTATTGGGTACATATAGTAATAGTAGATTCACTTAAACGTTGCTATTAATCCAGTTTATAACCTCTAACATTTAGTACAAGAAATTTCAGAAAGAAACTCTTACACAAGCATCTAATGTCCAGAATAACCAGAGCCAAACATAATGATTTTACAGTTGAAGGATAGCCAAGATGCACATTTTCAGAGTGTGGTTTTACTGGGAGTCTGTGCGCAGATGAAATATGGCTTTTAAGAACATAATCTTCATGGAAAAGGCCTTTCTTGTCATAGCACTGGGCTGACTTTCAAGCCAAGGTCAAAGTACTTTCTGCAGGTCTATTTTTAGGTTTTCCATTTCTCAACAGGACGCTTCCAGTTTTGAGCTAGTGCAACACAGGCTGCACTGTGCCCTAGAAAGAGCAGGAATGCCTTCTTGCTGTGGCTTCTCTGTGACTGTGTGCACACTCTCTGCTTGGTGCAGCTCCAGGGTAGACTGGCATTTTCCCGCCATTGCCTTCTGTGGTCACCTTGCCCTAGCAAATGGTGTGGTCTCTGAGATAGCAAAGGCACACTTAGGGCTCACCGTTCCCTTGTTTCTTTGGGATTTTCTAAGATCAGCTACCTTATGTTATCATTATTAATTAAGAGTTGTCCATATCTTCAAACTGAAAACTTGAACAGTGAGGTCAAAGTGATTGAATTCAGAATGAGATAGAAGAGACTAGGAAACATGTTGTTTGAAAATCTCAAATGCTATTCATTTGTCTTTGAAATTGGACACAGAAGACATAGAAACCTGCAAACAGGTAAATAAATGCATGTATTTCAGTTTTATATTATGGTCTTTCACTAAAAGAGACCAAAGAATGAAGATTTAAAAAAAAAAAGGAAGAAAGAAAAGCATGCAACCTTGATGTGAGCAGAATCTCTAGGGGAAAATATCTAACGTAATATGTATGTTTTATTTTCCCCAAAAGAAACACTAGATCATTGAAAAGAGTAGTCCTTGAATTTGTTATAAGTAGTGCTTTTATGTTATAAAAAGTATAGAAGCGTATATGTTCTTAAAATATTTTGTTTCCTTATTTTTTTAGTGAGGAAAGATTTAAATATTCTATCCTGGATGTTGGAAAACGTTGCATCCTCTTTCCACCCACCATTAACATTTGCTTCTCTTGCATAACAGCCCCATCTTGTGGTTATTTGTAAATTTTTCACTAAAGATACGTTGCATTTTCACAGTTATGGGCATAAGTGGAATCCTCTCTTTCATTTTCCCTGCGGGCAAAATGAAACTAAGCAGAAAACAAGGACTGGTATGCACCAATTCTGTTTAAAAGACCACAGACTGGCCGGGCTCGGTGGCTCAGCCTGTAATCCCGTGCCTTTGGGAGGCTGAGGTGAGTGAATTGCCTGAGCCCGCGGGTTCGAGACCCGCCTGGGCAGGCGAGACCTCATCTCTACAATAAATCAAAAAATCAGCCAGGCGTGGTAGCGCGCGCCTGTAATTCCGGCTACTCGGAAGGCTGAGGTGGAAGGATCGCCGGAGCCCAGCAGGTCGAGACTGCGGTGGCCGGGAGCGGCCACTGCACTCCAGTCTGGGCGACAGAGTGAGACTCCAACTCAAAAAAAAAAAAAGACCACAGACTGGCAGGGGGAATACATGGTAGGTATTCAGCAAATGTTTGTTGCATTAACGTTAAGTGAAGGCAGAGTTGGATTAATAGGTAAAAGAGAGTACAATGGGGTCATCCAGCAAGACCACCATTAGCTCCGTCGTAATCCTGATAATGCATTTGACCTTGTACTTGTCTGCTTCACCATGCCTGGAGGCTTACCAATGAACACAGAGCTTCCTAATACCAAACCCCTGTGCTGGGAAGCACTCTGGTTTCACGTGGCAGAAATGCATGTGGAACTAGCTTCTTAAGAACAGAAAGGTAATGGCTCATGTCACCAAACAGCCAGATGGACAGAGGAATGTTTGACTCAGACAGACCAGGAACAGGGATTTGCATGCTGGCAGGACTCTTTCTTTACCCAGTGTCTCTGAGTATGATTGTCCCTTGTCTCATTTTCTCCCTCACTTCTTATCTGGATCTTTGCAGTTTACAGGCTCCCTCTGGACTCATTGCTCTCTAACTGGAAGGAAGGAGCCCTCCTTTCCTGTAAAGTTTTGGAAAAAAGCCAGGGAAGAAGTCTGATTGGCTTGCATTGGGTCACTTGGCCAACTGGGTCCTTTGACCAATTGCAATGGTCAAGGGAGTGAGATACATTGACTGAAGAGCTAGCTCAGTTAAGTAAGCTGGTTGTCCATGCTGTAAGAACCAGTCACTGGACAAGAATGTAGAGTCATGTGAAAAGAGAAAATTTTAACACAGAACACTTGATTGGAGGGAGCAGTGTCTCTTTAAAAGGAAGAGACGATAGACTGACTTGCCTAACTGAAACAAACAGCTTCTCTTTTCTCTCCTGACTGTGCCTGGCACACCACCCAACAAATATTTGCTTGGTAAATGAAATGTTTTCCAACCAAATAGAAGATCCCAGGGTAGGTGTAAGGGGTTGTGTGGTGAGGATAGGCATCTGTTTGCTTTTTTCTGGGGCTGGAGAAACCACAAGTTCCTTCCCTTCTTAAATTCTGAGTCTTTTCTCCTGTCTGGCTTTGGCCGTGAATGTTTTCCCTTCTTCCTTAGAGTTTACACCAAGGATGCTGGTTTTCCTCTATTTGACTCAGTAAGTGTCTTCTTCATCCGTTGGTTATCTTCTTCTCAGTCCAGGCTTTGGTGTTTTTCAGCCCACTCTCCTGGTTCCCCCACACAGAACAGCTCACACAAGCCTTTTTAAAAAAGAACTTGATTGCTAATCGCTCTGAGGAGGGGTTGGTGGAGAAGGAGAAAGAATGACAAGAAAATAACAACTAAAGCCGGACTCGGTGGCTCAGCCTGTAATCCCGTGCCTTTGGGAGGCTGAGGTGAGTGGATTGCCTGAGCCCACGGGTTCGAGACCTGCCTGGGCAGCGAGACCTCATCTCTACAATAAATAAAAAAATCAGCCGGGCGTGGTAGCGCGCGCCTGTAATTCCAGCTACTTGGAAGGCTGAGGTGGAAGGATCCCCGGAGCCCAGCAGGTCGAGGCTGCGGTGGCCAGGAGCGGCCACTGCACTCCAGTCTGGGCGACAGAGTGAGACTCCAACTCAAAAATAAATAAATAAAAAACAACTATGAGGAAGTTTCAAAGGCTCAAAAATCCAACTGAATTGTTTCCACTTTTAAGATATTTGTGAGACACAGAAAATCAAAAGAAACATTTTTCCTCGAAGACATTACTTTTATTTTATTTAAATACTGAAGCACATAGGACGCTAAAATAATTTCAATTTGCTTTTTGCTTATCTCTGTAACAGTTTGTTTTCATCATTTTGTTTTCTTGGATTTTGAAAATAACCTTTTGAGTATTTATAATATTTCTTTGTATTTTTTCCATCACCTATGTAACTATTTCTCTGTTGTTGAAATTGGTTATTTATAACTTTTATTATTATAAGTAACATTGTGCTGAATTCATTTGTGATATTTAACCACATCTTTGATTTTTCCTTAAGAGATTACTGAAAATAGAATTATTAGATTAATGCATATGGATTTTTTATTATAACTTTATTTCTTTTCCTGTATTATGATAACATCTTTTGGGAATAATACTAAAAATACATAGAAATAAATAAATATAATTTATAAAGTCACTAATTTTTGGATGGTTTTCTTTTTATGTATACATATGCTTTGGGCAAATAGTTATATACATATACTTTAGACAAATAGTAATTACAACAATATTTTAATAATCTATTTACTTAACAGTAATTCTCAAAATAACTCTATACAATAATACTATTAAAAAATTTAAATGATAGCATCATACTCTATTATATGGAGGAATATTGTAATTAATCAGTGTTCCATTGTTCAACATTTTGATTGTTTTCAACTTATGCTTTTTTTTTTTTTTTAGAGACAGGATCTCATTCTGTTGCCTAGGCTGAAATGCAGTGGTGCAATTATAGTTCATCACAACCTCCAATTCCTGAACTCAAGTGATCTTTCTGCCTCAGCCTCCCAAGTAGCTTGAACTGTAGGTATGCAACACCACACCTGGCTAATTATTTTATTTTTTGTAGAGATGAGGTCTTACTTTGTTGCCAAGGCTGGTCTCAAACTCCTGGCCTCAAACGATACTCCCACCTCAGCCTCCCAAAGTGCCGGAACTATAGGCGTGAGCCACTGCGCCCAGCCTATAATTAATTCTTATACCTAAATCTCAGTATACATATCTGATGCAGACATTAGGCGCTCATGTTTAAAGGGATGTTGTAACTTTTAAATATTTAGCCATATGGGCATTCATCTGTGCTCTTGCCACGGTCCCACTGATGTTAGGGGCCAGTTTGGCTGACAGGGCTCAGATATTAAATTCCAGAAGTGGAAAGATCTGGGGAAGAGGGGATTAGTAAATTGAGAAGACAGCATATCAGGGGTCCTCAAACTACAGCCCGCGGGCCACATGCGGCCGCCAAGGACATTTATCCGGCCCACCGGGTGTTTTTGCCGCCGCTGCCTGTCCTGCCTAGCAGCCAACTCGTCCAGGCCCGCAGTGCGCATGTTGTGGAATGTGCGTCGCCCTCTCCGACTCCCTCCTTCTCTCTGTCTCTCGACTCCTCGTCTCAGTCTCGGGTGTGATCGGACGAGTCACGAGCTTGCCTGTGCAGAGCCTGCTGCTGCCTGAGGACCGAGGTAAGAACAAGGTAGGAATTTTTTTTTTTTTGAAGTTAGGAGGTCTATTTTTTTTTTAATTTTGCAGTTAGTAGGGTCTTTTTTTTTTTTTGCGGTTAAGGGGGGCCTTTTTTTCCTGAAGTTAGGAGGTCTAATTTTTTTTTTTTTGCAGATAGGGGGCGCCTTTTTTTAAAACTATAGTCCGCCCCTCCAACGGTCTGAGGGACAGTGAACTGGCCCCCTGTTTTAAAAGTTTGAGGACCCCCGCAGCATATCATTTGTGACTTTTTCTTCCTCCCATTCTGGTAGAATGTAAACAGAGGCAAAATCTCAGGCGGGGTAGTCAGCCGTGTAACTTGACAACTCACTAGGAAGAGGTGTGTTTAATGAGAAAGAGTTTTACTGTCACATGGCAACAGGCACTCAATAAATAGTTCTTTTTCCTGAGAAGGAGAAGGGCGAGGCACCTTTGCATATCAAGACAAAAAAACATCTTAAGCAACAGTAAAACCTAAAGAAAGAACTGTGCACTAGCCTTTGCATATTGAAGGAAAGCTGTATGCGGCTTATTTGTGTGAAAGACAAGCCCGGGGTTTTGCTTTCTGGTGTTGACGTAGGACAATCACAGACAGGGACTTCCCATGAGACTGTGTTCTGTTAACCACTGTCTGCGAGTAACAGTTACCAGAGTTGCTCTTCCTCCCACAGCTGCAGTAGAAGCCTGCTTCTGCAGGGTCTCTGACGGGGAAGAACTGAGCCGTTTAGGATTGAACTGCCCACCTACTGTTAAGTAATGTTCTGTCTCTAACACAGTGTTTCCACTTAGGAAAATGTGCTGTGCACTTGGCTGCAGCATTTACTACGCATCTGCTTTTCAAGCCTGTACTGCGGCTCCAAGGCCCAGCTCCAAACTGGCAAGTGGTCTCGGAAGACTTTGCTGTCACAGGAGCCAGACCAAGTTGGGATGGGGTAGGGTTAGCAGCTAGTCTCCTAGGAGGTCTGGTGGAATCAATTAAGAAAGTTAAGCAGGGGAGCCCATTAGTGGATGATTGTCTCTCCTAGAACAGCCCCATCAACCAATGCTCTCCAGAGTCATCCAGGCAGCACTGGGTCTGCGGAAAAGGCCCTGCTGCAGTATTAAGCGGGAAGGTAGTAAATTTTTGTTATGGGTTTCCTAGAATCCAAGCTAAAGCCACAGTCTCCTTAGTAGTTTTCCAATAGCACTCCACCTCTTATTAAAAAGTACAGTTAATCTGGACCTTTTTTTCCTCATAATGTTAGAAGAGAAATGTGTTTCTGATAATAAATGCTCCTTTTGCTACACAGCTATACTTAATCAGAACTGTGGTTAGCAAATTACTGCGGCACAACATAAAACTAAGCAAAGAAACATAAGACATGTGCCTTCTATAATTTGCTACTGATTGATACAGTTATTCCCTATTATCAAAGGCACAGAAAGAGCCCCCCCCAATAGAGATCACACCAACCCTGACCACATCTATCCTCCCTTGCTCCCTAACACAACACAACACAATACCCAAGCCATGAAGTTGCCTAGGAAAATTTGGTTCCAAGTAACTCTTAGATCACAAATCACTTTTGAAAATGATGCTTATGTTCCAAAGTAATTCCTGGGTTCTACGGTGATCAATTACCTTGGAATCCTTAGGTATGCTGATTTGAAGGAGTCAGAAAACCTGGTCCAAGAACAATACGGGCAATAAAATTACTTGCATTCCTATCCCATAAGAAATCTTCTGAGCATAACTTAATTAATCTTGATTATTTTAAATGTTAAAACTAACATATTTCTTAAAAAAGTATAATGAAAGAAAAACACATAACATAAAACTTATTATCTTAACTATTTTTAAGTGTACAGTGTAATAGTGTCAAGTATATTCACATTGTTGTTAAACAGATCCCCAGAGCTTTTTTTCATCTTGCAAAACTAAGACTCTATACCCATTAAACAACAACTTCCCATTCCTCTCTTCCCCCAGCCCTTGGTAACCCTTCTACTTTCTATTTCTATGAATTTAACTACTTTAGATACCTCTTGTAAGTGGAATCATACAGTATTTGTCTTTTTTTGTGATGGGCTTATTTCACTTAGCATAATATCCTCACGGTTCGTTCATGTTGTAGCATGTGACAGGATTTACTTCCATTTTTAAAGCTGAATTATATTCCATTGTATGGTCGTGCCACATTTTGCTTATCCATTCATCTATGGATGGGCATTTGGGTTGCTTCCATCTCTTGGCTATTGTGACTAGTGCTGCTACAAACGTGGTTGTGCAAATATTTCTTTGAGACTCTGCTTTCATTCTTTTGGACATATACTCAGAAGTGAGATTGTTGGATAATATGGTAGTTCTGTATTGAATTTTTTTGAGAAATCATCATACTATTTTTCATAGCAGCGGCACCATTTTGCAATCCCACTAACAGTGTTCATGGATCCCAATTTCTCCACATCCTCACCAAGTGCTATTTTCTGAAAAACTAACAGATTTTTTAAAATGAATGCCTTTTAAAAATGTCAAGTTAGGAGAGATTTTTTAAAATCAGCCCTTTCCATTAAGAACCTCTTTGAGGTGGCTCAGCCTGTAATCCCGCGCTTTGGGAGGCCGAGGTGAGTGAATTGCCTGAGCCCGCGGGTTCGAGACCTGCCTGGGCAACTTGATGGGACCTCATCTCTACAATAAATCAAGAAAATTAGCCGGGCGTGGTAGCATGCACCTGTAATTCCAGCTACTTCGAAGGCTGAAGCGGAAGGATCACCACAGCCCAGCAGGTCGAGGCTGTGGTGGCGGGGAGTGGCCACTGCACTCCAGTCTGGGCAACTGGAGTGAGACTCCAACTCAAAAAAAAAAACAAAAACAAACAAACCTCTTTGAGTGTCCTATGTATTTATTGAGTACTTTGGAAGGATCAGGTTGCCTCATAAAAGGTTCACCTTGTCCAAAAGTTTATGGATGTTTTATGTTAGCAGAAAATTGTGAACTAGATAGTGCTGTGGGGTTATACACTGTTGGTATGTTTCTACCAGTTTATTCTTAAACTGAGCTCAAAAAACAAATGCTGTGGTCTAGGTCTTGATCACCTTAGTCCGTCCCCTTCTTCCGATGCAATTTGAAACTTGAGATTAGTTCAAGCAACCTTGATGACTGCTAACCTTTGTCTCTAATCCTGGAGAGAGAAGGAGGATTTCTCTATAATTAAGTGTTGAGATGGTCCCCTTCTCTCTTCGCCCCACAAGCAGAAATCAAAGGGTTGATGTTTCAGGCACAGGTCCAATCCTCTTCAATTTCTCCCTCTGAACAACAACAAAAAAGAGCCAAGGAAGAATGAGTGACTAGACTTTGTAACTGCTCATTATGGGGCCATCTATTATGCTTTTTAGTATGCAGTATGTTAATAAGCCAAGACATTATGGCAGAGGGTCCATAACTAATCGACCATCATAAATAAGAGTAATGGCAGTGGTACTAGTGTATTCTATGGATCTAATGTGCTGCTTGCAAAATATGACATTTTAAATAAACTTTATTCTTGAGGCATTTAAAAAATATAAAGGCAGTAATGAAATATAGAGCACAACATTGGTTGACACAGCAATTCCTGCCTCCTAAGACTCTGCTAAATAACCAGAGCTTAAATCTTCATCTTGAAATATACAACTCTTCTATGATTTTAAGTGAGCTGTAAAACTTTTATGGAGTGTGCCCTAACTTTATTCAAAAAATATTTTCCATTTTTATAGCAAAGGTGACCCAGAGTACCTTGTGAATAATAGAACAACATATTTAAGCTATTAAATTCACCTCTCTGGACAACACAGAAGCCTTCTTGGTAGTTATATCTCTCCTGAAAGGAAGTGGGGGCAGGGATGAATCTTGAACTGGCTGTTTACTCAAAACTTACTGATTTTAACTCTTGATAACCAAGTTTTACCTCAAATGGATTCACTTAACATTTCTTCCACCCAGTTGAAACGAGGATTCGAAAGCTAAAGCCAGTGTTATTATAGAAACATAGAGAAAGTCAAATCTTTGTATAGCCGAGTGTTGAAATTGTGAGTAGTTTATACCCCCAATACCTGGTTTATGTAATTATTAGTTTTTGGACATACAACTCCAAAACTGGCATAGGCCTGTGGAATGAGTTCATCCTATATATGGAGAACTAAATTTAAGTCCAAAATCTAATTAAGACTCTCAATTGCTTTTTATTTATTGCCAAATTTCATCACCGAGTTGCAATTCTCTGATTACATCAAGCTCCTGTACATTTCTCAACAAAGCACAAGCAACTCCTTTTCTATCTTTCTTTGTTTCTTCTTTTTAACCTTATGTACTTTAAAAAAATAGTTATAGTCTATTAACTATATATGTTTTAAATTGTATGTGATACATACATACACACACACACACACACACATTCAATTTGGCCTTTACCTTAACATGATGAAGTCTGATTTGGATTCAGTGATAATTAATAGTGTTTAAAAAATGAGAAAGTAACTGACTCATCTATGTCTATCTTCTCTTTCCCACAGAAGTCACATAGAATAACTAGATTGTATCATAACCAATGAAAATGATTTAGTAAACCCTTGTATGTGGTGTCACATTATGTATTATCTAAAGGATACTAGTTTTAGTCTCTGAGTCAAAGTCCTGTTTTCTGCGAAGTCCCAAGAAATATCTACTTCCAAAAATATTTAGTAAGAATGTACTTGTTTACAGAATTCAGAGAATTTGTTGAGACAGTTTGGATGATGCAGCTATCCTCTGTTCCAATATTTATAGAGGCAGTGAACCTGGCACTATCTCACTGTCTTTTTTTCAGTAGGAATCCATCAAGTTCGAGGGAACATTAGCTTCTTTATTCGTGCGCAACAACTCCTTTCTCTTCTCTCCTCTTCCCTTCTTTCTTGACTCCCAGCCCCAATGTCTTTCTTTCTTCTTCTTTTTTTTTTTTGTAAAGATGCGGGGTATAAGTCAGAATTACATAAGACGTTTATGTGCAGATGAAACGGGTCCCCAACTGGTTTAGGGTCAGGTATCCTTAGTGATACTATGTGCCTCCCTCTTACCCTCCACCACTGGCATTATCCCACTACTGCCAATCCTTCTCTTACAGTATTATGATAAATGTTCAGGACCCACTTATTAGTGAGAACATGTGGTACTCAGTTCTTTGTTCCTGTGATAGATCACTGAGTACAATGGACTCTAAATCTATCCAAGTTGCTGTGAAGTCCATGATTTTGTTCTTCATTATGGCTGCATAATATTCCATCATGTATATGAACCACATTTTTTAATCCAGTTCAGTTTTTATGGGCAGTACAGTTGGTTCCATGTTTTTGCCATTGTGAATAGTGCTCCAGTAAACGTGTGCAAGTATCTTTTTTGTAGAATGATTTGAGTTCCTCTGGTTGTATTCCCAGCAAGTATCTTTTTTGTAGAATGATTTGAGTTCCTCAGTATATTCCCAAAAGTGGAATTGTTGGATCATATGGAAAGTCAATTTCTAGTTTTTAAAAAAATTGCCACACTGTTTTCCATAGAGGTTGAACTAGTTTGCACTCCTGCCAACAGTGTAGAAGTGTTCCCTTTTCTTCACATCCTTGTCAGCATCTGTTGTTGTTTATTTTATTAATGATGGCCATTTGTACTAGAGTTAGGTGGTATCTCAGTGTGGTTTTGATTTGCATTTCTTCGATGATTAGTGAGGATGAACATTTTTTCATGTGTCTCTTGGTTGTTTGTCTTCTTTTGAAAAGTTTCTATTCATGTCTTTTGCCCATTTTTTAATTGGGTTTTTTTTTCCTTTCAGATTGAGCTCTTGGATCCTGGATGTTAGGCCTTTGTCAGATACACAGTTAACAATTTTTTCCCCATTCTGTGGGTTGTCTTTCCACTCTCTTGATGGTTTCTTTGCTGTGAAAAACCTTTTCAGTTTGATGAGGCCCCACTTGTCTATCTTATCTTTTATGGTATATGCTTTCGGGGTTATGATCAGGAATTGGTTGCCTATTCCACTATACATAAGGGTGTCTCCTGCATCCTCTAAAATTCTTATAGTTTGAGGTTTTACATTTGATCCATTTATAGTTGATCTTTCTGTGCAGTGATAGGTGTTCTGTTTCATTTTTCTGTATGTTGTCAGCCAGTTTTCCCAGCACCATTTGCTGAAAAAGGTCTCCTCTCCCCAGTGGTTGTTGGTGGAGGTTTTGTCAAAGATGAGTTAGTGGAGAGATTGAGTTTTAGCTTCTGGTATCTAAGGGAAGGGCCCAAGACAGTGCTGACCAAATGGGTGTAGAAGAGCAGACTGGAAGACTGGTGTGTCGTCTGTGTCGGGCGTCTGTGGGGAGAATGTGCTGCTTCGTCTCTCTGGTTGGAAAGAAGGTCGGGAGTGGAGACAGGTACTCTTCACTTCAGATTGTGTTGGGTGAACAGTGAGTCTGAACTAGGTAAAGTTTTAGTGGGAGGGAGAAAAAGTACATCATCTCTGTTTCGTCAATGGACCCTTCCATTCTTATCGTACTCACCAGAGGAGGAGGTAGAAAGATCAGAGGAGAATGGGAAAGAGAGGGTAAAAAAAGAGACAAGTCTGTGTGATGTAAAAGAAGGCAGGGGAGAGAAGAGAGGGTAAAGCTGGAGAAACACCAGGATCCAAGCTGGAGAAGGGAGTCAGGGAGCAGGATAGACTGAGGAGGGCGGGAGGCCTCACAGTGGATGGGGAGGAGAGATGTTCAGAAGCCTTATTCCTGAGCCACTTTCTTTAGGCACTCACTGCCTGTCATTCACACTGTCCGTCATTCACACTGCTTACTCTAACGCCTTCATCACAATCTGAAAATGACCAAACCATAATATTGCTTTAAAAATGATTGGAAAGGCTCTTTAATATATGGGCAGCCAACAGACACACGAAAAAGTGCTCAGCCTCACTCATCATCAGAGAAATGCAAATCAAAACCACATGGAGATACCACCTAACCCCAGCAGGTATGGCCATCATTAATAAAATAAACAACAACAGATGCTGGAGAGGATGTGGAGAAAAAGGAATGCTTCTACACTGCTGGTGGGAATGCAAACTACTGCAACCTCTTTGGAAGACAATGTGGTGATTTCTGAAAGAACTAGAAATTCACCTTCCATATTACCCAGCAACCCCCCTATTGGGAATATACCTGGAGGAACTCAAGTCATTCTGCCAAAAAGATACCTGCACACGCATGTTTGTTGCAGCTCTATTCACAATAGCAAAAACATGAAACCAACCGTACTGTCCATCGAAGTTGGAATGGATAAAAAAATGTGGTACGTATACACAATGGAATATTATGCAGCCATAAAGAAGAACAAACATATAGACTTTGGAACAACTTGGATGGATTTAGAGTTGATCATACTTAGTGATCTATCACAGAAACAAAGAACAGAGTACCATATGTTCTCATTCATAAGCGGACCTTGAACAATTGTTACAATACTATAAGATAGGGATTGGCAGTTGACAGAAACTGCCAGGGGAGGGAGGGTCATACCTTCAACAAAGGTACCTGCATAATGAACATTTGTATACATAATCCTGAATTGTACCCCACATCTTTAAAATAAAGAAAACAAAAGAGAAAAAAAGAAAAACCTCTTGAATGAGAGCCTGTATAGATTACTTCTCAACAAGTTTTATCCTCTACAGTAGAAGGAAATACAATTCTCTAACACACACAGAAATTCAATCTTAATAACATATGAATAAGATGCACAATTTATTTTACAAATATCCTCATAGCTTTCAATTAATATGAACATCAGTATAGTTTTTTAAAAGACTATGTCAAAGGGCTAGCGGGAAGGAGCTTTTTGGAGAGATAGATCTGTAACCTGAAGGTGGTTATAGATGTGTTAAAATCCATAGACCTATACACCAAAAGAAAAAAAAATCAAATTCACTGTATTATATTTTTAAAAATAAATACAATAAAACATTTTTCTGCCGCAATAAAAGCCCAATGTCTCTCTCTGTAATGAGCATAAAGCTAAGGTGACTGTTGAGTAGAGACTATACTTACTTGAAAGGCTAGACTTGCTCTATTAAAACTTTAGTGTATTAAACCACACTTGTTAAATAAGACTTGTTAAACACTTGCTGTGGATGTCCCTAAAAGTCACTTTCCTTGAGGAGCAAGAGTCATCAAAGTGTTCGAACGGACTAAAATTCAGGTCTGTATTCTCCTGATTTTGCTTCTCACCTTCTTTGAATGTCAGGAGTCCTCTTTTGTAAAGTGGAGTTAGTGCCCGCCCTTTCCTAAAAAGGGTTGATGTGAGGACTCCTTAGCTGAGGCCCCAGGGAGAGAACTCTGTAAAGGGCACCATGCAAGACAAGTGTGGGCACTTGTGATGGCCATTCCGTGTACCCTCAAGCCAGAGGGTTGGGCTAGCATCTCTGCTCCTATGCTGAAAAAGAGAAACAGAAAAGGAGAAATTGGTCTTCTCATAGTTCCCTACTTCCTCCCACGCGCAGTTGCAAATAGCCCACTGTTCATCCTCCCTGATACCCCAGGAGGAAGGACAGATGCAACACAGAAGGACACCCAGAATGAAAACCTCCAGGCACAGGGCCGAAGTTCACAGGGAGTGCACCGGAATTGTTTGTTCACAGCTGGCAACCATTCTGGCCGGCTGGTGGCCGAGCTTCACCGCTGTTCAGAAAATTAAATGCAATCCTTGCGGATCAGAGACCAGTGAGATAAGTGGGGCAGCTTAATGTAGGACTTCCAAAGCCCTGTTGGTCCATTTTTCTTTTTCCAATTTTTGATAGAGACATGATTAGATAGAGGAAAGTATCTCTCCACTCTAGGGAAAGCGTTAGCGCAATGGAAAATGAAAACAGATGCATGGCCTCAGAGGAAGCAGAGAAGGTGAGGATAGACATAAGGGGGCAGCTGCTACTTGGCTATAGACCAGGGGTTCTCAGCCTTTATTGCACCATTGACCCCTCTGGCAGTCTGGTGAAGCCTATGGATTCCTTCTCAAGATGGTGCTTTAGAATAAATAGCATACAGCCGGGCTTAGTGGCTCAGCCTGTAATCCTGCGCCTTTGGGAGGCTGAGGTGAGAGGATTGCCTGAGCCCGCGGGTTCGAGACCCGCCTGGGCAGCGAGACCTCATCTCTACAATAAATCAAAAAATCAGCCGGGCATGGTAGCGCATGCCTGTAACTCCGGCTACTTGGAAGGCTGAGGCGGAAGGATTGCCGGAGCCCAGCAGGTTGAGGCTGCGGTGGGCGGGAGCGGCCACTGCACTCCAGTCTGGGTGACAGAGTGAGACTCCAACTCAAAAACAGAACAAACAAAAAAAGGAATAAATAGCATACATAGGATTACAAAAGGAACCATTTATATCAAAATACTACAGGGGGTAAGAATAATTGTTTCTGTGTAGTGATTTGGGTCTTGCACTACTAAATATTTTGATTTTCCAAGAGAAGCCAAGAACTCTAATTTTTGAAAGAAGTTTCCTGATTGTTAAGTGTTAACATGAGGTCATTAAATGCTGAGCCAGTCTAACTAAGC
Source organism: Cephalopachus bancanus (assembly GCA_027257055.1). Taxonomy (NCBI): domain Eukaryota; kingdom Metazoa; phylum Chordata; class Mammalia; order Primates; family Tarsiidae; genus Cephalopachus; species Cephalopachus bancanus. The sequence continues at coordinate 6,737,197 of JAPVLO010000035.1, forward strand.
CCGTTTTCTGGGTTGGTTTGGCTGCTGCTCTGATATTGAAACTCCATTTTAAGTTTCCAGGAGACTCTTAGTAAACAAGGAAGCGTGACAATCCCATATGGTGTCAACAGACAAGACTGGGGACAGTGTTATGGCCAAAGCAGGGAAAGCCAAACACATGGCTGTCTGTTCACTGGAAGAGGACAAAAACACAGCAGAGAAGAAACATATATCCTATGTGCTTGGATTCAAATTCTTAACAAGGCTAGTCGTTGTTTTCCTTCCTTTGTGATTTTAATTTTAATGTCTCATCCTCCACTATGCTTTCTCATGGAGATATTTAGACAGATTTATTAAAGTTTGACTTTGGAATTTAAGTTTTTAAATTTGCTTTTAACACTTCATGTCTACTAACTCTTAGAAAATGGCTGTTTCACCTTTGTGGGAAAGAGTTATGATATCGGTGTAGACAAATACTATATGGGAAGACATCAAGGAAAATCAGAGAGAATATCCCTGTTTTAATGATAATTTCTTAAATTATTAATCCGTATGAAGCATTTTTACTGTTCTGAGCATAATTGAAATTAGGTTAGACCAGATAATTACCATTTCAAATAGTTAGAAAATACAATGATCTCTCAAAAACAACATGGCATCCGTATATATTGACAAATAGATCCCTGCATTCCATAAATGGAAGCTGTTCCATAAGGTCAGTAAGTTTTTTTTTTTTAAATGGAATCAATGAAGTATTTAGGGATGACTTTTTCTAGATAATGGCTTCTAAATTCTTTGAACATTAAGTGTAGTAAAGAAGAATATTTTGTACCATGACTTTGTGTGTGTGTGTATGTGCCCCCAAAATGTATACACATTTTAAGAGATGCTATCTATGTATTACTTTTCAAAGTTGAATTAAATTATGGTGCCAGTGTGTAGTATGATGTTTGCTCAACTGTGCTTCCACCATTTTCTTTGACTGTCCTGCCTGTCACATGGTGACACTAGCATTCATTTGATTAATGTCATCTTTTGAGCGAATGTCATACTTAAGATGTGTATGTATTTTTGTCACCCCCCTGAATATGTGAGGGAGGAAACAGCCCAAAAAACATAATTATTTTTTGGAGGGCGGGTCTCTTGTAATATAGGCTTCTCCCACTAGCTAAGTATTCTAGGAACCCATCGGCAGCTAGCATTGTTGTGAAAGGCTGGATTTGGCCTCAGTGAATTCTTCTGGGAATTCTTTCAATGTGCCTGCTCATTCCGTGATGGGTGATTTACGAGCACATCTGCCCCACACCACTCTGAGTACTCAGCAGTTTTTGATCAAAAACACGTGATCTCTTTGCCCCATCCTCCCTATTCACCTGATCTCACTCCAAGTGACTTTTTTTTTTGTTTCCCCAAATGAAAAGAAGTCCTCAAAGGAAAATGTTTTTCCACGTGGAAGTGGTGAAACAAAAAACAGTAGAAGCACTGAAAGGCATCAAAATCGACGAGTTCAAAAACTGTTTTGAGCAGTGGAAAAGCATCTTGATGGTTGTGTTGCATCAACGTAGAATACTTTGAAGGTGACTAAAGTTTAAACATGTAAGAATAAATACATACCTTTTTATAAATAAATTTCAGGGCAAGTTCATGAGACTATACATGCTCTTACTGAGACATGTTTTCTAACTTATTGTAATGTGTTCTGCCTTATTTAAAAATGGAGGCCTGAATTCACTAAATGAACTTCCAAACCCAATCGTTGATGTCACTGATCTGCACTTTGATGAACCATGCTATGATGGAACCACCGAACCCTACCACTCTAGGCACAGGCCTCCATCCCCGGGTTCTCCCCCAAATCTCCAGAGTCCAGAGAGTCTAGACAAGATCTCCTTTCCTCCTCCTGGCTTGTGCAAAGGAGATTCTGTTAGCTTGCATTCCCTTAATTCCTCAATTTACTCAATCACTTACTCTTTCCCTTTTTATTGTCATTCATTTATTCCTGAAAACATTCATTGAATATTCAGTATGCAGCAGCCACAGTTGTTACATCTAGGACCACAAGCATAAAACAGATGACTATAATGTCACACATTAAGAACTGAGCCAGCTATGCACAGGAAATGGAGTCACAGAGGAGTGGCACCTGGTGGCGGTGACCTTGAAAAGATAAGAATGATCTGGGTGAAGTTTTATGTACATCATCTCTTGCAAGCATCTCCAGTATCCTCCAGAATGGGTGCTTCAGTAGGAAGTGGATCCAGAAACCAGTGGCCTGGATACGGCAAGAGGTGGTGGGGGAAGGGAGTCTGTGATGACTAGGTATGCTGAAGCCTTATCGAGAATAGTGGGGGTGGGGTTGGGAGGTGCGACTAGGTCATGGGGTTGCTGTTGGGGGTGGGGGGATTTGGAGGGCTCTCAGACCAGTGCTGTTTCCCCAAACAGAGTTAACATTGCCAAAGTTTGTGGTTTTCATTTTGAGAGAGGATCTCATCTTTCATCATGATGCTTCATAAGAATTAATTACTGCAAACAGCAAAGACTTAACCCAAAACTTGGATTACAGGACTTCCACTTCTCATGAAAAGCCTTTTCTCCCCCTGAAAGCTCAAATTAAATTACAGAATGTCGTAGTTGGGAAGAAGCTAAGTAATGGGTCATCCAATTACTTCTGTTTACAGTGAAGACACCTGAAGCTGGTGACCTGCCAAGTCCACTTCCTGATCAGTGGGATAGCGGGGCCTGGAAGCTGGTCTGCATCTGGCACAGCCTGGGATGGGGAGTTTCTGGGGTAAGGAGGACAAGGCGAGGGTGGGGACATGGGGTAGCCTGTGAGGGACCTCTCTTTCTGTCTCTGCTTGCCTTTTGCTGCTTCTAATGCAGGTCAGAGGGAGGCGCCCTAAACAAGCAGGTTACTCTTTGGGTAGCTGATGCTTCTTGTTTAGAGGGTTTGGTCAAAGTTGCCTGGTTATCGCAGTGTTTCAAGGAGTCTCCCTTGCTCAAGTAGCAAACATTTGGGTTGGCAGGGGCTTTTGAGAATTACTCTAGTGGTCTCTTGATCTCCCTTCAGCCCTGGATTCCCTCCTCCCAGAGCCTTGGGAGGGGGACTGCTTAGGATCAAACACATGTAATGTGTTAGACAGAGGTCTTCCTTTGGCAGACTAAAATGCAGTCTTAGAACTTTAATGTGCATTTAAAAAATCACCCAAGAAATGTGTTAAAAATGCAAATTTCAGGACAAAGTCTAGGGGGGATGGGCAGAAAGCTGCATTTTAAAGTTCTTCCTAAGAAATGCTGATATAGGTATCTTTTGGATCACATTTTGAAATATATAGGATTTAGAGCATATTGGGTTTAAGACAAAGACCTGGGCTCTCCAGGAGGGTGTTTTTTCTCTTGACTACAACTTAGTCAAGGACCAAAAAGGCTTCTTTCAACTAAATCACTAAGGTCACTTAGAATAGCCTCTTTTCCCACAAACTGACAAGATATTTCCACAAACTGACCTGTGAAGAAGCAGGACTGGGATGTGAACCACACTGGAAAAGACAATATTAGATGTCATTTAATTTAATTAGCTGAAGGGCCCCAACCCCTGGGAAAAACCAGATCAATCAAAGTGGCAGTTTCCACAGTGGCCACAAGGTGGCGACCTTCTGCATCAATTTGAAGAGCTCAGTGAGTTACCATGGGCTTTATTTTCAACATTAAACATCATTAGTTTTAAAAGTGAGCATTAATTTTAAAAGAATGCAAGGAGAAATGACTTTACAGAAGAGACTTCAAACTTGCATTTCAATCAAATATTGACATGCTCCACGTCAGACCCCAGAAAAAAAGATAAAAATCTGTTTGAGAAAAAAACCATAGTCTTTGTCAAATGAAAAATGTCACTCAAAGAAAGTGTTTTAAAAGCATTCCGAAAAGTTGGCTTTTTGGAGAACTAGCAGATGCAATTTTGTCATTAGAAAATTAAAAGAAAAAAGCATCATCTGGTAAAATTTTCCTTTTATCATTGTAGAGTCAGAATTAGAAAATTGTTTTAGAAAGGGGGAGGATATCTGGATAAATGTAATAACACTAAGGCAGTTGTGAACCAAAAATGACTGCAGAGCTGTGGCTTGACTGGTGCCCACTGGAGCCTTTCTTCCTAGCAACGCCCTATGCTTTAGATGTTAAACTCACTGCCCTGGAGTGCGAAGGCCAGCAGACCTGTGGGCAAAAAAAGCCAAGTGCAGGAAACCTTGAGGACTCACCACCAGTAGAACTTCAAGCTAAGCAGTGCAGCGTGGAGCCTCTGGGAGGCCAAGCCACTGGCAAGTTCACTGTGGGCCTGTGGCCTCAAGGACAGAGCAGCCAGTGGTTGGAGCTTATGGTGAGGCCAAGGGCACCATTCTGCAGGGATAGGTTGCACAATTCAGCAGAGGCCTCAGACCAGCAGAGTGCTGGGACTCTTTTGCTGGTAACTTAGTGGGCTTTGGGTCATATCTGTACACATCTGTGCACACTTAGTGCAGACAGCAACCTCTGGCCAGAGCCTCACGTTGAGGATGCCCCGTGACTCATTTGAACGCAGGAACAATGTGCAGAGGGAGGTCAGTAAAGGGGGCGTGGAGGAATAAAATCCACATCCTCATTTTTCAAGAGCACATTGGCCTCATATCCTACCTCTCATTTCAGCTTCATATGAAAGAAGAAAGCCTGGAAGACAAAAGGGCGCCATTGAAGGCGGCAAAGGACCACCAGGACATCAAAGTGGTGAGAAAGTATGATAGCCTTTGTTTTTGTTTTTGTTTTTGTTTTTTGAGTTGGAGTCTCACTCTGTCTCCCAGGCTGGAGTGCAGTGGCCGCTCCCGGCCACCGCAGCATCGACCTGCTGGGCTCCAGCCATCCTTCTGCCTCAGCCTTCCAAGTAGCTGGAACTACAGGCGCACGCTACCACGCCCAGCTGATTGATAGCCTTTGTAGTTGAGGTCTTCCTCCTTTCCTTCTTCATGGTTTCTCCCATCATGCTCTCTGTCAGGATAGAGTATGGTGGGAGGGGAAGTTCTTGTGAAAAGAAAGAGGAATTACAAGAGACCTGAGGGGATTTGGATTCTTAGAAATGTAGAGACAGTGGGAGAGATTTCTGAGATGTTTCTCTTTTTTCTTCTTCTCTTATATTCACAAAGCAGCATCCAGAATCGTAAATTCATGGGACATTACCCCTGGTGCTTAAGCTGCTTCTTTCTTGAACTATGCCTTCAGCTCTCAGAAAGTAGAACAGTGTTTTGCCTGGGCAAAGGCCTCAAGGTCCTGGTTGTTTTGAGGGAAGTTGTCCTTTGGTTGTTCTCAGTCCAGGCCAGCTCACTGCAGGGAAAATCAGATGTGAACTTATAGAGGGAGCAGGACTGATGGTCCTTATTCAAGAACAAACATCTCTTTAGAACCGTAACCCATGAGAACCTTCTCTGTGTTGCTAGGTTTTGGAGGAGCCACTTATACGGCAGAGGAGAGGGAATACTTCATGTCACACCTTTGACAAGACCCTTTTCCCATTGCTGTGACTCCAGGGAGGTGGGCTGCCCAAAGCTGGTCATACAGAATGAGCTCAAATCTGCCGACCACCATGAGACTGCCGGACTGTGTGTAATATAAAATGCAGCAGGTCATATAAAAGCAAACAGTCTGTTTAATGAGCCTCTAAATTAAAACCACATCCCACACCACGTGTCATAAATGCCTTACTTCTGGGGCATGTGTCTCACTAACCTAGGTCCACTGACGTATACACATGTAGTCAATGCTTAGAGCCAGGAATGCAGAAATGTCAAGCTCATTAGTTTTAAGAAGAAACCTTTTGGGGTGTGTGTGTGTGTGTGTGTGTGTGTGTGTGTTTACCTTGCATGGTAGAATTTAGGTTTGAAGATGAGATTTCTGATCCACAGTAGGGAGTTGGTGCTCAGGGTGATTTTCTGAAGAGTAGAAGTGGGTTTGCATGAATATATCTGTTCTCTCGCTGCATAATAGTCAGCACCATGCAGGTGGTCTGCCCTGCCTGAGGAAAGCAAGTAAGGCTTGCCCAGGTGTTGGATTTCTGACCTGAGCTGCTCTACCTGTTCACCCAGCTCTCATTCCACACAACACACTTAATTGCAAGAGAATCTGTGGGGAATACATTTTGCCTTCACTGAGACATCATCGTAAGTCTGAATTGTTCAACTTTAAAGTAAGTGATACAATTTCTCTCCAAATACTTAGGGATATTAAACTAAATGTTTAGTTTAAGCTAATAATAAACTAAATGCACTGTTCTTGGATCAAAGCAGTATTTTTTTAACTGAGTTTCTCATAATTAGCTTTTTTTTAAAAATGATTTCTTTAAAAAAATGTTTCCTTTGAAGCAGATGCTGTGTTGACTGGTAGTCAAATTTTCAGAATCTTAGACATTTTAATATCACTTTAGATAATTAGCTACATTGTTTGAATTTCCAGCTACTGTGATTTGAGTTCCATCTGGCTGCCATGAAGATATTAGCCCCATAGGAAGCTTGCTGAATGGCCAATATGGTGAATGCCTTGACAAGGTCCCAGAATTGCAGTATATATTATATTCCTTGCTGTCAGGAGAGTGGCTATATAACTTCTTGTCCAACTGGGACACTTTTGAGACTAAAAGGAGGCACTATTGATAACAATATCTCAGAAAACAAGGGTAAACTAGCCCTCTTTACCTATAAGGCAAAGCTTTTTCTTCAGAGTAACTTCACAGAAAGGAAGGAGACATAGCTCTAAAAATAGATACAGATATAAATGGAAACATTATTGAAGTCCTTACAGAGTTTCTCATATTCTAGGTCATTCCAACTTACTTTTTAAAAAAGCATTATTTAGAAAAACTACATTCCTTGAAATGATTCAATCATTGCTACTTTTGCATTTTTATAGAGAGCAACTAATGAAGATGAGATTTACAAAGAAGACAGAAATTTGACACAGATTTAGCAATTATTTCTTTGGATAGTTCTTCAAACTTTCAAATTTGGATTTTTCTAGCACAAAGGTAAAAAGGAAAGCGTTATGTTGTCAGTTTGTAGGATGAATGGAAACTCCTGCTGTTATGAAAGTTTGTGGTTTAAAAGAAATTTTTCAGAGACATCATCATACATGATTTCAAGAAGTGCTGTATGTTTAACAACTGAAGAGTAAAGACATACTCTGGACAACTTGGTGAAAGGTCAAAATTGGCCATTGTGATGAAAGAGACAATGAAGTTGAAAAGCATATTTGGAAAATGAACAAAATCATTCTGAAATATGAGAGTGGCAAAATATTCTAAATTAAGCATCATTTTATGTAACACGGTTTTTAATAACAATATATAGTTTAATGAACAGATTAAATATTATGAGTAGACACTGAATATGTCATCCATATTTTTTTTTTTTATAAATCAATATTTTTTATTTTGATATTGTGGGGTACAGTTAAGGGTTAGGTATACAAATATGCTTTGTTCAGGCACCCTTGTTGATAAGGGATGTTTCCCCGTCCCTAGGCAGATATTACTACCATTAATCCCACCTCCCTTTCCCTTCCCCCCCATAGTTTCCCACCACTGTCAATCCTTTTCTTATAGTATTACAATGGATGTTCAAGATCCACTATATGAGTGAGAACATGTGATATCAGATCTTTGTTTCTGTGAGAGGTCACTCAGTATTATAGACTCTAGTTCCATCCAGGTTGCTGCGAAATTCATGATTTTGTTCTTTTTTATGGCTGCATGTATATGTACCACATTTTTTTAATCCAGTCCTCTTTTGATGGACAGCATGGTTGATTCCAGGTTCTTGCTATTGTGAACAATGCTGCGATAAACATACGTGTACAGATATCTTTTTCATAGAGTGATTTGAGTTATTCAGGGTATATTCCCAGTAGGGAGATTGCGGGGTCATATGGGAGGTCGATATTTAGAGCTTTTAGGAATCGCCAAACTGTTTTCCACAGAGGTTGCACTAGTTTACACTCCCACCAACAGTGTAGAAGTGTTCCCTTTTCACCACACCCTCTCCAGCAGCTGTTATTTTTTGAGTTATTGATAATTGCCATTCTGACTGGAGTTAGGTGGTATCTCAGTGTGGTTTTGCTTTGCATCTCCTTGACGATTAGTGAGGTTGAACATTTCTTCATGTGTCTATTGGCTGCTCGGATGTCGTCCTTTGAGAAGTGTCTGTTCATATCTTTTGCCCACTTTATAATGAGGTTGCTTGTTTTTTTCTTTTCAGCAAGTTTGAGTCCCTTAAAGATCCAAGATGTTAAGCTTTTGTCGCACCTGGAGTTGGCAAATACTTTTTCCCAGTCTGTGGGCTGTCTCCCAGATCTCTTGATGGTTTCTTTGGCTTTGCAGAAGCTTGTCAGTTTAATGAGGTTCCACTTGTCTATCTTATCTCTTATGGCCTGTGGGTTTCGGGTTTTGTTCAGGAATTGGATGCCAGTTCCAATTTCCATAAAGGTGTGTCCTGCATTTTCTAAGGTTCTTATGGTTTGAGGTTTTACATTTAGGTCTCTAATCCATTTAGAGTTAATTTTTGTGTATGGGGACAAATAGGGGTCTTGTTTCAATCTTCTGCATGTGGTCAGCCAGTTTTCCCAGCACCATTTACTGAATAGGTTCTCCTCTCCCCAGTAGTAGGTGGTGGAGGCTTTATCGAAGATGAGGTGGTTGAGGAATTGAGGTTTTGCTTCTGGAATCTCAATTCTATTCCATTGGTCTATAAGCCTGTTCCTGTACCAATACCAAGCTGTTTTGATTATTGTAACTTTATAGTAAAGTTTGAAGTCTGGTAATGTGATACCACCTGCTTTGTTTTTTTTTGCTGAGGATTGTTCTGGCTATTCTTGGTCGTTTGTGTTTCCATATGAATTCCTGTATTGTTTTTCTAGGTTTGAGAAGAATGTTGCTGGTAATTTGATGGGTATTGCATTTAATCTGTAGATTGCCTTAGGTAGGATAGACATCTTCACAATGTTGATTCTTCCAATCCATGAGCATGGGATGTTTTTCTACCTGTTTGTGTCTTCTTTGAGCAGTGTTTTGTAGTTTTCATTGTAAAGGTCTTTCATATTTCTGGTTAGGAAGATGCCAAGGTATTTCATTTTTTTGTGGCTATTGTGCATGGAATTGTGCTTTTTATTTGGGTTTCTGTTTGTTTATTATTGGTATAAAGAAATGCCATTGTCTTTTGCACATTTATTTTATATCCTGAGACTTTGCCAAAGTCCTTTATCAGTGTAAGGAGGTTTTTGACAGATTCTCTTGGGTTTTCAAGGTACACAATCATGTCATCTGCAAAGAGAGCTAACTTGACTTCCTCTTTTCCTATTTGGATACCCCATCCAAATTTCTAAAAGCTTATATATTCAAATTGGCCCAAAACTTTTCCTTTGGATGTTCTTATGGGAAATCACTTTGTATTGGAGTCATCTTAATATTTGAGTATATGCTATAATCACCAAGTTTCTGTTCTATGCAGGATTGTGGCATTATGTCCTGGTATTCAGACTGGGAACCGCAACTTCCTGTCTGGAAGTTGGTACCGCAACTTCCTGTCTGGGCAGGAAATTCATCAGGACCCCAGATGATAGAAGGGAGCCTTAAGTCTGAGAGTCATGTCTTACTTAATCCAAGCCCGGCTGCTGTCATTCAAAATACCAGCACACACAGGGAAGAGATTATAAATAGGAGCAGATCCTAAAGCTTAGAAGATGACAGCCAGGGTCATTGAATGGCTCAGTCCCTTTTCATCCCACTTATCTAAGAACCCTTTGGGCATAGACCCAAGACCTAACCTAGTTTCATATTAACGTGATCTAGGGTACATTTATTAAGTGTGAGCCACTGGGTGTATCTGGGTTGGCCCAGCCTCTTCTGACCTCTCAGGAGCTCAGCATCTAGTTGCATTAACCAGCTCTGCAACTTTAGGCCTGTTCCTTCAAATTTCTGAGGGAGTTAGATGAGTTTTTTTTTTAGAGCAAACTATCCCCTTTATCTGTTAGAATAAAAATAAAAGGAGAGCAAAAGGGTAAAATAAAATAAATGGCACAGAAAGTAAATACCTCAAAATTAAAAGAACATTCCAGACAAGTATGGGTTGGAATGGTTAGGGAATTCCTATGCTTTCTTAGGCTTCCATGACAAAAGGAGACTAGACTTCCCTCCTCCATTAGTTGTAGACTTTAGTTTCTTAGATTTCTAACAAGAAGTTAACTGAAGGCCAGGGAGAATAATTTACTTACCTAAGGTCACACAGCTACTTATGGCCCTCAAAAACCACAGAATAGTCTGGCCTCCCAAACCATGAACCTATGGAAGGCATGACTTGTTATGTTGATAAGCTTGCAGGAAAAGGAAATAATCTTTTCCTGGTGGTCTTCCTCTCAAATTTGATGGCCTCATTCTTTTAATTAGGCCCTTTCAAGGAACTTCAGAGATTTTGAGACCCTGGGTGCAGGCTTAGGGATGGGTGAAAAGTGCAGGGGTAGGTTCCCAGGTGGAGCTGTGGGGACATCTCCAGGACTGCCAGCTCTTTTCTAATAAGGATCAGCGGAGGCAGCCAATGTCACTCTGGGAGGCTTGTAGCTCTGACACCCTTTGTGCTCCAAGTTGCTCTAGTAATCTTTCTGGTTGGTTACACATAAGATGAGCTAGTTATGTTAACTTATTTGTGGAACTCATTCAAACCACAACTCTATCATCAGAAGGGTATAAGATGATATTGAGAAGGTAGGTTCCCTGTCCACCACAATCCAGGTGATTCCACTTCCTAAGTTTTTAGTTTTCTTTAAAACTGGAATCCCTTGGTGGGGTAAAATACAGCTTTCTTTCTTTATAAAGCAATTTCCTCATTTTTAAAGCAAAGATAGTTGGAATTCAACTGTAATCATGATTTTCACAATTATCACCAAGAAATAAAGAAACCTCCCTCATGCATGCCCATCATTCAGAGCACATATCTTCACATATTGTGTTCTGTTCTGGTGAGCACCTTTCATGAAAGACACTGGAAACCAGAAAGTTCCTAGGAAAAAGCTGCCAGGATAGTCTAGGACCAGGAAAACCATGATAAATGAAGACCAAGTGAAATAACTGGGTTCTCTCCTCGAAAGAAGAGAATTCTAACAAAAATTGAGAGCTAGTGGCTGCTAGCAGTGCAGAATTGAAAGCAGATATTGCTGATGTTGGCTTAGTAGTAAAAAAAGATCTTAAAACTTAGAGCTATTCAGTACTGAACTGGGCTAGAATGAAGTCATGCACTTCCTGTCACCAGAAATGTTCATGGTTGAGCATCTTTTAAGGATTCTGTGTAGGGGATTCATCCAAGGACTAACTTGTGCTGAAAGACTCTGGGTTTTAACTGGGGATTCAGATAGGTGTATGACAATGTACCTACCTTTGAGGGGCCTTACTGTCTTCTGAAAGAAAGAGTACCCAGGTGAAAATACAAGCAACAACCTAAGGAAGTCCATGGCATCAAATGGGGGAGATATTGAGAGCTATGGGTGAGGAGGGCGGTGGTGGGGGAGGGCTTCATTAGAAGATGGGACATGAGGAGGAGTTGAAATGTGGCTGGGACTGAGATTAGTGGGGAGAGAGACTTGAGAGCTGCAGTGGGGCCTCCGGGACACACTGTGAACAAAGGATTGTGCTAGAACACCGAGTATGCCTAGGATAGTGAGGAGGGTTTATGAGGGGAGGGCTCACAGAGGAAATTAGAGATCACTATAAAGGCCATATTCTGGAGGTCTTTGAATGCTGGGTTATGGGAGTAGATCCTCTTCTGGTTTTTGAGTTGCTAAATAGCAATGACTTTCATGTCTGACAGGCAGCACAGGTTTCTTTGTGCAAGGCCTCTCAGGGCCTCAGAGAGGCCAAATGTTAGTGGAGGAAGCAAGTAATATCATGGCATTTTCCTGACCTCTTTCATCACTGCAGGCTCTGGCCCTAACAGGCTTTTAAGAGAACTAGTACATTCTTTTTGGTATTTACCAGTATCAGCCTACCCATCCTTAAACCCTCAAAGCCCACTGTATAATTAACCCCAGGGGGCTAGAGGTCATTTAGAACAGCTTGCATAGGCAACACCCAGCTATTAGAACTCAAATTTCAGAGCTCTCCCTAAATTCTGGCCTGAAGCATTTTGGAGATGGGAGGGAGAACCCAAGGATAGGGGGCCTTTGAGATTGGTATTTCTTGCCTGAAATTAAGGCTTTGGTTTCTGAGGTTGGCCTGGGCTGGCTGTGTTCCTGCAGGGAGGAGTGTAGTGCCACTCCCAGGGAGGCCTCTCAGTGACACTGTGGCAGGAATGCTTACACTCACATACTCATCTTTCTCCTTTCTGTGTGTAACTGGGCTCCCTGGGAGGAAAACTGAAATGCGACTCAGGGGTACTTCCATGACCACAGATGGGTTGGGTGCTTCCGGCAGGGAGTCCTGAAAAACGGTTTCCCCAGAAGGGATCTTCTAGTGAGCCTGAGAACAGCCAGTCAGTCGTGAGCACTACTTCTCTTTCCTGGAGAGAGGGAGAGGGGGCTGGGGAGTGGGTATTTCAGCAGTTGGTCTCCATGTAGGGCAATTCCTTGGGCAAGATGGCAGCAATAAGCAACTACCTCTGTGAGATCTGCCTACAGGCGCTGCCCAGCATACTATAACTGAAGGGGCCTCAGAAGTCCCCTTTTCCAAGTAGCTTCCCATTAACCTCATCTCAGGTTTACAGCATTATCATTAGGAACAATTCACTGGACTTTAGCATAAATCTCACCCTGAGTTTCTCTTTAAAAACGCAGTTTTACCAGGGTGTAATGACTGAGTGTGTTGGCTGGTTCCAATCTCTTAAGAGGAGTCCACTGCCCTGAAAGAATTAGGAGTCAGAGATGGCAGCCAAAGACAACCAAATGCTTTGAGTTGAGAGAGCAGAGAGTACCAAGGACTGCCTTTACTTCCCTCAGGATTTGCCCTGGGCCAACACACGGCAAGACTCCATATTTGGAAGTGGATGCCTTTCAAGCCAACTTTATGTTCAGTCTCTCCAAGAAGAAAAGCCATAGGAATCTAGGAGTTTGACGGTGATCATCAATTCCAGTCTCCCAATCTTGAGCTGCTCTGCTTGGTTTCTGTGTGCATTTTTACTGTCAGGGCTTTTGTTTTTGAGCCTGGCTGGGGATTCTCAAATCTGTTGTCTATGGGGAGGGGGTGCATTTTCATTGAGCAGATACAGCTCTCAGCGGGGCGGGGAAAGTTCTCCATTTCTATCCCAGTGCAGAAGTCAATGTTTTGGCTCTTAACTCACATGCAGAGCCAAGACTTCCTTTCAGATGCTTTCCAGAGAGAAGGAAACTGTCCAGCAGGTGTCAGTACGTTCTAAGATGTGTGGGGAGTATGACTTGATCGTCGAGCGTGCTCTTTTCCAAACCAGCTCAGCATTCAAGGACCTCAGAGGGGATGTGCTGGACAGGAGGGCCTTGAGTGGTGGAGTTCCCAAGAGGAGAGCGGAGAAGGGGAAATTGAAGTTCATTTTCTTCCAGAGGAAAGCTGAGATCTGTCATGTTCCTGAATATTCTGGGATGTCTGCCCTATAAACCCAGGCGACAAATGCTCAGTGAGTGACAAGGAAGAGATTGTGAGGCACCAGATAGCAATTCATTACGTCTATTTCTCTGCCACAGGGCATGATTTATTTCTGGCCTTATCTTAGAGGCAGATTGTTAAAAACCAGCCTTAGGATTCTTTTTCAAATTGAATGAGGCTTTAAACTGGGATAACTGGAAAGTCCAGGTACTGTCAGTCCATTCTATACTAAATAACCAGGTGCAACCCAGAAACTCCAGAGTCAATCTAGCTTGGATTAGGGCCCCATTCCTGACCTGGCGTCAGATCAGGTTCTGGAAAGTGTGAGGCAAAATTGTGGAGAAGAACTCTTTTTTTTTTTTTTGAGTTGGAGTCTCACTCTGTCGCCCAGACTGGAGTGCAGTGGCTGCTCCCGGCCACCCCAGCCTTGACCTGCTGGGCTCCGGCGATCCTTCCACCTCTGCCTTCTGAGTAGCCGGAATTACAGGCATGCGCTACCACGCCTGGCTGATTTTTTGATTTATTGTAGAGATGAGGTCTTGCTGCCCAGGCGGGTCTCGAACCCGCGGGCTCAGGCAATCCACTCACCTCAGCCTCCCAAAGGCGCGGGATTACAGGCTGAGCCACCTTATCTTGCTACATCTTCTTCGTTTGATCAGAATTCATTAAAAGACTGCTATTTTCAGGTGTGGTGCTAGAAACTACCAAGGATATATAGAGATATAAGATGCGGGTTTCTGAGTTTAAGGGGATTGGAATCTTGAGGTGGGCTCTGATAATTCAGTCTTTGATCAGTGTACTATCCCACCCCTGTTATGGTAGATCCAATCTGAGGAACTCTCCCCCATTTTACAGGCTCTTGATGGGTTATCAATTGGGCACCACCCTCTACTACCACAGTCATGGGCTTGTGCCCTAGAATGACTAATCACAGTCTAATCTGGCATTGCTATATGGGTGTCATTGGTTTCTTGCAGCCAAAGAGTAAAACTATTCATAGATTGATGATATGTGATCTACCAAACTGTCTAACACTACATAAAAACCAGCATGTGATTCTCCAGGGGCAAGATTGACTGATCCAGAGATGTTTTTGTTTTACATTGGAAGCAGTTGTTTAAATACACAGGTGTTCAAACTGGGTTTCCTCTGATAAACAGTCATTATCCTTACAAGCTACTTGAATAGGGGCTGTCTAGGGAGTTGATTTTCACCTTAAACCTACATTAATGATTTCTAAGGGACAAGGATTGTGTCAAATAATTGACTAAACGTTACCAAGCACCTGGAAATGTTGTTGCTGCTCTGATATGTGAGTCACTCGGGCAGTAGAAGAGTCTTGAACCTAGACTCAAAAAAGAACCAGACTTACAAGCTTGGAAAGTAGAAATGGTTATTTAAAAAGCAAAATACCAGGCTTTCCTTCTTTAGTCTATAAAATTAGATATACATTATTATTAGAGGTGGGCTGGAAAAGGTGCTCGCTGAGTTTTTTAAGCCCGTCTCCAAGATTCTTAGTGCCACACATTCTGTTATTAAAGTTCTCTTTTATGTTTTCAGTTTTAGTTCTTAAGACAGAGCTTTAAAATCTTTCCACTTGAGCCTGGAGAGCAGGGTTGGCAAATACTCAGGTCATTCGCCACGACTGAATTCCCATGTGCTTGGCGGAGACATCTTCAATGGATCCCAGTACACAATCCTGTGGAGTCCAGGTGTCATCTTATAATTGACCTCAGTGCAGAGCTCTCAGCATCAGCATTTGTCACCAGCCCACTAGGGTGGGCCTATTGTGTACCATGAAAGATGAAAGTTATTTTCCAGCACGAACTATAGCCAGTGGTGCCATTTTATGGACAGCCTCTGAACAGAAATGCTGGCTCTTATCTGTTTATAAGCTGGTGTAAGCAAAGCTCAGAGAAACACACAATTTCAAAATCAATCAATGAGAGATTGTGACGCTGATGCTGTCAATATACATTTTTATGGAAAAGCAGGTGAAGATAAGACCAGTTACTTTAAAGTTCTCAACACATCAGTTTCTTGTCCCTGTGGACAGAAGATAAATATTCATTGAATAAATCAAAGAGTGGTGAACAATTGAAAAGGGGCACAGTCAAAACTTCACATTTCCAAATATGTTTTGCTTCATACTGATGGATACCAGACAGTCAAGGAGACCCCAAGGTCTTCTCTATGTTCTTTACAAGAAAGTGGTACATCTCTAATACCACACTGGCTCAGTCCAAAGTCTGCATGAGCCTGGGAAAGTTTCCTGTCTTCAAGTTCATTTATTTCTGGGAATCTCAGATTCATTCTTATCTCAGAGGACCAACCAGGCTCTAATCTACATAAGGATAGAAACGTAACGATCCTTTTAGGGGATATATTTGTTTCCCAGGACTATTATAGTAAAGTATCACTAATGGGGTAGCTTAACACAAAAATTTATTCTCTTATTGTCTTAGAGGCTAGAAGTCCAAAATCAAGATGTAAGCTGAGCTAATTCCTTCTGAGGACTCTGAGGGAGAGTCTGTTCTTTTTTTTTTGAGTTGGAGTCTCACTCTATCACCCAGGCTGTAGTGCAGTGGCACGCTTATAGCCACCAAAGCCTCGACCTGCTGGGCTCAGGCGATCCTTCCGCTTTAACCTTCCAAGTAGCTGGATCTACAGGCGTGCGTTACCATGCCCAGCTTATTTTTTGATTTACTGTAAAGACAAGGTCTCACCAAGTTGCCCAGGCTGGTCTTGAACCCCTGAGCTCAGGCAATCCTCTCACTCTGCTCTCCCAAAGTGCTGGGATTACAGGCTTTATCACCATGCCCAGCCAAGAGTCTGTTCTTCAGAGCCTTCTTTAGCTCCTGGTGATGGCCAGCCCTCCCTGGCATTCCTTGGCTTATAGATGCATCACTCCAATCTCTGCCTCCATCTTCCTTGTTCTCTTTGTGTCATTCTTCATATGGTCATCTCTTTTATATGGACAACAGTTATATTAGATTAAGGATCCACCATACTCCAGTATGACCTCATCTTAATTACCTGTTTTTCAACAACCCTGTTTCCAAATAAATTCACATTCTGAGGTACTGAAAGTTAAAACTTTGACTTTTTTGGGGGGTGGAAGGGTGGTACAATACAATCTATAACAGGGAAATGAGAAAATATCTGATCATATCAAATAATGAAGGTTGCCAAAGCATGTGAAGTAACATCTTAGATAGTTTTGGTTTATGGTGGCAGGTTCACGGGACCTTTGAAAGAAACTAAGGAATCCAATAATGTATCCACATTGGATACAATGTTTCTGTTGTATTATTTTTCCATCTCAGCTCTGACTAGAATGTCAACAGTCACCTAAAAGACAAAGGCTCTATAGCGCATCTCCCACCTCCAGAACTATCTTATTTTCAGTTTCCCGAGTTTGAAGATGTCAGGAACACCTAATTTAGTATTTATATCAATAACACCAGCTCTCTGTATTTTATTCAGGTGACTTCTCTCCCCTGAACTTTTTACCAACCAGATTTTCAATACATGCAGACACAGAAGAAATTTTCCACAGAGGTTAAAGTGATGTGAGGCTGATTTGTTAAAAGTGTTGTGTCTTTAGAATAAGTGGGTACTAAAATAGTTGATTTCAAAGTACCAGATTGATAACCCCATTCTGATTGTGCCAATAATGAGGACGGCCAAAGGGAAGATGCTCTGTAGCACACATTTGCTGGTGTTCTTGTCATTTTTCACTGGGCAGATGCTGGAATGATATATATTTTGTTTTATGCAGCAACAGTAGACAGACTGCTAATATTTTTTTCCAGTTCAGTTATTCATATCTCAGCACTGCTGTAGAAAGAAGTCATTTCATTCTTTTTACTGCACAGAAAGGAGTTTGTGCTGCTGTCCACCCTTGAGCTGGAACAGCCTGTGGCTAATGCCCATGGGCAAAACCACATTGGAAGAGGATTTTTTTTACTCTCTGTGCTTTCTGACCTCCCAGAAGGCATCATTGTCAAATGTGGCCATTACAAAATCCATTAAGGGTTTCTATAAAAATGGCGGGGAAGAAGAGAGGACCGTGTGTGTCAACACTTGGAGGAGATTTAACTTTTTCCCAGGGACCAGGTCACCGAGACTAGTGTTATGCATGAACTATCCCATAGGTTCCATAATTTTCCCCAGGGAGGAATGCCTTCTCGTTGAGAGCTTCAGAGATCTGCACACTGCACTGAGGAGATCTAATCCATGTTGGCTGGTTGTACTGAGATACTCTCTGTTCCCAATTAAATCAATTATCTTCATAATTAACGGCAGAAGGCTTGAGCTGTTGGGACTGGCTATAGTAAAAAATATTTGGGTGTGTGGTTTAAGCCACAGTTGCTCTGTGGGTTTCTGGGGCTGGGGCAGTGAAGAGGGGCTGGTGTGCACTGGGGTCAGCTTTCTCAATTGGTAATGGACTCTAACTATGGAGCAGACCCATGGGTGGCAGAAAGGGCTTTTGATTAGAAGTCAGGAGATTGTGTTTCTGCTGAACCTCTGGCACTAGCAAGTTGTTGCACATTGACCCAGACTCTTCACCTCAGAATGACTTATCACTACATCTGTAAAAATGAACCAGTGAAATCAAGTGGTTTTAGTAAGCACTTACAAAGCAAATGCTGAATGTCAGGCACTGTAGTAAGTCACTATTTCATTTAATCCTCATAACCAACCTTTTATGAAAATCAAGATATAGAGAGGTTAAGTAACTTACTCAAAATCACACAGCTAGTAATTTTCAAAGACCAGAAGATTGCTAAGCTCCCTCCTAACTATAATTTTAATGACTATTGCTGAGAGTCAGACAGAGGACTCCTTGTCCAACTAACGCTTAGGTTACTTTAGATTCTTGCTAGTGAGAGTTCTTGGACTAACAGCATGGGAGTCACTGCTGTCTTTTTGGAAATGTAGAATCTCAGATCCCACTCCAAATCTGTTCATCAGAATCTGCATTTTTAGTCAGATACCAACGTGATTCATACACCTGTCAACATTTGAGAGGCACTGGCCTAAGGCCGACCAAAGCCAGTTGAAATGGCAAGGTATTTCTGTTTTCTCTCGTTTCTAGTAAGCTTTGAGGGCCCCAGACTGAGGCTCCAGGGGCAGGATGCTGTCCCTTCCTTCTGGAAGTCAGTTTTAGGTCATTTGCCCGTGTGCAAGGCATTGCATCATTTCATCTTTTAATTTCTGACCCAAGTCCTGGGTTCCTGGTTCTCTGCTCTGCTTCCAAAAGGAAACCTCCAGTCACCAGAAGTAGAACGGGAGTTAAAAATGATCTTTGTGTGCTGACTGCAGGGGGGAGGCCATTATGAATGGATTAATGTATGGGCAGGATGAAATTCTCCAATGTCCTTTTGCAGGCAGGAGAAATTGCTGTTCTGACTCTCCCACTGGCTTCCCTCCTTTATTTAACAATGACTTCACACAAAAACTTTCTATGGAAAGATAATTGGATTTCTAACTCTATTTGTTGAAAACTCACTTAACATTATAATGGCCCTAGTTATATTGTTTGTATCAACTCACGAGCAGTAAAGTACCAATTTCTGGATAAATATCTAGATTTTTGTACATACATTACCGAAGCAGGAAGGGGAAAGGAGCCATAAATACAAATCCATTAATAAAAACAGATACCACATATGTCTTGCTGCGTGAGGCTTCAATGTGCGTGAGGCTTAAATGATAAATTTAGGTTTCCAACATCTGAGTGCTATTTTTATCTTACCTATGTATGTATTTAGTGTTTAATCACTGTGGTACTTTTGGCAAATGGGTCACTGAAGAAGAAGAAGAATAAAGCCTGCTGTACTCACGACTGAAGTGCCAATATAACTCAATTTAAAATGAAATAAGCATATACTTGAATCTAACAGTGATTTTCCTTCCCTTCCTCCCAATGGAGGTTGCAACTGAAACCTGCTTCCTGAACATACTAGCGGTTCCCTTTGACATTTTTATTGCTCAAAACATTAGTTAAATCATGCTTTGCTATTTTTATCTGTAAAGAAATTTGGTGACTTTACTAGGATAAACCTTGATCTGGGGACAGAAGGTCTGGGTTGGAATATGACTAATATGACCAGCAACATGGCCAATTAGTTAGCCACTAATTATGAGACATAATTTTCTCATTTACAGAATAAGAAAACTTGCATTGCCTTATAATTGAAACTAATGCTTACTAACTTTGTGGTACTGTTTAAATCATCTCCCAGGGCTTAATTTTCTTACCAAAAATGGCGCTAATAGCTGTTCAACCTACCAGAGTGGCCATAAGAAGTAAATGAAATAATATATGAAAAAAATAATAGAGAAACACAGGTGGTCTTCTTTAACCAAGGATAATTGATATTTTAAAAACTAAAAGAGAAATCATTTAAAATGAAGAGTAAAATTTCTTAATAAACGGTAGTTTTGAAAGTATTGATTGAATTGTATTGTTAAAAATGAAAGGTATAAAAATGGGTTTCTATTTATCTTCTATATTTACCAGAATCGCATATGATAATTGCAATTATTTACTAATTTTTTAGAATCTTAAAATCAATGAAGTGTTGGTTTTTTGACTTAACTTTACTGTCAACATTTTAAGACCTTTTTTCCTTTACTTTGTCTTTTGCTACAGTCATGAGAGGGTCATTTTTGCAAAAATATTAAAGGACTTCACTCATTTTCCCAAGAGCCTCTTTTAATTCTCTGATATTCAAATCTCTCTTTTGAAGCTCAAATTATGTCCTCATCCATGTCAGATGAAAGCCTGCATCTTTTGTAGAATATGCAATTTCACTTTGTTGCAGTCAATTTGCATTTAATTTGCATTGTATTATTGACCCCATGGGAGTGTCCAACAAAAATCTTGATGCCATGTGCGAGGGTAGACACCAGCATAAGCTGGAAGTTATGATTAAATGGGAACTAATTATATAAGAGGTCAATTAATTTGTAAATCTTTTTCTGTCCTAAGAATTTTGTTTCCCCATCCGATCTTGGAATTGTACAGAAGTAATGAGTTCCCTCTCCAGCACCCCCTCATTAAAACTATATATAATATAATTCCCAAGAACGTTATTGGGGACCAGATTCTTAAAAATCAGATCATAAATGTTTTTGGATGGGAGACACTATTTTAAGGAATCCTTTGATGTTTCTCAAGGAAGGCAAAAAACCTACCTAATCTCTGACTTAATCTTAGTTTTATAAATCTGGATTTCCAGGAATACACTTCCTTGGGCACACCCACATTTCTTCAGTGAGTTGGGGAGGGGTCAAGTGATGCTGCCTCATTTCTTTCTTTGCAGGCAAGGGGCCCCATCCAGGACCATTTTGAAGTAGGCACAGGTGGGCCAGGTATAGAAATAAGTTCCTCGCTTGCAGGAACTTGTGTGTGGAGCACACCTCCCCTCCACTACTGCTGTGACTGATTTAGGCCTGTACAGTTCTTCCCACTCCTCTGTAGGCCAGAAGTGTTGACAATTAAAGACAAAAGCAGGCCAAGAAATAACAGTCCTCTTTCTTTTCCTGAGCCTCTCCCATAGCCCATAACATTCCCTGACATGTCTAGAAGGAGAAGTGTCTGATGCTTGTCATGATCACAGAAGGCACCCTTCCCCCATTTTGAAACAAACTCCACGTTCCTATCCTGTGGGATTAGCAGTGAATAGAGGCTGAGAACAGGATTTCATGGTGTTTTTGTAAGGTTCCCTAAACAGGCAGTTGTGGGCTGAAATTTAGACAAACACCAGGGCTTTTAAGAGGATCCTTAAATGATCTTGTCATGTCATCACTGACAGAGTTGCTTCCAGTTTCTGCAGTCAGTGCTTGGTATGGCAAGAAACTTGCACTCTGAAGGATGGGGGAGACACTTTGGGGGCACTTAAAAGAAGAAAAAGGGGACCCTTTTAAAATGCACTGTGTTCTCTTTGTCCTCCCAAGAAGAGTGGGTGGGAGGAAGAAGCAGAAAGAAAGAGCGAGAGACCAGAGAGACCACCATGCTGGTTGGAGAGGAAGGGAGGTGCCATACTGTTTGTGGGGAGGAGACCTTTGGAGGAAATGAGTGATTACTACCTGAAATCCTCTCACAACAAATTGGCCTCTGCCAGGCCTTTTCCTGCCAGGCCTGGGCCTGGGAAGCTCCCACATACTGTTCACAAAGAGCAAATGTTGACAGTCTCAGAGCCTCATTTCACCACATCTTAAGGCAGCCCTAAATGCTTGTAGCTTTTCATTTAGAAGAGGAAAGAGAAATCCCCTTGGGAAAATACCCTTTGAAGGCATAAGCTCTAATGTTTAAAATCTGTTTGCAAACTACACATTTCTCTGCTCTCACTGGGGCAGCTGGTCTCTCTCTAAATAAATGACAGGGCTGGGGTGCATTTCAATGAGATAGCTTAGGGGTCTCCTTCCAACACTGTACAGAGAGCCCAGCCTCCAGGGAACTGGCCTGAGAATGCCTTGTGCAGGCTACGATCCTCTTTACAAAGACTCCTTTGGGACTGTATGTCTGGAAGGTGGATTTAGGAACATTGTGCAACCCTGGCATTGTAAAAGGGCTTTGGGGGCAACCAGAATCCCATGACATCAGCTCAACCCTGGCAGATGGGCAGTGAGAGAGAGAGAGCAGAGTCTCTGTGAAGGCATCCAGATGTTTCCTACCTTGAGTGGTTAGCACCGTAGCCATCCAGAGGCTCACAGGGTATTCATGGGAGAAAAGCAAAGAAATGCAGCATGCAAACTCAACAGAGTCTGTATAAACCTCGAATGTGAAAGCCATGCTGCTCTACATCTGAGAAAACAGTAATTCAATGGGAAAGGCCAGTCAAGGGAGATAGATGTGAATCAAGGGTCTATTATGTGCTTGCTTAGGAGGACACAGAGAACACAGAATTAATGGCCCTGCTCACATAGGAATTGACTGTCTAGTTGGGGAGATAAGACAAAGGTATCTGAAATTAGAAGGAGTGATTCTTTGGGGACAGCATGCCATGTTAACTGCGAGTTTAGCCTCTGGAATCTGATTTCGTGGTGTGAATTGTGGCTCCATCCACTCACCAGCTGCATAACCTTAGGAAAGTTACTTAATTGCCAGGAGGCTCAGTTTCTACATATCCTATATGCACATCCTTGCACCCATCTCATAGGGATGGGTGTGAATCAAGGTAAAACCAGTAAAGCACTTAGCCCATAGAAAGTGCTCAATAAGCCAGGCTCGGTGGCTCAGCCTGTAATCCCATGCTTTGGGAGGCTGAGGTGAGTGGATTGCCTGAGCCCATGGGTTCAAGACCTACCTGGGCAACTTGGCGAGACCTCATCTCTACAATAAATCAAAATAATTAGCTGGGTGTGGTAGCGCGCACCTGTGATTCCAGCTACTTGGAAGGCTGAGGCGGAAGGATCGCCGAAGCCCAGCAGGTCGAGGCTGCGGTGGCTGGGAGCGGCCACTGCACTCCAGTCTGGGTGACAGAGTGAGACTCCAACTCAAAAAAAAAGAAAGTGCTCAATAAATATTAGCTATCAATATTCATTGTTCACAGATGGAATATAATTAAACTTTGAAGTAGCACAGTATGTTCTAGAGTAACAGCTCAGAGAAACAGAAAATACTTTGGGTTTGAGGTTGGTTTGGAGAAATAAATTGGAGTGAGATCAGCCTCGGAGAGGGATAAAAATCATTTCAGAACATGTAGAAAATGTAAGAGTAGGGAGACAGCAGTATTTCTAATGAAAGGCCAATTTGGAGGTTGTCCTGCCTAGAGGAGAGGCAGGGTATCCTAGAGGATAGTGGGATGTTGGAATCTGAAAAACACACTAAAGTAAATCCAACTTGCTACAACAAGGAGCAGGGAAAAGAACCATGGGTAAGTCTCTGAGTAAGAGAGGACGTGGTGAAGGTGGAGTTTCAGGAAGACTAAAGGGATAAGAATTGCAAGGTAATATTGAGTAGAGAGAGCCTGGAAGCAGGCCCGCCAGCTAGGGCGACAGGGTGGTGACCTGGGAGTGTGTAGAAAGACATTAACAGGAAATAGGATTTAGGGGCATTCGTGTGCACAGCGTATACATTGTGGAAGATGAAAGTCTTACATGAATGCTTCTATGCATTCAGATATTTCAGCTTTAAGGAACAGAAATGCATTCAAGTTAAAAGCAATTAAAGACCTGTAGACAAGCATGGGAACTCGGAAAAAGCTAAACAAACCAAGAAAAGGAGACTTCGGTGGAACAGTCATTGAAGAGTCTTCTATGGCCTAAATGGCTCTAGTAAAATCTTTGCTGTTTCATTTTAGCGCCACCAGTCGCTGCCCTAACTATGTTGTCTGCATCACAGTGATCAGGCTTCTGACAAACTTCCTCCTCCTTTAAAAATATATTTTTCTTTCTCAGTGGTGGAATGATGAGAAGATTTTGTGAATATTAAACTTGGGTATTTTATTTTCCCTCTCAAATCATATTACTTGTAGTTTTCCACCTCTGAGGTTAAGCCTTGAAATCCCCCTATCCTATGAGAAAATAATGGGTTTGAAAACCAGGGCTGAATGAGTGAGGGAATGTTGTAAGTCCCTTTTAGAGTTTCAGGAACTAACTCGAATGAATCAAACCATAGAACTCCTTCTGGGGTATAGAGATAATACTTTTTCTATCTAATATGGCTAAATCACAAGCCTTAAAAACCGATAAAATGCAGGTGAAGAGAGTGAGAATCCTACCCTCTCTCATCTGAAGGACTGTGGGAAAAAGAGAGACAGAGATGGAAGGAGACATGTTCTCTTCCCTGTATCACCCATTACTACCTCAAGGGCAAACTCCAAGGGCAGTGGGCAGGTTTAGAATGCCAAAGAAGCATATTTTGGGGTAAAATATTTTTATTTCCTTTAGGGCCTGCTATCTTTCATATGATACTATACCAGAGTCAGGTTGAATTTGGTCTCTTATTGCCGCAGTCTGTTTTGTCCATCTTATGATCTCTATTTTAATGTTATTCCTAGTCACTTGTGCCCAAAACTCCACAAGGGAGAGGGTATAATGAGACATGACTGATCTCCTTTCCCATCATGGCCTGGAATGTAGTTTTTAAGATTTCCCTTGGCTCACAGGGGGTTCCGCTCAGTCGACTGGGGGCTTCAAATTTTATTTTTGGTTTACAAATTTGGGGTACTTGAGTAGCATGATGATTTTGCTCCACTCCATGCCTAGGACTCTAGAAGGAAATCATTTCCCATGTTACCTTCTGAAGCTCTCTGGGACTACCTCATCAATATAAACTTGGAGGTACTATGTGGTAGAAGAGACAAGCTGCCTGATGTTTTAGTTTCCAGAGTCTGCGTTGGGCACTCCAGTAATGTGGATTTAGTGTAGAGGAAACAGAGTTTGGGGAGCTCCATTTCTTAGCAAGGTTCTTTTGATGCTGCAACAGATGAATGGGAGGGACAGCCCTTAGAAGGTGTTGTTAGCATCAGTGAAATGTAGTTGAAGCCACGTGAGCCAGGGAGGGCCATCAGCCATTATCTGAGCTGCAAGAGGCCAGATCACAAGAGGCAACAAGAAGCCAGATCACAGATGGCACCACTGCCAATTGCAGTCGTGAGTGCCAGCAGGTATTCAGGGTTGTGACTGTGAAGACTAGAGGAGACAGAGGATATCTATCACATGGCATTTAGGCCTCTTACCCCTCAAAGCCACAAGGTCAAACAAAAGTCACCTGCCCTCTAACCCAGACATCATATTGAAATAGAGAGGAGAAAGAAATAAGATTCTAAAAAGTGGAGTAATACCTAAAAGAATATAAAAATTACTGCTTCAAACAAAGAACTGGTCTAAGGTATTTTGATTTGTTCCTTTTGTTACCCAATGGGTGGGGGATATGAAAAAGATTAAAGTAGGTATAAATTAAATAGAGAAGCTATATTTTATCTGCACAGTGAAATTGTAGTTTTTAAAATGTTTTTATTATTTTTATTTTAAAGATGTGGGATACAATTCAGGGTTAGGTACATAAGTCACCATCATACAGGTAAAGTTTGGTTACCCTTATTCATGTGATGTGCCCCCCTCCCTCCCCTGACAGTGTCCCACTACTACCAATCCCTTTCTTATAGTATTATGATACATGTTCAAGTCTGCTTTTGAGTGAGTACGTGTAGTACTCAGATCTTTGTTTATTTGATAAATCACTGTATATTATAGACTCTAAATCCATCTACCTAATCCATCTAAGTTGCTATGAAGATGAAATTGTAGTTTAAATAAATGTGTAAACCCACTGTGAGAGAGTCTCTTTGCTCACAACTTCCACTCCTTCATCACTTCGCTAGGATATGATCTATCATGACTTCCCAGCCAGCTTCCCAATTGCTCTCCAAATCATTACCTGCACGTTCACTTTTCACTGTTGCATCTGACTTGCTCACTGTTGGCTCAAGGACTCCTCACTGAGAGAAACTGCTTGCCTCAAGTTGCTTTTTTGAGCCAAGTTGTATGGACTGAGATCTGACCTTTGGGTTAAGAAATAAGGAAACAGAGCTCCTTATAAGGAGACAGGAGAATTTTCAAGAAAGCATCTGAGGCAATAAATTAATATAATAGACAATTCCTTACTTGCTTGCATATGCTTAAAGTCATGACCAAAAGAAAACTGGGAAAAGTGCCATGTAAAGGTATATAAATGTTCTATCTTGACAACACGTTTTAACCCTAGAAACCTCTTCACTATACTTACGTCATTGTGATTGATTTTCTCTACCAGAAATAAGCTTAGGGAGTTCTGTAAGTTTTCTCTCCTTTTCTCATATAGGGTACCTGTTATCAGTCAATTCTTTCTCATACAAAAATGTATTTGTATATTATAACTACTCAGATATTATAGTTAATAAAATATTGCCATTATACAGACAGATTATGACTTTTCAAAGAATTCAAATATATTAAAACAGATCAACTAAAGCCACACTATTTTTATTTGAAGATTCAGAAGATAGTTAAGAATTTTGCAGTCTCTCTAGGTTATAATTATGATAATCAGTTACCGTTGTTCTTTATATGTGCATCAGAGAGTTTTGGTTAATAGACTTAAGTCAGTTTATAATGTACATCAACTTATTCTAAGTTTCACTCCATTCAAAAGCAAGTTTGGGTGTCCTGTGGTGTATTTCCTATCTCACAAACATCTTTGTCAGGAACTCCACATGCTCACACAGCAGGAATTTGGGGTTCATTTAAGGAGAACCAATTGTAAAGCCCATTTCAAGGGATCTAGACTTAAGCATGAGCATGGGCTGGTGAGCCAAAGGGGAAGCCACATGATGCCCTGGGAGGTGTTGGGGAAAGAAGTGGCTGCAGGTTAACTCTTGCATCTAGCTTCAGGGTGAATTTAAACCTGCCTTTTTCCAAGTTTATATGTCAATGGCAAGATGGCATGCTGGTATGTGGATTCTGTAGCTGGCATCCATTTTAAGTCTGGGCATTGTTCTGTACTCGGAGGCATTATGTGGGCTTACCCAAGGCCAAACCAAGAACCCAGTGAAAATGGGAATGCACAGAAAGTTTCTTTTTCTGAATTCAGGGCCACACCTTAATGTCAATATGAATTCAAAATGTACTTCAATATCAGCTGTAAGTGTTGAAGAATGATTTGTGCTAGAACCAAATTAAAATTGAATGCAGCTTCAGTTATACTTGCAGATAGAAGACACTTATCATTCTTTATCTTATACCATAGTGACTCATCATTAATTAATTTTCTTTCAGCAAGCACTTAGTGTACATAAACTATATATGCTAGGTTGTTTGTAAATTGCCGGGGCAGAAATCTTCCCAACTGATTTTTCTAAATTCAAATGAGAATCTCTCCCACCTTGGCCCTAACTTATTAGGGTCTTAACTTGTTTGTGGGATTTCTGCTCCCAAGACAGCAGTAAATCTGAGGGTAGACAAGGAATGTAGGGTAAACAGTCTTAAGCATAGAGTCCGGTGAGGATTAATGGAAGGCTGGGGACCTGTGAGAAAGCATTCTGTGTGGCTAGAAGGAATACTTGAACCAGAGAGGTGGAGTAGGGCAGGGGCAGTTGAATGTTAAACTGTAATTTTGGTTTGTTGAGTGGAGCCTATATTGTTTTTGGGAGAACCAAGAGGCTTAGAAAAATAAAAGAAACTGAGGGCTCCCCACATACCTTCCCCTTCCGCTCTCCCGCGCAGCACACAGTCTCTCTTTTAAGTTAAACTAGTAGTTAAAGCGTATTAGTTTAAAGAGTTGCAAATGATTTGCTATCCAAGGTGCCTGGTTCCATGCTTAACCATATTCTTCTTGCTTCTCTTGGACCTACCATTTGTGTGACTCAAAAAGGAGGAAGTCGGAAAGCTGCACATGGGCTGGAGAGATGTTGGGAGCTAGAAGTGAATGTCCAACCCAATTTCTACCCCTTCCCCTGCCAGCTAAGCAAAGCAGACTCTTGACAAACATGGCGTGAGTCAGTGTGTCCTTGGCCAGGTCTCCTTTTTCCATGGCAGCCTCTCCCCTCCTCCAGGCACCAGTGCTGCTGGTGTGAGCCCCGACAACTTAGGCCTCCCCAGTGTGGCTCCAGACATTCTGCTTGTCCATCCCCTGCCACAATTTAATTGTTACCAGTTACCAGTTTGCTTTCCTCAGGGCCTCACTAGGTGATTCTCATTAAAGTCCTGTATTCTAAACTAATAGTTGACTATGAATTCATGTCTAACTTCGAGAGAGTCGAGAGAGAGAGAGAGAGAGAGAGGGAGAGAGAGGGAGAGAGAGAGACCTAGAGTTCAAAAGCAAAGCTTGAGAGATGGGTGGTTTATTTCAAAGGTCTGCGTCTGTCATGGTGGGCTCTGGGATGGAGGGAGAGTGATTTGGGGGTATATGCATCTATCAGTGGCATTCTCAAATCCACAGCACCTGGGGGGATAGAACCTTCCCATTTGTGCCACAGGCCTCTTTATGTAGCCTCTTGGTTAAGTTCCAAGTTGTTTCCCATGCAGTACAAACCAGAGGACGTCAGGTTTTGTTATATGTTCTTTCCCCATTTCTCTTTTTAAATTTCCTCATCAGGTTGTGGACCAGCATTTATTTGCAGGAGAGAATGGTTTTTCAGCCTCTTTTCATTTTGGGGTAACACATTAGTAAGCCTTTTTTTCTCTGCTGTGAACAACAGGTGCGGAAATCATGGTGGGGGAGAACAGGCTGTAGTCATCAGACAAATATGCTCTGCGGGAAGTAGGAGTGCTAGGCTCTTTAATTGACTCATGCATCTGGGATCTAAGACCATTTTAAAGATCTTTGTCTGTAGCAGAACAGTCTGTCAGCTTTCATTTGGGGTTTTAAGGTGAACTGGGGAATATTACCTGGGGAGAAGAATTTTTGTAAATTTAGTTTCTTATGATCATGCATTAGAAATCAAACATATTTCCTTAATTCTGTTGACAGTTTTCACTTGGAAAAGACTTGTGCAAAATGACTTTTGTGATTTTACTTGAATCAACAGGCTCCCATTACAACTTGAAATAAACATTCCCATGGCTCTAAGCTTTTTCCTTCACTGTGGTGGTTCTTTTTATTTTTTAATTTCTAATAATCTCTTTGATTCTTTCAATTTTTTTATTCTTTTTTTCCTCAAAATATTAAGACTAATAGGTAACAACAGAATAGAGGGTTTTATGCTTAATTCTGATGTAGAAATTTGCAGAGTGTTTGGCTAAAGAGTTTCATGAGAAACAAATAAACAACTTTATGGGTTGAGGTTTTCTACGAGCACATTCCCACACAGACCATCTTGTGGAGATAGATAATATACTATTCTCTCCTTTCTGCATCTTGAAGAAACTGTGAAAGGCATACAAAACTATTTGCTAAAAGCATGGAAGCAAAGATTAAGTGAGGAGACTGAGACGTAAACAGTTTGGCTCCAATTTGTTTACATGGATTACTTAATTTGGTTTCTTTTTTTATCATTTACCACTTTATCCTGTTCTTGTTCACTAACAAAAGATGAAAAACTGCATTCACTCCAAACCACAAAATTTCAGTCTCTAAAAAACGACCTGAGAATTAAAAGGGTCTTGCTAGATTTGGTGGCTCATGCTTGAAATCCCAGCACTTAGGGAGACCAAAGCCAATGGATTGCTTGAGTCCAAGAGTTTGAGACCAGCCTAGGTAGCATATTGAGACCTTGTCTCTACAAAAAATAGAAAAATTGGTCAGACTTGATGGTGCACTCTTGTGGTCCCAGCTCCTCAGGAGTCTGAGGCAGAATTGCCTGGGCCCAGGAGGAGGTTGAGGCTATATGAGCCGTGATTGTGTCATGCCACTACACTCAAGTCTGGGCAACAGAGTGAGACCCCCTACTTAAAAAAAGAATAAAAAAGACCTAGCCAGTGTGGTGGCGTGTGGCTGTAATTTCGGTACTTTGGGAGTTGAGGTAGGAAGATCGCCTGATGTCGGGAGTTGGAGACCAACCTGAGCAACATAGCAAGAACTTTTTTTGTAAAATTAGCTGGACATGGTGGCATGTCTGTAGTTCCAGCTACTCAGAAGGCTGAGGCCCAGGAGTTCAAAGTTATAGTGAACTATGACCGCACCACTGTACTGCAGCTTGGGCAACAGAGTGAGACCCCATCTCTGGGGAGAAAAAAAAAATGAATAAGGAGCTGACATTTACTGAGTGAACAAAGAGGACAAAAATTCTATTATTCAAGGAATTTTTAAGATGAGTTTTGCGTTTGCCACTATTACCTGTAAGTATGGAATTTGAAACAAGGTAGAGGAACTCAGAAGCAGATAATATAACTGATTGTGAACTATTAAAATAAATCAAGGGGCCACTAGGAGTATATACATGCTATATATTACATTTTAATTTGTTTTCCCTATGGAACTTACAAATCAAGAGGGAGGATTTTGTATACTTTATGATTAAAGTAAATTTAACGGTCATTTAAATTTCTGTCAGATAGTGGGAAAAGAAGAGATTAGAGGGACAAAAATCTGACAGCATATGCTGAGAGTATGTTGAGGAATATCTGGTTTTTTAGAATCTGAACTGAGAGAATAACCATAATGAATAAACAAATTTTACTTGGACAGAAGAAGAGTAGCTAGTACACTTTGTAAAACACAGTGCTGTTCATATGCAATATTTTCTTGAGTCTTCACAAAATTCTGAGGATAGGGCACTCCCTTTCACGTTTCATGGAGGCGAAAAGCCTAGCTGACCTGGCACATGTATCCTCTGATGACAAATGAATATTTCCAGGGAATTTGAGCCATTTTACACAAAGGTTGTTTCACTCATTACCATTATTTAGTTAAAGGGTGAGGGATTTATTGTCTGCAAATCAAACATGGAGAGTGGGGTATAGACAGATTATAAGACTTCTTAATCAGAGGTGCAAGTAGATGGATAAAAAAAGTGCAGTGTATTCCAAAGAAGGGTTTTGCTTTATCAGGTTTGATAGGACAATGCAACTATCTGTCCCAAGCATTTTCACAATTTTACAGTGACTTACAGCAAAATACTAGTGGCAGTAATAAGTAAAGATCTGTATATTTGAAAAAGTACAGAAGAGAAAAATGCAGGTTTGCAAATCATTAATAATGTTCTGGTTTACTTTGGCCTGTGTTTTTTTTGTTTGTTTTTAAGAAGAATATCCTCGCTATGTGTGGGGAAAGGATGTGAAAGAAACGAAATAATGTATTTCTCTGTGTTCTTTTGTAGAGTCATTGGCTTTGTGTATTTGGAAGTCCTTTCCCTCTGATGATATGAGAGAACGCTGAAATTGCTGTAGTGGGACATGGGAAAGAGCGAGGCTGATAAAAAGCATGAAAACCATCCCAAACGCAGTGACTTGTGAGAATCTGGTGTGCTAGGGGCTCATTGGGTGATAAAATTTGCAGCCTTTTCAATGCCTTCTCCAGAAATGTCTGCCACTGATATTTTAATTGGTTTCTCTCATCCCCAAAAGTTGTCAGTGACTACTTGATGGGAGTAAAATTAGCTAGTATATTTTTTTCATTAAAAACATTTTAAACTATAATAAAATACACAAAACATAAAATTTACCATCTGAACCATTTTAAGTGTATATACAATTCAGTGACATTAAATACATTCACATCATTGTGAATTATCACCACCATCCATCTCCAGAACTTTTTTCATCTTGCAAAACTAAAAAAATGCACCTATTAAAGGTTAACTCCCCATGTCTCCCTCTCCTTAGCCCCTGTCAACCACCATTCTATTTTCTTTCTCTATTAGTTTGACTGCTCAGGTACTGTCTTAGTCCATTTCCTGTTGCTTATAACAGAATACCCAACACTGGGTAATTTATAAGGAAAAGGCTGCAATTCTTACAATTCTGGAGGCTGGGAAGTCCAGCATTGAGGGGGCACATCTGGTGAGTGTCTTCTTGCTGAACGGGACTCTACAGAGTCCCAACGATGTTCAGGGTGTCACATGATGAGGAAGCTGAGCATGCTAGCTCAGGACTCTCTTCCTCTTCATGTATATCCTCCCATGATAACCCATTAATCCATTAACGCATGAGTGGATTAATCCATTCATGAGGGCAGAACCCTCACCATCCAATTCCCTCTTAAAGACCCCACTTCTAAATACTGTTACATTGGGGATTAAGTTTCAACATGAATTTTGCAGAAAGCATTCAAAATCATTGCAGGTACCTCATATTAGTGGAATAATACAGTATTTGTGGGGATTTTTTATACTGGTTTGTTCACTTAATGTTCTCAAGGATACATCCTTAGTGCTGTCTTTTTTGACTTTTGTAACTAAGTCATATCCCTCTAAAACTATTCCCATAAGATGATGAACTTCTCTTCTATAGACTTTACAAAACTTGTGATTTTAAGTTAAAATGGTATGTAGTGGACCATATAACTGTTATGTCAAAGAAGGGTGGCAAATTCAGGTATAACCAACTCCAGGGTTTCCAGTAATATCTCAGGGCTTCTCTCTGCTGTCTCCTGTGTTAGCTTCTTTCTCAGCTAAGCTCTCTGCTCATGGCAGAGATTATGTTGTCCTCACACCCAGCAATCCCAGCTTAAAAGCTCACAGGGTGATTTGACATTTTTGGTGTGGTGATGTTTCTAATGTTAGTCTCCTTCCCTGATGGCAAGGTCACTTTGTACCTTACATCCTTGGCACATTTCCTGACATAGAGTGAATGAATGGATGGATGACAAGACCTAAAAGATCCATGCGTGAGGAGAGGACAGGAGGGAGATAAGACTAAATTGGGAGGCACGATGCATTTGGGATGACGGCTTTCTATGGAGAGATTCCTGATTCTTTAAAATTAGAATGCATTTGATATAAACTACATAAAGGCAGATGGTTTCAAAAGCAAAAAATGGAGAAATTAAGAGAGCTTATTTCAACAATTGCTGAAATGTAAAAAGGTTCTTTTAAAAATACACCTTATTTTTAAAACAGTTTTATATTGCTTCAAAACAATTGTTTAAAAAAATTGAGACGATAGTACATAGTTCCCATATACCCCACAGAGAGTTTTCCTATGACTTATATTATGTGTACAATTAACGAACCAGTGATGATACATTGTTATTAGCTATAGTCGGCAGTTTTTTCAGATTTCTTTATTTTGTATTCACCTTTTTCTGTTCCAGGATCTTATACTAGTTTCCTATGACTGCGATTAAACAAAAATTGACAAACTGGGTGGCTCAAAAATGACAGAAATTTATTATCTTACAGTGACAGAAGCCAGAATCCTGAAATCCAGGCGTTAGTGAAGCCTTGCTCCCTCTGAAATCTGTAGCAAATCCTTTCTTTTCTCCTCCTAGCTTTTTGTGGTTGCTGGCAATCTTTGGTGTCCCTTGGCTGGCAGCTATATAAATCCAATTTCTCCCTTCATTGTCAAATGGCATTCTCCATGTATCCTCACATGGCCGTCTTCTTAAAAGGACAGCAGTCATGCTGGATTAGGGACTCACTCTTCCCCAGACCTCATTCTAACTTAACTTATTACATTGCAATGATCCTATTTCCAAATAAGGTCATATTCTGAAGTACTAGGGGTTAGGACTTTAACCTATCTTTTTTTGAGAGAAAACATAATTCAAACCATAACAGATCTCATCCTAGATACCACATTGTCTCCTTAGGTTCCTCTTGGCTGTGGCAGCTCCTCAGATTTTCCTTTGTTTGTTTGTTTGTTTGTTTGTTTGTTTTTTGATGACTTGGTAGTTTTGAGAAATACTGGTTAGGTATTTCTTAAGATGTCCCACTTTTGGAATTTGGTGACTTTCTCAGCATAAGACTAGGGTTATGTGTTACTGGGAGGAAGGTCACGGAGGTAAAGTGATATTTTCATTGCATCTTTTCTTTTTCTTTGATTAGAGTCTCACTCTGTCACCCAGGCTGAAGTGCAGTAGCATGATCATGGCTACCGCAGCATCAAACCTCTGGGCTCAGGCGATCCTTTCACCTCAGCCGCCTAAGTACCTGGGACTATAAGCATGCACCACCACACTCGGCTAATTTTTTAACCTTTTGTAGACATGAGATCTTGCTATGTTGCATAGGCTGGTCTCAAAATCCTGGACTCAAGCTATTCTCCCGCCTTAGCCTCCCAAACAAAGTGCTGGGAGAACAGGTGTGAGCCACTGCACCAGGCCTCATCACATCTTATCAAGGGTACATATTGGCAATAGGACTTATCACTGTTGATGTTGACATTGATTACCTTGCTGAGTAGTGTTTGTCAGGTTTCTCCACTGTAGAGTTGTTTTTTCTCTCTTTCCCCATTGTGCATTTTGGAAGGAAGTTACTATGCATCACCCACACCTAAGGAGTGGGGAGTCATGCTTCTGCTCCTCAAAGGTGGAATATCTACATTCATATGTATGAACTTATGGATATTTATTTTATAATTTGGATTAAAATTCATTAATACTCCATTTATTTTGATGCTCAGAGTGTTCCAGCTTTGTGTCACTGAAAACTCAGTAGGCCCTTGTGTCCCTTTGATATAACCCCGTATTGTAAACTAAATTGTGTCCTCCTGAAATTCTTATGGTGAAGCCCTAGACCCTAGTGTGACTATATTTGGAGATACAGCCTGTAAGTAGGTAATAAAGGTTAAGTGAGGTCATAAGGGTAGGACCGTAATCCAATGACTAGTGTCCTTATAAGAGGAAGAGACACAAGGGAGCTTTCTCTCTCTCTCTCTCTCTCTCTCTTTAACTCTCTCTCTCTCTCTGTCTCTCTGTATGTGTGTATGTGTATGTGTATGCACAAAACACACACACAGAGGGAAGGTCATGTGAGGACACAGTGAGAAGATGGCCTTCTACAAGCTAAGAAGAGAGGCCTCTTCAGAAGCTACCCATGACATCACCTTGATCTTGGACTTCTAGCCTCCTGAATATGAAGAAAATGAATTTCTGTTAGGTCACCCAATCTATGTATGGTATTTTGTATGGCAGCCCTAGCAGATTAATACATCCCATCAATTTCTTTTTTTATTTTTTATTTTTATTTATTTATTTATTTATTTTGAGTTGGAGTCTCACTCTGTCACCCAGACTGGAGTGCAATGGCTGCTTCCAGCCACCGCAGCCTTGACTTGCTGGGCTCCGGCGATCCTTCCACCTCATCCTTCCAAGTTGCTGGAATTACAGGCACGCGCTACCACACCCGGCTAATTTTTGATTCATTGTAGAGATGAGGTCTCACCAAGTTGCCCAGGCAGATCTCGAACCTGCGGGGTCAGGCAATCCACTCACCTCAGCCTCCCAAGGCGTGGGATTACAGGCTGAGCCACCGAGCCCGGCTAATTTTTTTTTTTTAAACATTTCCCTATGTTCTGACACTATAAGATTCTCCAGGCTTGTCTTATGTATTTTCTGCCCCAGTCCTAGAATCAGCCATTTCTCTAAGGAGCGCTGGTTCTTTTTGTTGGAGAATGATATTACAAACCAAGATCTGGGCAATGAAAAGGGTTTGAAGAAGGAAGGTGAATGACTCAGGAAGCTGGGAGGTAGAAAAGAGTTGTAGGCGCAATACCAAAAGGGAGAAAGGGAATTGTGTAGGTCAAGCAAAGATTTCTTAGTCAGAGATGAGAGTGATTAATGGGGAGAGAGATGAGTGCAGGGATATGAAATCGACAGGCACAGAGTCCCAAAGTCAGCTGAGAGGTGTCAAAGCAAAGGACCCTGTTATTAGCTAAGCTGCTGATTATCAGTCCTTAGGAGGTCGTTAATAATTGATTAAATATATCCATGTGCCATTTCCATCCCACTCCTAAAAAACAACTATCTAGTGATTGTGCCTTCAGAGTCTGTGAGAACATAGGTTTCTTCAAAAAGTCCAAGCATCATGGGAAAATATATAGTAAGGGATCTCTGCATTTTCTGACTTTGCTACCCAGCTCTAGCCATCTAGTGAACTTGACCATCAAGTAACCAAGCTGGTGTCTCAGCCAACTTTATATTAAACATTAATGCCTACCAGCATTTGAATTATGAGGCCATTTGAATTGATGGTTAGGATGACTGACTGTCCATTCATTCTGTCATTGAACTAAGTCATTGTGTTTGGACTCAACCATTGAATTTTGGGGCTTCTTCTGAGTATTGTTTTATGTGCAGTCACATTTCAACTTAAGTCATACATTATGTCTTGGCAGCTGGAAATGGCCAAATTTAAACACCTGGCTGGCACAAAAAGAGGTTTTAGTGACTGACTTTGGTAATCTTGGGCAAAACAATGAAAGTAGTTTTGTTCTAAGGAGGTTGTACAGAGAACAAAGATTACTGCAGGGAAGTGGGGCAATAAGATAATACATTTGTAACATCTTCCTAGTATCGAGACCTTTTATCCCTCGAGGGCCTCAATTCAAAATATCTTCTTGGTATTCACCACTCATCAAGGCTCCCATTTTCTGGATTCTAATCTTATAAAGATGTTAGGAGAATGCATTTTGCTCAATTGGTTAAATAAGTCCATCACAAAGTGTAAATAACTTAGAGACATTAAAACATTAATTAATACATGTTATTAAGACATTAAATACCCATGACTTTGTTCAAGAACACAGAGAGAGAGAGAGAGAGAGAGAGTGTGTGTGTTTGTGTGTGTGTGTGTGTGTGTGCATGTGCAGGGACTCTCCTCATAACCTGTGTCCAGCCTAACAAGCTGTAGATCATGGTGAGGAGGGCAGGCTCTGGAATTAGTCTTTGGTCTTTGGGCTTTTATATCTGGGCTTGGTCTCATATTATTTGTGGGACCTTATGCAAGTTACTCAGGCTTTCCAAGTATTGGTGTCTTCATCTCTACAATATGTCTAATAATAATGACTGTCACTTTAGGTTGCTGTAGGGTGAAATGAGATTATAAAGTACTTACCAGGCTGCCTGGCACACAGGAAGCTGCCCAGTAAACATTAGCTATCATGATAGTGGATGTTCGAGACAATCACTTTCCTATCCCACCTCTGCTTTGAATATCAGAAAAGGTGGAGCACGACTTGCTATTCCTTTCTCAAAAGTTTCCTGCTGATGAAAAGAACATCTTCTTTTGTTTTGTCCATGAGCAGAGTAAACTTCTATAACTCAGCATCTTAACATAAAATCATGGCCTTCATAGCAACATGGATGCAGCTGGAGACCATTATGCTAAGTGAGCTATCACAGAAACAAAAAACTGAATACTGCATGCTCTTGCTCATAAGTGGGCACTAAACATTGTGCCCACACACATACAAACATGAGATCAACAGACACTGGGCACTGCTAAAGGAGGGAAGGAGGGACGGAGGGGGATAAGGGGCGCACAACCACCCATTGGGTATCATGTTCACTACTTATGAGTGAGAACATGCAGTATTCCATTTTTGTTTCTGTGATTCACTTATATTGTTGGTCTCCAGCTGCATCCGTGTTGCTGCAAAGGCCATGATTTTGTTATCCTTTATGGATGCATATTATTCCATTGTGTATATGTACCACATTTTAAAAATCCAATGTACTTTTGATAGGCAAATGGGTTAGTTCCATGTTTTTGCCATTGTGGATAGTGCCTCAATAAACATATGTGTGCAAGTGTCTTTTGGTTAGAACAATTTATGTTCCTCTGGGTATATTCCCAGAAGAGGTATTGCTGGATCATATAGAAACTCTATTTTAGGTCTTTGAGAAATTGCCACACTGCTTTCCATAGAGGTTAAACTAGCTTACATTTCCACCAATAGTGCAGAAGTATTCCCTTTTCTCCACAGCCACACTAGCACCTGTTTATTTTTAAAAACTAATTAAAGATAGCCATTCTTACTGGTGTTAGGTGGTATCTCATTATAGTTTTGATTTGCCTTTCTTTGATGATTAGTGAAGCTGAGCATTTTTTTCATGTTTATTGACTTCTTGTATGTCATCCTTTGAGAAGTGTC
Source organism: Cephalopachus bancanus (assembly GCA_027257055.1). Classification (NCBI taxonomy): domain Eukaryota; kingdom Metazoa; phylum Chordata; class Mammalia; order Primates; family Tarsiidae; genus Cephalopachus; species Cephalopachus bancanus. The sequence continues at coordinate 6,775,250 of JAPVLO010000035.1, forward strand.
TGTTCATGTCCCTTGCCCACTTTTAATAGGGTTGTTTGTTTTCCTTTAAATTTGTATGAGTTCCTTGTAGATCCCAAATATTAGGTCTTTGTCAGATGCATAGCTTGCAAATATGTTTTCCCATTCCATGGGTTGTCTCATTATTCTCTTGATGATTTATTTTGCTGTGCAGAAGCTTTTCATTTTGATAAAAGGTCTCACCTGTCTATCTTATTTTTTGTTGCATTTTCTTTTGAGAACTTGGCCATGGATTAATTGCCTATTCTGATGGCTAGGAGAGTATTCCCTGTGTTTTCTTCTAAGATATTTATAGTTTGGGGTTTTACATCTAAGTTCTTGATCCATTTTGAGCTAATTTTTATATGGTGATAGGTAGGCATCTAGTTTCTTTCTTCTTCATGTGGCTAGTAAGTTTTCCCAGCACCATTTGCTCAGTATGATTTCCTTTCCCCAATGTCTGTTATTAATGGCTTTGTTGAAGATGAGTTGGTTAAGGTACTGGGTTTTTATTTCCAGATTCTCTGTCCTGCTCCATTGCTCTATGTTTCTATTCCTGTACCAATACCATGCTGTCTTGGTTACTGTAGCTTTGTAAGAAAGTTGAAAGCCTGAAATGTGATGCCTCCAGCTTTATTCCTTTCACTGAGGACTGTGAAGTCCTAACTTTCAATGAGATAGTATTTGAAGATTGAGCCTTTGGGAGGTAATTAGATTTAGATGAGGTCATGAGGGTGAGATCCCAATGATGGTGACACAGGATGGGGAATCTCAAAGTTAGGGTCCAGCCTGAGAAACCAAGTAGGTTATTGGCTTCATGTAGGAAAGTAAGCTAACAAAGTAAAGTGAAAGTAAGTTTATTAAAAGAAAAGAGGGACAGAAAGAAGGTTGCTCTGTAAGCAAGGCAGCCCCCATACATTGCTAGAGTCTCAGAAAATGAGAGCAATTTCATTGAAATGACAGAGAGTAGACTGCTCCATAGGCAGAGCAGCCTGGACAGGTATATAGGAAGAACAGCAGCTGTATCTTGCTGGGTTTCATTTTTATAGTTATTTCTTATAGTTATTATATGCTAAACAAGGAGTGGAATGTTCATGATTTTTTGAGAAAGAGGTGGGGATTTCTAAGAATTTGGATCCACCCAGTTTATTAGTATAAATGGTCAGGATTGGAACTGTCATGGCACTACAGGATGTGTCATTTAGCATGCTAATGTATTATATTGAGTGTATAATGAGGGGCAAGGTCTGGTAATGGGCAAATCAGTGGTCATCTTGGTTCTAGCTGGTACTAACCAGTTTTTAACCACATCTTGTTTTTCTCTGTAGGAGTTCAGAATAACCAGGGTATTCACCAGTCTAGAGAACCTGTCTCAGCCACCTGTTCTGAAAAATTAGCTTTGATGTCTACCTTAGGAAACTAGTCCTACCTAATTCCTATCTCAATGAGATTAATGCCCTCATAAGAGTAGACAGCAGAGAGCATGATCTCCTCTTCTCTGTTCCTGACATGTGAGGGATATGGATGTCTGCAAGCCAGAGAGACCTCACCAGAAACGACTGTACTAGCACCCTGATCATGACTTCCAGTCTACAGAAATGTGAGAAATAAATGTTCTTTAAGTCATCCAGTCTATGATATTTTGCTATAGCAAACTGAGCTGACTAATACAGGGTGAGTAATAAGATGATATTATAACTGTTCAAGTATGAAATGTTAGGACTTTTCAGTGAATCAATAAAAGCTTACTAATAACGCTAAGACTAATTCATTGACATGTGATCAGGTTCACTCTGTTAATTATGGTCACAGGCCACAACACCAGCCAACTGTCTTTTAGACAAATCATAAAACTGTTATCTCTGAACTGGATAAGAACATAGGAGCCATTCGATCCATCTTCTCACTTGGCAGATGAGGTTGCTGAGGCCCAGAGTGGTTCAGAGGTTTAGCATAAGCCACACACCTGGAGCCCAGGTTTTCTTCCTCCGAGGCCAGTATTCGCTTCACAAAATGCCTCAGAGCATATCATCAGGCACAAGGAGGCCTTGGTAGGGCTGTAGAGATGAATGAGCTCAAATCAGAGCTCCTAGAAAAAGTGCAAAGATGTCCTTTCTAAACTATTTTTATGGATATGTGCAAAAACATTGTGCAATAGCTTTGGCTTTTTATTTGCAGTGTAACTCAGAGATTTGAAGAAATTATTGCTTATTTTTTTACAATGAACCTAACTCCCCCCTGAGTTCCCACTCTCCCAGGTGATTGGGGGTATAAAGGATGGTGGGATTGAGGCATGGGGTGGGGATGCCTACATTTGTCAATAGACAGCATCAGTGTCTCTTCAATATGAATAATCTCTTTTAGATTATTTTGTTTGTTTGGGGTTGGACTTTTAAGTTTCTTTTGTCTTCCCCTACTCCTTCTCAAGATGCCCATGTGTACTAGTTGGTGTGCTGCCCCACAGTGCCAACTCTGGCCCTTGTCCTGTGTGTCTGAATTGCACCTGGACCTGCATTGCTTTTGGGTGCACAGATCAGGTAATTTGGCCTTAGCCAAGCCTCCACTAGTCCAGCAATTCTTTCAGTGGCTCCTGTCCCTTCACAGAGGCATACGGGAACTTCTGGTTCCCCTATTCCAGGCACGGGCACACTGCGGCCCTCAGGCCAAAGCCCATCTTTATAAATAAAGTTTTATTGGAACATGGTCATGCTTGTTCTTTTACATACATTACGGCGGCTTTCATGATTCAGTAATAGTATTGAATAATTGTGACAGAGACTTCGTTTTCCACAAAGCCAAAAATATTTACTGTCAAAAAGTTTGCTGACCATTGCTGCCTGATATAACTTTCTGTGCTGATAGAAACTTTCTTTACCTGCACTGTTCAATACAGTAGCCATCTGTCACATATAGTTACTGAACACTTGAAATATAGCTAGTGCAACTAAGGAATCAAGTTTTAAATTTTACGTAATTCTGGTTACTTTAAATTTTAATTTCAGGCTATGTCTCTAGTGGCTACCATATTGAATACAGATCCAGAAATCTGAGTGGGCCTTGGGGAGCCAGGAATTTTACCTCAGAATCTTCTCTCTGGCCATTTCCCTTGGTTTCTGCATTATTGCTCCTGGGACAAGTGTCCACATACAAGACTTTTAACCAGGACTATGTTCCTAAGGCAGAGGTGGAGAGTGGGGGGATATGTTATTAGTCCCTGATGTTCCAGATTCTTCCACATCTATCATATGTTTACTGGCCAGCAACACACACCCTGCCTCAAGGTTTTACTCAGAAGTAGGATGCAAAAAAGAAAACTCTGTAGCATTCTTCTTTATCCACAATCCCTTGGGTCCAGAAGGGCAGGTGTTCCTGCTTTTCTCATATGTTGGGAACTTCCCTTATAAGATGCTCTATCTTCCTCCTCCAAGATAATATCGGTTTTTTCCCTTCAGAGAACCATCTGAAGGTTGAGGTGCAGATAGAAACTGGCTGGAAGATCCTTCTTACCGGCATTCTAAAATACTGTTCTTGATAGAATTGCCACATTAGCTCGATTTATGTGAGGTTAGGAACATGACTTTACAGAGATTAAACATTCATTTGTTGACTGCCTGGTATGTTTCCAGCACTCAGTGCATTGCTGGAAAAGACCCAACCTGTTCTTCCCCCTTTTCAGTTCTTCTCTGTCACCCCCAAGCTGACAAATGCAATCATCTCTATGAGTTTGATTTCAGTAGCTGTAGAGAGAATACCTGCAATATAAGCATTGCCTATTCTTGAATAATATATGTTTTCCCCTGAACTATTACCTTTGCTGGAGAATCATTGCTGATCACTTCATTTACACCTGTATCACTCACCCATCCTCTAACCTGCTTCATTTTTTCCTCAAAGTACTTATCACCTGAAAAACTCTGATTATGTGACAAATTAATTTCTTATCTCCCCTCCCCCTTTAGAATGTAGGCTACACAGGAGCAGGGATTCTGTGAAACTCATCTCTGTATTCTCACTACACAGAACGTAGGTACTCAAATATTTTTGAATGAATAAAAATAACATAAATAGACACTTCTCAAAAGAAGACATATGAACAGCCAGCAGACACATGAAAAATGCTGAGCCTCACTAATCATCAGAGAAATACAAATCAAAACCACAGTGAGATACCATCTAACTCCAGTAAGAATGGCCATCATTAATAAAACAAAAAACAACAGATGCTGGTGAGGATGTGAAGAAAAGGGAATGCTTCTACGCTGTTGATGGGAGTGCAAACTAGTTCAATCTCTATGGAAAACAGTGTGGCATTCCTAAAAGAACTAGAAATTGACTTTCCATATGACCCTGCAATCCCCCTTCTGGAAATATACTCAGAGGGGCTGAAATCATTCTACAAAAAAGAGAGCTGTGCACACATGTTTACTGAAGCACTGTTCACAATAGCAAAAACATGGAACCAACGATGCTGTCCATCAAAAGTGTACTGAATAAAAACATGTGGTACACATACACAATGGAATATTATGCAGCCATAAAGAAAGACAAAATTATGAACTTCGCAGCAACTTGGATGGATTTAGAATCTATCATACTCAGTGATCTATCCCTGAAACAAAGAATCGAGTACCACATGTTTTCACTCATAAGTGGATCTTGAACATCTAGCATAATGCTATAAGAAAAGGATTGGCAGTAGTGGGACACTGCCAGGGGAGGAAGGGGGGAGCATATAATATCCATAAGGGTGCCTGATCCTAATCCAGGTGAAGTGAGGTCCAAATTCACCTGTTTGTAAATCACTTATGTACCCAATCCTGATTTGTACCCTACATCTTTAAAAAAATCAGCATTATACCTCAGTGTAACTTTGATATTTAAAAACAAACAGAATTTCTTCCCTATCAGAGGTGAAGATAGAGAAGGACAAATGAGGTGAAGGATATAGGGAATCCCTCTTTACTTCCTGTGTGGGGATAGGGAGTGACAAAAGTTATGAAGGAACATGGAATCTCACTTGCATGATGGGTTGAAAAACCAAAATTCTGAGCAGGTAAATGATGATCTACTATGGGAAGAGAAGATATATAAGCCCTCATGCCCTAATTCCTAGATTCTAATTTTTTTAATACTTTTTTTCACTTCATTATAAATTCTGAGGTCTAGAATAATTTCTGAAGCTCACTTATTTACCTACAATTCCAGTAGTAATCAACTCCTGGAGGTATCTTTTATTTTGAAATAAAATAACTAGATTTTATTTTTCTGTTTGGAATGAACTAGAATGTTTTCGAGTTATTTTTCGCCTTAGTATCTTTGAGTTGCAAATTATCTTATTACGCTTCTTTCTTAGAAAATAAAAGGGCTAGCAAATAAAACTTCTGAAGTTATTTCCAATGAAATATTATATATAAAAACATATTATAAAAAGATTGACAGTGGCGGGAAACTATGGGGGGGACAGGGAGGGGAAGGGAGGTGGGATTAACGGTGGTCAATATCTGTCTGGGGAAGGGGGGCACACCTCATCAACAAGGGTACCTGCACAATGAATATTTGTATACCTAACCCTTAACTGTACCCCACAACTTTAAAATAAAAAATATATATTAATATAAAAAAATAATAATAATAAAAAAATAAAAACATACATAAACTATAAAGTAGCCTGCATTAGTAAGGAATTGCTTCTATCATTATTATCAGCCATTTGACAGAAACTTTGAGGTTTTTTTTTTCACCTTACCAAGAGTGTGAAATTATTCAAGAGTTGAAAATGGCCTAACATTGAGTTACTTAATGAAAATAGCATAGATTTCCCATTCTGGTATGGTGATAGAGATCTCTACAACCTCATCAGGTGGTAAGTAATGGCTTTGAAAATGCGAGAGAGGGGAGAATAGGAGAATCAATTAAATTGTTTTTGCAGTAGTAATTACAGATTGTGAAGTACTGGTTTTGTTTTAAGAAATTTTTAATGGGAGTTTACATTAAGGCATGCTTACTATCAAGGTTGTTAGTTCAAGGAGAAACAAGTCTTGATAAGTTCCTGATTGTTTTCTTGCCTCAGAGAATTACCTGTACACATTTCTTTCAGCAATCCTGATTTTATATAAATGAGCAAAGTCTATGCAATGCAAACAGCTCAAAGTCAAAGCAAATGTTTGAGAGAAATCAGCACTAAAAATAGGTTTATTTTTCCTTCCTCCTGTATTTTGTTTGACTATGACAGAGATGGGAGCAAGGTCAGAAGTAGTCAGTTTAAGCATGTTGTTTCCTCATCTGTAAATTAAAAGGATAGATTGTCAAGGATCACAAACTCAGATGTTTACAGGAGTCTGGCATATATTTGTTTGAAGCTTGCCTGCTGAGGTTAAGATAATAGGGAGTTATTGAGTACTGTAATAAACTAGAACATGTATGGCCTTCCTTAAGGCATTCGCATTCAAAATTTTAAAACTCTGCCGTCCATAGGGCCTGCGTTTGGTCAGTAAATGATTGCTAAGATATGTCAACCACAAACATGAGATTTATAAATTTAGAAATGAAGTTTTATTTCTTATAAAGGATCACAGACTACAGGATGGCCATTCCATAGGTTGGGAGTGCAGCATCCAGCAGTCTGTTGGGAGGCACTTTGAAGGAGGAAAAGTGAAAGAGGAGTTTATGCTGAAGAAGTTGGCTGAGTATACATATTCATAGGCTACAGGAGTAGCTACGTGTACTTATGAAGGGGGTCTTAACGCATATGTCCTGAGTAAACATGTTCCACATGTTCCATGTGGAGACTTAACATTTAAATATATTATAATTAGGCCCTTTATGTCTAAAAGTGAAGTGGGGATTCAAACGTACTCAAGGGCACAGCCTCTGTAAACAGTCAGAACCAATCCAGGGTCGGTAGTCTTTATCAGGAGATGATTACTGAAGTCTGTCGCTTGTCCAATCAAGTTGTAGTCATGGTGGCAGAACACAGATCAGTTAGTGTCTGGAGGTGGGTGAGATGCAACTGTTTTAATATTGCTTATCTCGAGGCCTGTGCTTGTTGAGCTGCTAGAGAAAAATAAAAACCTTGTGGCAGTTAGAACACAGTTTATTTTTTAAGTGTAGGGTGTGTAACTTAACCCTTGCCTGGCATGGTCTTAGGTCTTAGACATTTTTTAATGTCTTATTGTCACAAAGAGTCTGTCAGTCTTAAGATCTCTATTTTAAAATCAATGCTGGTCTAATGCTGTGCCTAAATTGCAAAAAGGAGGGGTGATCTCTCATCCTGCCATGGTTGGGAACTCAGTTTTTAAGGTTTCTTTGGGGTCCCGTTGGCCAAGAGGGGGGCCATTATGCTGATTGGAGGGGTCTTATGATCTTATTCTTAGTTCTCAGGTACAATAAGTCACATTCTATGAACTGCCATCTTTTTGGAAACTGCTTTTGATGTCCAGCTGTAAAAGTTATTGATTTAGCGTCTCTCAGTTCCAACGCTGTCCTTTTTGCTTGCTCTGTAAAAATAAAGATGGGCCCTTGAGGTGGTTTTCCTTTGCCAGTTGGTGCAAGGTTAAGCTATGCCAGTAGAGGGTGATAGAGAGACATTGCAGGAGAAAGGGAGTTTCTTCTTGATTCCGGTGAGCTCTCTTGGCAGTTTCCTGCAGCATGGTCCAGCTCCTGAAGCACAAGTGATACCCCAGGCATCTGGCTCCTGTATTACATGCAGCTTCCTCAGTGTCTGGCTTCTGCAGAGCGTGAAACTTCTCCAGCACCCAGCTCCTACGACATGACTTCTTAAGCCTCCAGCTCTTGCAGTACATACAGCTTCTCTACTGCCTAACTCCTATTGTGCACTGTGCTCACCAGTCTTCCCTGAAACCTTTTGGGCACTGTTGTGGCAGAATGTCTCTACTGAGACATCTTCCTATGAACAGTTTTCCCTGACACCTTAGAGAATTTATTTCTCACAGTTCTGGAGGCTGGAAGTCTAAGATTAAGGTGGCAGTATGGCTAGGTTCTGGTGTGGGCCCTTTTCAAGTTGCACATTGCTGACTTCTTGTTGTATTCATACATGGATAACTCTCTGGGATCCTTTTTATAAGATTATTAATCCCAATTATGAGGGTTCCACCCTCGTGAACTAATCACCTCCCAAAGCCCCACCAAACAAGGTCTGGATCTCAGTCTTGAGAGCAGGGAGCTTTCTCTGATAGTCTATCTCAGTTCTAGGGGTAGTGACTAACCTTATCCCTGCTATTTTTATATTATTTAGCATTCTCTTTACTTCTTACTAGCCAATCTCTTGTTACTCTAATATCTTCTCATAGTTAACAGCTCTTTATGTGAAACTTTCCCTCGTTCAAAAATTACTGCGTGAATTCTGTCTCATGAATGAATCCAAACTCAACCACCTGAAGCTTTCAGCAGCTTTTCTGTTTGTGTCGGTGTCATTCAGAGAGGAGTATATCTCTACTCATTCCAGACAAGCCATCTTTATCTGTCTCTACCCAGAAATCAGACATGCATTACTATATATGTTTAAGACTCTTGTCTTGAATGAAATGTTAATTTTCCAACCTCATTTAATAGTTAACTGAGAACCAAAAAAAGTTACGTGGTTTCCTTATGATCATATAGCCAGTTAATTACGGAGCTGGGATCAGAACCCTAGTATCCAGACTCCCAACCCTATGTTCTTTCCTCTCCACTGCACTGGCATTATGTACCCCAAAATATTAATTAAGCTGCCATTTGCATATGGTCCCATAAAAGGTCAAATTATAAAAATTTTGTCCTAGATAGGCTTCTCAGGTAGAGTGAGCAGGGGTTAAATAAGGAAAGAGTGTGGAACTTAGGACTGGAGAGACATGGCTCTTTATCCCCTGGGGGACCTAGGACAAATGCACGAATATTATTGCAAAGTAGAAACATTATAAGGTTATTGTGATGAGGAAATAAGATCACAGACAGGAAGCACCTATCATCAATAGGCAAATTTAGGGGAACCAGTTGAATAAGATGATTAAACCACATCAAACCCATTCCATTTCCCTCAATTATTTTCCCCATTCACACATTTCACCCCCATATCTATATTTTTTAAGCATTGAAAAAAGTCTTTTCCAGTATTTTCTCCCTGGCCTGCCACTGTTTCTGCTCTCCACGAATGAGTGTCTTTCTAGCAGAGCAATGTTGAATTAGTTAGACTGAGTCAGAGCTGAGAGAGGGTTAAGCTCCATGCTGCCTCATTCAGTGTTCTTTTACATAATTTGTGTGATTAAATGGAATACTAATGGTATTCTGGGAAATGTATCACAGGAGTCACTTCCTGTCTGTCAGGCACTATCTACACAGTGGAAGCCAGGCAATTCAGTGTAATCACCTTCTGTGTTTGATGTCTGACTGTCTGGGACAGAGCCTTGCTTACATGCAGACAGCCATGTACATCCCTGGGCTTAGTCCCTTGACTTTCCTGGAATCTCCCTTTCAGAGCCTTATTTGATTAAGAGATTTGGGTTCCATGAGCCACATACCAATTCATGTTTCTTTATTTGCATGTTCCATAATTTTGTTTTGAAAAAGCAGTATGTTAAGATATTAGATGATATTAGGGTAATAATAATTGTCATCTAAGCATGTTGTGTGCTTATAAACCAGGTACTTAATATGTATTTTCTCATTTGATCTTTCCAATGAGATCTCCTTCATGGAAATTACTATTATTGCTGCTTCATAAGAAAACAAAACAAAACAACAACAAGAAAAAACTAAAGTTTGGAAAGATTCTGAGTTTGCTTGCCGAAGGATACACGGGTCCATTTGGTTTTAAAAGAATTATCTTTTCAGTACACCACATTGCCTCTTCAGGTGCAATTTGTTAGTCTACCATTTTGAAACAAAACAGCATCCATAGTCTGTAACAGAACTGTGCTGTTTCCGACTGCCTCCAGAACAGGCTTCTCTCTGAATACAATTACTTTCCATTTATCCACAGACTGATTCCTCTCAAGAACAATGCATCATTTGGGATATTGTTGGCCTATTTTTATACATCTTGATGCTCTGCTCCCTTCAAGTTCATTGAAGTCAAAGTCATCTTTCCTAGCTAACTCAGCTCAAATCAAAACTGGCCACATTTTGGAAATACTTTTCACCTTGAAACAGAATTGAGACTTTTACCATCAAGCCGGCATTTGTATTTTGTCCCCCAGACTGTGCCCTCATTAGTGTGGGAATGAAGACTGGATTAAGGCAAAGTAGTGGAGGATTAGAATTAGCGTGGAGCATCTCTGCTCCCTGATGCCCTGACCCTTCTTTCACCCCAGCAGTTTCTGGAGAGAGGAGAAAAATGCTATCTGGAAACCCAAGCTATTTGTTAGAAAAACTACATGTTTAGCATTTTGAAAGTATTCATCTGAAGGCATTTATCTTTAAATACTTTCAAATCAAATCTTGTTATGCTTGTGTACTAGTCTAAATGTCGATTTGTAGTGTTGTGACACTCGAATTGCAGACCCAAGAATCAAGCATTATCAGGAAAATAAAAGAATGGATACATTCTCATAAATTAAATAGCAGAATATGGCAGAGTTGTATCAAATGCTGATTTTGGAAAAAATAAAAACATGATCATAACTCCAAACACTGCATCTGTCAATTCTTTATTGCTTAACAGAGATAGAGTATATTTCTAATGTTTGACAAAAAACAAGACCATTTTAAAGAAAAGTTTGTGCTTTGGGCCATATTATCTGTATGATACTGTGTTTTTCTTTTGCCTGAGGACCAGGTCAGTTCAAAAATTCACTTTCTAATTTTTTGCAGTATTATTTTGACTTATCAAACAAAGCATGTGGCAGCAACATGGCACACTGAGCCACATGGATAACTTTTCTAACAAGAGTATTGTGTCAAGGTCAGCATGAGTGAGCTTTAAGGAATGAAAAAGATAAACCCAAGCTTCAGAAATGAGGAATGTAATCTCATGAGCTGATGCCAGTGTGGCCAGAGAGGATCAAACTTGGAATAGGCCCTATGCCAAGATGCTGGGATTTTGCAGGATATATACACATGGTCTTGGCCTGAGGGAGGTGCCATTTGAACCTGAAACCCCAGCATTAAGCTAGGACCCTGGAAATTCTTATGTTCAGTGAAAGAGGATTCACATCTTGATGACCGACAGTCTTGAAATGCAGAGAAAGTTTGTCAGCAAATGTGGGTAGAAAAACAGTCTCTGGTGAGAAACTGAAATAAAGTGTTATGAGTGGTTGTGGAATGATAATTTAATCTATGTACATGGTGCCCAAATTCTCAAGATAAGGCATTAATGTCAAACTGGTCTTAGACTAAGGATATCCTTGGAGCCTCTAGCAGAAGCAAATACAAAACCATTGCCTGGGGATATTTCAAAAACCAATGTGTACTGGATTCCCATGGAAAAACAGATAGGGGTTCAAAAATAAAAATTATAGATAAATGAAAGAGCAATCCCTAATGAAAGAGATCAGCTATAACAAACTGGAAGATAGCAATTCAAGAACTTGAGGCAGTTAAACAATCTGAAAGAAGTTATAAAATATGTGTTTAAAATGGGTAAATAGACAAAATAGAAATACTTAGAAAAAAGTAAGACAGTTAAAAAATAGGTAAATTTGAAAAAAGTAACAATTAGCATACTTATAAATGAAGAAAACATTTAGTAAAACAAAAATCTCAGTGGGTGGTGTATTAGTTGTGTCTGTTGCCACAGGCCTGCTATTGCTGTCAGTCCCAAGAGGCCCACAACAAGCATTTCTTGCTCATGAGTCTGGAGTTAACAGGGCTGGTGAGTGCCCTTGTTGATCTTGGTGGGCTTGCTCATTTCTTGGGGGTACTGCTGGCTGTTGGCCTATCTAGGCTGGCTCCGGCTGGGGTGAGGGGGGCGCCTGGGCTCTATTCCATATGTTTCTCATCCTCCAGTGGACTAACCTGCACATGTTATTACAACGATGGTAGAGGTACAAAGGTATGAACAACTGGTACACTGTTACATCGGCCTCATCTTCTTGATTCAAATAATGGCCAATTTCAGAGTCAAAGGACAAAATCACTCAATTTATAGTGAGAGGGCACTGCATTGCATTGTATAGTTACATGGAAAAGGCATGGATACAGGAAGGAATGAAGAATTGAGATTACTACTGTTTCCCAGAGATGGGTTAAAGAACTGATTAAACACCTAGAGAATGAGTAAAGAAGAGAAACCCAAGAAAATTTCTCCTTTTGTAACAGAGAGACAAATTGAATATATGTAAGAGAATTTCAGACATTAAGAGGACAGACTGAGATGGCTTAACCATGACTATTATAGCATAACTAATAGGAGTGCCAGGAGATAACAGATTCAAGGAAGAAATAGTGAAAATTTTTTAGAACTGGTAACAGACATGCTTCTCATAATTTGAAAGCAAAATAAGCCCTGAGAATAATTTGTTTTTTAAAAAGTCACATGTATACACACATTAGAACTTCAGAATATAAAGAGAAAGTCTAAAGACCACCAGAAAGAAGAGAGAGATTACTTATTAAAATACAAGTAAATGAAAGCAAACTTTCCATCAGCAACAATGGGTACTAGAAGACAATGAACTAATAGCCTGTGAATACTGAGGGAAATAGCTCTAGAATTCTATACCATGCTAAATAGTCACTCAGAAATGAGAGTGAAACAAAGACAGTTTTCAAGTCAAGGCCCGTTCTAAAGAACTATTATATACCATGCTTTAGAAGAAGGGAATTAAGCCCAGAAGAAAGGAAGGAGATTTGAGAAGACATTGGCAGACATGAATAATTTAAATTATTATTAACTGTAAATGAAACAGTAACCATAATGACTAATGAGAGGAGGCATGAAAACAAGGCAGATTAAGTTACTTTATATGAAAAATGTGAAGTAGTAATTAGAGTTAAGATGTTCCAAGTTCCTTGTGTTATGCAGGAGAAGAGTATAGGTATTAATTAACTTTATCTTTTGTTAAGTCAAGTACGCTTGTTAAAATGTAAGGGTAACTATTAAAAGAATAGAAATTAAAATATATAATTTCCAAAGCAACAGAGGGAAAAGGGATCTACAGAGAATCTAATCTTTCTATAGACAGTAGGAAAGAAGTAAAAAGAATATATATATATGTGTGAATATATTTTCAGAAGCAAAATAAGATAGGAGAAATGAGTACAAATATATTAGTAAACAAAGTATTGGTAAATATATTAAATGTAGATGAAAGACAGCTTTTTGAATATTCACTGATGTATTGTTTACCCAATAAGCTCCTAAAACATAATGACATGGAAAGTTTGGAAGTAGAGAACAATATGCATAACCAACAAAGGGTTAGTATCAATAAAACCTATATATATATATATATATATATATATATATATATATATATAGGTATATATATATATATATATATATATATATATATATATTCCTATAAATCAGTAAGACAAAAATAAAAAACTCGAAAGAAAAGTGAGCAAAGAATAGAGAAGAAAGCTGAATGACTACCAAACATATATAAAGAGGGCAGGATGCTGTGGCTCACACCTGTATTCCTAGCATTTTAGGAGGCTGAGACTGGAGGACTGCTTGAGGCCAGGAGTTGCAGACCAGTCTGGGCAACATTGTGAAACCCCCATCTCTACAAAAAAATAGCCAGACTTGGTGTAGCCTGTCTGTAACCCCAACTACAGGGTAGACTGAGACAGGAGGATTGCTTGAACCCAGGGATTTGAGGTTGCAGTGAGCAATGATGTGCCATTGCACTCAGGCCTGGATGACAGAATGAGACCCTGTCTTAAACAAACAGACAAACCAAAAACCCCACAAACAATAAAAACATACATAAAGATATTCAAACTTACTAGTAATCAGGGAAAATAAATGAAGCAAAGAGATATCATTTTACAGTGACCACATTGACAAAATAATTATATGGCTAATAACACCGGATTTATTGCCAAGAATGTGGGAAAATGGGATATATTATATACACTGTTGGCACAAATGTAACTTGGTAAAACTATTTTGTAGGGCAGTATAATAGTGTCTGGTAAAATTGAATACTTGCAGACATATTACTATATATTAGAGAAACTCTCATGTACCTACTAAATGATGTTTGCAGGAAAAGATTGGAAGCAACATTTAAAAAGCTAGTTGTAAAAGAACATATAGAGTACTATATATGTTATAATATGTAATGTATGTTATATAAAATTATATCTATGTTACATATAAGATATATGTAAAATTATATGTTACATATAAGATATATAAACATAAATATATGTTAAGTGAGAGAGATACCATATAGTTATAAGTTTGTACTTATAAGTAAATGTTTTTAAATGTACCTCTGAAAAATACCTGTCAACTTCTTGACTTCAGGCCTGTGGCTACCTTCAGGAAGAAAGTGAAAGTGATTTAAGTTAAGGAAGGTAGACAGGTCTTGAATGAAATCTTTAAAAAGAAAATCTAGAACAGCCTGGGTAACTCGGCAAGACCTTATCTCTACAATAAATCAAGAAATTATCCAGGTGTGGTAGCATGCACCTATAGTTCCGTCTACTTGGAAGGCTGAGGCGGAAAAATCGCCTGAGCCCAGCAGGTCAACTCTGGGGTGACCATGAGTGTGCCACTGCATTCTAGCCTGGGTGATGGAGTGAGACTCCAACTCAAAAAAAAAAAGAAGAAGAAGAAGAAAATCTGTGTGAAATATAAAAAAAAGATTTTAAAAATGTCAATTTTATATGGTAACTATACAGACATCCATTATATAAGTAAATTTCTTTATGTTGAAAATATTTTATAATTAAACACTTAAAATATAATTACTAACATAAAGTAATCAGAGGCATAAACAACAATAATCATCACATCAGAAAATAAAGTGCAATGCCAATTTAAAGTGTTAAAAGAATAACACGTTTGAAAAGTCATGACATTCCGAAGATGAAGCATTAACAGAGATGTGAATGTGACCACGATTATATACCCAAGGTTTTCTACTTCTTTAGAAAAGAATTAATGTTTAACTCAATGTATTGCACTTCGTAGTGTTAAGATCATGCCATAAAACATGCTGTTCTCCTTCACTCAGCTAAACCCAAATTAGAACCAGTCAGCTTTGAAATTTCGTGACTTTCGGGGCCTGGCATTCACCACTCCCACAATGTATTAGCATTATTTTCCCATCCAAGCCCCCTTAGGTAGCAGCAATTATAATCTAGGTTTTTTGTTAGAGGTTAGGACTGAACTCACTTCCTTGAGTTCCAAGGAAAATCACCCCCTCTCCTTTCAGTGTGGGGTTTGTCAAACTCACAGAGCTTCTTCCAACTGCAAAGGCTGATTTCCTGATATATTTCACTTTCTGGTGAGACGTGTTCACCCATTGCTGAAAAACAAACGAGTTATGATCTCCAAGACCTGAAGTCATCAGAATGGCAAGGCAGGCAGTTAGGAAACCATGCTAGGAGCCCAATGGATACAAAGTCTTTTAGCCACGTGCCTTTTAATTCATGTTTCAGGGACCCTACTAAGGCACAGGCAGAACTTTGCTGCAGGCAGGGTACTGACTTGGGCCCAGTTTTTTGGGTAAAATTATAGGAAACAGTGACCCTGAGATGAGTTAAATGCAAAGTAAAGTGTGTGTGAGATACTTTTAAAGGTCCATTTCAAATTGGCAATGAGATGATTTTAAAATCAGCTTTAGGACTGGAACATCATTTCATTTAAAAAAAATTTTTTTAATTTTAAAGATGTGGGGTAAAATTCAGGGTCAGATATACAAATGTTCATTACGTAGGTACCCATGTTGATAAGGTGTGCTCCCCCTACCCCGGTAATTTCCTTCAACTGCCAATCCCACCACCCTCCCCTGGTAATTTCCATATGTTCTCACTCATAAGTGGACCTTGAACAATTATCATAATACTATAAGAAAGGGATTGGCAGTAGTGGACCATCATTTTTTTTTTATATTTATATGGAACGCTTTACAAATTTGCATGTCATCCTTGCATAAGAGCCATGCTAACCTTCTCTGTATCATTCCAATTTTAGTATATGTGCTGCTGAAGCGAGCACTGGACCATCATTTTAACGGGGCCATTTTGTTCACTGAACACAGAACACAGAGCCACCATGACTTAGCAATTCCCTCTTCTTCCATGAATGAATTAAATTCTCATGACTAGCAGGGTAAAATGTCACACGAGAGATGCTCCTTGCATCCCAATCCTACTTCACCTTCAAGGCCCAGATCAAATTCCTGACTCTTGTTGACATCATTCTTCATGGACTCTTGTCTTTTTTTTTTTTGAGTTGGAGTCTCACTCTGTCACCCAGACTGGGGTGCAGTGGCCGCTCCCGGTCACCGCAACCTCGACCTGCTGGGCTTTGGCGATCCTTCCGCCTCAACCTTCCGAGTAGCCGGAATTACATGCATGCGCTATCACGCCCGGCTGATTTTTTGATTTATTGTAGAGATGAGGTCTCGCTGCCCAGGCGGGTCTCGAACCCGCGGGCTCAGGCAATCCACTCACCTCAGCCTCCCAAAGGTGCGGGATTACAGGCTGAGCCACCGAGCCCAGCTGACTCTTGTCTTTTTTAACGGATGCCAACATTTACCAGCAGTGGCAAAGTGGAAAGAGCGTCCATGGCTTTGTAGCTGGGCAGACCCGAATATGAATTCTGTTTACTCACTGTGGAATCTCAGGCACTTCATTTAATAGCACTGAGCTTTAATTTCCTCATCTGAAAAATAGGGAAATAATAATACCTATCTCACAGTGTTGTTGTGAGGACCAAATGAGATACGGCATGGAAGCTACTTGCCTGGCCCAGACTAATGACGAGTTAGCCACTGTTGCTACTGACATTCTTCTTGTTATCTTTCAGTTATTTTTCCTTGTCCTTCAGATTTCTATTCTGAGTCGAGCATAGTTATTTTGAACTTAGAGAAATGTTTTTTAGACTTTGTTCCCTACTGGTATTGATTTAAAATATCATGCCTTGTTTCCAATAAAATAGCTTTTCTTGAATTTTTGTTTGTCATACCATGTCTCATATTTTCTTTCTTCAAACATCATTAAGAAGAGAAAAATTTCAAAAATTGAAGTCAAGTGTATTCAGAGGTCAAGCAATTTCAGTCTTAAGCCCCTCTTTTGGCCAAGTCACTTGAGGCACTCATGAGTGTTGCTGATTTGTAAGAGTTATCTATTGACTCTTTGAGGTACTGGCAATGGTGTTAAGATCAGCCATTATGGGATGGTAAATTTAAGCTTTGGTCACACTGTGGGAGTTGGACTTCCAGTAAGAGAGGCCACCAGAGAAACCAGGAAAGTTGTAAGTTAAGTTCTTTTCATTCGGCTATTATCAGAAGAATGAGCCAGAGAACAAAGATCATTCTTTTATGTTATTACTCAACTTCAAGCATTAACAAACTTAGCACATAGTAAGTGCTTAATAATTGCTTACTGCATGATAAGTATGACACCTTCTATGTGGAGTCTCTATTTACCTGAAAACCAACTCCTCCTGGATTGGTTGACAACAATCAAGTGCTCCCCCAACAAAAATCCCCACAAAAAAGTCATTCACATGACTTGAAATTTGTTCTCTTATTTATTATTTTTAATCATTGTCCAAAGAAACATTTTTGGTTATGATACTTTAAATATTAGGAAGCATAATTCTGGGAAAAAATGAATGACATTTTATAAATCAAGGAGAGCTATTATCCTAAAGCAAATTTCAACATTATAAAGATTCCAGATGTCAGTGCCCTGTGGGTCCTGGAAAATATGTCATTGTTTTGTATTACTAAATCTCATACACAATTATTAAAACTTTTACAACATAACCATTATGACTCTAGTATCCCTTGGGACTGAAAACAAAAGGCTGCAGTCCTCTGCAAGGATTGGGGGATGCTGTAATCCTCCCCAGAGTCTCAGCATAGGTCAGCCTCCACTAGGCGAACCCTCAAGGGAACTTATCTGTGGTAAATTTTCACCTGTTACCCCTCTGTGGCCCTGCCTAGAAGAGCAGTTCATTTTGGCAGAATTACGGAAAGAAAAGCACTCCCCTCAAAAAGAACAATACAAACACATAGTGATGTAGCTCTTGTCCTAGGGATAAAATTATTTATTGTTTATAGCTATAATGAATGCAATACTTTTGAAACATGACACTCCTCTCTTTCCTTTCTGTCTACATAGCCTTTTTCATAGTTCACAGTCCAATTCATTTGCTGAGGTGAGGGATGGGAGTTGGAATAGGGAATTGGAATTCTCTCTTTTTTTTTTTTTTCCGTTGGAGTCTCACTCTGTCGCCCAGACTGGAATGCAGTGGCCGCTCCTGGCCACCGCAGCCTCGACCTGCTGGGCTCCGGTGATCCTTCCGCCTCAGCCTTCCACGTAGCTGGAACTACAGGCGCATACTACCATGCCCGGCTGATTTTTTGATTTATTGTAGAGATGAGGTCTCGCTGCCCAGGCGGGTCTCGAACCCGCAGGCTCAGGCAATCCACTCACCTCAGCTTCCCAAAGGTGCAGGATTACAGGCTGAGCCACCGAGCCCAGCTGGGAATTGGAATTCTTTAAATAGAAATTTTGGGTTCCTAATGGGGCAATGTGAAGAAAAATAAGGAGTTTGAACACACCTATGCTTCCTTTAATACAACAAAACGTAGGTCTGATGGACTTAAACATGGAGATTGCCAGGAACTAAAGAGAACTGAGGCCAGGATATAAGGGGAGTTACATAAGAGAGGAGAATATGTACAAAGAGAAACTCACCTTCCAGTAACGAGAGTGAGAGGATAGTAGAAATGCAGCAAGGAGCAAGTCAAGATGCCTGGTTACCGCCTACCCTTGGGGATGAAATTCAAGTGAGAGGGTGCTATACCTGGCCAACTATGTGTAAGTCAGCCCAAGAACACTGAAGCCAGAGGCCTGCATCTTTTAGTGTAACCCAAGAGAGGGTGCAAGTCTTCAGGAGAAGCTTCATATTCAGCTCAGGTCCACATTCAACATGGTGTGGGGAGGGCCAGTATAATGCTTTCCTGGAGCTAGATGGGCCTAGATGCATCTCAGTGGACCCATAGATTACATTCAAGTAGCCACAGATCCCTCACCAAAAATGCTGTGGACAAAGCCTGACCTGCCACATAGCAGTAGTAAGCCAAAAGATGGTACAAGGAGCACGTGGAGCTGGGACCCTTCCTTGCACCTCCCTACCTACCCCATTTAGTATGTGTCCTCTCCCATAGAAACAGTGAGCACAAAGAAGAAATTAGATAGACATTATGTGTCTGAAAGAAAATGAGTTGTCTAAGTGAGACTATCTGAACCAAAGGCACAGAGAAGCTGTTTATGGGAAAGTTTAAAGTTGCTGCCCTCCACCCCAAATCCCAGGATACTGGACATAGTGAGAAAGATTAACTGGTTAATGGAAAATAAAGTACATTTTCTTTGCACATATGTGTAATGTTGACACATCTACACCACAAATAAAAGAAGTGTGTATTTTTTTAAATAGCGTCCCTCTTCCATAAAGGATTTGTTGCAGTCACAATCTGTATATTGAAAACCAAACACAATCAAGATCAAAAGACTCAATAAGCTTCAGTTCTCTGGCATGAGGAAGAGAATACACTTAATAACATGTGTTTCAACATATGGAAGGTTACTATGAGAAATGTGGTGGCTTGTGTCTTCCCTATTCTTGGAATGTCAATATTTTTGTGAAAGAAATTAAAGAAGCAAGAACTGTCTTATTCATCCTTTTACTTCCAGCACTTCTTAGATATCCTGGAGCATGATGTATGCTCAGTTAATATTTATTGAATGAATAAATGAAAAAATAAACAGCTTAGCACCAGAATGGATAGTTTAAGACATTTTTGGAGCTCTTTCACGCCATTGCTGGTGCTTCAGGCTGAATGGAGAAGCTGCAGGACTATGGTGCGGCAGGAAGTAAAGACCCTTTGTTAACCCATCCCCACCCTGAGAGACCTGAAAAAGAAGGAAGAAAAGAAAGGTGTAGATGTGAGGACATTGCTATGCATTGCCACTCCTACTGTTACAGGCTGTGAAGTTGGTGTGTGTGTGTGTGTGTGTGTGTGTGTGTGTGTGTGTGTGTGTGTGTGTGTGTGTGGTGTAAGGGATGCACTCTTAGGTGAACCAGTACAACCTTTTCTGGGTGCTTCATGGAAGAGGCATCCTAAAAGGTGAGACACTGGTCCCCAGGCTGGTTTGGGAGAAAGGGAAAGAGGGCCAAGGCCTCAGGAAGGCATGTCCATCCCACTGTGCCCAGGGGCCATTTGGTTTAAAATTCAACTTTATGTCCATACATGTGTAAACTCACTGATTAGGCTAAAAAAAATCATGAAGTCATCTTTCAATGTGTATTCCATCAAACTTGCAGTGTGGAATGAATTCAGGAATTTTGTTTATAAATCCACCAATATTTTAGAAATAGCACAATTACAGCCGGCCTGGGTGGCTCAGCCTATAATCCCACGCTTTGGGAAGTTGAGGTGAGTGGATTGCCTGAGCCCGCGGGTTCGAGACCCACCTGGGCAACTTGGCGAGACCTCATCTCTACAATAAATCAAAAAATTAGCCAGGCAAGGTAGCACGCACCTGTAGTTCCAGCTCTTAGAAGGCTGAGGTGGAAGGATTGCCGGAGCCCAGCAGGTTGAGGCTGTGGTGGCCAGGAGTGTACCACTGCACTCCAGTCTGGGCGATAGAGTGAGACTCCAACTCAAAAAAAAAAAAAAGAGCACAATTAAACTGCATTATTAAAAGGATTAAGATGCCATTTCATTAAATGTAAATATGTAAAATGTATTACAGTCAGTGAAACCCTATTTTGGTCTTTCTTATCCTTTAAAATACCAGAAATCTCAAAAACAGAAAACCATCAAGGTCCCATCTGAGATGGTCTAGTGCAAATACTTGAGAAGAAAAACCATGTATTGCTACTAATAATTCCCTAAATGTGACACTCTTTATGTCACCTCTCTGCATTATTCACACTGTTCTTTGGGCCAGGAGCACAGGTCTCTCATATTCACCCCATTCCCATGCTTAGCAATATTTTTCAGGGGCACATCTTTCCTCAAGACTTAACCCAGGCACCACAACATCCTGGAGCCTCCTGCATCCCTCAGTCTGGATTTTCTGGTTCTCTCCTGAGTTTCATAATACCTGGCATCTTATTTGCCACACATCGCTCTTCAAGGAAATGTATATTTCTTTAGGGCAGACGCCATCCATCTCATACTCTCTGTCGTCTCAGGATTCTTCCCTGCGCCTGGCACATGGCCCTTACAACAAGGTTCTGGGAGCTCCAAATTCCCAGTTATTGTGCCCCTCCCCAGAGAGACAGTGTTTTAGGGGGCAGGTACATTTCTAAGCCTACTTGTGTCAGTCTCAAAGATTCAGCAGAAAGCACACTGACTGCGGGGAGAGGCCTAAATGTTATCCCCTTGCACACCAGGACTCTAATTTCTTTCTCCCACATTAGAGGTTCAGGCAAAATTAAGCCAGATAGAAAATTGTCACAGGAGTGAGGATAGGAAAATGCTGGCACTGCAGAGGAAGACAGTGGTAAGGGAATTGTTTTGTTTCAGGCTAGATGCTGTGGAGTGTGGACTTGACAAATCTGATGTAGGGTCCTCCCAATCACAAGGCTGGGCTAAGTCATGGGTACTGCCTGGCGCACAGCCTTTGTTTGCAAAATCCTCAGCAGCTGGGCCTGAGTTTGCCTTGTGTATTCCTGCATGTGTGATTTTAAAAAACAAAACCTTTTCCCAGTCTCATTCAGGTGACTGGCCTTTTGCAATATAGTCAATCAAAAAAAAAATTGTTGAAAAACAACCTAGCATAAGAGCAGGATCAAATTTTGAGAAGATTGAACATTAGGGAGAATAATTGAAGGCTACCCAGAAGACATTAATTGGTACCCCACTTTCATAGATGGTATAAGACTATTCTCAACTTCACCCAAATGATGACTACTTGCCTTAGTATCTGAGGGAGTTGTTATATAGGGTCCATAAACTGGCATCACCTGACCCAGTTAGTGATGAAGATCACTGGCTGACAGAATCTGCACTGGAAACAGACATGTTAATTAGTCTAATTAATTCACTGGAGTAATTAATTAACTAATACTTATGTAATTAGCTAACACTTTCATCTGTCAGAGCCAGAGGTAAATGCTAGATTGGAATTTGGTGGTCCTCTTTATTATATCCTAAAAATAAATTAAGAGCTATGGCATGGAATACCAAACCAAAGTGTACAGATCCCAGGGGTAGTAGGCGGGCATGTTGAGTCTCAGGATGCTAGTGGTTGTTGGAAAGAGTGACAGAACAACCTGAGATGTGTTAGTAGGTAAGAGATAGACATGTTGTTATAAACTATCAACAGATATTACTGACCCAAGCTGGTAGTTCATACATGTTCAGGATTATTTTGCTTCAGAATTGTCTTTATCTTTTACAAGTTAAGTGTCTCTAGGGATTTTTGTATATCTTGGGCAAAGTTACAAATGTCTAGTTGGTGGTAGCATAGCAAGATTTAGGTTACATGGATTTCCCAACTTCGAATTTCCTTTTCTCTTTCCTTCCAACTTTGCTAGCTGGCCAAGATGGACCAAAGGTGGCCAGCGTGGAATTCAAAGATTTTGCCAAGAATGGTTATCACCAAGGAGAGGAACATCTTATAAAATGGAGAAACCATTTAAGATATGAGCATTTGGTTCTTGACTGTGATAAACATTCTGAAAGAGAAATTTAAGCACATCATGAAATGCCCTGTATCTGCTGCTGCTTAGCATTTATAGACATTTTAGGTTTTGATTTGCTTAAAAACCACAAGACTATATTCTTGAAGCTCTCACCAGCACAGGACTTTAGCTGGTTGCTATGTGAGTGGAGGCAAAGAGGGATCAGGATGAAGTTCCTCTAAAGTCTTCTAGATTTTCCCTCCCAAAAGTGAAAAGTAAGAAACTTTAGCAAAAGAAGTGAATTCATGGATTTCTTAGCAGAGACTCTGTTTTCTGAAACTACTGGGCTATATTTCATTATCCTACATGGATTGGCCCATGGTTCAATATACTTTACCAACATCCTAGGGTTTAACTAGAGAAAGAAGCCCTGGGAGACAAATTCTGTTTAATTAACAGTGCTTCTATGTGAACTTGAATGGGCAAAGTTCAGATTAAGAGGTGTTCTGAGGTCCTGACTTTGGATATTTTCCTAACTTGTGATCACAAAGAATGAAAACAAATCAATGAGGGTAGAATGGAGGTGACAAAATGAAATGTTTAGGAGCTAAATGTTCTCATGTGTACTGGACACAGTTTGGTGACAACATGGTGGTGTGTCCTATAGAAACTCAAAGAGGACTTGCATCCATATACCATTGTCTCAAAGAAAATCAGTCTGTTTGCAACATCAGACCCATGTTGGGATCAAGGATGGTCGTAAGGGAAAGGTGCTCTGGTCAACAGTTAACAAGTTAATCAACCTGGTCAATGAGACAGGATGCCACACTTTCAATGGGAACCTATCTTCTTGGGAAAGTGCTGCTCTGAGAGCCAACCTGTAGCATAAAAGGCCATGTCATGGAGGGTGGTTTTGATTTGTTAAGAAGCTTAAAATGCTAAAGGAACAGTTCATTAGTGATTTTAGGGGGATAGGGGAAGATGGTGGCCGAGCCAGTCAGACTATGAAGTCCTGGTGTGAGTGAGTGAGTGTATGGGAAACTTTGTGTACGTGCTGGTGAGTGAGTGGGTGTGTGAGTGACTGACTGATGAGGGCTAGGGAGCTAGCGGCCAGGGCTCTCCTGGTGCAGTGGCTGGTGCTGCAACTGCTGGGCTTGGATCCTAGTGGTTCCTGGGATGCAGAAGTCGAGTGTCATTTTTTAAAAAAATCACGAAAATCCTTCCTGGGAAGAAAATGCTGGGAAAGACTGACTAAGTAGGGGCTTGTGAGCAAGTGGCTAGGGCCCTGGTGCAACAACTGGTGCTGTAGCGTCTATGCTTGGTCCCTGGCTCTTCCCAGGTCACAGAAGATGAGCGCCATTTTTTAAAAAACGTACTAAAGTTTTCCTGAGAAGAAGCAGCAGGGAGAGACTATCACCCCAGCCTCTGGTTCACCACTGCAGCAGGAGAGACTGCCAGCTCCTGGCTTTTCCTTACACTTCAGTGCCCAGCCGGGCACTGGCAGCAGGGGCTGCAGAGGGAGCTCAGAGGCAGAGTCCTACTGAAGGGCACAAGAGAGGCACTCCACCACCTTCTTGAAGGCAGAGCAGGAAGGTGCTCTGACTTGTTCACCATGGAGCATCAGACCCGATCTCTGTGACTAGCAGATCAACTACTTAGGAGTTGATCATGACCCAGAGAAAATATCCTGAAAGCACAAACCTGACCCCCTACCCTGATCCAGCTGCAGAACAAAGGGTGTGGCCAGAAAAGGATGAGGAAGAACTCCAAAGAGATCAGTAGTGAGTTCATGGCTGACCCAAACCCCCTCCTCCCTAGCAATTCTCTGAATGTCAGACCCACACAGCTGGGCCATGACTGAGAGAGACAAACCCAGGCAAAGCTTGGACATAAGTCACAATAGGAGAACTTCATTCCAGATTAGGCCTGGTTGGGCCCCCCACTCCCCCGCAAGTACATACCTGGGAAGAAACAATCCCGCACCTCCTCACTGGAGATCTCCCTGACCATACAAGAGTGGAGGGGAGGACTGCAGCCCCACCCACCTCCTCAACTGCCCCTCCTCCTTCCCTGTTCCAGACACTGGGGAGAGAGTGAAAGAGGTAGAAACTGCAGAAGAGACCAGATTAGAGGAACAATTGCACAGCTCGCCACAAGAGGACAGAGTTTTTTTTTAATTTTTAATTTTCAAAAATTTTTGCCTGTTTGTTAGTTCATCTGTTTTTAAAATATTTTTTGCTTTGTGCATGAATGTGTATTTGAGGGTTTGAACTGCATACCCACTCCTTTGGATTCTTTTTCTTTCTTCTTTTGTCTTTTGTTTTCTGTTTATGTGTGTAATGCTCATCTTTCAATTTTTTTTTGTTGCTATTGGGTTTTTTTGCTCTTTTGTTCTTTTTATTTTATTTTATTTTTTAGTTTAAGGTGTGTGTCAATATATGTGTGAGGGTTCAACCCGAATTCCTTTTTTTTTTGCCCCCTCTCTTTCTGTTTTTCTTCTCCATTCATTTTGTGCTAGGCATGTGTGTATGCATTTAGTTTTCCTGGGTTTTTGTTGTTGTTGTTGTTTAATTTCTTTCACTTTGTTGTTATTCCATTTTGTTTTGGGTTGTGTGTGTATGTCTGTGTGTGTGTTCAATTGTTTTTTGCTTTTATTGTTCTGTGTTTTATTCTTTTTCTTTTTAAAATCTTGCCCATTTTATTTCATTCTATTTTTCTCTATGATCCTCATTGCTGCCACTGTATCTTGGACTCAGAGGGTACATACACATACCCACTGCATCATCACACAGAGTGGTAGTGGAGAGTGGGTCTCAGAGAACACATACCACAACCAGTGAATACTGTAATTTGCAAGTAGTTTCTGAATCCTAGCTCCCCGTCCCCTTATTTGACTTTCAAAACTATAAGAGACAGCAAAGCTTCCCACCCACAGACCTATTTCAAAATAGAACAAATCCAGAGCCCAGATCAGGGAAGAATAGAGAGCTGAGCAAACATCAGAAGGGAAAGTCTTTCCTACTGACACTGAGTAAAAGAATTAAAGAGAAAAGCAAGAGATCTGTCATAAATGAGGAAAAGTCAAAGGAAGAGCACAAGTAATTTCAAATGTAACAGAGGAAACCCCTGAAAAAAATCAGACCTCGGAGCCCAACCAATGGAAGTCACCAACAACTGGCCCCAGAGTATAGCAGTGATTAGGGAATGGATGGAAAGCATGAATAAGACTCAAGAAAGATAAGATGCAACACTGAAAGAACTTGTAACAGATTTTGGCAAGAAAAAATTTCATCCAGAAAATAAATAAGATAAAAAGCGTGGAAAGCAGAATTAATCTAACCTAAGAAAAAAAATCTCAGAACTTAAAGATCAGATGGAATTAACTCAATCTGTAAAAAACATAGAAAGAAAACTCAGAAAGAAAGAACAAATCTTATAAGAAATGTCTGATTATATCAAAATGCCAAACCTGTGCCTGACTGGTATCCCAGAAGATGAAAGGGAAATGGAGAACAACTTGGAGCAAGTATTCCAGGAGGTAATCCAAGATAACTTTCCCCATCTCACCAGAGATGTCACCAATCAAACACAAAAGATACAGAGAACCCCCACAAGACATCAAATGAGAAGACCAACCCCTAGACACATAGTAATTCTCCTACACAAAGTAGGTACAAAAGAAAAAATCCTAAAGGCAGCAAGAGAGAAAGGTCTACCTACCAGGGAAAACCAATCAGAATAGCAGCAGAACTAACAGCAGAAACACTACAAGCAAGAAGAGACTGGAGTCTAATATTAAAGTCCTCAGAGATAAACAATTTCAACCCAACCAAGCTCAGCTTCATTGGTGGTGGAGAATTAAAATCCTTCCCAGACATGCAATCCCTAAGAGATTATGCAGCTTCCAGACCAGCTCTACAGGAGACACTTAAAAAGGTATTAAGTATAGAAGAAAAAAAAAAAAAGAATGACCACACACTTCCCAAGAGAACAGCAGAGCACAAACTCAACAGAGAATACAGTGCAACAGCAAACTTGAAAACACACACAAACATCAACCCCAAAGCCAAAAGAAAACAAGCAAACAAACTAAAATTTTTATAAGAGCCGCATGACAGGGATAAACAATCATATTTCAATAATCAACTTGAATTTGAATGAACTAAAAGACAGAATTGTAATTTCAGAAAAAACCGTAAGTTTTAGGGGAGAGTAACATTCTGACTTGGAGCTGAACTATTATGATTAGATCTATACTTTAATAACAAATCATAATATTTATTTTCCTTAACATCAACTTTAGAGTAACTATCCACATAGTGCAAAATATAGCTTTGGTTTTATCTGCCACCAATAGATCCATGAGATGTGGTAGGAATACATATATTGGATGAGTAATTTTGATTTTTCATTTGTTTTGGTCAGATGGATTTTATTTTGAATGATTAGCTAATGGTTTTCTATAGTTATGCAAATTCCTTAAATTTAGATATTTAGGAAATTTAGAATACCACTTATAATATAGAACAAAATCAAAACATGCAAAAATTCTTCCCAATATTATTTTTAGTCCTTGTTTTTGGAGGCAGAGGGTTGACTCATCTAAGAAAGTGAGGCAAAAGAAGTAAAAAAAAAAAAAAGCATGCAAAAGTCTAACCAACTTTCAGGAATAAACAAATTCATAGTTCAGCTTGGAATTCACTATAGAGTTCAGCCCTTAATTCCAGGACTACGGGCTTTAACTGAGAAAAAGTTAAAGAAGCCCACCAGTGCCTAAGGGAGATATAACTGTGTTGCGGCATATTATGGAGTGATTTCTTATAATTTGTAATGGACTTTACATGGAATTGACTTCTAAAATACCGTGTATGTTATTCATCTCAGGGTAGACATAAATCTGCCAAAGTTGTCTACAAATTTAGCTACAATTTCTGCCCCAGGTTAACAGAACATAATAGAGCATTAATCTTCATGAGGCATAAGGAGAATTTGTGAGTTTTCTCTGATTTGCTGAGAGTTGGGTGAAATCTCTTGCTTAGAGCATCCATCATGTCAGCATTTCAGAAAGCACTGCACTTACCCATCCTAAAGGTAGGCTCCCACCATGTTCACTTTTTCAGGAAACCATAAAGAGAAAAGAAAGGAAAAATTACAGAGATGAGGGTAATGATAAATGGAAAGACTTCTATCTAGCCAGCACTTTCTTTGGTTACCAATGTTTAATACTGACCGTGAGGTGGTTTAATGTCACAATTTGCTAGAAAGACTTTACTCCATGTGTTTGGAAAAGAAAAATAATGCAAAATAAAGTTTGAGGAGAAAACAGTACTTGCAGGTCTGTTTGGTAAAAATTATATATTTTAGAAAGATCAAAGTATTGCAATGGCCATATTCCTATTAGGTTGAATTTAGTGTGAAATCCCAAACAAGCTTTTTCTTTGGTCACTAGAAGTGCTTCTGCATGAGCCCAATGGGACAAAACTCTTCAATAGACATTCCCCCAATTATCTGACTGAGAGATCATCAGACATTGAGGCAATCAAGGAAAGCCAAATAAGACCTCCTAATAAATTAGTGGAAGCACTATAATTAATACAAGAGAATATACAGGGGGACCCAAAACCCCTGGAATTTATTTATTTAAAAAACTGTGTACTGATTGTTACACATTTAAACTTCAGTCACCATCAAAGTTCTTTCTGTTTGATGCAATATACCAAGATGCTTTTTCCACTGCTCAAGACAGTTGTTGAGCTCATCAATTTTGATGTCTTTTTAGTGCTTCAGTCATTTTTTGTTCCTCCTCTTCCACATGGGCAAAACATTTCCCTTTGAGAACTTTTTTCATGTGGGGAAACAAAAAATTCACTTGGGGTGAGATTGGGTGAATATGGAGGGTAGAGCATGGGGATCATGTCTTTTTTGGTCAAAAACTACCGAACACTTAGCACAGTGTGGGCAGATGTGCTTGTAAATCACTCATCATGAAATGGGCAACATGTTGAAAGAATTTTAAAAAAAATATACTGAAACCAAACGCAGTTTCTCACAACAACACTAGCTGTCACACCGATGCCAATGGGTTTCTATAACACTTACCGAGCACAGGGAACCTGTACTAAATAGGGCCTGCCCTCCAATAATTCAATAATTCAATAATTCAATTTTTTAGGGATCCTCATGCATACATTACCTGCTTCTCAGTCTACACACACACACACACACACACACACACACACACACACACACACTTACTTTTGCCTTCTGGCCATCAAAATGGTTCAATAAGTAAAATCACTTTCCAGTGGGGCAAAACAGGCTCTAAACAGAGCATATTTTTCTTTTATCCAAAAGAGAATTTGCTGAAGATTCCACAAGCAAGTGGGTGGTGAGCTTATAAGGTTGTATAGTGGTTATAACAGAGTGAGAATAAGTGGTGATGAAAATCCAGTCAGGCAGAGAGGTGAGGGTCTGGTTCTGGGTATTGTAATAGAGATGAGGCAACTGTCGCTCTGTGTGTGCGTGTGCGTGTGCGCGTGTGTGTGCGTGCGCGTGCTCGTGTTTGTGTGTGTGTGTGTGTGTGTTTGTGTGTGTGTGTGTGTATGTGTGTGTGTGAGAGAGAGAGAGAGAGAGAGAAAGTGTCAGTCCCCTTATTTTCTTCTCTAAAGTAAAGCCGTCCATCCCAATGATTTCCCAGGAACTAATACTTGGAGTAGTAAAAGATATGCTTTTGTTTTCATTTGCTTTTGTTTTTATAGAGGAAGACTATTGCTTTTTTCATCAAAGAAATCTGAGGTTTAATTTCAACTTTTCACTTAGCAGCTGTGTTGTACTTATTACAGACAGATAAATATGTTTATATACATATTATGACACCATATATATGTTTGTGCCTCAGGTTCCTCATCTGTAAAATGAAAATAATAATTAACCACTTTAGTTGTTGTGAGGATTGAATGTGCCATTGCATATTCCATACAGAGGCTGGTATACAGAAAGCACTCTATAAATGGTGAAGGAGAGACAGAAACTTAGATGTGTGGGTAATAGGCAACTTTCTGTCTCAAATACATATCCTAAGTCTTTTAACTTTATTAACTAGGTATGTGACTAAGTTTATTAATTGTGACAAATCTTTTACTTAATCAGAGTCATCCCTAGATAAGGGTCCTGAGAAAATCATTTTGAGGCATGGACGTCAAACCTAACATTTGAATTCACGTAAAATCTTGTTAATGAGTATCAAAGGCATCCTTGATCAATGACTCTTGGAACATAAACATCCAAAAGAGCGGAAGGGACTGAGGTTACATTGAGAAGATGAAGCAAAAGATAGAAGGAAGCTACACAAAGACAAGGAGCTGCAGCCTACAGGCAAGAAGGGAAAGGGCGTTGTCTTGCTGCCAGGAACTTCACCCACACACTTACACCTTGCTCCCTATGAGGGAGGAAGAGGAAGGAGGCAACTTGGCACCTACTCTCCATTTTCCTTCTTCCTCCCTCCCTCCCTCCTTCCTTCCTTGTTCAACCCTCCCCTCTTCCACCTCCCCCTTCTCCTCTTGCTCCTCCTTTTTAACTCTTCCTCTTCTTCCTCACTTTCTTCACCTTCCTTCACTTCACCTACGGCGTAAGCGAAAGAGCTAGGGTTAAATAATTAAATTATGGGCTATGTGTTCTGAGTTACTGTGGTCAATGGGTTCACCTAGTGCAGTGGGCGGAATCCTGGAAACTGGACTTGAAAAAACTTGGTCCAAGTCTCCACTCTACCACTCGATGGTATAACTTTAACCTTCTTTGACATCTCTGAGCACGATTTTCTTGTTTTATAGAGGAAGTTAATATCTGCCAAACCCACCTAAAAGAGCTAATGTGAAGTTTTAGTGAGTAGTAGATGTGAAAGCCTTTTTTTTCTTTCTTGTAATTGCTAAAGAAATGAAAAAGTCATATGAAAGTGGCACAGTTCTCTGCTAGTGGAACTGTAAATAGATACAGGCATTTTGGAAAACAAAAGTTCTTTAGAAGTTTATTCCCTTTGACCAATTCTGTGAATCATCCTAAACAACTTGACTTACATGTAAAAAAACTTTTAGGCACAATTCATTTGAGTCTAGTTTATAAGGAAAAATATTGTATCATAAAAGTCCATAATAGTCTATGTAATGTCTATGTAATGTCAGCATAGCCACTTGGCATCCATAAATAATGTATTTCAAATAAAAACGTAATAATATGGGGAAATGTTAATGACATAAAGTGAAAATATGCAGAATGCAAAGTTACATAATTACAACTTTTTAAAACCTATTCATTAAAAAAGATGGGAAGAGATCAGGTGGGGTGGCTCATGCTTATAATCTCAGGACTTTGGGAGGCTGAGGTGGAAGAATTGCTTGAGGCCAGGAGTTTGAGACCAGTTAAGCAAGACTCCATTCCTACAGAAATCAATAAATCAATAAATATTGGTAGAAAAAAAGTAGGTTAGTGGTGTTCATGTTTAGGTGGTAGGGCAATGGAATTTTTTTTTAAAGTCATTTTTCTTGGTGATATTTTTCTAATTTTAAATAATGAGCATAAACTGCTTTTAAATTAAAATATACATGAGACAAAATAAATAATACAGAGAAGTATGATTTTCCTGGAAAAATTTTCCTAGTTCATATACAATTTTCTTATGAAATATTTCTTATAAAACAACAAAAATCTTAATAAAATAAAATACTGAATAATGATTATTTTCAAGATGTGAAATAATACTGTATTATTGGTTTTACTGAGTTATTTTATTATTTAATAAAATGAGAATTAGTAAGATTCAGCTATAAATGTAGGTGTTAAATAGTGAACTAAATTGCTAAAACATAATGAATTCTGAACACCCAGCAATATTGTTAATAAAATTGTATTTATCTCTAGGGACCAGAACAGCCGAATAATCATGTTTGCATTAGATTTAGTATAGGCACATTTATGTCTTATTGGGGCAGAAGTGATTGTTTATAGTGTACACATTCTAAATTTTTTCAGAGAATGAGTGTGGCTTTAGTATCTATTAGGACTACTGACATTTCTCTAGCCAAAGATGCAAAATTTATTTTGGAAAAGTAAGAAGAAAACTTAGCAGGGAAAACTCAGTCAAACTGGTGGTTGTTTGGGGTTGGGTGGGATGGAGAATTGAGATGATAGATAAAGGACATGAGGTTTCTTTTTTAGGGCATTAAAAGTTTAAAAACTCATTGTGGTAATGGCTTCACAGCTCCGGGGATACTAAGAAATCTTTGAATGACAGACATTAAAATGTGGATTGTGTGGTATGCGAATTACATCTCAATAAAAGCTATTACAAAACAAAAAAACTCAATCATTTTTCCTGAAGTTAGAAATATTTTACTTTTACATCTCCAAACATTGCTGGTAAGCTGTGGGATTCTTTTGTCCCTAAATTCAAGTGATAGACAATGTCTTCATTCCTAGAATCCAGGAAAGACTTTTTTTTTTTTTTTTTTTTTTGAGTTGTAGTCTCACTCCATCGCCCAGGCTGGAGTGTAGTGGCATGCTCACAGTCACCCCAGCCTCCACCTGCTGGGCTCGGGCAATCCTTTTACCTCAGCCTTCCAAGTAGCTGGAACTACAGACACGTGTTACCACACCCGGCTAATTTGGGGATTTATTGTGGAGTTGAGGTCTCTCCAAGTTGCCCGGGCTGGTCTTGAACCCGTGGGCTCAGGCAATCCTGTCACCTTGGACTCCTAAAGCAGGTAAGGATTTTTTAACATGAACAAACCTTTTTCTGGAAAATAACACAAAAAGAGGTTATAAAGGAATTTAGAGAGGAAGCACAGAGATAAAGGATATCAGTCTATACCTATAATTTGTGCTAGTACAAATACTGAACACAAAGCTTCCTTTAAGGTTAAATGATTTGTTGAGAAGCAATGTGGTATAAAATAATGACAATAATGATGGTTAATATTTGCTTCATACTTATTGTGTGCCAGGTATAGCACAAAGCATAAAAATTGCATTTCATAAATACATTAACACATTTAATCTCATAGCCTCTCTATTAGTTAGAATACACACACACACACACACACACACACACACACACACACACATACACACTCATATTGAGTCAGGGGTCTCACTCTGTTGTTCAGGCTGTAGTGCAGTGGCACAATCACAGCTTACTGCAGCTTCAACATCCTGGGCTCAGGTGGCCCTAACGCCTTAGTCTCCCAAGTAGCTAGGACTACAGGCACATGCCTCCTTGCCCAGCTAATATTTTTTTCACTTAAAAAAATTTTTTTAAAGATGTGAGATACAATTCAGGGTTAGGTACATAAGTGGTCATCATATAGGTGAAGTTTGGGCCTCCCATTGGTCCTCACTTCACCTGGTTTGGGATCAGGTACTCTTATTAATGTGATGTGCTCCGCCCCCTCGCCCCCCACTCCAATGGCAGTGATGAGCTACTAACAATCTCCTTCATGTAGTATTATGAGAAATGCTCAGGGTGTACTTATGATTGAGAACATGTGGTACTCAGTTATTTGTCTATTCAGCTGGCTAATTTTTTTATTTTTATTTTTTGTAGAGGTCTTGCTATGTTGCCCAGGCTGGTCGGACTCCTGAGCTTGAGTAATCCTCCTGCCTTGGCCTCGCAAAGTACTAGGATTACAGGCGCGATAGCTAGATAATATTGATAATTCTATTACAAATAAAGAAGCCTAGGATTACAGAAGTTAAGAAATTTGTGCAAGATTATACATTGAGCAGATTATAAAACTGCCGTTTCTAGTCAGTTCTGTTTTACCATAATGGTCATCTCTCTTTGCATGGGAAGCTATGTAATATAAGCTACTAGGCTCTAAATTCAGATTGCCTGGGTTCCAGTATCAGTTCAACCATATGTAGACTAATTGTGTGACCTTGAAAAAGTCATTCATATTTTATCTTTGTTCTTTAGTTTCCTCATCTGTAAAATGAGTATAGTGAAAACAATAACTGCTTTGTAAACTTGTTGCAAGGCCTGAATGAGATAATGTTTATAACACACCTGATGTGCAGTAAACATAGAATAAGTAGCTCTCTTTATTACACCCCCCAACATAGGAAACCTGAAAGGTAGTGAGACCAACCAGAAAAAGTAGGGTGTGGCAAAAAATGTTCTATGTTCATCAGATGTCTGTTCTTCTTCCTCCTGGAAGCATGGCTAACCTAAACATCCAGTTTCCCTGGCAGTAAGGTGAGGTCAAATGACTGAGTTCTGGCCAACGGCATGTGGGTAAAAGTGACTTGCTTACTTCTAGGCCTGGCTCTGATAGAAGGCCCTGGGTCTCTGAATAGCTATGTGGAGTAGACATCCTTTTTATCCCATCACCCTATTTTGGATTGAGGAAGAAGCAACTAATATTTTATTTTATTTTATTTTATTTTATTTTATTTTTTTGAGTTGGAGTCTCACTCGGTCACCTAGACTGGAGTGCAATGGCCGCTCCTGGCCACCGCTGCCTCGCCTGCTGGGCTCCAGCGATCCTTCCGCCTCAGCCTTCCGAGTAGCTGGAATTACAGACATGCACTACCACGCCTGACTGATTTTTTGATTTTATTGTAGAGATGAGGTCTTGCTGCCCAGGCGGGTCTTGAACCTGCGGGCTCAGGTAATCCACTCACCTCAGCCTCCCAAAGGTGCGGGATTACAGGCTGAGCCACCGAGCCCGGCCTAGCAACTAATATTTTGAATATCATTATCCTACCTGATCAATAAGATGTGGTTAGTTTGTTCAACATACTTGGAAATAATTTTTGTCTCATTTGAAGATTTAAGTGAGAAATAAATATAGCAGGATGATAGGGTGGAAGCAGAGAGATAAATAGGAATTTGAGACTGAATTTGGGTATAATGGGGCAAAAAAAGAGAATGAGTAGACACATAGTTCTGAAGAAACAGGATTTAGAACTTTGTGAGAAAAAGAATGCTTAAGAAAAAACATGAAGGTGAAGTGAGGCAAAAGAACTTGGAGAAAGAGGAGGATTGATGTTGAAGACCTAATTTTAGTAAACACACAAAATCATAAGAATGCAAAACTATGGTGAGAAGGTAATGAAACTTAGTAGAAGGTAGAATA
Organism: Cephalopachus bancanus; assembly: GCA_027257055.1. Classification (NCBI taxonomy): domain Eukaryota; kingdom Metazoa; phylum Chordata; class Mammalia; order Primates; family Tarsiidae; genus Cephalopachus; species Cephalopachus bancanus. Next base: position 6,810,140 of record JAPVLO010000035.1, read on the forward strand.
AGAAGTGGGATACTTCAGTGAAGAAACTCTATTTGTCCTGCTGCATGCCTCCAGAAGAGAATGTGGGGATGAATACTAAAAAGCCAACAGAAAGACAGGCTTTTCAAAAAGAAAGCACTACTGCAGAAAGCCTTAAAGTCATTCTTGGTGTCAGCCATCATTCCATACCCAGTGTGGCTCAGTGGCTACTTCTTTACTCCCACTCATCCTGGATGTGGCACTTTAGCCACAGCCTGGCCCCAATATGGACTCTAATGATGCTGCAGTTGCTAGTCCTCCTCCTTCCCTCCTGCATGAGCATTGCATCCTGCATAGGCAGACAGTCCTCAATTTTCCATGGGGATTTGTGTATGTCAACGTCTGAGTGTATGAGTTTGTAATCTATGAGTCCTGTGGTCTCTTTCTGCTCTGCAGACCAGTGCTTCTCAAAGTTTAACATGAATAAAAATCACCCAGACACTTCATGCTCTCATCTTTTGGAAATTCTGATTCAGCAGGTTGGTGTGTGTCAGAATCAGCATTTCTAACAAGCTCCCTATTGGCACTGACATTGTTGGTCCATGGGCCACACTTTGAGTAGGGCTGCCATTGAAGACTCCACCAACCACACTAAATATATCATCTTCTTTCCACCCCAGTGGCACTGCCCCAGCCCAGGTCCCAATTGTCTAGTGCTAGCTAGACAACCAATCTTTCCTCTCTTTCTTGGTAAAATACCAAGGAATGTAAGACAGTGAGCTGATTATTGCTATAAGAATGACCTTAATTCAATATATTCACATTTAGGAAGCATATCTTGCATAGCCTTTGATTATTTTAGTATTGATGATTTCTCACTTTCATTATTACTATTAACAAATCACCTTACACACGGTGGGCCAAGACGTCTTTGCGAAGAACCATGCAGGTCTTCTTTGCTCTTTGTTCTTCCCATATATCTCTCCTCATACTTTTCTCTTCACATACCTCAAAAAATCTTAACAAACCTTGCATTTTTCTATATCTTTCCCTACTGTCAATCTAGTTGCACATTAAAAATCACCAAGGAGATTTTTTTAAAAAGCATGGTGACTTCCTAAAAATATTTTTTAAATCTTCCCAGATTACCTGATGCACAGCTAAAGTTGATAACCCCTGTTTCTGGCCTTTGTTCCTCAAACACCCTTTCCCCTTCCCTTCCATTTTTCACCTATCAAAATCCTAATCATTCTTCAGGGTGCAATTCAGATATTACTTCTTCCATGGAGGCTTTTCCAAGCATCTTCTCTCCCTGGTCAATATGAATTTTTTTTCCTCACTGTGATCCTAAAACTTTTGTTTCATGCTAATGCTGATCGATAGTATTTTACATTGTAATATAATTAAATTTCCTTCTCCCCAGAACGTTTGTGAATTTACTAATGCCAGCAATTTCATGCATTCTTCTTTAATCCCTAAGTCTTAACCTAACATTCGTATTGTTGAATTAAATTTAACTGTTCAGAAAGTGAAACAAGATACTATTAATTTCTCCTTCCAAAACATTTAGAGGTACAGATTCATAATTAGTTAATGGGTCATACTTGATTTCAAAAATAAAGTATTCCATGGTGGTAGTATGGTTGGGGGGGACCCAATAAAATCTGGCATTATCTTTTTGGAGGCCAAGCCTCTTGCAGTATGTTTGGAATTTGTTCTTCCAGATCAGTGATCAACCAAAGATTTTATCTGGAAGTTCTGAGAAAGTTGCATCACGATTTGTGGAAGAAACCTACCGAGTTGTGGCAAACAGGTGACTGGTTTTTCCACCATTACAACACACTTGCCCACATCACGCTGAGTGTTCAGCAGTTTTTGACCAAAAACAGCATGACCCCATGTCCCACCTTCTCTATTAGCCTGATCTTGCCCTGAGCAACTTTTTTGTTTGTTTTGTTTCCACAGATGAAAAAAGTCCTTAAAGGGGAAAGTTTTGCCAATTTGGAAGTGGTGAAAAAAAAAAGGCAGAAGCATTGAAAAGCATTAAGATTGATGAGTTCAAAAACTGTTTTGAGTGGTGGAAAAAGCATCTCAATAGGTATATTGCATCAAACACTGAGTACTATGAAGGTGACTGATGTTTAAACATGTAAGAATAAATGCACAGTTTTTAAAATAAATAAATTCCATGTTTTGAGTCCCCAATTTGATCAGAATTGGCCAATTAACCAGAACCAGAATTTTTTAGAGGTAGCAGGTAGAGTTTGATTTATTTTCACAGATATCTTTCTAAGACACTTGCTTTTTTCCAGTCATATTATTTGCTTTGTATGAGAATGTTCTATGTTCGAGTTCTAAAAAAAAAGAGAACACAATCCATCAGTACTTGAAAACTCAGCCTTGCCTTCACAGAGATGATAATCAATATTAATTGCATTATCTTCAAAGGAGAACCCTGGGTGTATAAAGTTTAAGCCTAAGACTCTGACAATCCCTCTTATTTCTCTCATGGCCTTATTTGATATATATTTATTTGATATATATATATATATATATATATATATATATATATATATATATGGTACAATTCAGGATTAGGTACATAAGTGGTCATCGTAAAGATAAAGTTTTAGCCTCCCTTTGGTCTCCACTTTGCCTGATTTGAGATCAGGTACACTTATTGATGTTATGTGCCCCCTACCTTCACAGTGTCCCGCTACTAGCTACTATCACAGCTAGCAAAGTGGCTATTGGCTTAACACAATGTAACAATGTAAGATTACTTCTCACTCAGATTAGGTTCAAAGTAGGTGTTCCAGGTTGTCAGATGGCTTTTCTCCAACTGGTGATTCAAGAACTCAGGCCCCTTCTACCTTTTTGCTCTCTTACTTTCAAGGAGTGGCACACAAAGTTTCACTGTGTGAACATCCATCCAGCAGATGGGAGCAGATTTTTATGGGTTGGGACTAGAAGAGGTACTCATGACTTCTGCTCACATTCTAGTGACTGGATCTCAGGCATGTGGCCTCATCTAACTGAGAAGTTTAGCTGTTTGCCAAGAAAGAAGGGCAGATAGTTTAGGGGAACAACCTCTGCTATACTCATTAGAAAGAATCAGACAACTTAAAAATATGGTAGAGGATCCTTAGATATTATCTGCTCAAACTCAGCATCCAAACATGTCTTTCATAGTATCTTTTATAAAACCACAAACTGGTACCCTCCAATCTTTCCCTAGAAATTTTAAGTAATGTAGAAAATCATTAGTTTATAAGACAGTGCAGTATGCACTTTGAAGATGCTTTATACTCCTTATACTATATAATATGCAATAGGACCAGATTACAACAGCATGAAAAAGTTAAGTATTTTAGATAATATAAATATTTGAAAGTGAGTTTGCTTTGATAGTCATTAGGCAAAGTCCTTAACATATTTTTGTAATCCCTGTGACTTCTTCTTAATGCATTTCTAATTTCCTTGATAAGACCAGGACAAATTATCTTTTTTTTTTTTTTTTTACATAAATCACAGTGTCACTTAAGGTCAATGTTGGTTGGTGGTCTTCAGTCATATTTTACTTCTCATTAAAGCAGTCAGACTGAAAATTGTGTCCAGAGGTAATGTTTTGTAACTCTGGTTTAGGAGTAAGGCTTCAAGGATAAGCTGCTTCTCTCTATGTATATCATCTTTATGTCTCCAGAAATATTCACAAATTCTTGTTGATTACAGCAATATCTACAGTTCAAAGAAGAATTCAAACCACAAGCTATTCTAACATCTGTTTTGGTTTTATGGTCAATCTGAATAGTTGTAATTTACATTCACTGGCACCATACAATGAAGTTATTTTCGAACTACTGTATTTTGTTAAGAAAAAAAGGTCTCCTCGTACTTGGATCTTGAACAAAGTCTTAACTATCCATACCAACAAAGAAGAAAATTTCATGAATAATCAGTAATAATTTAAAAACTCAACAGAAACCATGGTCTTATTTCCTCTCTGCTTCCCAGCCTTTATGGGACCTCCATTGCAGTTCATTACTAGTTTAAGGCCCCAACAGAGAAACTCATAAGAAGTCAGAGAAAAAACAATAATAGAATTAGAAGAGAATCAAAGGGGCCTGGTGAAGGTATAATGACCTCCCATAATTGAGAATGAGTGCAGCACAGGAATTATTGCTAAATGGAAACAGAATGCATTATTTTCAGACCACCCAATAGTTATAATAATTCATTTGTGCATGGGGGTGCCTAGTCTACAACCCCAGTTAGGTAGTTCCTTAAACAGATGTTCTTTATCTCTGTAAGGGACCTCTCTAACCCTTTTGATTCTCTGCCCAATGGTGTCCACATCAGCCAGGTTCCATCAACTGCCTTTTCCTTACTAGAGAATTTGAATCAGTTTTATTTGTACTAAATCCTGCGTAATAGGGATAATAAGCAAGCTCAAAAGCAGGGCCAGGAAATTGTTACATGATATGAAGAATAATAGTTACCATTTGCTGAGCACTGGGAAGGTGCCTGGATTTGTGCAGTGTCCTTTGCCATATGCTATCTCATCTTCTTAAAAAACTCTGTGTTTTTCCTGTTTTGGAGATGATGGCTTGAGATACATAGATTACATGTGTGACATTGAGAAAGTCACTTAATTAGCAATGGGGTAGTGGTTCAAAGTCAGCTTCACCTAACCTCAAAGGGCAGGCCCTTCACTGCATTCCTTCTCCTGTTTTGGAGTTCCTTTGTGCTCTGTGCACCTCAGCGACTTAGCCTAGATTCTTGGAGGACTTGGCACCTGCCACCCTTCCTGGGTCTGAACATCTATGGCTACTTACCCTCTCATTCCTGACCCCAGTGCCTCTCTCTGGCATTTAATACTTCCCCCATTCCTGGTCCCTGGGCTCTTGTACCCCTAACAGGCTGTTGCACAAGCAACTGCCAGACAATGTTGCTACCATCTTTTATTAGATTTGACACCCTTGACTGTAACACCTATCCTAATTTCAGAGATGTGAAAATGTGAATAATAATAATAATAAATCACTGGAATTGATGAAATACCACAGCAAGATTCCAAACTTACAGCCATATGACTTGTTCTATGAGGATTTCTTCTGAATGAGAAATTGAAGTCTTGACATGATTACTTTAAAGCTTTAAGTGAGCATAGTATATGTTACAATGAAAACTTGATTGGGGGTGTGGAATCAGAGAACATATCTAGAACTGGTGGTTCTCCTTTTGTTCTCATATTACATTCCATGGCCTCATTACTTATATCCTAGGCATGTGTTGTGTTAATGCCTACACTAGACTGTCTGTATCAACTTAAGGTGCTGGCTGGTGTTCACTATAAACAAAAACATCAGGAAATACCTCTTCAGCAATATCAACACTCACTTTGATTTTGTGATTTTCTTTACTAATTTGGTACATAAACTTTGTTTGCATCTGGTTGTCTTATCTGCAATTTAATGATGCAAGTTAGTTAATTCATGAATGTAACCCATGACATCTACACACATTCTTAAATAAATTAACTTTAAAAATGAAATAAAAACATTAGCGGTGAAACTGACCCTTGGTTCTTATCCCAGTGACTGCGCAAGTACTTGTTTATTTTTATTTACAGTTTGAGTCAGTGGGAGCCCCAACAGAATGAAAGCATTTGATGTGCTGTTTATGCACAAGAAGCTTGGGCTGAAAGGAGGTGAAGAAGACATAAAACACATCTGTGCTGAGACACACAGATAGTGTATGTACAACATTGGGCCCGTGTCTCCATCATTGTAGGTTTACATGGCTGCATCTTCGTTAGTCACTGAAGGCTAGAGAAAAAGTGGTAACTTCTGCATGTAGGAGTTATTTTTCCCTTCTTGCTTTGCGTTCTTACACAATTAAACTAAGTGTCCAGGTAGGACGTTCATTACTGGGAAAAGTCCCTGGGGCAGAACATAGCATGCAGTGTCACTTTAGTTTATTAGTTACCACTTAACTATTCAAGTTAGGGAGAAAATTCCCAAAGTATACACCATGTCTGTTTAGTTTGTAACTGATTAACACCACCCAATGCACACATAAAATTTGCTCCCCTCTATTCCATATCCAGCTTTTAGAATGTTGAACTTTTAGTACACAGAGGCCAATTTTCAGGATTGTTGAAGTGCTGCTGTTTAACACTGTAATAAGTTTGCTGAAAAGCTGCTAATGCATTTCTAGGAGCTCTTGTGAAAAACTCTCCTGCATTTAGAATGTGTTAACAGTTCTGGACACACATAGTGTCCTAAGACAAAATGAGAGTGGAATGATTTGCTGTTTTAGGGAACATGCAGGCCATTTCCTCCTTGGACTCAGTGTGACATACACTTATGAGGGTGTGTGGGCATGTGTCCCCAGCTGGCTTTCCTAAGCCTGTCTATCTGCACAGTGCTGTGTTCTGAAGCAATAGCTCTGAGTCCCATCACATGCCTGAAAACTGCAACCCTCATGGGGGGACATGCAGGCATGCCAGGGGACAGAGAAAGAGTCTCCTGCAGAAGTGTGACAATTCTGAGAAGTTGAGATGTAAATGGATGCTACACTTGGGAACAGGCACCATCCACTGGTGCCTACAGTAACCAGTGATGAGGTGTGATATCATTGCTGAATGTTTGTGGTGAAAGGGAAAAGTATCCAACACCAATGGGGCAACTAAATTGATCTCCACCCTGGTCAAGAGTGTCTGAAACCTCCTCAAATGGAATAATGCATTTATTAATTCATTTGTTCACTCAATAAGCAATTAAAGAATGTCTACATCATAAGGAAGCCAAATATCATCTGATCTTGGCTTTTTTTTTCTTTTTTACTAACATTAGCTGGACTTTTAAACCATAATTGTCCTTTTTTGCATAGTAAATGAAGAAAGACAAAAAATAAGGTTTATAAGAATGTACAATTACCACATAAGCAGTAAAACTTCAGGGCAAGATAGTAAAAATAAATAAATAAATAAATAAATAAAAGATCCAGTTGTCCTGTCAGGGAAAAAGACCTGAAAGACCTAAAATATGTATCACGTCAAGGTTAGCAAATTAGAAATACGTCTTACTAGGCAAGCACCCCTTGGAAAATTCTTCCTCTCCAGTTGCTGAAGAAAGGGAGGGAGGGAGTAAAGGAGGGAGAAAAGAGAGAGAGAAAGAGAGAGAGAATGAGGACTTTGTGTGTGTGTGTGTGTGTGTGTGTGTGTGTGTGTGTGTGTGAGAGAGAGAGAGAGAGAGAGAGAGAGAGAGAGAGAGAGAGCATGACAATTCCATTTGTGATTTCATCACCATGTTGCATAATAAGTGATAATCATAAACTTATCAAATGTCTGATTTTGAAGGAATCTAATAGATCAAATAATAATTTATCCTCTTAATTTACGGTTGGGGAAAATAATACTTAGAAAGTTTATTCATCAGTGCCAAAGTCCCAAACTTGTTAATCTTGAACTTACAAGTCGATACAGGTTTGGTTCCTGGCTTCAGAGGCATTTGGAAATCAGAGTATATTTAATGGGACCAGAAATGGGAAACCAAGAGGTTCAAAGTTTCCATAGTTCAATATTCATGATGGAGAGAGGGAGGGAACTTGGGTGAAAACATCATGGTCATGGCTGAAGTGGTTTTCCAAAGTCTTTGTGTCTAAGAGCAGAATACATTGAGGAACATATTTGACTCTCTATTGTCATGTCAGGAATGAAGTCACCACCAATTTTGAACTCAGTTCCAGTTTCTACAAATTACAGCACTGAGATTTTTCCAGAGTATTATTAGAACATAGTATAACTACCAGGAGTCGCTAAATTCTCTAGCCCGTGTTGACCCCTTTTCTGGTGACATTAATTCTACTGTTCTAAATGCTGAGGTAAACTGGGGTTATGGTCAGGATCTATGGCAACTTAAACTCACACATGCAGTATAAGCTTCAAATTCTTAGGTGGAGATTTAACCTACATTTCCACCCTAGTACCTTTCCGAGCACTCAGAATTAGCAGCAAATGAAATGTATTCACTATTTCATTTACTGTGTTGCAAAAGGACTGGTGATACAGCAACTAAAATTACATTTTCTTGAAATCAAGTCACACTTGCAAAAAGCTCTTTTTCAAGGCTCATCGTGAAGAGTTCAGTAGGGAAATGAGAAGTGACACTGCCCTAACACACCTATACACCACGCTGTCCCCACCTTCTGCTCTTGATTATTAAAGCTGAAGTTGACGTAACTGGCATCAAGATGCCACCCTCTGATCTTCACAGATGAACACATCCATCAGCATGTCAGGTAGGCGTCAGCTAAGGATGGGATGACTTACGTCTTTCTCAGCATTGGCACAGTCTTAATGATTATGTAAATGTATCTGAGGGCTGTTAACTTGTAATGAAGGAAGAAAATATGTCCTATTAATGAATCAGTTTGCAAGATGTGTGATGGCGTTCTCTTTCTCCCAACAGCATGGCATGGACATCCCCTCCATTTCTATTATGCTTCATGAACTCATCAAATTACTTCACCACACATGGTGTGATGTCACTATTATCAGAACTGGCACATCAGGAGGAATAGGTGAGATGGATTGATTTCTACCATTAAAACTGAGTGGTCCACACATACATGGTAGCTGCCAAAATACATCCACATACTCAGAGCCCAGCAGAAACCCAGGTGGGTTAAAAAGAGTCAGGAGGTTGGACTTGAGGAAATTTACCCACATTGCCTTTTTCTTTTCTTCCTCCTTTCCTTCATGTGAACACAGAGGTGTTCCTCTTGCCAGGTGGTCTTAGGTGTTTATAAGAGGGATGAGTAGAAGAACTGCTAGAAAATATGTTTTGAGAGTAAGGGTACATGTTAAGGTTTAGGAATTGTATAAGTGACAGAAATAGGTGTGTTCAAATAAAAAATAACCACGCAGATTTATCAGTTTTATCAGCTAAGTAAGCAGACTGCATGGCTCTTAGAAAAACATTGCAGCCGGGCTCGGTGGCTCAGCCTGTAATCCCACGCCTTTGGGAGGCTGAGGTGAATGGATTGCCTGAGCCCGCGGGTTTGAGACCCACCTGGGCAACTTGGTGAGACCTCATCTCTACAATAAATCAAAAAATCAGCCGGGCTTGGTAACGCATGCCTGTAATTCCGGCTACTTGCAAGGCTGAGGTGGAAGGATCGCCGGAGCCCAGGAAATCGAGGCTGCGGTGGCCGGCCACTGCACTCCGGTCTGGGCGACAGAGTGAGACTCCAACTCAAAAAACAAAAAACAAAAAACAAAAAAAAAAACCATTGCTTTTAGCTCGCATCAGTTACTACATCCCTTTTCTTGGTTGGATCATTTCCTCATTAGTGCAGCAGAAAGATATCAGGCCAGGCGATTAGGGAAGAGTCAAGTAGTGCTTCTTAAGGTTTTCCCAGAACCTCCTTCACCTCCTTTCTTTTTGGGCTGGTCAGGCAGTTATAAAGAGGGGTTGTTTTGGCTTCCAGAATGTGCTGAGGTAAAGTTTTGAAGAAATCTCCCCTTCTTCAGTCTTTTTTTAAGCAGCAGGTCTTGTCAACATATGATTTTACCATGCCATCAAATGCAAGTACAGACTGGGGACTATAAGTGAAAAAGTTTGGTTGACAGAATGACTGAATTGAATAAGCATTACAAAAAGAGCTAAGATTTTGAAAGAAAAGCAGATTTAAAATTACATATCTTTGGAGCAAGAAGGAACCTCAGAAATCCTCAAAGAACTGGAGAAGTGGCATGTTCAATATTACAGAGCCACAGATGGCTGAGCCATGCTTCACTGAATTGCATGTTCAAAAAGATGATGGCCTTTCCATAGCTTTGGTCCATGGGTAAAGTCCAGCCAAGGCCCTCATATGGGGGACAAAGAAGGACATTTGATGATGTCCATCCAGAGAAAGGAGGAGAATGTTAGCAATTGGTGTTAGATCAAACATCCTTCTAGACTGTAGTTTATCCGCAAATACCCCCAAATAATTGATAGTTGGGAACAATAAATCTGGAGGTGAAATAGATAACATTGTTATTAAGTTTGCTCATAATTGTTGTTGGGTGGTAGAATACAAGAATCTTCCTCCATAGCCCATACCCATGCATTGCAAGGTCCTGACTGCTGTGATTGCCACTTGATATTAATGAGTGGCTGGCATGGCCAAGGCACTCTGTTGACCACCCAGTTTATAGTCACAGTCTTTTGTTTCATGTCATCATCATAATACATAGAGCACATAGCCCAAATATCACAATGGAGGCTAATGAATGGTGGCAAATTAAACCACTTTGCTAGTGTATGAGATCTGACAATTAAGTTAGCAAACTTGCCACTGTGCACTTATGTTGGCAGCACTGTACAAACAACTCAGTAAGGTTTCATAACCTTGGTATATCAGTGTCTCACAACAGTGTTTGTATCAACATGTGGTGGTGTCCTGCTTAGTGGCATTTGTTATTGTTGTTGCATGTTTTTGTGTGCCATCATGAGAATGTCAGAGCTTGAATCAGAACAACAAATTTCTTGTTAAGCTTGGCAAGTGTGGAAGTGAAGTCAGGGATATGTTAGTCCAAGTTTATAGGACAATATCATGAAGAAAACATCAGTGTACAAATGGATCAAACATTTTTCTGAGGAGAGAGAAAGCGTCACTGGTGAAGAGAGGTCAGGATGGCCAGTAACAAGCAGAACTAACAAAAACATTGCAAAAATTTGTCAAATTATTTGTCAAAATTGTCAGCTGATTGTGAGAAACATAGCAGACCAAATAAACATTGACAGAGAAACAGTCAGAAAAATCTTAATTGAAAATCTTGGCATGGGAAAGGTGTGTGCAAAAATGGTCCCAAAGGAGCTCTTACATCACAACGCACCAACTTACAAAGCACTGTCTGTGAGGGAGTTTTTAGCCAGTAAACAAATAACTGTGTTGGAACATCCTTCCTACTCACCTGATCTGGCACCCAATGACTTTTTTCTTTACCTGAAGACAAAGGAAATATTGAAAGGAAGACATTTTGATGACATTCAGGATATCAAGTATAATATGACAATAGCTCTGTTGACCATTCCAGAAAAAGAGACCTCATCTCTACAATAAATCAAAAAATCAGCCGGGCGTGGTAGTGCATGCCTGTAATTCCAGCTTCTTGGAAGGCTGAGGTGGAAGGATCGCCGGAGCCCAGCAGGCGAGGCTGCGGTGGCCGGGAGCGGCCACTGCACTCCAGTCTGGGCGACAGAGTGAGACTCCAACTCAAAAAAAAAAAAAAAAAGAGTTCCAAAATTGCTTTGACAGGTAAACTAGGTGTTGGCGTCAGTGCATAGCTTCCCAAGGGGAGAACGTCAAAGGTGACCATAGTGATATTCAATAACGAGGTATGTAGCACATTTCCTAGGATGAGTTCATGAACTTAATCGTCAGACTTTGTAGATACTTTCATTTTGAAGTTTTGTCCTCATTAAGAACTCTTAGTTTATCAACAAGATAGATTTGCTTGTTTTGTTTTAAACAACATTCAATTTAGAGATGAAAGAGGTACAGCTTATTACTTTGCTAATATTATTACTCCTTAATATGAGCCAATACACTTTGATAAGGATAAAGTACTCAGTTAAATAGTATTTTGACTTTGGGGGACTTTAATCATGACACAAATGTTCTAACACATCAAGTATTAGGATGGCATGTGATGCACACATTTTCAATTTTCCTCTCAACCACTTTCCTATTCTTAGAACATTGTGAACAATTCAAGGAGCCAGTTGTTTGACTCATTTAAAAAGTATCTGACCCATCAAGGGTCTATTATGAAAAGCCCACCTTGGGTCTCTATCTTCTAAATTGCTTTGAATCTTCTAAAGTGCTTTGTAATGAACTCTACTTTGATCAATATTGAAATGTACATCACCCCAAGGATAAGGCTATGCTCTGTAGCAGGGATTGGAAAACTCTTCCTGTAAAGAGCCTCATAGTAAATATTCTAAGGTTTGCAGACCATGTGGTTTCTGTTGCAACTTCTCCACTCTGCCACCATAGCTTGGAAACAACTCAGATGGTATATAAATGAATGTGTGTGGTTGTGTTCCAATAAAACTTTATTTACAAAAACAGGTATGATTTAGTTTGTGGGTTATAGTTTGCAGATCTATTACATTGTATCTCTATGGAAGCATTTACTCATTCAATAAACTTTTACTGAGCATCTATAATGTGGCAGGCACAGTGCTAGACTAGGAAAGAACAGTAAATAGAAGTTGTTCTTGCCTTTATTGAGCTTGTGTTTTATCAGAGAAAAAGATAAACAAATGGGTAATTATAAAAAAGTGTGATGAATGACAGAGTCTAGAACACTACTGAGATATATTTTCTCGTTCAGGCTCTAAATAGAAACCAGACCAGTTCAAAAACTGGAGCAAAGCTGGGCCTGGGGAAATGTAATGTGACCTATCTGTGCTGACTTGTAATTTTTTTCATTTGTTTGTTTCCCCTCCATGGATTCAAACCTTTTGCAGGAAGTGACTTAAGCTGACACCTGAAGAATGAGTTGGTGTTAGTCAGATGAAAAGGTGCAGGGTAGGATGATAAGGCATTCCAGGCAGGGAGAGTAACAGTTGGCAGAAGATGGTTTCTTGAATAAGCCCAAGTCCCTTGAGTGAGCCAGACCCTGTGGCAATGGAAGGTCAGCCAAGAGGCCCAATTTACATAGAGTCAGGGAGGGGAGGGAACGAATGTGCTGAGAATAGAGGAAAAAGATGATAGAGATGCAAAGAAATTATAATAATCAAGGAGTTACTGAGAAGATGAAATATTAAGAAGTCACATCACTTTATGAAAGTAACTTGCTAGCAGGCTTATTTTGTTTATTTCTGACCTAATTTATTCAAATTTCAGCCTGAAGGCTGACATTAATTTACATGTCCAAGAGTCATGTTTGTCTTGAAATCTAAACCCCATCACATTGTAAATGTGAATCTGGAAAGACAACAAATGCAAATGCCTGTTCTGAGTGTTATTTCATTGCATTTGGAAATGAAAATAATTCTAAAGATGAAAATGGAATCATTAGTAACTAGCATTAATTAACATTGGCAGAATAAGTTACATACTATATGTCAAAAGTAAACTCCAAATGATAGTCTTCTGTAATCACTTGTTCCTACAATGCAGGGATTACACCAGGGACTGTTGTTATAATGGATACAGCCTTAGACTCCTTTAAGAACGAATTGAACAGGTCATCTTGAACAGCATCGTCACCTGAAGTACTGAACTTAACACTGGCTGAAGAGCTATTGAACTGTGGCAAAGAAATTCCCAACTTCCCAGCCCTCATCAGACTTACAGTGTGTCCCTATGATTTTTATGAAGGTGAGAATAATTTAGAAACTGTGAAGGAAACAGAAAAATGCCAGCAACTCTTTGTTATTCAAACCCACAATTTACATTAAAAACTCCACTTTAGAAAATTAATAGTTGGGGATTAAAAATGAACCGAAACAGGCTTTTTAACTTACTAAAGCATAGAGACATAAGGATATAATAAGTAGCAGAGAAACTCTCAGAATGAATTTATATTGACAGTGGGTTTAATCCTCTAAGAAAAAGCTGAACATTAAAATCGCAATTAGCGATATTCGCAAAATCTTATCTCTGTTTATGCCTTTATCTTACATTGGTGGCTCTAAGAGATGGGAAATTTGCTGGTTGTATGTTTCATCTGTACATCCAAAGGGATCCTGTCACTAGGAAAGAGAGGGGGCTGGGAAATAGGGAGAAATATTTCAGGGAACAAATCCCACTGGAGTGGAGAAATCTCAGAGGGGTGTTTTTATCTCTCAGTCATGAGTAAAGGGTCCCCAAACTAAATTTAGAGAAAAACTTAGTGACTGCTAAGTAGCAGCTCTTGCTACAACAGGTAAGGAGCAGGAGACAAATGTCTTCAGGGACAGACCCCACTCATTCCAGAAGAAAGGATCCACACAGGGTTGGCGCCATACCTTGAAGAACATTCTGGAAATCTTGTGGTGTAATTATTATTCTGGAAATCTTGTGGTGTTCATTTCAAAATTAATATTATTTTACTATAAATTACTTTTGTCTTTGGATCAAACTTAAAGCATAATATTGAATTAAAAAAACATATGGAGATAGTGATATTATCTATATATTTTATGCAGGATAGTAAAGGTATGGTACATATGTATTATAAAATGGGAGGGGTGTTGGGGCTGATAGGGTTGGGACCCTCTGTTCTAGGCCACTAGCTCACAGGCCCTTCATTCAGAGGGTCACTTATCAATGATGTGGTAATTTGCAAATGGCGCTTGTTGGAGTGAATGTTGTCTTTGGCCCGGATAGTATTTTTTTTTAATGTTAATTATTTTGCCAAGATTTATAATTTCTGAATAGTTCCTATGAAAATCAGATTTCTGGCTTTTTGAAATTACAGAACGTAACATAAAATAATATATGCATGGCAGCCCTGGCCCACATCCGGGGCTATATTTGCTGAAGGTGAGGTGAGGTTGCTTCCTTCAGACCAGGCAGATCCTCTCGTTGACATTACCTGCTTGGATTCTGGCATGTCTGCATCTGAATCAGTCTAAGTAACACTCTGTTAGAGGTGTTGGCAGGCAGCTCTAAAGAGAAGAGAAGGAACAAGGAGAAGCCAACTGGCAGGTTGAAAGTGCATGAATGAGAGAGAAGAAAGGGAGAAAAAGAGAGGGAAAGGAGCCAAAAAGAGGCTTGTGCAAATAATGGATGGTGGCAGAGTGTTATTAGTCTACCTGCTTCAATCTGGGCCTCCTCAGGAGCGGTGGGGACGAGGGAGAAGAGGTCTGTTTCTGGGTATGCACAAGGTAGATGAGGCGTAATGACATGAGGCTTTTTTTCTCCCACTTTCTGTCCTCACTAGTTGATACAGGTGAAATTAAGTGATAAACACTGGGGACGGGCTGGAAGGGAAAAACCATGACCACAAAGGTGTGGCATGCAGCCTGGGAGGTGTGTGGAAAAGGGAAATATGGACAGTCCCCATCTGCACATGGCTGCCATGGTCAAAAAGACACATGGAGAGCAGCAATGTCCAAACACCATCCTGACCCTCAAGTAGCTTAAGGGCATCATGAGCTTTGGAGCCTCTTCTCAACAGGAGATATTCCTCAAAGCTCCACCCTCTCAATGACACCCCTACCCTGGCATCCCTGATGTCCCTGGGCACAGTACCGACTGCTACAGTCACTCAGCAGCTATTGATCTCAGGACTAAGGTACTCAGCCACGGACACGCCTTCCTTTTTAAAAAATACTTTATTTTATTTTAAAGATGTGGGGTGCAAGTCAGGATTAGGTATGTAAGTAATCTATTTGCAGGTGAACTTTCAGCCTCCAACTGGTCTTCACCCCCTTGCTCCTTCCTACATATAAGACTCCTGAGCCAGGCACAGCCCTGCTTCACTGTTCTCTGATAGGAAGATTCAAACAGCCCCGTTTGACCTACCTGGGGAGCAGGATCAAAAGTTAGAGACAGTGCAGAGCAATTCAGCCACCGAGAGCAATTCAGCAAACCTCTTGGTGATGCCACTGCCATTAGGGTAGGACATCAAGTCGCTAAATATTTTATATTCCCTTTCAGGCCAGGGTTGATTAGATGAAGCACTATGCACTTTTCCCGAGAAAAAAATAAGATTACTTGAAGAGAAGATATAAAGCTGGCATAAGGAACATTGAAATGGAGTCTACAGTGTTTATGGCCATGTGTGAGTTTTGTGGTCTAAAAGGTAAGATTTTCATGAATGCATAGGGTCAAATTCTCCTCTTTCAAGAAGCTATTTTTACTCTCCAAGAGAATAAAAGGGGGCTCAGCTGTATCCTACTTTGGGTTGAACGTACCTCTTGTAGTTGTTTATAATATGCATTATCTTACAATGTCTTATGTGTGGGCAGGGCATTATTCTCATTATGCAAATGAGGAAGACAAGCCTCAGGGGTCAACAACAAGTTGCCCAAGGTCTTCAACTAGCTGATGATGTAGCCATGACTTGACAGCAAATTGTTTTCTTTATCCTGGTAGTGGCTGTTATTTTTTTTTTATTACAATTGAATTTATTGAGACAAACTGCAAACCAAATATTCCTAAAATAGCCCATCAGTCATAATTTTAAATAGAGTGGTCAGGGAAAGGTAAGAGGAGAATGTGCCATGTGGATATCTGAGGGAAGAGATTCTGATAAATGAAAGCCTAAGGCCACAGGCAGGAACATACAGGCATGTTGGAGGATCAGGGAAGAAACCAGTGTGGGGTTGGAGAGGTGTGACCATAGTTGACAATGATAGGAGAAGGGAGGAGGAGGCACTGACTGTGTGGGTCACTGCGAAAACTGTGACTTTCACTTTGAGTGAAACAGGAAGCCACTGGGCTTTGAATGGAAATTGAGGGATTTGAAGTGGGATTTGTGACTGGATCTGACCTGTGTTTTATCAGAATCGCTGTGCCTGCTGAGTAGGGAAGAATCAAATAGGGTCAAGGGCAGAAGCAGACAGAGGCACGAGAGGGCAAAAGTCTAGTGAGAGATGACGGAAAGGGTGATAGCACAGGTAGTAGAAGTAGTCAGATTCTGGAAACATTTTGAAGACAAATCCCAACAACATTCGCAGACAATTTGATGTGAATTTTGTGAAAAAGACAAGAGTTAAAAATGGCTCCCAAGTTTATGGCCTGAACTTCTGGAAGGATGAAGTTACCATATTTGGGATAGAGAAAATTTAGGTGAGGATTTGGGAGTAGTAGATGTCTAACTGGACGCCAAGTAAGCAGATGAATTTATAAATCTGGAGTTTAGGCGAGATGTTTGGACTAGAGAAGTAAAATTATAAGTAAACAGCGTATAGACAGCATTTAAAACCAGTGGATGAGACGACAAAGAGTACATGCAGACACAGATAAGAAGACTACTCTGGTTAAACGTTAAAAGTTAAGGGAGATGAAAGAGCCCAAAGAGGAGTGACCAGTGAGGTTGGCGGTACACCAGAAAAGTGTAGCGTCCTGGCATGCAGAGAAGAGTGCTTCAAAGTAAAGAATTATGGCACAATAAAGCTTCATTTTTATTGCAAATGGAATTTGAATTCCAATATTTGTCCTTATACTCAATTCATTTTAATATACAAGTGCATATTAAAATGTAGGAGGTAACATTTCTGAGAATACATTTTAGAAAAAGTTATAGTTCTTACAAAGACAGAAATTGTAGAACCACTATCCTTAACTACTCATGTCTCTCAGAATATGTATACATGCAAATCCTTGCAATATGTAAGTGAAGAGCAGCCAATACACCCTTGTACTCTTTCAAGTTCATGGCTAATAACCTCTTTCAGAAACAATAGCACCTGCTTTTCTCTAGACAAGTTAGTGAGGGTGGGAAAGCATGACCTTGCCCAAAGAGCAGTCCAATCAGCATATAGCCTGCAGGGACACCTGGATTCAGATAGTTCTGCTCCAGGAAATGCCTCCTCACACTTCTTTACTATATAAACAACAAGTAATGAGTCATGTCCCTACCTAATGTGTAAATGCAGCAGAATTTGGTAACTAATTTAATTGAACATAAAATATCAAGTTACCAACATGCTACCCTGGTGTAAGTTTGTTGGTGACCATCCTTCCATCAGTTATTATTATTATTTTTTTGAGTTGGAGTCTCACTCAGTTGCCCAGACTGGAGTGCATTGGCCGCTCCCGGCCACCACAGCCTTGACCTGCTGGGCTCCGGCGATCCTTCTGCCTCAGCCTTCCAAGTAGCTGGAACTACAGGCATGCGCTACCATGCCCGGCTGATTTTTTTGATTTATTGTAGAGATGAGGTCTCGCCAAGTTGCCCAGGTGGGTCTTGAACCCGCGGGCTCAGGCAATTCACTCACCTCGGGCTCCCAAAGCGTGGGATTACAGACTGAGCCCGGCCCCATCAGTTATTTTTTGAGGCACCGATCAGCAGCCAGGGAGAGTTCTAGGCTTGTGGGCCCTGGACTAGAGTCTTTCTCTCTTTAGGATATTGCAGAAATCTTACAGTAGTTATTCTAAGAGTTTTTCTGCCCTTGCTGCCAATCTTTTTGACCTTGCTATCTTTGCTACCTGCAGGTCCCCCTCCTGGGGACTTTCTCTCTACCTTTTTGTAGTTCCCGCCCCCCACTGTATTTTCTTTTTTTCTGCTGCTGCTAAACCTGCTGGTAGCTGATTTCAACCTGCAAATAGCTCTCTTCCAGGCCACCGCTGCAGCCTTTTCATTGAGTAGACCCCTTCTAGGCTGCCAACGTTTACACTAAAGGCTGCGTGTGTAACTCTGTAATTCTCTAGTTCTTGGGAGTATTTCTATACAAACGTCTTCATGGTGACAGGGGCTTTTTATCTCCCTCAGACACCACAGTTTTAAAACTAGATTCCTGGTATGCTGTCCCCTGGAAGATCAGCCACCAAGTATGCAGACAAAAACCCTATGCACAGGATGCTATCGTATTCCCTTCTTTCATTACCACTTCATAATATCCTACTCCCACAGCACTGAAGCTTAGAAGCTAGCACCTGGAACCTTTTGATTTTAACCCCTGTATAACCCATTCTGTGTGATTCAGAAAAGCTTGCTTTGGGGAAGGGCTGAGAGGGCATTCACAGGCAGCTATAGAAACAGAGGAAGTTAGAGAGGATATATTAATGATAAGCAACATGGGAAAAGCGATTTTACCTGGCACCAAGAGCTCAGGGTCCACAGGCCTATCCCTTTCACCCCTTTCCTGCCACTGTTAGTAATGGCCTACCCCGTTCTGTCTTTCTGGGTTGCCTTCTGAGACCTATTCTATCCCTTTAATACTACCGGATGACTGGATAACTAATCTGAATTCATATTAAGGTGATGACAGATGGCTTCAGCATATAAATAACCAATTTTTATGTAAACAAAGGTCTTCTAGAGACATTGTGTTAACTCAGGAGAATTGCTCACTGAGTTTGGACCACTGCAAAAAAAGATCTTTCTGTATCTACCTGGCACAAGGCAGTCTTGAGTCCATGTGGGTTACTACTTGCTATTTTTACAATTAATATAAAATTTTACCATAAATCTTACCATCTCAGCGAAGCTTTGCATAACTATCTAAACTCACTCACTTACAATTGTGTCATTCTACTTCATTTCTCTGCATCATACTTACCACTAGCAACTATATTTCTGGTTTGTTTATATGTGAACTTATATATTATTTTATGTCTATTAATGCATGAAAGCATGTATGTGTTATTTCTCTCCATTAGAATTTAAGCAACATAAGAACAGGGACCTTGTTTGGCACTGCTATAGCCCTAGTACTTAGAATAATGTCTGCCATGTAGGCTTTCCATAAATATTCATGAAATGAATGAATGAGTGAATGAACAAAAGAAATGACTACTAGACACTTTATGACAATGAAAAATGACGACAGAAACTGAATCCTTCACTTCCCAGCTGCATTAGTAGCTTGGAATTCGTAGCTAAAAGACTTAGGAGTGCCTCTTAACTGTCCACATAGGGGATGACAAAGCCTTAAAGTCAGGCCTCCCTTTGCTATAAGTCTTTAAATACATTCCTTTTGCTATACCTGCAGCCCATGGGTCTTCTGATATTTTATAAGTGGACAAACTGCTTAAAATAAGGCCACCAACACCCATAAGTCACTGTTGTTATACTGATCTCGTTACCCTGGAAAAGAGTATTGGGAGTCCAATACTGCTTTAACAGAGATTCAGGTGAAGAGAAATTCACCAAATTATTCCAAAGCTGAATTTTCAGAATAATATAAACCTGTACAATGAAAGGACCGTGCAAGGCTGAGTAAATGCATTCACCTACCATTTTATAATATGCACGGCTATCCCTTTCTTACAGCAAAATCTACTTTAATTAAATCCCAAACATCCAGATTAAAGATGATAATCCTTTTGTACCGTGAACTTGTGATAAGTACATTTAACTTGTATTCATGTTTTAAAGACAGTGCTGCCTTTTGACACACACTCGCTTGCAGGGCAATATGCGAAGCCTAATATTTGCCTAAGATTAGATTCTGCTTAAATCCTCTTCTAAGTCTTTAGTTGCTTACAGCACTCACCGTGGCTTTTCTTTGGAGTAAAGAAAGAATTCAGTGTTATTTCCTTTGACAGATACTGGTAACTTCGGGGAAATATTTAGTCTTTGTAATATTATTTTAGTACAGTTCAGTGAAAGGGAGGGGAATCTTGACTTTAATTTCATCTTTATATTCTTCTGCTATTCCCAACAGTGAATGGGCTCTAGGAATTGCACGATGATCATTGATAAAGTCAAAAAGATATTACAAGTTTTAAAGATTATATTCCATCTGGAGCTGGAGTATTTCTCAACCCTAAACTGGAGATAAATCAGGATTTGAAAAATTATTACACAAGGGCACAAGACAACCAACTGCAGCTCTCTTCACCCTCACAAGAGCAAAAGAAACTGTAGTTCCGAGAGGTTAAATAACGTTGCTACCTTCTCACAGTTGAGAAGTATCTCAGTCGGAATTTGAACCCACCTCTGTCTGAATCAGGCCCCTTTGCATCCTGCTGCACCGTCTCTTGCCAGTAGCCTCTCCATGGAGACGCCATATTCATAGTCTCTGGACAAAAGAACCAAGATGTGCACCATTAAAAATCAATGCAGATTTTTCTATTTGAAGTGTTGTGAGCAGGTAGTTGTGCTACTTCTGCAAATAAACCTTAAGGACTGATCACATATCAATTGAGTTAGTGTTGAAATCAATTGTACCATCAAGAGCATATACTTAGTAGTATGCATGGTCATTATTTTGCTAAGAAAATCATCAATCATTATATCTGGAAAATTAGATATAACTGGGAAATGGTAAGTAATTTACATTACTTTTACAAGGACAAGAATTTTTTTTAAACATATTTTTTATTATAAAATTGTGGGGTAAGTTAAGGGTTAGATATACAACTGTGCATCGTTCAGGCACCCTTGTTAATAAGGGGTGTCTCTGCACCCCCAGACAGATATTGACTACCGTTAGTCCCACCTCCCTTCCCCTCCCTACCCCCCCCATAGTTTCCCACCATCAGTCCTTTTTTTATAGTATTATGGTAGATGTTCAAGGTCCACTATATGAGTGAGAACATGTGATACTCAGATCTTTGTTTCTGTGAGAGATCACTCAGTATTATAGACTCTAGCTTCATCCAGGTTGCTGCGAAATTCATGATTTTGTTCTTTTTTATTGCTGCATAGTATTCCATTGTGTATATGTACCACATTTCTTTAATCCAGAAGGACAAGAATTTTTAAAATATTTTTTGGCTTTGTTTTTACATATTTTTAATCAAAGCCAGGGTTTATAGTTTTGACTCATTTTCACTCACTCTCCTAGCTTCTGTCCCACTCCTTCCTCCCCAGCGTTAACACACTCGTACATCAGAGAATCATTTAGGTCATTGATCCAACCCTTTCTGTGGTTGGCATCACCTGTGACCCTCCTCTCCCATGCTGTAATTCCAGTGAAGCCTCCCCGTACTTGAGCCTTCCAC
Organism: Cephalopachus bancanus; assembly: GCA_027257055.1. Lineage (NCBI taxonomy): Eukaryota > Metazoa > Chordata > Mammalia > Primates > Tarsiidae > Cephalopachus > Cephalopachus bancanus. The sequence goes on from JAPVLO010000035.1 coordinate 6,831,704, forward strand.
TCCCCATCCCAGTACATCAGGCTTCATCCTCTGCCTGTCTTGTGTCATCTCTGACTGGGGGTACCACATCCAGCAGAAGCTCAAGTTCCCAAAGTTGCAGCTGGACCTCCTGGAGACAACAGCAGACCCTTGACATGACAAGATGGTGTGAGGCACATCAACTGAGGATGTGAACTTGGGAGAAATCTCTGAGATCTAACCTGCTCCTTGCTCAGAAAATGAAAAGAGGTCTAGAGCATGTAACTGGGTGCCTGAGGAACATACTTAGACAGAAACAGAGATGGACTGGAACTGAGATCTCTTGTCTCCTGAGTACCACTCTCTCCACTATTCCATAAGGTGTAAAAAAAGTAATACATTTATCTATGGAAAGATAACTTGCACTCTCCTCTATTTGAAAAAGCTTTCATGGCAGCTTTCAATGAAAGAGGAATGCACAATAAAATCATTTAAACAGAGGTAAAAAAAAAAAACTAAAAAGAAAATGTCTTTTAAGGGAGTAGATGGGAGGGTTTACATATCAAAAAGGCTGCATAGGAGGGCAATACTAAATTGAAATACATAGATTTAGCCCCAAGTTTCCGGGAGGTCGAGCTGAAAATTAAAACGCTTTGCATTGTGCTGCTCTCATTATCTAATAAAAAGGAGCATTGGAGGTTTGTTACAAAAACTTTATCCAAATGTTAAACTTTATTCCAATGTTAAACTTAAGTGAAATTATCAGCTGTATAATGGGTAGCGTCTTTATTAACACTTTAATAAGAGATTTGGAACAATTCTTCATAGGTAGAATGAATTGGTTTCATCTAATCTAACTTTTCTTTGGGCACCCAAAGAACAGGAGTACAGGTATGTACATTTGTGGTGACTTGATTTGAGTCAGAGATAGAGCTTAACATTTTGAAAGCAGTAGTTGTCAAATATTAATGTGCAAATAATTTTCATGGGAAGATATTTTTAATGAAGATTCACTGACTGTTCCCAACCCAATCTCCAATTCTGATTTTCTATGTCTGGGATAAAGCCTAAGAAACTGAATTATGAACAATCTTTGTTTCTGAGGCAGGTGGTCAGTGGAGCACATTTGAGAAACACCAATGTAGAACAAATTGCTTGTATGTCCCTTAGCCCTGACCAGGCCCTTGGAATATCAATTTTTCCTCCTGCTTTTTAATAAGCAGCACGCAGCCTGAGGTTAATGTCTTAGCAGAGATACAGGAGTGCAAAGGTTCTGAGTTGTTGATTAAAAAATGGTTTCTATGCTTTATATACTAGACATACGGGGAACAAAGGTGATGTTTGCTTATTAAACTCAAGCCCTTGAGTGGCAATGAGGAGGGTGGTATGAAAAACACCAGGAGCAGATAGAAAGGGCCAGAATGGGAACTCCGAAGTTAACCTTTGCTGCTGTGCCGTTTTCCAAAGGCCAGCCCTGGGGATTTCCGCTCTGGACAAGGGTCCTTGTGCATAGTCCTACTATCTTTGCCCACGGTTCATGATTCATGAGTAGATTTTCGGGGGTTCTCAGCCCCCTAAATTATATATGAAGAGTTTATGTGTATAAGCATATGTGTATTTTTTGTGTAAAAAGAGGTTTTAATTGTGACTTTCATCAGATTCTCAAAGGGGCCATCAATGAGACCAAAGAGCTGAGACTCACTGGGCACTTCTGGTGTGCCTCAGGGTATGTCAACCTTAATGGTCTGATCTGTGTGTTCCCATAGCATTCCAGCCTTAGGTCAGTTAGCTGACAACCTCCTTGGTGACAGTTAGGTCACTAAGTGTCCCTCCCTCCCCAGGAACCACCCTCCCTGCCTAATCTGAGGATTATGGTAGCAGAGCTGTCAGGCTTAATTTCAGCAAACTGTTTTAGGTAATTAGTCCCCTTTAATTGCTCATGGAAATAGTAATTTTAGGTGACAAGATTATTATATACTGCTTGTTAGTGGATTCTCCAGGGTCAAGAAAACACCACTGAGTTTGCTATGACCTGTTCTTTTCCATCTTTGGCATTCCCCTTGAAATCCAGGAAAGACATTTAGTAAAGTCGGCTCCCACTCTGTGATAAGTACAGAGCACTGATTTCCTTTTATCCTGCTCCAAGCAAAGGATTAGAGAAGGACTTTCAACTTTTCCCTGCTACTGCCAGCCCATGTCAGGCTTCACAGACTTGCTGATCATTAACTTGAAAAGCTGGGGGAAATTTCTAGTTCTTCCATTTACTTGTTTACCTGTTCATCCAAGTTGCTTTACAACTGACTGAGTTTTGAATAAATAGGGTCCTAGGTGATGAAATATTTGACTCAGCTGAAGTAAAATATTTTCATTGTTTTTCACTTCACTGAATAAGAGGGTCAGTCTGACCCATAGGTCAGGGCAGGTTTGCCTAATGCTTTACCATGTGCTAGCTAGCTCAGGGAAGGAGTGGATGGAAGGTAGAGAACTCTTAGCAGTTTAGGAAGCTGAGAATTGGCTGGTTGTCTACTAGCTGTGTCAGACTGGCCCATTTGGATGACTTCTCTAAGCCCTAATTTCATCATCTGTTGAAAGAGGACACAAACAAACAAACAAAGCATACCTAGCTAAGGATTAAATGCGATCATAAATGTTTGGTGTGCAATAACTAAACCAAACAAAACAGATACATGGGTTGGAGACATATTTGGAGAATTACATGGAGAAAATATTTGCAAACCATGCATCTGATAAAAGGTTAATATTCAAAACATACAAGAAACTAAACTCAATAGCAAGAAAATAAATAGCCTAATTTTAAAATGGGAAAAGGACCTGAATAGAAATCTTTCAAAAGGAGACATACAGATGGTTAACAGATATATGACAAAAAGTCTCAACATCACCACTCATCATTGAAATACAAATCCTGTTAGAATGACTAATATCAAAAAAGACAAAATATAAGTGTTGATGATATCATAGAGAAAAAAGAACCCTTGTACACCATTGGTGGGAATGCAGTTAGTACAGCTATTATGAAAAACAATATGGAGTTTCCTCAAAAAACTAAAAACCGAACTATCATATGATCCCACTTCTAAAGACATATATGAAGGAAATGAAATCAGTATGTTGAAGAGATTATCTGCCCTCCCATGTTTATCACAACAATATTCACAATAGCCAAGATACAGAATCTGCCTGAATATCCATCAACAGATGAATGGATTTTTAAAATGTGGTATATGGACACAGTGGAATACTATTTAGTTCTTAAAAAGTAGGAAAATCTGTCATTTGCAACGCCATTGATGAACCTAAAGGACATTATGTTATATGAAATAAGCTAGACACAGATAAATAGTGCATGATCTCACTTATAGGTACAAGCTAAAAAAATCAAATCAAACTCATAGAAGTAGAGAGTAGAATGCTGGTCACCAGAGGCTGGGGGAATAGGATGGGGAAGAGAGAGAAGTTGATCAAAGAGTGCAAAGTTTCAGTTACATGGAGGAAAAAGTTTTAGAGATCTATTACACAGCATGGTGACTATAGTTAATAATAATGTATATTTCAAAATCTCTAAAAGGGTAGATTTTAATTGTTCTCACCACAAAAAAGTATGTGAAATGATAGAAGTGCTAATTAGCTTGATTTAATTATTTTAGAATGTATACATATATCAAAACATCACATTGTAACTCATAAATATATACAATTATTATTTGTCAATTAAAAATAAAATCAGGCAGCATGTCCTATTATAATTATAGTATACTTCTTCCCAAATCTTGATCTTACAAATAAATCTGAAGTAGTAGAGAGAGGGCAAAGAAATAAATACTACCTTCACACCCAATGCTCTCTCCCTCCCTTCAAAACTTGTAAATGTAAACACTTCCAATTCCATATACACTGAAATCCTTTTTAAAACAATGCAGATGAAGATAAGAATTATTACACTGTTACCAATTCAAGATGGCTGACACTAATTTCAATATGGGTAACTACATTCTTTGAAATCAAAGATATGATGTGAAACAAAATAAATAATTCGTATGAAATCCAATTTTTCTCTCTGATGAAATCAAAGACATTGCCCTCATAGTGATTTTTTAAAAATAAGAGTTTTTTTTAAGGCTTTCATTCTTTCTTCCCTAGTTTCTTATCTATCCTAAGATTTTACTCCCAGTCTATAGAAATTGAATGCTAATACATCTGCTCTTTTGTGGAGCTGATTCTTATGTTTAAGCATTTTATTTCATGTTTTTTCTCTTCAAATTTCATGAGAGTCAGTACTCACCTTTATTGGGATTTTCTGAATTCAGCATTCCATATCTCTTCTCTATTTACTTTACCTTTTTTATAAAGGCTGCACCAGGCAAACTCAAACATTGCACCAAGGAGTAAAATGTCACCTCAGGAATAACGGCCAGCTCTCCAGTTATAGCCTCAGTAAGAAGAGCTTTCTCAAAAAACCGGAAATTGGATAGAAATCTGGAGATTATGCATGTCAGATGGCAAAGTTCTCTCCTTGGTCTCACCTTGAACAAGGTGCTTTCCTGAGCCAATTGTGGAGGAAATGGGAAGGAGGATTGTTTGCATAATTTCAATGAGCTTATTTAAGTGAAGTGTTTGATGGGATTCTACAGGTTATGAATTGTACAGAAAACTAGAGGGTTCAACAGGTAGCATCTACATGACAGGAAAAGCAACACAAAGTATGTGTGCTGTGGATGTTGGTGTGTTCGGCCAATGTTTCTGTAGAAAATGTAAATCCATTCATTTCACCAGTTGTGTTACTTGCTCTTCTAGCTGCTGTGGTCTGTGTGACACTTCTTGACAGACTTGACTGTGACCAGATCAACTCACCTCATGATGTCCTGGTGGAGTCCTCACCTCCTAATCTCAAACTTCATCAAACAGAGGCTTGGACTTTGTGACCAGATGTCATAACTGGGCAACCCAACCCTCCCCTGCAAATTTGTGGTTCAAGTTGTGATGTGAAAGTCACATATTATTTGTGGCATTTTCATATAGTTCTCATCCACATGCTAAAATCAAAATGGAGAGATTTTATGAAGTCATTTTCTCTTAAAAAACGGAATTCATTGTAAAATAATTTGATATTCACATTAAATTAAATTCAAATTTCATTTCAGAATAAGTTAACTAAACTAGTCTAATAATTAAAATTTTAAAACTCCTGGATTGTGACATTTGGAATTTCATATGCAGCATTAAGCTCACATTAAAGTAGATCAGCCATTTGTAGATACAGTTACCAGTCATTGTGTTTCTGAAACCAGTCCAGAAATTCATGTTAGAATGTTGTCAGGCACTCTTAGGTATTGGACAAGTGGCAGAAATTGATCGTGTACGTTCAAAATATTTACAGAAAAAACTGTCAGTGTAATGAGGGTCTATATGGAAAAGTTACCCTTAGGGAAGATGGCTGTACTTCTTTTTTACCCTAGCATGAATTCAGCACACCACAGAATAGAATTAGAGGGTTTACATGTGCCTATGTTTGTGATTTTTATTGCGGAACATAACTCTGGATCACCCTTTTTATTTAAATGAAAACCCTCGATAACACAAAGAAAGATCTTCAACTTTTCTTTAGAAATCACAAGTGACTAAATTGCCTTCTAGAGATTCTTTTCTTTTAAGAAAATGTGTTTTGAGGAGGCTGTATTTTTTTTATTCCACTTCAATATTAACCAATAGGCTGAGGAATCAGTTAAAAACTGAATTTAGACTTGAGTTCACGATGTTAAAGTAATCCTTTTGTGTAACTGAAGCAGATGTTTTCCAGACCTGCCTATACCTCTACCCTATCTGATCCTCTGGGGACACAGAGCACTTACAGGCTGTACCATGCTCTCTATGAATTTTTGTCCCACCTTGGGAGTTCTTCTCAATTTGACATACTTGGGAGTTGGAAAGACAAGATGTGGGATGGGTGGAGAATGACTTGCAAACTTGTATAGCGTGTAATGTTGTATGCATATATTTATATGGTTGTGGCTCAAATAAAGTTTAATTAATTAATTAATTTTTGGTCAAGGATCCTGTATTACAAATTTTGGAAGACCCTAAAAATCCCATTGGAAGTTTTTTTTTTTTTTTTTAATTTTTTTAATTTTAAAGTTCTGGGGTACACGTCAGGATTGATTATTTAGATCCTGGAATTGTCACATGTAACAGAATGGAGGCTTGGGGTGGGATTCCCTGCTGGTCGTCAGCAGGTCCTAGGTTGGTTGAGTCTGGACTGGTCTGCTCCTATGAAGGAAATGGTTTTCTCTCTTAAGCAGTATTTATTGTCACCAATAAACAATCCCCTAAGAGGTGCAGCAGTTTGTGAGCTTCTTTTGGCAATAGAAATACTTCGAGTGCAATTTTTTAAGGTATCCCAATATTTGACCCTCATATATAAAGATCAGAGCTAAAAGTAAGGTAGAATAGCATCACCGTCAATTTATGGTGGGGTTTTTACTTTGTTTCATAATTTTTTGAGCCAAGTGGAAGCCACTTCAGAGTGGTTCCATAAGCCTTCATTACAAACTTATCTGTCTGCTCTTGGAAAATCTTTAATTTCCTTTCTACTGGAAGAAACGGAGGCTGTGAGAAAAGGGAGAATGAAATAATTACAGATAATCTTCTTAACTCCTGCTAGGAGTGTGTGTGTGCACACTCGTGCGTGCACAGGAACTTGTGTACGCATGCATTTGTGTATGTGTTTTCCTTACTAGTACTTCCTACCTCAGCAAATTGTATCAGTTGCACAAGCCAGAAACCTGGGACACCCCTGTGATGATTCTTTCTCATTCATTCTCACATCCAAACAATCACAAAGTCATATTAATTCTAAATATTCCCCCAATCTGTTGACTTCCTTCCATCTCCTCTGCACTCATCTTGGTCCAAGCCACCATGATTTCTCTTCCAGATCACTGTAATAGCCTCACCTTTGAACTCCTGCCTCCTTTCTTGAAAGTTGATTGGGTTATCCTCCTGCTTCAAAGCCTTCACACTGGTCTTAGACTAAAACCCAAAGCCTGTGGCACAGCCAGGGAGCCCCTGCATTCACAGAGAGCCCCAGTTTGGCAGTTTAGCTCACCTTGTCCTACTTCTTCTCCTTGTCTCCACTCTCCAAGCATGTCATCCTTGGTTCCTCAGTTGTACTGGGACACACATTTACAAAGGCACATTCCTTTTGCCTACAGACCTATGCAATGAGAGAGCTCAGTTGAAGGGACAAGAAGGACTGAGATCCACCTTGTTCAGCCAGCTGTGTGTTCTGGCTGTAATCAACATCCACTGAGAGGGACCTTTTCTTGATGTATGCATATCGTATGGGATAGTGGGGTCTCAATGCCAATATTTCTTCCCATTTCAGGGCCTTTTGCTGTCAGCTCTCTTTGAAAGGTCTCCACTTAATTTATGGTCACAGATTAAATCTTTATTTTTTATTTTAAAGATGTGGGATACAATTCAGGATTAAGTATACAAATGTACATTATGAAGGTGCCCTTGTTGATGATGTATGGCCCCCCTCCCCTGGCAGATTTTCACTACTACACAGATTAAATCAATTCAAATCTTCCTTCCTTTGGAAAGGAGGAAACTTAAACCAGATTCCTGAACCTTAAACCAGATTCCACCCAGCCTTACCTTACCTGTAGCTATCTACTGCATCTTCCAAGTACTCCTCACAGCTTGCAATTAGGTCATGATTTGGGTCATTAATTAATGCCTGCTGCTTATATTATAAGGTTCTTGAGGGCAAAGTCTGTATCTGTTTTATCTACTGCAGTAACCTCAAGGACCTAAAACAGACCTGCCACATACTAGATGCTCAATAAATTCTTGTCAAATGAAGAATGAATCCCTTTTTATAGCATTTCCTTATGAACTTTCACTATAATGCCCACAGTCTTTGCAAAAATCATCCTTTCCTTATTCAGTTCCTTGTCAGTACAGTTTTCCCTGCCTTCCCCCTCACTACCTCTTACTTGGTGGGGAGGAAAGTCTTCCAAACCATCAGTGTACAGTTGTGGTGCGTCTGGAATCTCTTGTTTTCTCTATGCATATGACTTTTCCCTCTGTCAAAACCAAAGCCTCAATTTTACCGCCTTTGGGAAGATCTCTAAGTTCAATCCCCCCTCAACTCATCACCCCTTCCTTCTTCCTTTAGAACTAGAGTTGCACTAGGAAGTTATGAATTGTCTTTATTTGTATGGGATTAACAGTAGTAAATATCTGTCTGGGGACGGGGAGACACCTCTTATCAACAAGGGTGACTGAACGAAGCATATTTGTATACCTAACTCTTAACTGTACCCCACAATATCATAATGAAAAATATTGATTATTAAAAAAAAAGAAAACATTTGTCCTTCATCATGTTCTTGGGTTGTGACTGCCCAGCTTGTCTTTATTTGGGAGGCTCGTGTCTTCTTTGTACACTTAGTGTGCCATGGAGTTTTGTCCTCTACGGGCATTCCCTGACTACTTACCTATGCATGCTCTACGTCTGGTCATCTGCTTTTCAACTCACCAATAACTCCCCTCCCTACTCATTTAATCTTGTTTTCCTTGAACACCCTTCAAGAAGCAGATAGGCTTACAAAAACACTCTTCTGGTTATTTCTATGTATGTTGATTTGTGACCATTTGGGGTATGTTTTTTCCTTTATTTAGTCATTTGTTATAAATACATATCACTTCTCTAGAAGAATCAGATGCAGTTACAAGGATAAATAAAAGCACACCAAGATAGTATAAGCTAGAACTAAATGGGAATGAAAAATGAAAAGCAAAAGGAAGGGGTATCAACTGGCACAGAGCCTGAAGCTAATACTAAGATGCATTCCATAGAGTCTGTGCATCTTCTGCAGAAGGTGGGCCTTGAATTGCTTTTGAGCTGGTCAGCATTTGCTTCATACAGAGAAAAAATGTACAGTGTCTCTAAAATAAAAATATGACCTAGTGATTAGGAGAGGAACAACTAGTCCTGATTCTAAGAGGCCACAGTATGAAGAGACGAGGGTAAGTTTTGGAACCAGATCGCCTGGGTGTGGAGAGGGAGGATGAGCCAAGGATGAGCGAGGATGTCAGTACCCTCACTCCAGGACACTGCGTCATGGTTCTCAATATGGGTGCCCATTAGGATCATCAGGTAAGTCTTTCAAAAACACTGCTTGGAGCTCCATCTCAGACAAACTAGATGAGAAACTCAGGGAGTGAAACTGGGAAGCTCTATTTTAAAATGTCCCCTGGTGATGAGCAGCCTGGGTTGAAAGTCACTGATTTGAAAGAATGGCTGGTCTGTAAATCCAGCAGGTGGTCTACCAGCTAAACGTTTAAACATTTTTAGATGTTGTTGCTACTGGAATAATTATTCAAAAATCACACTATTTTACTTGACTCTTGTCTCCCACCACCAGGAACAGTATCTTAATTATTTTATATCTTAGCAACTTGCACAGTGCTTGGTACAAATACTGAATGGATTATAGATATACATTTTCATAATTTATATATAATATATAAATAATATGCAAATATATATTTTATTACATAAAATTATGCATTACATATTATGTATAACACATATTAATAACATAATATGTAATTCATTCAATCTTTGTGTGTGTATATACATATATATACACACACATGCACACACATATATTTGTGTGTATAAAATGATATCTATATAAATAAACAAAGAAAACCTAAAATATCACAAAAAAGATAAAAAAAATGACCACAGCCACAAAAATAAATAAATAAATAAAAATTTAAAAATAGCTAACTAGTTCTCAGGCTAATTTTATCCAAATGTTATCACTTGAACAACCTTTTAGAGCAACATGTATTTATTAGTCAATATAATTTGCTTTGTGAGCTCATTAAAAGCCATGGTTGACTTTTTTTTTTTAAACAGACAAAAGTTTTCCTGTGAAGAAGCGGTGGGGTGAGACTACTGCCAGGCTATGCCTCACCACTGCAGCAGGAGAGACTGCTGGCTCCAGGCTTTGCCTCACCACTTCAGCGCCTGGCCAGGCACTGGCAGCAGGGGCTGCGGAGGGAGCCCAGAGGCAGTCTTCCCAAAGCGAACTAGAGAGGCACCCCACCACCATCTTGAAGGCAGGACAGGAAAGTGCTCTGACTTGCTCATGGAGCAACAGACCTGATCTCTGTGCCTGGAAGATCAACTACTCAGGGGTTGATCGTGACCCAGAGGGAATATCCTGAGAGCACAAATGTCAGAGGGACTTGATGAGTTCTGAGTCCCAGGCACCCCACCACCAACCCTGAACCAGCCGAGGGACAAAGGGTGTGGCCAGAAAAGGATGAGGAAGAACTCCAAAGACATCAGTATTTAAGCTATCTGAATTCCTCCCCTGCCCTTTCTGTTTTTCTTCTCCATTCACTTTGTGCTAGGTGTGTGTGTGTGTGTATGTGTGTATTCAGTTTTCTTGGGGCTTTTTTGTTGCTTGTTTTTTTTCACTTTGTTGTTATTCTAGTTTGTTTTGGGGTGTGTGTGTATGTCTGTCTGTGTGTGTGTGTGTGTGTGTGTGTGTGTGTGTGTGTGTGTGTGTTCAATTTTTTTTGCATTGGTTTCTGCTTTGCATCATCATATAGAGTGGTGGTGGTGGTGGGGAGTGGGTCTCAGGGAACACATACCACAATCAGTGAACATTGTAATTTGCAAGTAGTTCCTGAATCCTAGCACCCCATCCCCTACCTTATTTGACTTTCAAAACCTACAAGAGACAGCAAAACTTCCCACTCACAGTCTGATTTTAAAATAGAACAAATCCAGAGCCCAGATCAGGAAAGAATAGAGGGCTAAGCAAACATCAGAAGGGAAAGTCTCTCCCACTGATACTGAATAACAGAACTAAAGAGAAAAACAAGAGATTTGTCAAAAATGAGGAAAAAACCACAGGCAATTTCAAGTGTTAGAAAGAGAAAACTCCTGAAAAATCAGATCTTGGAGCCCAAACAATGGAAGTTACCAACGACTGTCCCCAGAATATGACAGGGATTAGGGAATGAATGGAAAGAGTGAATGAGACTCAAGAAAGACAAAATGCAACACTGAAAGAACTTGTAACAGAGATTTTGGTAATATAAAATTTTATCCAGTAAAGAAATAACAAGATGACAAGCATGGAAAGCAGAATTAATCTAACTGAAGAATCTCAGAACTTGAAGATCAGAACATGGAATTTATTTAATCTGTAAAAAACATAGAAGACTCAGAATGAAAGAACAAAGCCTACAAGAAATGTGCAATTATATCAAGAGGCCGAACCTATGCCTGATGGTATCCCAGAAGAAGAAGGGGAAATGAAGAACAACTTGGAACAGGTATCCAAGAAAACTTTCCCCATGTCACCAGAAATGTAACCAGTCAAGTACAAGAGATACAGAGAACCGCAACTAGACACCAAATGAGAATACCAACCCCTAGACAAATAGTAATTCACCTACAAAAAGTAGGCACAAAAGAAAAAAATCCTAAAAGTAGCAAGAGAGAAAGGTCAGACTACCTCTGGGGGAAAACCAATCAGAATAGCAGCATGCCTATCGGCAGAAACACTACAAACAAGAAGGGACTGGAGTCCTATATTCAAAGTCCTCAAAGATAAAAAATTTCAACCAAGAATTTACTACCCAGCCAAGCTCAGGTTCATCAGTGATGGAGAATTAAAATCCTTCCCAGACATCCAATCCTTAAGAGATTATGCAGCTTCCAGAGCAGCTCTACAGGAGACACTTAAAAAGGTTTACGCATAGAAGAGAGAAAAAAAGAATGACCACACACTTCCCAAGGGAATAGTAGAGCACAGAATAAACAGAGAATACAGTGCAACAATAAACTTGAAAACTCACATATACATCAACTCTGAAGCCAAAAGAAAACAAGCAAACAAAGAAAAAACTTTATAAGAACCTCATGACTAGGCTGGGCTCAGTAGCTCAGTCTGTAATCCCAGTGCTTTGGGAGGCCGAGGTGAATGGATTGCCTGAGCCCGCAGGTTCGAGACCACCTGGGCAACTTGGCAAGACCTCATCTCTACAATAAATCAAAAATTAGATGTGCATGGTAGCACGCACCTGTAATTCCATCTACTTGGAAGGCTGAGGTGGAAGGATCGCCGGAGCCCGGCAAGTCAAGGCTGCGGTGGCCGGAAGCGGCCACTGCACTGCAGTCTGGGTGACAGAGTGAGACTCCAACTCAAAAAAAAAAAAAAAAAAAGAACCTCATGACAAGGAGAAACAATCACATTCCAATAGTCACCTAAATGTGAATGAACTGAATGCACCACTGAAAAGACAAAGAATGGCAAACTAGATAGGAAACCATGACCCATGCTGCTTCTAGGAGACTCATGTCACCACAAGGGACACACACAGACTCAAAGTTAAAGGATGGAAAATGAGTTTCCAGGCAAATGGATCACAAAAGAAGGCAGGAATTGTGATCTTAATATCAGACAAAACAACCTTTAAGTATCAAAAATTTAAAAAGATACAAAAGGTCACTACATAATGATAAAAGTTTCAATCAATCAATAAGAAATATCCATCCTAAACATATGCACCCAATACAGGAGCACCAGCATTTATAAAGCAGCTACTAAGTAAACTAAAAAAAGATATTGACTTTACCAATTATAGCAGGAGACTTGAATACCCCACTGACAGCCCCAGATAGGTCATCAAGGCAAAAAATCAACAAGGAGATCCAGAACCAAAACTTGACACTCACCAAATGGACTTAATAGATAACTACAGATTATTCCACCCAACAACTATGAATATACATTCTACTCATCACCATATGGAATGTACTCCAAGACTGATCATATCCTTTGACATAAATCAAGCATAAACATATTCCATAAGGTTGAAATCTTGCCATGCACATTCTCAGACCACAGTGGAATACAAATAAATATCAACACCAACAAAATTTCCTAAAAGCCAACAAAGACATGGACGCTAAATAGTATGACACTGAACAACTACTGGGTCAACAATGAAATCAAAGCAGAAATTAAAATATTTCTAGAAACAAATGAAAATGAAGAAACATGTTACCAAAAATTCTGGGATGCCATAGAAACAGTTCTAAGAGGGGAATTTATATCTCTTTGAGCACACATAAAAAAAAGGGAACGATCACAAGTTGAAAAACTAACAAATCACCTAAGGGAGCTGAAAAGAGAAGACCACCAAAACCTCAACTTTAGCAGAATCCAAATCACCCAAATATGGGACATAGAAGACAAAAATATCATAGAAAACATCAACAAAACAAAAAGCTGGTTCTTTGAAAGAATTAACAAGATTGATGGACCCCTAGCCAGAATGACCAAGAAAAAGAGAGAAAAAGCTCGAATAAACACAATCAGAAATACAAAAGTCAAATCACAACTGAACCCGAAGAAATACAAAAGATTATCAGAGATTACTATGTATACCTATTTGGAAACAAAATTGATAACCTAAATGAAATGGAGGACTTTCTTACATCACACAATCTCCCCAGGTTGAAACAAGAAGACATTGAGACAGTAAATAGACCAATAACAACCCAGGAAATCGACTCTGTCATACGAAAATGACCTATAAAAAATTCCTGGACCAGATGGCTTTCCAGCAGAATTCTACAAAATAAGCAAAGAGGAGCTGAATCCAATCCTGTTGAAAGTATTCCAGGCAATTGAGAAAGATGGAATTCTCCCCAAATCACTTTACGAAGCTAACATCACACTGATACCCAAATTGGGTAAAGATCCAACAAAAAAAGAGAACTACAGGCCAATGTCCCTTATGAACATAGATACAAAAATCCTCAACAAGATCAAAGCAAATCAGTTCCAAAAACACATCTCAAAAATCATCCACCATGACCAAGTAGGTTTCATCCCCAGGAAGCAGAGCTGTTCAATATTCCCAAGACCATAAATGTCATTAAATACATCAACAGATGTAAAAACAAGAACCACGTGATTATAATCATTAGCTGCAGAAAAAGCTTTTGGCAAAATCCAGCATTGCTTCTTGATAAAAACTCTCAAACACCTACGTATAGAAAGAACATACATCAAAATAGTAAGTGCCATCTATGATAAACCCACAGCTAACGTAATCGTAAATGGACAGAAACTGGAAAAATTTCCCCTGAAAACTGGAACAAGACAAGGCTGCCCACTCTCACCCCTCTTGTTCAATATTGTTTGGGAAGTCCTAGCTAGGGCAATTAGACAAGAGAAGGAAATCAGAGGTATCCAAATAGGAAAAGAGGAAGTAAAGTTATCCCTCTTTGCTGATGATATGATCCTATACCGTGAAAATCCAAGAGAATCTGTCAAAAACCTGCTTGCACTGATAAAGGACTTTAGCAAAGTCTCAGGGTTAAAAATAAATGTGCAAAAGAGAGTTGTATTCCTATACACCAACAACAAGCAGGCAGTGACCCAAATTAAAAGCACAATCCCATTCACAATAGCCATACAAAAAAATGAAATACCTCAGCATCTTCCTAACCAGAGAAGTGAAAGACCTTTACAATAAGAATTACAAAACCCTGCTCAAAGAAATCCAAGAAGACACGAACAAATGGAAAAATATTCCATGCTCATGGATAGGAAGCATCAACATTGTTAAAATGTCCATCCTACCAAAGGCAATCTATAGATTCAATGCAATACCCAATAAAATTATCAACATCATTCTTCTCAGACCTGGGAATAATGATATAGAAATTGACATGAAAACAGAAACGACCACAAATAGCCAAAACAATCCTTAGCAAAAGAAACAAAGCAGGAGGTATCACACTTTCAGACTTCAAACTTTACTATAAGGCTACAGTAATCAAAACAGCCTGGTATTGGTACAAGAACAGACACATACACCAATGGAACAGGATAGAGATTCCAGAAGCAAAGCCTCAATTTCTCAACCAACTCATCTTTGACAAAGCCTCCAACTACCACAGAGGAGAGGAGAAACTATTCGGTAAATGGTACTAGGAAAACTGGCTAATCATGTGAGGAAGATTGAAACAGGACTCCTACCTATGACCACACACAAACATTAACTCTAAATGGATCAAAGACCTAAGCATAAAACCTCAAACTATAAGAATCTTAGAAATCGCAGGAGACACCCTTATGGAAATTGGAAGACAACCAATTCCTGATCAGGACCTTAAGTGCCCATACCATAAAAAACAAGATATACAAATGGGACCTCCTCATCAAACTGACAAGCTTCTGCAAAGCAAAAGAAACCGTCAAGAGAACAGGGAGACAGCCCACAGAATGGGAAAAAATATTTGCCAACTGTACATCTGACAAAGGCCTAACATCTAGGATCTACTAGGAACTCAAACGTGCCGAAAGGAAAAAAGCAAATAGCTCCATTAAAAAGTGGGCAAAAGACATGAACAGACACTTTTTTTTGGAGTTGGAGTCTCGCTCTGTCGCCCAGACTGGAGTGCAGTGGCCGCTCCCGGCCACCACAGCTTCAACCTGCTGGGCTCCAGCGATCCTTCCTCCTCAGCCTTCCAAGTAGCTGGAACTACAGGCGCGCGCTACCACGCCCGGCTAATTTTTTGATTTATTGGAGAGATGAGGTCTGGCCAAGTTGACCAGGCGGATCTCGAACCCACGGGCTCAGGCAATCCACTCACCTCAGCCTCCCAAGGCACGGGATTACAGGCTGAGCCACCGAGCCTGGCTAGACCAGACACTTTTCAAAAGAAAATATACGGGCAACCAACAGACACATGAAAAAGTGCCCAGCCTCACTCACCATCAGAGAAATGCAAATCAAAACCACATTGAGATACCACTTAACCCCAGTAAGACTGACCATCATTAATAAAACAAACAAAAACAGATGCTGACGAGAATGCGGAGAAAAAGGAATGCTTTGCATTGCTGGTGGGAATGCAAACTAGTGCAACCTCTTTGGAAGACAGTGTGGCAATTTCTGAAAGAACTAGAAATTGACCTTCCATATGATCCAGCACTCCCCCTACTGGGAATATACCCAGCGGAACTCAAATCATTCTACAAAAAAGATAACTGCACACGCATGTTTATTGCAGTTCTACTCACAACTCAAAAACATGGAATCAATCATGCTGCCCATTGAAGCTGGACTGAATTTTTTTAAAAAGTGCTATATATACACAATGGAATATTATGCAGCCATAAAAAAAGACAAACATATGGACTTCGCAGCAACTTGGATGGATTTAGAGTCGGTCATACTCAGTGATCTATCGCGAAACAAAAAACAGAGAACCATATGTTCTCACTCATAAGTGGACCTTGAACAATCATCATAATACTATAAGAAAGGAATTGGCTATGTGGGAAACTGTCAGGGGAGTGGTGTGGGATTGGCAGTTGAGGGAAACTGCTAGGGAAGAGGGTACCTGCATAATCAACGTTTGCATACCTAACCCTGAATTATACCCCACATCTTTAAAAAAAAAGTCATGGTCAGCTTTTCTATTCCATGTTTCACTGCCAAACATCAGTACAGCATACAGTTGAAGTTTAATAATTGCTTAGTAAAACTCAATCTGTGGTACAAATTACACTAAATAACTTTATCCGGTTTATTTTAATTCAGTTATAGAATGCAATTTAGTAGGTGCTTGAAAAAGGAAGCAAACTATCAACTTTATATAGTTTGAATTTTATTTCTTTATAAAACGCTATACTTGACATTTGGAATTCATTTTGTATACCTCTGGTTAAATCTATGGACCCTGCTCTGCAGGAATAGGCACATTCACACATATATCCCCAAGTTTGCACATAATTTCATGGGATTGTGCACCTTTCTCAGACTGGGTCATGGCAGGACACCTGTGTCCTGTACCAGAGGCCATAGTTCTTAACAAGGCAGCAGCCCTTGCTATACTGCTGTCCTCCTAGTTTCCAATGATTAATCCCCTTTTCATGCCCCTCGGATCAAAGCTAGTAAAAGTTGTTCCCAGCCATACCATCCCTTGTCATTCCCCAAATCCTGCCCACCCCTTTGTAAATAGTCCTTCCATAAGTTCTCTTAGTTCCCCTTTTAATTATGCCATCTGGTTCCTGCTGGGATCCAGTAATACAGTCTCCAAAATACATCTGGGAACCAAAACCATTTTGAAAACAAGAAGTCATTCTATATAATGATCTTTCAATTATAATTATTTTAAACTGCAAGACATCAGTTAGTTCTTTTTTAACTGGTAGGATACCTTTTAAAAGATAATCTTCTATACAAGAACAAATTCTTGTTTTTAAAGATTCTCACAAACTCTCCTGGGCTTGCAGCTTGAGAAATCTGATGCTCAACTTATTTTCCTGGCTGGCTGCTGGGCATCACATGTATAATAGAATTGAAAACTTGAGGAAAAGACAGATTAATGGCCTCTATTGCTTGCCTCCAAGCTACAAGTCCTGTCATTCTGTCACAGAAGGAAATTAAAATTGTCTGACACATACTGAGTTTCATAAAGCCACACTGTTCCTCTCCAGGATCCTGTGTGCCTCTAGATGTCTATACCATAAGATTTTTTTTGAGGATTTGATCTACAATCTTCACCTCAGTGCTGGAACTAAGAAACTAATCTTCAACTGTTAAAGTTTCTCTTTGTCCCTTTTAAAAATAAATGAACTATGATTTTTTTTTTTCTTTTCTCAATCCTCTATGACTTTCTCCATCTTCTAAGGATACTAAAACAATAGCCAGTGACTAAAATCCAATGTTCTCTAAAATGAGTAACTGGAAAAACTTATAATTTGCAATCTGCTCCATTATTCACTCCTTGATGATTTTCCCCATTTCTGATTTGATTTTCCACTCCTCCCAAACAGGAGCCATTTAATCTAGAACCAACTTACCTCTTGTTTTTCTAAAAACTGACCACAGCAGTTTTCATTTGAAGACAAAAACCTACTATTAAATCACTTTTTCACCTGAAACCTTTAGACTGATTTAAATATTATTTTTATAAATATAAAATAGCTTAAAATTCATTAGGCAAGCAACTTGAAAACTAATATAATATATTTTGAGAGAGGATTGGTCTGGAATTATTTTACCAAAAGGTAGTAATTTAGGATGGGGTTTATTTTTCTTGGTTTTTTGTTTTTCCAGTTTTAACAAAAGATTTTATTTGATCTTCCCTAAAAGTAAGAATCCAGAAAATAGCAACCCACTTCAGGAACCCTCTGGCAACCCTCTGCCAAGCTCTGTGTGAAGTTCCAAGGATGAGAGAAGAGGATGCCCCATGAGTCTCTCAGAAAGTCGTGGAAATGGATACAGCCGATGTTGGTATTCACCTTGAAGACGGGAGCTATGTTCCCAAGAAGCAGTTCCATGGTAAGACGTTTCATCCTCCTCTCCTCCTCACAAGATATACCCTGTCACATGTACTTCATCAGAGAGCAGATTGATAAGTGGAAGCACTATGTGAATGGCACACGACACTTGTTGGGTTACCTATACCTCCTGGTTCACCTCCCCGGCAACCAAGAGGAGCCTTTCTGCAGCAACCCCCACCCCGACAGAAATTTACTACACATTTTTTTAAGCAAAATATTTAAAGGTCCTAGTCCCTTGCTCTTCCCACTTCGGTTTTTTACTAGAAGAGTACAGAATTATAAAGCTTTTTCCCACAGCTGTGATCAAAACACTGAATATTAAAGAACACCAGGGTTACTCTAAGTTCCTGATTTGCACACTTAAATATTTTTACAGAGGAGATCGAACCCCCAGGTTCAACTTGAGGTTCAACAGAAAAGCTTCCTCAACCATCAACCTCCTGATCATATGCCCTGCAGAGATCCAACAAGACTGAGTCTTACATACAGAACATATTTCAGAGAGAACTGCAAAGAGTGCTGACACACGCATATAACAGCATGCTGGTAAAACCAGAGAGTGAAGAATCCCCCACAATTTTTAGTGCCATTTTCATTTAATAAGATAGTTGTAGAGCAACCTAGAGACCTTGGCTATGGTGACACCAGGATGTTTTATGAAGTTGTTGCATCTTAGGACATCTTCTGGCTTACAGAACCCACTTCTCATTTTATTTATTTTTTTTTTTGAGTTGGAGTCTCACTCTGTCACACAGACTGGAGTGCGTGGCCGCTCCCGGCCACCGCAGCCTCGCCTGCTGGGCTCCAGCGATCCTTCCGCCTCAGCCTTCCGAGTAGCTGGAATTACAGGCGCGTGCTACTACGCCCAGCTCATCTTGATTTATTGTAGAGATGAGGTCTGGTCAAGTTGCCCAGGCGGGACTCGAACCCATGGGTTCAGGCAATCCACTCACCTCAGCCTCCCAAAGGCGCGGGATTACAGGCTGAGCCACCGAGCCCAACTCAAGGCTGGGGAATGTAATGGAATGATTTCTTGCCAGATGGGAGCTCTTTGGTGAAGACTCCTTTAGGGAAAAGTTTTTTGGCTTCCCTTTTGGGAATGGTTGGAAGAACCATCACACTATCTTCATTCTTCCAATCAACTGGGGTGGCAACCCTCTTTACTGCTGTCAGTTGGAGAAAGATGACTACCCTGAGAATCTCATCAAAGTTCCTGCCCAGTGGTAGTGGTAGCTGGATAGAGGATAGACGGCTTCAGTTTCTTATCATGACCCAAAATAAATACCACCCAAGCTATCACAGGTATGCCCTTTTTGTCCTTCTATGCTGTGTCCAGCATGGCCAACAGGATGGCAAGGTCCCAATCCTTATCATCAATGATGGGAAAAGGTAACTTCTGTGGATTTATTACCATTGTAAGCACTGATATCCTTACTCCAGGCAAGATGGTCCTCAACATTGTTTACTGAAAGAGCAATAAATTTAAAACTCCGCTTAGCAAATTCTGGCACCAGTTTTGCATCTTGGTCAAGCTCTGTGGTGCATACTGGAGTAAAGGCCTAAGGATGAGAGCAGAAGAAGCCCATGAGTCTCCCCGAAAGTTGTGGAAATGGATGTGGCCAACAGTGATACTGGCCTTGAAGTTGGGAGCCGTGTCCCCTAGAAGCAGCTCTCCAGGCATGGTGGAAGCAGTGACAGGGTTGGAAGGTTTTGGTGAGAAAGGCCTATTTTTCTAAATATATAAAATTTCTTGGAAAAAGACATTGACCTCTACAATAGCATAACTGTTTATATCATGAAGTACTGTGGATGTTCCAGCATTACAGACATTATCTTAGTTATCAGATTTTGCCCCATCCCCTGTTAGAAAAAGAGGAACAGATCTTTAAAAATCTGAATTATTCTATTCATTTCCAAATCACTTTATTTTTCATTTAAGGTTAAGCTTATATTTATATTTCCTCCCAACATTACAACCCACAAAAACCAATGATGAGGCAAAACAAAATGTCACCCAGGTTCCACTCACTCTGGGTGAATGATAAGTGAACCCCAGTCCTCTACTCAGATCTGTTTTGTACACTTCATGATCCTGCCTTCAGTGCTATCATCTTTCTTCTATTGGGGTTCCAGAGTACTCACCTCTTTTAGAGCGGGTCCCTCAGTTGATTTAAGGCCGCAAGGCCATAGACTCGCTCCAAGTAAACAAGCAAAAGACAGACCAAATATATTTATAAAGAACCTACTTTCTTCAAGGTAAGGTGTTGTGAGAGAGCAAGACACAGTCACTCTCCTTAAGCAAGTTATAGCATAATGAGTTCGAGGCACTAAGACGAATGTGTGACTGACTATAATTCAAAGGATAATCCGATAGACTCCAAAAGAGAAGTAGAAATAAAAGTGTTTTGAGGGATCAACAAAAAGAATAATAATATGGAGCTGAGAGGATTTGAAAGGATTTCTTGGATACGGTAGATATGTAAGATGAGCTTTATTTAAGGGCCATAATTTTTTGTTTTAAATTTTTTCTTCTTATAGATTTAGGGGTACAAGTGCAGTTGTGTTACATGGATAGATTGGGTAGTGGTGAGGTCTGGGTTTTTAGTATACCTATCACCCAAATAGTGCATATTGTACCCAATTGGTAGTGTTTCATCCTTCATCTCCTTCCACCCTCTCATCTTTTGAAGTCTCTGAAATCTATTACTCCACTTTATATGTCCATGTGTACCCATTGCTTAGCCCCCTCTTGTAAGTGAAAACATGCAGTTATTTACTTTCTGTTTTCTGAGTAATTTCACTTAGGATAATGCCTCCATTTTATGGCTAAGTAGTATTCCATGGGATGGATGATATATATATCTCACATTTTAAAATCCAATCATCCATTGATAGACACTTAGGTTAATTTCATATCTTTGCTATTTTGAATAGTGCTGTGATAAATATATGCATGCAAGAGTCTTTTTGATGAAATTATTTCTTTTCCTTTGAGTAAATACCCAGTAGTGGGATTTCTGGATTGAAGAGTAGTTATATTTTTAGTTCTTTGAAAAATCTCCATACTGTTTTCCTTCGAAGTTGTACTAATTTACATTCCCACAAACAGTGTATGAGCATTCCTTTTTCTCTGTATTCTCGCCAACATTTGTGCTTTTCTTTACTTTAATAATAGTCATTCTGACTGGTGTGGTTTTAATTTGCATTTCTCTGATGATTAGTGATTTGAGCATTTTGAAATAAGCTTGTTGGCCACTAGTATGTCTTCTTTTGAAAAAATATCTGTTCATGTCCTTTGCCTACCTTTAAAATTTTTTTTCTTATTGAGCTATCTGAGTCCTTATAGATTCCTGATACTAGTCCTTTGTCAGATGCATTGATTGCAAATATTTTCTTCCATTTCATAGATTATGTGTTTACTTTGTTGATTATTTCTTTTGTTGTGCAGAATCTTTTTAGTTTACTTGTCTATTTTTGTTTTTGCTGCATTTCCTTTTGAGGACTTAATCATAAATTCTTTGCATAGACCAATGTCCCAGAGCGTTTTTTTCTAGGTTTTCTTCTAGGATTTGTTTATTTCAGGTCTTACATTTAAGTATTTAATCCATCTTGAGTTAACTTTTGTATATGGTGAAAGATGAGAGCTAGTTTAATTCTTTTGCTTACTGCTTTTCAAATTTCCCAGCACCATTTATTGAACAGGGTGCCCTTTCCTCAGTGTATATTTTTGTTGACTTTGTCAAAGATTAGATGGTTGTAGGTGTGTGGCTTTTTTTCTGAGTCCTCTGCTCTGTTCCACTGATCTATGTGTCTATTTTTGTTCTAATACCATGCTGCTTTGTTTCCTATAGCCTTGTAGTATAATTTGAAGTCAGGTAATGTCATATCTTCAGCTTTGCTCTTTTTGTTTATAATTGCTTTGGTTATTGAGGTTCTTTTTTGGTTTCATAAGAAGTTTAGGAATTTTAAAATGATTCTTGAAGAATGCCATTGGTAATTTGATAGAAATTGTGTTGAATCTGTAGATTTCTTTGGACAGTATGGTCATTTAAATTATATTAATTCTTCCAACCCATGAACATGGACTATTTCTCCATTTGTATTGTATCATCTACAATTTCTTTCATCAGTGTTTTGCAGTTCTCCTTGTCAAGATCTTTCACCTCCTTGGTTGAATGTATTTCTAGTATTTTTTTTTGGTAACTATTGTAAGTAGGATTATGTTTTAATTTGGTTCTCAACTTGATTTTTAATGGTGTATAGAAATGACAGTGATTTTTGTACATTGATTTTGTATCCTGAAACTTTTCTGAAATCATTTATCAAACGTAGGAGTCTTTTGGAGGAGTTTTTCAGGGTTTCTAGGCATAAAATTATGTCATCAGTGAATAGTGGTAATTTGACTTTCTCTTTTCCAATTTGGATGACTTTTATTTATTTTTCTTTCCTGACTGTTCTAACTAGGACTTCCTCGACTATATCAAATGAGGATGATGACAGTGAGAATCTTTGTCTTGTTTCAGTTCTTAGGAGGACAGCTTTAAACTTTTTGCTATTGGGTATGCTATTGGCTGTGGGTTTGTCATACACAGCTTTTATTATTTTAAGGTATGTTCCTTCTATGAATATACCTTCTTGTTAAGGTTCTTTATCATGAAGATATGCTGGATTTTACCAAATGATTTTTTTGCTTCTATTGATATGATCATATAGTGTTTGTTTTTAATTCTGTTTATGTGGTGAATCACATTTATTGATTTGTGTATTTGAACCTTCCTTGTATTCCTGGAATAAAACCCACTTTATTGTAGTGTATTATCTTTTTGATGCACCATTGGATTTGGTCTGCTAGTATTTTGTTGAGGATTTTTGCATCTATGTTCATCAGGGAAACTGGTCTGTAGTTTTATTTTTGTGTCGTGTCCTTGCCTGCCATTGATATAAGCATGCTGTTAACTTTGTGGAGACAACTTTGTAGAGTCAACTAAGGAAGATTAAAGACCATGGTTTTGACAGAGACACTGGAAACGGTGGGGAAAGTGTTGTCATCAAAAGGTAAAGCATGAAACAAGAGAAAATATAGGAAATATAGGACATATGACTAGAATAGTAAAGAAACTTGGTTGGCTGAATCTGGAAAGGTATTTTAGCGGGGGATGTATTATTATGGGGAAGGCTAAAAGTTCTAAAGAAATTAGAACGTACTGGCTAGGCAATGGGAAGTCACTGAAAGGTATAAAAGCATGGGTTCTTTTTGAGATAAGAACCAATAACAAGAAATGCATATGTGTGTGACCAAGGTAATGGCAGGTTTTGGGGAGTCAGAAATAAATTAAAGATAAGAGAAGGCCTCCAAAGACATTATTTTCTTGTTAGATTAGTCAGCGCCCTTACTTGTGAAGGTTTTTCACCTAAAAAGTCAAGCATTGTATATGTTTCAGAATAGAAATCGCCTTTTCCTGTGAAAGATGATGTACTTCCAAATCTTTTTGTTGTTCCTGTTAAAAGACTAAGGATATTCAGACATGACAGAGCCAGAGTAGTAGCTATGAGAGAGAGTGGCATTGAAAGCACTGATGAGTGAAAGATGTCAACCGTGATTTCAGTATCTATGCAGATAAAATGATTTACAGCTTTATGGTTAATAAAAAAAATAGTTTTCCCAAAAAGGATATATGTATAAAATTCAATTCATTTTTTTAAAAAAAACCTCAGTGAAATTCTGACATATGTTGCAATGTGGATGAACCTTAAGGATCTTATGCTAAGTGAAATAAGCCAGACACAAAAGATGAATACCATATGACTCCATTTATATGAGGTACCTAGAGTAGTCAAATTCATAGAGAAAGAAGGTAGGATAGTGGTTACTAGGGGCTGGGAGAAATAGGAAGGGGGAGTTATTATTTAGTAAGTATACTTTCAGTTTGGGATGATAAAAATTTCTTTTTTTTTTTTTTTGAGTTGGAGTCTCACTTTGTCGCCCAGACTGGAGTGCAGTGGCAGCTCCCGGTCACCGCAGCCTCGACCCGCTGGGCTCCGGCGATCCTTCCGCCTCAGTCTTCCGAGTAGCCGGAATTACAGGCACGCGCTACCATGCCTGGCTGATGTTTTTGATTTATTGTAGAGATGAGGTCTTGCTGCCCAGGCAGGTCTCGAACCCTCAGGCTCAGGCAATCCACTCACCTCAACCTACCAAAGGCGCGGGATTACAGGCTGAACCACCAAGCCCGGCTGATAAAAATTTCTAAAGATTGATAATGGTGATGGTTGCATAATAATGGGAATGTATATAATGCTGCTGAATAGTACATACAAAAAGGATTAAAAAGATAAATGTTATGTACACTTAACTACAATAAAAATAAAGCTCAATGGGGTCTATTTATGGTTTTTATAATACTAAATTCAAATGTATTAATTTTTAGAGAGCAAGTTTATGTGATGTGGCCACATATGCATGCCTGCTGGTTGGCATTTCTACATGGGCTTCTCTGATCCATAGGAGGAGTCAAATGGCTCTGAGAAGGTTGCTCAGTGAGTGAGGAATCAGATTTAAAAAGTTGGGTTTAGTTATGGCTACCAGAAGGGAGACTGTTTAGCCTAATATTCTAACATTCAATATAAGAATGTATCTGTTATGGAGGCCTTAATATTTGCATTAGCCAGTTTGGGCACTCTTACTCAAGGTAGCATAGCTGACCAAAGTTAATTTTCAAAGCATAGTTCATCAGACTCAGGAATGCAATAAGCAGATATGACTTACACACCAATAACTATCAGAAAGAATGATTAAATCTAAAATACTCATTGGAGAGAGGAGGAGCGACATCTGGGAATATTTCTACAGGATCAAAGTTTGTGGGTTTAAAATGAAAATTTCCTGCATCAACCCAATATGCATTATCTTTGATATAAATGTTTTGCTGGCTCAATAACAGTTAGAAGATCAACTAATAAGGTGATTTATCTTTTCAAGTTGTCATAGCACATATGGGACTCCATGGGGTCAAAATATGGTTCTAGAGGAGGAAAGAAACTGGCATGACTAGGAGGAAGATGATAAGAAAAAAATGAAAGGAAATATTGAGAGGCAAGGGACACTAGTAAGAAAGGAAGACGATTGTAAAATGATGCTATGAGAAGGAAGAAGTTTACTGGGTTCTGCAAGATGGAGAGTTAACATACCCCAAAGCACTGCAAGATTTATGAAAGTTGCATGAACTATTTCAGGAAAAGAATCAAAACATGTTAGAACAAAAAAAAAAGATGAAACTTAAAACCGGAGTTGCAATCTGAGCTGATAGCCCACTTAGACATGAGGCCTCATATTGTGTGAGAGGGTATCGGAACTAAAATCCAACAGAAAATCTGCCCACCTGTATGGGAGATTCTAGTGAATTTAGTTTGTGCCTAAAAACTAGTGCAAAAAAGCCAAACAACAACAAATCATTAAATTTCCTAAGAAATTCAAACTCCATGCATGAGTCAGGCTTGGAGTTTGAATTTATATTATGTCTTAAGGGTCCCCATTTAAAAATGTGAACAGGAAATTTGGCCATGGGCCAGAGATATTCCTGGCATTCCTGGTATAATAAATGCAAAACCATGTAGGGGAACAGACACATCCAGTTGGCATGGGATTCTCACAGAATAACCAGACTCCCTGAAGGTAAGCTCATGATAGAAAGTCACGGAAAAAACAAGTAATAATTTTTGTGCTGGGCATGGTTAGTGAACACAAGACACAAGACAAAAATGTGAGTTACTAGAATGGAACTTAGAAAGTGAGTGCCAACAAAAAGCTTTAAAATCATTAAAACTATCACAGAAGTAATTAAAGCACAAGAATGAGAAATGCAAAAAGATAACCTGCTTTGAATGATAATGATGATTATAATAATACCATAGTACTGACCACATGCTAGGCACTCCTCCAAATGTTTTGCAAATACTAACTCATTTATGAGGGGGACCAAAAAGAATCATGGAATCTATTTCTAAAAAATTTTGTATTTATCCTTGCATGTTTAAACTTTAGTAACCTTCAAAATACCTTCAAATCTGATGCGATCCACCTGTCAAGATGCTTTTCCACTGCTCAAAACAGTGTTTGAACACGTCCATCCTGATGACTTTTAGTGCACTTGATGCCTTTTGGTGACAATGAAGCTGCCCACACCGCGCTGTTCAACAGTTTTTGAGCAAAAACGGCATGACTCCCATGTCCCATCTTCCTTATTCACCTAATCTCGCCCTGAATGACTTTTTTGTTTGCTTGTTTCCCTGATGAAAAAAGTCCCCAAAGGGAAATGTTTCATGGATGTGCAAAAGGTAAAACAAAAAATGGCAACAGCACTAAAAAGCATAAAAATTAACGAGTTCAAAAACTGTTTTGAGCAGTGAAAAAAGTGTCTCGAGAAGGGTATTGTATCAAATGGAGAGTACTCTGAAAGTGGCTGGAGTTTCAGCATGTAAGAATAAATACGCAATATTTTTATAAATAAATTCTGGTTTTTAGGGGGGTCCTCCATACGGTATAAAGATAAATCACAGATGGAAATATTGTCATGAGACTGTCTAAGAAAACTAAGAGAAAATGTTAAAAGTAAGCATAAAAGGAAATAGCGATTCCTTACAAGGTAACAATTAGACTGATAGCACATATTTCAATAGCAACCATAGACTCTTGAAGATTCTAGATTATCTAGGAGGCAATATCTGCAAAGTCCAAATATTGTCGACTGATAACTCTATCTATAAACAGTAAAATACCAGTCAAGTGTGAAGACAAAAAAACCACTTTTTTTTTAAACAAGCAAAGATAGAAATATGATTGCTTAGATGATTGCTGAAAGAATAAAGGTTGTACTTCAAGGGCAAAAATGGACTCAGAATAAGTAGGATGCAAGAAGCAATGGTGAGAAAAGAACTTTGTAAGCAAGGACTGAAAACTAATGTGGGGGATAAAAACCCAGTACTAGATAATATTAAAATGCAAAACTAAAATATAATCAGAGTTGAAATGTTCTAAGGGCCCACCATCACTGGGGAGAAGAGTAGAGGTTTGGAATAACATTAGACATTATTGTGTGCATTGAAATATAAGGTCTACCACCAAGAGAATTAAAATTGAATGTTGAATTTCCAAATAATTAGAGCAGAAAAAGATTAATGTAGTAGAAGGAAGAAAGAGGAAAAGAGAAAGAATAGACATAGCATGGTAAACAGGGAAGAGAACAAAATTTAATAGTAATAAACTTAAATTACCAGTAATCACAGTAAGTGTAAATTGACCTAACTCATCGATAAAAGTCTATCTACAACTATATTGTATTATGGCAGAACTTCTAAAACATAGTGACACAGAAGGTTGGCATCAAAGAGATAGAAAAAGATATACCAGATTTATATTTCCAACAGGATGGAGGTATTATAAAAATTCCTCTGTAATCCCCGAAACTCCTGGATAAATCACACAGAGATCCATTAAAATGTCTTGTGAAGCTCAAAAGAAATTAGTAGGAATTCTTAAGAAACAGAAAAAGTAAAGAGAAACCAAAACCACCAAGGTACATGAACCCAGAGACAGCTACTGTTCCAGATCCGGGGTCAGATCTATTTTATTCAGCCCCACTTCCTGCTTAAGTTTTACTGAAACAGCTAGGCCCAAGGGTTTATGTATTGTTCATGGCTCTTTTGGCACTTGACAGCAGAGCTGAGTAGTTGCAATAGAGATCATATGATCTTCAGCAGTGAAAATATTTACCGTGTAGCTCTTTAGAGAGAAAATTCACTGACCCTGCCCTAGGCAACCCACAATATAGGGATTAATGGCTGTTGAAGTAGTATAAGATAACAGTTGCAGAAACACAAGCCCAGGCCTTGAGTCTGTGCCCGGTGGTAAGGAAGAAGACTGGAGACTCCCCACCAAAGGAAGAACACTGGAAACAACTCACTTTCTGTAAAAGGAAGAGTGGGTGGGGGGAAATCTAACTCCCTGCCAAGGGCACAGATGAGGAAACCTGTCAGCCTGTGACCAGCTCTAGAGGAAGAGTTGCCCTGAGATTGGCAACCATTGCCTGAACTCACACTGCCCTCCATTCCCACATAAAAAGCAGCCCCACCGGCTCAGAGGTCCACTTCCACAGGCATTTTCTCGGTGCTCTCCAGCTGTGCTTTAAATGAGGCATCACCAGCATTTCCTCTCTAGCTGCTGTGCATTTTTTCATTCACTATGGTAAACTCTCATGTGATCCAAGTTACCTCCCTAGGTAACAATTATTGTTGATGTTAGTAGTTAAGTGTTCTGGTTCCAAAGTTGCATATGTTCAGAGTGATCTGTCTAGCCCCACTTGCATTCTGTTACTTTTAACACAATATTGCGAGTGTAGGGTTTTAGGTACCCACAGGTATACACATACTATTGTTTTTTCTGGAAGGCCTGAGTGCAATGGAAACACCCAGATTCAGATGCTTTGGATTGAGATATTAATGCTTCATTTGGTAATGTGTTTGGATCTGTTTATTTTTGTTTTTTAGCAGAATGAGAATGCTAAGAGCTAATTTTTCTTTCCTAAATCTCTATCCAGATTGCCCTATGCCTGAAAAGTGCCCTTGTTCCTGCTAGTACAGTGTGTGTGTGTGTTTTTTTCCTAGGCATTTGCTTCCAGGAGCTTTGGGCCAGTGATGAAACAATGGCAGAAGGGTACAGAGTCTGACCATCGGTCGATTTATGCAGGAAAAGGGATAGAAAAATAGCAAATTGGGTTTGGTATAGTAATTCTTGGTTTCTCCAACATGGTGCTGTTCAACAATAAATACATTTGATTCTACAGTGTTTAACATGAATTGGAACTGCATAGGTCCACGTAACAGCAGATTTCCACCAACTCTGCCAACTGCTTTTCTTCTTCTTCCTCCTCAGCCTACTCTATGTGAAGATGAAGAAGATGAAGACCTTTATGAATATATTTTTTCTTCCTTACGATTTTCTTGATAACATTTTCTTCTCTCTAGCTTCTTTATTGTATATAATACAGCTAACGTAAGAAATATGTTAATTGTCTATGTTATTGGTAAGAATTCCAAACAATAATAGCCTATTAGTAGTTAGATTTTTGTTTAGTAGCTAAGTTATAATAAAAACTTACAGAATTTTTTTACTGCATGGGGGTCACTTCTAATCTTTGCATTGTTCAAGGGTCAACTGTAGTTCTCACAATAACAATTTCTTTTATTTTTTCACCTATTCTATTTTTTGACTGTCAAAGGGGATTTGTGTTTTTTTTGTTGTTGTTGTTGTTTTTTTGAGTTGGAGTCTCACTCTGTTGCCCAGACTGGAGTGCAGTGGCCGCTTCCCACCACCACAGCCTTGCCTGCTGGGCTCCAGCGATCCTTCCGCCTCAGCCTTCCGAGTAGCCGGAATTACAGGCATGCACTACGACGCCTGGCTGATTTTTTGATTTATTGTAGAGATGAGGTCTCGTTGCCCAGGCGGGTCTCGAACCCGCGGGCTCAGGCGATCCACTCACCTCAGCCTCCCAAAGGCGTGGGATTACAGGCTGAGCCACCGAGCCCGGCTGGGGATTTGTATTTTTTTACTTGACAAATAAAAATGGTATACAAGTATATTTATGGTGTACAACACGATGTTTTGATATATGCATACATTGTGGAATGACTAAATCAAGCTAATTAGCATATCCATTACTTCACATACTAATCTTTTTTGTGGTGAGAACATTTAAGACCTACTCTCTTAGTAATTTTCAATTATACAACACACTGTTATTAACTAAAGAACTATTTCTGATAGTTAGCTTCTGATGGCTGCTCGGTGGGTATGAGGTCATCCCTTGTCAGAAGGGGATGGGTTTTTCACTTTTTTCTGGACCATTCCCTCCACACCTTGCCATAACCCCCTTTAGAAGTCTCCAAGCTTTCAGTAAATCTTACAAACTGCTACAGGTTCATCACAGTTATTGCTGTGTAGAATTAAGGAATTTCCATGCTTGGAGCAAAGCTTGGAAGGAGAACAGCAACATCCAAGTGAAGCCAGACATGAGATAGCAAGAGAGGGTCTGCAAAGCGGTAGGGCTGTGATTGAAGGAACAAGGCTGTTTAGATGACAAGTTTCAACTAAGATCACATGAGCAGGCATTTCAAGAAACTCATACAGAGGTGAAACATAAAAACACAGGATGGCCATTTACTTGTAAGAAGGAAATGACTCTATAGTCACTAGCCAGAAAGGTATTTAGTGTATGAATAGATCTTGGGGAAGAAGGTTCTGTAGAATAAACCCTGAAAAAGTGGCATAAGTTAATAGTTCTCCTAGAGGTTTCACGTTTTCATGAGTGCTAATTAAAAGGAATTTAACATCCATTACAGGTAATGGGAGATATTTGAAAGGGCCTAGGAGACCTTCTCAGAGTGTCTTAAATTCATCATTATGATGCATGTGATTCCATTTCCTGTTAAAAACCCAAAGAAGAGTCACCACTATATCTGACTTGTGGATATGTCCCATCATTTCCTATAGATACCCAATATACGTCTAGATATTCATGAGGACAAAGGATGGCCAGTTTGGAAAATCCTGAGAGCAGGAGGCAGCAGAATTCAGGGCTCAGAAGCCAGGTTACCTGGGTTTAAATTCAGGTTCTAATCCACGGTGTAATCTTGGGCAAGGTAACTCGCCTCCCTAAACCTTGGTTTCCCCACTTATAAAATGCAGCTAATAATAGAGTATATCCTATGGTGTTCTTTTTTTTTTTGAGTTGGAGTCTCACTCTGTTGCCTAGGCTGGAGTGCAGTGGAACTCTCACGGCCACCCCATTGTCAATCTGCTAGGCTCTGGCGATCCTTCCACCTCAGCCTTCCAAGTAGCTGGAACTACAGGTATGTGCTTCCACGCCTGGCTAATTTTTTATTTATTGTAGAGATGAGGTCTTGCCAAGTTGCCCGGGCAGGTCTCAAACCCATGGGCTCAGGCAATCCTCTTGCCTCGGCCTCCCAAAGTACTGGGATTACAGGCTGAGCAACCGGGCTAGGGTTTTTCTTATAGATCGAATTACCTCATACATGCCAAGTACCTAGAACAGTGCCTGGTATGTAGTTAACTCCATAAATGCTGGTTGTTACTCTGAGGCATTCCTACAAAGGACTGTACATAGTCAAGGATCTGTTGTTCAAGGGTTTTTACTCAGATATCTGTGTCTCTTCCATAACACACCACCTTAAAACGATAATTTATTACTATTCTCCCAACTTGAGTTGACTAGAATCAGATGGGTGGTTTTTCTGCTGGTCTCGCTGGGAGCATCTCATGTGATTGCATTTACATGGGGGTGGGGCTGGAGACATTTGGAGGCCTGACTACTGGGATGTACATGAGGCTTCTCTCATTTGCCTGGTGCTTCAGAATTCCACCACATTGGTTTTCTCTCCACAGAGCTCATCCACCAGGGCTTTCCATGTGGTCCATCTTTCAGCAGGGTGGTTGGACTTCTCACATGATAAATGGCTTCTGAGAATATAGAAGCAGAAGCTACCAGTTCTTTTCAGTGCTTGGGCCCAAACTGACAGCTTCTCTTCTGCTCCGTTCTATTGGCAAGTTGCAAAGCCAACCAGAATCAGTGTGGGAGGGAGGACACTATGGAAGAGGATGAGGAGAGGGAGTCACACTAGGGGTTCACTGGGGTGGTCTTCCATGATAGCAACTACAGTTGGCATGTAGGGATTAATATAAAGAGTATGTTACACCGAAAAAGAAGAAAGGACATTAAGGTATGAGTACAAATAACTGAAGTGAACGAAACCAAGTCTTGTAGAACAGACAGATCCAAGCAGGGATAGGACGTGGCAGATAATTGGCAGAACTCCATGCAGTAACAGGAGATGGATGAAGGTAGCCACCATGAGAACTGAAGGTCTTAGTTAGAGAAGGCAACCACTGGGTACTTGCGTTCCACAGGGAGAAAATCCATCATCAAGGAACCACAAAGAAGTGGCCCTGGACAGGATACAGTGCATCCAAAAAGGCCCTAGGCACAGAGAAGACATGCTGGCCATAGGAGGAGCAGCTGCAGGGGTTTGATGCTGAGTGAGAAAGTCTTCCTTGTCACCCTGTGCTTAGAATCAGAATTGGCCAGATTCTGGAAAAGCATTAAGTGTTTTCTTTGGGATTTAAAAGTACCCATTTGGATAAAAAGGAAGGTGAAGCTAGAAACAGGCCAGTCATCACACCTATGTGCTAGCATATTTTCATTTGCATATCCACTCACCCAGGGCTTGCTTTGTAGAGAGACCTGCTCTCCCATTCCTCTAAAAGAACTTTATAAGAGAGCAAGGAATGAATAAATATAGCCTTCCTCCTTAAGTAATAAGAATCAGACCCCACTGACCCCCCCAACTTTCATATCACTTCACACCTGATTTATTCTAGCTAATCATAGATGGTTCTCCCATTCCCAGTCTTCTTTTTTTTTTTTTAGTTGGAGTCTCACTCTGTTACCCAGACTGGAGTGCAGTGACCGCTCCCAGTCATTGCAGCCTCGACCTGCTGGGCTCCAGTGATCCTTCTGCCTCAGCCTTCCGAGTAGCTGGAATTACAGGCATGCGCTACCATGCCCGGCTGTTTTTTTTGATTTATTGTAGAGTTGAGGTCTCACCGAGTTGCCCAGGCGGGACTTGAACCCGCGGGCTCAGACAATCCACTCACTTCAGCCTCCCAAAGTGCAGGATTACAGGCTGAGCCACCAAGTCTGGTTTCATTCCCAGTCTTTGCCCTGCTTCCATCTGACTTGTACCGTGCTCTCCTATTAACCTTCTGGAAGCAATGTTTTTGTGTATGTGCCCAAAAAAGATTCAAATATTTTGTACTGTCTACAAGATAAAGTTCAATCCTATTTGGCTGTCATTCAAGGATTCATAGACCTGTGTCTGAGAAGAATTGGTTGGAATTGGAGGATGGCAGAAATAAAACTCACACATACTAATAGGAACTGCTCTCTAGCTTTATCAAGCCTCGAAGGGCACAAAAGCAGCACAAAGGAAATATCTGGATGGGTATTCCTTTTTTCATCATGGGGACAGACCAGGGAGGGAAAACTGGTCAGCAGTCTAAAGAGGTGGAAAATCTGCCAGGTCTAAAGAAAAAGTTTCCCAGAAATTTGTCATCTTCCCTAATGGAAGAGTCCCACCATCACCCAGAAACAATCTCTGCTACCCTGTAAAGTCACTCAACAAGCCACATCACTTCGAACAGATGTGCATGCATGGTAATCTGGATTCTGGATCCCAGTATTCGTGATGCCTCATAGTCTACAACCTTTTCTCTGTGCCTGTGCCACCGATGAGGAAATTTTTCATTTCTCAGCATGGACATCTTGCTGAATTGCATTAAACCATAGGTTTGCTTTCAGAAACGGGGGGGGGGGATTATCTAGAAACATAAAAATAAACTCCAAGGCTTCCACTGGTCTCTTAAGCCAATTTTAAGTAATGTGTTATATTAATAAACAATATCAGTGGATGAGAAAATATTCTCTTCATGTTTTCTGGGCCTTTTTCCCCCTATACACCATGATATTGATCCCTGTAGATAAAAGTTCATGTCACACTATGCTGGACTTCCTTTAGCAAGTCATTTATTTTCACTACCAAGTAAATTTTGACAGGTTTAAAAATAAATGTTATTTGTAATAATCTTCCCAAACTAGTTTCTATTTCAGTAATCACAGGGCATTTGTTGAATTATTTTGTTTAAAATATACTGTGAAGGTAAATACTTCAGATTAATACAATATTTATAAAATATATAAAGAAACGTAAGCAAATTGTTTATAAATATTAGGAGTTGTAAGCATATGTGGTGCTAAGTAATATTGACATGACTGGGAAAATGTGCAAAATGGAAGGAAAATAAGACAACTACTTATTCTGCACACTTACCCATAAATAAAATAAATTATCTGAGGAAAAAAGATATTTGATGAGAGTAGTGAAGGCTCCAGTGACATTAAAAACATGTATTTCAATACAAACCTGATCAGGTTAAGTAGTGAAAACAACCTGACCCAAATTCTATTGAAAGCAGGAAAAAAAAAAAAAAAATAGAGGCATCTGTTAGTGCAGGAAGAGGAATTACTGTAAATGATGGAAATTATCTTTCTGGAGATTTAAAAAATGTTATAGCAACAGATTTGATGCCACATTTTTTCCTAAGGATTGAAAGGTACATTTGATTCCTTAAGTGATCATGCAACTTGTGGATTCTATTGTTATAATTCAGTCCTGTATTAAGTTTTCAAATACCTACTGTTCCTAAATGCTCAGTGTCTAAGTTTCTAAGTCTTGGTCTTAATAAGTTTACCTTTTATTTTTATTTATTTTTTATTTTGAGTTGGAGTCTCACTGTCGCCCAGACTGGAGTGCAGTGGCCACTCCCGGCCACCGCAGCCTCAACCTGCTGGGCTCCAGCGATCCTTCCGCCTCAGCCTTCCAAGGAGCCGGAACTATAGGCGCGCGCTACCACGCCCGGTTAATTTTTTTGATTTATTGTAGAGATGAGATCTCACCTCCCTAGGCAGGTCTTGAACCTGCGGGCTCAGGCAATCCACTCACCTCAGCCTCCCAAAGGCACGGGATTATAGGCTGAGCCACCGAGCCTGGCTACCTTTTATTTTTTAACCACAATGTCTTTTGCCTTCAAAGTGGCTTCATATTTTACCTCTGTGTCCTGCATACAGGTCCATACAAAATTACCAAATACATACTAGATATAGAAAGCCCACTCTCTATGATTTTTATAAATACTAGGATAAACAGCAGGAATTTGGGTGTGGAAAAGTGAGCTGAGCTCTTTGAAGAGGAAGAAGGTAATTTTATAGTTCGCCATTTTGTAGTGTAGAAATCATTGCTGTTAAAAACAGTACCCAGCTATTAAGGTGATGATCAAAAGAAACTGAAATGTTCTCTTATTTTCTGAAAAGAGTGGAAATCGTAGTTGAGAGGTCAGGTTGCGGTGATACAGAGATTATCTATAGAGGGCACAAGACTGTAGTTGGAGTATTAGAGAAACCAAAAAAAAAGACCTGTGTATCATTGCATCCTTAGTAGTAAATAATGAAACCCACTTGAGCTAGTTTAAGTAGGACATCAATTTTTAAAAAGAGTGTTAGGTAGTTCCTAGAATTTCTGAAAGGGGTAGGTAGTTTGTGTTTGAGGATATTCATCCAGGAAAGATAATTAACCCTCACTGGGAGATAGCTCCACTGAAGACTCACTACTGCTCTGCCAGTTCCATCCATCTTTGCTTGCATCAGCTGCCTGAGAACTAGATGCTATGAGTAATAGAATTATTGTCACTCAGAGCTGAAAGTCTTAACTGTTACTCCTGCTGGAAAGTGGATTATTGTCTTATCACATAACTGTTTTATGAACTGAAGTCTCAAATTGGTACATCTGATAAGAAGAGAATATATCACAAGAGACTAGAGAAATTGAGTCTCTAACTTCTACTCTGGAAGATAGATACATAATGTGAGGGCATTCCCCAAATGTGAGAGTGGCAAATATCTACCATCAGCAAAAATCCTTCAACAGCAATCTAGTTCCAGTGTAGAAACTAGGAAGTCAATAGCTCTTAATAGATTAAATGTTTCAAGTAAAAGAAAATAGGGCATAATGAAGGACTCCCAGATTTCAGGTTTACATAATGTGTAGATGGTCGTGGCATTACTGAGATGGAGTGGACTTGAGGAAGGAGCATGTTTAGTGCAAGAAAGGAAATTCGAATCAAGAGTTCAGTTTGAGGGAATTCTGGGAAAGTAATGGTAGAAATGGCAAACTTTTTGAATCTCCTTAAATCACCCTATAAGAAGAAACAGAGCAAATTAGGACAATGAAGCCAAAAACCTATGGGGATCATCTTTAAGAACAGGTAACAATGTGTTCTCATACACCACAAAATAAGAATGGGTGATGAGTAACTTCTCACATCTATAAGACTTCCATTGCATCAGTATCTCTGCAGGAGGACCAGAGGAATACAAGAGGCATCAGATGGACTGGAGAACCTTAAAATAGCCAAAAACTCCTCACTGGAAGCTTTATCTGAAACTAAAAGCAGTTTTACACTTTCTAATAATGGGTGAGTACAAGGAGTCTGCAGTAGAGTCTGAAGGGACCAGAGAAGTCTAGGCTTTGCGAACTAACAGGTCAAACTTACTTTCAAGACAAAACCCCCAAATGGAGAAACTGTAGCAAGGAAAATCCCAATTGAGTAGCATGGGAACAACAGAGTTAAAGGAGACAAAAGATTCAGATAAAAGTAGAAAATAACATATCTCCAGAAAATAAACTGCCAAATCATTTGAACATTGCACAAATATAACAAGAAAGAGCATTCTAGAGCCATGAAGCTAAAAGAATGATCTTAAACCACAACCACTTCTGAAAGTTAAAGAAAACGAATTTCAAGTATAAATGAGGGGAAAAAGTCAGATCTTAAAGTTAACATCAGAAACAGATACTAAGAAGTAAAGTAATATCCCTTAGATAATGAACACACACCAGAAAAACATTGCCACACAATAGATTAAAATTATAACCTAAAAGCTAAAAAAAGCCAAAATGAAAAATTTGAAAAAATTATGAAAACAATATAAAATATGAAAATATATTAATTAGAATTAGTAACACTCAGAAATTAGGTAGCATATCTCTAGAAAAATTAAATAAAATAAAAATATTTCAGAAATGAAGACTAAACTAGAAAGAATAAATGAATAAAAATGCTCAAGAAAAACAGAAGGTAAAAAATATAAAAAACTTAAAAGTAAAAAACAAAGATCAAATGAAGAACATTCTATCTTTTAAAAAATGAGACTATATTCTTCAAAAATTTTAGTTTCATTTTCAAGAAAAGATTGGCAAACTTAATTCAGCAGCAAATTAAAATGTATATACAGCAAAAACCAGTGGAAGTTATTTCTGGAGTGCAAGGATGAGTCAACATACAGAAATCTATCAATGTGATACACCACATTAACGAAACAAATAAAATCATATAATCCTCTCAATTGATGTAAAAAAGGCATTTACCAAAATTCATCACTGTTTCATGACAGAAAATACTCAACAACAAATTAGGAATGGAAAGAAATTTCCCAACATAATAAAGGCCACAGGTAACATCAAACTTCATGAAAACTGAAAGCTTTTTCCTTAAGAGCAGGGTTGAGACAAGAGTGCTCACTTTCTTCACTTCTAATCAGTATAGTGCTGGAAGTTCTAGTAAGAGAAATTAGGCAAGAGAAAGAAATAAAGGCATTCAAATTGGAAAGAAAGAACTAAAATGATCTTCATTTGCAAATGACATGATCTCCTATGCAGAAAACTCTGAAGGTTATACACATACACACAAACTGTTAGAACTAGTAAGTGAATTCAGCAAAGTTGTAAGATAAAAAAAATTGGTTGTGTCTTTGTACACTAACAATGAAAAATCCAGAAGGGAAAACAATTCCATTTACAATAGTATCAAAGAGAATTAGGCATTAACTTAACCAAAGAGGTGAAAGACTTATACAACAAACACTTCAAAATGTTGCTGAAAGAAGTAAAGAAGGCACAAGTAAATGGAATTTACTATGTTCATGGATTGGAAGACTTAATAATGTTAAGATGTCTATGTTATCCAAAACAATCTAAAAGTTTACTACAATCCCTATAAAAATCCCAATGGCATTTTTGTATTGCAGAAATAGAAAAAAAATCCTTTAAAAATGTGGTGCACATACATAATGGACTATTATGCAGCTGTAAAGAAGACAAAATTATGAACTTCACAACAACTTGCATGGATTTAGAGTCTATAATACTCAGTGATCTATCACAGAAACAAAGAACTGAGTACCATATGTTCTCACTCATAAGCAGACCCTGAACATTAATCATAATACCATAAGAAAGGGAATGGCAGTAGCAGGACACTGCCAAGGGAGGGAGGGAGGGAGGGACACATAACATCAATAAAGGTACCTGATCTCCAGGGGAAGTGGGCACCAAAGGGAGGCCTAAACTTTACCTGTACAACAACCACTTATCTACCTAATCTTGAATTGTACCCCACATCTCTAAAATAAAATAAAGAAAAAAATACTAAAATTTGTATGGAATATCAAGGAACACAAAACAGAAAAAAAAAAGAAAGAAAAAGAACAAAGCTGGAAGACTTCTTGGTTTCAAAATGTACTACAAACTTATAGTGATCAACCGGTGTGATATCAGCATAAAGACAGATGGACAGACAGACCAATGGAACAGAATAGAGAGCCCTAAAATAAACCCCCATGTATATGGTTAAACAATTTTCAACAAGGGTTCCAAGACCAAGACCATTCAGTGGGGGAATGGACAATCTTTTCAAGAAACAATGTGGGAAAACTGGATATCCATATGCAAAAGAATGAAGATGGACTCTTACCATGCACAAAAATCTATTCAAAAATGGGTGAAAGATGTCAATGCAGGCACTAAAACTCTAAATCATTTGAAAGAAAACATAGGGGAAAAGCTTCATGATGTTGGGTTTGGCAATAATTTTTGGATATGACACCAAAAGCACAGGAAATAAATGAAAACATAAATAAACTGGACATCAAACTTAAAAACTTTTGTACATCAAAGGACACCATTAACAGAGTGAAAAGGCAACCCATGGAATGGGAGAAAAAAGCTTGCAATTATATCTAATGAGGGATTAACATAATGTGTAAAAGAATGTATAAGGGATTGACGTCTAGAATATATCCTGCAACTCAACAATAAAAAACAAACAATGCAATTAAAAAATGGACAAAGAGCCGGGCTCGGTGGCTCAGCCTGTAATCCCGCGCCTTTGGGAGGCTGAGGTGAGTGGATTGCCTGAGCCCGCGGGTTCGAGACCCGCCTGGGCAGCGAGACCTCATCTCTACAATAAATCAAAAAATCAGCCGGGCGTGGTAGCGCATGCCTGTAATTCCGGCTACTCGGAAGGCTGAGGCGGAAGGATCGCCGGAGCCCAGCAGGCGAGGCTGCGGTGGCCGGGAGCGGCCACTGCACTCCAGTCTGGGCGACAGAGTGAGACTCCAACTCAAAAAAAAAAAAAAAATGGGCAAAGGACTTGAATAGATGTTTCGCCAAAGAAGATCTACAATTAAACAAAAGAAACATGAAAAGATTCTCAATATCACTAATCATTAGTGAAATTCAACCAAAGCTACAATGAGATATCAATTCACAACTATTGGAATGGCTATGATAAAACAAAACAAAACAAAATAGAAAGTGCTGGCAAGGATGTAGAGAAATGGGAACTCTTATTAATGCAATGCCACTATGAAAAATTGTAGGACAGCACCTAAAAAAATATTAAACACAGAATTACCATATTATTTACCAATTTCACTTTTGGATATATACCCAAAAGAATTGAAAGTAGGGATTTGAACATATACTTCCACATCAATATTCATAGCAGTATTATTACAGCTAAAAGTAAAAACAACCCAAATGTCCACTGACAGATGAATGGATAAACAAAATGTGGTATATACATACAGTGGAATATTTTCAGCCTTAAGAAGGAATGAAATTCTGATACATTCTACAACATGAATGAACCTTGAAAATAGTTTGGTAAGTGAAATAAATCATACACAAAAGGACAAATATTGTATGATTCTACTAATACAGTACCTAGAATAGGCAAATTCATAGAGATAAAAACGAGAATAGTGGTTCCTAGGGGCAAAGGGGATGAAGGGGTAATTTATTTAATGGATACAGAGTTTCCAAGTTGGGAAGATAAAAAAGTGCTGGAGATGAACAGTGTTGAAGGCCGCACAATAATGTGAATGTACTTAATGCCACTTAAGCATGCACTTAAAAATGGCTGAAATAGTAAATGTAATATATATTTATTATAATAAAAAGTCATGCCATAAAAGACAAAAAAGGCTATAGAAATGAACTAATTAAAGGAAATCATAGAGGCATGACAACTAAAAGCAATGCTTGATTTTAGACTGGATTCTATAAAAGTGAAAAACTGCTACAAAGGATATAATTAACAGTTAACAAGCTTAGTATGTGAAGAGTATATTGGAAGAAAGTATAACATCAGTGTTAAATTTACCAGCGTTAACTGTCCTGTAGTTATGAAAGCTAGTATTTTCTCCCCTAGTAAGACATAGGCATAGGCAACTTGCTCTCAAAAAATTCAGAAAAAAGTATCTCTGTGTGTGTGTGTGTGTGTGTGTGTGTGTGTGTGTGTGTGTGTGTAGGGAGAACATAAAAGCAATAA
This sequence comes from Cephalopachus bancanus, assembly GCA_027257055.1. Classification (NCBI taxonomy): domain Eukaryota; kingdom Metazoa; phylum Chordata; class Mammalia; order Primates; family Tarsiidae; genus Cephalopachus; species Cephalopachus bancanus. The sequence continues at coordinate 6,872,444 of JAPVLO010000035.1, forward strand.
AATAAAATATTAACAAGGGGAGAACCTGGATTAAACTTATAGCGGTCTTATTCTTGCAGCTTTTCTATAGATTTGAAATTATTTTCAAGTAAAAAATTTTCTTATGAAAAAAGAGATAAAAAGGATTCAAGAGAAAATGACAAATAGAAACAACAGGCAAAGAAGATCCAACATGGCATAATAGCATAATATGAGTCCTTGCAGGGGAAGGAAACAACAAATACTAAAAATTGCAATTTACAAAAATCCCTGGAATAAAATTTAATTTATATTGTAAAAGAGAATACTGCATATTGAGTGCACTGATCCAGAATGACCAACATAAAGATAAAGTTCAGTAAAAGTACTATATCATAAATAAAGTGAAAAAAAATCTTTGGTGCAATCAGGTGAAAAGATCAAGTATATATCAGAGAAAGAAAATCATATTATAACCAGTCTTTTGATATTTTATTCTAAGAAAAGAACATACAAATAAAGTATTTTATACCCAGGAAAACCTACCAACTATAAAGACCAGCAACAATGTGTTATTAACATTCAAGAACTTAGAAAAAATTGTTTCTATGAACAATTCCTAAAAAATGTTCTAGAAAACAGACCAGAGACAACCTAAATGACAAGTGAGACATTGGTATAAAGACTGATGGTGTCAGTAAATATATATTTACTTATAGAATGAGATTCAATGAGGGCTAAGAAGCAGAGTATATAATATTTACATAATCCCTCACAATATAAATACTACTATAATAATGCTACTGTAACAAAAGGAAAAATTACAGGAAGTGCATAAACTCCTCCTCCAATTTATTGCTGTTGTTTTTAAAATTATATTTGTGTTTTATTTTAAGAATGTTTTGTTTAAAATATAGCATAATGTAAATGAGTATGTCATATTCTAACATTCTTGTGTCATTGAGCACAAGAATTCTCAGTTGAAAAGAAAATATGTGTCAAACAGTTGTCAAGAAAAAATCCTGTGAATTTGAATTAAATATATCAAGATAAATAAATGAAATACTTTATCTTTATATACATACATATACAATACATGTATATGTGTAGGCTATTTTGCATATATGTATGTATATTTGTGTGTGTATGTGTATTTTCTAGCCACGCTCAATGAAAAGGCCTAGATTAGATGACCAACCTGATAACAATGCATATTCTTAGCATTCAAAGTTTTATCTTGAAATAATATTTTTCATTAAAAAGAATCAGATCCTCTCAGGGAAGAGGATGGTTCCAGGTCAGAGCAAGAAATAGTCAGATGAGCTTGAAACATCTTGCCATGCCTGATAAAACATGTAACAGATTTCTAAAGATGGCTCCCATTTTACATACTCTTCTGCAATGTGACTCTACCATTGCCACACGTCATCAATAAGCAGAGCTTTATCTCAACTTTTTTGAATCTGGAAGAGATCTATGACTGCTTTAATGATTAGACTATGGGGGAAGAGACACTGTGCCATTTGCAGCAATAGATCTTAACTGATTTGGCAGCTTGTACTTTCTTTCTCTTAGAATGTTTTTTCTTGGAAAATTTCATCTTGAAATTCAGCTACCATTCTATGAAAAAGCCCAAGCCATATGGAAAGGTCACATGTAGGTGGTCCCAATGACAGCCTCAGATGAGCTCTCAGCCAACAACCAGCACAACTGCCAGCCATGTGAGTCCTCTTGGTCATCCAGCCAAGTTGAGCCCGTTGATGACTATATCCTCAGCTAGCAATTGACTACAAGTTTATAATATGCCTTATGGAAGGCAGAAAATGTCTCCCAAATATTTCAATTTCCTAACCTCCAGGATCTGCGAATAGCTTATGTTACATGGAAACAGGGTATTAAGGTTGCTAAACATCTGATCTTAAAATAGGGAGATTATTCTGAATTATTAGTGTGGGCTTAATGTCATCATAAGAATCCTTTACAGTGAAAGAGGGAGGCAGAAGAGGAGTATGGAGTGTTGGAATGTGAGAGGAATTAGACCTGCCATTGTCAGTTTGGAACACAAAAGAACAGTGCCTTGAGCCAAGGACTATAGGCAGATTCTTGAAGCTGGGGAATGCAAAGAAACAAAATTCTTTCCTAGAGCTTTGAGGAAGAAATATTTCCCTGTCAACAATGTGATGTTAGCCCAATGGGATCCGATTTTGATCTCTGACCTCCAAAGGTGTAAGATAAATTTGTATCGTGTAAGCCACTAATTTGTGATAATTTGCAACAGCAGTGATAAAAAATTAATATAGGCCCTAAGCAAGAATTACCAGTAGATTCCAGTCAACCCATAAAAACATGAGAAATAATTTTGAACCACTAAGTTTTATTACACAGCAAGGGTAATGGGAATTGCATGGAAGATGTCAGACCTATTAAGTTATTTTATAGAACTCATGAGCCAAACTGAAAAGGCTTCCAATGGACAAGGAAAGGATGATTGGAGAATCAACAAGGATAACACTTTAATAGATTAAAAGATAAAATACATTTAAATCCATTATTTCATAAAGATACAATATAATGAACATCTTTGGAATATGTAAAAAAGTGAAATCATTATTTTGAAAATGGTTAAGTTAACAACAACAACAAAAAAACCAAACTCAGTTTGCTTACTCCTCCCATACTATCAAATACCAGAAGAGGAAAAATAGTTCTTTATATAAGTTTTCCAGATAATAAAGGATGAAAGAGTAATTGAATTCAAGTATCTCAGCCAGGCACTGGTTTATACCTGTAATCCCAGCGTTTGGGAAGCTGAGGTGGGACGATTGCTTTAGCCCAGGAGTTCAAGACCAGCCTAGGCAACAAAGTGTCTCTACAAAAAAATTAAAAAGTTAGCCAGGCATGGTGGTGCATGCCTGTAGTCTCAGCTACTCAGGGAGCTGAGGTGGAAGGATCACTTGAGCCCAGGAATGCCACTTCATTCCAGCCTGGGTGACAGAGTAAGATCCTGACTCAAAAAAAAAAAAAGAGTGTATCTCTGCCATGAAATCCATAATTAATTAATGGGCCCAGGCATTGAGAATTAATGGCAAGCAAAAATTTCAAACAGAAGCTCAACCAGACAATGTATGTATCCTGATGGTGAAACACACCACCACAATGAAGCTGTCTTGGGGGAAAAAAAAAATGAATCTGAATCTTATGTCTTACAAAGCCTCTGATTCAACTATCTATTTATAGTAGACACAAAGAATAGAGGACAGAGGAATCTATTAAACCACACTAAGAAGATAAAGTTAGCAAAATTCAGCATCAGGAATTCTACATGTAAATTTATTTGGTTTTTCTTTTAAAAATTTTATTTTTATTTTAAAGAGGTGGGGTACAATTCAGTATTAAGTATACAAGTGGTCATCATACAGGTAAATTGCCCATCAAAACTGGACTACATTTTAAAAATGTGATACATATTCGGTTTTTCAACAGATAAATTGCAAGGGTGAAAAACAGAGGGGGAAAGCCTGTGGAGTAAAAGACTCAAGAAACATAATTTAAAAGCCAAAACTAAAGAATAGTGTTTAATGAAGTTCTCTTGGGTAATTCAACAATAAAGAAAGATAGAGCTAAAGGGTCTGATCCTGGAGCACCCCAACATCTAGAAAAAGATAGGAGTAGTCAACAAAGGATACTGAGCAGTGGCCAAAGAAGCAGGAGGTAAAGCTGGCTGGTGTCATAGAAGTCAAGAGAAGAGCATGTTCTAAGAGTGGGTAGTTGTCAGTTGAATCAAATGCCAAAAGTTAGTAAGTGGAAGGTTGAGAAGTGGTCATCAGGTTTGCCTGTATGCAATTGGTTGGTGACCTTGCCAGGAGCAGTGTCAATGAGGATAAAGGCAAAGCTAAGTCAGAATGAGTGACAGTAACTGGAAGATGAGAAGAGACATCAAATATCTACAGGCAACTACTTCTATAGAAGTTTGCTTGAGAAGAGAAGCAGAGAAATAGTCTGGTAGCTAGAGGACAATATGGGGTTAAGGGTGATTTTTTTTAAAGTGGGATTTATTACAGCATATTTGTATGCAGAGAGAGAGCTTGAAGATATAAAAGAGAAAGAGAATAAACAAAAAAGAAATTCTTGTGACGTTCAGATGGGATGAAACAAAACACACATGGAAGCATTGGTCTCTCATAGAGACAGAGTTGCTTCCTCTGCTAGAAGAAGCAAAAGGTAAATGTAGACTTGGGTGCAGTTACAGATTTGGTGGTGGAGCGGTAAGAGAATTCCTACTAGATGGATTATAGTCTTTTCTTTCCGTTGAAACAAACACATCATCTTCAAAGATATGCAGCTGAATCAGGATATCCCCTTTATTTACCATGGGATTGAGGGTTGAGGTTTTCAATTATATTTTGGACCATTACCCACCAATAAATACATTTTTCTTATGACCCACGATACATACACATGGATAATTGAAATCAAATTTCATGGCCCAGTGCTTACTCTTATTAGGTATGTTCTTTTTTCTTTCTTTTTCAAGTCTACTAGTAAACTAGAAGGTTAAGAACCACAGTCTTGTGAAGGAGAGTACAAGGGTCATGTAGAAGGAAAATAAAGGGAATTCTATCCCATGCCAGGGTAAGCATGACTCCCAAGCAGGGACTAACCTTCCTATCACAGAAATTCATACAGATTAGAGATATCAAATCAGAAATTGGTTAAAAAGTTTACTTCTAGCCGGGCTCGGTGGCTCAGCCTGTAATCCCGCACCTTTGGGAGGCTGAGGTGAGTGGATTGCCTAAGCCCGCGGGTTCGAGACCCGCCTGGGCAGCGAGACCTCATCTCTACAATCAATCAAAAAATCAGCCGGGCGTGGTAGTGCATGCCTGTAATTCCGGCTACTCGGAAGGCTGAGGCGGAAGGATCGCCGGAGCCCAGCAGGTCGAGGCTGCGGTGGCTGGGAGCGGCCACTGCACTCCAGTCTGGGCGACAGAGTGACTCCAACTCAAAAAAAAAAAAAAAAGTTTACTTCTTATGTATCTATATAATAAAAAATTATGCTTTTCATAATTTTTTTTTTTGATTCGGAGTCTCACTCTGTCGCCCAGACTGGAGTACAGTGGCTGTTCCCCGCCACCGCAGCCTCGACCTGCTCGGCTCTGGCCATCCTTCCACCTCAGCCTTCCGAGTAGCCGGAATTACAGGCATGCGCTACCACGCCCGGATGATTTTTTGACTTATTGTAGAGATGAGGTCTCGCCAAGTTGCTCAGGCAGGTCTCGAACCCGCGGGCTCAGGCAGTCCACTCACCTCAGCCTCCCAAAGCGCGGGATTACAGGCTGAGTCACCGAGCCCGGCTGCTTTTCATAATTTTTAAAATACTTTTTCATTGTACTGGGAATGTATTGCATTGATGCATAATAATATATGACACAAACACACTTTAAAAAATAATTCGAAACATCATATAATCACTACCCTGATTAAGCAATAAAATATTTCCAGGAACTTTGAAGCCTATAATCCCCATCTACCTCCATCTCCTTGAGATAATCATTATCTTGATTTTACTTTTAATCGTTTTTTTGTTTTTCTCTTATTTTGCCATTTATGCATTTATCCCTAAATAACATACATTAGTTTGACCTGCCTTTACGCTTTAAATAAATGAAAAACAGTAGAGTGTGCATGCTTTGACATCTGGCTCTTTTCACTAAATATTATGTCCATGATGATATTTTACTCATTTTCATTGCTATATGCAATTCCATATATGAATAAACCAAAATTTTATAGTTATTTACTGTTGATGAACATTTGAATTGTTTTCATTTGGGAATCCCAGTTTATGTCTCCTTATATATACATGTAGGAACTTCACAAGTGCATATATATAGCAGTGTAATTGCTAGATCAGAGGGTATGAACACTTTCAACCTTACCACATAAGTTCAAACTTTTTCAAATTATATTCCCACCACCAGTACATGCTATCCATTATTCCAGATCATCACTACTTGATATTTCTTGATACTGTTGCCAATCTGGTGAGTATGTACTAGTAATTCATTGGGGACTTTAACTGGTATTTCTATATTTTTGTATGTTCATTATGCATTGAAACTTGAATTTTTAAATTCTATTTTGTTTCTTTAAATGCTGGTCAGGACTTAGTTAATACCACAGCTTGAAAACAGTAGATCTAGGGCGTATTCTTTTACCTTTCTGAACCTATTTCTTTATCTGTAAAATGGGTATGGCAACCTCAAAAGGATGTTATGATGGTCAAATAAGATATATGTAAGTTATGTATATAACGCTGAGCACACAATTTGCGCTCAATGAATGGTAACTATTATTAGTACTATTTTTTTTTTTTTTTTGGAAAAAAGAAAATGAATGAGATCTGAGTTGGAGCATAGCCAACAGCTAGGCTGCTGCCCAAATCTCAACTAATGTTTTTGTCAAAACCATAACCTCTTAACTCTATTTTTCTCAAAATGGTGGTGCTACCTCCTGCGGTGCTACCTCCTGCGGTGCTATCACTTGCTACTGGTCTTTTTTGGGAAAGTGTAAAGGAGATGATATTCAGTTGGAACTTGAGTGTGATCCCCTAGCATCAGTGTGGGTGGTGATGTTGGGAAGGACCCATGGACTCTGAGCAGCGTCTGTGTCTTGTGATTTGGGGTGATATGCTCTGACGTAGCAGGGTTTTCATGGCTCTATGGTCTGAGGCTTCACATCAAGGAAATTGTGAACCCATTCAGTAATACTGTAACCCTGCTCACTACTCCCTGCCTTTTGTGAAAGACTTCTTTCCCTCTTTTTATAAGATGTTATGATGATGAGGGGGAGGGAGTGTTAGAATAAATGTTGGAATGTAGATAAGGACTCTGCCCATACAATCCTTGGTGAAGAGTGATTCTGATGGACTGTATTTGTTTTATTACTTATTCCCATGATGTTGTGGACAATCGTGAAGCCAAAGATTCCATCAGTCAAATTGCTCTTTGTCTTTTCTACAATATTCCAGTAACTGCATGAGACTACAATCACTGGGCTGGAGATGGGTGAGAAATGACAGGAAACTATAATAGAGAGAAAAAGGGGAGTTGTCTTCTTGACAATAGTGGTAACAGTGGCAACTTTCAACAATACTGACTTGCTATTCTGACTGAATAACTGCTTTTTAGAAGTGGTTTTTTAGAAGTAGTTAAAAATTTATGCTTGAGTTTTATTTGAAATATTCCTTTTCTATAAATCATTAAAATATTTAATAATAGATAATTTGGAATTTGTTGTAGCATTCCAAATATTATAAATTTTAAAATATTATTCCTAAACAATCATGCAAACATACATTTTTTTCCAAACCAAAACAGATATTCCCATGCTTGAAATTCTATTTCTAATTTCTAATTTATTCTTAAGGGCTAATTTGCAAAATGAAATTGTTTGGATGATTGGTTTGCAGTAAACATAGTGTACCAAATTGGTTTCTAAATTTAGAGAAAGGTTGAGTCTCCTCTTTTAATAATCAAGAAATAATAGAAGTATTAATGATAATGAAGCTTCCATAATTAAAAAGTCAAATTCTGAAATTACAAGCTGAAATGAACATTGGCAGGTAGCAGTTACATAATTTATAATTCTCACAAATGGTTATTTTGAGATCTTTTCACAACCTCCAACATGCAGTTTATTAAGTGAAAGTATATATATGCCATATGTGCCATAATTGAGTTCCATAACATCTTGGGGAATTTGTTATTATTGAACATAATTTAAATATAATTTAAAGATATAGGAAATAGTGCATAAAATTCTATGAATCACAAAAGAAAGACAAAGTTGTTTTAATAACTGTTATGATTTCTATGTCTGACATTTAAAATTATCACTATTAATTATAAATTATTACTTAGAAAGTAATAATTATTATCCACATAAATGTTTTCTAAAAAAATTTTTGTTTACATATAATAGGATCTGAGGATGAGGTCTATATTTTAAATACAGTAGATTCCATGTCCTTTCTTGGAGGTTTTTGAGGACTGATTTTGGGTAGTATCTCTTTGGCATAAAATGTTTTATGAAGTCCAGCTTCTCGAAGTGCTAGCTCAAAGCGTAGTCTAGGATCAGCAATTATCTGTAGAAATAGAGTACAATTTGAATAAATAGCAGTTTATTGAACTAAAGTAAATTTTAACAGTTAGTCCCATATTTTCTCAAGTTGCATAATTTGTTTTTGCCAGATAGCAATAAACTTTGTGAATACAATGACTATATTCTGATGATTTTTACTGAAAATGTCCAAACCTTTTTGTTATTATCACTTTCCAGTACATCAGTGGTTTCCAACATAGGAGGTATAGAATATAGTATAATAGATTAGATAAAATATAATATATTAAAATTATTAAAATATGAGATAAAAGCAGCTTGTTTTCTTTTTCTTTTTTTTAATTGTAGAGATGAAGTCTCGCCAAGTTGCCCAGGCTGGTCTCGAACTCATGGGCTCAGGCAATCCACTCACCTTGGTCTCCCAAAGTGCTGGGATTACAGGCTGAGCCACCGAGCCCAATCGCAGCTTATTTTCAATACTATCATTATTTATTGCTGACTGGAATTATAAAATACAATTACTGATTAAAATAAACCTAAGCCACAATCTTGTGCATCTGTCTTTAAACAGACTTTTTAATTTTTCCATCATTTGGTAATTGTAAATTACGTTTCCACACATGGTCACTACTTGAAAAATAAAATAAATAGAACTTTTCTTCCAAGGCTGGATTTCTATTTCAAACATAATTAGAAAATGCCTCCATCAATCTGATTCTAAGTGGGAGTAGACATATGAATAGTTCAGTTTCTGTTTTCATTTATAGCTGATTGGAACTTCTTCTTCCTCTCCTTCTAAGGAATATTAAATGTCAACAGATACTGTTTGCAATGATAAGAAGGTGGTCACATATGGATTTTACCTAACTTGAAGTCCCCCTAGAGAATGTGATACTAAGCTATTGAAGGCAGCCCCTCCTTCAAGGAGCTCTGAGACAAACGAGCGTAATAAGAATGTACACAGATAACTACAGTTCCTGGCAACATGTGGCAGATACTCTAACAGTAGTATATGGAGGCACATCTCCTGATGCTGGTGGAATTAAGAATAGTCTCAGGTACAGAGAAGCAATGGAACTAAACTTAATGGCCAACTTATAAAGCAGATGGAGGAGGAAGAGAGCGCTAAGGAGAAAGGAAAGCATATACAAACTCAGAGGTGACAAAAGTCAATTTGGGGTAAGGGTGGCTTGGGTAGAGTGCTAGCTACCATTGAGGAACACTGGAAACTGACACCTCTCAGACTGAGACTTGAATTTAAAAGGCTTGTGCAGCCATGCCAAGGAGTCTAAGGAGCTACTGGGGTTATGTTTGTTTCTGTTCTCAGCATGGAAGCAAAATAATCATTGTACATTGTAGTTTCATAGGAAGATGGATCTGATCGTAAGTTCAGAAAAAATTAAGGTGGCAAGGGAAAAAAGAGGATGAAGTCAGGAAGCGTGGTTAGCAGTTTACCACAACTGTCTACATGGGAAATCATAAATGTCTAAACTTGGCTGGTAGCAAGGAAGAAATAACTGTCAGAAATACCATGAAGGGAAGAATCGATAGAACTTGGCAGCTGATCAGATACAGGACTGGGGCAATGATGAGTATGAAGTGAAGAATTGTAGAGAGATGTGTGTCTCAGAAGCATTAAATTTGAGCCTTAGACCCAGGTTTTTCCTCTTCTGCCTCAATGTAATCTCCTTGGTCACTCTCATCTGCCCCCCAAAATTCATGTTTGACCTGTGTGTAATTGGCTTGCAGATCATCTTCATGGCTTCTCTTCAGATCCACGTCGTGAGGTTTAACATTTTGTCATTGTTCTACTTTTGAATAGATAGTAGAATGGAGACCTCCCACTCACCTTATTCTCCTCATTTCCCCTCTCTAGAGGCAGCCCACCAGTTTCTTGTGCTAAACATTTTCACTCTAAACATGGCATGAGCTAAGCAAATTTTTTCTTCACCTGTCTTTTTTTACTTTTGTAGTCTTATACGGTTAATGGCAGTAGCACCTACTGATCATAATTTACTGAATTACTACTAGGTACCAGGCAGTATCCTAGGCCGTTGATATTTATTATCTCTAATCCTCACAAGAACCTTGCAAATAATTATTTTGCATATGATAAAAAGACATAAAGATGCTAATAGCTTACACAAGTGCACCAAGTCAATAAATAGTGGATGCGTGGACTTGCATCTAAAATATAGGCTCTTCTCAATATTATTTGCTGTCTAGCTTGGAATCATCCTCTCTTTCTTAGTTCTCTCCCCCTCTCAGTCAGAGCCATTCTTGACCCACCCCCACTCCATCCACCACAACTTATCTGAGGCTCTGCTATCTTAAAAGGACCTCACCTCACCTCAACCCACACCCACCCTCACCCCCACCAATTTTCAACTCAGAACATACAGCTAGAAACACACATCTGATTACAGATTTGTGTCAATTAGCAATGGATGTATATTCTGAGAACTGTGTCCTTAGGCAATCTTGTCACTGTGCAGACATGATAGAGTGCACCTACACAACAAGCTTATAGACTACTACACACCTAGGCTATGCAGTGTAGCCTAAAAACCTGTACAGCATGTAACTGTACTGAATACTGCAGGCAATTGCAACACAATGATGTCTGTGTATCTAAACATAGAAAAGGGAATGTGTTGTGCTATGAAGTTATGATGCCACTAGGTGATGAGAATTTTTCAGTTCCACTGTAGTTTTAAAGAACTACTCACATATATGTGCTCTGTTGTTGACTGAAACATCTTTATGCAGCGCATGATTGTATACAATTTAACTGCTTCAAACTCTGGTGTTTCCCAATGAAATATTATGCAGCCATAAAGAAGAACAAAATCATGAACTTCGCAGTAACCTGGATGGCCTATAATACTGAGTGATCTTTCACAGAAATGAACTAAGTATCACATGTTATCATTCATAAGCGGACCTTGAACAACTATCATAATACTAAAAGAAAAGGATTGACAGTAGTGGGAAACTGCAGGGGGATGGGGGCGCGAGGAGGTGGGATTGGCATGGGAAATTGCCTGGGGAAGGGGGGGCACACCTCATCAACAAGGCTGCCTGTACAATGAATATTTGTATACCTAACCCTGAATTGTACCCCACAATTAAAAAAAAAAACTCTGGTGTTTCCTCACACAATAATGTTACGTGTCTTAGTAACAAGACCGTCTATACTTTTCACAGCCTGACCCTAACCCGTGTTTCCAGTCTCCTCTCCTAGCACTTGTCATGTATCACTTGCCATGTATCTCACACTAATGACACGCCAAGAAGGGACTCATGCCACCTTCTTTGGCTTGGTCAAACCTTTGCTTCCTTAGCCCCACAACCTGAGATTTTCCAGCTCTGTCTTCAATCCTTTCAAGCCCCAGCTACTCTCCCCACTCTGGCAGCTGGTGTCCGGAGATACCTCTACATTTGCATAATTAATCCATCTCCCTACATACACCCCCCAACCTAATTTTTGTTGTTGCTATCATAAATCATCTGGAGTGAGTTTTGTTACTGCTGCCAAAAATCCTCGACCAAGAAAGGTCTGAAAATTTCCTCTCTGACACTTCCTCTGATTTCCCCACTCAAGGTTAGCCATTCTTTGCTTCCCCTTGCTGGTCAGCCCTTAACCTTCATTATGGAGTCAATTCCACCCTAGTGGCATTATTTCTGCAGACACTGTTTCCCTCCTGACCATCCTCTTTTGCTTACTTCTTTCAAACAGGGTCAGTTTATCTGGGTCAGCTGTAGCCCAGGCACCTTGCACAGAGCCAGAATTCAGTGTACGCTCCATAAATATTTGTTCAACTTAATAAGTGAATACATTGTGCATGTTTATATTCTCTAGAAAAGTATGTAGCATATGGTAGAGGCATAATGAGTTTATCTGGCAATAGATGGCATTTCCTGATTTTTAAATAAATATTTAGCGTCTCTCCTTAGATTTGCAAAATTAACAACTACTTTCTCCTTTAATTTCAGTGATTGATATCCATTCATTCATCTGTCCTCCTTCTACTCTCTAGCCCTTCAATGCATCCATCTAAAAGAGCTTTTAAAATCCCTTCTCAGTGACAGGCACAGGCTGAAATGAGCCCTAGTTCCTAGAAATGGTTAAATAATCCCTTAATGTGGTTTCCATAGAAAATGTTTTCTTTTATTATTAGCTCTGACGTATTATCTTCAGTACATTTTAACTTCTGAAAGCTCTCCTCTGCTTTGTCTTATCAGTATCAGTTGTTTATGTAATAGGATTTACGCTATAAATTTAAAAATAAATTCTTAATATGACAGAAATATTTAAATAAAACATAGTACTAATGCAGAACTTCACATAAAACTGTTTTTCAATTTAAAAATAATTTTCAGTGACAGATTTATAACATTTTCAGGTAAACTCTTTTGTTTTATGGTCACCTATTAACTATTTCATAATAATAAGAATTATGGACTGGGCTCGGTGGCTCAAACTGTAATCCCAGCACTTTGGGAGGCCGAGGCAAATGGATTGCTTGAGCCCGAGGGTTCGAGATCACCCCCAGCCTCTTAGAGAGACCTCGTCTCTACAATAAATAAAAAATTAGCTGGGTGTGGTAGCGCGGGCCTGTAGTTCCGACTACTTGGAAAGCTGAGGCAGAAGGATCCCCAGAGCCCAGTGGGTTGGTGCTGGGGTGGCCATGAGTGTACCACTGCACTCCGGCCTGGGAGATGGAGTAAGAAAAGAAAAAATTATGGATTAAATATGTGCTATCATTTAGAAGTAAAAACTATGCTGATCTATATCGTATTCAAATATAAATATTGAGAAGAGTTTGTAACACCAAACACACACTTCTATAGTTCTTATCATCTTGGCTTTTGCATGAATCATCATGCCGTTTCCTTTAATTACCTGCTGTTCATTATATGTATTCAATGTGAAGAGTGGCTTTTGAAGAATAAATTCTTCCTCAATTTCAATACCCATCTTAGCTTTTGATGCCATTGTGTCTGACATCATTCTAACAGGATCCGATTGAGCAACAACAGCAACCTGAAAGAAGAGAAGGCACAGCTACTGAGAACAGGGTGTAAGCCAAATATTTCTGGGCAACATTATGGATGTCTAATGCCCATTAAAGTTAAGAACTTTTGCCAGGTTCGGTGGCTCAGCCTGTAATTCCAGCACTATGGGAGGCTGAGGCAAGTAGATTGCCTGAGCCCACAGGTTCAAGATCAGCCCAGGCAACTTGGTGAGACCTCGTCTCTACAATAAATCAAAAATTAGCTGGGTGTGGTAGCATGCACCTGTAGTTCCAGCTACTTGGAAGACTGAGACAGAAGGATAACTGGAGCCCAGCAGGTCAAGGTTGCGGTGGCTATGAGTGTGCTTGAGTGACGGAATGAGACTCCGACTCAAAAAAATAAAGTTAAGAACTTTTATGAATGATAAAGACTAAGAAAAAAAGGGCAGAAAGAATACTAAAACCAAGTAAGTCCTATAGATCCACAAAGGAGTTCAAGCAAACAAAAATATATGTAGGCGTGTGTATTATATAGATAGATAGATATACAACAAATTATTAAAAGGTCATGGTATTTAGTTATTTGCTAATTATTGACTAATTACAATCATGGTTAATTTCAGATAACAATTTATCTTTCTGATATGAAGTTACAGGAGACCCAAAAACCCCGGAATTTTGTTTATTTATAAAAAACTGTGTATTTATTCTTACATGTTTAAACTTCAGTAGCATTCAAAGTACTCTCCGACACTTTTTCCACTGCTCAAATCAGTTTTTGAATTTGTCAATTTTGATGCTTTTTAATGCTTCTGCCATTTTTGGTTTCACCTCTTCCACACTGGTAAAACGTTTCCCGTTGAGGACTGTTTTCAACCGGGGAAATTTTTTTTTAAAGTCTGTTCAGGGTGAGCTCAGGTGAGTAGAGAGAGTGAGCACAGGAGTTGCTGTTTTTCGCCAAAAATGGCTGAACACTCAGGACAGTGTGAGTAGTTGTGTTGTCATGGTAGAAGGACCTGCTTGCCACAACTTGAGACGTTTCTTTTGCAAATCGTGATGCAAAAAACTTCCAGAGAAAAACTTTGGTTGACTTTGATCCAGAGGAACAAATTCCAAGTGTACTACAAGGGGCCCACCCAACAAAAGATAATTCCGGGTTTTTTGGGATCCTCCCATGTAAAGACAACCTACATATTCAACCATTATTAAAGTCACCAAAAGTTTTTTAAAAATTCATTTTTTTAGCCTAGAAATTTAAGGTTATGGTAACAACCCCATGGAGCTCTCCAGAAAGTTTTATCTGCTTGAACAAAATCAAGAACATATTCATGGGTAAAAGCTGAATGTGTTGGCATTATTGGAAAAAATGGGTGAATTTGCATTGCACCAGGCAACCAAATTACCAGGGACTGTTTAAACCATTGTTCTTCCTTTTACTGAAAAGCTGCAGAGTCATTTAAACCCAAATGCCCTTGTCTTTTATGATAATTCAAACTTGCATCTCAATGAAAAGCAACCACTAATTTTGTAAATGATATGCACCATTAGTAATACCTGCCTGTTAATTCTGAAAGTCAAGAACTAGTGGAAAAAAAGTCATCTTTAATACCATTTAGAGACTGTAATGAAATAACAGAGGGTTGAACATGCTTTAATTATTATATGTTTCCTAGCTAAAATAGCATATACTATAGTTCTAAGCACCGATTACAGATAACTGGTACAGTACTTCTACCTTGAACATATTCACGGATGGAAGGAATTCTAATCAGATGGACTCTGTAGTTATCAAATTTAAAATTATTAAATTTTGAACAAGGATGTATTTAGTAATTGTGATATTAAGCTTTGTCCCAGAAAGCCATGGTATATAATTATTTTCCAATGATCGAATAATTTATATTTTGTAGGATCTAGGAATCATTTAAATTTTGTAGAATCTAGGATGAGTAGGATTTATATTCCCATGCTTTAAATGTATCTCTATAATCCGTTTTTATCAAAGAAGATGATAATATAATAGTTTGCATGCATTTACACTGCATCAATACCATGTCATTTAATCAGACTTCTTTGGTTTGCATCAGTATGACATTTACTAGCTGGGTGACTTTGGGGAAAGCACCTAACCTCTAAACCTCTCTGCTTCCACTTCTATAAAATGGGGATATTAATGATACCTAATCAGAGGGTTGTTATAAAGATTAAACAAAGCAATACCTAAGAGTATTTTGAAGAAGGCTTTATACTTAGTAAATAATAAATTTGATTTATTATTTACTAAATGTAATTGATTAATAAACAATAAATTTGAATTCACATTACTACAAATCTAAAAGGCAGGAACCATTATTCCCATTTTTCAGAAGAGGGAATAAAGCTTAGAGAAGTTAAATAAACAATCCTAGTTTTCAAGGACAGTGAGTACAGAACTAGATTGTAGCAGGTTTGAAGGATACCAAAAGCCAAGTTCTTAACCAGGATTCTATGTTGCCTTCACTGATGTAAGAGGGAAACCAGACATTTCCTGTTAGCTGGAAGATTGTGTCAATGAAGGTTTTAGAGCTTGTTAGTTGAACCAATCACTTCGAGTTCAAAACTCTGAAAAATTACCAAGTAAAACCATTTTATTACACTTCCAAATTCTTAAATTCCTACTGTTGCCGTCTACCGTCTATTTCATCTACTTTTGCCTACTTTTGCTAGGCAAGGCAATGGGAGGCTTTTATTTCTCCATAAAAAGGGTATTTTTTAAAAAGTGGGTTTTAACATATTTGTTGCCTGTGGACTATTTCCAAATGGAGATTCCTATGCCAAAGAGGATTATCTTGCTTTAGTCCCACCAGGTTTTTTGAGGACAGTAAAATTCTTCAACTTGAAGCAGAATTTCGCTGTTGTAATTGGATACTATTCAGCTAATAAACTAGAGGTGATATGGACACATTGAATCTTGGGAGAGCTTTTTAAAAGGTGCTGATAAAGTTCTTTTAATATACTGAGAAACTGGAAATGGTTCAATATAATCTAATTGCTCCCAGGAATGAAGATCAGTATCCCAATTTGGAAAAGTTACATTTTATATAGCAGATGTCATGAACTGAGCCACAATAATAATGTTATTAAGAGCACTTAAAAACATTTTTTTTAAAAACCACCCATGAACATCTCCAAATTAAAAACACCTGTTTTCTAAGAGCTTCCAGCCGCCGCACTCTCTCTTCATCTTCATGAGCTTCTTGAACGGCTGCTTCTTTTTTGTCCATCAAACGCTTTTCCAATAATTCTTGTCTATATTTAACCCTTTAAAATAACACACAGAAAAGTTGGGGGAGCATCATAATAATATTGAGATTAGAGGGGGCAGAAGGCATCTCAGTTGACATCTAAGGTAACATCGTCATATTTTGTTTTACCTGTTTTGGGTTGATTTCTTCTCTCCAAATAATAAAAGAGACTTACAGAAAATGCAATTCACAGGAATTCAAATAACAACCAGAGAAATGCAGGAGAGTGGGGTTAAAATCCGTTTCATCTCATTCCTTATTGAAACCACTTTATTAACTGTCCGCTGACTGTCATTCTGCTCTCATCTGCATTGAGAGGTGATTGACTTGCTCTCAAATGAGTTATTACAGCAATCTTCTGGTGAGACGTTTTAGTACAACTTGAATTGTTAAAAAGGCCATATTATCATTTAAATATACATATTTTTATAAAGAAATGTAAAATATGCTACCATAATAATGTCTAAATTATTTGACTTACTAGAACTCAAATTAAACTTCATATGTGCTGTCATTTATATTGTCACTTTCTGAGCAAGTGGTTGTGTGTGTCAAGAAACTTTAAAAATTGCACTTTGACATCTGTAGATGGCAGCAAAAACATGATTTTTCCTTAGCATTTATATTTACAAACCCCTTAAAATCATCAGATGTTAACACGGCACATTTAAGAACTCAAGCTCATTTGGCCTTCCTCTGCTGCATTTTTTGGGCATCATCCCTTACCATTTTCTTACCCAAACTATTCTCTTGCATTATAGAAATGGAATCCATCTTTTCAAAACAGTAGACATCTGGGGCCTCAGGAAAGTATTAGCCTATCACCTCTGTCTTCCATCATCAACAGCTGAGATTTGGGTTTCTTTGTGACATCAGTCACAAGTGTCCTTTGCTCTTAGTGTGCACACCTGCATTTTCCATGGAGGTACCTCCTCTACATTCTGGATTCTGACATTTACTGAGTGTTCACTATGCATCAGGTCTTGTGCTAAGTGCTGTTATATATTTAGCTTATTTAGACAATAATTGTATGTTGAAGTACAATTTTAATTCCATTTTATAGATAAGGAAATAGAGACATAAATAAATAAATATTTAAAAGACTGAGCACAGTGGCTTATGCCTATAATCCCAGCACTTTGGGAGGCCAAGGCAGGAGGATTGCTTGATGTCAGGAGTTCAAGACCAGACTGGTCTCTATAAAAAATAAAAATGAAGAAATAGGGGCATGATTTGTATACCTAGCCCTGAATTGTACCCCACATCTTTAAAATAAAAAAATTCAAAGAAAAGAAATAGAGGCATAGATATGTGATCTTAAGGTGCCTTAAGAGAGGTATAAATAAAGTCCACTGAGAATTTGCAGAAAGGTGGGACGACCACTTGCTAGGGAGGGAGTGGCAAAACTAGGCAAGAGCTTCACAGAGGCAACATCTGGGCTGGGTCTCAAGGATTAGGATTTCAGGCAGAGAGAACAAGTGAGGACTGGCATCTGAGAGTGCTGCCTTGCTTGCCTTGACCTAGTCATGGAGGCCATAAGAAGGGAAGAGTTCAGGGTGGCAACGACAGAGGGAGTGAATGACGAATTACAGAGAGAGAAGCCTGGCTGTGACAGAGTTTCCTTAGGAAGATATGCTCTGGGGGAGAAATATTCTAGAAACAGATTGCCCATGAATCTGGCAGGAAAGAAGAAGCACGGGGA
Organism: Cephalopachus bancanus; assembly: GCA_027257055.1. Lineage (NCBI taxonomy): Eukaryota > Metazoa > Chordata > Mammalia > Primates > Tarsiidae > Cephalopachus > Cephalopachus bancanus. Next base: position 6,890,524 of record JAPVLO010000035.1, read on the forward strand.
GAAGAAAGAAGGGAAGCATGCAGTAGATCCCTTATGGAATATGATACCTAGAAGGGCATTTAGAAGGAAAAGCCTAACCTTCTTGGAAGGCCATGAGTGACCTCCCCAAAATTAACAGTTACAGTCAAGACACAAATTATAGAGTCCTCAGACCAGAATTCTTCCTTTCTCTTGCTCCTCCATGTCATGGAAAGCTCTATTTCTCATTCTCTTCATCCTTGCTAAGGCATGACACAACCTCCCTAATGAGGTTCTACTCAATTTAAGCACTGAGTACAAACTAAGTGAACTCCTCTGAAGGTTCAATTAAAAGATACCCTGGGATTTGACAATTACCATATGCTAATTCTCAGAACCTTTGGAAAGTTTCTCCTCCTATGGGATATGTAGGTTGCTTTGTCTGCAACAAAGTTTTTGTCTGCTTGTAGAAAAGTAATAGTTCTTACAGTCAGGGGAGCTTGACTAGTAGGAGAAATTGCAAATGAGAGTAAGGCATTTGTACCTGAGCAGCAGAGAAGGCTGACTCATCATTTACTCTGAGGCTCATTCATTTTATTTAACAGATTGAGCACCTAGCATGCCATGCCATGTTGTGCTAGGTGTCATTGGTACAACATCAACATGGGAGATACACTGCTATCCTTGAAAAACTGACAATCTAATGAGGATAAAAGGGCCCAGGCAATGATGATACAGGGTGACTTGTGCTCTGATGGGACAGTGGGGCAGAGGCCACGGGGGAGACACCTTTGTCAGACTTGGGGCTTTCAGGGAAGTAGCTGAGAGGAAGTGTTCTGAGTTTAAAATCTCAGAAAGGAATTCACAAGGATGGGAGAGAATAGAAAGAATGTTCCAGACAGAAAAAAATATATAGCATATGAAAACCCAGAGGTGAGGGAGCATAGTATGTTTGAAGAAGTGAAAGAAATTCAGTACAACCAATGATAAACAATGCAAGGTGGGGAGTGACAAGAACTGAGGCTGGAGAAGCAAGAGGGGCTGGACTGGGGGGCTTTGCAAGCATGAGGGCTTTTGATCAAGAAGAAATTGCTCCTGTAATATGGAGGATGGATTGTTAGGAGGCAAGACTGGAAAGGGCAATCCAGCCAGGAGTGGATGGCCTCCTGATCTAGGGTGAGGAGGAGTACTGGCAGGAGGTCAGAAGAAGACATGGATTCAAAGGATATAAAGAAAGTAAAACCAACAAAAAGTCTTAGTTAATTTTATGGGAGAGGGAAAGAGTGAGGAAGAAGTTAAGATGTCTGCCTTACTTGGTGAACAATGGTGTTCTTAAGATTGGGAACTTACAAGAGAGATAGTGCAGAGAAGGAAGGAACTAGGTTCAGTTTGGACATAGATCTATCTGTACAAAATCTGAACTGGAGAAATAGAGAATATTTGCCAACAAAAGGGAACTGAAGCTACAAGGCGGATGCCATCATCCGGGATAGAGTACAGAGTCAGAAGAGAAGTACGCCTGGGATTGATTCCCAAGGAAGCAACGCTTAGGAAAAAGACAGAAGGAGAGGAAACTATCAAGGAATAAGGAGGATAAATGGTCCAAAGAAGCTAAGGATAATGAGATCCACAATGTCAAATGCTACAGAAAGATCAATTATAGAGCAAAATAATTCTTGGATGAAACCACAGGAAGTCATTGGTAATCTTGGCAAGAACAGTCAATGGGCAGCAGAGGGGGGAGGTAAGGAAGGGAGGGAGTGGAGACCAGCCCGGCAGCAAGACTGGTGCAAACAGAAAGGAGAGGGATGGGGTGGAGCTGGAATGTGCACCATGCTGATCACTGCTGCACTGGCTCCAAAGCCATGATCAAAGTCATTCTGACTGCCTGGAAGAATTGCCATGGGAAAATTTCAGGACAGAGGAGACTCAAATTCTTCATTTGTACAGATGTTCTATGGTTTAAACTCAAAGAATACTTCCCTCAAAAGGAGAAATGCTTGGTGCTTCTTTCTTCTACTCTGGACAGAAAAATGTATTTGCCTAAAGAGAAGTGGTGCAGAAAAACTCCTGGGAGGAAGCCAGATACTCACATATTCATAGGGAAAGAAAATAGCAACACAGTAAAGTCAATCATTTGGAAAATTTTCCACATAAATACTTTTAGCCATTTGAGGTAGCAGATTTTCTTCAAATTAAACTGTTGCTATGAAAGTCAATGTCAGGAAGTGGCTAAACTCAATAGTTTTTAGGTTGTGTACTGAATTCCCAAGCAGGAACCTTGGGTTCATTTCTCAGTCTATTATATGTTCCCTGAGTCTACAAAGGTTGAAAATGCCGCAAAAGAGGCATTTTCAGCTTCTCTTGGGGGAGGAGACGCATCATATTGTTCAAAAGCAACAGCTGCTGCAGAATCAGGCACAGCATTAACAATAATCTGAAAAGGATTTTACTTAAGCCTCCAGGCCTGAGTGTAGTTGAAGGGACAGCAAGCTTTCATGTAGAAATGGAGAATTTATGTATCATTTATGAGTCTTTATAATGTGTGTACTGCACTCTAAGAAATGAGTATACAAATGCAAATGTTTGGAAACACCTTAATCTGTTGTAACAGCCTTCCTGTGCTTCAGTGAAAGTTCAGTAAGAACTGGGCAAAATATTAAGCACCGAGTCGACCTCCATCCCATCTAGAGTCACAGGTAACTTCAATCTAAAAAATAAGCTACAAAAACCAAAGGGTGGGAGCTAGAATGAATGTGGCAAGTTCTACAATTAAAAACAAACAAAAAAACTAAGCAATTAAAAAAAAAAAACCAAACAGGGCATAAAAAACATAATTAGGGTCTCTAACCAGGATAGAACACATGCACCTACCCCCACAAATTTCAGAGAAGTAATTTGCGCTACTGAATTAAAGGCAGTTTATAAACACACTTGCTCCTTAGTGTTTGTCATGTGGCCTACCCAATACTGAACAGGAATCTTTAAGGCACGTGCTGGAGTTGCACTCTCAGAGGTGTTTCAACGGCAGCGTCATGGGGAACCTATTTCTGCCTGTTGGGAATTCCATCTTTGGCTCACATTCCATTCAGAAGGTTGTTTTTACCACCAAGCGGAGGGGTCTCCTCCACAAGGCACCCCAACAGGGAAGAATGTACAGATTAAAAACAGAGGTGGGCCAAGTGCCAGCACCTCTCTAACAGAAGGAAAAGAACTCAGGGAAAAGAATGGGGATCACATAAGCAGATGTCTACACTGAAGGGCATCACCCCTCTCATTTTATGGGCTGTGGGGGTCTCAATTCAGTGGGGATTCTGGTTAAGGGCATAAGCAGACACACCAATTTCTGCAAATAGTAAAGTGAATCCTGGCACAAGGCAGTAACATCCTGGTACAGATCGGCATCGGGTAAGAACAAAGAGGACTCACAGGGACCTTGCTGAATAAGAGAAGATGAACCCACGCCAGCCCCAAACAGAAACCATTGTTCCAGCTCACAGAGGTTACTGGTTCCTTTGTGAGGCAATTGGAACCTCATTCTTGAATTGATCAGTTAGTCAACACAGAGTTGGTTAAGCACCTACTGTGTGCCAAACACTGTTCTAGGTACTCAGGATACAATAGTGGGGACAAAACCAGGAAAAAAATCCCAATCGTGTTGTGTTACTTAATTGTGTGGTCTGTTATACATAAGCATACCTAAATTAACACTAAATTTATTTTAGTAAAATGCATAAAGTTATTCCTGATAAATTATTTTTGAACTTATCACAAAATCCTAAAGTAGAGACCCCCCTTCTTGGATTGCTATGGAATGATGATTCTCAACTGTGACTGTCATTAGAATCACTAGAACTTTTTCTTTTTAAGCTTTTGATACCAGGGCCCCACTCCAGACTAATTACATCAGAATCAAGTGGAGGGGCCCAAGTACTGGCCTTTTTTTTTTTAAAGTTCCACTAGATGTTTCCAATGAGCAGCCTCAGCTGAGAACCAATGAAACATAGACCAGTGATTCGCAAAGCTTACATCAGAATCACCTGGAGGACTGGTTAAACTGCAGATTGCTCAGCCACCTCTAGTTTCTCATTTGGTAGTTGTGAAGTGGGACCCCCAAATCTGCACTTCTGGCAAATTTCCAGGTGATGCTTATTCTGCTGATCTGAGGACCACACTTTGAGAACTATGGCACAGAAAAATATACAGATTAGAAGGACCTCAACTGACTAAACAAAACCGGGTACAGATGACTACCTAGACAGGGCTTACTTCTGTTTGTGTGTGCTAAACATTACAGTTACATGCCTCAGGACTGATTCACACTAGAAATTCTTGCTTGATGCTGTTGACATTCAAGAGCAGGATCTTTCAACCCTGATCTTCCCCAACCGCTATGGTCCCAACACACATGAATGACAGTGACCATGGCCACCTCAGGCTTGGGTACATGCAGGTGTCAGGCAGTTGCAACAATGGCTGTTACAGAACCTCTTTCTTTCCCTCTGATGGACAAAACACTGGTGTATTCTGATGACAGTTGAAAACTTCAGGCAACTGGCTGATATTTAAAGGGTCTATTTAGAAAAATCAAAGAAGGAGGAAATAACTCGAAGGCATCTCAGCCTTTAAAAAATGATCTGAACCACTTTCCTTGGGAATAGTTCTGGCAACTCCAAGGGGGTGGATATTTTATCACATTGAAAGAAAAACCCACACATGAAGGCAAAGTACATTTTCCTGATGGTTCTAATCCATTCCCAGGGGCTGTCTGAGGTCAGGTGAGCTGGAAATGCTGAGATATAAACAAACAAGGACTTGAACCTGGGAGTCCAATGTAGAAAGCAAAATAAGAAGACAGGGGCATTAGAAGAATGTTGAAAATATCATAATAGCCCTTTCCCCAAATTAGTCCTAAAATCCCATTTCTGTCAAAACTTATTTATCTTCCTCTTTTCGAACCACTCTGTGTTAGTCTGTATTGCTATGGAGGAATACCTGAGGTTGGGGAATTTATAAATAAAAGATGTGTATTTGGCTTATAGTTCTGCATGGCACCAGCATCTGCTACTGATGAGGCCTCAGGAAGCTTACAGTCATGGCGGAAGGTGAAAGGGGAGTAGGTATGTCACATGGTGAGAGCCGGAGCAAGAGAGGGAGGAGATGGTGCCAGCCTCTTTTAAACAACCAACTGGGAACTAGTAGAACAAGAACTCACCATGAGAATGGCACCAACCATTCCTGAGGGATTTGTCCCCATGACCCAATCACCTCCCAGTAGGCCTCACCTTCAATACTGGGGATTAAATGTGTTATTTGTAGATAATTAACAACAATAAAACTGACTAAAAGCCTATCTTTTTAAAAATCACCATGTCCCAACAAGCCTGACAATACTAGTGATAAAACACCTCCTCCACCAAGCAGAAGGTGTTTTATCACTAACCAGTCTTAGTTGCTCCTTTCAGTGGTTTCTCTTAAATAAAAACCAGTGTTTCCCAGGTTCACCACTTTTATTGTAACCCCTTAAAATAGAGGGTACTCATGGAGAGGACACTGTCTTTGTCTGACTCGTCAGTGGTAATTCCAGAAAAGTTCTATGCACTGACTTTGGGATGATACCGTCCGCTCTCTACTATGGTTATTGGAAACAACTATGGGCTGCCCAGGTCAGCATTCAACTTTTCCTTTTTTTTTTAACTTTACTTTTTTTTTTTTAGTTAAAAACTCTGCCTGTCCAGTCCCTTCAACTCCAGCAGTATTCACTCCACCCCTGTTGACAACCTATCCCTTAGGTGAGATTTGGAGGGTGTCATCGCCTAGAACTCTTCCTTTGCAAAACTGAGGAATCCTGTTGTTTGACTCCATGGTCATGGCATAGACTTAGAAAGGCTATGTGCTGCACAACTCTAGGAAGTGTCACTCACATGGATTATCTGTCACTCCCCTTTTAAAGCTCTCATTTATTTAACCATACTCAACCTGTGCCTCGAGCTTAGCAAGTTTTCCATTTTTTCAACAATATTTATTAACAGCGTACAATGTGCCAAGCACTAGGGTAGGCCCTCCCTCCTGAAGTTCACTGTCTTTCTGCTTCTTCATTTTCTCCCAGGTTATGAGAAATAGTCACTTTGCTACATTCTCTCCCCAGCTTTGGATTCCCGGGTCTATCTCCTTAAAGGCATTGTCCCCAGTATCCTTTAATTATCTTGCATTCTTTTTTTTTGCACTTTTGCCCTGCCAATTTCCGGCCCTAAATCTTTGTTGAATTTATTATACATTGATAAAGTCAAACCTTAACTGAACATTCAATACTGCTCCAGAATCATTTTATTTACCCCCAGCTGCTTGGTGCTCTCCTTGGGTCTCTACATCATGCTTAACTCTCCCTCTTAGCAGACAACCTCACCTCCTGCCACGTGGAAGAGAAGATCACTAGCATTCATTCTCTTAACATGATATGTCCACTTCCAACTTTGTCAAGACTCGTCTTCATTCATCCTTTGCTTCTCAAACCAAGGCTGATAATCCCACAAGCCTAGTTGTCACTAGGCTCTTGCTCTAGAAATGAACCTCTTTCCTATTTCTTTAGTCTCTCTAATCTCCTCTACATAGAAATGTATTCAAATGGGAGGAAATGTATTGCTCTACTCTGACTCCCCTTGCAGACACCATCTCCTTTCTCTCATTCTTTTACTGCAAATAGTCTTAATAGAAGAAGTCATATTTTCCGCCTACCGTTCTTCACTTCTCACTTAGTTCAAACCCCCATTGCAGTCTGGCCTCTGCCCACTTCATTCTATGGAAACTACTCTCCCTAATGTCACCAGTGACTCCAAGCTGCAAACCCAAAGCCTTCTTTCAGAGCTCCTTGGTGTGACCTGCCTGCAATGGCTGGTACTGATAACACCTTCTTCTGGGACTGTGCCTCCTAATCACCTGACTGCTTTTCCTCTGTGTCTTTTACTGGTTCCTCCTCATCTGTCCATCTAAGTTTCTAACACGAACCCTCTTTTTTCTCAATTTAGAAACTTCTCAGAAATCTGACTCCAATCACAATCAATGCACAAATATCTGCAGTCACTACCTCACTTAAAGGCCCAGATCCATTGTTTTTTAAATGTCATTTTTTTCTTTTTGTAAGCTCAGAATCACCCTTAGAAAAACCCCTTAAGTGTAATGATATTACAATGCTGGCTAAATGCAGAGCTGTTGTTTTAAGGGCATCTGAGTTAGTATAGTGTTGACATGTTCTTGTGAAAACCTAGCAGTGAACCTAACAACAAATCTAAATTGAAGGCTGGAAGGCTTACTTATATCCTCTTAGAGGTGAGCCACCATGGTACCATGGACAGGGCTGAAATTCTGCCTAGTCTTATTTTGGGTTCACTCCAATCCAAAGGCAGACAACCAAGTTCCCAGTGCTTAATACCTTATAACATGTATGTAACAATCTTAGCCTGAAATGTTTATAGTAGAGTCAGTCATTCCAGGTACTTTAAAACCTAAGGAAAGCACTCACAGGATGTATAACTTTGAGCAATACTTCCTGGGGCCAAGGCAATCTGTTATATTCTTAATTCTGGCAGGGGTGACTTGACATTTGGGATTATAACTATAAACCACTTTATAAGTTATATACATTTGGGATTATAACTATAAACCACTCTATAAGTTGGGGAATGTCTTCTAAAAATAATCAATTAGAATCGTTGATTTTTAAAGTATCCTTTTTCTAGCAGTAATTGGATACCAGAGTCAACTGCCTATTATGGTCAAATCTAGATTTTGATTTTAATAATTAAGCCACATCGTGTGGTAACATCAACCCTCTTTGTTTGCAGAATTGCCTCTCCTTGTTCTATGTAGGTCTGTTGAGGGCCTTATTCTGAGAACTCCCCCTCCTTTCTAGTGTTAGGGATTTACATATGCCCAGATATAACTAATAATAGTATATTACAAATATGACCACAGTGTTCACCCTGAATGAACACATGGATTCAGCTGAGCCCATTAGAATCTTTCCTTGGAATTTATATATGGATACTGAAGAAAAACTCTCACCTCTCTTAAGTCACTAAGGTAAAATGTTACAATTAAACCTGAAGGTGCTTGTAGCCATGCCTCCTCTTCTCCCTGCCCCCAGCCCAGATACATAGAGGAAGTTCATATCAGTGCACAGACAGGTACTGAATAAAGAGGTGGAAAGGGAGTGAGAGGAACCTGAAGACACCATTTGAGTTCCTGAGGCAAAGTCCACTCCCGGATATCCATTCTTGTGAATCAATCAATTCCTTTTCTGCCTAAGCTAGTTTGAGTTAGGTTTTGTCAGTTGCTTCTGAGAAGTCCTAACAGACATATCCTCTGTGTATAAGGGAATGTATATCTTTTTACTGTCAATAACAGGAGGGCATGTACCTAGCTGTTCCAAATGGTAATCAGTTCATTTCCCAAATTGATGACCCATAGAATGTTAATTTCCCAAAGGATGTTACCATATGCACCACACAAAATGTGTTCAAGTAAGTCTGGGAAAAACTAAGATAAACAAAGTAAAATAGGTTTCTTTACAGCAGGTCCTCTTAGAATATTTATAATAATATGGTGGTGTCCATTATGAATCTCAAAGGAGTTAGTGTGCTTATTGCCCACATTTATCTGACAACAGAAACCTTTTTCAATAGACCAAATTTGGGAACTATTACTTGTCTTTGCATGAGCAAAACAGGAATATTCAAGTAAACAAACTAATAGGTACGGACACATAGACACTTACTGGTTTGTATTATAGTTATTTTCATGTCTTGCTTCTGTGCTAGACTGTGCATTTTCTGCATACGGTGGCTATGAGTTAATCTCCTTTGCATCCCAAGTAACTAGCAAAGTGCCTAAAACATGGGCAATGTGCATCAATAAATGAAAGAATGACAGAATGAATGATAGAGTGAAATTAAAATGAAGGAAAGTATTCCATTGAATGTTCTAAGTCATAGTAAATAACAAAACACAGAAGTTGACAAAACAAAAATTTAAGAATACATTAAATCTACACTATTCCATTAAGCCTGTCTAATTAGTCAGTGGGTATTACTTTGTAAGATACCTAATCATTTGAGAAGTTGAAAGGGAAGTTGAATTACTGGAGAACAAATCTAGCATCTAGTTTCTTTGGAGAATAAGGAATGCTAAAAGCCAAACTCAGACATGACATCTATGACCCAGTCTTGCTAGGATCATGATTTTGGAGGAGTTGCACAAGCAGGAATTATTTATTATGAACTGAAATGTAAAAGGACACCCAGGAAGATCAGCATTTATTTACCTAATTGCCTTCATACATTGATTTATTCAATACAGTTATATAAAATGTCATTGTTGTGAATGTGTAGCAATCATAATCATGTTTCTGCAATACAAACCAAAAACCCAGAGAAATCAGAAATACCCATCAAGCAGACAAAGGCAGAGTCTCTATCTGGATTTGAATACATGCAGGCACCTGTTGTTTGCCATCATATGAATTTACTCAAAAAAAGACATCTGCAATTTGATAGTAATTGAATAATTTGCACAATTACTCTTGAATTCACAAATGGTTTATGGTGGATATAATTTAACTTCACCATTAATATGTGCTGCATTTAAAAATCTTTAAAATGCTGTACAATCATTTTATCAGTTGTGTAAAAACCTATGTTAAGGGTTTACCTCACAACATTAGATGCTTTCTTTGAATTCTTATTCCACTTTGATTTGTAAAGAGAAATAAATACTTTTGAAGATTAAAAAAAAGGATAAGCATGGGTTATGAGTTTTACTGGAGGTTCTTTCCCTGAAGAATTCTTATAAGATACACATAATTTCTGATGCCCACAGTTGTAATAAGTGTGCATTTAATATCACAAACACTGAAGGAAGTATTGCTTTAGTATGAAACTTAAAAAAAAAGGTTAATAAAATACACCACTGTGTTATCATATCATAATATTTCAGTCTGGTTTTATCTATTTTTAACTTCAACTTATTGTGAGAACTGATTTTAATTGGTCCTCGCTTTTGCAGAGATAGATGTCTGTGCAGTTATGATGGAGCTGGGTTCTCTTCAGCAGCGGGGCTGGATGAGATGGCAGATGACAGGACGAAACCACAATCCTCTCCCTCAAACAAACGATTTAAGTAAATAAGATTAATAAAACGTGGCTTCTCTAATGCTGTTTGAAAAATCCCCCTTACATTCTCTTTCTTCCTGCCCAGGTCTCTTAGAACTTCTGTAAAAAGCAAACATCAAAAGGACCAAAGATTTTTATAGTGATTCAGCCGCCCACAGCAATGAAGTAAACCCTGATTTTCTTTGAGCCTAGAAAATGATCAGCAAAGAGACTTCACAAACAGCCTCTTTAACATTTTAGGTTTAAAAAAAGAAAAAGCCAGTGTAGCAGAACAGTTACTTTCATAAACACCTTTGGGATTTTTTTTTTCTTTCATTCTTTCCTCTTTTTTAAATTTTTTTTTAGTAACACTTTTAACCCTCCTCTAAAAACATTATAAAATATTTTCATTAACAAGTTCTTTAGTTAGGCATTCTAAATATGCTTTTAAAAAACAAATGATAAGATATATTTATGCATTGGGTGTGACTTTCCTGGTGCTTCTCCCCCTTGACTCCCTTCAATGCTGATTCCCTCCTGCTATAGTTGGAGTTTGGGCTAGTTTCTTTGATGACTGCCTAGTTGCACCTCCCTTAGAGGTTTCCTTTTTGTCTCAGAATTCAGCCTTTGGGATTGAACTCTGGAATCATTGTTCTTTTTTCCCTTAGAGATAGACACCTCTACAAAGCAATGCATCCTAGAGTCCTGCCCAGTGAACTCTGGAGTTTGGATCTCCCAGAAGAGAATCCATCTCTGGTACCTGCTGGAGAAACTCTGTGGCCTGCACTGTGGTTTTTTTTCAGGTGAGACGCTAAAGTTGATGTTCAAGAAAGGCTAAGAGAGAGATACATGGCTTTCTCCAGAACCCAAGCAGATAAACAAAGTTGAAAATAGTACAACTGATTAAACTGATAGGGGACCAACTTTACTGGAAATGATGCAGCAATAAACTGGACAGAGATCCAGATACAAATAATATGTAGGTCAATGATTCTCAGCCCTTCTTTTAAAAAGAGATAGATACATACTTATATATCGATATGTAAAATTTTCTCACCGCATTCCTTAAGTATAAATGGAAATAAACCTCCAGAAACCTTGTATTTTCCTTTCCTACATTTTTCTGAAGATAGCCAAACCTATATGGGAAGCCTCTTGAAATAGATAGAGAACTTCCTATAGGAGGGTCATGGGCCACAGAAGTAGAATAAAACAGGCTTCCAACAACTCACAATTTGTAAAGTTTAATAGTATGTCTAAATTCTAATTAAATCTCAAACTTGGGGAGCAGTTGGAGAAAGGGTAGACAGGCTGAAAGAGAAGTAGGACAGGGTATCCAAAGCGAGTAGGTGGTGTGGACAAAATGGATAACTAACTTTTATGAATGTTATTTCAACTAATGTTACAATTACCAAGCATTGACCTCTCTAGACCGCAGCTAACAAAGGATACCAAGAGGTGGACCGTATCTCTTTGTTCACATTCCACACAAAAAGTAAAGCAACAGCACAAGAGGATACTTAGGAAAATAAGTGTTCTCCCTTCACCAGAACTTCCCAGTAATCAAGCTCAGGAAATAAGCAGACCTGGCTCACCCATGGGGCCTAATCATGACTCTCAAACAGTAAACCACAGGAAAATCCACTAAGTCCAAGTTAAGCTGAGAAAAAGGGTATTAATGTTGCCCCTTAAAGGCAGGTTATTTACTCTAACCTAAGCTGCTGGGCAATCCCATGGCCTAGATAGCAAAAAGAAGGCTATTTCATTTCCTCTAAAAGCTATAAGCTAATGTCCACAAGATTCCAATTTCTTAGAGATACAGTCAACCTTGTCACTTATGTGAACGGCAATGCACATTTTCTCCCCAAGTGACTCTAAATTTTAATCTTTATTGTCCTGTCCCAGATGTCACAGCTCCTCTCTGCCAGTTTCCCTATTATTTCAAGAGACAAGAATATTCCTTAAGGCTTCCTTTTGAATTTACATCTTTCTGATATGATGTCTCTGGTTTCCCTGAAGACTGTCATATCAACATTTCTATCTTCTGCCTGGATCCTTGGCTATGAAAATAATTGTATCACTTTAGTGAGACACAGCCAACATTTCTGTCTTATATGCATTCTTCAATTCAAGCAGAACGTCTTGTTTGTAACTGCCACAAGTCTATGCATTAAAAAAAAGTTCAGATGCAGAAACTGGCATAATTGTAGAGACAAGCCTTTCTGCTATTAAGCCAATTGTCACACATAGACCACAGGAAGACCCAGTTGAGCCTGGTCCAACATAAAATCAGTTATGGAAGTCCTAGAAAGGTATGGTTGTGGAGCAATACTTTGATCAGCTTGCGCCAGAAGCTCACAGTATATTTTTTTAAAGCATCAAAAAACCTTGCTCTTTTAGAAACATTTAGCGCTTTCAAGCCCACACACACTCAGATAGTAATGATAATCCTCTCTCTGTTTGTGGGATTTGGAAGAGCTACAAAGAATAAAGAGCCTCAATATTTTGACAAAGTGATGTATTCGTCCCTAGGTGTATTTGGCAGAAACTTTTGGACTTTCCCTCTTCAATTAATAATACATTGTAAATGAAAGAACGTTTGAGTATACAAAGGCCTTATAGGAATATAACAGATAAGTACGCATACTTACTAGAAATATATGAAGTACCTTATTTTTAAAAATCTATTTGTATGAAAATTTACAGTTTTAAAGGTATTCTCTCTTATATTATCCGATTCTATATAAAAATAATTTATTACTCATCTAATATTTAAACAGCATCACTCATTTTCTCTACTTCTGATTAAATGATAAAGGGTGTCAGTAATTTTTAAATTTAATTAGAATTTATACCCCACCTGTTTCCAAACAAGATTTGAAATGATACATAGAATTAAACACATGGTAAAACAGCAACATTAAAACATCAAAGACAATACAACCCCAAGTAAAAGGAATAGCTGTTTCTAAGCAACTGTAACAAGTTAATTGTCACAGTTGGGCCATGAATTTGCCTCTCACAGGAATGAGCATTTGCTCACCAGATGGGACTGCTGAAACTCTGCGGCTGTTTAACAGGGTGTTTCCAGACCTGTCTCCCTAGGAGGGACCCTGGATTATTATACTGTTGTATTTCTCAGAAAGTGATGGGTAAACCAACTGCATTGGAATCTTCAAGGGTGCCTGTTTTAAAAATGCAGATTTCTGGGCCTGCCCTCACAGCTCTTTCATTGTAGAGTTCTGGAATCTATATTTTCACATACCATTAGGTCATATCTTTGCTCTCTGAAGTTTGGAAACCACTGCCCTGGTGGGATTAGTGCGTGTTGCATGGGAGCTATAACAAAACCCAGCATCAAGGAAATAGAACTTTATTCTGGTATCCAGTCCTATGAATACTGCTTTATGACTTGCTATTTCTGCTTTGTGTTGGTAACACTTTGAAATGCCTGGTCCGTAGCTCACTTGACTTGTTACTTCGAATGGTCTCATGTGCTTGAACTCTTCTGACTGTAATGTTATTCTCTTTCCAGTATCTCATCCCCAGCCTGCTCATTCACTCTTTTTTGGTTTCTGCCACAGACAGACTCCTGATAGTTGTGCATGTCCCATAAGCTCACTTTGATAGATCTGCACATGCTATAATCTCTGCTTGCCTTGCTTAGGATAAATTCATATCATTGCTAGCCATGGGCCCACGTGAGACCCTCTCTCCACTAGCTTCTAGCCATCAATGCCTGGGTATGAATCAGCATAGGAAGAAGTAACTGTTCTTTGCTCTTTAAAGCTCTTTCCAGTTCATTGGTTTACTGGATTTTTCTCACCATCTGAGGCATATATCTTATGCTTTTCCCACTCTCCATGTGTTCTCAAACACAGTCTATCACCCCTGCACTATTGTCTACTTTCCCTGACATATTTATTGGCTTATCGTATTGTCTTCTGATGAGCCTCTTACATCTAACAATTTTTCACATGAAGACACATCCAATATCCGGATGTTAAGCTTTGGACATAATTTCTGCACTATAATGATCAATCCTCCAGTCATATACTTGGGAATTCACTATGATTTAACACTCATTTACCCCCAAATAATTTTGTTATTTTTCTCTGCTCTTGCTCCCTGTGAATTTTTGTTTTTTTCTCTTTTTTTTTTTTTTTTTGAGTTGGAGTCTCACTCTGTCGCCTAGACTTGAGTGCAGTGGCTGCTCCCGGCCACCACAGCCTCGACCTGCTGGGCTCCGGCCATCCTTCCGCCTCAGCCTTCCAAGTAGCTGGAACTACAGGTGCACGCTACCATGCCCGGCTGATTTTTTGATTTATTGTAGAGATGAGGTCTCACCTGCCCAGGTGGGTCTTGAACCCGCGGGCTCAGGCAATCCACTCACCTCAGCCTCCCAAAGGCACGGGATTACAGGCTGAGCCACCGAGCCCGGCTGTTTTTTTCTCTTAAAGTGCAGGATAATACCCACCTACAACCCCCACCTTCTTTAGAATTGTAGGACTCCTGTAAAAAAAAATTTCCTCCATTTTTGAGAAGTGACCTTTGTCCCTAGCTCAGAGCCTTTCTTTCTGGTCATAGACCACCCAGGAAACCATTTTTGAAAGATCATGTACGGCACGTCCTGAGTCTTTTCTGTATGTATTTTGGTTCCAAAGCAAGTTGCATTAGTAAAAAGACAAGAGGGAAACACCACCTCCCCAATCCTTCTTCTTCATTCTTCTACTCAAGACTTCCAAGTTTCCAGAACACCTCCTACTTTTCTTCAAATTGATCATACAAGCCAAGACAAGTGCAGAGTGACTGATGGGTGCAATGAGCTTAGAATCTCACTTCTGAATTCTGAGAAAGTTTCACACAGCTGACATAGTACATCAGGTCTGCACACAGGCAGTTCAATAGAAACCCATTAAGAAATCAGAATTTTCTCCTCATGGGATTCAGTCACATGATTTTTTTTCATCTGCTGAGTTGCCTGTAAACCACAGCCACATGCCAGAGTCACTTCATACCAGTTGTATGGAGCCAGTTGTTACATTTTAGGATCTTTGTAAGCTAGTTGTTAAACAGTCATTATTAAACATTAAATTATATAAACTTAAATTGAAATCGACTATATTAAAAACAAAGGTAACGAATACTTGAAATTCACCACTTCCTAATCATTTTACTGTCATCTATGCTCTTAGGGTTATTTATATCTATTATATCTATATGGTAGAAATAACACATAATGGTGTACAACTGCACATCTCTTCCCAACTCTGTGTTCAGTGACATCAAGTTAGGAGCTTGAAATAACTTATGGTGGGGATATGTACAGCAAAGAAATCAGTACATGCTGCAAATCAGGACTGAACCTAGTCAGCCCTTCCTCCCACCCCCAGCCAGTTGTTAAATATTTACCACTGTGTTATTAGTTATGAACCCAGTATCAAGGAAATAGGACATTATTTTAAAGTCCAGTCCTATGGATTCTGCATTATGCCTTGCTATTTCTGCCCTGTGCTGGTAGTACTTTGAAATGCCTGGTCCATAACTCACTTGATATTTTACTCGTATTAAGATGGAAAACACAAAAGTACATTATAGTTATGGGTCAAATTTTCAGTCTTTACTTAAAACTTTCCCATTCCCCCCAACTTCCTTTCCTTTCAATATGGTATAACATATCTGAAGTCAAGGCCTGAGGGATGCATAACCTATATGAAATAACTGTCCTGAAAACTGTTAATTCTTAGTTGGCCCTCCACTCTAAGATGAACTCAGAAGTTTTTTACATAAATTTTATATTTAATTTTTCTCTGCTCAAAGACCCTGCTCTTTTACCTACATTGTCTCTTGGATCTTTTGCACATGTGTGTTTGTATATATGTGTTTATATCCATCTGTTTGTATGTTCATGCTATATGGTATGCACCATGTAACAGCATAGAGTTATTTTTGAATGGCTAACTTTAAATAACTATATAATTTAAAGTAACTATAGTTTAAGCCTAGCTTAGTATTTACTAAAACACTAGAAAAGGAGAGCAATAAATGTCTTAGAATCAATACTTGAATTCTTAAGAGGGAATTCGGGAGGAGGTCAGCAAACATTAAAAGATCAGAAAACTGACTCAGGAAAATCTGAAGAACGTAAGAATCCTTATGTGCCAATGATATGGCTAATGGAAAACTGAAAGTGATCTTGGAAAATGATTGGGAATTTTACACAAAAGAGTCATTGTTCTCTATATCCACTCAGGATACGAGAGATAAGAGGGATTCAATTTACAGCACTTCATCAAAAGAACTTTAGAAGAATCCAGTCACAGAAAATTATCTTAAGGTTTTAATTCACCTAAAGTTGTTTTTAATCAACTATTTAAATCAATGATTCCATAGAAGCTTAATTTTAAGATATAGAGTTTTATTACTAAAAAGTCACCCAAAAATACCGTCAATGGAAGATGAGATATCTGGATTTTTCCCACAAATAGATATGGATTCTGGCTTTCTAAATATTCTTTAAAGTTCTAAGCTCAACTGAAGCTCATATTTACTACAACTATCTAAAGAAAGGGTATATATTATTAAGGAATAAGAATACAAATACCTAAGACACATGATACTGACTCAGACCAAAGAAACATCCTGTCTAAAACTCCATCTCTGATAAAGTGGAGAGCATACAAAATAAACAACATCCCCTAGTAACTCACAAGGTCCATTTGTGTGTCTAATCCTATTTTGAACCATCTGTGTTTCTGATCCCATTTTGCATTAGTTACCAATTTATGTACTAAACTACAGTAATTACTTCCCTATTTTTTAATACCACTCTAATGATATAGTTTCTATACAAGGTTCTCCTAGCATCCTGGGATTTGTTAAGTACCTATGGATGCATTAACATTTTGGAGGAATAGAAAGAGTATAAACCATTAAATGTATTTAGTTATCAATTGATGCAATTAATTACAATGAATTAAGTATAAAGCACTTAGAATTAACTCTATACAAGATTTAAGATTTCCAAGGACTTCTATAATTTGGTCTTTATTTATCTAATCAATCTCTTCTCTCACCACCTTTCCCCAACACACTCCAAATTTGATCCTTCAACTATACCAAATTACATTCAGTTACTTAAAAGTGTCACAGATATTTGGCAGGAGGACATTCCCACTCCTGGAAGACCTTTCCATTTTACCATGGAGACTTCTGACTCGTCCCTGCCACCTGCTGCTTGGATTAAGTGCTGTTCTCACATGTTCCACCACATTGTGCTTGCCCTTCCCAAGAATACTGGAATCTCCCACTAGGCTTTCAGGTCTTTGAAAACAGGAACTGTGCCTTTTCCGTTCATCACTGTATTTCATCACTGTATTCCAAGGGAGTGGGCGCTCAATAATAATTACTAAATTTATAAGTTTATAAGGTTGATGAATTCCAAATAATATTATCATTGTGTTTCCATACTAGAGGCCACTCTCTATCAACTCTGCCCCCTTGAAGAATGATGCAACTGCATTAACATTATCTTTGTCATTTTCTGAATCACATCAGCATTTATGAAGTCCTCCAAATGCAAATTCTTGATGATTACACACATGTGTTATCCATGCTTTGCTTTCCTTACTAGTAGGGCCTGGGATTTTTTTGGAGTTTTTGGCTGATATGTTAAGGCAATACTTGGAATGGCTTCAAGATCTCTTTTTCCAGTTTGAAAATGATCATTTAGAACTACTATAAATTAAAACCACACTGAGATAACATTTGATTCCAGTCAGGATGGCCATCTCCAATAACTCAAAAAACAACAGATGCTGGAGAGGAGGTAAGGAAAAGGGAACACTTCTACATTGTTAGTGGGAGTGTAAACTAGTACAGCCTCTGTGGAAAACAGTGTGGTGATTCCTAAAAGATCTAAAAATTGACCTTTTATATGACCCAGCAATCCCCCTTCTAGGAATATAGCCAGAGGAACTCAAATCACTCTATGAAAAAGATACCTGCACATGCATGTTTGTTGCAGCATTATTCACAATAGCAAAAACATGAAACCAACGATGCAGCCCATCAAAAGAAGAGTGGACAAAAAAATGTGGTACATATACATGATGGAATATTATGCAGTCATAAAGAAGGACAAAATTATGAACTTCACAGCAACTTGGATGGACTTAGAGTCTATAATACTGAGTTATCTATCACAGAAACAAAGAACTGAGTACCACATGCTCTCACTCATAAGCGGACCTTGAACAATTATCATAATACTATAAAAAGGGGATTGGCAGTAATGGGAAACTACCAGGGGAGGGAAGAATGCATACCTCATCAACAAGGGTACCTGCATAATAGCCATTCATATCCCTGACCCTGAACTATACCCCACAGTTTTAAAATAAAAAAAGAAAACTTTGTCCACAATAGCAAAAACATACAGTCAACTGTGCTGCCCATCAAAAGAGGACTGGATAAGAAAAAAATGTACATATACATGATGGAATATTACACAGCCATAAAGAGGGATAAAATTATGAACTTCACCGTAACTTGGATGGATTTAGAGTCTAAATACTCAGTGATCTATCACAGAAACAAAGAACTGAGTGCTGCATGTTCTCGCTCATAAGCAGACACTGAACAATTAACATAATACTACAAGAAAGGGATTGGCAGTAGTGGGAAACTGCCAGGGGTGAAGGGGAGGGCACACTTCATTAATAAGGGTACCTGATCTCAAACCACGTGAAGTGGGTACCAAAGTGAGGTCCAAATTTTACCTGTACAATGATCATTTGTATACCTAACCCTGAATTGTATCCCACATCTTTAAAATAAAAATAAAAATAATACATTTTTTAAACCAAAAAAAGTACTATAATCATGGTTTGTTGGATTTTTTAAAAATCCAGAAACATTGCCCTGAGTTTAAATTTATCTTAAGTTGGAATCTATATGGTACCAGCAGCACAAACTTTGTCCTTTTGTTAAACAGAATTGAAAAGCTATTGTAAAGTTCAAGAACATCTCCCCTTAAGGAACAAACGCAGGAGAAAACTCTCATTGTGATAAGTGAAATCAAACAAACTGTGATTTTGAAACAGTTTTATTCTCACAAAGATGACTTCCTGAGGGAGGAGACCAAAACAGGAGCAAAAAACCAGAGGCAGGGACCCCGGGACAAGCAAAGATTAGTTGAATATAAAGAGGTCTGCTCTAAAGTTCTCATATGTGTAGGCTTTGCAGGGAGAACAGAAAAGCGTCATGGCAGTAAGGTGTGAATTAAGGAACAATGTCTTGGTCCATAAGAGATCTTTCTTGGTTTTATTCATTTGCTCTAAAGTATATGATATTTTTAGTTTTAAAAGTAACTTTCTCATAAATAGTTTTTATAAAGATGTATTTTGATATTAATTTAAAACCAGTTTTTGACTTATTTTAAATTATTTTTCTATTATATAACAGATTTCAGATGCTTTTAAATCATAGTTTCTGAAATAAATGAAAATCTTAACCCAAGTCCTGTCTCAGGAAATTACAGGTGAGTAACGAAAGTCATTTCATGACAACTATTAGTAAAGATATCCGTTTAGATTGATATCGGGAACAAGCAAATCTTTCTTTTCTTTTGAAAACGAAAAGGTCAAATAATGCAAACCTTCCACTTGTGACTGATAATAATTAAAGATTAATGCTGAAAGTATAAACATCTTTTCTCCGCCCCTCTTTCTCTTCATAAACTTGCTTTCTTAATGACTTTAATCAAACATTCAGAGAAAAATGATATTGATTTTATATTATGAGGCTTTGAAAAGCAGCTGAAGAGAGTTGAGATGCTCTCAAGCTAGTCATTCTGGTACTGATCACAGATCATTGTGACGGAGAGGAGAGAATAATTGAAAGATTCTGTACTTTGGTAAAAAAAAAATCAGCTGTTCAAGGACAAATTTGGAAAGACAGCTTGGTGATACATGTATAAAAACGATAATCATTATCTAAGTTCATGCACTGAAACTAGTTTTTATGTCTCACTAGTTTATTTTAATCTGAAGTCACATTTTTTCCATGACACTGAGTTTTTGAAGCCCTTAAAGAATGCTTTTTAATTTGAAGTCTTGAAGACTGTCCCTCATTTTGGATTTGTCTTATTATTTCCTCTTGGTATCCAATTACTTTGGTTTCTCTTTCCCCTAAGTTTCCTGCAAACATTAAATCAGAACTTAAACTGGGGTTGGCAAATTATGACCCTGAGACCAACTCTAATTCATTGGGGTTTTTTTTGGGTTTTTTTTTTGTTTTTGAGTTGGAGTCTCACTCTGTCACTCAGACTGGAGTGCAGTGGCTGTTCCTGGTCCCTGCAGCCTCCACCTGCTGGACTCTGGCGATCCTTCCGCCTCAACCTTCCAAATAGCTGGAACTACAGGCGTGCGCTACCACACCCGGCTAATTTTTGTTTTATTGTAGAGATGAGAACTCGTCAAGTTGCTCCAGACCTGGAATTTTCTTTTTCCAGTTAGCCCTGGCTTTTTAAGGCAGGAAGTAATATCTATAAATCAGTATCCAGATACTAGGTATGATCACTGGCACTGGAGTGTCATTGTTTCTAGGCCTTCACAGTCATGCTTTGTTTAAAAAAATAAGTTTTTATTTATATTTTTATGTTATGTTTAATATTCATTTTGAAGTTTTTATTTTATATTGGTATCTTTTTTTTACATGGAGCCCTAGTCCTGAGAATATTAATATGCTCATTCATATGTTTTATCCCATTGCAAATGTAAAATATTTCAGTCTTCATAACAATGTTACTGCTAATAATAAGCCTAATGAGTAAAGTTTAGAATTTCTTTCCAGTACTTTCCCCCTTAGAATACATCCAAATAAAATATACCAAATACTGTTTTCAAAGGTTACTTAAAATAAATTTTTTTCTCATGTGGTTATATTATTTTAGTTGGGAGGAATTCTAAAAACATTCTTTTTTTTCCTTCCCTCCCACCCTGCACATACACAGGGTCTTGCTCTGTTACCCAGGCTAGAGTGCAATGGTGCAATCACAGTTCACGGCAGCCTTGAACTCCTGGGCTCAAGAGATCCTCCAACCTCAACTTCCCAAATAGTTAGAGCTACAGTTACATACCATCACACCTGGCTATTTTTTACATTTTTATACAGATGGGATCTTGCTATGTTTCCCAGGCTATCCTTGAACTCTTGGGCTCAAGTGATCCTCCTGCCTCAGCCTCCCAAAGTGTTGGGATTACAGGCATAAGCCACAGTACTTGGCCTATAAAAACATTCTTATGACAATCACAGACATTTGCACATGAACTGAATACTAGACAATATTATGGAATTATGGTTCATTTTTTAGGTGTCATAGTGGCATTATGGTTAAGTAGTTGATTGCCCTTATTCATAGCTAATTCATGTCAAAATGGTAATAATGTATAATAATGTCTGCAACTTTCTTTCAAATGATATGGCAAAACAAAGTGTGTGGTGTGTGTGTGTGTTATATGTGTGTCTAGAGAAGATGAAAGTAAGAGTGAGAGTACAAATAATAAATTAAATAGGGCAAAATATTAAAAACTAATAAATCTTGGCAAAAACTTTGTACCATTCTTCCAATTCTTCTTTAAAGTTTGAAATTTTATCAAAATTAAAATTTAGAGGCAAAGGTGGGGGAGGGGAATTTATTCATTAGCTCTATACGAATTTTAAAAAGTGATCCATACACATGCAGAAATACTTTGCCAATTGGGGCAAAGTTATTAACATATGGGGAAGAAACTTACAATTTTGCTCTGCTTTGGCAGAAGGGTCAGACATACCTAGAGCTCTGAGTGCTTTACTGTGAAAGGGAATAGACAAAAAGGAATGCAGTCAGATGAGAATGGTGCCCTTGGTTTAATAGAATATCAAGTTTTCCTGGCTTTCTTCATTCCAGTTCCGTTTCTCTAAAGGCTAGATAGAACCCAAGTATATATAAATATTCTGTTTTTAAGCAGTAGTATTAATGCCCCTCCCTCCTTCTGCCATCCCACTAGACTTGGGGCCAGTAAAAGATTTTTATACAGGGTCAAATAATAAATATTTTAGGCCTGTGTACCATACAGTCTCTGTTGCATCTATTCAGCGTGGTCATTGTAGCACATAAAAGCAACCAGAAACAAACAAATAAGCATGGCTCTCTTCCAATAAAACTTATGGACACAAAAATTTGAATTTCATATAATTTTCACACAATACAAATTCATCTTGTTTTTTCAGTCATTTAAAAATAGGGGGAAAAAAACCTCTTAATTTGCAGGCAATACAAAAACCAGGCAGAAGGCCAGATATGGCCCAGTCTAGAGAACAAAAGGAAGAACTTACAATTGAATCTTTGTGCTGGCTGCCTTTCAGCTGCCTTGCTTGACTTTGGTGAAAGGAAGGAACTCCCTTGGATGATGTGACAGGTCTGAGCAGCTGTATGCTCTTAAGCCATTGAGCAGACAGAAGGAGTCTCCTCAGAGACCTCCAAGATTAAAGAAGTCCATGAGCTGCTCTAAACAGGGAAGTGCTCCAAGTTTGTAACCAGTGTGATGAAGGTTTCTCAATGTAGGCAATAATAACTAGAACCTTGGTCTATTAGCCCAGCATCTACTCAGAGTTGGAGAGAATTGTCTTGTTTTCTTCTGCAGGTGAAACCCTTAGCCACTATCTGTGCTTTGAGGCCTTTACCTTGACAGATCAATCTTGTGTTAGTACATCTGTACTAGAAAATTGGTTTGTTTTTAGATATAAACTTACTTTATTTAAATAAATGTATATTGGATACAATACAAACAACTTCCAAAGCAATAAGCTTTACTTCCAATAATTTATAACCTTTAATAATACTTCCATAGCGATCCTGAACCACAATGTGTGGCCATCATCATGGCTGGGGTCCTTTGGCCAGTGAAGGTTTTCCTCCTAAAGCTTTCCCCACTATAAATGGCAAATGTGTTAAAAACATACTCCCTCCAAAAAGAGCTTATAAAAGAAAGTCCTTAAAGGAATAGAGATAGATATGGGGAAAGAGAAATATATAACTCATCCTCAATATTAAATGGCTATCAAGGGAAAGAAAGTTCACATTTGTTTCACATAGTCTCAAGCAATAGGAAGATCGATGTGTGGAAGCTACTGGAGACAGATCTGGGCTTACGACCAAAAAAGAAAAAAGAAACAAAAGAAAAAAATCTATAGCTATCCGAAGATGAAATGTACTGCCCTGGAAGGTAGCGAGTTTAACATCAGGAGATGCATATGCGCCTAGGATGTATGAACGCTTAGAGGAAAAGTAGAAGAGATTTAAACATTGCAAAATTGAACTAAATAACTTTTAGGATTTATGATCTTTAATGCTTCAGCTTGACAATTTTGAGATGGCATTCTTTTCTTTGTTGAGAATAAAGGCAAACAAAAATAGCCAAAAGAGTGAGGCAATTCTTAATTCCTCTAGTTTGACCACAACAAAGGCAAGTTTGGCTCATTTAACTACAACAAATCAAGGTCCATTTGGCTTGTAGCAGTTTACCCGAATTATATTTCTCTTAATGAATACTTTTGGGGATTGAGTTATATACAATGTGCCAGATGTAAAGGTATGGTGGCAAAGTCAGACACAAATTCTACTTCGAATTTATTGAAGTTTACTGGAGAAAACAAAAATTTAACAAACACTTAAAATTAAAAATAAGTGTTAAGATTGCACAGGTAAAGGGCACTGTAATAGTTTTCAAACATAATTCCAAATTCTTTGATACTCCTCCTACTGAGTATTTGAGTTAAATCCCCTCTGCTTGAATCTAGATGACCTTGAATGGATTTAACCAGTAGGTGAAATAGAAATAACACTATGTGATTTCCAAAACTAAGTCATGAACGTCATAAAAGGCTTTTCTGTTGTTTATTGGAAAATGAGCTTTTGGAGCCTGGAGGCACTACACAGAAAGTCCAGCTTCCCTGAAAGAGACCATGCATAGCTCCAGTTCTCCGCTATACCCAACTTTTTGGTCATCTCTGCCCAAATGCAAGAAGTCATTAACCCTAACCCTAACCCTCCTTAGCCATTCAAGTTCTTCCCAGTTCAAATTCCAGACATTATGGAGCAAAGACAAGCCATCCTCTTTGTGCCCTGTCCAAATTCTTGACCTACTGAATCCGTGAATATTATAACATCTTTGTTGGTTTATGCCAATGAGTATGGGGTGGTTTATAATACAGCAACAGTTCACTTCAACAGGCACTATGAGAAGATATATCAAGACCTCACCTTGTCAATGGGGCCAAAGAAAGTCTCTCTGAGAAAGTCATATTTGAGCAGAGACATGAAGAAGTAGTAGGAGGTAACCACAAGAGTGTTTCTTGTAGAAGAAATTCCATAAGAAGGCCCAATGGAGGCAAGAGAAATCCTGGGGCTCTTGAGGAATTGGCAGAGCACTGAGTGGGATGGGCAGAGTCAAGAGGGAGACAGAACTATGAGCTAAGCAGAGTCCAACCATGGACTTCCCAAAAGCAACATTAAAGCATCTGAACTATACCTAAAGTGTAAAGAAAAACTGCTGAGGGGCTTCCAGTATCAGAACAATGTGACTGGGTGTGTTTGCATTGGAGACAATGCTAAAATAGTGAGAAGCTGTAGCTGTAATTCGGGTGAGAGAGGATAGTGGCTCAATCAGTGTGGCAGCAAAGGGGATCAATATCTAAAAGGTAAATTAACAGTATTTAATAAGCCTTTGGCTGTAGGGTTGGAAGTGAGAAAAGAAGAATCACTTGGGCTTCTGATTGGGCAGTGAGTAAGTGCTGGCATTATTTGCAGAAAAGAACACTAGAGGAAGAACAGGTAGGAGGAAGTGATGAATAGCTCCATCTGAGGCATGAAGAATTTGAAGTGCCAGGGAGTCATTCCACAAGGCAAAACCTAAGAGACAGCTGGCTCAACAATATGGATAAGGAGGAGAGTGTAGTGAGAAACCAATATAGCAGGGTACATTGTACTACAGGTATTTTATATGTGTCGTTTCCTTTAATTATGTTACCAGTCATGCAAGAGTTTTCAAAGAATTAGGTAACTTGACTAAGGTCATAGAGGTAGGAAGTTGTAAGGTTGGAATTTCAACAGAGATTTGCCTACTCCATGTTCAAAGTGAACAATATATTGCACTGTGCTCCACATTAGGGGGAAAAAAAGAAAGACAATCACAATGCCAGAGGATACTCTTTACACTTGGAAGGCAGCAAAATCAGCAACTGAGAATGCCTTGCCAATCAGTTTAGTGAGTGACCAGAAGTACTAACAGTTTTGAACAGGGGCCAGAGCAAGGAAAAGCTATCTGGATGGCTCTAGCACTATGGCATAGACAGCAATGCCACTTGGCCTTTGACATAGTAGGTACACTGGTGTCCTGGTGTATTCTGGATGGCCAGAATGTCCTACAGGGCATGTCAAAATCTCATAAGTTTTGCAAGTTGTAATTTTTCTTTTAAGAAAAAGTTCTTGGATTGCTACTGGACCCTGATAATCACTGTGATAACTATCATTTGTCAAGCAAATACAATGTGATAGGCATTGTTGCAAGTACTTTCCACATTTTAATGTATTTCTTTCCCACAACAACCATATGAGGTAGGTATAATTTTGTACCTTCATTTTATAAACAATGGTTGGACTCCTGACCTTAAGATGCTAGATGATGAAACTCTAGCTTTTTATAATGAGCTGGGTGCCATCTGAGCCACCTGGCTGTATATCTGGACATGCCTAGTAGTACTGGTCCTTGAATTAAATGAGAGTGGGCCTGAAGACACAGGTAATATACACAAACAGGCAGCTCACACTCCCAACATGTTACTCCTGTTGCGCAGACATCTCTCCCTCAACCCACACCCACAGACCCTCAATGACTAGCTGACTGGGGAAAGAAAAATTGAGCCAGTTTCATAGTTGGGTCTACACATATCCTGGCCCCAGACAGAAACAGATTGCTGTGATTGATGGCACTGCACAGAGGTGTCCCTGAAAGGGAGTGGCAAAGGGAAATTTTCCATGTGATTATAATTTCAAGAGGACTATCTCAATGTTCACTTTATCTGAAATAAAGAATTAATGACTAGCATGTATTAGTACTCAATAAATATTTTTTCAGTAAATGAATAAATGAACAAATGATGGACCAATAATGTCCACCTATGGAGAGTGGCTAATGGTTTGGCAGTTAGAAGGAACATTGAAAGAATAAGATTGGAGGATTTGTGACAAGAAGACTAAAAAAGATTGTGTGGAAGAATCTTTTGGAATTGATTCAGAGTGTATGAATATTGTATGAGGGTGCTTTTAAAGAATTAGGTGGTTGGAACTGAATATTCAGCTAAAAATATTTTTAAAGGTAAAAAAATAAAAATAAAGAATTAGGTGGAGAAGATGACCTGCTATGTATGTGTCAGTCTCCATCCCCAGCAACCTGCTTCTTGCTCAATGGGCTCATGATAAAATGCTCCTGGTACTGAGAAGAGAGACTATGTACTGCTCTACTACATGGATTGCCCTTATCATGGCTAATCTGGCCACTATTACTCTGAGCCCTTAACATGGTATAATAACCAAGGGAATTGGCCAGTGTTAGCCAGTTCAACATTATACAGCACTCTTCCCACCATGAGAAAGTCAGAAAAATAATGTAAATTTTATACCATTTTTGTGCCATCTGTGTACTCACAAGACGTTGCTTCTTCCCTAAACTCTTTACTGTGAAAGAGTAGAGCAATGGGCTGAAGTGCAAGGATTCAATATCACCTAGATGATGTTGTCCTTACAAAGCAATGGAATGAAAAATTGATGATTCAGATATAGCATAAGCTGGGAGACAATATTTTATGAGGTTGGATGCTGCTCTACAGGAAGTGCTTTTGCCCTGATTAGTGACCAACACGTGACACTGTTTTTCACAAAACCAGAATGTGTAGATAGGTGAATTAAGTGGGAATGGTATTTTCACAATTAACCCTAAATATCCACTTACAAAATTTCTGTTTTCCCTTTCTGATATTCTAGGCTCTGCTAGTTTTAACTTTTAATGCTTCCACCAGTAGGACAACAATGGTTACATAGAATTAAGAGCTGATGCAAGTGTTTGCCTTTCGGGGCTGGATTATACCACTAAGCAAACTGACAGAAAAAGAGTTACGGTGTTGGATGGAACAATGAATCTATCAAAGAGAAACAGGACTGCTTCTGGTTAATAGAGGTGGGGAGAAGCAGCTGAAATCTAAGGAACTTCTAGGACATCTTCTGGTATTACATACCTAGTGGTAAGGTAACCCTATACAAGCAAGTACTTCAGAAATTAAAGGAGTCAATCTCTTGAGTAAAGGACCTCACACAGCCAAGAGCTGACTGAAAGCAAAGGGCATATGCAATTCATATTAGAGAAGGGAAATTGTAAGTCTGAATTGTGATCTTGACCATTTACCAAAGCAAGGACCATTTATGGAAAGAAGGTATTCATCCCAGATTTGCTATAAACACACACACACACACACACACACACACACACACACACACACACACACACACACCTATTTTGTCCACCTCCTTCACTTCTCTTTTCCTTACTACTTTACATGAGGTGGTGTTATTGGTAGTGAACTTTAAAATTTAGTTCATGGGTATAGGTCATGGACCATCGAGATGGATCACAACAAGACTAGAGGACAATATGACAAAAGGATATTACCTAGGGATCTTGGATTGTGACTCAGATGCTGTAACAAATGAGACTTTGAGTTTATTTCCTTTGGGAGTGAAGTGAACACATCTTGGGTTGTAAAAGGTAAAATCACACAGTGTTAAGTGGAAGAAAATTTTAGGAGGTTGAAGTATAAAAAGAAGAATATATGTTGATTTTTCCTATTAACATTGTGAACTGTAGGAGGCATCATCTTTCTTTTTCTTTTTTTCTCAGTTTCAGAGCAACTTCCTCTTTTGGTGAAATCCTCATTGTAAATTGATGCCAGATGCTCGCTTTCCTAGCCTCATTTGCAGCTAGTGTGTGAACATGTGACCTGAGTTCAGCCCATCAGATGCTTCATTTAGAAGTGGTGCCAAGAAACAGGGCCTGTGGACAATCTGCTAAGGCCCTGGCCAGCAGTAGCATGGCAGGAATATGAATAAAGGCAGTGTTTCCAGCGGAGATGCTCAAAGTCCTGAAATAGCAGAAGAGGAGGCAAGCCATGTCACTTAGGGATCAGTGGTTAGACTTAGTGGGATAATTCTGTGAAGAGAGTTGGGTTCCAACCCCAACTCTCCTATCTTCCTGGACTCCGTTATTTCCAGCTGTTATCTAAGCTTGCATCTGTAGTGTCCCATTCTTATTCTTTTTTAAATTTTATTTTATTTTAAAGATATGGGGTACAATTCAGGATTAGGTCAATAAGTCATCACCGTACAGGTAAAGTTTAAGCCTCCCTTTGGTCCCCATTCCACTTGGTTTGAGATCAGGTCATCTTACTGATGTTATGTCCCCCCTCCCCCAGCAGTGTCCCACCGCTGCCAATACACCCAAATATCTTTCAATAAAATATTTTTTTACTGCAAAATTTAACTAGAAATAATTGCTGTTGTTTGCAAACTAGAACTCTAGTTTTTGTAAGGAGGGTTAGACTAGATACCTTTCAGCTTTAAAATTATATGACACTGTAAAACTCATATTAAAATATAAAAAGATTACCCTTCTTCACAGATGATAAGATTCTATACCTAGAAAACCCAAAGATTCTACCAAAAATCTACTAGCACTGATAAATGACTTCAGTAAAGTTCAGGATACAAAATCAGTACTCAAAAATCAGTTGCATTTCTATACACCAACAATAAACAAGCTGAGAACCACATAAAAAACACAATCCCATTTACAATAACCACAAAAAACCCCCAAACTCTCAGAAGACATCTAACTAAAGAAGTGAAAGATCTCTACAACAAAGACTACAAAATTCTGCTGAAAGAAATCAAAGATAATACAAATGGAAAGATATCCATGCTCATGGATTGGAAGAATCAATGTTAAAATGTCCATACTACCCAAAGCAATCTACAGATTCAATTCAAAGTAATCCCTATCAAGTCACTAGCATCATTTTTCACAGATCTAAAAATAAACAATACTTAAATTCATGTGGAAGCCAAAAAAAAAAAAAGCCTGAATAGACAAAACAATCCTCAGCAAAAAGAACCCAGTTGGAAGCATCATACTGCCTTACCAGACTTCATACTTTATTACAAGGTGCAGTGAGCAAAATAGCATGGTCAGTATGATACTGGCACAAAAATAGACACATAAATCAATGGAACAGAATAGAAATAAAACTACCAACTTACAAAAATCTCATCTTTGACAACACCAACAAAAAACAAACATTGGGGAAAGAACACCCTCTTCAACAAATGCTGCTGAAAAACCTGGCTAACCATAGAAGAATAAAGTTGGGCTCCTAGTACCATATACAAAAAATTAACTCAAGATGGACCAAAGACTTAAAACGTGAGACATCAAGCTACAAAAATCTTATAAGTAAACCTAGGGAAAACTCCTCTGACTTTGGCCCAGGCAACAAATTCATGAACAAGTCCATAACACGAAAGATAGCAAAAACTAAAATTGACAAGTGGAAACTTATCAAGTTTAAAAAAAAACACATAGCAAAATTGATTTTGCATAGCAAAATCAATAATCAAAAAAATAAGACAACCTACAGAATGGGAGAAAATATTTTCAAACTATGCATCTGACAAAGACCTAACATTCAGGATCTATAAGGAACTCAAATGAATTGACAAGAAAAAAAACAAACAACCTCATTAAACAGTGAACAAAGAACATGAACAGATATGTCTCAAAGAAAGACATACAAGTAACCAACAATCATATGAGAACATGCTCAACTTCACTAATCATCATAGAAATGCAAATCAAAACTACAATGAGATACCATCTCACACTGGTCAGGTTGGCTATTATTAAAAAGTCAAAAAACATTTGTTAGGGAGGTTGCAGAGCAAAGGGAATGTAAAGGCTTGTACACTATTGGTAGGAATGTAAGCTAGTTTAACCTTTATGGAAGGCAGTCTGAAGATTTCTAAAGGAACTAAAAATAGAGCTATCATGCAACCAGCATTCCTACTTCTGGGAATATACCCAAAGGAATACAAATGGCTCTACCAAACAGACAACTATGTATGTTTATTGCAGCACTATTCACAACAGCAAAAGCATAGAACCAAACCAGATGTCCATCAAAGGTGGACTGGATGAAGAAAATGTGGTCATGTCACCATGGAATACTACACAACCATGAAAGAGAATAAAATTAGGTCATTTGCAGCAACATGGATGCAGCTGGAGCCCATCACTCTAAATGAATCAACACAGAAACAGAAAACAATACTGCATGTTCTCACTCATAAGTGGAAAGTAAAAATTGGACATACATGGACACAAGGATGGGAGCAACAAACACTGGGGACTACTAAAGGGGGGAGGGAGGGAGAGGGAATAAGAGTTGAAAAACCACCCATTGGGTATCATACTTACAGTTGGAGTGAGGGGTGCTCATCAGAAGCCCAAACCTCACCATTGCCCAATATACCTATGTAACATCTTCATATGGACCCCTTGAATCGAAAATAAAATTAATTTTAAAAAGAATAGTGCTTAACACATAAAATACATATCTCACATAAAGATATTGGCATTATTCAATGAATTTTCATTTTGTAATGAAAATGTCAAGAGAAAAAAATGATCTCTGAGTAGAAGAACATTTTAGCATACTATTCATTAAAAGATTTTGAAAACTATAGTTAATGGATTATTTTATATGTGAAAAATATTCATGATAATATTGAGCAACAAAAGAATGTTAGAGGAAGAGAGATGTGGATGAGGAATTCCTGAAATTTTCATATTTGCGAAACAACTATTTCTAAGGACTAGGTATTATGTGATTGTACATTTGGAAATGATTTCATTTTAGTTTTAGCTATGTTGAGAGCAAAGGTTATCATATACATATAATATATATTTACATATAATAACCTAGATTGCAAACATGCTTCCTTAACTAGTGTGTAAACATTCTTCTTTAACTAACATTCTAATTTTTATTTAATGTCATCTGATAACTATATGTATGTATATACATATATAAAAATATGTATATTTGGGGGGATAGTCCTCCAAAATATAGAAATGTCAAATGCTTGAAGCTCTATTGTATCCATCATGGTAGTGGCATTTTGTAAAACCTGCCATGATATTTCTCCCAATCCATGGCTTTATTCTAGTTCTTTCATTGAACCAAAACTGCCAAGTTTCTGCCTACCTAGCCCTGCTGCTTTGTAAAATCCTTTTGAAGTTTATACCAAAAGGTTCAGTAATTCCATTACCTACAAGTGCTTAGCAGAATTCCCTAGCTAAGAGGTTAGTGATAAAGATGTCAATAAGGTCTAAAATGGTTGCCTCCACTTCATTCACAAATACTGTGTGAGACATTGGGGGACACAGCATTCCTTTGCTGCTAAGGAGAACCAGGAAATGTATTGGTGTAAATGTTT
Source organism: Cephalopachus bancanus (assembly GCA_027257055.1). NCBI lineage: Eukaryota > Metazoa > Chordata > Mammalia > Primates > Tarsiidae > Cephalopachus > Cephalopachus bancanus. Next base: position 6,922,270 of record JAPVLO010000035.1, read on the forward strand.
AATGGCAGAAAAGTAATGCAGTTAAAGCAACATGCCCAAAGAGAAACTTTCAAATACCTGTAGCACTAATTATGTACCAAAATAAAAGTTTTTGTCATTGGAGAGGAGAATTTGAGTTAATTGATGATCAAAGAGACCACTGCACCTAGTTGTCCTATTTTAAAATCACAACAATCTATGGTCAGTCACCTCATTGACACACACATATAAAACAAAAATAATGGTGGGCACTAAAGGGATTCAATAATGCTCATTTTATACATTTTTAAAATGCATTCTAAAGGGTTTCTGAATATTGGTTAGCCTCTACCAAACATGCATCTGCTGATACCCCATTTTATGACCTGAACAAGTAACTGTAACATAGATCAACTTAGTATATAGTAGAAATCTACTAACTGTTTTTAATGAGCCAAGATTTCCAAAATCAAAGTTATAAACAATAAAGTAAAAGCAGCTCAAACTATTCAACAAATGGCATGCTTCAATTGTTTGTGATTTGGAAGGAAACATAGATTTACAGTCAACTTGCATATATCATGAGCTAAATCATCATCCAAGACCTCTGGAATGACCCTCAGCTGTGCCGTCTCTACCCAGCTGGTGCTCCGTCTGCCCACTGGCACAAGTTTGCTTGTTCATTTTCACATCAAAATGGCGATACATTGCTTTGTCCAGAAATTTATTAGCCTCCTTCTGTCAATCATGCTTGCTCAGTTAAGCTCCATTCAGGAACTACCATAATCATATCCAAATAATCTGTGTATCCATGTATAAACATCCTCCACAATTAGTTTTGTTATGCTGATGAGCAGGTTATAAGTGTTATTATTATTATTATTTTAGACAAAATTACCTCAGTGGGTTAGAAGACAGCATGTTGGATTCCAATGAGGTCCCTTTCAGTCTTTTAAATTAATGCTAATTTGCAAAGCATTTCTATTATACATATAAAAGACAAAACAGACAGTCCTATTAAGAACTGTATTTGTTTAATGGCTCATAATGATCTTTGGTCTACATCATTTGGCACATTCACTTGAAATGGGGATTTGGTTGACAGAGATTTAATGAACAAGGGCATTCCCACTAATTTTGGGAAATCTCATGCTGAAAACAAAAACATAACAAATGTTTGTAAAATTTCTGATTAAGTTACTTTACTAAGCATACTCTTTAAAAATCTCAAACATTAGACTGTGAACCCACTTTAAACGTTCTTAACGCCTTCCAATACAGCATGCTGAAATTTGCACACTGTCAAGAAAAAATGTGGAAAATAGAGAGAAACATCTGGTTTTGCTACTTAGAAAATGCAGTAACTGTCAATTCTCTGATGTTGGCAAGCACCTCCAAACACACACTAGATTAGCAAAACCAATTTAGTATTAGGAAGGCAGCTGGTTCTAGTCTCTTCCTTCCCAAATGGTCATCGACATCTTAAACTTCAAATGTTTACTGTTTTACAACATAGGAAAATGCTGTTATTTTGGGGAAAAAATCTTAAAACTATTTTTTTCACTAATGAAAGCAATGATGTCTCCATTACACACACACACACACACACACACACACACACACACACACACACGAGTCCTTAAAGAAGGACATGCAAAATTTTTGCTTGAAGGTCATTTCTAGAATTGATAAGGTCCTCCATTAATATAAAGTTTTATCTGCATAACATCTCTGAACTATTTCAGTGAGGGTGTAGTACTGGGAAAAGAGAAATTGTAGGTATTTTTATTAAAAAGGGAAGTCTTCTCAAGAACTCAGTAGATGATTTTGCACCCATACTTCAGAAAATATTACAAGAACTCTAGTACCATAGTCCTCAAACTTTGCTGCACTTTAGAATCCCCTCATAATTTTCCAAAAATTCTGATGTCAGAACCCCTCCTTCCCATAGATACTGATTTCACTTGCATGGGGTCTGGTATGGGCATCAGGTCTTTCAAAAACTTCCCCAAGTTATTCTAATGTAGCAGAGAATGGAAGGACAGTTGCTCTGGTATTATTAATACATAAACATAGAATGAAAAAGTTCTTAGAATCCATACTGTTCATTTGTTGTTTATGCCGTGCTTCAGTGTTTTGGTTATAAAATGGTATGCAGAGAAACTGCTTAGCTTAAGTAAATCTGCTTTTAGAAAGCTTTAAAATTACCTTCTGAAGTATATCATTAAAAACATTTTAACACATTAAAATCATCACAGAAAATAAAACGAGAAAGGCAGGCTATGTGTTAAATCACAAGAAACAGCGATGGAGATAAGTAAACGAGAGGCCATAATTATAATTATCCTTATTAAAACAATTAACAAATACAGAAGAAGAGTGTACATTAAGTACAAGAGAGCTGAACTTAAGAAAAGTTAGAGACTGAACATGTTAGCAAGCATTTACAAAATGTCCTAATGCCTAGGAGAGATAAGCCTCTGTGCATGGAAGAATGGTCTAATTTCTGCATGTTTACTCTGCAATATTCTGTGGTAATAGGTAGTGATGACCCAAAGGAAATACAACAAATGAGATATGATCAGTACATGTCCTAGCTTTCTATTCCTCCCTATGGGTAGAATCTTTCACACCCCAACATAAAGAATACTCAGTAAAGAAAGTTTTTGGAAATGGGGTAAATGTTTAAATCCCCCCTCAAACAAAAGAAACAGAAACATCAAAGATCCATCACAGTTGTACAGAGCTACAGACTGCAGTGACCAGGGCTGCAGCATTGGACTCAACAAGGTTAGTTAGGAAGTGCAGGCAGAGTCCTGCTGGAAAGAAAGAACCACTGTGTGCAAAAGAAGGGAGAGGGATTAGATTCCAGTGACAAGAGGGAAACGAAGATTTTGAGGAAAACTACAAAGAGGGCAAAACGATAAGGTGCTGAGATGGCTAGAAAAGGATCTAGAGTGTAGAATTAGAAAAATAATTATGACAAGGAATACACATTGTGGTAAAAGATAAAAATGATATTCTTCTGTGTATATTGAAAATTGCCATTTCCATTGCCCAAAAAACGAAGAGTATCTTTCACTTAATACTCTTATATTTTGATTAGTTTATTAACTTCTATACATTTCACATTACTTTCCAATTTGCCCACCAATTTGAAAAGCACAGCAAGACAATGAAACAAAACTTGTTTATGGCAAGCACCCCAATAGCCACCAATTTCTTGTTAGGACATCAAAAATGAAGTGAAAACTACTGGAAATTAGGTGATAAAAGTCCAATATTTAATTTCAAACTTGTAAAATGTGGCCATTGATATAAAGGGGAAAAAATTAACTATAACCAAATAAAGTTATTAGAAAATAAAAGAGATTGAAAACAAAGTAACTAACTCTTTCAACCCAAGAGGCCAGAAAAAGCTCAGTAATACTCAGGGTCATGCTTCTTTCTTTGTCTTCCTTCAGTCTCCATCCCCAGTGACATCAGTCACCAAATCTAATTTAATTTTTAACATCTGCCATCTTTTGTACTACCTCTCTACCCCACTGTCATTTCTACAGTTTAGATACTTTTTTCTCAAAGGGCTTCCTGAAAGCAACTTATAATTGGCTTCCTGTTCACCAATTTCTACCTATTCCAAAATAATTTCCAAGCTTCACCAAAAAAACTATGAAATTTTCTTTTCTTATTTTTAGAGTCATGGTCTCACTCTGTCACCCAGGCTGGAGTACAGTGCTACAATCATAGCTTACTGCAGCCTCAGACTCTTGGGCTCAGGAGATCCTCCTGCCTCAGCCTCCCAAGTAGCTGGAATTATAGGTGGGTGCCACCAAACCCAACTAATTCTTTTTAAACTTTTGGTAGAGATGAGGTCTCACTACTTTGGCCAACTGGTCTTGAACTCCTAGCATCAAGTGATCCTCCCACCTCAACCTCCCAAAGTGCTGGGATTACAGTTGTTTGCCACCACTTCCAGCCATACACTATGAAATTTTCTGAAGGACCTATGAAGTCTAGAACTGGAGAGCTATTCCAGAAGGATGTTCCTAGGTTGGAAATTAAATGTGGTGTATATGTGTCAGCTCTCCTTAATGAAATTTCAATTTTAAAAACCCAACAGAACTTTTAAGTGAAATTTGATAAAAGAATAGCTAAGATATTTTTGAAAAGAACAATGAGTGAACACTTACTCTATTAGGTAGCAAAACAGAGTAATTTAAACAGAATGGTATCAATGTGGAAGTATAAATACAGATCAGTTTTTATTTAATTGAATCAAGAATCCATATGGATATAAAAGCATATTTAGAAATGTAATACGTAATAAAGGTGACATTTTAAATCAGTGAGTAAGGATGAATCATTAAATAATTGGTGTTGAGATGGTTGGCTATCAATTTAGAACAATTTAGCTCATATCATTCATGAAAATAAGTTCCAGATGGCTACAAAGTTAAATTTTAGAAGAAATATGAAAAATTTATAATATTTTAAAAGAGGTAGGTCCATTTGCAGGGATATCATGTATTGTTTTGAAGTTTGTGCTTTACAAAAATGATGCCTGTCCAAGGTCAAGTGGAATATGACATCCAGCTTGGCCTCTGCTTGTCGGCTATGTGCCATGGTTCAGAAGGGGAGCATTCTTCTAATTTGTTCACTTGCATAGGAGCTCTCTTCACTCTGCCACAAAAAAAGCACCTTTTTCTAACTGGCACAAAGACCTTATGCACTAGCAGAACCAATAAATAGCACTTAATAGTAAATAAGCAATGTATACATATATGAAAGTTTTTTAAAAACAAATGATTGCTGTGGACTGAATGCATCACCTCAAAATCCATATGTTGAGGTCCTAACTCCCAATGTGATAGTACTACTTAAAGTGAGGCCTTTGGAAATGGGGCCCTTATGATGAGATTAACATCCTTATAAGAAGAGACGCCCATTAAGCCAGGTGTGATGATGTACATCTTTAGCCCTAGCTACTTGGAAGGCTGAGGCTGATATTGAGGAATCACTTGAGCCCAGCAGTTTGAGGTTGTCAAGTCAGCTATGATTGCACAACTATACACTCAAGTCTGGGCAAAAGAAGGAAAAAAAGGAGAGACACTAGAGGACTTGCTGCCTCTCTTTCTGCCACGTGAAGACAAAGCAAGAAGGCTGCCATCTATAAGCCTGGAACAGAAGCCTCACCAGAACCTGACCATATTGGCACCTTGATCTTGGGCTTCCAGTCTCCAGAACTGTGAGAAAATAAATTTCTGTTGTTCAAGTCACCCCATCTATGGTATTTTGTCATAGTAGCCCAAGCTGACTAATACAATGGAACTATATTGTTCAATAAGTTGGATCTCTTATTATCGCTGCTCTTACACTCATTTTTTAAAAATAGGAACAAATAGATAGTATGTATGTGCATGTGTTGAACCACTGATAACAGCAATGAGATCCAGAGAAGAGACTACAAGAGGGTAGTTAGTGGTCATGGGGCATTTAAACTTTTAAAACTGTTTATGAGAATGTCCTCATTATTACATATTTCATTTAAAATATCAAAATATGTGAATATGCCAAGTGCGGTGGCTCATGCCTACAATCCCAGCTCTTTGGAAGGCCAAGTGGGGAGGATTGCTTGAGTCCAGGAGTTTGAGACTAGCTAGGGAAACATAGTGAGACCTTGTCTCTAAAAAAGAAAAAAAAAATTAGCCAGGCATGGTGGCACACCTGTAGTCCTAGGAGTCAGAGGCTTAGGAGGCTGAGGCAGAAGGAACACCTGAGCCCAGGAGTGCCACTGCAACTCCAGCCTGGGTGACAGAGTGCAACCCCAACTCAAAAATAAATAAGTAAAATAAAATGCTTGACTATTTTAAGAAAAAAAAATTATGTTAGAGATTACTCATGTTGAAAAAAGTCAATTGATAGGAATCGTTTGTATTTAAAGAATATTTAACTGTTTTCCAGAGAGTCAATGTGTTATATTCAACATTTCATTTGATACTTGCAACCATCCTAATCAGTAGATACTGTTTCTATCTTCATTGTACAGATGAGGAAACTGAAGCACAGAGAAATTAAGTTATTTACCCAAAGGTCACACAGCTATAAAGGATAGAGTCAGTATTCTAACGTCAACAACCTGATTCTAACCTTTCCTCTTAACTTCAGTGACATGTTGAGAAACAAAAACAGGGTACCGGGAAATTAGGAAGTTAACCTCAGCAAGAGCAATTTCAATAACTAAAGACTGCAAAAGACATAGTGTAATAAATTGAGAAGGGAAACGTCATGAATAAATAAAGTAAATTGATATGTCTTCTGTTACGTTGAACAACATGAAATCGCCAATATTCAACCATTTTTTACCTACAAAACTGGATTTTCATAGAGTTCAATCTAATATATTGGTTTATTTGTGAATATTGTTTTTAAGAAACATAATCTTAAAATTTTAAAAAATTTAAAAAGGAGGTAAATGACAAGTTTTCAAACCCTCAAGGATATGCGAGTGTGTTTTGAGGATAGATTGGGAAATTGTTTCAAACCTTCTTATTCTGACATGAAAAAGTGCCTATAGTTAAATATCAAGCACAGGGTTTGTGAATTATATTTCAGCAGTACAGAAAAACGTTTTGACCAATCAACCAAATTCTGAAGCACCCTATGGTTACAAAAGAACACAATTTCTAGTTATTGTCAAAAGCTGAAGATGCTAGCAATTTTTACACATTGAATTCATCTCCCTAAATCACAAAATGAGGGCTACACTTCTATCTACAATATTATCAAAAATTTTCTGTGAAAATTTCTTTTATATATCCTGATATTTTAAAGGTCTTCCTCACTGATTTTCCAGTGGTATATAAACCTTGGCTCCAAAACAATCTGAATCTACAGCGTTTCAACATAAGAGTTGAACATACGGATCATAGACCCTTAAAAGCTAATCAACTCAGCCCTCAGAAGTTATCTAGTTCAATTTTATGTAGGACAAAACAGAGCCTTGTGGAGGTTGACAAACTTTCCCAAGGTCATAGACTATTCAAAGAAGAGTTAAGACTAAAACCTTGGTCTCGTTGCTCCTAGCCCTTCTGCCATTCTATGGCATGTCTATTTTTTCCTGTTACATAATGCATACGAATCTAATTTTCCTTTTCTTCTTTTTCAACTGAAGTTCTGAATCAGCTAATCTTGATAATTACTGGGACAGGAAGCAAAAGACTAAAATGACTCTGTAAGCAAAGGCGCTCCCTGACAATAATGGGTGATTTTATCAGAAGCCTGTCTCCTAATGCTAGGACTACACATCTGTTCTGTTTCCCCCATTCCTTTTAATGTCTGTAACTCTTTTGTTTTGCTGGGATTTTTTAGACTGTTAAACCAGCCTTTTGACCACTGCCTTTGCCTTGCTCTTTAGCAATTAGCTGTCTGGGAGTTCCCATCTACCCCCTTATTTCTGACTAATGACCTGTCTTCTGGTATCCACTTATGTCTTTGTGCTTGTTTATTTGGGTTCTCATTGGCAGCTTCACCTCCTAACCACAAGCCCTGGCTTTGCTATGTTCTTGGTTCTTTCAGTACCAGATTACATTCAACTCTAAAATCCTGAGCTATCTGGAAAATAGTATGAACTTCACCTAGAAAATCCTTAGGAATGCGTAACATCTATTTGGAACCCCAGACTTAATTTGCAACCTTGGTAACTAGAGTTTGAGATAACTGTCACATGGGTCACAAAGGAAACATCTTAGATGTAGGTGAACCTCGTTATATAAAATGGTTATGTCTTGTAAAGTTACTTATAAGTCTAAGGGGCATATTTTAAAATAGGCATTATTTTTTCGAGCTGTTTCAGATTCGCAGTGAAATTACACAGAAAAGTACAGAGTTTAGGGCAATTCTTTTTTACAACGACTAACTTAGGTAAGTGCAGTATGGAAGCTCACTATTTAAAGGAAATGTACTGTGATTTATGTTGTGAAATGAAAGATCTCTCTTCAGTTTCTCTTTTGGAAAAATCACCAAGGAGCTAGCTAAACTAATAACTATGCCAGTTATCAAAGTATTGTCTCTCTCTAAATCCGCCCTTCATTGTCTGCTCTCTGAAAAATGGAGTCGGATCCTTTATCTATATTCCTTATATCTGGCAAAATATTAAGCTGTGTCAGAAGAGGGTGTTTGAAGTACACTGCAGAAGGGGTTTTCTTTCTGGTTCCAGTGTTTACTCCTTCTTGCTTCTACCATGCAATAGCCAACAGCACGTGTAGGGTACCCCTAGTGTTGCTTGTGCCCACAGAGTTCCAATGAGACCCCCATCGGCAGGTTCCCACCAAATTTCAATGGTATCTCCATAGTCAGGTTTCCACTGAGTCTTGCAAGCTTCTCAATAGTTGGTTCCAGCTTTGGCCTGCCTGTATCCAAGAAGGGTGTTGCCTGTACCCAAGAGTGTTTTCTGCTTGCCCAGTGACCATGAACTAGCTCTAGCTTAACCCACCCAAGTACCCACCTCTCCACCATGCAGAGGGCTATAACCACAGCTGCTACATTGAGGTCCGAATCCTAAACATGAAGGGGGGGGCTCAATTCCAAACTTGTTTCCTCCATGGGAATCCTCCTTCAGCCTTAGAATATTCTTTAGAGTTCTCTTTATTCTGTTATGTTATGAGGATTTACTGTTAGACTTTATATTTCTTGATATTAAACTTTCCCTGTTCAATTTACAGCATTGTTTTTGTCTCCCCTGATTGGCCCAGATACAGTAACTTTGAAAAAATAATCTTAATCTCTAATTTACTCATATATAAAATAAGGAGACGGGGCTACTTGACTGCAAGTGTCCTTTCCTCCTCTAAAATTACATCATTTTAGGAAATTCAGGTTTTTCTATATATCTGGGCATACCCTAAGTATATTATAATGAAAGCCATGCTGCACTGTGTAGTTGTGCATTGTCTTCCTCAAGCCTTGGTCACAGTAAATAGGTCTCCCTTCTTATTTGAATAATGGTTTTCCCCTTTTGAGCCAAAATATAAAGTCATAGCAGCAGCCAGTATCATTTTGTGCATACAGTGGGCAGTCAAATATTATAAAATCCTCTGCGGGTTTTAACCAAAAAGCTATCTAAGGGACAAATGGAAAACTAGAGGTTCATGTATGCGAGTTTAAAATACATTCTAGATATCATTTTATCCTTTTGTGAATATAAATATTGAAAGGATACATTAAGTGTAGAAAACTTCTCCCTCTGATTTTATTTATCCTAACACATTACAGAAGACTCCATTCACCACCTCCATTACCACACAATTTAAAATTTCCTTTTACCTTTCTCTGTCTTTTACTGACTGTTCAGCCATTAATTTCTTTAGTTCTTCTAGACGCTGAAGATCTCTCATTTCCATTTCTTGCCACTTCTGTTCTTTTTTAGCCCAGTATTTTCTTATCTAGTATTAAATGTTACATAAAATTTAAATTAACAACAGATATGTTAAAATGAAGGAAAAAGCTACAACATTAGCCATTGGTTCATATCACAAAATTTAATTTAAACGGCACTTCATCTCTTTTGTTTCTTGGATCTGCCTATAGTGTATTGGTAACAAAAAAATAAATTAAAACATGAAGTTACATGTCCTGTGAAACTGCATGGTTTAACAATTTCTGAAGTGGAAATATAACTTGTGCTGCGACTTAAGGTTTTAATCTGTGGCTAGAATAATCGACTTTCAGGGAACCACAACAAAAGCATGTTATTGTCTCTAGAGTATATGATCTACCTGTTACTCAAGAATATTTTTATCCTCTTATGGTAATGCAGTCTTTAACAAATATAGCGTTAAAACTATTTTTACTTTAAAAGCATGCGCTTATTTATGCTAATGGACAGCAGGATGTTGAAAGCTCTATGCTTCTGGGGAAGTGGCAGGAGATAGGTGGGAGGAAGGAGGAAAAGAGCAAATTAGCAGAGTTGTGGTATATAGTAGTTCTGACTTATGTGGTAAAATAAAGGTCAAGTTTATCAAGTACAAAAAGGTGAATGTATCGTACTTACCAGGCCTGTTTTATTTCCCTATTCTGAAAATGGAAGTGGAATGAGAAAACCGGAAGTTTTCAGTGGGCAGAAACTATTATTCAGTATTTTCCAATATGATGAGACAATTAAAGGTAATGTTTATTTGACAGAAGTTCACTCCACCACTCTGGCCTGCCATGTTGTGTCTGGGTCAAGAGAACGGGTCTTGCTGGTGAGTAGCTTGGTGGTGAATGCTAATGAGTGACAGGCAACTGGGGGTCTCTTGTAGAGGCCAGGCTGACCTCATCCCCAGTGTGGCTAAAGAGGGGTGGACATGAAAATTTAAGTGGTTTCCTGACCTGTCCTAGAAACATGGTCTCTGACTTCTGGGAGAACCAGAAAAAGCCTCCCAAGTACCACGGCCACAGTCATAGAAAATCTGCAGTCACAATAGCGGCATTCATTCAATGCTTAATGAATAACTGGATGAACTCAATATACAGTGATATCCACTTGAGATGACTGAGATCTGAATTTAGGGTAAGCAGAAATGAAGATGGAAAGACAGCAGCACCAAAGATGAAGAGAGAGCAAGGGGTGGGAGCAGGAGAGAAAGAAAATATTGACCAACAAGGAGTATTCCAGAATCCTAACTGATAAATGCCAGGGAATTTTATTAATGCCAAAAATGGAAATGTCAACAATGATTATGCTATCTCCATATGGTTTTTATCAACAATCTTTATTTTATTCTTTATATTTTTCTGCATTACCTTATTTTTAGCAATACGTATTTCTTTCAAAATAGGAAAAAAATAAATACTTTAAAACTGGATTTTTTTTTAAAGAACAGATATTGAATCAAAAATAACTTTTCTCTGGGTTTCAACAGTCCAATAACATTTGCTTATTCCCAGCATTGGCCTTGGAGGGAAGTCAAGCAATCCTTTGACTACAAGCAGAGCAGCTCAGGCTGCTGGCATCCTTGAATCTCTGACATCACTTGGTACACTTCCCTGTGCAGCTCTAGAAGTATGTTACAGCTGGAGCTTTTTGGAATCTCAGGATCAATTATTTTCATCTTTGACCATCTGCTACCCTCAAGTATTGCTGTAGTATAAGTGTTTCTTTCTCTTTCTCTCATGTTTTACCCTTTCCTAGTACTTTCTGTTGGAACCTCTGTGTCATCTTACACAAAACTTCTTCCATCTCCAACCTTCAGAACACTACTTCCTTGCTTTCACTGAAATTCTCTCAAGTGACAGATGCTCATTTTCTGATGCTCCACATGCCACAGGGTTGAGAAAAGTTTAGGCATTTTCCTCATTGTTAACTTCTACTTCAAGACCACTATGATATTCTTCTCATGTATAATCCCTTCTCCCTTTGATGTTTACACTACCTGGATCTATTACTCTCCACCTGTCTTTATCACAGGCACATGTGAATTTCCAGAAGGTCAAGAATTCAAATACCTGAGTCACAGCCTTCTCTGCCAACAGCCCTTTCCTAGGCAACTTCAGCGTCTGTCTGAATGCCCTTCCAACCTGTTATTCTCACAATTCCATGACTTCCTCCAGTTAAAAAAAAACATTTTCCCCTGCAGGATTCTATTATCACTGAAAACAGTTCCTACTCTGAAATCTTGAATAGTAGCAATGGACTCTGCCAGAATCTGTCCCTACTCCTCCCCATCATTTTCTAGGCTCTGGTTGTATAAGGCTATTCCCCTAATGCAGCCCTCATTGTGATGCTTTGCTAATTGGGATACTTAGCTTCTCTCCCACAGGCTGCAGAAATTGATATTTATTCAGCTAAAGTGTTTAGAACATAGCATATACTTGATAACCATTTGATTGATGATACAATTGTAGAAACTAATTATGATTTCAATGGAATCCTCAGTAACAATCTGCATTCCTTTTAAGAATTCCTGGTCGATGCCTCTCAATTTCCCATAGTGCTATTCCAAAACCTGTTCACTATGTTCAGCTCCATTCCTGCCTCTACTTCCTCTCTTTCATTAGAGGAAACAGAAATCACCTTTCTTGATGTCCTACCCACCAGAGGAAGAGGCATCCTTCATTCTGTTCAAGACTCATCCCTCCCCTGAACTATAGACCCCATTCCCAACTCCATTTTCTCCATAGCCTCACTCCATCATCTACTTCCCTCTCCCCTCTACCTTCAGCCTCTTGGTCTTTGCTGCTTCCTTCTCCTCACATAGAATTAAACACAAATAATTTTTCCTATTACAAAAATTAGAAATACTTTCTTTAGACTCCCCAAGACTGTAGCACCACACCCTTTGTTGTCCCTCTTTAGGCAAGCATCTTAGAATACTTGCTTTTCTCCATTTTTCACACCTCCATTTTTACTCCTAACCCATGGTATTCCTACCTCTGCCTTCCACTCCAAATTCACTGCTCTCACCAGTGACTTCCAATGGACCAAATCAAATATCCTTTTTAATTCTGATTATTTTATTTGGTGTCTCTGTGCATTTCATTATATTAACCCTTATCTATAGTATTAAAACACTACTGACTTTGGCATTAATTTGTCCTACAAATATTTATTGAGCACATACTTAAAGCCAGATGCTGTGTCCTTGGGATGTGGTACTTAAATAAGGCCTCTCCCTCATAGAACTGGGATTTCTATAAAGGGAAAGACAATAAAGAATGAATGCATGAGCAGTATGTTACATGTTGTATTCAATTCTAAGACGGAAATAAGTGGAGAGATGATTTAGAATTATTGGTGTAGATTAGAAGGCATCTTTAAATAGGACATTTGAAGACAATGACATTTGGGTGAAAACATGAAAGATAAGAATGAAACACTCATGGGAAGAGATGGAGGGGAGTACTTCAGGAAGAGAGAGTGGCAGGTGCAATAGCATTGGGTGGGAAAAACCTCACATGTGCTGGGAATTGTGAGGAGGCCAGTGCAGCTGGAGCAGGTGGTATGAGGTAAGAAGAGGAGAAGTAAACTAGAGAGCTGCATGGAGCTAGATGACTAGGCCAGGATTTCATTTTAGAACCAAGGAGAAGCCATTGAAGAGACTAAAGCAAACAGTGACATGATCTGACTTACATTTTAAAAATCTCACTCTGGCTATTAAGTAGGGCCCGGACAGTAGGGGAGCTAGGGAGAAACAAGGAGAAGAGATAGAAGGGTAAGGCAAAGACGATCCCTTGGATTCAGAAAATGAGTCAAGATTTGAGAAGAGCTTTTGAGTCGAATCAGAGTGCTCACTGAGAGATTAGCTGTGAAGATTGGAGGAAAGGCATCAAGGATGATTCCCAGGTTTTTGCTTGAGCAACTGGTTGGACTGTGGTGCCAATAACTGAGACAGAAGATAGGGAGAGTAACAGCTTTAGAAGACAATCAGGATCTCAGTTTTGAACATATAACACTTGACATTCCTTATAAGACATAAGTGGAAAGGTCAAACAAACATCTGGATGCACAAATGGGTGGCTCAGGGAAGAACTTAGTGCTGGAGACCTGATTAAAGAGATACTTCCTTGTGATATTTGATGCCACAGATCTGGATGACACCTCTAGGCAGAGGATGTAAACAGAAGAGAGAAAGTTGACATGCACTTTCATGCGTATCTGCTTTTTGCACAGCTTTTTCTACTAGAATGATTTCCCTTCTCCACTTGAGAATTTTATCTATCTTTAAGGCCAGAACAAATGCCACCTCCTTCTTGAATCTTCTTCTGAACTCTCCAGGAAAGAGGTTAGCACTATATATGGCACACCAATGACACTTTGCTAATAGTTTATGACACTCCTTTCTTCATCCTGCCTTGCATTCCTTGATTCTTTTTCCTGGGGGCTCTGGCTCCTGGTTATTACCAATATATATGGTCACTTAACTAAATGCCTGGGATGCTCTGCACCAACTTGATACCTGGTAAATCCTTCCTGTTCTTTCTTTGAGATTTGGTTTTAGCCTTGCCTTCTCAGCCTTTCTTCCTCTCCCTCGACTCCAGTCATAGCTAGGTGTACCTCATAAGGCTCTATTTATATATACTTAGCATACCATTCCCTGTATTGATTTACATTATTTATCTTTGTATCCCTAGTACATTGCATCATGTCTGACACATAATAGGTCTTACTTGATCGCTGTTAGGTGAGTGGAAGCTTCTTCTGGTCTCTGGTTCAAGAATAACAAAGTCGTAGATGGGAACCAGGCCAGGAGTTTATTTGCAGGATGGTAAAGGCAGATCTAAGTACTTCCCTAAGGACAGTTCCATTCACTTTTCATCAAGTAATAGGAACAGGAAGTGTGTATCAAGAATTATTGATTTTGCAAGCCTCAAATTAAAGTCAAGACTAAGGGTATTTAACTAGTCCTTTGGGAGATTTGTTGAAACACAGATTTTAAGCGCCCTGTTTTTTTAGGCTTCTTGAGTGATCCTGTATGTTGGTCTAATGAAGGGTGATCAGAAAGTTGGTGCATATGATAAAAGTTGAATTTATAGCTTATCTCTTTAATTCCATATGAGGTTGGTAAAAGTTTGCTTTTCTGAAAAACAAAGCAAGCCCTCATTATTCCCCATCTCCTCTTACGACCTCTGATTTGTACTGGACACAGATGTTTCTTTTCACAGTCCCATAATTTGTTCATTTTCATAAACTTAGGCCAGTTAAAGTGTAAAAAAAACTTTAGAACTATCCTCCATATAGATTTATGAACCAGAATAATACTACTCTATTTTTTCAGTGAATTTAAGCTCACTTTATATCCCACCTCACTTTTACAATCTTTCAAACAGTTTGTTTCTTATTATAAATCCCACTAGTAAACAGAATGTTTATGGGGTTTGAATGCCTCGAAGTTTAACTTTAAAAAATGTAGACTAATATTATGCAACCATTAAATTCAGCATGAAATAAGGATTTCTTATTTATACATAGGAAACAGAAAGTTAGGATTTAAGAATTATAGTAGGAAAACAGTTGCTCTTTTATTTCAAGCTGTGTGATGTTGAATCTTGAACAAACACACCACTGTACACTGCTGCCGGGCCATTATCTCTGACCTGTGATTTAGTCAAAAGGAGGTCATAGCACTTACCCAGAATCACAAAAGATAAGAAATATAAAGTTAAAAATCTCAGTTCCATTGCCCATAAACAATTAGTATAAAGCATAATTTTATTCCATTGTATAGGTTCTAATGTACTTATATAGTTCCATACATCTCAAAGATTTCCTTTCTAAGGTAAAGAGTAGAATGGTCGTTACCAGAGGTTGGGAAGGGTAGAAGATGGGGGATGCAGAGAGGTTGGTTAATGGATACAAAAACACAACTAAACAGAAGGAATAAGTTCTGGTATTGGGTGACTATAGTTAATAACAATTTATTGTACATTTCAAAATAGCTAGAAGAGTGATTTGGAATAAGCCCAACACAAAGAAATAATAAATTTTTGAGGTGATGACCATCCCAATTACCCTGACTTGATTATTATATTGCATGAATGTATCAAAATATCACATATATCCAAGAAATTTGTTCAGTCATTATGTATCAATTTTAAAAAGATCTCCTCTCTACTTTTGTTTTAGAATATGCAACTCTACACAAAAAGTAGCATTGTTATATATAAAAATATAACTGGACATCTTAATAGAAAAGTATTCTTTGTTTACTTAATAGGAAAGTATTCCTTTTTTAACAAATGGTTTCCATTCATTTCATTTATTTAGATCAATAATAGTATCCGCATCACATAAAATCACTACCATATTACACATGACTCCCCTTCCTATGTGATCAATTTGACAATCATCTATATTTTGCCATATAATTTTTCATTTGTGTGAACTTCTGGAAGGTAAGGAACATGCCTTAAACTACAATATTTATTTGTATCTACTATCACATCTTGCAGAGGAGAGGTGTAAGGTATTCATTTGCTAAACTGACCCAATGAAAAAGAAGATAGAAAGGTAGCATTGCCCAAAATAGTTTCCTTATGTCAGCTCATATAAACCTAAAAGCACCTGGATAGACAAGAACGATACAACTTTTCATTCAGTGAGCCAATTCATTTAATCATGTGGGAATGTGAAGATATATTTAATCCCAACAGAGCATGGTGACCTGGTACTTCTCTAGGTCAAATTGCTCATGAGAGCCAGATTAAAGCTATTTTATGCTGCAAATGAGAACTTAGTCACTCCTTTCAAAATCCTTCAGTCAACTGTATCGCTTCTATAGCTTATGGTACAAAGATCTCTGTGTGCTTCAACCTAAGACTGGCTAAAGTTTCTGAATAAAAATTTGGCTTCAAAAGAATTACCTTGCAGGGTATTCATTATGCAAATGTGGAAAAACCCTCAATATGGTCAGGAACCCAAAGCTAGTTCTTTGCTTAAAACATCAATTTTGCAACCACCCTGCCTGGTTATTAGAATTTGATAGATCTCTTTTCAGTTCACAAGTCAGACTGCTTGCATTTTAGCAACTTATCAGTGCCCTAAACTTGAACAGGATAGCAACCAGTCTCCAAGCTAACTAACAAGCTCATTCACTTCTAGTAGGAGAAGTTGTCATATATTTTCTGAAGAATAAATAAAAAATAAGAATAAGAAAATAACTAGCAGAAACCTTAGAATTAAAAATAAGCTTTTAAGGATTAACAGTGAAAGATATATGCAGGTACATTTATTACAACCTTAAAAGGGTGAAAAATTGAAAACAGTATAACTACCCCAAATTGTGGAATTGGCAAAATGCACTATTCTGTTTAAATATTATGCAATTACTGAAATTATGTGGAAGAAAAAAGGGGGAAATATGCAAGATGTGTTAATAAATGAGGAAAACATCAGGTTAAAAATAATATATGCAATATGATTCTGGTTAAAGTTCCAGAGCATAAAGACATTGTTAATAATTTTTTGGTAGTGGTTTACAATTTGGGGTGATTTTTATTGTACTTTGTATTTTCCAAACTATCTACAATAGTCATAAAATACTTTATAATTACAAAGGTCTGTTTTTTAAAAGTTTAACCAAGGAAATCAGTATTTAGGAGGAACATCTAAGGTACATGACTAGTATTCACTCCTGAGGTTTCCAAATTCAATTTCCATATCAATTCAAATGACAAGAATACTGTGTGCATCTCCACATAACATTTTTACTTTTATTACCTTGCATGTGACAGCACTTTCACTTTTTGTAGAAAAGTTTCACAGAGTTATGACTTAATTTTATGCCATAGGCCTTATAAAGGCTGGTGCAATCTCATACAAGGATTGATTTAGACTCTTGTAAACTTCTATGGAATATACCCAGAGGAACTCAAAGCACTCTATAAAAAAGATACCTGCACACATGTGTTTATTGCAGCATTATTCACAATAGCAAAAACATGAACCAACTGTGCTGCCCATCGAAAGTGGACTGTATGAAGAAAATGTGGTACATATACACAATGGAATATTATGCAGCCATAAAGAAAAACAAAATGATTGACTTGGTAGCAACTTGGATGGAATTAGAGTCTATAATACTCAGTGATCTATCACATAAACAAAAATCTGAGTACTACTTGTACTCACTCATAAATGGACCCTGAACATTTATTGTAATATGATAAGAAAGGGATTGGCAGTAGTAGGACACTGCCAGGGGAGGGAGAGGGTACACATAATATCAATAAGGGTACCCAAATTTTACCTGTACAATGACCACTTATGTACCTAACCCTGAATTGTACCCCACATCTTTAAAATACAAAATAAGGGGGAAAAATTTTTTTTAAAGAAAAGGCTATCTATTGAGTAGGCTGTACTTCTCCTCCTAATACATGCTGCCAGCTCTTGATCTGCTGCTATGTTGTCTGTTATTAGCAAATAAGAGCTCAATGTTTCCCTTTAACTTTAACCATGTTTAGTTACAGCACCCTTCTTTACTGCTGACATAACCATATTGCCATCCCCTTAATTTCTTGTCTCACATTCTCTTTCTGATTTTCTATTTTAATGATTCCTAATAGGAAACAGATGGCATAGTTAAAAGTAGGATAAGTTGAGAAGAATGCAATTAGAGGACAATTGACAAAAGAGGGTTGGAATGCAGGGCATCCACAAGGGACCATGCAATGTTGGGTGGGGAAGGCCCCCAAGTGGAGACCTTTAGTGAAGGACACAACTGGTCAGCAAAACCCTACAGAGCCAGGGGCCGGGGAACCTCTCCCGATGTCACCTCCCTCCCTTACCCTGGTCTCCTATGTTTGACTTGAATCCAACCAGAAGCCAGAGGGTAAGGGAGTCACATAGGAAAACCCCCTGTGCCACAGAGCAGAGTGGAGGCTGAGATGACCCAAGGGGAGGATATTCACCACCATACTATTCATGCTTTTTATTACAAATTGTTTGGGAGTAGATGATGTTTATGTGCATAAATAAATACCATTAATCCCTGTGAGGTGGTATTCACTTTGGTCACTTACATGAGCATATTTCCCATAGCAAAGCTGCCTACTCAAATTGGCAATAAGCTATTTTCTGCTGTGATGTAGTCTTATGTCCCTATAATATGAAGAGCCAAGAAAGTAGTCTGGGATAAACACATTAGTTATCTCCCTCTTAATTAAAATGCCAGGTGGATTAAAAAAATAACTGTCATGTCTTCTTTAGGAGGGAGGTCTATTTTCAGTAGGGGCATTGAAATATTGCATAATGACAGTGTCATATGTTGATATTGCTGAAATGAATTTGTCTATAATCTTGTTTAATTTCCCTCTTTTCGGTGTTCATTAGGAAGGGAGTATACAGACTGAGGAGGTTGTATTTCAAAACCTAAAGTGTCAGAGAGAGTGAAAAGTAATCAAACCCCTGAGTCATTCAATCATGACTTACAGCTGAGGTGATTTTTGTGACCATATAATCCAAACACTTCATTTTACAACTAAGGTGGCAAAACTCACAGAGCCTACATAACTTGCCAAGGTCATCCCTCTTGTTAGGACTTACTAGTTTGGCGTGTTTTCCTCTATACCTCAACATCAAAGTAAAGTGATATACAACTCATTCGTTAAATTCATTCATTCAACCACTATTTTTGAATGCCCTGTGGCAGTTACTGGGGCCAAAGCAATGAAGAAAACAGGCAAATTCCCTTTTCTCATGGGCTTACAATCTAGAAGGGGAAGTGAAGATAGTCAATAAATAAATAAATAGATGTCAAGACGGTAATAAGTGCCAAGGAAAAACATAAAGCAGGATAAATAGATAGTGACAGGGAAGGAGAATGCCATTTTAAGTTGGGTCATCAAGGACATTCTCCCTAAGATGATGTTTATGCAGGACCCTCAATGCAGTGCAGGAGTGAGTCATGCAGACAACTGGGAGAGGAGTGTTCCAGGCAGAGGGAACAGCCAAAGCAAAAGGCTAAGAAGGCATGTGCTAGGGTGTTCATGGAAGAGAAATAGGAAGTTAGGGCTGGAGTAGAATGAGGGGAAAAGTGGAACAGTGTGAGATCCCAGAAGTATCCATACAGTGAAGAGAGATACATCATGGAGGACCTGTTCCTCTTAGAACATTGTATTTTATTCTAAGTGGAATGGAAAGCTATTGATGTGTTTTCAGTAGAGGAATGACATGATCTGAAGTAAGTTATAAGACAGTCTACTTATCACGTGGGAAATTGGAGAGGGAGTATAAGAATGGAAAGGGAGGAGGTAGAGAAATCAGTTAGGAGGTTAGGAGGCTATTGTAATAGTCCTGATTATATTTTAAAGGTAGCACCTCCTATCCATGCTAACAGGTGAAGTTACAGGAAGAAAAACTAGAAGTCAAAGATGTTATCAAGGCTTTTGGCCTGAGCTCTGGGAGAAAAAATTTTTGAGAAAAGGAACACTAGGGAAGGGTTATGTTTGAAGGGGAAAAACAAGAATGTAATTTGGGCACATTAGATTTGAGGAGTTGGATATGTGAGTTTAGAGTTCAAAAGAGAAATCCAGGCCAGAGATATTAATTGATATTATCATATAAACAATATATAGAAATTTTGTGGATTGGTTGAGATCACCTAGAGAATACAAGAATACACAAAATTAGAGGACTAAGACCCCCAGGGAAGATGGGATGATGAGAAGTATCCATCCAAGTTTTCTGAGAAGGAGATATAGTGAGATAGAAGAACACAGAGAGAATGACTTCCTCAAAGCCAAGTGAATCAAATTATCCAAAGAGAAGACAGTAATCAACTCTATCATAATTCAAGTAAGGTGAAGACTAACAACTGATCACTGAAATATGGAGGTCAACAATGAACTTGGCAAGTGCAGTGTTGCTGGAGTGGAGGGACAAAATTGTTCAAGAGAGAACAGGAGAAGTTGGAGACACTGTATAGACCATGAAACAGTGTGGTTTTGTGAAAGGGAGATAGAGTCAAGGAAGAGTACTGTTTAGATAGAAGTCATACTGGTAGGTTAAAGTGGTAGATATATTTGTAGGTTAAAGAGAAATATCTAGAAAAAAGGGGAAGCATGGTGGTGGGAGAGAAACTAGGACAAGTTTGAGTTGGAGAAATGGGATAGGATTCAGTGCACAAGCGGAGGAGTTGGTCTTGGACAGGAATACAACACTTCGTGTACTGTAAAAGGAGGGAAAGCAGGGCAATGGTACAGATTCTGAGAGTTGGTAGTTTTGATATTGGAAGCCTGTGGAAGTTCTCCTCTTGTGAAATATGATGCCAATAAAAAAGTCATATCAAGATCATTAATAAGCCGGGCTCAGTGGCTCAGCTTGTAATCCCGTGCCTTTGGGAGGCTGAGGTGAGTGGATTGCCTGAGCCCGCGGGTTCGAGACCTGCCTGGGCAGCGAGACCTCATCTCTACAATAAATCAAAAAATCAGCCGGGTGTGGTAGTGCATGCCTGTAATTCCGGCTACTTGGAAGGCTAAGGCGGAAGGATCACAGGAGCCCAGCCGGTCGAGGCTGCGGTGGCCGGAAGCGGCCACTGCACTCCAGTCTGGGCGACAGGGTGAGACTCCAACTCAGAAAAAGAAAAAAAAAAAAAAGATCATTAATATTTTCTTCAGTCTACTTAACAAAAGAAAGACACCAAGCAGCCAATAAAGAAGGTATTTTAAAAATCTCTTCCCTAACACATGTCGTGATACTTCAACTTTGATCAAATTATAATGGTTTGGTTTTTTGTAAAGTGTTTAGCCATAGTGATTCATTAGCCCAGGGAGCGAAATCCTGAAAGAATATCAAGAGGAGTAAGGAGACTCACACAGTCAGCTGTGCATACATTTAGAAATAAAAGAAATTCTACTAGTAAGCAGGCAGATATTATTAAAGAGTTTCAAAATTATCGATTACCTATCCATTGAATAGTTCTGAGTAACTCAGGACAGGACTAAAGCCATGAAAATGACCCTAAAGCAGGTAGTTTGAAACCGAAGTTTCTCAAAATTGATTAATCACAAAATTAACAAAAACAGCAATCACAATAATCGGCAGCATAGCTCAGTGTTTAAAACTATGAGCTATTCAAAGGTGAGAAGATTGCCTGAGCCCAGGGCTTTGAGACAGACTGGGCAACTTGGTGAAGCCCTTGTTTCTACAGAAAATTTTAAAAATTAGCCAGGCGTGATGGCGTGCACCTGTATTTCCAGCTACTTGGAAGACTGAGGTGGAAGGATTGCCTGAGCCCAGCAGGTGGTGGTTGCAGTAGACATGAGCATGCCACTGCACTCCAGCCTGGGTGACAGAGTGAGACTCCAGCTCAAAAAACAAAAAATTTATGAGCTATGAAGTCAGAGTACCTGGGTTCAAATCCTAACTGCACCATTTAATGTCTATGTGACTTTGGGAAAATTATGTAACCTCTATGTGTCTCAGTTTCTTCATTTATAAAATGAGAATCATATTAGGATCTATCTCTTAGAGTTGTTAATAAGATTAACTTAACAGAAAATAGTGCATTGCACATAGTAAGCACTATTTAGGTGCCTGTTAATTAATTCAAATCCCTATGAATAATCAAGACCTAGACAGAAAATGTAGCCAAAAATTGACACATGGAGTTAATTTTTAAGATTCTTCCTCTAAAACTGCCTAGTAGGAAATCTTTTCCAGAAAAACAAATACATCTGGTTCTTAAACATCCAGGCTTTTTTTTCTCTCTCTCTCTTTCTCTTCCTCTCTTTTTCTTAAAACTATGTCCT
Source organism: Cephalopachus bancanus (assembly GCA_027257055.1). Taxonomy (NCBI): domain Eukaryota; kingdom Metazoa; phylum Chordata; class Mammalia; order Primates; family Tarsiidae; genus Cephalopachus; species Cephalopachus bancanus. The sequence goes on from JAPVLO010000035.1 coordinate 6,944,455, forward strand.
GACAGGGTAGAAAGATTCTATCAGTTTTTCCACTTTTTAAAAAGATGATCTAGTGGAAGTTTTTACTTTTACAAGGCAATTGAAATCAGAAAAGTGAGTTTCTGTATTACCATTCTACCATCTGTGGGTTATTACCACCTTTCCTGTCACCTATTGACTGATATACTGTACTGCAAGTTGACTCTATGCTCAGGCTCATATAAGAAGGTCAAAATGAGTTAATTTAATAAGGTTACTTTAATGTCCATTTCTACATTTTAATAACAAAACAAGAAAAATTATGGACATTTTAAAATGAGATGATTCTTATTTATTTCTTTTGCACAATTAAATGTCCCATTCTACATTAATTTCTTTATCATAAAAAATATTTAAAGAACCAATATTAAATCTTCAGAAAATGATGTCTGAATCCCCAGTTGATTTTGGAGTCCTGTCTACATAAAATATATGCTATTTTCTCCTTTCGACCATTAGACTATCCTGATAGCTAATTTACCCATTAGGTTTTATAGTTCTCATGCATTTCATTAGATTCCCAAATTAAAAAGACTAATAACAAAATGAAAAACACCCCCTCAAACTTTGCCAGATTACATGTCTAGGAGTTAGTAATTGAACCAACCACAAAACAGAGTGAAGGAAGTAGTTCAACAGATTGGTCCTTGGGATATTTCAGCTCTAGTGGTGGTGGCTCCTTTGCAATGAGGATGCGTGCAGTGAGACATCTAGGTAGACTTTAGAGCAGAAGTCAAGCTGGTGTTCAGAGGGGGCCAAAGACACGTTTCTAGGGTCCAAGAAATCCATGAGAGGTCTTATATTCCATGTTCTCAGTTATATGAAAATATATAAAAGTGTTATAAGTCAAGCTTTGATAATCTGGATGCCACTGTATTCTGAGTGCTCCCATAGTGTTTTTACTTGTATTTTATTTGTGTTATGTAATATGTCAGTTGGCCCTACTGACATATTACATAAACTGATAATATTTGCATTTTAAGTCATTTCAGTCTAACTGGGATTCAGTTAGATCGATCTCTCTCTCTCTGTCTCTCACACACACACACGCACATGTACACACACACAAACACACCTTTAAAAGATATCTCAGTCTCTACATTACACAAGGCTGAAAAGGAGCATCATGAGGAAAGGGACCTGAAAGAAATGGATGACCTGGACCAGAAACAGAGGGACTATCTAGGAGGCACCTCTCTGCTAGGGACTGTGTTTTCCAGGCAGCACTCTGATCTCAAAGGTTCTTTTTCCCACCACCTAAAGCCCTGAGATTTGTATCACTCTCCCTCCTCAACAGCAGAGCATTCGATGGAGATGAAAGGCAATCAGTCACAGGCATTTGAAGGAAATTGCAGAGGACAGTTCCATATCCTGCAGTTCCTGCAGTGCACACACGCATGCAACAGCAATTAAAGGCCTAAATGGAAAGAGAAAAATTAATACAGAGTTGATAAACCCTACTGGAGTCCGTTATGGCAAAAACTCTATACTTTAATGCTTGAACTTCGGTTAACTGTGGCAAAATGAATCACTTCTATTTGCATAAGAGTATTCACGCTAGGAAGCAATCAGACCAGAGTGGGTCAGTGTGAGGACACAAGCCCAAAGTATGGTTTGGAACAGAAAATAAGAGAATAGCAGGTTCTAGGCATGAATGAAAACAAAGGTACTCCCTAACTACCCCAAGCTGAGTGCTTCATCGATACTCTCTGAGATAGCTAGGAAGTTAATCTCAGTCATACTCTAATTACATGTGTATATACGCACATACATATTTGCATATACATGCATATATGTATATATGTTCACATATATATTTAATTTGCTTTATATAGTCATGTTCAATTTAACTAATTACAAACTCTATATAGTTCACTCCATTCTGTATTTTTAGTTTTTCTCTATTAACTCTTTCTGTTGTACTTACAAAGTTTGAAGCTAAAAGAAATCCTTCTGTATTATTAATAAGAGCTGCCATTGGCCTAACTAAGAATGGCATATTACATTTGTGGCAGAGAAGATAAACACATCCCTTTGAAAAGATACCAAAAAAACAGTCAGGCACAGTGACTCACGCCTGTAATCCCAGGACTTTGGGAGACTGAGACAGGAAGATTGCTTGAGGTCAGAAGTTTGAGGCCAGCCTTGGCAACACAATGAGAACTCCATCTCTTAAAAGAACAAAAAGAAGAAGAAGAGGAAGATGGGCAGCACTATAAGAAAAGGATAACACTATAAGAAAGGGATTGGCTGTAACTGGAAACTGCCAGAGGAGGGAGGCTGGGAGGGGACACATAATATCAATAAGGGTACCTGATCTCAGACCAGGAGAAATAGGGACCAAAGGGGGTATCAAACTTTACCTGTACAATGGTCATTTGTATACCTAATCCTGAATTGTACCCCACATCTTTAAAATAAATTTTTTTTAAAGGATACCAAAAAGGGCAATTTCTTAGGTTGGTGACTTCCTACAATTGTATAAGCTACGGAGAATGGAGGACTGGGTATAATACGTCACATTAAAGGCACTTGGTACATTCTTATTGAATCAGTGAATAAATAAATGAATGATCATCCTATTTGGACACTTGGTGACCTCTTTGGGATGATACACAATCTTACTGTCACTACATCTTACTAGGAATTGACAGTGCTGTCCTATGTGTAAGGGGCTGGGGGTTTGGGAAGGAAGGAAATGCTACACAGTACTAAGTGCCAGGATGAATTGCTGCCAATGCTAAATGAAAAACTAAATGCAATACACAAAGCCATAATGTTTTCTGAACATTGACTTTGGGTTTCAAAATAAGACACATATGAGAAGGTTTATGTATATAGTTTACAATAAAATCAGCAAGTCACAAGACTTATTAGGAATGCTGTGTGTTTTACTTGATTGAACTATTTAGATGCTAAGGAGTCTATATTTTGTTGGTGACTTTCACCTAGAACCATAGAATGTACTAATGAGTCAATGACCCTTTGGTTTAAAGTGAATAACTACAGATAATAGTTCCTGCATGCCCTATGCTGTGATTAGAAAATTTCATCTTATTGAAACTTTCAAAGAATTCTATAGTCACTAGTGCTGATAGAGTTCTGCCACTTTAGAGACATTCTCCTGCCAGGTGAGGAATAATTATGCAAAGATTTTAAAAACTGTGTTCATGACACTAGTTGCTGAACTACCTTTCAAACCACTGCATCTAATTATTATTATCTTTATCTCATTTCTACTTGTCTTATTTGATTCTCGTGATATTTTTCTAACTACCTTCTGCTCTAGCATTTCACTGGAGTAACAAAAATAATATCAACAATTATAACACCATTTATAGTTATTTCATGTGCTAACTGCTTCAAGTGCATCATCTCATTATACAAATACAAGCATACAGATTCAAACACTGAAAATGAGAGAAAGTAATTTCCGTCACAGAGGGAATTGCATGCAGTTAACAAGTAGCAGTGCTGGAACTCCAGCTCAGGTCTGAGTGAACAAAAAGTCCAGGTGCTTAATACCTCCCTGAGTCATTCCCCACTAGCAATGAACTCACTGAGCTCTTGGCCCTCCACATTCACTACTCAGTTTACACTTTTTTTCCTCTTTGCATGATGACTCTTCTTCATCCCTATCCTGGTAAGTAGATACTTTTAGATCACCTCCAAGACCTCCATACCTATAGACATCTGGGCTCAGTTCTCAACGAGGTTGTTAGGGTACCCTTTAATTATAGTATTAAGGCCAATGTATGATTGAATAAAGAAGAGTCTTTGGACTGCTCTCCCTCCTTCAATCCTTTAGTGAAATATTATTTCAGAGCCATGGATATACCTGTAGAGGTCAAAACTCTTCTTAAGGGGAATTCTCATCTTCCACTCCTCTTATAGCTGGGAACTCCTCTCCCCAGGAGGGTTCACAGTCACTGTCCCTCATTCTGATTGGCAAATTTGGGAGAAGTGACTGAACATGTTCGGCTTAGCCTTGTCTCTCTCTTAAAATGCCATCTCTCTTCTTTTCCCCTTCCCTGCCTTACAGCAAGTAGCCTGTCCCTTTAGGAAGATCTGTGTTGTCTCAGCTTTTCCTGAACTTAGAGACATGGGATTGATTCAATGGTGGACTTATCAGGAATGCCAGGAACCACAGGTCTCTAACATCTAGGCTATTAAAATCTGCCCTCTGGGCTCTTGGTTCACCCTCAGAGACAGCCTTTCTTTTTCCTGAATGGTAGCACATGCTTGCAGCTTCCCACCAGTAGAGCTTTGGGGTCCATTAGTCTCCTTTCACGTCGCACTCTCTCTCTCTCTCTGTCCCATTCAGTCTAAGCTGGCTGTGTTTCTGAAAAAATTTTCTCAAGAAACCAGTGGGCTTTCTGTGGAATTTATGGGGATTTACTCCATCAGACAAAAGCCATAACCACAATCTTTTTGAATAATCCTCTCTTTTGGCCTCCTGTTGAGTTGGCTAAGGAACATCATCACCCTTAAACTTCCAGGAAGCTAGTATGAAAAGATCCATGAGATGAGAAGCACCCTTAATCTCAAAGAGGGATCTTTTAGATAACTAAATGCTCTGACCTTTTGATCTTTTTGAGGCTATAGCAAATGATTATATAGTCACACACTCAGCCTTTTCTCTATGCCACACTGTCAGCAGTGATCTCTTAATTTTGGGGTCTTTTCCCATCTAGATTGTTTAAGCATTTCCCAACACAACAAGTCTAGATCCTTTTCCTTTAATAAGCTACTTCAATTTATCTCTCTTCCTTTTGCTATACGCAGTAAAAAGACTCAAGGTGACAACTTCAACACTTTATTTAGAAATTTTAATTCAACAATGAAGTTAATTACTGATGAATTTCTTTCTACCTAATTGGGACACAATTTCCCTGGGCTTCTATCATCATGTAACAATGACTCCTTTCTTCAGCTTTCAATAATACGTTTATTGTTTCCTCCTCAGACCTTACCAGTCACTCTTTAACATCCATATTTCACTACAGTTTTTCAAGATAGTCTAGTCTTGTTCTATCATCCTTAAAATGTTATCAACAAAATTCTTTCAGGTTCTAACCACTTCCCAATTCCAAAGCCACTCTTGCATTTTTAGGTATTTGATCACTTCCAGATGCCAAAATCTGTATTAGCTCTTTAAAAAAAAAATTGTCGTGTAAAAATTACTACAAGTTTAGCAGCTTAAAACAATACTTGCTTACTAGCTTAGAGTTTTGTAAATCAGACATCCAGCACAGCATGACTGAACTCTGCTCATGGTGTCACAAGGCTGAAATCAAGGTGTTGACAAAACTGAGTTCTCAGCTGGATAAAAATCTGCTTCCAAACCAGTTCTTGTTTTTGGTCGAAACTTAGTTACTTATGGTTCAGAATAATAGGTTATAAGTCGCATCTCCTTGCTGGCTGTCAGCCAGGGCCACCCTCAGCTCCTAGAGGCTGCCTACGTTCCTTGCCATGTGGTAATGGCTTCCTCCTTGTGCTCAAATCTCCAATTACTCCCCTCTGCAACCAGCCAGAGAAAACTCTCAGTTTTTAAAGGGCTCAGATTGTTTAAGGTCTAAATTATTTAAGGTCTTTTGTGCCACATAATCTAACTTAATCATGGGAGCAAAATCCATAATACTTATAGTCTTGGTGATTATATAAGGCATGTATCTGGGTTGGGGTAAGGAATCTCAAGACCCATCTTAGAAATCTGCTTATTTTGGTGTTATTTATTGGTCCCTTTAAAATTCAATAATCCTGAAAAAGCAGAGTTTAAAGGCTGGGAATTTTTTTTTTAAATCATTCTTTTGTGCCAATCTTTTTTTCTACTCTTAGCTCTTTAGATTAGTATACTATTATATTAAAAAATATTGGAGAAGAGAGTTCATGATTTACTGATTCACTGTCCTCATAAGAACCACAAATTCCCACACTAGGAGAATGGCTTTGATCTGAACTGGGGAGGTACTCTGGATTATCTCCTTAGCACAGAGCTTCTGGAGTCTTCTGAGAAGAAGTACTGTTATAGTTCTCTAGCCTGCATTCTGTTTATGATAGTCTACTCCCTTTTATTTCAGATTGTCTTCCTTCTTCCTGGTTATCTATAGGATGCATGTAACTCTGGGTATTTGCCAGATGACCTGGGGACATGGGGGAACACCCAAGTACCAATGTTCTACTGAAGTCTGGTCTTCTGGTATTTACTGGTGTGATGCCACAAGATGCTAAGAATTCACAAAGTGATAGATCCCTCCCCAGAAAGATCTCTGAGGTGAGGCTGAAGGTCATATGCCCAGTGAGTTATCCTGACTGTCCTGTTAATCCTCTCCAATTATACAATGTGGCTGATTTGTAGATTAGAAGTTGGCTAAAATTTAGAGAGAATTCTGAAATGCTAGGCCAGGGAAGAGATATATCTTTTTTTATGTGAGCCTTGCTTAAAATATCCATCTTGGAAGCTAGGCTGGAATAGGTTCTTGCCTCAGATCCCACAGGCATCAAGCAGCAACAACATCTTCTAAATCTCTACAATGCAGAGCAAGTTTTATGTTCTTTAAGCCACACGAAGAGCCACATTCTGTGAAAGGGTCGTGCAGGGACCAATATTATATATCAGGCATTTTAAGGTCCATCTAGCATAGTAATTCTGTTTCTTACAATAACTCCTAGAGATCATTTATAGAAAGGTATCATCTTTTGATTTAATCATGACAATAATTTTGAAAGTAGAGAGATGCTTCTGAAAACTTACCAATGTCATCTAACAACTTATGAATCCAAACTTTCCTTGAGTCTTAAGATAAAACTATAAAAGTGTGAATATTATATTCAACCAGAGTTTTAAAGCACAGAATAAAAAATATCTAAGGAGTTGGGCATCTATACAGATAACCTTCAGCACTGGCTAAAAGCTATACAAAATACTATTCCAGAAAACAAACCCTGAAAGCTAAATAGCTGACAAGAAGAATTAGGAGGAAGGTTATCTCTTGTTCAGAAGTTGTATGGCAAGATTTTACACATGGTATGGTTTCTTTGTTTCTACTGCCAGTCTCATGAGAAGAAAAAGTCAGGTACGTGAAAGAGCTAACGGTGGGGAAACAGCACGAGCCAGCAAAGCAACATGTCTCAGGTCAGGGGAAATTGCTAATGGGATTTTCTGCCAGGCTGCTGTTAAACACTAAAGAATCAACATCTGTCTCCAACAGATAAATCAGTTAAAACATATATTTTGTTCACTTTTTAATAGAACTATTTGGGTTTTTTTTCCTTTTGGCATGTTTGAGTTCCTTGTAGATCCTGGATGTTAGGTCTTTGTCAGATACCAAATATTTTTTCCCATTTTGTGTGCTGTCTCCCCACTCTTTTGACAGTTTCTTTTGCTTTGCAGAAACTTTTCAGTTTGATGAGGTCCCACTTGTCAATCTTATCTCTTATGGCATGGGCTGTGGGGTTTTGATCAGGAATTAGTAGACTTTTCCAATTTCTGTAAGGGTGTCTCTTGCATTTTCTAAGATCCTTATAGTTTGAAGTTTTATGTTTAGTCCTTTGAATAATTTAGAGTTGATTTTTGTGTATGGTAATAGGTAGGGGTCCTGTTTCAATCTTCTGCATGTGGTCAACCAGTTTCCCCAGCACCACTTACTTAATAAGTTCTCCTCTCCCCAGAGGTTGTAGGTGAAGGCTTTGTCGAAAATGAATTGGTTGAGAAATTGAGGTTTTGCTTCCGAAATCTCTACCCTGTTCCATTGGTCTACATGCCTGTCCTTGTACCAATAAATACAAGGTTGTTTTGATTATTGTAGTCTTATAATAAAGTTTAAAGTTTGGAAGTGTGATGCCTCTTGCTTTATTTCTTTTGCTGAGGATGATTTTGGCTGATTTCCAGGTCTGAGAAGAATGATGTTGGTAATTTAATAGGCATTGCGTTGAATCTGTTGATTGTCTTGCGTAGGATGAACAATGTTGGTTCTTCCTATCTATGAGTATGGAATATTTTTCCATTTGCTTGTGTCTTCTTTTATTTCTTTGAGCAGTGTTTTGTAGTTTTCATTGTAAATGTCTTTCACTTCTCTGATTAGGAAGATGCCAAGGTATTTCATTTTTTGTGTGGCTATTGTGAATGGGATTATGCTTTTTATTTGTTTGTTGTTGGTATATAAGAATGTGACTGTCTTTTGCACATTGATTTGTACCTTGAGACTTTGCCAAAGTCCTTTATCAGTGCAAGGAGGTTTTTGACAGATTCTCTTGGATGTTCAAGGTAAAGGATCATTTCATCAGCAAAGAGAGATAGCTTAACTTCCTCTTTTCCTATTTGGATACCCCTGATTTCCTTCTCTTGTCTGATTGCTCTAGCTAGGACTTTCAACACTATGTTGAACAGAAAGGCTGCAAGTGGGCGGCCTTTTCTTGTTCCGGTTTTCAGGGGAAATGCTTCCAATTTCTGTCCATTTAGCAATATGTTGGCTGTGGGTTTACTGTAGATGGCTCTTACTATTTTGAGGATGTTCCACTTCTCAAAAGAAGACATACGAGCAGCCAACAAATACATGAAAAAAATGCTCAGCCTCACTAATCATCAAAGAAATGCAGATCAAAATCACACTGAGATACTACCTAACTTCAGTTAGGATGGTTGTCATTAATAACTCACAAAACAACAGATACTGAAGGGGATGTGGAGAAAAGGGATTACTTCTACACTGTTGGTGGGAGTATAAACCTGTAACTTCTGTGGAAAACAGTGTGGTGATTTCTTTTATTCCTCTCCAATAATTATTATTATTATTTAAATACATTTATTCACTTACTTTTTTGGTTAACATATATTGAGCATCTGCTTTATGATTAGGGCACAATTTTTTATTTTAAGGATGTGGAGTACAATTCAGGATTAGATTTACAAATGGTCATTGTACTGGTAAAGTTTGGGCTTCACTTTGGTCCCCACTTCTCCTGGTTTGAAATCAGGTACCATTATTGATGAAGTGTGCTCCTCCCCCCCAGCAGTTTCCCACTACTGTCAGTCCCTTTTTAATAGTATTATGATAATTGTTCAAGATCTAAATATTGACCTTCCAGCAATCTCCCTTCTTGGAATATACCTGAAGGAACTCAAATCATTCTACAAAAAAGATACCTGTGCACTCATGTTTATTGCAGCACTATTCACAATAACAAAAACATGGAACCAACCATGCTGCCCACTGAATGTGGACTGGATTTTTAAAATGTGGTACATATACAAGATGGAATATTACACAATTATAAGCAGGATGAAATTATAGACTTTGCAGCAACTTGGATGGATTTAGAGTCTATCATACTCAGGGATCTATCACAGAAACAAAGAACTGAGTGCCACATATTCTCACTCATAAATGGTGGACCCTGAACATTTATCATAATACTGCATGAAAGAAATTGGCAGTAGTGAATCACTGCCAGGGGAGGGAGAGGATGGCACATAACTTTAATAAGGGTACCTGATCCCAAGTCAGGAGAAATGAGAACCAGTGAGGACCATTTATGTAACTAACCCTGAATTGTACCCCATATCTTTAAAATTTAAAAAAAGTTGTGTGCGGAGGCTCATGCCCGTAATCCCAGCACTTTGGGAGGCAGAGGCAAGAGGATTGCCTGAATCCAGAGATTTGGGACTAGTCTGGGCAACTTGGCAAGACCTCATCTCTACAATAAATCAAAAAATTAGCCAGGTATGGTGCCACATGACTGTGGTTCCAGATATTTGTAAGGATCACTTGCACCCAGCAGGTTGAGGCTGTGGTGGCCATGAGCATACCAAGCACTCCAGCCTGGGCAACAGAGTGAGACTCCAACTAAAAATTAAATTAAATTAATTTTTTAAAGTTAAAACAAAGATTATCTAGATTTGTGGTTAGTATATGTAAAGGTAGCTAGAACTTTTTGAGGATATGTCTGAATTGATATGGAAATCTCCCTTTCTACATCAAACACACAGAAACTCTGGATAAACTATAACTCAACAATTACACACACACACAGAATGCCCCAGTGCCACAAGTAAACATGGAACCCAAAGTCAGAGCCGTAAGAGAGAGCTGAAGCCAAAGGACCCTTGGGGAAAACTTGAACCTAGGAAAACTAACATAGGTCTGAATAGTTGGTGGCTGGACCTTTAATATTTGTTGTGGGACCTGTGCACACAGGAACTGGACTCAGGTTCCTTACAAAGAGCAAGAAATCGTATGCACTTGTCCAGACACAAAATAAGTACAAGATACACCCTGATCACTCTCCCAAAAAGTGACAAGGGGGCTTACTTTCTGCTTGGGACCAGAGGAGGAAAGGAATGAAGTGCAAAACCCCAGGCCAGTGCTATGTGCAAGCACTAAGTCACATTCACTAGGCTCGCAGCATAGTGTCCGAAGTCTAGAAATTAATACACAAATTGGTCTCTGGCCAGTAAAATTCATATGGCCTTTAACATAGGCAAGCATAAAAGCTGTCTGTAGAGATGTTCTCACTATCAGGTTACAGTTCACAAGGGAAAGCACAGTTCATAAGGAAAAAGTTAAATAACCCTGATTACTTGATAATTTTAAATTTCTGTGAAACTACAGCCAAAATTAAAAGGCAAACAACTAATGGAAGAAAATATTTGTAATCCATATAATTAATCAAAAGAAAAAGTATCAAGAATTTATAAAGAAGTTCTACAGAGAATTTTTTTAAATAGAGAAATAAAATATGAATAAGTAGTTTGCAGAGAAAAAAATTGCTCAGTAAACATGACAAGATTTAAATCTCACAAGTAATCATGCAAATAAAAATTAAAACATTAATGGGAATAAAGCAAGGATGGTGATGAGTACAAAAATACAGATAGTTGAATTGCATAAGATCTAGTACTTGGTAGCACTATAGGGTGACTATAGTTAGCAATGATTTATTGTATATTTTAAAATAACTAAAAGAGTGAAATTGGTATGTTCCTAACACACACACACAAAAATGGTAAATGCCTAAGGTGATGGATACCCCAATTACCTTAATTTAATCATTATACATTATATGCCTGTATTAAAATATCACATGTTCACCATAAATATATACACCTATTATGTACCCATAAATAAAAATAACATTTTTTTAAATTAATGAGGTACTGTTCACATTTATCAGATTGACAGAAGTCATAAAGTTGTAATGTATTATATAGCTGAAAAAGTTGAAAGTGTGCAAGACTTATGACATAGTAATTCTTTTAGTTGTACCCTAGGGAAGAACCTGAACATATGCACCAGTAGACACATGCAAGGTAATTGCTGCAGCACAACATGTAAGGACAAAACTTGGGACATGTAAATGTCAACCACCAAGAAGAATGGATAAATGCTAGCCTATTTCTACTGTAGAACACTAAAGGGCAATTAAAAGTTATGAACTACGTCTATGTGTATTAACATAGGTATATCTTTTAAACATTTCAGGATGATATGGTATGATAGTGCTCATGAAAAAATTAAAATCACAAATATGTGTTAAAATGCCTTAAAATCTACATATGACCTGGAGTGATAGAAATACAAGCATGATGGTGATTACCTCTGAAGAGGTAAGAAGAGAAATGGTACTAAGGCCTCAAAAGAGGATTTCAACTTTATTTGTAATATTCTCTTTTATTTAAAATTTTAAAATAAAAAATGAAAAATGTTAACATTTCTAACACTAGATGGCAGGTATTAATGTGTTTATTATATCAATCTCTACTTTAAAAATATTTTTAAAAGAAAAGTATTTTTAATATCCTCTATACACCATATAAATAAGTCACCATACTTTTTTTTTTTTTTTGAAGTCTCACTCTGTTGCCCAGGCTGGAGTGCAGTGGCATTATCATAGCTCATCAAAGCTTTGACTTCCTTGGCTCAGGTGATCCTCCAGCCTCAGCCTCCCTAGTAGCCAGAACTACAGGTGCGTGCCACCACACCCAGCAAATTTTTTGATTTTTTGTGGAGACGAGGTCTTGCTATGTTATCCAGGCTGGTCTTGAACTCCTGGCTCAAGCAATCCTCCTGCCTTGGACTCCCAAAGTTCTGGGATTACAGCCAGGACTTTTCTTATAATGTCCCTCATTATAAAGTATGGGACAGTGAAATAACACCTTGTGTGCATCTAAGTGAAATGCAACCAAGCATTAAAAAATACATTCTAGGTATGGAGGCCTGTTCAACATATACTTTGTTAATGCTCATAGGTATAGATCCAATCTTGCATTCTAAAATGTGGACAGGATATTTAGTTTCAATTTACACACTTGACTAATGATATTGAACTTCTCAGTCTTCAACCTTTCAGGTGTAAGTGCTTTCTTGTTTTAAGCTGCACTTAGGTTAACCCTTTGACCATCTTAGCCGTAATAATTGCTTAATCATTCCTTCCATTATTGCTTGGTTTTTATTTGTTTTGTTGTTTATGAGGTCAAATGTCAATGCCAACCCCATGTGTAAGTTCAGAAAGCTCTCTCTGTCTTTCAAAATGCCTTTCTTTCACTTCCAGAAACTTACAGACTGCAGATGACAGCTATAAATGTCCCTTCATCCTCTCCTGTGTACTATGCCAATTCTCCAATTCAAATTTAATTTCTACAATTAAATGCACTTATTATCAGTACAACGAGTTATTTAATTTGTGTATTTTCACCTGTCTTTGTAAATCCCCAGTGAATGGAACAATAAGGAAATTTCCTTATATGGCATTTAAGTTGACACTATGTATCAACAACTGCCTAAAAATAGAATACTTTTTGTAGTCATACTAATTCATAGTGAGGAAATGCTGTGAGGGCCCAGGTAGATGACAAAACTATAAGAATATGCTTTTTCAAATACTGTTTTTTTCATAACATCAAACAATTGGTAAATTCTCCCACAGAAATGTGTAGTTCACTTACACTATGTGAAACACAATCAATATTTATAAGTTTCGGAGGTACATGCAATTATTCCCTTTAGCCATCAACTCTCTTGACAGGGACTTGATGAAACCACCCAATTTACTTTCTTAGAAGTAGAAATTAAATTCATTCTTGAATTAAAAATCTAAGCACTATGAATCATCTCTTCTTAGCAGCCAAATTTGTCAAATGATCATATAACTTTTATGTACGTTGTTTCCCACACATGCTGCCTCTACACTAATTTGCTGATTTAAAGTCATAAAACAAGTCACTAACAATGACAACTGAACAATAACAAAACTTTTTAAAAACTGACTTATAGCTTAAAAATGCAAAGCTCCTTTATCTCCACATATCTATCAACTTAGAAGGAAAAACTTCTAGGCAAGAGCTTCTTTGACCATGTTAGTCACATAGTCCAAAATGTCAACCATGTTCACAAAAAAAGAAAACTTTGCCCACCAACAACCATAAGTTAATCAGTCATTCTTAGCACTGTAAGCAGGTTTTCAAAAGAAAGCATTCTTTAAACCATTTAAGGTCAAGTCAAAACAGGTATATAGGTCAACATTCTTTCATTATGTTGATCACAAATTAATTGCCTTTGGGTGAATTATTTCTACAGAAGTCAGCAATTCCATTTAAAAAGTTGGTAATAAATCTGATAAAAATTTTAACAAAAATACTTGTGTTGAAAATTCTACAATTTTTGTGGTAGGAAGAAACAAAAATGCCTAAATAAATACCTACTACATATTTTAAAAACAGTCCTTAATTGTATTCTATCTTGTATAGATTATCAGCTATCATTTGTTTTGGTGAATATTTTTAAGATTGTGAAACAAATGTTTACTCAAAATAGGAATAATTAATTTATATAAGTAAAAGAAAAATAAAACCATCTAACAAATAATCAAGAAACTCTTTAAAGGGCATTTTCATCTTCCATAAATTGCACTATCTCTAGTACAACATATTCTGCCAACAAGGACATTTTTGGCAATCATTTGCCACAATGGCCATCAGCCAAGATGCTATCCTAGTATCCTCCAGGTTTTTACAGTTTTAAAGGGCTTAAAAATAGTCACAAATTTTGTTTGTTTGGTTTTTTTAACTTACAGTATTCCTTCTAATCACAGGTACCTGTGCAGATAAACAAAGTAGATACTCCTCCACAAAAACAAATCTTTGATGCGCAAATAAACTGAAGCAAGATTCCACTAGAGCCTTATGAATATTCTAAGAACTGCCTATGAGAATTCCCGCCAAACTTCAAGAACAATTAAAGCTCAATCAGGCCATTAAACATTCATTCACACTGACAACAGATTTTATACTTGTTTTTTCTTCTCCTCTCTTTGCAACAATTCCTTCTTTTTCCACATTTTCTCTTTCTCCTTTTGCTTTTCTCTTCTTCTGGCAGAAATTTCCATTTCCAGTCTTGCCACCTCTTCCTGTTGGGCTCGCCACTGAAGAACCTGAAATAAATAGAAAAACTTCATTCCAATACCTACGCACACTCAAGTGATTTCACTGGTCATCCTGAGATTAAGTTCTGTACCAAGCAGATGTCAGATTTTGTCCAAATTAAATTCTGTGTGCACATGAATATGTGATATGTGTGTGCAAGATGTGTGTGTGTATAAGTGTTAAAAGAAAAAAAAGCAACTTTAAAATCACTTCATTCAGAGATTCTTCACCTGGATTTATGGAGTAAGGTCCTAAAGAGTCACAGATTCTTCAAAGAATCTGTGAATTCCCATACATAAGCAAACATTTCGGTGTTTTTGCACAAGTATTTTTCTGGAAAACAGGTTAAACAACTGTAAAAAATTCTCAAATGGTCCGAAGACACTAAAAAGTTTAAAACCTTGCAGACCAAACAACCCCATTATAAAATGGGCAAAAGATATGAATGGACACTTGACAAAGGAAGACATCCGAGCAGCCAACAGACACATGAAGAAATGGTCAACTTCACTAATCGTCAGGGAGATGCAAATCAAAACCACACTGAGATACCACCTAATTCCAGTCAGAATGGCAATTATCAACAACTCAAAAAATAACAGCTGCTGGAGAGGGTGTGGCGAAAAGGGAACACTTCTACACTGTTGGTGGGAGTGTAAACTAGTGCAACCTCTGTGGAAAGCAGTGTGGCGATTCCTAAAAGTTCTAAATATCAACCTCCCATATGACCCCGCAATCCCCCTACTGGGGATATATCCTGAAGAACTCAAATCACTCTATAAAAAAGATACCTGTACATGTATGTTTATCGCAGCGTTGTTCACAATAGCAAGAACCTGGAAACAACCATGCTGCCCATCAAAAGAGGACTGGATTAAAAAAATGTGGTACATATACACGATGGAATACTACGCAGCCATAAAAAAGAACAAAATCATGAATTTTGCAGCAACCTGGATGGAACTAGAGTCTATAATACTGAGTGACCTCTCACAGAAACAAAGATCTGAGTATCACATGTTCTCACGCATATAAGGGACCGTAAACATCCAATGCAATACTATACGAAAATGACTGACCGTACTGGGAAACTATGGTGGGGGAGGGAGATGGGATTAACAATAGCAAATATCTGTCTGGGTACGGGGAAACATCCCATATCAACAGGGTGCCTGAATGAAACGCAATTGTATACCTAACCCTTAATTGTACCCCACAACTTCACAATAAAAAAAAAAATACTGAGTGACCTCTCACAGAAACAAAGATCCGAGTATCACATGTTCTCACTCATGTAATGGACCTTGAACATCCAATGTAATACTATAAGAAAATGACTGATGGTACTGGGAAACTATGGGGGGGGGAGATGGGATTAACAGTAGCAAATATCTGTCTGGCGATGGGGAAACACCTCTTATCAACAGGGTGCCTGAATGAAATGTAATTGTATACCTAACCCTTAACTGTACCCCACAACATCATAATAAAAAATATTGATAAAAAAATGTTTAAAACCACTGGCATACTTCAGTTCTTATTTGACAACATGAAAAATTTTTCTGAATTAAGATGAAAAAGCATTTTTATTTATTTATTTATTTATTTTTATTTTAAAGATGTGGGGTACTATTCAGAGTTAGGTATACAAACATTGATTATGCAGGTACCCTTGTTGATGAGGTATGCCCTTCCCTCCCCTAGCAGTTTAAGATGAAAAAGCATTTTAAGACATTTAAAATAACTTTCCGGGTATAGATATGTATTATTGGCAGAAGCATACTTGGGACATCTTTTCTTTTTTTTTTTTTTGGAGTTGGAGTCTCACTCTGTCGCCCAGACTGGAGTGCAGTGGCTGCTCCCGGCCACCACAGCCTCGACCTGCTGGGCTCCGGCGATCCTTCCGCCTCAGCCTTCCGAGTTGCCGGAATTACAGGCGCGCGCTACCACGCCCAGCTAATTTTTTGATTTTATTGTAGAGATGAGGTCTCACCTGCCCAGGCGGGTCTCGAACCCGCGGGCTCAGGCAATCCACTCACCCAGCCTCCCAAAGGCGCGGGATTACAGGCTGAGCCACCGAGCCTGGCTGGGACATCTTTTCTGTTGAGTATTGGGCAATATGCAAATATGAATCACAATATAAAATGTGTATATCCTTTGACTCACAACCCTACTACCTGAAAATTATCCAAAGAAGGCAGTCAACTAGTGCACAAAATTGTACCCACAGGAACATTCATTTCAGTGCCGCTTAAAACAGGAAAAATGAAAAAAGTCTACAAATTTGGCAGTAGAAGATGGCTTAAATCAATTATGGTACCTTCATACAATGACTGCCATTGAAAAATAATACTATATCTCCATATTCACTGAGATAGAAATACCCACAGCATATTATTGGATGCAAAAAAGCAAATGCAAGACCACATTTATAGTATGATATCATTAATATAAAATATCAACTATGTATGTATGCATACAAAGAGATTTGGAAGGGAGTTTACCAAAATAATGACATTGATTATCTCTGAATAGTATTATTTCACAAGATTTAAAAAATGTATCCTTTAAATCTTTCTGTGCGAAGTGACATTTTTTCAATAAACATGCATTATCCTTGTAAGCAGGAACTCGATGAAATTAACAAAATAAAAACAAATACCTGATTCATATACATATCTGGCTGAGGAAGTAATAGAGATACAAACTTTGCCAAATCTTTTTATAAAAGGAAAAAGAGGTAATATCCCCAATTAAATACCTCATTTCTTACACATTTGATGTAAGCATCATTCATTACTGGTAATATTTAAAATGAAAATTAAGTAAATAAAATAATGTCCTACAAATAAAATTAATGAAAGTGACTCTATTTAAGCTCTGTTTGCAAAAAATTTTCTTTTCTAAAAACATATTTTGCTCTGTTTATCAAAATAACTGAGGACATTTCTACTTCTGGCTTGCAAACACAGTTCAATTTACTCCATGAGCTGCTTATCAGGGTCACCATATTCACCATCTTCTTTGGAACTCCATTCCTAGAATAGTTTATTTGTGCCTTCTGCCCTAACCTGTTTCCAACCTTTCCTTTCTATAATTTATCTTCCATCTGTAACTTGCTACAGTTAAAATGAAGTTCTTGTCAAGTGTTGCCAGTGATCTCCCTCTGAATACCCTAAGGATATTGTCTAGTCTCTATTCTTTGACCTCATGATGGTAGCTGCCCTGTTGAACTCCTCTTCCTTCCCAGGCCATGACACTGCTCTCCCCAGCTTCTCCACCAGCGGATATAGCTCTCTTCTTTATTCCTGCTTCCATGCCTCCTTGTACGCCCAATTCTACACTATTCTCTGTTTCACCTCCAGTCTCCCACTCTATGAGTTTATTTGTTGTGCTCATACTCTTCTAGGAGTTCATCACTTCTGTGTGTCTGACTACAAAATTTACATTATCAGCTATCATTTTGTCTGCAATCCAATCCTATATTAATAAATTCTTAAAGACCTAGCTGTTTGTATGCACACTTAAAATGTGACATTTCCAAAATAACTCAACATATTTATTTTTGACACAACTTCAGTGCATCTGCCTCTCCTTTTCAAATACCCTGGTTTGGTTTGTGGAGTCACAAGTCACCCTACCGTTTGGATTTTTTTTTATTACTATGTACACTAACAGCATGACTGTTTCTTTACATTTTATATCTGACTTGGAAGATCATACATTTCTTAAGCTCATATGAGCTCTTATTTATGAAAAATCAATTTTCAAACCATTGTGCTTGTGTTTACTCAAAGTCTTTTTGCCAAATGTATTTAGAACAAGATCAAAAAGTTCACAGTGGTGATGTCAATTAATCAATATATAATATAAATAATGTAGTTTTCTCACTACCTACCAACACCCCACTTTAACCTAGCTAGTATGTGATCTCAAGGTAGCTTTGCTCTCCCTTATGTGTTCTTTGTTCTCCCTAGCTAGTATGTGTTCTCCCTTATGTGGTGATTCCTATTCTTACTTTCATGGAACAATTTAAACTAGTCCCCCACCTGAAATCCCCTCAGATTCCCCCTACTTCATAACATGCTCATGGCCTCCATCTTCCATGAAACATTTTATAGCTCATGCTCATCTCCCTTCTCTTATTTCACCTACCATACCATAACAGTTCTCTAAATTTCTCGAACATATTATCTGTTTCCACTTAGAGCATGGTCCATGCGTTTGCTTTTCCCTTAGACTGTCTAGCAGAATACTGGTACATCATGGGTGCTCAATAATTAACTTTTATTTAATTCATCAAAATAAATATTTTAAATGAAACCTAATAAATAAGAAAAAATGTTAGTATTAGTATACACCATTTTATAATACCTGCTGAAATAATGGATCCTGCTTAATGATTATCAATCATTGGCTAAAAACTTCTCATTAATAGTCAATAGGAAACGTTATAATGGATGGATCAGGCTGGCAACAACTGAACACACTGAATAAGTTAGCATCAGAGAGAAACAAGCAGACATTTGCCAACTGATGGACACACACAGCATTCTCATGAGCTTTTCTTGCCAAAAAATAAAATGGAGTCTGATCAAACCTCTAGACATAACTATCAGGTTACAGGCGATTCAGCAAAGAAATATATTATGCAACAATTTATGGAGATGCAATCAGTAACATTAAAAATTGAGAAAATGTAAAAGACCTTAACAATTGCCGGGCTCGGTGGCTCAGCCTATAATCCTGCGCCTTTGGGAGGCTGAGGTGAGTGGATTGCCTGAGCCCGTGGGTTCGAGACCCGCCTGGGCAACTTGGCGAGACCTCACCTCTACAATAAATAAAAAACTAGCGGGCGTGGTAGTGCACGCCTGTAGTTCCAGCTACTTGGAAGGCTGAGGGGGAAGGATCGCCGGAGCCCAGCAGGTCGAGGCTGCGGTGGCCGGGAGCGGCCCCTGCACTCCAGTCTGGGCGACAGAGTGAGATTCCAACTCAAAAAGAAGAAGAAGAAAAAAAGACTTTAACAAATTATAAGAAAAAAGAGGGAAAGACAGTTATGAATTGAAAGAAATTTAAGAGATATAACAACTAAATGCAATATTTGGATTATATTTGGATTCTGATTTGAATGAACCAATGTAAAAAATTGTGAGATAGCTAGAGCTATTTCAACACTGATTTGTTAGTTGATGCTATTAAGGAAATATTGTCAAAGTTTTTAGGTATAGTAATAGTGTGGTTGTGCTCTTTTAAGAGTTATTTTAATTTTATAGATATACGCTTAAATACCAACAAATAAAATGATATGATATCTGGGATTCTCACTATTTTTCAAGGGGCATGGGAGGGTAGGCAAGAGTATAGATTTAAAAAAATTTGACTAATGAATTGATAATTGTTGAAGTTAAGTGATGATAGATTGTTCAAAATTTTCCACACTAAAAAATGTATGAAAAAACAAAAACCATAAAATGTAATGTATACCCCAAGATATTTATATAATAAAATACTATAATCCCATGTTTCTGAGGAAATAGGAAGGAAGATTTGCAATGCATCAAATTAGTGTAAAGAAAAAAACATATAATCAGCCTTTCTGAGTATCGAGACTATTTCTATAAATTTCAGTGGAAGTAAGTTTAGGTTTTGGAACTACTCATCTGTTGATTTTAGACTAACTGAGGGGAACTATCATTGAATTAACAATTGCATATATGATGTCATATGATTTAAAAAATTAAAAGCATAAACAAAGATCTATAACTAGTGAAAATTTCGTTTTCTGAAGGCAAGCATAGCAAGAAAACAACCAGAGCAATCAAACTGGGGTAAGCATAAAGCATTTTACTTACCAATTTACTTAGTTTACCATTTCCTGTCATTTGCAAGTCTAACTGATGTTTCTGTTATCCAAAAAAGATGATAAAATTTTGTTAACTTTTAAAAAGGGATGTACATACCAGAAAACCTTAAAATAACCACAAGTTCAACAATCAAGAGCCAAGGGTTTATAGGTCTCAGATTACATATAGAAAAAAAAGTGCTGAAAAGACCCTAGAGAAAGGTATCAGCCTTCAGAAACTTAATTGCTTCCACTTGATATTGGAATCATGGGAATGGTTAGGGACCCATAGAAGTTTACCTGAAGTCAATAATTCACAGCATCTTTTCTAATTATAATGGTACAAAAAAAATAATAAAGGAAAGAAGGTTGTGGGGAGATAGAGTTGTGAGATCTTGATAATGAGAAACAGGCCCAGCAGCAATTGGTATCTAAGCAATAAGGTAAAATAGCTTTTCAGAATGCACAATGGATAAGGTGAAGAATCTGGTGGGAAAGAGATACCATTGAAAAAAATCCTTATCCAATGGATCCTCACAGAGAAAGCAGAGGGTTTTGGATGGCTCCCATGTGGCGAGAATGACAAACAATTACGATATTTTTGAGATGCCTAAGAATAAGAAAACTGGCGGGTGGGCAAAGGAATCAATATTAGCACAATAGGCCAAAGCACAGAAGACTTCTGAGTGAACAGTGAGCAAAAGGAAGAATAGCACAGAAGAACATTTTAGCAGTTTTATTTTAAAGGGGTTGCTAATTATATAGCTTTAAACAGAGCATGTGGATATAACCATGTAAAAATAATAACCACAAAAGAACACTACCACAGTGGCAGTCAGGAATGCATTATAAGGAAAGCATTATTTAGATTACTAACTACAGAGCATTTTTTCAGGTCTTTAGTTAATACTTTGTTTAATATTCCTGCCAAGGGTACAAACTTTGAAAGAGACCTTAATCTGACAGAGGACAAATGGCATTTAAGATATATGCTCATCTACTGCTAATAATGAATTAAGTTGAAAATGAAAATAGTTAGTAGTATTAAATATGCTCCTTGCTCTTAATGCAAATTAAAGTGGTCCAAGTGAAATAATAAACACATATATGCTCAGAAAAAACAAAGTAGTGGATAAACAAAAAAATGAAAACTTCAAAGGTAATAATTGGAATTAACATCAAGGAGACAATATTAACACAATTTTACATCAAAGTTGAGAGTTATGAAAACATATTATCATGAGTACCAGTATGGCACAAAGGAAATTAATACAGAACATCTGCTTTTCTAGTTCCATATCTGCCACTAACAACAATATTGCTACTTTGGGTAAATGGCCCACCTAGTTCTTTTCATGTGTTAGAGGGAAGGACTGGATCAAGTGGCCTGTAGGGTTCCGTTAAGTTCTATTATTCTGATTTTATTTTATATTTTGCTTATGTATAGAGATCACATATGTGACATGTTCTGCAATTTTCTTCTACCGAAAGGCTAATTGTAAAGAGAAACATCAGTATTTTATGGACCTTTTAAATAATAACAGACAATTAAACATTAATATTATATTCTATTGGCCATATTTATGGAAACACTGTGTGATGTGGTTATTTTATACGGGAAATCAAAAGAAAAGTAGCATCTGATCAGTGCCCACAACTGACAATAATAAAATATTAAAAACTGCCACTTATGAGACCTTATTGTGCCTGGCATACTCTTTATTAAGGTGTTAAGCACGATGTGACATAATCCTTGAAACAAGCAAGCCTGTCTCCTTCACCCGTCATCTGCCTAACTTCTACTTATCCTACTGAAGTCTCAGCTTAGATATCATTTGCTCCAGGAAGCCTTCCCTAACCCACCATGTCCAGGCCAGATGCCTCTTCTCTACTTCCCAGCACCTTGTTTGTCTTCTATTGCAGCATGCATCAAACCATTTGGAATGGCCTGTACCTCCAGTGAACTACACTCTTCTTACTGGCAGGGACCAAATTTGCCTTATTCATAAGCTGTGTCTGCAGAGGTTAGCACAGCATCTGGTACTTAGTAAGGATTCAATAAGTATGTGTTGGTATGTGCATGCATAATGCTCTGAGGCTATGCTTGGAAGTTAGGTTGACACTATTTTCCCCAAAATAGTGGCCCTCGAATTGGTTTTTGGAAAAAAGTTTCCCACCAGACATGCAACCGTATTTGGATTCTTCCACCAACTCCTGATCCTTGCTTTCCCCCCATTTTAGCTGTTTCAGTGTTTCCTAAGCTTTACCTGTGTTTGTCTGATGGGGAAAATACCCAGTAGCCTTGTCAAGATTTTCAACACCTAATTCGTACTTCTATCAAGGTTAGAGGACATGTGTAAAAAGTAGCGAGCAAATCCCTCTCTCTGTCTTTTCCCTAAATGTCACTATAAGTTTCTAAATTTAGTTCAGCTGAGTAAACTTCACATTTTCATTTTATTAAATCTTTAACAGTCTGATAGCTTCATTACATTTTTTCCAAATGTCCACAGTTTTTCAATATTACCTACCTAAGCTTTTTCATCTTATGTGTTCCGTTTATGTGTTCCATCATGAAATACAATACCTGTGATTTTGCATACATTATTAAAGCTTTCTATTCTCCACTTGACATTTTTGCTTAGCAAAAAAAATTGTTTTTCCTCTTGGTTTCACAATTGTCCCTTGGTTTCTTGGGTAACTTCATAAGTGCATTTTTTTATCTCCTCTCTTTGATAACTGCTTTTCATTTTCTGTGGCTTTTTATTAGTCTTTCTCAGAATCTCAAGATAATGCAGTGTTATTATCTTGACTGTTCCATGTCCTTTACTTTTCAAATAAAATCTTGCAATGTTTCATCTAATTGGGTCCTGGAGGGTCTAACCTTAGTGTAAAACAAAACTTTTAGAGGAAGAAACAAACTAAATGCCAATAAGCAGAAAATTATCAACAGCTATTTTTTCCTAAGCAGAAAAATTTACAAACCTATCAGTCAATTTTATTTATGACGCTCACAAAGTCAAATTGTATAATAGAAAGAGTCAGAAAACAGGACTACAAATCAGGAACTCGCTTGTTGGCTGGGAGATCTTGGGAAATCACTTCCCAGTTCTGGGTCTCAAATCACCTTCTAAAAATTAAGACGACTAGATCAGTGTTTTTCAAACTATTCACTGATGGATCATGAAATAAATTTTGTAGGTAGATACTAGCATATTTTTTATGCAATAAAGTAGAACAGAAAATAACAGAGAGATTATGCCAGTATATTAACACTGTTTCAAGAAATTTTTGTTTCCATTTTGTGTGTGTTTGTGTGAGAAGTAAAATATATTTCTCATTGTAGGTCACAGTCAAGGAAGCTTGAAAAACATACCAGAAAATTTTCTTTAATCCCTCCCAATATTAAAATGCTATGGCTCTATGACATAAGCACACCATCATTGGGCCACAGTCCCTATTCTTTCTGCAATCAACTCAGAAGCACAGTATAGATAAGGGAACCGAAGTTTTGAAACCATAAACCAGAATTTGAGTCCTACCTCTGTGGCTTATTAATGGTGTCCCTTGGGCATGTTGTTTAACTACTTAGAACTTCAGACAAATGTAAAGTGAGAGAATCATGACTCATGCTTTACATACTTGCTATGCAAACACCATCCATTTGCACAAGCTAGAAACTCAAGAATGATCCTGACACTGCCTGTCCTTGATACTCCATATATTAGTCTTGATGCCTATACCCCCGACTGTACTTCCCGTTTATCTCTTAGACCCATTCTCTTCTCTCCATCTCCACAACTCCACCTAATCCTGCAAAAGCCTCCCTGTATCCACTGTTGCCCTCTTCTCCCTATTGAGGTGGGAGTAATGATTTTCAAAATGCACATCTGATCACATCTCGTTGCCTACCCACACCCCCAGCTCCTTGCCTAACATCCTTCAATGGTTTCCACTACTCATGTGGTAAAGTCTAAACTCCCAACTATAGACTACAGGGCCCCCAGGGTTTGGCCCAACCTATGCCTGCAGCCCCAATTCTTAACTCCAACCCAATTACCAAACTACCGTCTATTTCAGATGCACTGGCCATCTTACAAATCCCTGAACAGGCCATACTCCCTCCTATTATGTAGACGGTATACATGCTATTTCTTTTACTTGGAATGTTCTTCCCCCTTCCTGCCCCCTACCCCTTTTTCTAATCAATATTTTTTTCTGTCCCAACTTTTAGCTGCAATGTCTGTCAGGGAAGCCTTATACACTACTACATGAGATCAAGTCTCTTAATTATATACGCCCATAATACTGTTTACTTTTTCTTCAAGGTCCTCACCATAGTTTGAAATTACATATTGGCTTGTAATTGCTTGACCAGCACCTGTTTCCCCACTAGACTGTGAACTCCATGAATATAGGAACCATAGCTGATTGGCTGACCAGTATATCTCCAGTGTTTTACACACCACCTGGCACCTGATAGATGCTCAATAAATAGATATGTTTGAATAAATGAGGCAAAAAAGCAAAAGTGAGACACAAAAGCGACTTATGCTCCTGAATTTCTGCGGTTGCTTTCTAGTTGACTTTTCTGACTTCAATGTCACAGTGGTTCATCCTGTACATGTATATATTAGATTAATGTTTATACTTTTTTGCCCTTTTACTCAAGACTCTAAAAATAGTGAATGTCTGGCTGCCATTTCAAGTGGCTTTACAGCTATTTGTTTATTTATTTGGAGACTGCCTTGTTTGAAAGGAAAACTCAATCTCTCATGGCAGATTTGGACTTGACACTACACATATGACTATTTCCTCTTACTCCACAGCCTTTCCTCTTCCTCCTCTACCTCCTCCTTTCCTTTCCACACCTGCACACCCAAGCTTATCTCTGTGACAGGCATTTGCCTGGAAAGCTCTCACTCCTGTGCACTGACCCTTCAAGGACCATTCAGTGTCCTTTCCTAATAATTCCACCCAACATTTGTTTATTCCATCTCTGACTTGTGTCCATGAATAGCACTAAATAGTGACACCTCCCAGTTACTCTTTAACTGCCTATCTTGCTTTATTTTCATTTCACTTACCGATATGTAAATTGCATTACTAATAAATTGATTTATTTTCTTATATGTTTCTCACTAGCCTATAAGCACTGTGATAGCAGGGACTTGTCTTATTTATTTTCTAACCCCACTCTTGGAACAGTGCCTCATCCAAGCCGGTGCTCAATGAATAGTTCTTGGGTGGAGGAATAAATATCCCTAACTCAGATTAGCGATGTTATACTTATCTAGTATCTAAACCTCAGGGCTAGGTGACTACCGTCTAGCATGTCACTGCTGGGATTTCATAATTTCAAGAGGAAACTTGAGCCTGACCAATTTCTTACAGAGACCACACTTCCTTCCATCTCTCCCCTCATCTCCCCTGCCTCTCTGGCCTTTTATCAACAAGGTAGGTTAAATTCACGAAGGTTTCATACAGCTGGTAGGACCCAAATTCAACTTTGAGCAAGTTTCAAAGGAAGATTTAGCCTGTGAGAAACAGAAAAGTTCAGACTACATTCAAACTTTAGGGTATATACTTTATGAATGGAGGCCTTGAAAAGGAGTGGTTTATAGCTGTCTTCCCCAGTGGAAAGAAGACACTTACTCATTCTCCTTTTTATCTACCACCAAAAGAAACACAATGCCTGGCACACAGTAGTTGCTTATCAAAGGTGTGTTATGCATGTTTATTGCAGCACTATTCACAATAGCAAAAGCATGGAACCAACCATGCTGCCCATTGAAAGAGGACTGGATTCAATGTGGTACATATACACAATGGAATATTATGCAGCCATAAAGAAGGACAAAATTATGAACTTCACAGCAATTTGGATGGACTTAGAGGCTATAATACTAAGTGAGCTATCACAGAAACAAAGAACCAAGTATCAGATTTTCACTCATAAGCAGCCCTTGAACAACTATCATAATACTATAAGAAAGAAACTGGCAGTAATGGTAAACTCCCAGGGGAGGGTTGGGTCGGGACTGGCAGTAGTGGGAAAATGTCAGGGTAGGGGGGCACACTGCATCAGCAAGGGTACCTGCATAATGAGCATTTGTATACCTAACCCTGAATTGCACCCAACATATTTAAAATTAAAAAACAAAGCCGGGCTCGGTGGCTCAGCCTGTAATCCCGCGCCTTTGGGAGGCTGAGGTGAGTGGATTGCCTGAGTCCGCGGGTTCGAGACCCGCCTGGGCAGCGAGACCTCATCTCTACAATAAATCAAAAAATCAGCTGGGCGTGGTAGCTCATGCCTGTAATTCCAGCTACTTGGAAGGCTGAGGCGGAAGGATCGCCGGAGCCCAGCAGGTCGAGGTTGTGGTGGCCGGAAGCGGCCACTGCACTCCAGTCTGGGCGACAGAGTGAGACTCCAACTCAAAAAAAAAAAAAAAAAAAAAAATTAAAAAACAAATTTTTAAAGGTGTGTTAAATATATTTAGCACTTTATTATTTTATATGAAAAAGTTTGTTTATTAACCATTCACAAGCATACTTCGCTTCCCAACTAAATTATATGTTTCCTATATTCTGAGGACAATATATATGTAATTTTTGTAATCTAAAATATATCACAATGCTAAATTCATAGAAGATACTCAATAAAACTCATAAAGATATCTGTTACCTTACAAACAGCTCCTTTAAAAGTTGAGACAACTTTCTACTGAGCCCTAAATTTAATTTTAATATCAGGGATTTTCCATAAAGATACCCAACCCCAGAAAAGACTTTCCTTTTGATTCTGCAATTCTGAGCTTTCTTATCTCAGGCTATGGTTAAAAATAAAATACAAATAAAATGTCTGGCAACTTTGCCTAATTAATGCAAGTGAAATGGATTACAGAGAAGAGAAGGAGTTATCTAAAGTCCTTTCCTGTAATTAGGTGATTATGATATTTAGGGGGGAAGAGAGAAATGTATGTTATATAATGTAAATAAGCATTAGTGAACTATTCTTAAATGCACATGTTTATATTAACATCACCATATACCTCAAAGTGCTGATTTTTCCCTTAGAGTTATTATTTTAATGAATGGAATCCTCAAGAGAACTGCTCATAGATCAGTAACCACTGTAACACTTTTTTTTTTTATGAGAATAAGACCATTTGAAGCCATGAAATGGAGACCACTGCTGAGATGGAAAATTAAGGAAAGTGATTATAGAGGGTGATAAAAGTGATTACAGTTATGGATTTACTAATTTATAAGACCCAAACAGGAAGCCTTCAGTGAGAATACTTTTTCCCCCTCAGCTTAGTTCTTTCCAGATACAGCACAGAATCAACAACAGATAATTTAAAGAACTTGGCAGTACTTTTAATCTTTTCACATGAGAAACTTGTTACATCTTACCTATGCAGGGGGCCAAGAAGGGAATTCAAACAGGGATCACAAGAAGATTAACTGGGAAAAATCATTTTTTAAAAAGTGACTTCCAGCCGGGCTCGGTGGCTCAGCCTGTAATCCTGCGCCTTTGGGAGGCTGAGGTGAGTGGATTGCCTGAGCCCGCGGGTTCGAGACCCGCCTGGGCAGCGAGACTTCATCTCTACAATAAATCAAAAAATCAGCTGGGCGTGGTAGCGCATGCCTGTAATTCCAGCTACTCAGAAGGCTGAGGCAGAAGGATCGCTGGAGCCCAGCAGGCGAGGCTGCAGTGGCCGGGAGCGGCCACTGCACTCCAGTCTGGGCGACAGAGTGAGACTCCAACTCAAAAAAAAAAAAAAAAAGAAGTGACTTCCATTCTCATCAGCAGAGTTCCCATCACTTGAGATGCTATTCAGCAATAAATTTTTCAAATTAGATATAGTGCATACTGACATGTGCATGTTATCTGAATGCCTTCCTGTAGAAAGAACAGCCAGAACATGCGGGGAGGAAAAAGAAGGAATACCTTACCTTCAAGATTAAAAAAAGGGGGGGGGACAAAGGTAAAATGCAAAATTAAGGGGCCATTATATCCATGCAAAGGAGCTTCACTCAGATTATCCTCAAAATGCTAAATGGCAGGTATACACATCGATTTTCTTACACTCATAAGGTGATAAATCCAGTTATCTTGATTTTTTTCCAAATAGATACTAAAAGGCAGGATATTACAATATGTTCATGGAAATGGGAAATCTAATTCTTTTCCATAAAGTCTCAGCAAACCTCTGAAATGAATGTTCTGAATAGATAAACACTAGAACAATGTGCATTATTTTAAATTCATTTGTTTTATGTTCAAGATTTAGTCAGTTTTACATCTATATGACAACTCCACCAAAGCTCATTTATACATGCCTCCAACTTCCCTAATCATCCAATTTCTTATTTTGCCTACGTTTCTCAGAGGAATAGCTATGACCCCTTATGTAAAATTCTATACTATTCAGCCAAGGAGGCGGCTCTATCCTAATCCATAAAAATGTATTAAATAGAATATATAAAGCATGGTGGTGTGAATCTAATTGCCACTTATGCTGAGAGATTTAGAAATCTGAATTTGGTCTTTCAACATGTTCTTTTACAGGTTTTCTGCTTACAGATAATTACTCTCAGTTAGAAAAAAGATGCTATCTGTCTTAACAGCACCAATATTAACCAACCAATGACTCTATGCATTATGTGCAAATATCTTAGGTTTGGTTTTTTTACCTTTAAAATTGCTTTGTCTTTTCATAGGAGTTAGAGGAGCTGTGGCATTGTGTGTGTGTATGTTTCCTTTCCTTTCTTTCTTTTTAAAGACAGGGTCTCACTCTGTCACATAGGCTGGAGTGCAATAGCCCAATCATAGCTCACTGAAGCCTCAAACTCCTAGCCTCAAGGGATTCTCCTACCTCAGCCTCCCAAGTAGCTAGGATGACAGTCACATGCCAACATGCCGGGTTAATTTATATTTTATAGAGAAGGGGTCTTGCTATGTTGCCCAAGCTGGTCTCAAACTCCTAGGCTCAAGTAATCCTCCCACCTAAGCCTCCCAAAACATTGGAATTATAGGCATGTGCCACCATGTCTGGCCTATTTTTTTTGCTTGTGTGATTCCTCCATGTTCTACATGACCATTGGATCACAGAAGGAGAGGCTCTAATCCTTGAAAAACTATTGTCATTAGTGTTTAGATTAAGGCATATTCTGTGACATTAATAAGAAAATGCCTCAAACATAATTAAACAAAAGCATAGTTTAAAGAATGAGCAACACGTCAGAATTAATAACACTGTACATTTCCAAGGGCTGGCTGAGCCCATTTCCTCTATGCACACTCTGGTGTCTTGGGGTTTCCTTTTCAGTTCTTTCCTTTTCACTCAACTCATCAGGGCTTTAGTACCATGAATATGCTCACAGCTCTCAAATCCATGACTACAGATTCACATATCTCACTGCCTTTTGGGTAGCCAACAAACTTCTAAAAGTAACATATTCAAAACAAAATCACTATTCTTCCCTCAGAATCACTATCCTTCCAAGTATTTCCTACGTAGGTTGATGGCATCACAGATAACCCAGTTGCTCAAGCCAAGAGCCATCCTAGACTTTCTCTCCATTAGCCTTCATATCCTGCTACCAACTCTTCAACATAACTAGATTGTTACCTCGCCTCCAGCCTCAAAGCTACTAAATTTACTTAAACTTTATTTTATTTCCTAACTGGCTTCTGACTTTCAGATTTATCCCATGACAATCTTCCACATTTACACTTGACTGATCATTTTATAATTTAAAACAATCTGATCACATGATTCCCTGCCTCAAGTCTTTCAATGACTCCCCAGTGTCTCCAGCAGAGGTACAAGGCCAAATATCAGCAGGGGGTAGGCAGTTATCAAAAGTGAGTAAAGTCGTTGGTGAGAGTGTAAACTAAAACAACTTTTGTTGAAAACAGTGAGGCTAGCCTGGCATGGTAGTGTGAGCCTGGCTAGCCTCACCGTTACTTAGAAGGCTGAGGCAGAAGGATCACCAAAGCCCCAACAGATGCTGGGGTGGTGGTGAGTGTGCCACTGCACTTCAGACTGGGTGACAAAGTTAGACTCCAACTCAAAAAAAAAAAAAAAAAAAGAATAAACATACAAATTAAAAAAAAAAAAGCAGTGTGGTGATTCCTAAAAGATCTAAAAATCGACCTTCCATACGAAACTGCAATCCCCCATCTGGGAATAAACCTGGGGAACTCAAATCATTCTATGAAAAAAATACCTGCACACACATGTTTATTGCAGCACTATTCACAATAGCAAAAACACGGAACCAACCATGCTACCCATCGAAACTGGACTGGATTTTAAAAAGTACATATACACAATGGAATATTATGCAGCCATAAATAAGGACAAAATTATGAACTTTGCAACAATTTGGATGGATTTAGAGTCTATCATACTCAATGATCTCTCACAGAAACAAAAAACTGAGTACCACATGTTCTCACTTATAAGCGAACTTTGATCATTTATCATAACACTATAAGAAAGAGATTGGCAGTAGCGGGATGCTGCCAGGGGAGGGAAGTAGGAGACATAATATCAATAAGGGTACCTGATCTCAACCCAGGCAAAGTGAGGACTAAAAGGAGGCCCAAACTTTACATTGGCCACTTATCTACCTAATCGTGAATTGTGCCCCACATTTTTAAAAGAAAAAAAAAGAAAAACAAAGACATAAAAGTTTGAGTAAAGGAGGGTGGTTATCAGACAAGAGGTGGGGGCTGGGACTCGAAGCAGATGGAAAAGCTCATACTCCCCTCAAGGCACCTAATAGAGGCAGCCGCTTTGGACTCAAGCCAGTTGTTGCCACATAAGAATGAATGTAGGCCCAGGGTCACCAGATGTTCCAATTTTTCAAGAGAAGCTGGAAGTTTGGATTTGTATGTGCAATTTTCAAAATCTTATGAAAATACACCCACATCTTAAAAACAAACATATGAAGACTTAGTTTAATATTCAGAATATCAAATGTCAACCTCTCCTCTACTAGATAAAATTCCAACTCGTAGCACAATAGATCAGGCCCTCCATTATCAATCAAAGACTGTTCCTTTCTTCTCCCTGCGTTCCACCCATACCAAACTCCAAACACACTATGCTGTTTTCAGTCTCCATGGCTTTAAATAGTCTTCCCTACTTATGGAATGCCCTGCCACACCTATCCATGTCTTGCTTTAATAGCAAGTTGTTATTCGACTTTTCCGGACTCAGCTCAAGCATCTCTTCCTTTACAAAGTCTTCCCAGACTCATGCAAGACAAGGCAATTATTTTGTCCTTGGTGTCACCAGCATGCCTAGGATACATAATTCTTATAGAATTAGTTACCCTGGATTGAAATTATTTATCTTAAAGTTGCCTCCCCATCAGAAAACGGAGATCTTTAAGGGCAAGGACTGTGTCTTACTCAGCTTTTTACATCAATCCTTAGTCAATAGTCTATTAGTGGAGACATAATAGTATTATAACTAAATAGGAGATAAGTGACTGTGCTATTTTCCCAGTTTACAACAAAGTATTAACAGCAGGAAAGCATAGAGGTTAGAGATCTTCATTGATCTCTAAAATAATTTAACTTTTCTTTCATACAAATATAAAACTTTCAACTTTAACCGAAAAAAAAAATGCCCATAACCTGCCTTTACTCCCAGACTGGTTAGTTCTTCATTCACAATGCAGTGGTTTCAGCACTGCTTTCTGTCCCTACAGTTTTGCCTTTTCTAGAATGTTATATGAATCATATAGTATATAGTCTTGGGGTTTGGCTTCTTTCACTTAGCATAATGCATTTGAGATTCATCCATGTGGTTGCATGTATCAGCAGCTGATTCCTTGTGTGGATGTGCCACAGATTGCTTAACCATTCATTAGTTGTAGAAAATTTGGGTTGTTTCTAGTTTTGGATGATTACAAATTAATTTGCTGTACACATTCACATGCAGGTTTTTGTGTGAACATAAGCTTTTATTTCACCAAGTTAAAGTCTCAGTAGCATTGGTGGGTCATATGGTAAGGATATGTCTAACTTTATAAGAAATTGCCAAATTGTTTTTCCAAAATAGCGGCACCAGTCTGCAATTTCATCAGCAGTGTGTAAGAGTTCCGGTTGTTTCACTTCCTCACCAGCACTTGATATTGCCAGGTTCTGGAAAGCTAGTTTTTTTGAGGGGTTATTTATGCCCTTTTAATAGAGTGCAGTAGTATCTTACTGTGGTTTTAATTTGCCTGACTACCTTTAATTTTACTTTATTATCACCTCAATTACCTTTTTATTTTGTTTTGTGGTGAGAGCATTTAAGCAGACTTTAAATATACAATTCGGTACTGTTAACTATAGTCAGCATGCTGTATATTCAATCCCTTGAACTTAATCATCTTACAACTGAAAGTATGTGCTCATTGACCAAAATCTCTCCATTCTCCCCATCCTTGATCCTGTTAACCTCATTCTACTCTCTGCTTCTATGAGTTCAACTTAATTCCACATATAAGTTAAATCATGCAATATTTGACTTTCTCTGACTTATTTCACATAACATAATGACCAAAAGTTTCATTCATGTTGTCACAAATGGTATGATTTCCTTATTTTTCATTGCTAAATAATATTCCTCTAGATGTATATATAATTCCCTTATTCATTCATCCATCAACGAACACTTAGTTGTTTTCATTATCGTGGCCATTGTGAATAATGCTACAATGAACTCAGGAGTGCAGATATCCTTGTGTGGTGCTGATCCCATTTCCTTTGGGTATTTACTCAGAAAAGGAATTGCTGGGCATATGGTAGTTCTATTTTTAACTATTTGAGGAACCTCTATACTGTTTTCCTTTTTTAAAAAAATTGGAGTCTCACTTTGTTGCCCAGACTGGACTGCAGTGACATGCTCCCGGCTACTGCAGCCTCGACCTGCCAGGCTCCAGCGATCCTTCCACCTCAGCCTTCCAAGTAGCCGGAACTACAGGCGTGCGCTACCACGCCCGGCTAATTTTTGATTTATTGTAGAGACGAGGTCTCACCAAGTTGCCCAGGTGGGTCTTGAACTGCAGGCTCAGGCAATCTACTCACCTCGGCCTCCCAAAGTTCTGGGATTATAGGCTGAGCCACCAAGCCCTTCCTCTATATTGTTTTCCATAATGGCTGTACCAATTTTCATTCCTACCACCTGTGTACAAGGGTTCCCTTTTCTTCACCTATATCTTGTTACTTTGATAAGTCATACTCTCAGGCATGAGGTGATATCGCGTGGTGGTTTTGATTTGCATTTCCTTGATATTTGAGCACTTTTCATGTACTTGTTTGCTCTTTGCCAACCTCTTAACTGCAGCTGTTGTTGTGGGACCGACTGCTTACAGGTATGACCTGGCAGCAACTCAACATTACCCCACTTGTAATTTCTCCCCCACGATTTCTCTGCCTCCAACCTCCTACATAAAATATTTGCAAAAATGTGTTCATTCTGAAGCATGAGTAACTTTCTTGGAAATGCAAGAAAGTTTACACCCTAATGGGAAACACTTGGCCAATGGTAGATGGAAGCTGGTGAATTCATACTTCTCTTTTTCTTTTTTTTTTTTTTTTTTTTGAGTTGGAGTCTCACTCTCGCCCAGACTGGAGTGCAGTGGCCGCTCCCGGCCACTGCAGCCTCGGCCTGCTGGGATCCGGCGATCCTTCCGCCTCAGCCTTCCGAGTAGCCAAAATTACAGGCATGAGCCACCACGCCCAGCTGATTTTTTGATTTATTGTAGAGATGAGGTCTCGCTGCCCAGGCGGGTCTCGAACCCGCGGGCTCAGGCAATTCACTCACCTCAGCCTCCCAAAGGCGCGGGATTACAGGCTGAGACACCGAGCCCGGCTTTTTTTTTTTTTTTGAGTTGGAGTCTCACTCTGTCGCCCAGACTGGAGTGCAGTGGCCGCTCCCGGCCACCGCAGCCTCGCCCTGCTGGGCTCCGGCGATCCTTCCGCCTCAGCCTTCCAAGTAGCCAGAATTATAGGCATGCGCTACCACGCCCGGCTGATTTTTTGATTTACTGTAGAGATGAGGTCTCGCTGCCCAGGCGGGTCTCGAACCCGCGGGCTCGGACAATCCACTCACCTCAGCCTCCCAAAGGCGCGGGATTACAGGCTGAGCCACCGAGCCCGGCTCATACTTCTCTTTTTCACTCCTTAGAAGAATAGTTCTTAGCACATTCTCTGTGGCTACTCACAGGACACTTGGTGGGAATGAACACAGACTGAACGTGGCATTGCCCACAGTGTTGGTCAGCAAAATAATGCATCATGGGAATAGCTTTCCCTCTCTCCTTGCTTTACTCTTCCAAATCCCCAACTTTACTTCCTTGAGATAGGTCACTTTCCAGAATAAATTACCTGTACATCAGTTCTTGTCTTGGGCTGTGCTTTAGGTGTTACCTGGCTAAGTCACCTTTTGAAAGTACTTCAGTTTAAAGGAGAAGTAAATAACAGAACAAAGTAGAACCTACACTAATATTCTCTGTAGGCAACACAAGTACACATTATTGTTCTTTAGTGAGCATTTTTTTATGCATGTCTTCTAGCATGAGATATAACATTGCAAAATTATATGGTCAAACTGTTGGATTTGTAATACTCAAGTATGTCTCTTTGATTAGACTCATAAGTAGATATGTGAAAATAGTATCTTAGATTTACCAAAAAGCAATAAAACATTAATGTCAACTTGTTAAACATCAACATTTAACTTTTATTCTTTTCACTGAAGTAATTTGTAAACTTGCATTGTTTTATTTTACTTGCACATTTGTGATACAACCTTACTTATGGGAATAATATGAAACACAACTGAGGTGGCTTGCCTAGATATGGTCTTGTATGGAAGGTGAGTATTGCTCTGTACAAGGGCTCACACCAGGACTGAAGAGAGGCCATGTATGCAGTGATCCTTGTGTCATTCAGGACAAAAGCAAATAGCAAAGGAGAGGTTTACTTTACTACATATGAGAAACAGAGTCCTTGATTCTGATAACTCCAGCCAGTAAAGCTATACTCAAGTAGCTCAGATAAATCCTACACCTTAGAAATGTCCATATAGAGAACATTCATAGGTGAACCTGGGCCATTGTAAAAGACCAGATTGTTATCACTTTTGACAACAGATACCACTTCTCCTGGTTGTCCATACAAAAGTAGCTTTTGTTAGCAAGCACGAGAAAGCTAGTCCATTCAAAAGGATAGATTTCTCAAGTTCCTCGAAGATGGAACAAATATAGCTCAACTTTTTTGGCACAGATTTCTGGCACGTGTATATTACATATATATGTTGATTATATCTACAGGCGCTGTTGAGGAGGTAATTTTTCCAATTATAGAAAGCATTCTTGGTATCTTCAAAATGGTAAAAACTGATATGGTGTTAGACAGAAGCCACATATGCGTACCCTATCAAAGGATAGCTCCTGAATCTCATTCAACATTTATAGCTTCATAGATTAATGCTGGGAAAGAGCTTCCAAGAAAAACGAGCAATCTAGGATGGATTTGATTTCAGATAAAAATGCATAAGGGCAGATTATACAATAATTGCTTAATATTTATAATAAGCATTGCAAACATTTATAACATGTTGTCTCTGTATAATTGATCCATTCACTATTTCAGAATAATCATTATCACCTTCCCGTTTACCATCTAATAGAATTAATGATTTTAGATTTTTAGCTTTTGGGGGGGCTAACAAGTTACTTTGAGGGCTTTATTTGTACTCTTCTAAGTAACTCAGAAACTAATTCACCACTATGTGAGTAGCTTGCAATGTATCTATTTTTCTTGAATAGTAGTACCCTCTTATCCATAGTCTCAGTTACTCAAGGTCAACCATGGTCAGAAATTATTTATGAAAAATCCCCAAAAAAACAATTCATAAATTTTAATTTGCAAGCTATTCTGAGTAGCATGATGAAATCTTGTACCATCCTGCTCTGTTCTGCCCAGGAGGTTAACCATCCCTTTGTTCAGCAAAGTCACACTGTATATGCTAACCACCTGTTAGTCAGTAACCATCTTGGTTATCTGTTGGACATAACACAAGAAGAAGGATGAGCACAATACAGTAAGATATTTTGAAAGAGAGATACCATGTTCATAAAACCTTTATTACAGTATATTGCTATAATTGTTTTATTATATTATCAGCTATTCTTATTCATCTCTCACTATGCCCAACTTATGAATTAAACTTTATGATAGAAAAAAACAGGGGATATTAGAATTCAGTACTATTTGTGGTTTCAGGCATCCACTGAGGGTCTTGCAATGTATCCTTCATGGATAAGTGGGGACTGTTGTACTGAAATCAGATAAAATGTGACTGCTACATTTTTTTAGGGTTATAATTATCATTTAAACAACAAGCTTTAAAAACAAATTTACTGATTTGGTCACAAAAGTAAATGCTCTTCTGTTTCTCCATTCCCTAAACTATTTCAGCTTGGAAATCTTAAGCATCTCACATCTCTTTTGCCTCTGTATAATAAATCAGGTGATATTAAGTCATTCTTTGTTTTACTTAACCCTTCTTTTCCATTACCTCTCCTCCAATCCAAGTCCAAAAGGCAGGGCTGATGTTAGGCAGGTTAACATCAGGACCAACTATAAGCTAGCTCTGAGAAGACGTGAAAATTGCCTGACAAGTCTCAAGATGGCATTACAAGAGGTTTTCAAAGAGGATTTACAGTGAGGGAAGCACAAAGAGCTGTAGCTCAATTTCAGACTTAAGAATCATCTTGGAACAATCTCGGGAACAAACAGAGCATGTGCTAAGTGGTAGAGGCCAACACAATATATGAGTTCCAAATATAAACTGGTCTCCTTGATGAAGGAGAAGGCTTCAGTAATACTTTTTACACCTCTGGTTTATGGAAGGTGAGATATAGTTCTTGGATAAATAGAATAAAGTATTCCTGAATAAAAGTCAAAAAGAAAATGTACATGATGACTGCCAATTCTTTGGCAATTCTTATCTTTGACATACGCAAGAAAAAGAGGAAACTACAATGCCTTAACCATACATTAAGTATAAAACTCTTCCCAGGCAGAATAAACTCAGACATTCTGACGAGGCTACAAAATGCCCTGCCCCAGAAAGTGGGACATGTACTGTTGTGCCAGGATGGATGTGCAGTAGCTAGTTGCAGAGGACAGAGCAGCTGAATGCAGGCCTGATGTGGGGAATCTGTCATCCTGGAGTTTTCAGTCAAGGTTTAAGAGGAACTTGCTTTGACTCAAGCATAGCAGCCCCCACACTTCTGCCCACTCACTTGGAAAGCATGAAACAATGAAATCCACAATGCATCTCTTCAACCTTAAAAACTTGCCTCAGAATGTGAAGGCTTGTGATAAGTAAGTGACATGAAGTAATTGACATGATGGAAATATTAGCTTGATTTAGTCAGTCTACAGTAATACATATATCAAAACACCATATTGCATCCCATAAATACACGCAATTATTTTTTGTTAATTAAAAAAGAAATTAAATTTGGAGACAGGGATGGCTTCATATTTTTCTTCTAATGTGAGATCTTGATTTTGGAAGAAGCAGGAGGATATGAGAAGTCAATAACTGCCTATGAACAAAGGGCCAAGAAAAGGTTTGCTTTCTGTATCACAATTTATGATTCTAGATGAACATTTATAATGATCAGGAAGAAAATTTTGATTGGAGTCATACAAACTTGATACAGAAGGTGTCAAACGAAAAGAAGATGAAGATGGATTAAAAACGTATATTATGGTGTAACAGACATGATAATAGGAAACAACATGAAGAAAGTATTTAACGATGATCAGTAGTAAATAGCAACATATTTCAATGTCTTCAATCACCAGTAGTCTATTTAGAAGTATTAAAAAATAACAATATATGCCCAATGCCCCCAGACTTCTCCAACCTGTAACTACAAGTGAAGTCACATTTGCATTGGTGTACAAATTTTATTGCCTCATCATGCACACCTCTTCCCACCATAAAATGTCTCCAAATTATTTCTAGACCTTAATAGAGGATGTACTAGCAAGAATGTGCCTTTGGGCATTTGTCTCTTTCTTAGCAGACCTCAGGGGATGATCTGCCATCTCTACTTTGCATCCACTAAATCTGCAGCTGTTCTTAGAGAAGATCTCTTTGAATGCCATCTCCTGATGCTCACAAACCCACCACACCAAGAAGCGCTAGCTGGGACTGCCATTCCCTCCTGTCTTCCTGTGTCTCCTGTGATCCTGGGTTCCTACAGAAATGAGTCATGCTCATTACTTCCTGACTTGAAGGACACATTCACTATGTCATTCCTCCATCAATACCTCTCATGCATCTGCCTCAGGCACCCGAATATCTGAATAGATTTATGACATGACACTATAGGTTCAATTTATATATATATATATATTACAAGTCCCTTGGAAAGGATTCCATCCTCAGGTACTGACTTTCCAGACAAAGGGATAGTGTTTCCTTTGCACCTACCTGGCCCTTGCTCTGGGCTCAGAGCCAAAGGTTGCTGGCCTCCATGGCTATGTACCAGGCTAGCAGTTACTCCAAAATAGAGATGACCCACACTAGAAGCAAGAATTCATAAAGTGTTGCATAGAATGCCAGATTTTTACTGGAGCGTCCCTAGATGTCATTAGCCGCTGGATAAAAATGAAGTCCTCTAGTCTAGCCTCTGGCCATTCAGCATATAGTCCATGGACTAGCAGCCCAGTTATCACCCAGGAGCTTTTTAGAAATTCATAATCTCAGACTCCAACTTGAAATCCGCAGTTTGAAGAGATCTCCAGGTGATTCATGTTTACATGAAAGTATGAAAATATAGTGTTACGGACTATATCCCTGAATTTTCTCATTTTAGAAAATTACATCACTGACAGAAACACTGATCATGAATTTGAGTCGTGAATACAAACATCTAGATCCATCTGCACCTGCAGCTGTCACAGTCACTGTGTTCTAAACATAGGTGCAATCATCTGACCATTGTGCCTGCTCGTGGTGTCACACTCAAACATTTATACATTGAAATACATATTATTTTATCCTCTATTACTTTATTTTTATTTCTCTTTTACCTTGGTGTTAGGGCACAATATTGATTTTATTTTCAAGTTATGTACAAAAGTTGACTGAAATTCCCATGGATTTCATTTGGGGAGAGTAAATGAGATATTATAGAGTGTTAAAAATAGAAGACATTGGGTCTGAGGGAATTGAAAAACACTGCCAAGGGTCATGAGAAGCCATCAACAAGTTTAAGGCAGGGAGTTTACATGGACAGATAGTTTGTTTCAGGTAGAACCTCCAGGTGGCTGTTTGGAAGAT
This sequence comes from Cephalopachus bancanus, assembly GCA_027257055.1. Taxonomy (NCBI): domain Eukaryota; kingdom Metazoa; phylum Chordata; class Mammalia; order Primates; family Tarsiidae; genus Cephalopachus; species Cephalopachus bancanus. The sequence continues at coordinate 6,984,113 of JAPVLO010000035.1, forward strand.
GGATTTAGGATTGCAAAGCTGGTGGTAGGAATTCATGTGGAAGACTACTCCTGTAGTCAAGTGAGGTTGATGGGTAGCTGAGACTAGAAGAAAAACTGGCCAGAGAGGAGGCTCAGAAGCAAGAATAAGATGATTTCAAGAAAGGAGCAAGTTAGCAGAGTCAAAGACGTGTATATTAATTATATAAATGAGTAGATAAGTTGGCCACAAAATATATGCTCAGTTGGAAACAAACAAGGCCAACTCACTTTGCCTTGGCATGAGTGTTAGAAGGCAAGGAACATGGAAAAAGAGAAAGAGGAAATGAGATACTTCCTCATTTTTCTCTAAGCTATAATTTTCCTTTTATTCTTCCCTCCCCATAAGTGATCCTGTAGTCGTTGGATAATGGAATTGCTAAGAATCTGCAGAATTAATTCTAGTCCCAAATCAAATGCTTATGAGCTACATCACTTCTGGCTGGCCAAGTTTTTGTGACTCAATGCCTTAATCTGTGGCTTAGGGATAATAATTTGTCCTCTCTAGTAAGATAGCTCTGATGAGAGAAACATGTCAAAGTATTTTGCAAAATTAAGGAAGATAACTAAATTGTGATTGTTATATTGTTTAGACTTAGACGATATAATAGGTTTCCATTCAGAGCATCTGTATGCATGAGTGGGAGCCATAACATTTGCTTCTAGGTAATAATTAGGTTTTTCTTTTCTCAAAAAAGAAAGAAAGAACTTTTTGATATTAACACTTCTCTAAAGCTTTATACTAGGGAATTTATGTGAACAAAGGGGGCCTAACAGTTCTGTGGCTTTTTGGAGTCTCTTTTTTTTCTCAAATTCCTGTCAATCTAGTTTTATAATCAAAGTATATTCTTTAGAGACCTTTGGTGACAGCTGGAAGTCAGAGTTGCAGTTGGTTATATTTATTCAAAGTATTTTGTAAAAGATTCTTGATGGAGAAAATTTAAATTGAAAAAAAATCTCTAGAGAAATGATTATTGCTTTAGGAAAGCATAAGGAGTCATGATGACTCTGAAGAAGCATATACTACAGTGAGTGTTTCTCTCACAATGAAAGCTCCAGAGAGAATCTCCTATGTACAGCATCAGCTGTACTTATCAGGACCCAGAGAAGTTTATGGCCTGAGCATCTATTCACTTCAAAATCAAAGAATTACTGTTATACATAGAAATTTCTGACAGGCTTTTTTTTTTTTTTGAGTGCCTATTCGCCACAAAAAGTAAACTGGTTTAGTTAAGTAAAAGGATTGGCATGTTAAATGGTGATGTGGTAATATTTAGTTATAAGTTATTTATATGACCTGAAGCTTTTGAAGTGTCTTATCAGGCCAGGATGAGGCACTAGGAGTTTACTGGGCTTGCTTCCAAAACTGCCTCATTATATCACTGAACCACCTTTAAGACTAGGTGTGAAGTATCACATCAGGTGAGCTGAAACTCCATTCAGACATAAAAGATGGCATTTCCATTATCACTGATGAGGACTTTTCTTTCAGCCATTTGAAATATTGTGAAGGAAGAAAGCATCCAATAGGGTCATTTATATGCAGATAATTATAGTGCTGAAACAGACTTTGAAAAGGCCTCTTGGGTCAGCCTAAGCCCTGTTATTTTAAATGTCACACATTTGTTTTAGACTATGTAAGGTTTGTTAATATGATAAATAGAAAAAATATGATATTTCATGCTAGTTACCAGCCTACAAATACAAATTTCAAACTGCCTGGGAAAGACTAGAAATGTACTCAAAGGTGCAAATCCACTACAAACATATTAAAATTACATTTTACATACAAAATCATAGAATTTTAGAGCTGGAGACAGTTTAATCCAACTGTCTTGACAGATGAAGAAATTCAGAAGTGTTAAGTCCAATTATGGTTTGCAAATTAATACTGTAAATATATTGAGACTATATCATTACTGAAGAATTTTTTCCAAAGCTACTTCATGTAGTTGTGCAAGGTGAATGAATGCATGGCACAACTAAAGGGGGTGATACCATATGCATAGATTAAAGTTGGGCAGTATACTTTTTTTCTTTACTTTTTAAAATTATTTTTATTATAAAGATGTGGGGTACAATTCAGAGTTAGTTATACAAACATTAATTATGCAGGTACCCTTGTTGATGAGGTATGCCCCTCACTCCCCTAGCAGTTTCCTCAACTGGTTGGGCAGTATACTACCTGAATGACTATTCACAGCAAGGTTGACTATTTCATGCAAAAAGTTCTTTTGAGGTCTTGGGGAGCTACTTTAAATCATCCTACATCTCTTTGAGGTGATGATAACCATTCCTCATACAGTTCATACCTACTAAGAATGCTCCAAATTAGGCTAATATTTCCTCATAATCAAGGAAAGTCATGAATGATCTAAATATACTATTGCCATTTTTCTCTCTGATTCACAAATAGAGAAAATGATAACTAAAAATCTGAAGCATTCACTAGAGGCTGGGACTATGTCATGTGATTTACCCACATGGCCTCTTTTAATACTCACAATAACACAGTGAGTTAGGTCTTATTTTCTCTATTTTATATATAGAGAAACAGAGGCTTAGAGGGGTTAAGTAGCTTGCTCAATGTTAACAAACTCATAAGTGATCTAGATAAGACATGAATCAAGTCAATCTGACTAGCATCTCTGGTCCTATCCACTACACCATGTTTGACAAACTTCAGTCATTACAGTGTCCCCTCACAATGGATAATTTGTGAACATTAATATTTTTCTCTAAAATGACTCACTTTTAAAAAACAATTACATTTTGAATTTATTTTTTAAAAGTAATTAAATTTATTTGAAAAAGCAATTATGACATATTAAGTATTCAGATCACATTTTCTGCTAAACAACTAAAAAATAACTAGCCAATCCTTTATTTTTTTTATTTTTTTATTTTTTGAGTTGGAGTCTCACTCTGTCACCCAGACTGGAGTGCAGTGGCCACTCCCAGCCACTGCAGCCTCAACCTGCTGGGCTCCGGCGATCCTTCCACCTCAGCCTTCCAAGTAGCCAGAATTACAGGCATGCGCTACCATCCCTGGCTGATTTTTTGATTTATTGTATAGATGAGGTCTCGCTGCCCAGGCGGGTCTCGAACCCACGGGCTCAGGCAATCCACTCACCTCAGCCTCCCAAAGGCGCGGGATTACAGGCTGAGCCACCGAGCCCGGCTTAGCCAATCCCTTGGTCCCAGGATTCTTCAATTCAGGAGTTCAAGACCAGCCTGGGCAAATAGTGAAATCTTGTCCCAGACTTTCAATGCTTTCACATATATGGTGGAAAAACACAGCTTGTTCATTAAAAGAGGATAATATCACTTAGATAATCAAAATGTTTTTATGAGCACTTGAAATTCAATATCTAGTTAATAGCCAAAGTACAGGGTACATGAAGAGATATAACATGAGCCAGAACCAACAAAAACAAAAAGCTTCTGCAAGAATTATCACACACAGACTGTAAAACAATAGTTTTTACTATGTTCATGAAGATAAAAACTGAGCTGAAATTTTTAAGCAGGGAGTTTAAAACTATGAACATTGGCATTCAAAATTTTTTAAAAGAAGCAAATAGAAATTCTAAATTTGAAAACTATAATACTGGGATGAGTTTAATAATAGATTAGAAATAGCTAAAGAAAGAATTGATGACCTAAAAGATAGGTTAGAGGGCCAGGCACAATGGCTCATGCTTGTAATCCCAGTACTTTGAGAAGCCGAGGCAGGCAGATTGCCTGAGCCCAGAAGATCATGATCAGCCTGGGAAACTAGCGAAAGTTCGTCTCCACAAAAAAATAAAAAAATTTAGCCAGGCATGGTGGTGTGTGCCTGTAGTCCCAGCTACTCAGGATGCTGAGTTGGAAAGATCACTTGAGCCCACGTAGGTCCAGCCTGGGCAACAGAGTGAGACTTCGACTCAAAAAAAAAAAAAAAAAAGACTGATTAGAAGAAACTCTAATCAGAAACAGAATAAAGCATAAAATATAGAGAGGAAATACAGAAAAGAGGATAAACAAAGAACTGGAAAAAACATTTAATAGTGATAATATATAGCATAATAGTAATATATACAGATATATACACACACATATACTTCTAACAAACTAGAAATAAAAGAATATTTCCTTAATCTGAAAACTTTCTCTTTGAGATCTGGAACAAGACAAAAATGGCCCTTATCAACACTTCTATTCAAAAGTATATTGGAGGTCCTAGTCAGCACAGTAAGGCAAGAAAAATTAAAAACAACTGGGCCAGGTGTGGTGGCTCATACCTGTAATCCCAGCACTTTTGGAGGCCAAGGCAGAGGATTTTTGAGTTCAAGAGTTCAAGACCAGCCTGGGTAACATAGTGAGACCTTGTCTCTACAAAACACTAAAAAAATTAGCCAGGTGTGGTAACACATGCCTGTAGGCCCAGCTACTTGGGAGGCTGAGGTGGAAGGATCACCTGAGCCCAGAAGGTCGAGGCTGCCATGAGCTGAGATCATGCCACTGCATTTCAGCCTGGGTGACAGAGTGAGACCTTATCTCAAAACAACAACAACAACAACAAAAGCTATAAGCACTAGGAAAAAAAAGCAAAATTGTCATTCAGAGATAGTGATTTTTACACATAGACAACCTAATACGATATACAGAAAATTTATTAGAATAGATAGCACTCAACATATTAATATGCATTATACTCACTCTACTAATATTAATGTGCATATATCACAACATGCATTATACTCAATATACAAATATTAATGTGCATATATCACATTAATGTGTATATATGAATGTGTGTATATCAAGATTGCTCATACAAACAGTGTATATTGTATTTTTATGATCTAGCCAAAAATTAGATGTACTTTTAAAAATACTATTTTTGACCCTCCCTGGGAAGAAAATGCTGGGAAAGACTGTCTAAGTGGGGCTTGTGAGAGAGTGGCCAGTCCCCTGGTTCAATAGCTGGTGCTGCAGCCTCTCTACGTTGTCCCTGGCTCTTCCCAGGTTACAGAAGCTGAGTGCCATTGTTTTTTTGTTTTTTTTTTTTTAAACAGACAGAAGTTTTCCTTTGAAAAAGCTGTGGGGAGAAACTATCACCCCAGGCTCTCCCTCACCATCGAAGCAGGAAAGAGACTGCCAGCTCCTGGTTTTGCCTCACCACTTCAGCACCTGGCAGGACTCTGGCAGGTGCTGCTGAGGGAGTACAGAGGCAAGTTCCCACAGAAGAGGACAAGAGAGGCACCCCCACCACTATCTTGAAGGCAGGGAAGAGGACAAGAGAGACACCCCACCACCATCTTGAAGGCAGGGCGGGAAAGAGCTCCGACTTGCTCACCATGGAGCAACAGACCCAATCTCTGTGGTTGGCGGATTACCTACTCAGGGAATGATCGTGGCCCAAAGGGAATATCCTGAGAGCCCAAACTTCAGAGGGACCTGATGAGTGCTGAGTTCAGGCACCCCACCCCCTACACTGATCCTGCCGTGGGAAAAAGTGTGTGACCACAAAAGGATGAGGAAGAACTCCAAAGAGATCAGTAGTGAGTGGGGGCTGACCCAAACCCCATCCTCTCCAGCAACCCTCTAAAGTCAGACCCACACAGCTGGTCCATGACTGAGAGGGGCAAACCAAGGAGGAGCCTGGACGTCAGTCACAATAGGAGAACTCCATTCCAGCGCGGGGCTGGCTGGGGCACCCCTGGTGAGAGTACATACCTGGGGAAGAAACAATCCTGTACATCCCCACGGGAGAAGATCTCCCCGACCATACAAGAGTGGGAGCGGAGGTCTGCAGCCCCACTCACCTCCACTGCCCCTCCTCCTTCCCTGCTTCATTCCCTGAGAAGAGAGTGAAGGAGGTAACTCTGCAGGAGAGACCTGATTAGAGAAGCAATTACAGAGACTGCCACAAGAGGGCAGGGGGTTTTTTGTTGTTTTTAAATTTTCAATTATTTTTTAATTTAAAAAATGTTTTGACTGTTTGTTAGTTCATCTGTTTTTAAAATATTTTTCCTTTGTACATGAATGTATATGTGAGGGTTTGATCTGCATCTCCCCCCAGTTATTTTTCATTTTCCTTTTTCTGTTTCTTTCTTTTTTTATTTGTTGTTTTCTGTTTATGTGTGTATGTGAATGATCGAGTGTTCATCTTTCAGTTTTGTTGTTGTTGATTTTTGCTCTTTTGTTCTTCTAGGGTTTTTTTATATTCATTTTTTATAGTTTAAGGTGTGTGTCAAGATATGCATGAGAGTTCAACCTGAATCCCTTTTTTCCCTACTCCCCCCAAGTCATTCTGTTTTTCTTCTCTATTCCCTTTGTGCTAGGCAAGTGTGTGTGTGTTTAGTTTTCTTGGTCTTTGTTGTTGTTGTTTGTTTTGTTTCACTTTGTTGTAATTCCGGTTTGTTTTGGGGTTGTGTGTATGTGTTCAATTACTTTTGCATTGGTTTCTGCCTTGCATTGTCATATAGAGTGATGGAGGGGAGTGACTCTCAGGGAATACATACCACAATAAGTGAACATTTTAATTTGCAAGTAGTCTCTGATTGCTAGCGCCCCATCCTCTACTTTATTTGAATTTCGAAAACTACAAGAGACAGCAAAGCTTCCTATCCACCATCCTATTTCAAAATAGAACAAATCCAGAGCCCAGATCAGGGAAGAATAGAGGACTGAGCAAACATCAGAAGGGAAAAGCTTCTCCCATTGACACTGAGTAACAGAACTAAAGAGAAAAACAAGAGATATGACACTAATGAAGAAAAATCAAAAGTAGGCCTAAGGCAATTTCAAATGTACCAAAGACAAAACTCCTGAAAAATCAGACCTTGGTGCCCAAATAATGGAAGTCACCAACAACTGTCCCCAGTAGATGACAGCTATTAGGAAATGGATGGAAAGAGTGAATAAGACTCAAGAAAGACAAGATGCAACACTGAAAGAACTTGTAACAGAGACTTTGGCAATAAAAAATTTTATCCAGGAAATAAATAACAAGATGACAAGCATGGAAAGCAGAATTAATCTAGCTGAAAAAAGAATCTCAGAACTTGAACACCAGAACATGGAATTACCCCAATCTGTAAAAAAATAGAAAGAAGACTCAGAAAGAAAGAACAAAGCTTACAAGAGATGCATGATGATATCAAGAGGCTGAACCTATGCCTGACTGGTATCCCAGAAGAGGAAAGGGAAATGGAGAATTACTTGGAGCAAGTATTCCAGGAGATAATCCAAGAAAACTTTCCCCATCTCACCAGAGATGTGACCAGCCAAGCATAAGAGATACAGAGAACCCCCACAAGACATCAAATGAGAAGACCAATCCTTAGAAACATAGTAAATTACCAACACAAAGTAGGCAAAAAAGGAAAAATCTTAAAGGCAGCAAGAAAGAAAGTTCAGACTACCTACTGGGGAAAACCAATGAGAATAGCATTCTATCAGCAGAAACACTACAAGCAAGAAGGGACTGGAGACCCAATATTCAAAATCCTCAAAGAAAAACATTTTCAACCAATAATTTCCTATCCAGTCAAGCTCAGCTTCTTCAGTGATGGAGAATTAAAATCCTTCCCAGACATCCAATCCCTAAGATATTATGCAGCATCCAGAGCAGCTCTACGGAGACACTTAAAAAGATATTAAGCACAGAAGAAAGAAAAACAAGAATGACCATGCACTTCCCAAGAGAACAGCAGAGCACAGAATCAACAGAGAATAGAGAGCAACAAGAAACTTGAAACACACACATACATTAATCCCAAAGCCAAAAGAAAACTAGCAAACAAAGAAAAAACTTTGTAAGAACCTCATAACAGGGAGACATGATCTCATTTCAATAATCAGCCTGAATGTGAATGGACAAAACACACCACTGAAAAGATACATCATGGCAAACTGGATAAGAAACCATGACCCAATTATTTGCTGCATCCAGGAGACTCATCTCACCACCAGGGACACACAAAGACTCAAAGTTAAAGGATGGAAAATGAGTTTCCAGGCAAATGGATCATAAAAGAAGGCAGGAGTTGTGATCTTAATATCAGACAAAACAACCTTTGAGCTATCAAAAAGATGCAAAACAACACTACATAATGATAAAACGTTCAATCCATCAGCAAGAAATATTCATCCTAAACATATACACACCCATCACAGGAGCACCAGCATTTATAAAGCAACTACCAAATAAATTTTAAAAAGATATTGATTCTAACACTATTATAGCAGGGGACTTGAATACCTCACTGACACTCCTAGATAGATCATTGAGGCAAAAAATCAACAAGGAGATCCAGATCCTAAACTTGACACTCGACCTAATGGACTTAATAGATACCTACAGATTATTCCACCCAACAACCATAGAATATACATTATCACCACAAGGAACATACATACTCCAAGATCAATGACATCCTTGACCATAAATCAAGCATAAACAAATTCCACAAGGCTGAAATCTTACCTCGCACATTCTCAGACCACAGTGGAATAAAAATAAACATCAACACCAACAACATTTCCCCAAAGTCCACAGGACATGGATACTAAACAGCATGATGCTGAACAACTACTGGGTCAACAATGAAATCAAAGCAGAAATTAAAAGATTCCTGGAAACAAATAAAAATGAGGAAACATCTTACCAAAACCTCTGGGATGCCATGAAAACAGTTCTAAGAGGTGAATGTATATCTCTATGAGCATACATCAAGAAAACAGAAAGATCATAAGTGGAGAGCCTAACAAATCACCTAAGGGAGGTAGAAAGAGAAGACCACCAAAGCCCCAACTATAGCTGAAGAATCCAAATCACCAAAATAAGAGCCCAAATATGGGACATAGAAGACAAAAATATCACAGAAAACATCAACAACAAAAACTGGTTCTTTGAAAGAATTAACAAAATTGATGGACCCCTAGCCAGAATGACCAAGAAAAAGAGAGAAAAAGCCCAAATAAACACAATCAGAAATACAAAAGATCAGATCACAACTGACCCTGAAGAAATACAAAAGATTATCAGAGATAACTATGCACAACTGTATAGAAACAAACTTGATAACCTAAATGAAATGGAGGACTTTCTGACATCTCACAACCTTCCCAGGTTGAAACAAGAAGACATTGAGAAACTAAATAAACCAATAACAACCCAGAAAATTGACTCTGTCATAAGAAACCTACCTACAAAAAAAAGGTCTGGATCGGATAACTTTCCAGCAGAATTCTACAGAACATACAAGGAGGAGCTGATACCAATCCTATTGAAAGTATTCCAGGCAATTGAGAAAGATGGAATTCTCCCCAAATCATTTTATGAAACTAACACCACACTGATACCCAAACCGGGTAAAGATCCAACAAAAAAAGAGAACCAGAGGTCAATATCCCTTATGAACATAGATGCAAAAATCCTCAACTAGATTCTAGAAAATCGTATCCCAAAACACATCTGAGAAATCATCCACCATGACCAAGTAGTCTTCATCCCCAGGATGCAGGGCTGGTTCAACACCTGCAAGACCATAAATGTAATTAAATACATCAACAGGTATAAAACAAGAACCATATGATAATCTCTAGATGCAGAAAAAGCTTTTGATAAAATCCAGCATCCCTTCTTGATAAAAACCCTCAAGCACCTAGGTGTAGAAGGAACATACATCAAAATAGTAAGTGCCATCTACAATAAACCCACAGCTAACATAATGGTAAATGGACAGAAACTGGAAACATTTCCCCTGAAAACTGGAACAAGATAAGGTTGCCCCCTCTCACCCCTCTTCTACAACATTGTGTTGGAAGTCCTAGCTTGGGCAATTAGACAAGAAAAGGAAATCAGCAGCATCCAAATAGAAAAAGAGGAAGTCAAATTATCCCTCTTTGCTGATGATATGACCCTATACCTTGAAAATCCAAGTGAATCTGTCAAAAAACTGCTTGCACTGATAAAGAACTTTGGCAAAGTCTCAGGCTACAACATCAACATGCAAAAAACAGTTGCAGTCCTATACACCAACAACTAGCAGGCAGAGACCCAAATTAAAAGCACAATCCCATTCACAATAGGCACAAAAAATATGAAATACCTCGGCATCTTCCTGACCAAAGAAATGAAAGATATTTACAATGAGAACTACAAAACACTGCTCAAAGAAATCCAAGAAGTCACAAACAAATGGAAAAACATTCCTTGTTCATGGATAGGAAGCATCAACATTGTTAAAAATCCATCCTACCAAAGGCAATCTATAGATTCAATGCAATACCCAATAAATTACCAACAACATTCTTCTCAGACCTAGAAATGATAATACAGAAATTCATACAGAAACATAATCAACCACAAATTGCCAAAACAATCCTTAGCAAAAGAAACAAAGCAGGAGGTATCACACTTCCAGACTTCAAACTTTACTATAAGGCTACAGTAATCAAAGCAACCTGGTACTGGTACAAGAACAGGCACATAGACCAATGGAACAGGATAGAGATTCCGGAAGCAAAACCTCAGTTTCTCAACTAACTCATCTTTGACAAAGCCTCCAACAATAACTACTGGGGAGAGGAGAACCTATTCAGTAAATGGTGCTGGGAAAACTGGCTGACCACATGCAAAAGATTGAAACAGAACCCCTACTTATCATCATACACAATAATTAACTATAAATGGATCAAAGACCTAAACATAAAACCTCAAACTAAAAGAATCTTAGAAAACACAGAAGACACCCTTATGGAAGTAGGAACTGGCAACCAAATCTTATTCAGAACCCTAAAGGTCAATAACTTAAGAAATAAGATAGACTAGTGGGACCTCATCAAACTAACGAGCTTCTGCAAAGCAAAAGAAACCATCAAGAGAACAGGGCGACAGCCCATAGAATGGGAAAAAATATTTGCCAACTGACAAATATCTGACAAAGGCCTAATATCTAGGATCTACAAGGAACTCAAACGTGCCAAAAGGGGGAAAAAAACAGCCCCATTAAAAAATGGGCAAATGACATGAATAGACACTTCTCAAAAGAAGATATACAGGCAGTCGATAGACACATGAAAAAGTGCTCAGCCTCACTCATCATCAGAGAAATGCAAATCAAAACCACATTGAGATACCACCTAACCCCTGTAAGAAGGGCCATCATTAATAAAACAAACAACAATGATGATGGCAAGGATGTGGAGAAAAAGGAACGCTTCTACACTGCTGGTGGGAATGCAAACCAGTGCAACCTCTCTGGAAGACAGTGTGGCGATTTCTGAAAGAATTAGAAATTGACCTTCCATACGACCCAGCGATTCCCCTATTGGGAATATACCCAGAGGAACTCAAATCATCCTACAAAAAAGATACCTGCACACATATGTTTGTTGCATCTCTATTCACAATAGCAAAAAACATGGAACCAACCATGTTGCCCACCGAAGCTGGACTGGGTAAAAAAAATGTGGTACATATACACAATGGAATATTATGCAACCATAAAGAAAGACAAACATACAGACTTCACAGCAACTTGAATGGATTTGGAGTCGATCATACTCAGTGATCTATCACAGAAACAAAGAACAGAGTACCATATGATCGCACTCATAAGCGGACCTTGGATAATTATAATACTATAAGAAAGGGATTGGCAGTAGTGGGAAACTATCAGGGGATAGGGGTGGGATTGGCAGTTGAGGAAAACTGCTAGGGGAGAGAGGGGCATACCTAATCAACAAGGGTACCTGCATAATCAATGTTTGCATACCTAACCCTGAATTGTGTCCCACATCTTTATAATAAATTTTTAAAAAATACTCTTTTCAATATCCTCAAAAGTATCAAATACAGAGAAATAAAGCTAGCAAAGATGTATAGGACCTCTGCAAAGAAACAATAAAATTTTATGACAGATATTAAAATTTTAAAAACCTGAGTAGTTAAAACATACATCATGCTCCTTATTTTGTAAAGCTTTCCATTCTTAGAAAATTTATCTATAATATTCTTTACAATGTTAAACAACCCTCAACAGGATTTTTTTTAAGATTATGTCAAACAACTCTTAAAATGTAAGTCCAACAGTTAATAAGACACTTATGAAGAAGAACAAGGTAAGTGGACTTGCTCTCTCATAAATCAACACTCACAAACTAACTAAGGCAGGATAGTATTGGCCCACTGATTACACACAGACAAATGAAACAGAATGGAGGGTCCACAAATAGATACACACATTTAGAGACACTTGCCTATGGCACACATAGAACTACAAAGCAGTGGGAAAGGACCAACCTTACAATAAAAGATACTGGGACAACTGGGTATCCTTAATATAAAATTGGACTTTGACCTCTTCCAAATAATAAGGGTTTTAGAATATTAAAAGAAAAATACATTTATGACTTTGAAAGTAGGAAAAGATTTCTTACAGAAAATATAAAAGCACTAACCATAAAAGACAAAGATTGATAGATAAATTACCATCAGAATTAAAAACTTCTTAATGAAAAGACACTATTGAGAAAGTGAAAATGAGAGATACAGGGTTGGACAACATACCTGAGACACATAGAACTCACAAAAAGCTACTATCCAAAATATTTCATGTACACATACAAATTTACAAGAAAAAATCAGAAAACCCAATGGAAAAAAAATGGGCAAAAGACTTGAACAAGCAATTTCACAAAGAAAAAAAATCCATATAGCTATTAAACATGCTAAAAGGCATTCAACTTAATTAGAAACTAGAGAACTACAAATTATAATAAAATACCACAACACACTTTTTAAAAGCAAATTGGTAAAACTTAATAAATAAATAAAGGATGAGACTAGAATTATTAGCAAGAATGTGGAACAATGGGAACTTTTATATATAGCTGGTATAACTATATATTGGTATGAGGTTTTTGGGAAAAAATGTGGTGGTATCTTGCAAAGTTGCAGGTACACATATTCTATGAACTAGAAATCATACTCTTAGGTAGGTACCCTCCAGAAATGTGTATACCAGAGAAAACGTATTAGTTCATAGCAACATAATTCCTAACAACTCTAAAATACAAAAAACTCAAATGTCCATCAACAGCAAAATGGATTGATACATTATGGTATACCATAGGCATCCACAGCAAAATAGTGAGGAAAAGATGCCGCACACAATACAATGGCATACTATTTAATTCCATTCACAGAAGTTCAAACACAGACAAAACTATATTGTTCAGGTATGCATAACCAGTGGTAAAATCAAGGAAATGATTGCCACAAAAGTATGGTTATAATATCTAAGGGTACGGGATGGAGCTATCTCAAGCACCCGAGAAAAAAGTAGAGTAGGGGGTGGATCTGGGAGGACACTCAAGATGTGAATATGGAGGTTAAGGTGAAACACAGAAAAGAGAGAGCCGAAGAATGTCAGCAGACTGAGGAGGGGATGAGCTGGGAGCACCAAGACAGGCTGGAGAAGAAAGAATGCTGGGGAAGTACGGGGCACAGGCACACTCCACCATACAAGACAGGTTATTAGTATACATTCAGATCCCTGGCCTTGTTTACTGCAAAAGCTTCCCAATGGGTCCACCATCTTCTTCTCTTGCTTCTTTAGTCTATTCTTCAACCAGCAGTTTAAGTCATATTATCCTTTGCTCACTCCAGTCACACTGTTCTAATTCCTGTTTCTCAAATACAACAGGCAGGACCTTTGCACTTGCTGTTCCCTTTGCCTAGAATACACAACCTGCTCTCTCATCTTTCAGGATTTTACTCAATTGCCATCTTCTCAGTTAGACCTTCCACTGATAGTTCCATCTAAATTATCAATGCTTCCATCCCTCCCACTTTGTATATTTTGTTTTGTTTAACATTTTTCTCCCTAGTACTTATCACTCTCTTGCACTGTATATTTTATTTATTTTCTTAGTCATCTTAACTTCCATTAGAAAGTAAGATCCATAGGGTTAGAATTTTGGAGTCTTTTCCATGTTTGACTTCCTAGCAAGCAAAAGAATATTACTACACACTTAGCATTCACTAATATTTGTTGAATTAATGAATGAATGGAGGAACCCATCCACCCATTCATCCAACCATCCATCCACCAATAATGAAAACAGAAACCTGGGCACGTTTGGCTCTTTTTTCTCCCTCACCCAGTTCTTTCCATTTAACTTTCTAAATATCTCCCTACCCTTCCTCTCCTTCTCTATTACTATCACTCTAGTTCAGACCTAGGTCATTTGTCACCCAGATTATGGCAATAATCTGACACATAGTTTCTGATGTATGGAAGACTGGCTCATCCATCTCCAATGTCTAGAATGTCTTCCAACTTTTGATTTTACCAAGCTAACAATACCATACTTTAGGCATTTGTTCAAATGTGCTGTCCTCTGTGCTCCCATAATTTTTATACATATCTCTCCTGTGGCATATACCATGCTCCATAATAACTAAATGTTTATGTGGACATCTTCTCTACTAGAATCTGAGATCCTTGAGGACAACTTATTCATCGCTGTATGCTCAGTGCCTATCACAGTGCCTTGCACAAGGTAGCTGTGTAAAGACTACTTGTTAAGTGAATAAATGAATAAATTATGCCACATAAAAAATAATTTTTGGAATAATCACTAAGCATATTAGTAACAAGCAACTTGTGTCACTTTCAAATACTCAGGCATTCAACATGTGTCTTTTATAAATTTCATCTCTTGTGAAAATAAAGAAATAGGCACAGAGCCCAGAAGAATCACGTTTAACATGTCTCTTATGGTCCTTTCAAGCCCAGAAATTTGATTCTCTTTATTATAAATGCCTCAGGCACTGAAAGATCATTTTTCTCATTTTTTGTTCAACTTTATCCCTTCACTACTCTGCCTTTCTCGCCCACAAAAAAGAACTTTCAGCAAGACACTATAACCAAATGAAACATTTGTTATAATAAGACAATATAGGAGAAACTCAATATATATTATTTTAGACATTTACAAAAAGGGGATTTTCTCAAATAGTCTGCAGTGAAAAGACTCTGATGGGAATTCATTTGGTTAGAATCAGCCTAGTAAGGAATGCCAAGCAGGCACTGGGTTCAGAGAACTAAATGCTCCACTAGGTAGAAATGTACTTGAATACCACCAGTAGCAAAACAGAGATTTCCTTCAATAACTAATGTATTTAATTTCTCCATTATCACCCAGAGAATTCTGTGAAAATAAATGATACACTAAAAAGATATCTTCATCTGTCCATTTGCAAACTTTCAAAGCTGACCTTGAAATTCTTTTGATAAAAGATTTCCCGTGCCATTTGGAGCTAAGAGCAAGAAATCAGGACTTGAGTCTTTCTACCCAATTATCCCCTCACCCACTGCCTAAAGTTTTCACCATCAAACAATGCCAGGGTAAAGGGCAAACTACAAAAAGCAGCTAGATTTGCCTTCTGAGTTTCTAGTTGGAGAAAAGTATATATAGAAACCAGAACAAGTTCTGGTGTTATGAAATCTATAGGGACTGCCTCAAATAGACTTACACGAGTTAATTCCATGAACAGATTTTTACAATGCAATCTTTTTTAAAAACCATGAAGAACATGATAGCCAGATATGAACAATTTGAAACACAAATAGATTATAAGATAACATAAATGGGTATACAAGATAGCCATTTTTTATAAAGCAAATTTGCTACAAATTTAACATATTCAAGGATATATTAAATTAATTCTGCTATATATTGAGTACTCATTATGGGTTAGGATTGGTCATAAGCATTCGTGATTCAAAGATTAATGTAAAATGTCCTTCATATGTTTAGAATCCAGTTACAGATAGACAAGCAAACATTTACATCAGATGTAACAAATGTATTATGCGAGATGAGCACCAGAAAGACAATGTGAAGGAAAGGAGCACATTTACAGCACCTACGGCATTACGTGTAAACAGCAGCTCTCCAGAGAAAGTTGCACTGCTATCACATCATCATAGATAACACGAAAGGAGTCAGCATGTTTTATGCTTTTCTATATGCAAGGTTGTGCCATATGAAACTGCTGGTATTCTGCTACCTTTGGCCTATAAAAACAGCATTTTGATATGTTTTAAGCTATTCTTTTCCAAAGCAAAGTTTCATTTATTTATTTCATAAATATTTGGCAACCAAGTGAATAGCCAGAATACACAGGAACTGTGGGACATTAAGGACTATGGTCACCAGTTAACCAAATCTTTTTTTCCCTGAAATTTTCCTTAAAAAATACCATAGGCCAGGCTCGGTGGCTCAGCCTGTAATCCCACATCTTTGGGAGGCTGAGGTGAGTGGATTGCCTGAGCCCGTGGGTTTGAGACCCGCCTGGGCAGCAAGACCTCATCTCTACAATTAAAAAAAAAAAAAAAAAATCAGCCGGGCGTGGTGGCGCATGCCTGTAATTCCAGCTACTTGGCAGGCTGAGGCGGAAGGATCGCTGGAGCCCAGTAGGTCGAGGCTGCGGTGGCCGGGAGCGGCCACTGCACTCCAGTCTGGGCGACAGAGTGAGACTCCAACTCAAAAAAATAAAAAAAAAAAAATACCATAGATTCAGACCTCCAAAAGAACTGTGCAGTTCAAATGGCCATGTGGTTGGCCTTATAACAGGTCACAGAGAATCTTTGTTAGGATACTTGAAACAGAGGTCAAGTCTTAGGGAAGTAGCTACCCTCAAAGTCCTTGCTGATAACTCACAGCCATAGAGTCTGCTAGTTGTCCCTGTTATTTTATTCTCCCCTTATCCACAGTAATAGCTTCTGAATTTTGACTGGGCAACAAACATCTAAAATAGACCATATTGCTCAACTTGCAGCCAAATATGACAGGTACAAGTAAATTCTGATTCATGGTGAGTACAGAGTATGCAATTTTAGGAAAATAAACTTGAAGGACTCGGTGTGGCCTTCTCCCTCCTGCTGGCCTTGGAAATCCCTCCTCCAGGTACCCTGGCAACTGCTGATTCATTTTCTGTTCCTATAGTTTTGTTTTTGCAAGAGGATCATATAAGTAAAATCATATGGTGTGTAGCCTTTTATGTCTGACTTTTTTTGCTTAGCAGAATATATTTGAGATTTGTCTGTTGTTGCATGTATCAGTAGTGTGTTGCCTTTTTATTGCTGAGTAATATTTCACTCTGTATGGAAGTATCAGAGTTTTGTTTATGCTTGCCCTGGTTGAAGAAATTTGGGTTACTTCCAGTTGTAGCAATTACAAATAAAGCTACGTTAGGATTAAGTGCAGTGGCTCATGCCTGTAATCTCAGCACTTTGGGAGGCCAAGGCAGAAGAATTCCTAAAGGCCAGGAATCAATATCAGTGTGGGCAACATGGTAAGACCCCACCTCTATAGTTAAAAGCAAATAAATAATAAAAATAAATTAAAAGCCCAAATAAATAAAGCTGCTATATATGTTCACTTACAAGTTTTTGTGTCAACATAGTTTTAATTTTAAATGAGCAAATACCCAAAAGTAGGATTGCTGGGTCATGTGGTATGTTTATCAGTGTAAATAACTGCCAAAGTATTCCTCAAAATGACTGTATTACTTTGCATTCCCCACCAGCAATGTACAAGTATTCCAGTTGTCCCACATCTTTGTCAATATTTGACATATTTTTATTTTAGACTTTCTGATAAATAATATTGATATCCCACTGTGGTTTTCAATTTGCATTTATTTACTAACTAGTGGTACTGAGCCTTTTTTCATGCCATATATCTTCTTTGGTGAAGGGAATGTTAGAATATTTAGCTCTTTTTTAAAAAATTGGGTTGTTTTCTTATTAAGCTTTGAGAAGTCTTATGAATACTGAATATAAATTCTTTGCTTAGGCTTGTAATTTGCAAATTGTTTCTCCTAGTGGGTGGCCTGTATTTTTATTGTATTACCAATGTGTTTCAACTATTTCGAAGATATCCAATTTATCAATGGTATCTTTTAAGGATAGTGCATTTGGTATCATATCTAAGAAACCGTTGTCTAATCCAAGATTACAAAGATTTTCTCCTATGCTGCCTTACCCTGAATTTTGTAGTTTTCTATTTCACATGTAGGATTATGGTCCATTTTGAGTTAATTTTATATAGAGTATAAGCTACGTATCAAGATTCATTTATTTTTGCATCTAGACATTCAATGGTTCACACCATTTGTTTCATATGACTACTGTTTCTCCACTGGATTGACTTTGTATCTTTGTTGAAAATCAGTTGACCTTAGACATATGCATCTATTCCTGGATTCTCTATTCTGTTTCACTAGACACCCTTAAAAATTTTTAATAGCTATGCATTTATTTTAAATAGGTATTTAAAAATACTGACTTTCCAAATCCAAGTTGTAACTTTGCCTCTTAAATTAACCAGTGCTTGAGATTATGGTTGCCTGAAGTTTTATTGCATAAAGTCACTGTAAAATACAAACATCTATATTCCAGACCAAGTATCCTCATTTGAAAAACATCTTGTGAGACGTTGTTATGACTTACCACTGAAATATAAGACTCTCATTATGAAGAACATTAAAAAGTACAGCCTCTTTTAAACTTTACAAAATAGACCCCAATGCAGACAAATATGCTTTAGAAACTAAGACATTTTAAGAGCAAGACTACTTGGAATATTTTACTTGGAACTAATATGTAGATTCATCAAGTCCCCAAACCCTGTGGAATTTCAATTAGCTACCTGCCAAGAGCTACAGATAGCACAGTATAGCTGTATAGAGGAAATGCCATCTGCTGCTGTGACCAAAAACCACTCTGGCATTGATGCCTATGGTTCCTCAGAGCTTTCTTGCTTCTGCCAATATTACATCCATGGTTAACCACAGGGAAATTCTCTGTAAATACCCCCAACTACGGAGACTATAGGAAAGTCAGTAATGCAAGGAATTCATCGCTAACACTGATTACTCTGATGTTGCATGGCACAATTGACCACACCAAGACACTCATGAACAAATGCCTTAAGTTGACAGAAACTATCAAATTCTTGCCGGTTCTTATGGTTAACTGGACATCCAAGTTCCTCCAATTATGTCATTTCCCCCCCCCTCTAATCAAGGATGTGTATTGTATGAAGATAACAAATGCCCAAGAAGAAGCAATGTGCTCTATCTTCCCATTACTGAGGAAACACTCCCTAAAATCATGCTAGAAGTATAAATAAAAGCAAATGACATCTGTAGACATTGATAGATTGCTATCATATGATGAAAACATCTTTTTCCCCTTAATCTAGTCACTTAGGCCATGTGACTGATGAATAGACTTTCTGTGATCACCTCTGGCCCAAAGGCGATTCAATAAAAGGCCCTGTGTGCCTGCAGGATTAATTCTAACTTGGATCAGGAAGTGATGAGTCATTACTGGTTCTGTCTCCTGTTCATCTTTAACCAGCAGCCAGCAAGAAGATCAGTTAGAACAGGACAGCAGGACCCAGATACTGTCTGTGTAACATACAGCAGAGTCCTAGTTAGTTTAGCAGAAAGTATTATTTACAAAATTTTAGATAGCTCTCAAAATCTTTAGAAAAGGCAGAGAAATTAGCTCTCAAATAAGTTTCCAGAAATGACATCCAGAACCACATACCACAGAGCTGGTCTGGTAGAGGTCACACTTTCACTGGCATAATTGGGAAGTTGCTGCATCACCACTGAGAACATGTTGCCTATGCTTATGACCACTCCAGCAAAATGGATCATCATGCCATGTCTGTCTCTTCTTATAACTCCCTTTCTCTTTGTCATTTTCAGTATTTTGGTCTCTCAAGTGCCCATGTATGATTTTCTTTGTGTTTATCCATCTTGCAGTTTGTTGAGTTTCTTGAAAATATAGGTTGATGCCTTTTATCAGACTTGGTAAGTCCTTGGATATTATTTCTTCAACATTGTCTCTATTTCATTCTCTCCTCTTTCTGGAATTTTAGTTACACATTTTATAAACTTTTTTTTTTTTTACCATGTTTTATATCTCACATTCTCTGCTCTATTCTCTTTTTCATGTAATTATTTTTTCTTTATATGCTTCAGTTTGAATATTTTCTATTGGCTTGTCTTCAAGATCGTCAATTCTGTTTTCTGCTATGTGCAGTCTGCTGCTAAAGTCCATTAAAGAGATTCTTAATTTAAGGTATTACAGTTTACATTCCTATAATTTTCTTTTGAGCCATTTTACATATTCTAATTTTCTCCTGAAATATTACATGTTTTCATTCATTTTGTCCATCTTTTCTTCCATTTTCTTTATTAAAATTAATAATTATTTTTAAGTTCTTGTATTTTAACCATATTATCTGAATCATTTCTGAGACTGTTTCATTCCTAAATTATCCATCAGTCACTTTTCCTGTTTCTTTGAATGTTTAGCAGTTTAATTGTCTGCTGGATATTGTAAATGATTTATTGCAGAGCTTCTGAATTATGTTATTTTTCTCTAAACAGTGTTAAGTCTTAGTCAAGAAGGCAGTTAAATTGCCAGAAAATCTCCTGAATCTTGTTGATGCTTTATTTTGGCCTTTTTAAAATGGTTGATCTGTTTCAATTTTGTTTATAATCCTAGAGTGCAGCCTTTATCCCTAATTCATGGCCCTTCTAGGGTTTCAGCTGAATGTCTGGAGTGTTCCTCCAGATTTCTCCACCTTGACTGGGCTAGGGTTCCACTACCTACACATCCCCAGACCTGTGTTCTGTGATCTCTGTAGTCTATATTTAGTTCTCACTCTTCTAGCAGCTATTCTCTGTTGGCGTTTTAGTATTTCACCCTGTGCATTCAGAGCTTAGAAAATGGCAAAGAAACCAATATATATTTTAATATATATTTTGGAGGGTCTTTATCTGCCATTCCTTTGTCTCTAGTACTCTGTCCCCCAAATCTTACCTGCCTTTGCAGTCCAAACTCCAATCTCTGCTTCCTTCACCTATCAAGACTCCCATTCTCTGCTTGGGTTTCATTTCTCTCCACTTCATATTGAAAAATGGCCCCATGATTTCGCAGCTACCTGGATGGAACTAGAGTCTATAATACTGAGTGACCTCTCACAGAAACAAAGATCAGAATATCACATGTTTTCACTCATATAATGGACCTTGAACATTCAATGTAATACTATAAGAAAATGACTGATGGTACTGGGAAATTATGGGGGGGGGATGGGATTAACAGTAGCTAATATCTATCTGGGACTGGGAAAACACCTCTTATCAATAGGGTGCCTGAATGAAACATAATTGTACACCTAACCCTTAACTGTACCCTACAAAACGATAATAAAAAATAATGATTATAAAAAAAAAAAAAAAAGAAAAGAAAAATGGCCCCATGAAGAAATTCAGGGAAAATATAAGGCTCATTTTCAAAGCTTCTCTTATTTCAAGGATCTAATTAATGCACTAATTGTCCAAAGACTACAAATATGTTTTAAATATTTTGTTTAGCTTCTATAGTTGTTGACTGTATAAGAATAAGTCTGATATCAGCCATTCATCATCTCTGGGATTGGAACTCAGAAAATTCTCTATCGGAATTAAAGTACTACTCGCATCTGATTTGTGAAACCTTACTCCAAGTTTTTTCTCAAACTGCAAAGGAGGCTGAAATATGTGAAGAAAGGGGTTATGGAAGGAATCATTATTGTGGGGAACTATCAAATGTGCATAGGAAGTTCAAATGACATTTATTTTAAAAAATCTTCTTCCTCAACATTATTTGATTTCCCTAACTACTATGGCTTCTTGACTGGGTCATACAATCATCTAGAGATGGAAAGAAGGAACACAAAAACAAGATGAAGTGGAGATGCCTGGTGACTTTATTTGTGCCTAAAATATACCTCAGTTTTATAGGTAGTCAAGTTTTATTTTTAGAACTACATTTGACATACATTCAATGTTGGCAATTAAGTCTTATACTTCAATTCTTAATGAATTCACACTTCATATACTTGTTTCTTCAGCAAGCTTGCTGATAAATAATTTAGAAAGAAGGCAATAGGAATAGTACTATATCAGGAGGTAGTGAGAAGAAAAAGGAAAAAATGCCTGAGGCTTACATACTTTATTTCAACAAAAGTTACCGAGCACCTATCATGTTTCAAACATTGAAGATCTCTTGGCTGGAGGTCAGTCGGGAGAGGTTTATACCAAGATAAATAAGGTAGGGTTCCTGCTTGCACTTGTGTTGGGGATGTAGATTTTTCAGTGTGCCATAATCATTATCACTGGTGAGCCAGAATTATGTACAAGGGGTTAGGGAGAACAAAGAGTATGTTGAATCTAGTCAGAGACTCAAGAAAGTCTTCCTGTAGCAGACATTTGAGATAAATTCTGAAAATGAGGTAGATTTAGCCAAACAAAGGAAGGTAGGAGAGGCATTCCAGGCAAAGCCAACAATAGCAAGAACAAAGGCACAGAGAAAGGAAACAGAATATTGTGCAGTGCAGTGCCAGGGGTGGAGGGGGAATGGATTACAAGGAATTTGGTATTTCTGAATTGTAAAGTGTGGAGCAGGATGTGTCAAGAAAGGAGACTGATACATAGTTGGTAAATATTTTTTCCCATTTTGTGGACTTTCTCCCCACTCTCTTGATGGTTTCTTTTGTTTTGCAGAAGTTTTTCAATTTGCTGAGGTTCCACTTGTCTATCTTATCTCTTATGGCATGAGCACTTGGGGTTTTGTTAAGGAACTGATTTCCAGTTCCAATTTCCATAAGGGTGTCTCCTGCATTTACTAAGGTTCTTATAGTTTGAGTTTTTACATTTAGGTCTTTGATCCATTTAGAGTTGATTTTTGTGTATGGTGATAGGTAGAGGTCCTGTTTCAATCTTCTGCATGTGGTCAGCCAGTTTTTCCAGCACCAATTACTGAATAGGTTCTCCTCTCCCCAGTGGTTGTTGGTGGGGGCTTCATCAGGATCTACAAGGTATTCAAACATGCCAAAAGGAAAAAAACAAGCAGCCCTACTTTTTAAAGTAGGCACAAGTTAGGAATAGACATTTCTCAAAAGAAGACATACAAGTAGCCAACAGATACATGAAAAAATGCTCACCCTCACTAATCATCAAAACCACACTGAGATACCACCTAACTCCAGTCAGGATGGCCATCATTAATAACTCAAAAAACAACAAATGCTGGAGAGGATGTGACAAAAAGGGAACACTTCTACACTCTTGGTGGGAGTGTAAATTAGTACAACCTCTGTGGAAAACAATGTGGCAATTTCTAAAAGATCTAAAAATCAACTTTCCATACGACCTGGCAATCCCTCTTCTGGGAATATACCCAGAGAAACTAAAATCATTCTACAAAAAAGATGACTGCACATGCATGTTTGTTGTAGCACTATTCATAATAGTAAAAACAAAAAACCAACCCAGATGCCCACCAAAACTGGACTGGACCAAAAAATGTGGTACATATACATGACAGAATATCATGCAGCCATGAAGAATGACAAAAATGTGGACTTTGCAGCAACTTGAATGGATTTAGAGTCTATCATACTCAGTGATCTATCACATAAATAAAGAACTGAGTACCACATGTTCTCACTCATAAGTGAATCCTGAACATTTATCACAATACTACCAAAAAGGATTGGCAGTAGAAGGACACTGCCAGGGAAGGGGAGCACATAACGTCAATAAGGGTACCTGATCTCAAACCAGGCAAAGTGAGGTCCAGTGGGAGGCCCAAACTTTACCTGTATGATGACCACTTGTGTACCTAATCCTGAATTGTACCATACATCTTTAAAATAAACATAGATATATATCTAGATAGATAGATAGATAGATGAAAGGAGACTAGAAAGTGAGCTGGGTTCCAGATTATTGAAGACCTAGAAAGCCATCCCAGGAATTTGGACCACTATTGTAAGGAACTGAACAATTATCATTAGAAATGGCATACCCCAAATGCCTTTTAGATAGGGCATTCTTTCTGTAATTAAGGGAAAGAATTTCTATTTATTTCTAAAGCATAGTCATAGAGAGCCAGTGCAATAGTTCAGGAAAAATACCAGGGGCCTGTGAGAGAAAGAAAGGCATAGAAAGGTAAGAGATAAAATTCTGCAAAGTTGGTAAATGGCTATGAGGGGTAAGAGAGAAGAGGAAACTAAGTTTCAAAAACAAAGTGCAAATTTACCACTGGAAAATCAAGTTTTCCATTTTGAACACTGAGTTTGAAGCTTCTGTAAACTTCTAAGTTTATGTAATTAGCATGTACCTGGATATAATGAGGTTCAAGAGAGAGATGTTTAGAAATAGGAAAAACAATTTCAGATTAATTAGCATATCAGGGTAGGTGAAATCATGAGAATGCTTCGGGACCAATAATCAAGAGACAAGAGCAGAGAACAGGAATAGAAAAAAGGAGAATATCAGGGTTCTAGAAGTAGGCAGACAATGGCAAAGACACTGGTATTACAGAAGCCAAGGGACTAAAGAAGTCCAAAGGATGAGCGGTCAACAGAAATGAAGTGGAGAGGTCCAGAAGAATCAGGATGGAAGTGCCTTTACTGGATTAGGTAATATGGAGTCACCAATAACCTTCGGGGAAGGTGAGAATTTTGGTGGGCTAGAGAGGTAGAAGTTTCGGTGACAATAATATAGATTATTCTTTCAGAAAATTGACTTCAATTCAAAGGGTAGAGCCAGGGACTGTCCAGGAGCTACAGAATAACTTGGTTAAGAGAAGTCATATTTGGATAAAAAAGACTTTAACCATGTTTACAGAATGAGGGAAACACTACAAGAAGTAAGAGAGACAAAATAAGGAAAGGGGATAATCACTATCACATGCTTCTAAAGTAGATAGGTGAGAGCTCCAAACATTAGGGAGAAGGACTGGACTTGAACACATAGGAGGGCATCATAACCTTCACCTAGAGGAAGGCCAGCGACTGGCAGGAGACAGAGAAACGTAGAGTGGGAAGGAAGGAATTAGAGTTGTTTTCACCCCTCAATAAATTTCTTTTAATGATAAGTTGGGAGGCAGTTTGTCTCCTGGGTATCTGGGACTAAGGGTGCATGGTGTTAGGTAAGGGTCTTGAGGAGTGGTGACCATGTGGAACAGTCATAAAAGAATGGACAAACTAAGGACAGACTAAGGCCCCTCATGGGGCACTGAACATTCAGATGAAGGTCACTTTTCCTCAGTAGCATTTGATCACCCAGCATGGAGGCAAAGAAAGTCAATTGTGAGACTGCTCTAGGAATGAGGTGCCTGGCTGTGTCAAGCAAAGACAAGAATCTAAAGAATCAGGTGCATGGTGAACAGAATGATCTAGGGTCTAGCCTGCGGTCTGGGAAAACTTGGAGGATCAGGGATCAGGTTTTAAGGGAGCAGAAAAATGAGTGTTCTACTTCCTTTCTTTCCTCTCATTCCTCTGGTAAGAAGTCCAAATGCTTCTGCTTGCTGCAGCAACTGTTACTGACAGAAAACCAAAATAAAACAAAGCAGAGACAGAGCATAGGCCCATTATCTCAAAACTCCTTTCACACTGCTCTTAAAAGACACGAATCATCTAAACCACCCCCTCAAAGTCCTTTTAAATTCTAAGGCTGAGAACAAAATTATGGTTAAATGTTTAATTAATGTTTATTATAGCTGGCATATTAGTTTTAGAAAGGTCAAATTTATGATACAGTGAAGTAATATTTTCACACTCTCTGGGTCTACTTTATAGCACACTGGAGCCTACAGTATAATAAATATCTTCTATTATTTTGTAGGATCCTTGCATTCAACCCATTGTGGGGCCGAGATAATATTGAATTTCAAGTTGAATGAGCTGCTGTGAACCTCGGGCAAGTCACTTCATCTTTCAGGACTCAGCTTTCAGGCTTGTCAAAGGAAGAGTACAGATAAATCGCCAAGTTTCCTTCCAGGTTAAAAAAAATATCATAAGCATAGTTTAACATTTCAAATGACTATAGAATTTATAGATTTATTCTTTTTCTGTTTTTGACTCAGCTATCATTTATCGCACCCCAGTCCCTAATTCCAATGATAACACTGTCTCTGTGGATGATAGAATCCATTTTACTACAATGTACTTTATGTTCCAGTTTCTCCAGTGTCTGCCCACATTTTCCTTTTGTAGGTTTCATCCCTGAAAGTTCAGATAGTTTTCCCCCTTGCTGTGACCACACCTCTCTAAGAAGGCTCCACAGCATGTTGTCTCCTGGAACCTTGACTTCAGTAGGTGGATATGCTCTACAGCAGCCTCTGGCATCTCAACTTAGATCTGTGTTTGGAGATGATATCAGAAAATTCCTATAAAGCATCTATCAGGATGTCTCAAATATAGGGAACACTCAGTAAAGTATGCCTGATACACTGAACACATGACATATGGAAAATAATCAAAACATAACATGATTTTTGTCCCCCATTCAGATTTCTCCTGTCACCAGATGAAAACTCAGCACCCACTCACAAGCTTTTTTCTACATATCGCACAGAGTGCTCTCAAGAAAGAACAGGGTCATGGTAGGAGAACAGAGACAGCCTCTTGTGTCAGTGCAGATTTGCAAGAGAGGAACCAATGCACTGCGGAACAAAGGCCAGTAGCAGCTGGAGGAAGAGCTGCAAACTCACCACCACACAAGTGTAGATGCGTTACACTTGGGAAAATGGAACAAAGAAAACTCTTTTCCTTGGAGAGGGACAGGAATCTGTGTCCCTCACAAGAACCACTAAAGACACAAGGCAGAATTTGTCCA
Organism: Cephalopachus bancanus; assembly: GCA_027257055.1. Lineage (NCBI taxonomy): Eukaryota > Metazoa > Chordata > Mammalia > Primates > Tarsiidae > Cephalopachus > Cephalopachus bancanus. The sequence goes on from JAPVLO010000035.1 coordinate 7,010,891, forward strand.
CCATGGGGAAAAGAGCAGGATTACTGAGTAGCCCCTATCCCCATGACCTAGGGACACAGGCCCTACTAGAGACTGAGGCTGAATGAGGAAAGCAGAATGCCCCTTTCCTTACCAGCCTAGCAGGTGTCTAGTAACAGTCTAGCACAGGGAAGGAACAAGAGTATGGCTAAAGACCCCTTAGTAACACTAACTGCCAAAAACTGGAAGCCACGGGTGAATGGAAAAACTGTGATATATCTCCACCATGGAATACTACTCAACAATAAAAAGGAACACACTACTGATACAACCAACAACATGGCTGGATCTCAAATGCATTATGCTGAGTGAAAGAAGTCAAATCCTGTTTGGTTACATTTACATGGCATTCTGGAATGGTAAAACAATAAGGACACAGAAAAAATAAGTGATTGTCAAAGGCTAGAGGTGGGTGAGAAGTTGACTACAGAGGGGCAGGAAGGATTTTTGAGAGGTGGTGAAACTGTTCTATATCTTGATTGTGGCGACAGTTGCATGCCATACATTTCTCAAAACTCACAGAACTATACACTAAAAATGATTATTTTACTGTATAAAAACTTATATCACAAAACATTTCAAAATAACAAACCACAGTTCATTAAAATTAGGTAGTTTTGCTAACATTCAAAGACACCATTAACAGAGTGAAAAGACATGGCCATAGATTGGTTGAAAAGAAAAAGCAATAGCAGTTGCATATAGACTAAAAAAAGACTATGCAAATTAATAAGATAAAAATAGACAACCCAATAGAAAAATAGTCAAAATACTTGAGTGGACATTTCACAAAAAAAAAGGATATCCAAATGGCTAATAAGCATATGAAAAGATGCTCAACATCTTTATTCTAAGTGCAAATGAAAACCAAATGAGTTACCACTACTCAGTCCCAAATTAGATAAAATTAAAGATTAGCAATACCAATATTGGTGAAGATGTGCAGCAACTGAAACTGGCTGCAAATTTCTTTAACCACTTTGGAAAACTATTTGGCAGTATTTACTAAAGCTAAACACACCTGAGCCTTATGACCCAGGAATTCTGTTCCTAAGTTTCCATCCAATAGAAACGAGTGCACTTGTCCACCAAAGACATATGCATACGTCATATCACCATTATCATAATAGCAAAAACCTGGAAACAACTCAAATTTTCATCAACAGGACAATATACACATATACAATAAAACACTACACAGTAATAAAGAACAAACTACTGTTATATGCAACAAAGATGGAACATATGATGAGTGCAAGTTCCAAGGCATACATACTGTATGATTTGATTTATATGAAGTTTAAGAGTAGGCAATTAATTTATGGTGATGAAGTTAGTATAGTGATTATAGGTGGTAGTAGTATTTATTGAGAAACAGCATGATGGAGCCTTGTGAGCTGCAGGAAATGTTCTGTATCTTGATCTCAGCAGTGTTTAACTGGGAGCGTATATATGTAAAACTTCATCCAATAGTACATGTAAGTACTGTCCACTTTACTGCATGTCAGTTTACCTCAATGCAATACAATATACAGAAAATATCACTGACAGCATAGCTCAAGGGTCAATGATAATATGTGCAGAATGAATATACTTACTGGGAATACAAGGACTTATCATGGGGCCCCTGACCCCTGTGCGAATCTTAGACTGAAGATGGAGCATAAATACGTTTTAGCTCCGTAGCGCATGGTAGGTCAGCTTTGATGCAGTTTTACTCCTTTTAGGTTCCAAGCTTATGCAATGGCAAAAGAAATATCTTTTTTTGTTCTGTTTGTTTTTTGAGTTGGAGTCTCACTCTGTCACCCAGGCTGAAATGCAGCGGCACGTCTATGGCCATCGCAGCCTTGACCTGTTGGACTCAGGTGATCCTTCTGCCTCAGCCTTCCAAGCAGCTGGAACTATAAGCATGTGCCACCATGCCCCGCTAATTTTTTATTTATTGTACAGAGGAGGTCTCACCAAATTGCCTAGGCTGATGTCAAACCCCTGGACTCAGGCAATCCTCTCACCTCAGTCTCCCAAAATGCTGGCATTATAGGCTTGAGCCACCGTGCCTGGCCTATCTTTTTGTTTTGATTTTTGGTTTTTTTTAAATGCAGACAAGTCATTTTTCTCTAGTGTTTAGGTCAGAGACATTTGTTTTACATGATATTAATTGCTATGGCTTACTTCTATTGAGAGAATAAAATTTCTTATTGTGCCATCATCCTCCTACCATATTATTTATCAATAAATCAAGATTTGTGCACTTGACTGAATGTATGCTGTAACTCAATACAATTTATTTCTAATGGCCCTTGCCAACATGGCTAGGGAGGTGATATCCATATTAGGCTTCCAGAACTCATGCACCCGTGACCCGTCTGGGGAATGCAGTTGCCCCAACACTCTTATTTTCAGTTCTGCCACTGAGGCAGCTCTTCTGTACTTCCCTGTGAGCATAAGACAGTAGTCCTCAAGCCTTCCAAACTACTGGGGTTACTCACTAACTCTCCAAGCCATCCTCAAGGCCCCCTAGACTCTCTCGGGCCCGAGGAGGAAAAAAACCTCACACTTTGTTGAGAACTCACACACAGCCCAGTAAGCTTGCAGCAAACTATTGCTACAAACAACAACATGGCTAGATTTCAAATTCATTATACTGAGTGAAGATAGCCAGACTCAAAAGGCTATATACTGTTTGGTTACATTCACATGACTTTCTAGAATAGACAAAAACATTAGGACCTAGAACAGATCAGTGGTTATCAAAGGCTGAAGGTGAGTGAAGATATTGACAGCAAAGGGATAGGAAGGATTTTTGAGGAGTGGTAGAACTGTTCTATATCTTGATTGTGGTGGTAGTATCTCCTCAAGAAACCTCTTTTCTCTTCATAACTTGACTTTTTAAATCTTTGATGTAAACGAGAAGTCCAAGAGTCTCTGAATCAGCATTCGACAATTATTTTATAACTACACTCTGCACACCTCAGTCTAGTGTGCAGCATCTATGGTCAGTGTTAGATGTCTCAATCACATCTTTAACATTATCATCCTGCTATAGTAACTTTTTGGTTGAATCATATAAAATTGTTGATTGTCAACCCAAAAGAATTCCAGTTTTATGGTTCAAACTAACAGTTTTATTAAAGATAGGCTTATTTATAGTAACTGAACTTGGGGTTGTGTTTGAGCAAAAGGGAACACTGGATTCTTAAACAAATACCTAAATGCCTGTGAAGTCTCTTACCTTGGCTTTCAGATCAGCACATAATTCCTGTTGCTTTTTCCTGTCCTTAGCCAGGGTGTTCTCTGTTTCATGAGTTGCACAGGCCTCAAGGAGGGTCAGCACAGCCTTCTGTATAAAGTCCTTCCTATTTCTATTCCAATTTGATATCAGGATCTTTCGCTGCTCCTTAGCAAAGCGATATTGGTCACAATATTTCTCATGTTTGACCTGAAGAGATAACAGACCATGAATACTTATCATTATGAAAATGGGCCTACATTTTATGTCATTGTAATAAAAATGTATCAAATGAATTCTAACCAAAGATTTTGAACATTTGAGGGCTAGCATCTTAATAGGAAACAGAACCAGGAAAGAGGTACTGGCTTCAGAGTTCTGAGCCTGTGGCTGATTGGTAACTGAAGATAAGCCATTTAATGTTTGTAAGTCCTTAGTTTCTTCATAGGGATGGAGTTAGAACAGGCAGCCTTTAAAACAGCTTTCACAGCCGGGCTCGGTGGCTCAGCCTGTAATCCCGCGCCTTTGGGAGGCTGAGGTGAGTGGATTGCCTGAGCCCGCGGGTTCGAGACCCGCCTGGGCAGCGAGACCTCATCTCTACAATAAATCAAAAATCAGCCGGGCATGGTAGCGCATGCCTGTAATTCCGGCTACTCGGAAGGCGGAGGCGGAAGGATCGCCGGAGCCCAGCAGGCGAGGCTGCGGTGGCCGGAAGCGGCCACTGCACTCCAGTCTGGGCAACAGAGTGAGACTCCAACTCAAAAAAAAAAAAAAAAAAAAAAAAAAACAGCTTTCACATCAAGAATGGCAATGATTCTATGAAAAGAAAGCAATATTTACCCTACATATAAATTTTAGCTTTCCTTATCGAAATCATTTTTGGTATTTTAACTATTAATCAAGTGCTTCAGTTAGACAACATGCTAATAAACATTTAAAAATTGCTACAACAAATGCTGAAAACTCAGAGTTTTGTCCTTAATTACAGAAATGCTCAGATCTTAGGATGCCTAAACTTAAAATAATCATAGTAGTGACTCTGAGCCCTTCTCATTCTCACTTAAACCAAGTATTGTCTATTGTCATGTCCATTTTTGAGGGACATGATATTTTCACATAGGTGGCAATAGCTCCTTCCTACAGCAAATCTCAACCATGGGAGGTATCAGAGTCTGGGGGGAAGAACAGGAATGGAGAGAACCCAAGTAGTTTGATATAACTTTGCAGGTGATTCTGAAATGCTTCTCATATAAAAGTGTGTCTTCCAAAGTTGAGAATCACTGATCTAAGTATTTTTTTATTTTGCCAGTATAAACCACACCTCTGCTTATCATAGCACAACACACAATTGCAAAGATGTGGTATTAACCTAAATGCCCATCAACTGATCAATGGATAATGAACATGTGATATATATACACCATGAAATACTATTCGGCCGTAAAAAAAGAATGAAATAGTGTCTTTTTCAGCAACTTGGATGGAACTTCTAGTACCACAAATTCTCACTTATAAGAGGGAGCTAAACTAAGGGTCTGCAATAGCATAGAGAATGGTATAATGGACATTAGAGACTTGGAAGGGTGAGATTTGGAAGGGGAGAAGAATGAGAAATCACCTATCAAGTATAATGTGCACAGGTGGGGGTGGTGGGTACACTTAAAGCCCAGATTTCTTTGCCACTATACAATGCAGCCATGTAAACTAAAACAATTTGTACCCTCTAAAGTTATTGAATTTTGTTTTAAAAATCCACACTTCTGAATTTGATTCATTATATAACCTATAGGAGGTGAGAGAAAAGCAACTAGCAAACAGGATAAGGTAGGTCCTGCCCAAAATAATACCTTAGGTATGTTTAATTAGGTACATGATGGTCTCACTTAAATCAAGTATCAGTTACTAAAATCTGTTCTGTAAACTTTTTATCTTTGTCTCATAAAGCCAAAAATATACTTAACATCTGTCAAACATTAAGAAAGGAAACATATACCATACAGAAACGCATACTGATCAATCCAATGTAAGAAGTAAATGTAAAAATTGCTGCCATGTTAATAATAGAAAAATATAAAAATCTACAAAGTTAAAAATGACAGCCTGTCACAGAAGCAAATAGAACCAACAAGGAATAAAAAGGAAGATCTAATTTAATAAACTAAATGTTTTTGGTCAGGCCCGGTGGCTCACACCTATTATTCCAGCACTTGGGAAGAATAAGGCCAGAGGATCACTTGAGGCCAGGAGTTTGAGATCTGTCTGGGCAAGATAGCAAGACACACTGACTGTACAAAAAATTTAAAAATTAGCCGGGTGCACCTGTATTCCTAGCTACTTGGGAGGCCGAGGCAGGAAGATCACTTGAGCCCAGGAGTGCAGTGAGCTATGATTTGTGCCACTGCACACCAGCTTATGCAACAGAGTGAGAATCTGTCTCAAAAAATAAGAAATTGGCCGGGCTCGGTGGCCCGGCCTGTAATTCCAGCACTTTGGGAGGTCAAGGTGAGTGAATTGCCTGAGCCCACAGGTTCAAGACTAGCCTGGGCAACTTGGCAAAACCTTGTCTCTACAATAAATAAAAAATTAGCTGGGTGTGGTAGTGCGTGCCTGTAGTTCCAGCTTCTTGGAAGGCTGAAGCAGAAGGATTGCAGGTCGAGCTGGGGTGGCCGTGAGTGAGCCATTGTACTTCAGTCTGGGCAACAGAGTAAGACTCCAACTCAAAAAAAAAGAAAAAAGAAATTGTTAAAAATCCGGAGTGAACTATTTATTACGTAACAGGTATTTGTCACCCAAAAAAGGGGTGGAATGAGAGAGGATAGAAGAGATGGGAGAAAATGGTTGGTCATACTACCTGTATGGCCTTTGCATCAGTTTCTTCATCTGGATATAAGTATAACAATAACACGTCTCTTTCCCTCAGTCACGCAAGGAATTTCCACATCAATGACATGGTCACTTCTATACACATTTGAGTATTATTGCTACTTGCTTAATTTAAATCAATTATAAAAATGCAGAGTACATTTGAATATTTTACAGCATGTAAAAATTAAGAGTCTGTGTTTGTTTATATATATGTTATAAGGTGAGTTATTGTGAAATTAATTGATGATATGGTAACTTCTAAGTTCTTCCCTTTGTGGTCTTGTCTAAAGAACAAAACAATAAAACAGTAATTTCCCAGTTCCTTCTCAGAGAAATTTCAGTCAGGTCTTTGAGTTCTGTATTTGGGTCATTTGTATTTCAGAGCCATCGAGAGAATCAAGCAGAGTTGCTGTGTAAGAAGCATATCGGTAAGTACCAGACCCAAGGGCGAGTGTTGGCCCTTCCATGACTAGAAAGTCAAGCTATGTCAATGGAGGGGCAGGCACTCCACTTTTAGGCACGATCCAGAGAGGGCAGAACCTCTGAGGGTGGGCAGGTGACTGTATGGACACCTAGGGGGTGATCAGACACTAGCAGAGCAACCCTGGGAGCCACGGTAAAGATCTCTACAGCAAGTAGGCACAGAGAGAATAAATGTCACTAGCGGGGTCCTCCACTTTCTATGGACTATGCAGACCTGAGAAAAGTGGCCTGAATAGGCTTTCAACCTATAATCTTATTATTTTCTAGAATGTAGGAAAAAATAATTTTCAGAGGGCCATTTACAATATATATATTACTTAATAATTATTGACCACTAAAACAACTTAGCTTGCCAGTGTGTAGGTAGGTCCAGCACTCACCAAATCATGCCTAGATTTGTGAGGAAAATATCTTTGTAACATGTCTAGATACAGAGTCCTTCTGCCAGTGAGATCTCCGGGGTACTGATTCAAAATAACCTGATAAATCCAGTGGTCTTCATCACTCAGTTGGCAGTTTCTGAAAGCAACAAAAAAGTTATGACATGCTGTTGAAGAATCATGAAGTTTGAGGGATCTCTAGCAACTGATAATAATTACATATTACATAATAATAAACTATTAGCAACTGATAATAATTGCATAAAATAAGGTTTTGGGGTTTTAAAAATATATACTAGCCAAATTTAATGTCTGTTACGTAAAAGCTTCTGAACTCTAATATAAAGAGTCTATTCTCTGTTTGGTCATGCCATGAATTTCTGGTATAATTCAAAGAAATTTGACAGGTTATAATATTTTTAAAAATATTTATTCTGACAAGGGCCAAGTTGACCAACTAAAGCCATCACATGATTGCTGCTCTCAGCAAAGAAACCTATATGGACTATACCTAGGCCTAGGCCTTTGAGGGTCAGCTTGAAAACCCAAGCCGATGGTCTGTTGGACAGTTCCAAGCTGCCAGTCCTCCTAGAAGCAGCCCTGTTATGAGACTGGAAGAGCGCCCTTAGAGAAAGAAGGGGTACGTGAGTGTCAGCTTTTCTTCTCCACACACCTCACACAAGCCTCTGCAGTGTCAGCCAAGGGAGAGACAGCCTAGACCCTTCACCCTCATCCTTCCCACACCAGCCAGGCACAGAAGGCTGCCCTAAATCGGGACAGAGGCACCAGAGAGGTCCCATAGAGCCCAGGGAATCCCAGTTTTTGGAGAGCCCTGGCACTGCAGCCTCCAACCCCACCATGAAGAAGCTTTGTAGGAAACACCCTAAGAGGTGCCACATGGGCTCCCCCATGCCTGCCAACACCCAGCAGGAGCAACGTGCCCATTTCAGAAAGATTGTGACCCCAGTGCAGGGCTGCAAAACATGACTTGCCTCCCTCAGGGGACCACCAACACTGCAATAGTCCCTCCCATGTCAGGGTAGAGCCAGGGATCCCCTCTTGGCTGCCTGCCAAGTCTTCAGGTGAGACACATAAACTGGGAGGGGGCCATCAGAGCTCCTGGACAGCCAGGGCCCCGGGGACCTGTGTTGGAGAATGGGAAAAGCCTCTAAGCTAAAGGAAAGGACTTACCCAGGTCCCACCAAACTGCACCAATGAAGAAGTGCCAGTTTCTCCCTATTTCACCACCCTTCCTGCCAGAGCTGAACCTCTCACTGGTGGACCAGAGGAGGGAGGTCAGGTAAACACACACACACACACACACACACACACACACACACACACACACACACAAATTGCCACCTCAATAGTAGCAACTTTATCTCAATAAAAAATTAGAAGAGACTGCCCTCACAAATAACAACACTGGCAATTCCCAGATCCCAGGCAATGGAACCTATCCAGAATGACTTGCCCCTGATGACAGACATAGAATTCAGGCTATGGATGGCAAAGACACTCAATAAGATCCATGAGAAAGTGGACATGCAAATCATCGAGGCCACAGAAACAGTGCAAAAATGAAAGCTTAGCTTTGTTCTTAAGAAAGAACAAAACTGAACTTCTGAAAATGAAGAATTCTCTCCTGGAATTTCAGAACACAGTAGCAAGCCTTGACAGCAGAATCAGACAGGCAGAGGAAAGAATCTTAGAACTTGATGGTTGAATTGTTAAACTAAACCAGTCTGTCAAAAACAAGGAGAAAAGATTTAGGAAGAGTAAACAAAGCTTACAAGAGGTTTGGGATGATGTAATGAGATCAAATCTACAGTGACTGCCTTCCCTGAGAGAGAAGTGGAAACTGAGAACACCCTGGAATGAGTCTTTCAAGATGTCAGGCAAGAAAACTTTCCTGATCTCACTAAAGAGGTGACCACACAGACATAATAGTTTCAGAGAACTCCTATGAGATATCACATGAGATGGCCATCCCCAAGGCACGTAATAATCTGATTTGCCAAGGTGAGCATAAAAGAAAAAAGTCCTAAAGGTAGCTAGAGAGAAGGGAGAGACCACCTAACAAGGAAGACCCACCAAAACCACAATAGACCTCTCAGCAGAAACCTTATAAGTCAGGAAAGACTCCGGTCCCATCTTCAACTTTCTTAAAGAAAAGCAATTCCAGTCAAGAATTTCCTACCCCACCAAGTTAAGCTTCATTAATGAAGGAGAATTAAAATCCTTCTCAGATATTCAATATGCCACATCCAGAACAGCTCTTCAAAAAATACTTAAGAAAGTTCTAGCACAGAAATGAAGGAACAGTCCCAACCATCACAAAGCGATAGGTAAAAAAGCACAGTTTACAGACGATACAAATCAACTATAAAACCTAAAATGCAAAGCAATCTTAATAGCAATATGACAGGAACAAATCACCACATATCAATATTAATGTGAACAAACTGAACATGCCACTCAAAATGTATATATTGGCAAACTGCATAAAGAAGCATGATCCAGCTTTCTCCTGCCTTCAGAAAACCCATCTCACTGCAAATGACACTCATGGGCTCAAGGTAGAGGGTTAAAGAAAGATCATCCATGAAAACAAATAACAAAAAAGAGCAAGAGTAGCTATTGCTACATCAGACAAAGCAGACTTTAATCCAACAATAGTTAGAAAGGACTGTGAAGGACACTAAATAATGATAAAAAGCTCAATCCACCAACAAGAAATATCCATCTTGAATATATATGCACCCAACATAGGAGGACCCAGATTTATAAAACAATTGCTAGTTAAACTAAGAGAGAACAGAGAAAGCCATACAATTATAGTTGAAGACTTTAATATCCCACTAAAAGCCTTATACAGATAGATCATCAAGGCAAAAAAAAAAAAAAACTAACAAGAAAATCCAGAATCTTAATTCTACACACAACCAATTGGATCTAATAGACATATACAGAACACTTCATCCAACAACCACAAAATATACATTCTTCTCATCAGCACATGGAACATACTCTAAGATTATACTTAGACATAAATCAAGTGTGAACAAATTTCAAAAGGTCAAAATCATACCAAGCATCTTCTCAGACCATAGCAGAAAAAAATAAATATCATTAACAATGGGAACCCCCCAAACAAACAAATACATGTAAATTAAATAATATGCTTCTAAGTGACTTTTGGGTTAACACAGAAATAAAAGATTCCTAGAAGCAAATAAAAGAGAGCTACTACATACAAAACCTCTGAGAAACTAAGTAATTGGTGCTGAGAGGCACGTTTATAACATTGCAAACACATATCAAGAAAATAGAGGGATCTCAAGTTAACAATGCTGCACATAGGGAGCTGGAAAGACAAGAGCAATCCAATCCTAGAATTAATAGAACATTGAAAATCATCAAAATAAACTCATAGCTAAATGAAATAGAGACGAAAAAATCATACTAAAAATCAACAAGAAGAAACACTGGTTTTGAAAGGATATATAAGATTTACAGACCCCAGCCCAGATTAACAGAGAGAGAGAGAGAGAGAAAGAGAGAATTCAAATAAATTACAATGAAAAAGAAACAATTACAATGAAAAAGAAAATGTTACAACCAACCCTAAGAAATACAAAAAATTATGAGAGATCACTATGAACAGCTGTATGCAAATAACCTAAAAATTCTAGAGAAATGGAGATATTCCTGGCATCACATAACCTCCCAAGATTGTAGCAGAAAGAAATTGAAACCCTAAACAGACCAATAACAATCCAAGAAATTGACTCAGTAATAAGAAACCTCCCTGCCAAAAGAACCTTGGACCAGCTGGGCTCTCACCTGAATTCTACTAGAAGTATAAGAAAGAATTCATACCAATCCTATTAAAAGTACTCCAAGCAAATGAGAAGGAAGGAATTCTCCCTAGCTTATTCTATGGAGCCAATATTATCCTGACACCCCAAAATGGAAAAGACCCAACAAGGAAAGGAAACCACAATTTCTCTGACGAGAATAGATGCAAAAGTTCTCAACAAGATTCTAGCAAATTACATCCAACAGCACATTACAAGGATTATTCATCATGACCACATAGGCTTCATTCCTAGTGCAAGACTGATTCAACATACACAAATCAATAAATGTAATCCATCACATAAACAGGTATAAAAGCAATAACCACATGACTGTCTCAATAGATGCAGGAAAAGTATTCAGTAAAATCCAGCATCCCTTCTTGATAAAAACTCTCAAACACCTAGGCATCAAATCAACACTCCTCAAAATAATAAGAACCTCCATGATAAGCCTGCAGCCAACATCATACTTAATGGACAGAAGTTGAAAGCACTCCCCCTAAGAAATGGAAAAAGACAAGAATACCCACTCTCATTCCTCCTATTGTTAAAGTACTGGAAGTTCTAGGAAGAATCTAGAGGTATCCAAGTAGGAAAAGAAGAAGTTAAATTATCCTTTCTCACAGATGATATGATTCTATACCTAGAAAACCCTGGAGAGTCTATCAAAAACTCCTTGCACTGATAAACAACTTTGGTAAAGTCTCAGGACACAAAATCAATGTGCAAAAATTAGTTGTATTACTATATACCTTCAACAAGCAGGCTGAGAACCAAATCAAAAATATAATCCAATTCACAATAGCCAAAATATATATATATAAATGACCTCAGCACTCATTTAACTATAGAGGTAAAAGGTCTTTACAATAAGAACTACAAAACACTGCTCAAAGATGTCACAAACAAATGGAAGAGCATCCCAGGCTCATGGATTTTAAGAATCAACATAATCAAGATATCAATTCTATTCAAGACAATCTACAGATTCAACACAATCCCTATCAATCTACCAGCATCATTGTTCACAGACCTAGAAAAGACAATACTGAAATTCATATTGAAGTAATAAAGAGCCCAAATAATTAAAGCAATCCTCAGGGAAAATAAAAAGCTGGATGCGTCATACTCACAGACGTCAAACTTTACTGCATGGCCACAGTAACCAAGACAGCATGGTACTGGTACAAAAATAGATGCATAGACCAGTGTAATAGGACAGAGAATTTAATAATAAAACCACAGACCTTCAACCAACTCATCTTCGACAAAGCCAACAAAAACATTAGGAAAAGGAAAACATATTTAGCAAATGGTGCTAGAAAAACTGGCTAACCACATGCACAAGAATGAACCTGAACTCCCTACCTATCACCATATATACATTTAACTCAAAATGGATCAAGAACTTAAACATAAGACCTCAAACTGTAAAAATCATAGAAGAAAACTTAGGGAACACCCTCCTGGACATCAGAGTAGGTAATGAATTCATGGCCAAGTCCTCAAACAAATACAGCAAGGCTAAAATTAACAAGTGGGACCTTATCAAGCTAAAAAGATCTTGCACAACAAAAGAACATCAAGAGAGTAAAAAGACAACTCACAGAATGGAAAAAAATATTTGCCAGCTAGACATCTGACAAAGGTCCAACGCCCAGGATCTATTAAGATAAGGAACTCGGCCGGGCTCAGTGGCTCAGCCTGTAATCCCAGCACTTTGGGAGGCCGAGGTGAGAGGATTGCCTGAGCCCGCAGGTTCGAGACCCATCTGGGCAACTTGACGAGCCCTCATCTCTACAATAAATCAAAAAAATTAGCCAGGCAGGGTAGCGCGCGCCTGTAGTTCCAGCTACTTGGAAGGCTGAGGGGGAAGGATCGCCGGAGCCCAGCAGGTCAAGGCTGTGGTGGCTGGGAGCAGCCACTGCACTCCAGTCTGGGTGACAGAGTGAGACTCCAACTCAAAAAAAAAAAGATAAGGAACTCAAATTAACAGGAGAAAAAACAAATAACTCCATTAAATATTGGCAAAGGACATAAACAGACTTCTCAAAGGAAGACATACAAGCAGTCAACAAACATGAAAAAATGCTCACCTTCACTAATCAGCAGCAAAATGCAAATCAAAACTACAATAAGATACCATCTCTGCAGAGAAAAGGCAACACTTCTACACTGTTGGTGGGAATGTAAGCTAGGTCCACTTTGTGGAAAGCAGTGTGGAGATTTCTCAAAGAGTTAAAAATTGAGCTACTGTTAGACCCAGCAGTCCCACTCTTGGGAATATACCCAAAAGAACATAAATTGTTCTACCAAAAAGGCACCTGCACACATATGATTATTGCAGCACTATTCACAATAGCAAAAACATGGAACCAACTTAGAGGCCCATTGAAAGTGGACTGGATAAAAAAGGGTGGTACATATACATGATGGAATAATATGCACCCATAAAGAAGAACAAAATCACATCTTTACAGCAACATGGATACAGCTGCAGACCATCATTCTAAGAGACAAAAAACTAATACCGCATGCTTTCACGCATAAGTGGGCACTAAACATTGGGCATGCACACACCATGGCAGGAACAACAGACACTGGGCCATGCCAAAGGAGAGAGGACAAGAGGGGGAAAATAGGCATACAACCACACATTGGGTACCACGTCCACTACTGGGGGAGTAGGAGGCTCACTAGAAGCCCAAACCTCACCTTCACACAATTTACTTATGTAGCAAATCCTCACATGTACTTCACAACTCTTAAATAAATTTTTTAAAAATTGATTCCCTTTTACTATAACAATATTTTACAAATTATGACCAATGAATGAAACAAACATTGGAAAAGGAATTATTATGCACACAAATTAAAAAAGAATTTTACTCATTCAACAAAGTTCCTGTCCCTAGACTGGAGAAAAATGCACATGTAGACAGTTAAATATTAATTACACAGAAGAACATAAAGATGGACTGAGGAAGACACTTATTTAAAGTTTGACTTCAAAGGAAAGTCTACGACTATCTTTTATTTATACTCTTAACTTCTTGATTTGTAGGGGCAATACTAATATTGGTAATGAAAAGATAACCAATGAAATTCAGATCACTAAAGAAATCATTTGTAAACAGGATCCCTGCAAGTCATCTTCCCAATTACATGTCCACTGTGCTCCAAAGTGTCTTTTTCATTTCAGAACACTCCTAGGTACTGGCCTGATTTGTGTTCTATATAAAGTCTTAGCAAAGTCCTATGCAGAGGGAAAAGTTTGCAATATCAACTTGAACTCTAAACTGAATTAATGCCTCTTTGTGCTATGAGTTTATTTGCATATATTATTCCTGTTTAATAAATTAGAATAATCAAATACAGATGCAATCAGAGGGAGTATAATTAGCAACAAATATTTCTTTGATCCATGATGGAGACTTGCCATTGTTTATTTCTACTATATCAGTGATCTTAGATTTTAAAGTTAATTGTGCAATTCAGAGTATTTTGTATGTCTCCCATGCGCCTGAAAAAATTTGACAACTTAAAATAGAATGAAATACCCTTTAAATCAGTGATACTAATGGAACTTCCAGTGTCCTGATATAAGGTTTCTATAAAGCACTTCATTCTTCTGGTAAGTAGAGAGAAAAAAGAAAAATTATTTTTCAAAGAAGAAAATCCTCTCTACCTGCTCTAAAATGAAAAGAAGAGGTTTGGAGATATTTTACCAGGAAGAGAAATACTCTACTGTTCTTCAGTATAACATAATAATCTATTGCAGAGAAAGTATGTGAGATGAATTCACTGAACACATAAAATGTTTTGGTCTTATCTGAATCAGTTATGCATGTATAGACAAAGGCTTCTGCACATAAAGCACTACAGTTAGGAGCATTAAGCCAGGAGAAAGATTTACTTGAGTGAAATTGGCATTGAATAAAACCACAGGTTTTCATCGACCTCTTCTGAGGTCCTCTCTCAAGGAACCTATCTGCGTTCATGTTAACATGAATTCATTTTAATAGCAGAGTTAGCCACGTAAATTACTACTGCACAACAGGCAACAAATAAAAAACAGAACAAAGTACATGTTTTCATTAATTTTTTAAATCTGTTTTTGTAATAGAAGATTCTTGAACACAGTTTGAATTTTCACCTTTATTTGATTATAAATGTGGATATGTGGGTGTGTGTTCTGTAGAGGGGGAAGCAAAAGAATCAAGGTCCAATAAGTCTTCTGTTCTTCTAAATTGTTATTCATCTATATAAAGGATGCTGTTAGTGCCATGCCCAGACTGTCTTCATTAAATGGAATTCCAATCAACAAGATGTTGTGAGTGTCAGCTAATAACTCACAGATGCCTTTTCATTCTCTGAAGAACTGCCCTGGACTGAGTGGGAGCTGTCTCCCCTCCCCTCCCCTCCCTTCAGTAGGCTACACTCTCACTCTCTTTAGTTTGGGCCAACCACAACCAATGACTGATTTACATAGGGTTACGGGAAACCAGACCACTTGTCTTCAGAAGGGACCAACTCTGAGATACCATTTGCTCTCCAGAGTTTCCGTGGGAGCAGACTGTGGCCAATGTCTCCTGAGACTTACTTTTGCTTAGAGGTTATCCCCTCACCTATTCAGCTTTCTTCAAAGCCCTTCTCCTGAGAGAATCTCCTAACAGATCACCTGTTCTGGGAATCCATATCTCAGCTTGTTTCTACAGAACCCACCCTAAGGTAATCTACATGCAATTTTACTCATAATTTTCAAAAATGGTTTAAATGTTTTTTTGGTAAATGGAGAAGTACTTTTAAACTAGTTGCTTTGATGATATCTCATACTGAGTGGTGGTGCAAGATTGTGACTGTCCTCAAAGAGAAAGCACAAACAGTAAACATTTACAAAAACATTTTTCAAGTAGAAGCAAACATTAAGCAGTGTACACTGCTATAAATAAATATAGCAGCAGGAGATTTTGTGGCACTCAGTGCATTTTTATACATTGCGTGAATGTATTAATTAGCTGTCATTTTAGTGGCAACATTAAAGCCACTTAAACATATGAAATGATTGCAAAACATTAAAGCCAGATATTTCAAACCAAGCATGCCATGAACTGTCATCACATTCATTTTGACCTTCTTGTTGATTTTAAAAGCCTCACATCCCAACAGCATTTTCCGGTTACCACAATTAAGCAAATTGTAAGTCTTTTTTTTTTTAGTTCATGTAGAATAAAAATAAAAAAGCATGCTGAAAGGAAAAGATATATAAATGCTCACAATATTATTATTTTTAGAGTATATATTTATAGTAGTTTCCAGAGCTGTAGGCTTAAATCTTGAGGCAAATATTCACATAGGCAATAATAATGGTACAGTCCTGCATCTTTAATAGAATGCTGCTTGTGAGGAAGGGAGAAATCTCCCACCAATATGTATATACACTCTATACATGCTGAGCGTGGGGATAGTAAAAATCTAAAAGAAATATTCAAATATGATAGCCTCGTCACAATAACAAAGTAACCATTTTCTAGAAACATGCCTTGTAGCTTCTAAAATGAAATTCTATTCAATATATTTGGATTTCTAAATTTAAATCTGGATATTTATCTTTCTAAATCAAACCTTCATTTTTTTCTTTATACAGACATATCTATATAAAACAGGTGAGACTGGCTGGGTGCGGTGATTCAGTTTTATAATCCTAGAACTTTGGGAGGCCATGAAGGGAGGATCGCTTGAGCCCAGGAGTTCAAGACCAGCCTAGGCAATTTAGCGGGATCTCATCTTGACAAAAAATTTTAAAATTAGCCAAGTGTGGTGGCACACACCTAATAGTCCCACCTTCTTGGGAGGCTGACACAGAAGGATGGCCTGAGAACAGAAGGTCAAGGTGCCAATGAGTTGTAATCCTGCCACTGCACTCTGGCCTGAGTGACAAAGTGAGACTCTGACTCAACAACAAAAAAAAGCTGAAACTAAGGTTAGCTTTTACCTTTCAAAGTTCTTATTTAATTCAACTGTTTTACTGATAATTCTAATGGCAGAACTAGATAAATTATACAGAAAGTGAAAAATATTCTAATCTCTTATCTACTTTCTGAACTTGAAAAATGACTCTATAATGTTAAAGAAATTTTTAAACAAAACTCGTAAACCACTCTTTGTCTCCTAAATTCATTCACTGGTTTTAAGAGGCAATACAATTTCTAGTGCAAGTTTTGAAATAACATGATCAAGATAAAATAGACTCTTAGAAGTAAAATGCAATGGCTCAATCACCCTGTATGCTAGGTTTTAAATAATTATATTCATTATAAGAAATGTAAGGAAAAGGTAACTGTAGCAGACATTGCTCCTACCCCTGCTCCTGCCTGCCAGAATGCTGATTTTTATTCAGGATCTAATATTCTCCATTCACCCCAAGCCTTGCTTCAGGGAAAGTGAACCCGATTTTCAGCCCCAGGTGAGAATCTTGATGGACCTTAAGCCATTCACAAACTTCCCTTGTGAAAGGGATGCTTGGCAGGAGCATGGGCAAAAGATTTAATTCTGGCCAATGAAATGTGAGAAGTCTGCTGGGGCAAAGTTTTCCTAGTCACAGAACAGGAAAGGTCATTTTCTCCTTCTGGGTGTTGTTACGTAGAATTGCTGCAATCGTCTGGCAGGAAGTTAAGCAACTTGCAGGAAGACAGGGCAAGAGAATACAGAAAACCAGACCTCACTGTATTTGGACTTCTCTACCTCTGGACTTCTTGTTCAATAAGAGATTGCTCTATTATTTAAGTGACTTTGAGTTGGAATGGGTATTCTTTTGTAGCTAAAGATATTCTCATAGCTGACTGAAGAAAGAAAAATGACTTTAAAAAATACAATACAATTCTAATATTGCTTTGGAAAAAAAGTATAATGAAAGGACATACTTGCATTGAAAGAAATACAAATGCAATGTGGCCTGAGACCAGCATCTAAAGTGATAAATATTCTGCAGCTGATTGGGGGCAGACCAATGATGTTCAACACTATGGAACATTTTTAAGACAAAAATATATGACACCTCAAATTCAAATGAATAGACTCAGTAAAGACAAGCAGGATCTTCTATAAAAACATTATTAATTCTAATTTTTTAAAAATATTTATGCTGGGCTTGGTGACTCAGCCTGTAATCCCGTGCTTTGGGAGGCTGAGGTGAGTGGATTGCCTGAGCCCGCGGGTTTGAGACCTGCCTGGGCAACTTGGCGAGACCTCATCTCTACAATAAATCAAAAAATTAGCTGGGTGTGGTAGTGCGCGCCTGTACTTCCAGCTACTTGGAAGACTGAGGCAGAAGGATCACCAGAGCCCAGCAGGTCGAGGCTGAAGTGACCAGGAGCAGCCACTGCACTCCAGTCTGGGTGACAGAGTGAGACTCCAACTTAAAACAAACAAAATATTTATAGTGAGACAAAATCTGTCTCCACGTTACCATTTTATTCTTTGCTTTGGGGTGACATAGAACATTTTTAAGTGTGGTAGAGTTAATTGAATAAAGTTACCTTATACAGACATTATGACTTAATTTTCCAGGTCCAAAAGCAGAGTAATACAACTGGTCTGCTTCTTTGGAATGGTATGAGGAAAAATTTAATTAATCATCAAGAGGTCTTCTGGAATTTTAATTACCACATAAAAATGCCATAATACCACCTCAAAACAACCACCAGCAATCATTAAGAAATTGAAAGAGTTAGAAGAGCAATAGTTCTTTTTTCTCAGTTTAATTTTTAGACATTAACAATGTTCAACTTTATGTTCTTTTATAAGGACTAATAAGGCAAATAAACATAAACCTGTGAATGTGGTCATTATAATTTCTTACATTATTGGTTCTCCATAGTGTCAGTTCTTATAATATGGCTTCCTCAAAAAATTATACTTTAACTCCAGTTGAACTTCAAGGATAAGGAGTGGTGAAAACTTGTTATTATGAACATTTGGTATATAAAATAGGTGTTATTCTTCTCATATAAAAATTTGACAATCTTATCCATATAAATTTTAAACTTATCTTTACTTATGGCTACACATATTTTATTTTTTGCATAACAAATCCTATCTTTATTATCCAGGTTAAAAAATAACAAATGTCAGTTGTCCTGGACACAAATCTGTCAAGCCACTATGTTTCCATTTTCTCCAGTCATGTTTACTCAAGATAAATTTGATTTCATACCCAGTAAAAAACAGAAACCTTTTTTTTAGATGACCCTTCCATCCTATAAAACCCAGATTTTCCAGTTTCTTGAAGTATTGAAAATGTAGCCTCATGCACCATTACACTGTGTAGTCACTAGCTAAAACAATTGCATCAAAAGGCAGATGTAAACTGCAGTGATATTTCCAATAAAGACTGTTGAATTAGACATTTAAGCCACTATTCTTAGACTTTTCATAAATATATAACATGCGAGCAAATATAATTAAGCAAAGGGAAACCTAAGACTCGAATTTTGGGGGTTTTCTAAAGAAATTTTTGCCTTTTTACCCTTGATAAAATGCATTCTACCACAGCCAAGAGAATTTAAAATATATTTTATCCTCACAACAAACCCAAAGTAGGTTGAATAATCACTAAATGTGGTGCTTGGTTCAAGAAAGAGTATAAACTGATAAAGTAGTTATTTTAAATAATGTATTTATTTTAAGAGAAAGCTACTAAAGATATGTGACAAAAACAAAATCACTGTCTACAACAATTACCTAGACCTTACAAAAAATATAAATTCTAATATTAGGTTGAATGATCATGTTGGAACATCCCAAGAGAAAATGGGAACTGCAGTGACACAGGAAATTGGTTTAGTGTGACTAAATGAACACTGGAAGATCAAATAATTATGTTGCTTTTCCTTTTTTTCTTTTTTGAGAAAGCAGGATTTATTGAGGACAGAAAACCTCCCACGGTGGGAGGGGACCCAAAGGGGTTGCCCCTATGTTGCTTTTTCTGAGAACTTCTCCCCTTACTAATCATCGTTGGCACAAAACCAGTGCAGACTAGAAATGAAGAACCTGAGAGTGGACATGCTGAGGTAATGAACTTTCCAGCAGTCTGAGACGGCATTCTAAGGGAAAAAAAATGCCATCCAATAATTAGAACTCCAATTTTTTAACTTGTTATGATCTCAGTAAGTAAATGTCAGTTACCTATTATGTTTCTTTTCTTCTTTTTCTTCCATCTTGTATTCATCAAGCAAAGTCATATATATATATATAGTGTTTTCTCTTTGCTTACCTCATTTTTTAAAAGTGTTCTCTGATAAATGTAATTATTTCTGTATTCAGTGAT
This sequence comes from Cephalopachus bancanus, assembly GCA_027257055.1. NCBI lineage: Eukaryota > Metazoa > Chordata > Mammalia > Primates > Tarsiidae > Cephalopachus > Cephalopachus bancanus. The sequence goes on from JAPVLO010000035.1 coordinate 7,031,057, forward strand.
GATAAATAAAAGGAAAAGCTCATAAAGTAATAGTTATCTTGAAAATTACTAATAAGCTCCAAATAAGTTACTAACAAGCAGAGTAAATGGAAATAATTTAGTTGAAAAAATATGAAACTATAAGCTTTGGCAATGTACATAGAGAGGGCAAAATTGTTAGTTAATTGTGGATTTTAAATAGCATTCATATTCAGATGTCATAAAATAGTAGAATATTAATTATGAACCAACATAAAATTTAATATACCTATCAAACAATAAAGTAGAAATTATTTGCTATCACTCTATAACTTTTTCCACATATTGACTTCATAGCTGACAGAGCTAAATGGATCATCAGACAATTATGTCTCATCTATATGATTAATTCATCCAAATGTTAGGAAATTAAAGCCACAATCTCATCTGAGTCTAAAACAAGCAATTAAACTTGTCTTCATGTTCCTAATGAAATATAGCCTAAATAGAATCTAAATAGCTTCACAAACACACTGAGTAAAATAAGATGTTCAATTGTAATCAATTTGTTTTTAAAATTATTTAGTAAAAGAGAACCTCCTTTAAAGCTGTGCTGTCCAAAATGCTAGCCACTCATCACATGTGGCTTAAAATGTGGCTAGTTCAAATTAAGATGTGTTAAGTATAAAATGCAGGCCAAATTTCAAAGATGTTGTATGAAAAAAATGTAAAATATCCCATTAATTTTTAAATATTGATTGTATGTTGAAATTGTAATATTTTGGAACTATTGAGTTAAATAAACAATATTTAAAAATACATTTCACCTGTTTCTTTTTAATTTTTTAATACAACTACTCAAAAATTTAAAATTACATGTATGCACTCATCTGTGGCTCACCTTGTATTTCTATTAAACAGTACTAATCTAGTACTTAGCCTGATTTGCCAACATCCTGGTATGTGTAAATGCTTGAAGCAGTGTGGTGTGAGGGGAAAACTATTCAGATGGGCAGAAGAGATTCCATCCTTCTCAGCTGTTTACCATCTCAGAAACTTTGAGAAATTGCTCGCCTTCCTTTGAGCTGCATTTCTTCATCTACAAAATAGTTTGCTTTTTGTTTTGTTTTGTTTTTTATTATAAAGACGTGGGGTACAATTCAGGGTTAGGTATACAAATGTTGATTATGCGGGTACACTTGTTGATGAGGTATGCCCCTCCCTCCCCTAGCAGTTTCCCTCAACTGCTAATCCCACCTCCCCTCCCCTGACAGTTTCCCACTACTGCCAATCCCTTTCTTATAGTATTATAATTGTTCAATTCTGCTTATGAGTGAGAACATATGGTATTCTGTTCTTTGTTTCTGTGATAGATCAGTGAGTATGAACGACTCCAAATCCATCCAAGTTGCTGTGAAGTCCATATGTTTGTCCTCCTTTATGGCTGCATAATATTCCATTGTGTATATGTACCATATTTTTTTATCCAGTAAAATAATTTTTTTGACTTCTGGCAAGATGGCGATGGGGCAGCCTGGTCTATGAAACCCTCTGCAAAGGAGAACACAGAGGGTCTCTGGCTCTCTCCCTGGGGGCTGCATATCCCAACATGGGCAGCCTGCTCTTCACATGGAGCTTGGCGGTAACCACCGCTGGGGCATCGCAGCAGTCTAGACAACCACTGCAGCCATGGACACAGCAGCTGCCGCACTGCTGCTGCCTCCATGGCGGCCATAGCACATCGCGCCACCCATGCCTGAGGCAATCCACGACTTCAGTCCTTGAAGCCCCTGCAGGCAAGATCTGCTGGGATCGCTGCCACCTCTGCTGTCACCGTGACATCCTGCAGGCCATGGGTCTCCTCCCGTGTGCCCTGAGGCAGGCTCCCATCTCCAGCCTCTGCCTGACTCCTATCTGTCTCCACCCTTTCTGGGGTGAGCAGCTGAGATAGCCCTGCCTGCTGGTGATTCAAGGTAACAACACCGAAATGGGAGAAACAAGCTTGAAAAACAGACACAGACCAGATTTGAATGGTGAACTGAGGGTGATCTGAACTGTCCTTCACAACAGGCCAGGGGCAACTGACCCTAACTGCAAACTAATTTACCAGCTTGAAAAGACAGCTAGAAATCAGAGCTGAAAGGACATTGGACTTAAACGAAAAGTCTCAGAGTGTGCTTGATTGGTTCTGTTAGTTTAATGACTTAATTCTATTCTTACTGTTTTGTTCCTTTTTTTTTTCTTTTCCTCTTCCTTTTCTTCTCTTTTCTCCTCTCTGTAAACCATATCTTTGTATAGAGGAACAGCACACCAATAAGGTGGTTGGTTAGCCTGTATGTTAGCATCATTGTATGTTTTATTTTTCTTTTCTATGGGAGTTGGTTAGTCTGTAGCCATGGTCTATTGTTTTTATCTGTTTCAGTTTAGGTCTCTCTCTCCATTTGTTGGACATTCGTCTGTTTCCCCCCTTACTCCTCTCTCTCTCCACCCCTCCCTTTCCCCCACTGTCTGCTCCATTCTCTTCCCTCTGCTATCCACATTTTACTTCATAGAGTAAACCTATAGCCCCACTGCACGGACAGATTCCAAGGCAGTGGGAAGTGGGTTTCAGATTATCCATACACCTGTCGGCAAATACCAGGACCTGCACATAGATTTTGAATCACAGCTCCCCCCTTAAGTAAATCTCAAAACTGCAAAAAGGACCACCCCCAACCTACAGTGCAACTCCAGAATTGAACAAAGTAAGAGGGCATACATAAAGAATAGGAGATTGAACAAACAGAAGTAAAACCAATCCCTTTACACCCAAATAACAGAATTAAAGAAGACGATGACGTGGAGGGAAGGAAAAAGTGGGGGGGGGGGAACTGCACAAATGAAGAAAAACCAAAAGAAGAATATAGGTCTCACATAGACCCCTGGGAAATCAGACACTGAGGAAACAGATTCTGGAACACAAACAATGAAGAGCCCCCAGAATGACTGGTCACATGCAACAAACCCAGACATCAAGACATTAATAGAGAGAATTTTAAAAATTGAGGAGAGACAAGAGGAAAATAGGAAGGAGCTGATGTCAGAAATAACAGCAGTAAAGAATACTGTGATGGAAATAAATAACAAACTAATAAGCATGGAAAGCAGAATCAACCAAGCAGAAGATAGAATCTCAGAGCTCGAAGACCAAAACACAGAACTAACCCAAACTGTCAAAAGCATAGAAAAGAAGCTCAAAAAGAAAGAACAAAACCTGCAAGAGACGAATGATCACTTCAAGAGACTGAACCTAAGAGTAATTGGTCTTCCTGAGGCAGAGAGAGAAACAGAGGTCACACTGGAACAAACATTTCATGAAATCATTCAAGAAAACTTCCCTTATCTCATCAAGTATGAAAAAATTCAAACAAAAGAGATTCAGAGAACCCCTGCAAGACAACAAATGAGAAGGCCAACTCCCAGACATATAATAATTTGCCTAAACAAAGTAGGTATAAAAGAAAAAATCCTAAAGGCTGCAAGAGAAAAAGGTCAGACTATGCACCAGGGAAGACCAATTAGAACAGTAGCAGATTTATCTACAGAAATCCTCCAGGCTAGGAGAGCTTGGATCCCTATCTTCATAGTTCTAAAAGATAAACAATTTCAACTGAGAATAACCTACTCAGCCAAGCTAAGCTTCATCAGTGAAGGAGAATTGAAATCTTTCCCAGGTATCCAATCCCTAAGAACCTACACTGCCACAAGACCACCTCTACAAGAAACAATTAAGCAAGTATTGAACACAGAAGAAAAGGAAGAAAGAACAACAACATTCTTCACAAGAGTACAGGCAAAAGATTAAAAACACACATGATCCAACTCTAAAACCAAAAGAAAGACAACACACAAACAGGAAGAACAACAACGCTGTAAGAACATTATGATAGGGATCAACTCTCACATTTCAATAATTAGTTTGAATGTGAATGGACTAAATGCACCACTGAAAAGATATAGAATGACAACATGGATAAAATATCATCAGGCAACAATCTATTGCCTTCAAGAGACTCAACTCACTAGAAAGGACACTCACAGACTCAAAGTAAGAGAATGGGAAACAAGTTTTCAGGCGAATGGAACACAAAAGAAAGGCGGAGTCACAATATTAATCTCAGACAAAATACCCTTTAAGCTATCAAAAATTAAAAAAGATACAGGCCACTACATAATGATAAAGGTTCAATACATCAACAAGAAATAGCCATCCTAAACATATATGAACCCAACATAGGAGCACCAACTTTCATAAAGCAGCTCTTAGGTAAACTAAAAAAAGATATCGACTCCAATACCATCATAGCTGGGGACTTTAATACCCCACTCACAACCCTAGACAGATCATCAGAACAAAAAATCAGCAACAAGATCTGAAACCTCAATGTGACTCTTGATCAAATGGACTTAATTGACACCTACAGAACCCTCTACCCAAAGACCACAGAATACACATTCTACTCATCACCACATAGAACGTACTCTAAGATCAACCACATACTTGGCCATAAATCAAGCATAAGCAAATTTAAAAGGACTGAAACTTTACCATGCACCTTCTTGGACCACAGTGGAATAAAAATAATCATTAACACCAAAAAGGTCCCCCCAAAACCCACAAAGATATGGACACTAAACAGTATGATGCTAAACAACTCCTGGATTGTTGATGAAATCAAAACAGAAATTAAAAGATACCTGGAAACAAATGAAAATGAAGAAACATCTTACCAAAATCTCTGGGACGCCATGAAAGCTGTAGTTAGAGAGGAATTTATATCCCTACAAACGCACATGAAGAAAATGGAAGGATCACAAATTAACAGCCTAAGAAGCCACCTAAAAAAGCTGTAAAAGCAAGACCACAAAAGCCCTAATTTCAGCAGAAGAATCCAGATCACCAAAATAAAAGCCCAAATCCAGGACATAGAAGACAAAAAGATAATACAAAAAATCAATGAAACAAAAAACTGGTTCTTCGAAAGGATAAACAGGATCAATGGTCCCCTAGCTAGACTGACCAAGAAAAAGAGAGAAAAAGCCCAAATAAACACAATCAGAAACACAAAAGATGAAGGCACATCTGATCCTGAAAAAATACAAAAGATCATTACAGACTACTATGTACACTGGTATGGCAACAAACTTGAAAACCTTTTGGAAATAGAGGACTTTCTGTCATCACACAACCTGCCTAGGTTGAAACAAGAAGAAATTGACATCCTAAATAGACCAATAACAATCAAGGAAATTGACTACGTAATAAGAAAACTACCTACAAAAAAAAGCCCTGGACCAGATGGCTTTCCAGCAGAATTCTACAAGACATTTAAGGAGGAGTTTATATCAATCCTACTGAAGGTATTCCAGGCGATTGAGAAAGATGAAACTCTCCGCAAATCATTTTATGAAGCTAACATCACATTGAAACCCAAGCCATGTAAAGACCCAACAAAGAAAGAGAACTACAGGCCAATATATTTGATGAACATAGATGCTAAAATTCTCAACAAGATCCTAGCAAACTGGATTCAACAACACATCTCAAAAATCATCCATCATGACCAAGTGGGCTTCATCCCTGGGATGCAAGGCTGGTTCAACATTCATAAAGCCATAAACGTAATTAAATACATCAACAGATGTCAAAATAAAAACCACATGATTAAATCATTAGATGCAGAAAAAGCTTTTGATAAAATCCAGCACCCCTTCTTGATAAAAACCCTCAAACAGCTAGGCATACGGGGAACATACCTCAAAATAGTAAAAGCCATCTACTAGAAATCCACAGCCAGCATACTCCTAAATGGACAAAAACTGGAAGCATTTCCCCTGAAAACTGAAACAAGACAAGGATGCCCACTCTCACCCCTCCTGTTCAATATAGTATTGGAAGTCCTGGCTAGAGCAATCAGAGAAGAGAAGGCAATCAGGGGTATTCAAATAGGAAAAGAGGAAGTCAAGCTATCTCTCTTTGCAGATGACATGATCGTGTCCCTTGAAAACCCAAGAGAATCTGTCAAAAACCTCCTTACACTGATAAAGGACTTTGGCAAAGTCTCAGGATATAAAATAAATGTGCAAAAGACAATCGCATTTCTTTACACCAATAATAAACAAACAGAAACCCAAATAAAAAGCACAATTCCATTCACAATAGCCACACAAAAAAGGAAATACCTTGGCATCTTCCTAACCAGAGACGTGAAAACTACAAAACACTGCTCAAAGAAATCAAAGATGACACAAACAAGTGGAAAAATATCACATGCTCATGGATCGGAAGAATCAACATTGTGAAGATGTCCATCTTACCTAAGGCAATCTACAGATTTAATGCAATACCCATCAAATTACCAACAACATTCTTCTCAGATCTAGAAAAAACAACACAGAAATTCATATGGAAACACAAACGTCCAAGAATAGCCAGAACAATCCTCAGCAAAAAAAACAAAGCAAGTGGTATCACATTACCAGACTTCAAACTTTACTATAAAGCTACAATAATCAAAGCAGCTTGGTATTGGTACAGGAACAGGCATATAGACCAATGGAATAGAATTGAGATTCCAGAAGCAAAACCTCAATTTCTCAACCAACTCATCTTCAACAAAACCTCCACCACCTACCACTGGGGAGAGGAGAACCTATTCAGTAAATGGTGCTGGGAAAACTGGTTGACCACATGCAGAAGATTGAAACAGGACCCCTATCTATCCTCGTACACAAAAATTAACTCTAAATGGATCAGAGACCTAAATGTAAAACCTCAAACCATAAGAATCTTAGAAAATGAAGGACATTCCCTCATGGAAATTGGAACTGGCATCCAATTCCTGAACAAAACCCAAAATCCACAGGCCATAAGAGATAAGATAGATAAATGGGACCTCATTAAACTGACAAGCTTCTGCAAAGCCAAAGAAACCATCGAGAGAGCAGGGAGACAGCCTACAGACTGGGAAAAAGTATTTGCCAACTCCAGGTCTGACAAAGGCTTAACATCTTGGATCTACAAGGAACTCAAACGTGCTGAAAAGAAAAAAACAAACAACCACATTATAAAATGGGCAAAAGATATGAACAGACACTTCTCAAAGGAAGACATCCGAGCAGCCAATAGACACATGAAAAAATGTTCAACCTCACTAATCATCAGGGAGATGCAAATCAAAACCACACTGAGATACCACCCAACTCCAGTCAAAATGGCAATTATCAATAACTCAAAAAATAACAGTTGCTGGAGAGGGTGTGGTGAAAAGCGAACACTTCTACACTGTTGGTGGGAGTGCAAACTAGTGCAACCTCTGTGGAAAACAATATGGTGATTCCTAAAAGCTGTAAATATTAACCTCCTATATGACACCGCTACTGGGAATATACCCTGAAGAACTCAAATCACTCTATAAAAAAGATACCTGCACACGTATGTTTATCACAGCATTGTTTACAATAGTAAGAACCTGGAAGCAACCATGCTGTCTATCAAAAGAAGACTGGATTAAAAAAATGTGGTTCGTATACACGATGGAATACTACGCAGCCATAAAAAAGAACAAAATCATGAATATTGCAGCAACCTGGATGGAACTAGAGTCTATAATACTGAGTGACCTCTCACAGAAACAAAGATCTGAGTATCACATGTTCTCACTCATATAGTGGACCTTGAACATCCAACGTAATACTATAAGAAAAGGACTGACAGTGGTGGGAAACTATGGGGGAGGGAGGGGAAGGGAGATGGGATTAACAGTAGTAAATATCTGTCTGGGGATGGGGAGAAACCTCTTATCTACAAGGGTGCCTGAACAAAGCATATTTGTATACCTAACCCTTAACTGTACCCCACAATATCATAATAAAAAATATTGATAATAATAATAAAAAAAGATTGAGCTAGGAGGGGATGATGGTAAATAAATAGACAGCATGGATGAGGGGCCAAAAGCACAGAGAGAGAATGTTTTTCTGATATAAATTGCCAAGAGATTGAATGGGTGGAAAAGAGTAGTTTGAGTGTTGTCCCAAAGCTGGGAGTTAAAGGAGAAAAGAACGTCTACAGAACAACCGTACCCTGTGATTGTTCCTGGACCAAGAATTGCTTATGGACACAGATGCTGAATCCAATATCACCCATTTAATTGTCTTGAGCAGATGACCACTTAGCTGCTGTGATCATGCAATGAATGCAGAAGGAGATTGGGAACTGATCTAATTAATAATTCAAATATCAATACAGATTAAAGTGAAAGTCAGCTAGTGCAAACTGGAGGTTGATAACTTAAGAGAACAAAAAGAACAGATGCTGACATCTTGTAGAGCAGTAATTTCCAGTCTTGAAATTGTGGATCCCTAGGTGCTTTTGGACTACCATTAAGAATATTCAGATTCATGTGCATTCCAGGAATTTTTCTAATAATGAGATAATATGCTTGTATGTGCCAGTACTGTTTTCAAATATCTATAGGTTCTACAACATTCATCAAATCAAATCTGAATTAATATAAAGAGTTTATTGATTTATTGACTTCATCAAAGTTTATTTTTATTATGTGTTTTCATCAGTAATTACAAATACAAGATATAACTATTATTAGATATTGGTCTGCAAAAAAGTTTTGATGTTAGATAAAATTTCTCACAGTCACATAGGCCAAGAACTCCTTCTCTAGAAGAAAAGAGAGAGGCAATATTATCCAAAAGAGAGAACTTGTGGCACTGAGGAGTGGAGGTGAAGGCAATGCAGTGCAGTAAAGAGAACTCAGACTGTTTTGTCAGTTCAGATCTCCAGTCATGTGATCTTGGGTAAGTCATTTATCCATGACTGTGTTATAAAACTTAAAATGGTGATAGAAGGATCAAAATGTAGAGTATTGTTGCAAGGATTAATGACAATGTATGCGAAGACATTGGGTCTGGGCGTGCAACTTCTTTGTGGGCAGATGTGATAATATGATGTGCTAGTTTAAAGCCACAGCTTTATCATCCTGTGATCCACCAAGCAGAGAGCATGCCCCAGTGGCTGCTACTCCAAGAAGAATGTGAAGAAATAAAGTAGATCTGAAACCAAACTGAAACCAGGATCCAAGCTCAGCAAATAAAAACATAAGGAAAAGCCATCCCAGGCAACCTGCAGACACATGCAAAGAATAAGAAATGCTTGTTTTAAGTTGTCTGTTATGCATCATTTTGACAACAAAATATGATTGATATAGTATGACTATGCTATAATTTAATATCTAGCAAGGAAACCCATATCTATTCTTTTTCTTGTATTTTAACTATACTTAGATTATAATTTTCATATTAACTTCATATGAATTACCTATAATCCAAAGGTTTAAAAAAGCAAAACCATAAAATGTACTATTTATAATTGCGTCACTTGTCATTCTATTTTATTCACATCTTGTTTTATGTGCTATAATGTAATTTTGAGGTTTTCTTTAAATGGGTTATTACAGTTTGTCATTATTGGAAATGGACTGTTTATTTCTATGTAGCTTGTTATTGCTAGTAAAGATAAAGTTTATAATTTTTGCCTATTAACCTTCTATCTAGCTACCTTATCAAGTTACCATATTAAACCTGCTATGTTTCTTACTTTCTGCTTTTCAAGCTATCTAATTATAACAACAGAATAAAAATATTGTATCTCTCTTTTTCATAAAAAAATAATAATTTTTTAAATGGAGTAAACTGAGGGTTAAACTCATGGGTACTTATTTTGCCATGTAATGGATACTCATTAAATAGCAACAGTCTCTTCTTTACCCTCTAACTTAGATTTTTTTAAAAACTGTATTTTGCTTTACAAACAGAAAGAATAAATGTGCCAAAATCATTTATAATTTCACCACCTTGGGATCTGCATCATAAACTCTGTGTCTCCATCCATCGCTGCAGTAGACAAATCATTTGTGCTTCTTCTTCCACCTGTGTGCTAAGTCCCAACTCCAGGATATCATTCACCAATTCCCCTCTCTCTTGCATCATCAAAGTTTACTCATTGCTGGATTTTTCTCATTAGCATCAAACGCACCACTATTTCTCCCATGTAAAACAAAAACAAACAAAAAAGCAAAGAACAGCGTAAAAGACTGGCCCTACTTCCCTACTCTCCTTTGCAGAAAAGCTCCTCACAAGAGTCGTCTATACACATAGTCTGTACACATTGTCTTCAATTCCTTCCCTCTTAGTTACTCAAATCCACTTCAATCAGGCATTTGCTTCCACTTCTTCAGTGAAAAGCAAACCTCTGTCTATAGCCACCAACAACTTCCAACATTCCAACAGTCAATTATCGGTTTATTTTATTAAACTTATCAGCAATCCTTACTCAATGGGCTATTCCCTCTTCACTTGTCTTCCGGGACACCATACTTTCTTGGTTTTCTTCTTACTTCACAGCCCTTTACTTAGTGTGCTTTGTGGATTCTTTCTCTACTTCCTGGCACTACAATGTTGGTAGGTCCAAGGATCAGTGTGGCCTCCTCCTTTGGTGATTATGTCCTATCTCATGCTGATGACCCACAAATATGTAGCTCCAGCCTGCGTCTCCTTCCTGAATTCCAAACCGGTGTAGCCGACTGCCTCCACAAAATTTCTACATGGATACCTAATGGCATCTCAAGCTCATCATATCCAAACCTCAACGCCTGATCTTCTCCACAGCCAAAGCCTGCTTCGCTTACAGTCTTCTCCATCGGGCAGATTGGCAACTCCATTCTTCTAGTCACTCAACCCCCCAAAAGCAACTATTTTCGCTGTTCTTATCACTTTCTTTTTCTTACATGCCTCATAAAATCTGTCAGTGATGTTGTTGGCTCTACCTTGAAAATATATCCATGAGTTGGCCTGGATTAATTTTAACTTCCTAAGTGTCCAGTGTTTTCTTGCATGTCTGCTCCCACTTCCTCCTGACCTTACAGCCTATCTTGAATACAGCAACTGCCAAAATGCTCCTGCTAAAACAGCAGCTAGGGCTTGTCACTCTGCTCACTTCTGTTCAACACCTTCTGACAGCTTCCCTTATCACTCAGAGTAAAAGCTGGAGTTTTTAAAATGGCTACAAGGTTCTAAATGTCCTGCCCCTACCCTTACCTCTTAGACCTCATCTTCTGCTATTCTCCCTATCTGTCACTCTGCTCCTGCCACACTGGCCTCTTGCCAGGCACATTCCCTCCTCACTAAACACTGACTGGAACACTTTTACCCCAAATATCTGCATGCTAGCCCTGCCAACCCCTTCCTGACTTCATTTCAATGTCACTTTCTCAAACAGGTCTGCCCCCAAACTCCTATTCAGAATTGCAATCTGTCCCCTGCAATCCTAGGACCTCCTTTCTTACCCTAATCTGTATTTTTTCCTAGCACTTCTGACATTACTGTGTATAATTTACTTATGTACTATATTTATTGTTTTTTTTTTTATGTTTCCAACTTGCTTCATGAGTGCAGGATTTTTGTTTATTTTTATGCCAGTAGATGCTCAGTAAATATTTGCGGAAAATGTGAATGATAAATCACATCTTCATCTCCTTAGTTCCTTTTGCTTTTTGGTCATTTATCATTCAACTAATTTGGAAAGTATCTTTAAATACTAGGGATTTTAATATTTTGTGCCTGATATGTTTGCCCATTTTAAAATTTTTTACCCTTGTCGATTTGTTCCCTTCAAAATTTTTTTGTTTTAAAATACATTCACATGGTTCAAAACTCAAAAGGTATAATGAAAGGGGGACATGATGAAATTTTTTTCTCACACCTCATCCTCCAGGCATCTGGCTACCCTCCCCAGAGATGAATGTTATTAGTTTTTATGCATGGTTTCAGACATATAAAAGCAAGCATATATAAATACATACATATGTGTGTATACACACACACACACACACACACACATACACACACACACACACACACACACACACACATACACATATGTTTACTTTTCCTCTTTTACACAATATTGACTGTACGTTGCTTGTCTGCTTAATTTTGCACCTTACTCTAACCCTTGGATATTGTTCCATGCCAGTCAATTAAGTTTTCATGCTTTTTAAAATTTTCAGAATACATTATATGGTTGTACAATAATCTGTAAAACTAATACCTACTGATATTAAGGTTTTTGCTTAATCTTTCACTACTGCAATGAATAATCTAAAAATAAATCAGTGTACACATATTCAGGTATATTTGTGTGCTATATTATAGAGAGAAGAAAACTATCAGGACAAACAGTATGTGTTTTTTGATTTGATAAGTCCTGCTGAACTGCTCTATAGAAAAGTTTCAATTCAGACTCTCTTCAGCAAAATGTGAAATACCTCTTTCTGCACACCCTTACTATATCTGTTAGGTTTAGATGCAGATGATGGAACCCACTCAAACTCTTTAAGCAAAAAAAAAAATGTTTATGGCTGGATATTACATGACTTACACTGTAGTTGAAAGGACTAGACTAAGAGCAATTTCCTCCCAGGAAATCACAATGCCTCCACTGTGATAAGGAAAGGCCCAATCTACCACCTCAAGAAGTTGTCATTTCACAGCATGATCCACATGAGCAAAATGAATGCCTCATTCCTTGCCTCTTTTTCCTTTAACTCAATTCTGAATCCAAGTATGGAAGTATTCATGGTTGTTAGAACCCAAATCACATCCATTGATCTAGTTGTCTATTCATGACAACACAATACCAGCTATAAAATACTTAATATAGGATAATGATAGTCCTTTCTCTTATGACTTCTTTTCCCCTAGAATTTTTCTAGATATTCTTATTTTTTCTCATATAAATTAAGATCTAGATTGTTCAATTTTTTTTTTTTTTTTGAGTTAGAGTCTCACTCCGTCCCAGACTAGCGTGCAGTGGCACGCTCACGGCCACCCCAGTGCCGACTTGCTGGGCTCAGGCAATCCTTCCACCTCAGTCTACCAAGTAGCCAGAACTATAGGCGCATGCTACCACGCCTGGCTAATTTTTTGCTTTATTGCAGAGACGAGGTCTCGCCAAGTTGCCCAGGCCCAGCCTACTTGAACCCATAGGCTCAGGTAATCCTTTCCTTGGCCTCCCAAAGTGCTGGGATTACAGGCCTGAGCCACAACACCTGGCCGGATTTTTTAAAATCCTGTGAATAATTTTATTGGGACCACATTTGTAAACCGAGGGAAAAAAATATCTACAATTGTGGAATCTTCTAAGAATAAAGTATGACTTATTCAACTTTTATGTCCTTTAGTAACATGTTAAGGTTTTCTTTCTATAGTATGGTTCTTTCACATTTCTGCTTAAAGAATTCCCAAATATTTTATATTTATATTTGCTTTTGGAAACTATGTTTCTTTCATTATATTTCCTAGCTGGCCATTGTTTATGTATATAAAGAGGTTCTATTTATACTAATTTTACACCCAGCCATCTTACTAAATTATCTTGTTATTTGTATAAATTTTTTTTCTGTTAATTGCCTTGGGTTATCCTACTAAAAATCCATTGTCTGAAAATAAGATACTTTTATCATTATCTATGTTTTATAACTCTAATATAGTTCTCTTGTCTAATTGAGTTGCCTAGTATTTCATGAATAATGTTACATAATGGTGGTGTTTGCAGTCTTATTTATCACTAATAAAAATGCTTCCATTACTTTTTTAAATGATTTATAAAAAACTTTTAAAAACTTAGTGGAGTTTTCTCTCACCCATACCAGCTCTGGCATGTTTCTCTTTCCTTCCTGTCATCTTTCTCTAATAAACTTTGTTTTAAAACTTCAAAACATAATATTAGTTTCTGGGGGTGCATTTATTCTCCTCACATCTATTTATTTATTTTTAATTTTAGAGTCATGAGGTAGATGTGAGGATTTCCTACATAAGTATATTGCATGAAAGTGAGGTTTGGGTTACTCACAAGTCCTCTCCCCCTAGTAGTGGACATGGACTTACTAGTTGTATATTTTCATCCCTCCTCCCTCCTTTGCAAGTGACCAGCATGTGTTGTTCTGCTTTTGTGCTCATGTGGCCAAGGTTTAGTGTTCACTTCTGAGTGGGAATATGCAGCATTCAGTCTTTTGTTTCTGTGTTTCACTTGGAATGATGGTCAGCTGCATCCTTGTTATTGCAAAGGACATGATTTTGTTCTTTATAGCTGCAGAGTATTTCATTATGTATATGCATCACATTTTCTTTATCCAGTCCACTTTTGATGGGCATCTGAGTTGAGTTGGTTTTGTGTTTTTACTCTTGTGAATAGTGCTACAATAATTATATGCATAATAGAGCAGTTTATGGTCCTCTGGGTATATTCCTAGGAGTGAGATTACAGAGTCAAATGGTAACTCAATTTTTTAATTCCTTGAAAAATCACCACACTGCTTTCCACAAAGGTTGCAATAGCTTACATTCCCACCAACGTTGTAGAGGCATTCCCTTTACTCTGCAGCCTCATCAACATCATTTTTTGTGTGTAATTTTGTAACAAAGCCTTTTCTGACCAGTGTGAGATGATATCTCACTGTAGTTTTGATTTGTGTTTCTCTGATGATGAGAGAAACTGAAAATTTTTTCATACATTAGTTGGCTGCTTGAATGTCTTCCTTTGAGAAGTATCTGTTCATGTCCTTTGTCTACTTTTTAGTGGGATTATACTTTTTTCTTTCAATTAATTTCCATTAATTGGATGGAACTCTAGTTCCATCCAGGTTGCTGCAAAATTCATGATTTTGTTATTTTTTATGGCTGCGTAGTATTCCATCATATATATGTACAACATTTTTTTAATCCAGTCCTCTTTTGATGGACAGCATGGTTGCTTCCAGGTTCTTGCTATTGTGAACAATGATGCGATAAACATACGTGTGCAGGTATCTTTTTTATAGAGTGATTTGAGTTATTCAGGGTATATTCCCAGTAGGGGGATTGCATGGTCATATGGAAGGTCGATTTTTAGAGCTTTTAGGAATCGCCACACTGATTTCCACAGAGGCTGCACTAGTTTACACTCCCACCAACAGTGTATAAGTGTTCCCTTTTCATCACATCCTCTCCAGCATCTGTTATTTTTTGAGCTATTGATAATGGCCATTCTGACTGGAGTTAGGTAGTATCTCAGTGTAGTTATAATTTACATTTCCTCAATGACTAATGAAGTTGAACATTTCTTCATGTATCTGTTGGCCGCTTGTATGTCTTCTTTTGAGAAGTGTCTGTTCATGTCTTTTGCCCACTTTGTAATGGAGTTGTTTTTATCTTTTCAGCACTTTGAGTTTATTTGTAGGGATCTTTTTGTTTTTGTTTTGATTTCTGTGTTAAACCAAAAATCATTCAAAAGCATGCTGCTTAATTTCCCAGTATTTGTGTGCTTTGGGGGGGGGTTCCTGCTGGTAATATTTATTTTTATTCTGTTGTGGTCTGAGAATATGCTTGGTATGATTTTGACTTTTGAAATTTGTTCACACTTGATTTATATCTGAGCATATGGTCAATCTTGGAGAAGGTTCCATGTGCTAAATGAGAATACATATTCTGTGGTTATTAGGTGAAGTGTTCTGTAGATGTCTATTAGATTCAATTGGTTTGTATGTAGAGTTCAGGTTCTGGATTTCCTTGTTAGTTTTTTGCCTCCAATGATCTGTCTAGGGTTTGTTAGCAGGATATTAGAGTCTCCAACTGTAATTGTATGGCTTTGTAGGTCCTCTTAGTTTAATTAGCAATAGTTTTATAAATCTTGGTGCTCCTACATTAGGTGTGTATAAACTCAAGATGAATTTTTTTTTTGGTGAATTGAGCATTTTATCATTACATAGACATTCACGGCCTTTTAAAACTTTTATTGGTTTTAAATCTTTTGTCTGATAGAATAATATTTACTCCCGCTCTTTTTTGTTTTCCATTGGCTAAAGGATCTTTCTCCAGCCCTTTATATTGATCCTCTTGGTGTTATCTGCAGTGAGATGAGTTACCTGAAGGCAGCAGAAAGTTTGATCCTGCTTCTTTATTCAATTTGCCATTCTGTGCCTCTTCAGTGCTGTGTTCAGTCTGTTCACATTTAAGTTAATTATTGATATGTGGTGATTTGTTCCTGTCATATTACTATTAAGAGACTACTTTGCATCCAAGGTTTTGTAGTTTATTTGTTTGGTCTGTAAACTCTATGTTTACCTATGCTTTTGTGATGGGTGGAACTGTTCTTTCATTTCTTTGCTTAGACCTTTTTTAAGCATCACCTGAAGGGTTGGTCCGGAGAAAGCATCTTCTATTAGGTACTGGATGTCTGAGAAGAATTTTAATTATCCTTCATTAATGAAGCTTAGCTTGCCAGGGGAGGATATTCTTGGCTGGAATTCCTTTTCTTTAAGAATGTTAAAGATAGAACCCTAGTCTCTTCTGGCTTATAAGGTTTCTGCTGAGAGGTCTACTGCAATTCTGATGGCTATTCCTTAGTATATAGTCTGTCCCTTCTCTCTAGCTATGTCTCTCTAGCTGCCCTTAGGATTTTTTCTTTCATGTTCATCTTATAGAGAACTGAGTTCTTTGTGCATTGGAGATGATCTTCTCTTGTAATATTTTATAGTAGCTGTCTGAATCTCTTGCATCTACATGTTTACCACTCTAGTGAGATAGGGAAATATTTCTTGTATGATATCTTAGAAGGCTTAACCATCATATTCTCATCTCTCTCAGGGATGTCAGTCAACCATAGATTTGGTCTCTTTACATAATCTCAGACCCTAATAGCCTTTATTCATTTTTCATAATTCCTTTCTTCTTATTTTTGTCAGATTGTATTAGTTCAATAGTTTGATTCTCAAGCTGTGAGATTCTTTCCTCTACCTGGATAAGTCTGCTGTTAAGGCTTGCTATTGTGTTCTGAAATTCCAGGAGAGAATTTTTCATTTCCAGAAATTCAGTTTCGTTCTTTCTGAACATCACAACTCAGCTTTCAATTTCTGCTCTGTTTTCGTGGCTTTGTTGATTTGAGTGTCCACTTTCTCATGGATCTAATTGAGCCATCCATAACCTGAATTCTATGTCTGTCATCAGGAATGGGTCATTTTGGCTTAGTTTCACTGATTTGGATCTGGGAAGTCCCTTTGTGGGTGTCAATTCATCAAGGCTTTAGGCATCAGTTGGTTTCATCCACTGGTTCTTCCTCAGCTGTGAGGATAGATTCTTCTTTTTATTTTTTGTGTTGCTGTTTTTTATTAAATAAAGTTTTTTTTTCCTTGACCTTCCTCCTCTAGTTCACCTGTGGGAGAGGCAGAGGTAGTGGGAAGGCTGGTGAAATGGGGGAATCCATCTCACACTGCTGCACCAATACAATCTGGTGGTGGTAGATAAGTCCATCAGAGGCTTTCCCCTCCCTTCAGCACAAGTGCCAAGGGTCCTGGTTGGCCAAGTGCTCCAGTGGATCCCTCCCCAGACTATGTGTTTCATCAGTAGGATTGGCCGGTTGCCAGGAAGGGCCCAGTGGCTCTACTTTGGCATAGGTGCTCTGGGGGTCATAAAGTGACCTTCTCCTGTGTAGGCAGGACCACTCTTTTCTCCCAGAAATAGAAGGAAAGCAGTTATCTTATTAGTGGAGAGCCAGTATTTCTCCCTTAGTCTGCAGGTGGGTTGAACATGGCTGCCTTGTTGCATAGAGATGCACCACTTCCTAGTTCCTGCCTTGCCCCATAGGAGAGTCTATTGCAATGATGGCAACTCCCTGTGGGCAAGCCACAACTTCAGCCCTGATCTGGGGCCACAATGGGTGCCAGTGCCACTGGAGAAATGTTCCTGAAGTGGGCACATTGTCTCTTGTGGGAACTTGAGAGGGAGGGGTGAGCAATCACACAGTGCAGACTACCCCCACAGAGTGTTTCCCTTGGAGTCTCTCCATGGGGTGGTTTGCAGTCCCCAGCATTGAAGGTTATTGGGAACTGGGATTCCCCAGGCTCTATGTGAACACACTGGTGACTCGGCCCAGATTCCACTCAACTTTCTACTCCTGGTCATTGTGGGAGGAGTGCAGAGGAAGGGCCTGGACTGTTTACTCCTTGGCTGGAACCACAGAGGTTTGTCTGAGGTATATCTAAAAAGCTTTTGCTTTCACTCATTCCTTCCTTCTCCAAGTGTGCTCTCCTCATCTCATGACAGGTCCACATCTGAGGGTGGTTGAGGCTTGGAGCTGTCATCCTTCTCTGTTTTCCCAGGTGACTATCTGATAACATTCAGCATGGGCTTTGAAGTCAACCCTCAAAGTTCTAGGCCCATTTCTCCATTGAGTTTTTGTTTGTTTGTTTGTTTGTTTGTTTGTTTGTTTGTTTTGCTGAGAGCAGCAATCATACAATGTCTTCAGTTGGCCATCTTGGCTTCCAGCCCCTCTGGTCCTGCCACATCTATTGTTTTCCCATTATGTTTTGAAGAGTTTATATATTTTGTAATAGTAAAAAGTATTCATCTATTATTTTAACTCCTTTAAAAGAATAAATGTTAAAAATCTTAGTGGCATTTTAGTGTCCATGAGGACTAGTCAAATGGATCTTTTTAGAGTCACAATTTTAATGAGCTGCTGCATCCTGATAGCAAATATTTTATTCTTGAGTTTTTGTATCAATAGATATAAATGAGACTGAGCTATACTTTTCGGTATGTAATATTTTTCAAGTTTTTCTATCAATGCTATACTTGCTTCATAATGTAACTTGGAAATGTCCCTCCTTTTTCTATGCTCTAAACAGTTAAATAGTAAATTATATATTCTTTTTTCTTCTCTCTGTTTAATTAATATACCTTATTTTCTTAGAGCAGATTTTAGTCACAGCAAAATTGAGCATAAAGTACAGAGAGTTCTCATTTATGCCTTATCCCAATTAAAAAAAAAACAACAGCCTCTTCCACTATTAATATTCCACACCAGAAGATGCATTTGTTGCAATCAATGAACCTGCATCGACACATCATTATCACCCAAAGTTCATGGTTTATATTCACTCTTACTTACACATACTATGAGTCTTGACAAATATATAATAACATGTATCTACCACTGCAGTATTTCACAGAATAGTTTTACTGTCCTAAAAATCCTCTGTGCTCTGCCTATTCATTTTTCTCTCCCCCTAACACTTGGCAACCACTAATCTTTTTACTGATTCCATAATTATAACTTTTCCAGAATGCCATATAGTTGGAATTATATACTATATATGCTTTTTCAGATTTGCTTATTTCACTTAGTAATATGTATTTAAATTTTCTCCACATCTTTTCATGGCCTGCTAGCTCATTTCTTTTTAGTCCTGAATAAAAACCCATTGTCTGTATGTGCCACAGTTTATTAATCCATTCACCTCCTGAATATCTTGGTCACTTCCAAGTTTTGGCAGTGCAACTCAAGCTACTATAACATCCATTTGCAGGTTTTTCTGTTGACATATATTTTTGATTCACTTGAGTCAATATCAATAAGCACAATTGCTGGGTTGCATGGTAAGAGTATGTTTAGTTTTGTAAGAAACTGCCAAACTCTCTTCCACAGTATCATTTTGAATCCCCACAAGCAATGAGTAAGAAGTTCTTTTGCTCCACATATTTGTCAGTCTTTGGTATTGTTCATGTTCTGGATTTTGGCCTTTCTAATAAGTGTGTAGGTGTATTTAATTGTTTTAATTGAAATTCTCTAATGACATATAATATGGAGTACTTTTCATGTGCTTATTTGCCATCTGTTTATCTTCTGTGTTGAGGTGGCTTCAGAATTTTTGCTCATATTTTAATAATATTTTTGTTTTCCTATTGTTGAGTTGTAATGGTTTTTATATATTTTGGATAAGTCTTTTATCAGATATAACTTTTGCAAGTATTTTCTCTCATTTTGTGCTTGCCTTCTCATTCTCTTGACATTGTCTTTTGTAGAACAGACATTTCTAAGTTTAGTTAAGTTCAGCCTATAAATTATTTCATTTATGGATCATGCCTTTGGTAGTTTATCTTAAATGTCATTGTCATACCCCAGAACATCTAGGTTTTCTCTTATGTTATCTTCTAGAAGTTTTATAGTTGTATGGTCTACATTTAGGTTTATGATACATTTTGAGTTAATTTTTGTGAAACATGTAAGGTCTGTGTCTAGATTAATTTTGTTGCATGAGGTGCCTAGTTGTTCCTAACATTTGTTGAAAAGACTATCTTTGCTTTATTGCACTGCCTTTGCTCCTTTGTCAAATATCATATTTATGTGGGTCTATTTCTGGGTTCTCTAGTCTGTTCTATTGGCCTATTTGGTTAAACTCTGGTCAATACCACACACTCTTAATTGCCACAGCTTTACAAGAAGTATTAAAGTTGGGTAGTGTCAGTCCTCTGACTTTGGTTCTCTTCTTTCATATTGAGCTGGCTATACGAGTCTTTCACTTTTCTGTATCAACTTTAGGATCAGCTTATCAAAATCCAAAAAATGATTTGCTGGAATTTTGATTGGGATTGCACTGAATGTGTAGATCAAGTCACTTTCTTCTCTCCTCCATCTGCTAGAAGGACAAAGGAGTTTGTATTAGGTATTTACTTTGAGGACTCTGATATAGCTCCTGGAGGTGAAAATGGGGTCATTTCTGATGACTGGGTTCTCCTAGAGTTTTTAACTCTTAGAGTTGTCCCCAGTGAGCCTTCAGCAATTTGTCAATTACAGTTCAGGTTTTCTTAACCCATCACTTGTTCCTGCAGAGGTTTCTGCTCATGGGTTTCTGCTCCAATAAGTTGTGATTCTCTGTATCTACCTGCCTGTCTCTCCAATTTGGGGGTAACCGTTTGCTCTGTAACCTCATTTCTCTGATGGAACTAAAAAGAGTTGTTGATTTTGTTTGTTCAGCTTTTTATTAGTAGGTAGATGGAGTGGAAACTACTATGCTTTTTATATGCTGGACTGAAAACCAGAAGTCTCTATTTATTTTCTAAAGATTTAAAACTTCTCTGAGAAACCATCAGGCTAGATTTTTTTAAAATGTTTATGGCCGGGCTCAGTGGCTCAGCCTGTAATCCGTGCCTTTGGGAGGCTGAGGTGAGTGAATTGCCTGAGGCCGTGGGTTTGAGACCCGCCTGGGCAGCAAGACCTCATCTCTACAATAAATAAAAAAATCAGCCAGGCGTGGTAGCGCATGCCTGTAATTCCGGCTACTTGGAAGGCTGAGGCGGAAGGATCGCCGGAGCCCAGCAGGTCGAGGCTGCGGTGGCCGGGAGCGGCCATTGCACTCCAGTCTGGGCGACAGAGTGAGACTCCAACTAAAAAAAAATGTTTATGATATTGCATTTCTTTAAACTTTTGCTTTATTAATTTCACTGCAAATAATAGGTTTTGAATAAGCATGCCCACTTCAAGATTAATATTTGTTTTTATCTAGTTCTTGTATCATTTACTTTTTTCTTACATCTTAATACACATGGAGTTTATTAATTCATATAAAACAATGAAGAAACCTAGTCTTATTTTCCAGTTTCCTGTTATATAATGCCATCCTATAAATAATCTAATATTTCCCTCACATTTTTGAAATTTCCTTTTATAAGTTAAATTCTTATATTTTTCTGTTTTGTTACATTGATCTGCTAAATACTTCACAGTCTTATAAAATTTAATCATTTATTTTTATTTCAAAATATATATTTATATTTGGTTGTGCAGGTCCCATTCTCCCACCCCTAGTCATCTTCATTTTTAAAGTTTGGCCGATTTTACAAGCTTAATCTTCCTAATAAATTGAAATAATTTTAAATAATTCTTCAGTTGCCATTGTATTAAAATGACAGATTAATTCCATGAGCAATGGATAGTTTGAAGCCAACTATTATGGCAAATTAGGGTTGCTTTTAGTTGCAAACAAATAAAAACCCAAGTTATACTGGGTGTAAGACCATAATGTGGACTAATAGCTCCCAAAAATTCAGCAGTGGGGCGGGCTTCCCATGCTGTTTAAACAGGGAACCAGCTCAGCTTCCTGACTCTCTGGGCTCTGCCGTCTCCATATGGACTGTCTTCATTCACAAGATGGCTGCCAACAGCACCCTCAGTCATGTGCTTCCTTGGTAATATCCATGCTGAAGAAAAGGCACTCATTCTCACAAGCATTGAACAAAAGTCCTGAACTTTGCCCTGATTGGGACTTCCCTGAGCTAATCACTGTGGCCTGGGGAAAATGAGGTTATATTGATGGCACATATTCCTAATAAGGGAGTATTTTGGATCTAGAGGTGGAGTTATTTCAAACCAAACCAGTGAGTTACTACATAGGGAGAACTAGAGTAAAGGCTGGGATTAACCATGATGACCACTGCCTTCAGTCAAATGAAAATTTTTATAATATAAAAATGTTCCCCAGATATTTCACCTTTCTTTTTTTTTTTTTTTTTTTGAGTTGGAGTCTCACTCTGTCGCCCAGACTGGAGTGCAGTGGCCGCTCCCGGCCACCGCAGCCTCGACCCGCTGGGCTCCAGTGATCCTTCCGCCTCAGTCTTCCGAGTAGCTGGAACTACAGGCGTGCGCTACCACGCCTGGCTGATTTTTTGATTTATTGTAGAGATGAGGTCTCTCTGCCCAGGCGGGTCTCGAACCCGCGGGCTCAGGCAATCCACTCACCTCAGCCTCCCAAAGGCGCGGGATTACAGGCTGAGCCACCGAGCCCGGCCTATTTCACCTTTCTTATGGCATAGCACAACACATCTGCTTAGAGTAAACATATACTCACTCCCACAAGAGTGTACATACATGTACACAATCTATGTAAACTTTCACAAGGCCTAATAACTAGGACCACAAGGGAAATGGCCATATCAAAACAAGAGTAGATACTGACACATTAGAAGTGCAATTAATACTATAATTGAAACTGTAATTAATTGTTCTAGTAAGAACAGTATAATTTTACACTTAGTGCTCACCAGCCACAGATTAACAATACCCATCTCTTCAGTATTAATTCAAAATATCTCTTTTATACTTTCTTCTCAAAGAAACCACTCCTAGAATCTCATTCAGTTTTTATCAATGCTTAATTATTCACTACCAGCATATTTATAAAATATTTTCTTCAGTTGATGTTTGCTTATAACTTTTATTTGGTCAGGGTACATGTATATATGTTTCTTCCCCCAAATATTTCTAGCTTTCTCAGAGGCAAAGCCATATTCTAAACTAATCTTCCTGTTGAGTTCCCCACCAAGAAACTTAGCAGAGATCGCTGTATATTAAGGATTAGTCAATAAATATTCATTAAGTAAAATACATCATCAATTATGCAAAATGTATTCTGGATAATTATATGTGGCAAGCAGACTATTAAACCAGTATTTATTAACCTTATATTTCTCCAAAATAGATTCCTACTGCTCCCATAACATGCCTTGGTAGTCACTCCTTCATTATTTTTACCTTCAATTCAACTCAATTGAATAATCATTTATTTAGAAGATGCTATTTGTCAGAATGTGCTAGGTGCTAAGAACACAATTATAGCTACTAAATTACTTTGTCCTCAAGAGGTTTACAGTCTAGTCATTTAATCTCCCTTCTTAGAATGCCCTTCCTACCCTTCTGACTAATCTAACTCTGCTCATTCTTCAAAGTCTATATTGAATTTTGCTTCCTCCATCAAGCCTTCTGAAGTTATTTTATCCTCAATGTTTCTTCCCTTTGCAGAAATATTAGCATGTGATGTATATTCATGCAATTCTCTACTTCATCTTCTGTAATTTCAGTATAGCTATGGATCCCAACTTTTTCTGAGTCACTCACATAGCATTGTGTGAAGAAAGAGCAGAAATTGAGATCAGATTGGAAAGAACAGATCTTACTAGAAGGAAACCATTTCAGTCTGCTAAGGCAAACTCCTCCATATTTAGGAACTGCTAACCTAGAAATACCATGGTCTTAGTCAACTTTCTTAGGGAGACAAATGTGTCATCGGGAAGGAAAGATCATGAGCCAGTCAAATTGTTTTAAAAGGCCAGTAACAGTTATATCCACTTTATAGCCACAGTTAATTGGCCTGATTATATAATGCCTCCTGTCTCACCAAACAAAAACTCTTTTCCTCTTTCTTGATGAGTTACAAAATCTCTTTAATAAGGATGGAATGGGGAGTGGGGAGAGGATGTTCATTTTACAACTCGAGACAAGCTAAGTGCATGATGGAGTTAGTACTTCACTATCACTGAGTTTCAATTAAAGTGTAATTAATTAATAATCAAGTGTAAATGATATAATATTAATTTATTTCTCAGTTTTATTGCAAGGAAGGAAGAAAAAAAAAGGGAGAGAGGCAGGAAAGGAAAGGCTCTTGCGGAAACCAAGTGTCTGGTGGGAAGGAACACCTGAACATCCTCACAGAGATGTAAGAAGCTAAGGTCAGGAAAGACTCAGACTTCACATGAGATTAGCTCTGTTCACCTACAAGTAGCAGTTAGAGCTCTGGAGTCTGGATTAGGGAACTACCAAAGCAAAGAACTCTATGTGGTAAGGGCTTTTTCTTGTTACTTATCTCTTAATAATTTTTTCATATATAGGAGTTGCATTCACAGGCAATTAATAAGAAATATAAGAAATACATATTCATTTCATTGTCATATTCATTTTCTTACATTTCAAAGTTAAGAACCTTTTATTTTTAATTTACTATAAAAATGTATTTTTAATAGCTTTTCTATCTTTTTAAATATACATTCTCTGGGGAAATTTTGAGGTCAACATCATAGAACAAAAAGCTGTTTTCCTACAAATATCCACTAGAAATTGTATGTACCCACAACACTACTTAAAACAGCTCATTCATCATACAAAGGTGGTGTATCTGGATTTGTCCTTTAAGTGAATTTTAATATAGAAGACATTAACAAAACTGAATTTTAAATCACTGAACATTATATTTGTCATATAGAAGAGAATGGTCATTCTCAGAAGAAAACTAGAATATTTTCTTTTTTTTTTTTTTGAGTTGGAGTTTCACTCTGTGGCCCAGACTGGAGTGCAGTGGCCGCTCCCGGCCACCGCAGCCTCAACCTGCTGGGCCCCGGCGATCCTTCCGCCTCAGCCTTTCGAGTAGCCGGAATTACAGGCATGCACTACCACGCCCAGCTGATTTTTTGATTTATTGTAGAGATGAGGTCTCGCTGCCCAGGCGGGTCTCGAACCCGCGGGCTCAGGCAATCCTCAGCCTCCCAAAGGCGCGGGATTACAGGCTGAGACACACAAAAGAAAATTTTTAAAATTTAGAGAACATGCTCTGTATTCACCACAGGATAAAATCACAGTCAATTATATGTAGCACAATTCCTTGGTACATCTTCCATTGTCAGGAATATTAGTGTTGATTTATAAATTTTTACTGTGCTGCTTTTTATCTTAAAATGAAAATTTGTGGTTACTGAAAGTTAATATTTAAAAACTATTTCTTACCTGTGTAACAAAGAACTCAACAAGAAAAGTATTTTTACCATGTTCTAACCTTGTAAAAATCTTAAGAACCATTACATTAAGGAAATTATTTTGGAGAAAAAAAATCCCTTTCATTTAACATATAGTCACTCTAAACAGTTGTTGATTGCTTTCCAATCACACAGAAGCTATAAAATAGTAAATCAGAAGTATACAAAAATAAAAATTCAGTGTCAAAAATCTACAGGATTCAATAAGTTTTATCTTATCACCTGCATATGCCTGCTAACTGCGAATCAAAGTCTTGAAGTTTCTTTTGATATTTCTCTGCAAAGTTACAGAATTCACTAATGATTGAAGATTTCAGATCAGGGTACGGACACTCCAAAATTTCTATTTCCATAGGCAGTTCACTAAGCAAGTTAGTTCTTTCTTCTGAAGAATGATCTAGTATCTGAAAAAAAATTATTTTATTTAACATAAATGATAAATGATAAACAAATAAATTATTAGTGCATCATACTTACTATCATGCTCCAGTCTGAAAGATTATTTTCTATTTTCTGTTGCTCCAGGCTAAGTCTTTCAAAAACAGTTTTCAATTGTTTCTTCACAAAGTCAACCTATAGACCATTCAGAATAAATAGTATGCAAATTATTATAATTCATCAAATATTTATATTTAAAGACACAAGAATTATTCTTGAAAGTCAATAAGGAATGAACAATTTGATACAGAAAAGTCCCTTTGTGGACCTGGGAAGAGAGCTGAATAGATGCCAACCAGCCTGGCACTGCCCATCAGACAAATGAGGTTTCCAGACAACCCCAAAATGAATACAGTCACTCTGTACCCACATTTATATTTTGTTTGTGGTAATGAAGAGAACTTCCAGATTGTCTTTGCTGCAAACACCCTTTCTTTCCCTTGCATCCTTGTCTCTAATCCCCAGCTGGGCATGGATTTATAATTTTTTAATTATTATTTATGAAAGCAATATAATAATATTACAGAATAACTGAAAAATAGAGAAATAAAATTCACCTAAATTTTTATTACACCTAGCACCACTATACTCAAGGAGCCTATACTCTATTGAGGGAAAGTAGTCAACAAACTAATAAAATATAACTAACAAACTAATAAAATGTAGCAAAGTATCAAGAGGTAGGTGATGTGAAAACACAGTAGGTGAACGGGACTGTGGCTTCTCAGTACAGGCCTCTCAAAGTGAGGACATTTAAAGCCAAAACCTAAATTACTAAAAGTACCATCAACAAGATTGATGAAACAGCCAGTTCAGGAATGAGCCTGGCAGATATATGGGAGAAACAGAAAGAAGGTCAGCTTGGGTGTGACTGAGCTTTTGTGGGAAATGGGGAATGTGAGTAGGAGATGTAATTGAAGCAGCAGAAAGGGAGCCTGATAAATAGGGGGACTTACATACCCGCAGGAGCCCCTGGGGAATTTCAGCAACAGAATGACTTGTTCCCCTCTGTACTGGGGGAGGATCCCAGAATGTACTGGGAGGAGGGACAAGAATGAAAGCAAGGAGACCAGTTATGAGGCCATTGTAACATTCCAGGTGGGAAAGGAAGGTGCTCAGACAGATTTCAGGCACATGTTTACAACACTGCATAGACAGAATTTGCTGACCTTCTATTTAAAGACATAAATGTTTGTTTCTTATCAACCTGTTCTACTTGGGACAAAAATTAAATATTTCATTATCAAAAATAAAGGCAATATACTAACCTCTTCCAGTACTTTCACAGAATTAAACTCAATGTGTGGATGTGAACGCTGTAAAGTATGATGTTGTCTGTACTTTAGATCTTCTCTCAACTGCTGAATAGGATTTATCACATTTTTAAGATATGTGCACCATTGTTCTGATAACACTTGTTCTATGGTAAAACAAAATTGAATCAAGGAAACACATTATTACTTTAAGCTTCTTCAAGAATAGGGTCATTAGAGCGCATATTTATTTTTGGATTTCTTTAGGAAAAACAAACAGCAGTAAATATTAAAAGAATATGAAGTGTGTGGCCCATTTTCATTCTTCTAAACAAAACTCCCCTTTAAATACAGGACTAAAAAAAAAAAAATCTCACCAAAATTCTTGAGGTCACAAAAACATTCATTTCCAACGTTCTCTTCCTTGAGAAAGGACTTTATTTCAGATTCCATTTTACATCTGAAATAGACATGATCTCAGTAAATTTTTTTCTTTACAATTTAACCACATATATATGTTTTCAAAAATAACTGGTAGCAGAGATATTCAGTCTAATGTAGTTTTGTCATCCATTCATTTGTTCAGACCATGTACTAAATTCCTAACATGGGTGGGGTAATTGCTAGGCACCAAGAGAAAGAAGCATGCAGCTCAAGCAGAAGTCACACCCTGAGCAAAGGTCAACATACACAGGTCCTGGCACTGCTGCACGTGGAGAGAGCCCAGGCACAGGGAAGCCACTGAAGGATATCGAGCTGACCTCACCTGCTCAGATCTGTGTTTTAGAACCGCTCCCAAGGCAGCAAGAGAGGATTGGCCAAAAGGAGGGGTGAACAATAGGAATGGAAGATGAAGAAGTAGGGATCAGGCAACCTGGACCAACAGGAGATTATTTTAGAGTTCAAAAATGATGAAATCCTGAACTAGGGAAATGAGAGAAAAAGTATAGTTTACTTTTATACAATAATGAGAGTAACAAGTCTTAATAAGCTTTTACCATATTTTTTAAATAGTCATCTTTTTAGAGTAAAACCACAACCAACTCTAAATAGACATCCAAAAATATTATAGTCTATTCCTTGCTTATGGTAGTTTCAGCTAAATCATAGAAAAGAGTTTTGATTTATTATGATTATTATAATGCAATATTAAAATGGTATAAAGAATAGCAACAATTAATATTTTAATATAATTATTCTTTTCATTTTTGCAGATAAGCTTCTAGGCCTTGTCTAAATATATATATGTTTTATATACTCATAATCATGGCATACTTAACACTTTATATTGTGGGTTTCTTTTTTGCTTAACAGTAAATTTTTTAGATTTCTCTCAATAGTTTTCATAATTATCATATCAATGGCTGCATAGCATTCCATTTTATGTATGTGCCATCATTGTCTAAGCCAATTCACGCACATGGGAAAGGACATATGTTTTTGTTTATATGTATAAAAGAAGGTAGATTTTGCCAGAAATATTTTTAAGATCACATTAGCAACTGCTACTTGGAGGATGAGTGCATAATCATGGAGTCAAACCAGAAGTTATCTCAGAACAGATTTGTTTAACCAAAAATATAGCACTTAAAACCATCTAGCTCAGCTTTCTCATATTTTCAACACCCAGAAAGTCATAATAGAGCATACAAACTGCCAGAAGAGGGAAGCCATAGGTGATTTTTGATGTTCTAAGGAGACTGATTCTCCACCTAGAGTTTTAGCACCATCCTGGAAGGTGTCTATACCAAAGTAGACACCTGCGCCCTTCACCAGGCTGGTTTATCTGCAGGTGATTGCACTGAGCGGAGTAATAACATCATCTGGGCAAATGATCACGCAAACATTCAAGTGTTTCTTTGTGGTCCCAGAAAGAAATAAGGAGGTAAATGCCCCTGGGAAAATGTATCTAAGTCCCCAATGGATGTAGTTTGAGTAAGCAAATTAAATTTTAAATACAATTGTATAACACAAATATTAAAGATAATTTTACATTCGGAACTTTTGTCTAGTTTTTTTAGTACAGATATATATCATAGAATTAAAGTTTGGCAAAATGTTTTGTTTTGTTTTGTTTTTGCTAGCAAGGCTAGACCAATTAGATCCCAGGTGATGTGGACAGAACCCTGTGGGAAAAAAGAAAAATGTACCAACTCCAAGATCATGGAGCACAGAAATCAGGTGAAAATTCTCCAATACCACTCTACTACAGACTAGCTTATTTATCTTCTGCAAGTAAGTTTAATCTTCTGAGACTCAAGACTCTCATGAGTAAAACTCAGAGAGCAATGGTGTCTTCTTCGTAGGGTCATTGTAAGTATTAAGTAAGATGAAGCAGGTACAGGACTTACTGTATTACCTGGCACATACTAAATGACCCAATGAAAGTTATATGCCACTGTAGGCCCTTATCTTCTGCCTGCCTGAGATTCTCACCTGTAGTGTCTTATATTAATGTATAAGAATCTTTTACTTATTCAAAGAGAATGGAGATTTTTTAAAGATTGGCAAACACTGGTAGAGCTTAAACTACTTTTGATTTGTTGATGGCCCCAAATTCTCCACAAATGTAGTCATTTCTGTAACTTACCGCCTAATACTGTTAGTTTTAAATTTCACTGAACACATATTAAAATTAGCCTGCATTCTAGAATAACACATTAAATTATCATGGAATTATTCTTTTGGTCCAATTTTCAGACCTTATAGTTTTCAAGACATTTAGGTTATTATTACTTAAATGTTCTTCACTTCTATTGCCTTTCTGTCATTCCAGGTCAGCTAAAATAATTATTTTCCATAATAATATGTATATGACTCTTCCACCTAGCTTAAGAACAACTTAATATACATATTAAGAAAGATGTGAAATAACCAAGATAAAACTTTTCCCAGTGTCTTCCTTTACATTTAAGCTTGCATCAGTGAACACCATAATTAAAGCTTCCTAATGGCTTTCCATTTTATCATTTTCAAATTATGCAAATTTTCCCCAAAAAACTTCCAATGGGCTCAAACATTCTCTTCACAAAAGGTGACTTTTTGAGGGATAAGAAGGGTCTAGCATAATAGTTTTTATAGCCAAAGTATGATAATGAAGTCCATATAATTTTTTTCTGTTTTAAGTTATATAATAATGTACAATAGTTTCCAATTGTGAGTCTTTTACTTCACATGTAGGAATCACTTGCCAAAATAAGAAATTCCTATCAACATGAAAAATACCTAAGTCAAAGGTGAAGTTAATGATATTTGGAAACGACTTAGAATTAAGACCACAGAAATTACTCTTTTGGAAATAAAATAAATGCTTTAAAATACACATCTTAAAAAGCATACTTTATAAATACCACTATCATTAAAACAGAGCCTTAAATGGAGGAGAGACATATCTGCCTTCTCTTTTTGCCTTGACCTTTGAAAAAAATTAATTTTTCAAAGATTACAATTAAGATCAAGTATAGAATCAATATTTCATTTTAATTTATCTTCAGCAACTGCTGGAAATAATAACAAAAGTCAAAAATCAAAACTGAGTAAGTCAGTCATGAGCCAACTATATCCAGAAAACACTGAACAACTTGAACTCCTTGTTCATTTGTTCAACCACGTATTAAAAGCATTTCTATATCTCCTACTATGTCTCCTACAATGTAAAAATGAATATGATGGGAAGTTTGTCCTTGTGGAGTTTATCACTTTATAAAGTTACATTAAAAATATGTCACCATTAGTTGGGTGTGGTAGCGCACACCAATAGTTTCAGCTACTTGGAAGACTGAGGCAGTAGGATTGCCTAAGCCCAGCAAGCAGGTCAAGGCTGCAGAAGCTGTGAGCATAACACTGCACTCCAGCCTGGGCGACAGAGTGAGATGCCAACTCAAAAAATATATATATGTGTGTGTGTCACCAAAATATGATTATTCAGTGTATTAAGTATAATACAAGTAAATAAAAGGGTGAGAGTACAGAATAGTAAATGATTCACTGGATTCCAGATTAAGCTGAGGAAATGAAAGGATTTTAATTTAACTCACATTCAAATTTTGATGTAATGATTCAGTTAACATGGACCATTATAGTACATCTGACAAGATAAGTGCTAGTCTTCATTCCTATGTGTTCTTCTTGAGATTTCCCCCAGTTTTTACCTGACTGCATTCAACCTCTGGTGTTCCTGCCACCACACTTGCTTGTGTTGTTTTATTAGTGTTTGTTCTTTAAATATCTTTGAAGTCTGCATTGCTTTTCTGATCTAGATTTAGAGGAACAAAAGAGAATCAACATCAAAGTTTTTAAAATATGTTTTCTATAACAGAAATGCTTGATCTGCATTTTCTAAGTTAAATACTTATTCTTTCAAAATTCTTATTAGTGCATGTTCTAACACAAAATCTGCCTCAAATAAGGACTATGTTAAAAAGCAGGGAAGAAAAAGAGAAAACGGTTTGGAATATTGACCAATTTAAGAACTATTTTAAAAGTACTTATAAAAAGAAAGATGAAATCATTCTATTTTCTGAACACACAATAAATAATGCCTTAATTCACACAGCCCCAGAAAATTTTTGAAGAGTTTTTTTTATATATTTCTCCTTTTTTTGGACTCATCTTCCCTGACAGGCACAATGGGCACTTTTATTCCCATTTTACAGATGAGGACACTAAATGCAAGAGAAGTTAAAAGATGTGGTCAAGATCATAAGGCTCATAAACATCAGAGTAACAAAGAACCTTGGTGCTTAGATTGTTTTTTATCTGATCCTTCAGCATAAGATGGGAAAGATTCGTTGGATACGTTGTAAGGAGAACTGGCTTTAGTCCCAGCTTTAACACTTACTAGAAATATGACCTCGAACATGCAGTTTCAATCTTTCAACTCCATGACTTTGTAAATTTAAACTTTTTTTAAAAATTTAAGCAAATATTTACTTGCAGGTAGTTAATGAAGAAATAGTGAAAAATCATGTAGCACTGAACCCAAATTTTCAACCAAATTTAATTTCCCCCGATTTTATGACTTTTAAAAAATGTAGCACATAATTAGTGCATTTGGGTGTCTGTTGAGAAGTTGTATCAGGCCTGCGTCTGTTTGCCTTGGACCCATTCCTGGTCATTTCACTGATCTGCTCTACATCATGGAGCAACGTGGTTTCTCAGGCGCCCCTGTCAGCTGGCTGCAGCCAAAGGGAGACATTGGCATGGGAGACTGAAGGCAGGAAGGAAAGGTGCAGCCAAAGGATTACCTCCATTCCCACTTATTCACTCTCACAGGGTCTTCAGGAGCATCTGCATCTTGTCCGTGCTCCAGCTCTTCTCACACAGTTTCACTACAGTTCCAACAGCTCTGGGTAACCAGGCCCCATGGAATGTGGCACAGCCTTGCTCGTTTTTTATGTCCCTCTGACCTAGGTATGGCCTTGATTTCCTATGGTTGTTCATCTCCATATTGCCTGTTTACCTTCTCAGCTTTATCATCTGCATAACCCTTTTTCTACATTAAAAATCTCTCTACTCTAAAGCCTCAAGTGATGTCTGTTTCCTGGTTAGACCCTGACATATACTTGTGTACCCTGAATTTGTGTATTCCATATGAACACTTTTATACTATAGAAGTGTAAAAAGAACTTGATGAAATACATATATTCTATAATTTCTCTGTTGTTGAAGTACTTAGTACCCTGAAAGCTTTAAAAGATCAATACTGAAGATATAAAAACTTCAGAAGACAAGTTCTAGAAAGGAATCTTTAATGCATGCTATTTCTAGCTGTCATTCACTGATTACTTTAACCTTGAGTTTATCTTTCTGCTGTTTTGGTTACTGATTCAAAATTAGGAGTATAAGGAAACAAATTAACCCAACTATTACTTAAAAATACAAAGTCTAAGTCAGGAGCTACCAAGAGTGCTGCAATTATGAAATTTAGGAGGAAGTACATTTTTAAAAAAAATACAGGACACTGCAGAAAGACATTCAGAAGTCCCTATTTACCTACAGAAAAAATAAAAGTGAATGGTATTTCTAAAATCTGACACTCCAGTATTTGCTTTACGAATGCTTAAAATTCATCTCAACTATTTACCATCTACAGTCTCTAGAATTTGTTGCAACAGATAAATTTTTAAAATTAGATCTCTTCAACATATTTGGTCCATGTTGTACAAAAATATTAAAATACATTGGTGGAAGATGTGAACACTTTCTTTATAGCTTGAAAAAATCAATGCTATTGCCTTTGGGCCTAAGGAAAGGCCAATTAAGTAGACTATAAAAGTCAAAATAAAGCAACTATTTTTCACTGAACACGTCCAATATTTTTCAGAACATACGAATTTTTTTGTAAATTTACTCATTGATTCTACTTCTATCCTCAGGTCAAAAATGAAGAAAAATAGAGTCTGAAAAAGAACAAAAAGATTTAAAGTTGCATCTTAATCTACAGAGAAATTTCTAGGTGATTCCAATTCATTTTACTGGGCAATAAGCCATATAAAATCAATATTTAAGGTGGATGATGATTTATACAGAATGCTGATGATTTAAAAATTCTTTGGGAAAATGACAAAAATAAGGAAGTCATAAAGTAATGTGGAGTCAGAGGTTTCCTCTGTGTGACTAATTGTGATAGCTGAAGATAATGAAACCCTAAACAGGCACCTTGAAATATCATGAAAGCCCTTAGGACCATAGGATCTATCTTTGATATAGACATCAACAACTAGAATACAATTATAGTGGTGGTTTCATGTGTGCATATATTTGCAAAATTCACTGGCATACACAATTGAGATTTATGCATTTTACTATATGCTAGTTATACTTCAGTAAGGAACTGATGATATAAATAAAAAGAAAACAAAAGACTACCCTTAAATGCA
Organism: Cephalopachus bancanus; assembly: GCA_027257055.1. NCBI lineage: Eukaryota > Metazoa > Chordata > Mammalia > Primates > Tarsiidae > Cephalopachus > Cephalopachus bancanus. The sequence continues at coordinate 7,065,099 of JAPVLO010000035.1, forward strand.
ATTTATTATCTACCAGGTTGGAAAAAAATCCCAAATGTTTAATAAAACACTCCCGAGGCTGTTTTACAACGCTAGTGTGAATATAAAATGATACAACCCCTGTAGAAGGGAATTTGGAGCTATATTGCAAAATTTCATATGGATTTATCCTGTGACCTCACAATCTCATTTATTGAAATCCATATGAAAACCATACTGACAAAGTATAAAAAAGATACATGTTAAAAGCTATTTACTGAAACACTATTTTAATAGAAAAATAATGGAGCACAATAATTTCATCAATAAGTGCTTTTGCCAAAATAAATTGCACTTGAATCTGATTAAGTCTCTAGATATAATTACCAATTTACTGGAAATACAAGAAAGAGAAAAACATGTTAAGTGACACCATGAGGATGAAATCAGCACAACTCACACCATAAGAAGCTGTAAAGAACAAACAATGCAATTTTTTCAAAACATAAACATAAGAACCATTTATAATATTGGACCATATACAACACTGATTTGAATGAACTTGAAGAAAAAATTCTTGAAACAACTGAAAATATTTAATATTAACTGCATATTTGAAATTGTTAAGAAATTAACCATTTTTAGACATGGCAATGTATTCTAGGGCTTTGTAAAAAGCTCTAGTATTTCAGAGATACATGCTGAAATATTTATAAGTGAAATAGTATGTCTGATATTTGCTTCAAAACAACCTGGCACTGGGGAGGTTTGTGGGTGGGAGCATAGAGGAAACAATGGACAAAAGTCAATCATTGTGGAAGCTGGATAACCGCTACATGGAGATTCAATATGCCATTCAATCTAATTTTACATATGTTTATAACTTGCTATGATTTTTTTAAAAGAATTAGTAGATGAATACTTGAGTTGAATGAGAAGTATCTAAGCAAAAAAATTCTAGTAAAAATAAGTGCAATTTGTAGTTAATAAATTGGTAATGAACAGTTATATACAATGTACCAAAATTGGTCTCAGTTCAGTTTCCAAATTTATTATTTGAATTCAGGTTCAATTTTAGTCTTTGAAAAACTGGATCACTGAATGTCCACTTCAATGAGCTATCTAACATTCCAGAAATTGTGCCTGTCAATAATACAGTGATTATATAGATGACCATCACATCTAACTAGTATAATAGTATCAGTTATACAAATCAGGCAGGCAGCTAAGTATTCTTGATGAAACTTGAAGCAATAATCTCCTTATGCGCTTTAAATGTTAATATTCTAACATTTTGTTTAAATGATTATATTTAATATTGCTAGAGAAAAATGCTGTAATAATTACCAGGGATTATTAAAACTGTTAATTTCATGTATTAAAAATGAACACACTTAAGTAGTAAAATAAATAAGGAAATAGACTGATAATACACTATTAAGAAAGAATGTGTCAGCTACCCAACATTACTTAGATAACAGAGATAATATTATGATCACTATTCTAGCTAGTGTGTACTATTTGTTATATTAGCATTCATAACTCCAAAAAATACCTTTAAGAGTTGCATTTTCAGTTATTTAATTCCATTTAAGCCATCCATGTCTCAAGAAAAAGTCCTATTTGGCAATTGTTCACATCTTACAAGGATAAATTAAAAGTAAAATGTCAACTTGCCACTTCTAAATTAAATGAGAAGGGAAAACTCCAAAAATCATGTACAGCATTCCCAACACATCTTTCTTAATCCAGATATAATAAAAAATGAAAACTGTATGACGAATAAAAAGGAAAGTGTTAGAAAATGATGAAGTACCTAGGACACATCTTGTTCTCACTAACTGAAATTCAAAACAACAGACATTACAAAAATGCTTTAAAAGAACATTCCTTATCATCATGACTCTATGGAGACTAAAAATGGAAGCAAGAGCTTGTCAAAATGATTGCTATAGACTACAAATCATTTTAATTAGTTAAAGACAAGGGATTCTTTGAGATTTGCCAAGCTATGAATCCCAGGTACAAAATTATTTCTAGAAAATATGTAACTAAAAAAGCTTCTTCCTGAATTATATTCTGCTATCAACAAAAGGCAGGTGATATTATGTAAAATGCCAGTTGAACAAGAGCATCTGTTTAATTTCACAAATATATAATATAGTAACCAAAGAAGCAGTCTAGCAGATGACAATGCTGAGAAATTATTGTTCCTTCACTTAACGTCAAACTTTAAAAATCACAATAATTAAACTTTTAAACATATTTATTATTTGATAGCAATTCTATCACCAAAGAGAAATTCACTTTGATCAAATATTTATTTTAAGTCAATTATTCTACATTAGGCAAAAATGTCTTTTTTGGTCTCAGATGGATGGATGGATAATATTAGGAGTATAAATATGTGTGTGTGTATATATATGTGTATATATATATATATGCATATTTATATATGTATATGGATATATTCCAGTACTGACAAGGGTGTAGATAGTATGCTTGTGGTGGTATCTTTATTAAAACAATACCTTGGGAAAGAAATTTGGTAATAGATCTTAGAAACTTTTCTTTTTAATTCATAGTTTTTGGCCAGACATCCTAATCATGGGAAATTTTCCCATGTGGGTGTAGGATTCTAAAATATGAAAAATCGTTATGCATGAAGATGTTACAGTAGCATAATTTCTAATATTACAAAATTGGATACAATCCAAATAGCTAAAAACTGAGATGTGATAGTGTATGCATCTTTTTCTATTTGGAGTGTTTGTCACTCCTGTTTTTGCAGCTAAATCTTTGTTTTAAATTCTTCTTTATTTTTTTTATTATTATTATTATTATTTGAGTTGGAGTCTCACTCTGCCACCCAGACTGGAGTGCAGTGGCATCTCCTGGCCACCACAAGCCTCAACCTGCTGGGCTCCAGCGATCCTTCCGCCTCAGCCTTCCAAGTAGCCGGAACTACAGGTGTGCGCTACCACGCTGGACTAATTTTTTTTTATTTATTGTAGAGACGAGGTCTCGCCAAGTTGGCGGATGGGTCTAAAGCCCTTAGGCTCAGGTGATCCACTCACCTCAGCCTCCCAAAGTGCTGGGATTACAGGCTGAGCCACCAAGCCCAGCTTAAATTTTTTAAAATTGACATTATAATTGTGCATATTTATTTGATGTTTTGATACATATATGTTGTGTAATGATCAAATCGGGGTATTTGACATGACTGTCACCTCATGCATTTATCATCTCTTTGTAGTGGAACCATTCAAAAGCCTTGTATGAAAGTCGACCAAAAAATGGAATTTATTTATTAAAAATTGTGTACTTATTCTTACATGTTTAAACTTCAGTCATCTTCAAAGTTCTCTCCGTTTGCTACACTTCACCTATCAAGACGTTTTTTCCACTGCTCAGTTTTTTAACTCATCAATTTTGACGCCTTTTAGTGCTTTTCTACCGTTTTTGGTTTCACCTCTTCCGCATCAGCAAAACGTTTCCCTTTGAGGAATTTTTTCATCGCGGAAACAAACAAAAAGTCACTTGGTGTAAGATCAAGTGAATAGGGAGAGTGGAACACGGGGGTCATGCTGTTTTTGGCCAAAAACTGCTGAACACTCAGCACAGTGTGGTCAGGTGCACTTGTAAATCACTCATCCTGAAATGAGCAGACGCCTTGACAGAATCTCCAAAAACAAATTCACTAAAGACAAACGCAGTCTCTCACAACAATGCTAGCTGCATGCTGATGCTGATGGATTCCCAGAGCTCTTACCTAGCAGGGGAAGCCTGTACTAAAAGGAGCCCATCCTCCAAAAAAATAATTCTGGGTTTTTTTGGTCCCTCTTATGTGTCCATGTGGTGTGTATATAATAGATCAGAAGTCAGACATACAAAAGGTTTTATTAGGATGATGGTGATATAACTGGCTTTCCCATAAAACTTCTTTGAATGTTCTTATAACATTAACTTATTTTAAAGTTATAGCTAACAAATAAATAATGTTCTACTTTTTAAGTAGTTGCCTTAGTTTGAGGAGCTATAGTTCATTATATGTTAATTTCTCTAGAATAAGATATCAAGTGTACTTTGAAATCATAACAGCTGCCCATTGTAAAAAAGATAGTAATATAAGCGAACCTTGAACAATTATCATAATACTATAAGAAAGGGACTGGCAGTAGTGGGAAATTGCCAGGGGAGGGTGGGTGGGATTGGCAGTTGAGGGAAACTGCCAGGGGATGGAGGGTTATACCTCATCAACAAGAGTACCTGCATAATGAACATTTGTATACCTAACCCTGAATTGTACCCCACATCTTTAAAATAAAACTTAAAATTTTTTTAAAAGATAGTAATAATAAAAAGCTGTGCAAAACTAATATAACATGAAAAAAAAAACCTTTTTTTTTTTGAGTTGAGGTCTCACTCTGTCTCCCAAACTGGAGTGCAGTAGTATGATCATGGCTCACCACAGCCTCAACTTCCTTGTTTCAGGTGATCCTTCTGCCTCTGCCTCCCAAATAGCTGGGACTACGGGAGTCTTCCACTATGCCTTGTTAACTTTTATTCTATTTTATTTCATTTATTTTTATTTTATTTGTAGAGATGAGGACTTTCTATATTGCCTAGAGTCCTAGAGTGGTGTAGAACTCCTAGGCTCAAGCAATCCTCTTACCTCAGCCTCTCAGAGCGCTGGGATTACAGGCATGGGCCACTTTTCCCAGTCTGAACATTTTAAATACAAATAAAAACTTGTAAATTACTTAATTTTTTTTTTTTTGAGTTGGAGTCTCACTCTGTCGCCCAGACTGGAGTGCAGTGGCCGCTCCTGACCACCGCAGCCTCGACCTGCTGGGCTCAAGCGATCCTTCCGCCTCAACCTTCCAAGTAGCTGGAACTACAGGCGTGTGCTACCATGCCTGGCTAATTTTTTGATTTATTGTAGAGATGAGGTCTCGTCAAGTTGCCCAGGCGGGCCTTGATCCCTCGGGCTTAGGCAATCCACTCACCTCAGCTTCCCAAAGCGCGGGATTACAGGCTGAGCCACCGAGCCCGGCAGTTACTTAATATTTTGCTTTACCAAACCAGGTCTTTTTTTTTTTTTTGAGTTGGAGTCTCACTCTGTCGCCCAGACTGGAGTGCAGTGGCCGCTTCCGGCCACCGCAGCCTCGACCTGCTGGGCGCCGGCGATCCTTCCTCCTCAGCCTTCCGAGTAGCCAGAATTACAGGCATGCACTACCACGCCCAGCTAATTTTTTGATTTATTGTAGAGATGAGGTCTCGCTGCCCAGGCGGGTCTCGAACCCGCGGGCTCAGGCAATCCAGTCACCTCAGCCTCCCAAAGGCGCGGGATTACAGGCTGAGCCACCAAGCCCGGCAGTTACTTAATATTTTGCTTTACCAAACCAGGTCTTAATGTAGCCAAGTAATGAAAATGCTGTTTTTAATTAATTCTATTATTTGCACAAGAGAGAAATATACTACAAGCGTAATCTTAAACTATATGTGGTCCTAAATACTGTGTATACCTCTTGCACATAAACCCCTTTCAAATCTAGTTCAGGTTCACCTTTACTTGGCTTGGGCCATGTAATTGAACAAAAAAGGAAATTCTAGAAAGGAGAGCACCTGGGGGCATATTTGTATCATGTTGGAGAAGAATTCTTAAATCAGATAATAATTCATGGCTGATACTTACTAGCAATTTTTATTTTTCAGATTAGGAAATTTGCAATTTAGGAAATTATTGAAAGCTAATGAAATAACAATTTTTCCAAAAATAAAGTTTAATTCAGACTTCATATGGTTGTTATGCATGCAACTATGTAACAGTATTTGAGGGCATTCAATAAATGTTAGCTGCTGTTTACTATTATTAGTAGTTGAGAGAGTCTAAAAACTATTTGGAAAGTAATTTATTTTCACGTTTGCAAAGCAAATGCTTCCTAGCAATTCAATTTTTCAAATGCAGAAAAAAGCACATACACACACAACTTCTAACCTTTAGCTCTCCCGAGGCAGATGCTAATTTTTTTGCTTCAGTTAATGCATGCAATTGCTGATAGTTTACTGGCTTATACTTGGTGCTTCTCATTCCATTTTTCATGCAGAATACCAGATTATTTACTTTTCATAAAAATAGAAAAATGACAAAGGAATAGTATCATGTTATTGGAAGTCAAAATATAATTAGGGCAAAATGTTGACTTCAGGTCTTATTTTTAAATATTTTTAAGCAAATATAAGAAATAATCTGTTATGATATTCACTATATATTTGAATCTCTATTTCTGTATGGTCACTATTTTCCTTCTATAACATTACTTCTAACAGGGCACAGAGAGAATGTTTTCAGATTAATTAGTACTATATATTGAGGATTTTCGAAAATTATAATGCTAAGATACAAAATAGTCATTGTTAAAGCATTACTTTTATTTAAAATGTATTAGGCATCAGTAATGAATGTTCGAGTATCACATCATTATAAGTCAATTTTATAAATAGATTTTAAGCCAGGCTCGGTGGCTCAGCCTGTAATCCCGCACCTTTAGGAGACTGAGGTGAGTGGATTGCCTGAGCCCGCGGGTTCAAGACCTGCCTGGGCAGGCGAGACCTCATCTCTACAATAAATCAAAAAATCAGCCGGGTGTAGTAGCGCATGCCTGTAATTCCGGCTACTCGGAAGGCTGAGGCGGAAGGATCACTGGAGCCCAGCAGGTCTTGGCTGCGGTGGCCGGGAGCGGCCACTGCACTCCAGTCTGGGTGACAGAGTGAGATCCAACTCAAAAAAATAAAAAATTAAAAAATTAAATAAAATAAAAAAATAAATAGATTTTAAGTCATAGGTGCATTTCTATCTTAGAAAAATCTAAATAATTTCAATTAAATTGAAAAAAGTTGAAACAAAAAGCTAAAAAATTAACAGGTTGAATAAGATTAAAATAACGTAAAATGTTTCTGCAGCCTCCAAATATATACAATGTCCTAATTTAGAGTGATATTAATCATTTTATCATACTAAAGTAAAACATAAGTAGAAGATACTCTAAGACAAAGTAGTATAAAGCATAATAACCTGAGTAATGAGAAAAAAAAAATTTCACCTCAATAACATGAATAATTAATCTGTGCTGCAATTAGGATTCATTAAGTAAACCATGGATCACATGACTGTAAGAAGCTCCTAAATGATTTCAGGCCAATCACAATGCAAGAAAGTAAGGGCATCCTGGCCACTAAGATTAAGACAGATGCATTATAAGAGAACTGGACAATTATTCCACGTAACCAGAAAATGAGCTTTCCATTATTAACATTTTGAAAATCAATATCCAAATTTTATATTATTTCAAAAGTACATAATCAATTATAAATAATAAAACAAAATTGGAAGTAGAAAAATACCTGAGCTATGATTTTTCTGAATTGTCATGAATGGTTGCTCTCTTTTATTCCTGTTTTCCATATCTGTCAAGGAAACAAGAGAAAGCTAAAATGTCATGATGTTATTTTTTTCATTGTTTACATAAAGATGTGTTAATTGAATAACCTTTCAAAGTAAAACCTAGTACCATGCTCACCACTCAGATGATGGGCTCGATAAAAACCCAAACATCATCATGCAAACAAACCTGTATGTGTACTCTGTGAACTTAAAATAAAAGTTAAAAAAAAGTAAGGCCCAGGACTGGGTGCCATAACTCTAGTAATTTATTAAAATCTGCTTTCCTTGCTCCTAAACGCCTCCCTCCATGAGAGTTTTACTTCTGTGCCTTTCTTGTTCTTGATCCACTCCTTCCAGTGTTTTCCCTTTTAATTCTTTTTTATCAGATTGTTCCAGTGACTGATAAATACTTTTTCATTAGAAAGTCATATATGTTTTATCTTGAGCTCCTGGGAGGAAAAAACTACATAAATTGAAGAATAAATTATTCACTATTTCTGTTACAAGAAATACGGCACTTGTGGTGGATATAGAGATGTCAAAGGATTCGCTGCCTGGCTGTGGGAGTGCAGTCTGGAGACTGCCTCCAGTTGTCACCTTCAAGGTTGGACTCTAGCTGCAGGGAAAAGCCTTGTCTAAGGTCATACCCTTCCTGGGGTAGCCCATACTCAGTGACTAATCAAGCCAGGAGTATAAAGCAACTTCGGCCCAATGTAGGACACTCTGATAAGCAATATTTGCCCCAGAGCTTCAAGTAGGGTTGGCCCAGACTCCACTGGGCTGCATTGACACTGACGTCTTCATCTGCCCAATCCTGCTTCCTTCTTCTCACTTTCACAGGTGTAGATGCCTGATAAACATCTTGCACTCCAAACCCTTCCTCAGCATCTGCTTCCTGAGAACCCACTGTGCAATAGCACTGAGCTGAACTGACATCTTTTTAGAAACACAACACTTCCAGGGCAAACTAGGCAAGTGGCTGTTTTAGTAAGAGTATCCATTTTTCAAAAAATTTTGTTCCATATCAACTAGATTGAACTACCCATGTCTAGTGGGCTTTGCAGTAACCTAAACCTTCTTAAATGGAGAAGAAAATAATTAAGGTCCATGACTTTTTGAAAATCTGCCAAGTTTCTAAGAATCATGGTAATTGCCCACCAGCTTTAGCAATACAGGGATAAACTTCAGAGTGTAATTTCTACAGGATCTCAAGGAAGTCTTGTTTCAAGCCTTTAATAACATTGGTAATGCTCGCTATAGGCTGGTTTCTACTTGTACCCACATTCTATTCATTAAGATTCTCCCAAAATACACATTCAATCTGTCCACTTCCACTGCTTCCACATGAGTCATGCCACCATCAACTCCTGCTTGGGTGACAGCAGCAGTTTCCCTTTGTACTTTTACTGTCCATTCACCAGAAAGCAGCAGAAGTAATCTTAAAAACTCTAATCTGGCCATGCTTCAGTTTCTTTAATGGTTTCTCATTACCTTTTAAAATAGTATTCAAATTCCTTTAAATGGCCAATAACGTCCAGCATGACCTTACCTTTGGTCATCTTTCTACCCTTAGCTATTCACACAAGCTGATCACATTGGTCTTTCTATTCCTCAAATACAGCATACTCATTCTGCCTCAAGGCCTTCCCACTTGCTAGTCCCTCCACCTTAAAGACACTTTCTTTCTCATTTTATCTGGTTTCTACTCAGTCTTCAGCTCCACCAACATATCATCTCCTCAGAGAGACCTAGCCAGACCTTTCCATCTAAATAATGGAGTACTCTTTGTTTCTCTCTCATCCTATTTGTTTTATCTTCCATGATAACTTGTGTCAGTCTTCACATTTGCATGTTTACTTATCTGCTGTTTAGTTTCTCAATAGATACATGGACCGTGTGTATTTCTGATTGTATACCCGGTGCCTAAAATACATAGATAAATACTATTTGAAGAAATGAATAAAAGTTGACTGGTGGTAGCTGGATGTCTTCTAGACACTCAGAAGACTGCAATAATAATTCCTATTACTTGCTATAGTTTCCCTCTCCCTACCATAACCTTTCCATTTTTTTCTTTTTTTTTTTTAAAGCAGGATTTATTGAGAGGACAGAGAAGCTCCCACAGTGGGAGGGGACCTGAAGGAATTGCCCTTTCTTTTAGTCTGCTTTAATAGTATAACCTATAGACAGGAATGGCAAATGTAAATGCACTCAGGGGCCATCAGTAAATGAGAAGTGATGAAGAGCAAGACCACAGGGAATGGCAGAAAATATGAAAAACTGAAGAGCATTCCATACCCAAAGATAATCAAATGCGCTTTAAACGTTTTTTATAACACAATTACCAGACAAATAAGGCAAGTCTCTAAAAACAAGCCTATGCTGGTTTGTGAGCTCTGGCCTACTGTACCTTGCCCTTAGTTTTCATTTAATTCTCCCACCCATAGCTTAACTGTCCAAGTTTGCCATCTTTATCTAGTAGGAACCTCACCTGTCTTCTTATTGATTCACTTTACTCTTCTCTTACTGGAGATCCCAGCTCCTTTAAATTTAGGGCTTATTTTTCTTGACATTGAGATTCAAAGTTTGAGGCTCTGAAACAAAATGCGGTTTTGCAGATTCACTTTTGACTACCTTGACCTAATCCTGTCTAATTTATGCCTCCTGATTTTCAGAAGAAAAGCATGCAAACTATACTGTTTCTCTCTATCTCTATATGATTCAAATTTTAATTAAAACTAATAAATTTACACCATAAATCAAAGTTGCAACCAAAAATTAATCAATCTTCCTGAACTTGACACCTAGTTTTGTTTCTACTATACAGAAGACCAAGTAGAAATACTTCTTGAACTACATACTTTAATATTTATATATAAATCATAAATAATTACTATCTATCTTTCAAGAATGTTGAACTAAGGAGTTATTAAGCTGAGATATTATAGAACTGATTTCATTATAATGTTTCTTACGTCAGAGAATTATTAATAAATAGACGTTCAGCCAGGCTCGGTGGCTCAGCCAGTAATCTTGCGCCTTGGGAGGCTGAGGTGAGTGGATTGCCTGAGCCCGTGGGTTTGAGACCCGCCTGGGCAACTTGGCGAGACCTCATCTCTACAATAAATAAATAAATAATTAGCCAGGCATGGTAGCGCACACCTGCAGTTCTAGCTACTTGGAAGGCTGAGGCGGAAGGATCGCCGGAGCCCAGCAGGTCAAGGCTGTGGTGGCTGGGAGTGGCCACTGCACTCCAGTCTGGGCGACAGAGTGAGACTCCAGCTCAAAAATAAATAAATAAATAGACGTTCAGATTTAGAATCTGAAAAGTTCACAAATAACTTAGTTCAGCTTCCCATTTTAGCATTTGAGATTATGAAGACTTAGAAAAATTACATAAATCATATACCAAATCAGTAGAAAAAAACTTTAGTTTCAAATTATATAATGCAAAAATCTCTGAAAATAAAGGTGTATTTCATAATCAATATGGAAGCCAAACTCAATCTGAGCTGAAATCACTTGGTGGCAAATCTGACCTAAATTGAAGTTTATACTATTAAAATGAACAATCATACATTTGTGTAGGAATGTTAATCTATTTAATTATGGTATGCTGCCCCAGGCCCCACCAGGGTTTTAAATAATATAGGGCATATGTTCTCTAATCCATTTCTAAAAATCAGTAAAACCTAAAATACATCTGACTCCATAGATTTTAGTAAAGGGATTATGAAACTGTATCAAAACAAATATTTCCTGATTCCCAAACAACTATACATCATCTAGGCTATTTCAATTTTATGCTTACTAGTGAGAAATTCAAAGTGGCTACTTCAGCCTGTAGTTAAAATGCTTTTGGCTGAATAACTGTTACTTGAACAGAATTTTTTATGTTAAATAACTTAAGAGCACTTAGTTTTTGAAATTATTCCATGTTCATGTTATGTGAAATTTTAGAAATTGCTCATGAATGTTATAAAATGTTAAACCTTTTAGATCTACTCAATTATTTAAAATATTTTAAAATATATTTTATAAGAAATATCTTATAGTATAGGAAAAGTACTTTGGAAAATAATATAATGATAGTGTTGTAGTAGATTGAGGGTTGAAAAAAACAGTTTAATATAAAGTTAATTTGTACAGATTTGATAGAGAATCTAAATGCTTGTAAAATAAATAAAGGGCCTTAACTGTCTCTACAGGGCAGATGAAAAATCAGGACTTCTCTAGATATGAGAAAAAATAGCAGAGAGATCATTTATATAATGAGACAATCTTTTTACACTTAATATTTGTATTCTATTTTCCAAGAAAATCTCTTTTAATACACTGAAGAAGAAAAAGTCAGTTATACTTGGGCTTAAAATGGTACAACATATGAATAGCTATTAACTATAAACTGATGACCTATAGATACGTGGATTAGTCAATCACCCCATGAAAGTGAGTTTTCTATCATGGAAATTATGCCAGGCAAAACAGTGTTAAGAACAATACCAACAGGTAGAAATATCTTGGATGTTTTTAACCTTTCTCATATGAAAGATCCTGTGACATTTTAAATGTCAGTTCAAATATTACAGCCAAAGTCTATCTTGAACAGTATTTTTCTAAATATCCAGAATTCATTTTAAAATTCTAAGCTGAATATTGCACACTACATTCATTATGAAACATTATGCATTGTGGCTTACATGATAAAATTATTGTCCTGGAATAACTAATGGAACCAAAAGACACACTATTAAAAATGGTTAAAGTGCTAGGTTACATAATAAATATCTTATAACCAATTCAAACATAATGGGAAAAGATTTCACTCAAAATAAAAACAAAACAAACAAAAATAAAATACTTAGGAATAAATTGTACAAGAAGTTTGTAGAACATATACTAAAAACAAAAAACAAAACTACTCAAGTTGATTAAGGGAAATAAAAGAGAACTTGAACAAAAAGAAACTATCTTAATTCTGCTTACCAAATATTTAACATCAGTAATTTCTAAATTGTGAGAGTATACTTAATTTTGACTTGAGCATAATTTCTTTTTTTTTTTTTTTTTACAGGAAGAAGAAAAACACATTTTACAGAGTACTAAGCAGGAACAATAGAGTTTAAGGACATGCTACCATGCTTTGCATATTTTACCAGTTTAAAAAGAAACTGGATTTCATTACATCAAACATCATTTAAGGTATGAACTTGTAAACATATATGATAATGAGTTGAGTTAGTTCTTACTAGTCTTTTTTGTACTAAAAGAGAGGATATATTACAATATATTTGCTGAATTTTATAGAAGATTAAAATATTCATAAGGTCATTTTTAAATGCCCTCTGGGAAATAAGTAAAACAAATATATTAAACTATTTATTTCAATTGTAAAAGTACTGGTTAAAATAATATCAAACTGTATAGAAAATTATATGGTAAAAATTTTTAGTCCCACTTACCTCTAATACCCAGTTGAGTTTAGCCCCAATAGTCATTTTCAATGTTTTATTTTGTATTCTTTCAAAGATTTTTATGCATATTCAAGAACTTATATATATAAATGCAATAATAATATGCATACAAATCTACAGGTTGCTTTTTATTTAATAATATAAGTTGACCATCTTTCCATATCATTCTATTTGTATGTCCATGTATGCATGTACCTTTAATGGCTGCAATAGTCAAGAAACAAATTTTTCTTTAAAAAAAATCTGTCCTTTTTCTGCAAAAAAAAATCTATAATTAAAGGACATCTGTAAAATTTCTGCCCTATTCATAATTGATATAAATTTTCTTGTGAGCAAATTCTATAGTCAATCTTTATTAATGTCTCTATTTTTATGTTTATTATAGCTCAAAAGGAGAATCTAAATCAACCTTGCTAATAAAATGATTAAAATAAAAGCCTACTTATCCCTTATGCTTTTTCAGTCTGAGGAGCAGAGTTAGATAGGACAAAAAAAAGAGTTAGTCAGGCAAAGAACCTAGAGAGGGATCCAGTTTCTGTGTAACTTCAGAGTCCTGTAGAAAGGAAAGGTAACTACAGTAGAGTCTCTCATGCTCTTACTTCCTCTACATCCTCAAAGCTATTTCAATAATTTCAAAAGTCCAAGAGAAAAGGTACATGTACCTAATTTAAAGTAGTATATACCACATAAAATGGGAAATTTCCAGACATTTTGGGGTGGAAATAGATGAATACACATAGCTTGTACTGACTGTCTCAGAAACTCTGACTAGAAACTTACCAGTAGTTTTGAGTTTTGGCAAATCAACGTGAGGAAATTAAATACTTATTTATGAAGAAATACAACATTGTCTCTCATTTTCCCGCTTGAATGTGGTACTCATAATGGAAGGGCAATGAAAGTGATCCTCTGTTTTGGAAAGACTTACTGCTTATCCTCCTACATGACTTGCCATTTTGCACATGCTTCAATGTAAGATTTGTCAATCTTCTGACACAATTTGGGAGTCTGCTTTCCCATCCTATATACCTGGACTTGAAATAAGAGATTTACCTGCTTCCTCTTGGCCCCTTTTATTCCTAACCTGTCTGACAGTAGAGGGGTATCATATAATCACCTCTTTCAAATTTTATGTGTATGTTTTTGCAATGTCCTTTTATCTGCTCTTCTAGCTCAGCTACAGTCATACAACTAACTGAATGAGCAATGTCTCACACACCCAAAGATATCATAGAACTCCCTGATCTACCAGATGGTTTGCATTGCTTTCCAGGACAGGGTTCAAACTCTGCATAGCTGACAAGAACCTTCTGAATCTAGCGCTTGACGACATTAGACGTCACCTTATATGCACTCTACACTTGAGCATTCCCAAACTATTTGCACATCCCTGAACGCACAGTGCTTATGAAAGACACAACAATGGTGCCCCAAAGATGTCTACATAGGTCCTCAGAACCTAAAACCACATTACATTTTGTGAAAAAGGGGAATTAAAATTGCAGAGGTAATTTGGGCTGCTAATCAGCCGACCTTATATTATCCAGGTGGACCTAATATAATCACAAAAGTACTTATAAAAAAGAGGCAAAGAAGGAGGTGTGATGAAGAAGCAGAGATCAGGAAGAAGAACAATCTGAAGATACTATGCTTATGGTTTTGAAGATAGAGAAATGAGGCCATGACCCAAAGACTGTAGGTAAGTTCTAGATGCTGGAAAAGACAGAGAAACAGATTCTCCTCTAGACACTCCATAGGAATACAGCCCTGCTGACACCTTGATTTTATTTTGGACATCTAACATCCAGAATTGTAAGATAATAAATTTGTGTTGTTTAAGCCACCAAGTCTGTGGTAATTTGTTTTTTAGTAGCAGAAAACTTATACAGCTCTTTCATACCTCCCTAGTGTGAAATACTGCGCACTATTACCTATACTTGGAAAGCCTTTCTCCATCCTTGCCTCTCTGGCCAATGTATCTCATCTTAAGCATACTCTCCTGGAGCCATTCCTAATCCAGATAGAGATAATCTTTTCCTTCTCCTGTACTACTATTATACCATGTGTTTGCCGCTACTGCTTCACTTATTTGTGTGTACTTATATAGATGTTTATTGAACATCTACCATATACCAGATTAAGAAGTGTAGCTTTATTCAGGTTTCTGCAGAGAGACCATCCTGGCAGCATCATCTAAAGTAGCTCCCTCCTACCCCTAATTATTCTTTATCATCTCATTCTAATTATTTTCCTTCATAGTACTTCTCACCAAGTGGGATTATTCTATAAATTTATTTACCTCTACAATTAAGATATATGCTCCATGAAAGCAGGGCCTTTAGGGGATCATCTCTATTTTTCCAAGGTGCCTAAAATAGTGCCTGGCATATATATTAGACTCTCAATACATATTTGCTGAAAGAGTACTAAGTGATTGCATTATAGATCACAGTTCATCCTCCTAAGGTATGGAACTATTAAAAGCAAACATATAGTTTTTATCTCTTTTTCCCCTATTTTTAAATCTAGGCTCACCTGTATGAGATGAAATTTTTTATCAGGAACACATTCCAAACCAAAATGGGCAATAGATTGAGCCATATGTGAAGAAATAAGCAAGAAAAAAACATGCTCACTTTATCTTGGTCAAGTTTCAGCACTGACTTTAAGTTCATGTTAACTGCAGTTGACAGGTGCCCCTGGACCAGCAATTCAGCTGCCAGTCATAGCACACAACCCTCACATGCAGAAACTTGGGCAATGTCTCTATTTATTAGTAGTCTAAGGACATCTATACC
The DNA here is from genome assembly GCA_027257055.1 of Cephalopachus bancanus. Classification (NCBI taxonomy): domain Eukaryota; kingdom Metazoa; phylum Chordata; class Mammalia; order Primates; family Tarsiidae; genus Cephalopachus; species Cephalopachus bancanus. The sequence goes on from JAPVLO010000035.1 coordinate 7,080,776, forward strand.
ATCTTACTTCTCTAAGAGCCTGAGGGTAAGAAGGAGACTCTGTGCATAGTAGACACAGATTTTTATCTCCAACAATAGACACTTGTTTTATTTCCAACATATATATTTCAGTGAAAAAAGCAAGTTGCACCATTACATACAATATGACACCACTACATAAACATGAGCAGACATAAAACAATACTACATCTCTCTCTCTCTTTCTCTCTCTCTCTCTCTCTCTCACAGTACACACATAGACCAAATGGAAGAGTATGCTGCAATTGGAGTTTAGTGTCGAAGAGGATTTTAGCTTTAATATTTGCATTTTTACAATGAGAATATTCTTATGAATATACTTATATGATTGAAAGCAATAAATATTGTCCCTCAGTACCCACAGGGGATTAGTTCCAGGATCCCCATGAATGCCAAAACCAAAGATGTTCAAGTCCATTTATGTAAAATGTCATAGTGTTTGCATATAACCTACACGCATCCTCCCTTATATTTAAAACCACCTCTAGATTACTTATACTATCTAATGCAATGCAAATTCTATGTAAATAGTTGTTATGCTGTATTGCGTTTTGTTTGTATTATTTTATTGCTGTGTTTTTTTTTTTTTTTTTACATATTTTCAATCTTCAGTTGGCTGAATTTGCAGATGTGGAACCCATGGATATGGAGGGCCAAGAAAAAAGAATAAAAGTAACTATATTTTCTATTATAGAATTAATGCAATGACATTAGAGTGTATAAACAGTTATCTAATAGGTTCTGCTGGTGAGAACCCCAGATCTGATCACCTGGCACTGGCATTTCTGAGCCTGCCAAACTTGGATCACTTCCCAGAGCACTTTGACTCTACCAAGTTACAGTAATCCTGTGAAAACCAACCTGAAACACCCAGTTAACTTTATCTTTAATTTTGACTATAATTAAATGATTTTATACAAATTTGTATGGCTTATAAGAGAAATTTCTTCTGACAATTTTTTAACAAAAAAGTATTCAAAACACAGTACTTTCTCTTGTGATTAATAGTCACAGATGCATTATTCTTTCTCTTGATTACAAGCTTGTTCATTAAAACTGTTAAAGCAAAGGCCACAAGCAAGGGTATAGAGTTCAATAAATGGAATTTTGATGTGCTTTTCACTATTATTACTGAAGAAATTTTATCCTCTGAAGTCTAAAACTGGCAGATATAGCTAAGTGCTAATACCCATTCTCCTTTTTTTCCTTCCTAACAAATTCTAATTTTGTTCATAGTAAAACATTAGCCTTCCTTTGATACCCCTGAGATTCTAAGTGGCCATGTGATATATTCCAGCCAAAGAAATGTGAGCAGAGGTCTGCTGGGAATTTCCAGCCAAGATTTATTTTCTCATATAGGCACTCCTCCTTCTTCCCTCCCCTTCCTCCTTTCTTCCTGCATGAAATGTAGATGCGAAACTAAAAATGGAGAGGTCATCTATGACTATGTAGTGAGTGTTAGGATGAAAGATATGTACTAACTGTTGCAGAGGAGAAAGCCATGGGGAGCCTAGGATGTTGTTATCAAGAATCTGCTGTACCAGCCCTGGACTGCTTCCCTCTGGACTTGTTGTAATGAGAAAAATAAATCCCCAAGCTTCTGCAACCAAGTTCTGTAACTTTCAGCCAAACAAAATTCTCAATTGATATGGAACAGGATAATAATGAAGCACTCAGGAGATTTTCATCTCTCTCCATATAAAGCATTATAGAAATTGTTCTAGAAAAACACCCATCAATACAGACAAGGAATAAAACACTAGAAAATATTACTGTCATTGCTCTTCAATAGTGCATGAGAAGATTACATCTAGCAAAATTTCCTATTTTAAAACTCCAATAGTTTCATTTGCAGTTTCAACATAACTGAAAGAGAGTAGTAGGTAGAAAGATGTATAGGTGGTTCTAGAAGGGAAAAGAAAAAACCCTCAGAAACTTAATTAGACTAACAAAAAGTAATACAGAAAAATGTACCTGTGAGTTTATACTACTCCAGAATAGTTTTTCCAAAAAGGATCAATTATGCAAGGAACAATTTTCTTCTAAAATGTTTCACAAAAGTTTTTATTTTTATTTGTAATAAAACCCAGCAATCCACCAGTCTTTAACAATAAGGACTATAAGACTCTATTAAATGACAGTACCTGGAACATGGTATTAACCACTAATATATTTCAAATAAAGGAAGTAATTATAACAGTTAAGAAATATTAATTCATTTTGTGTTATTGCCAGTTAAATTTGAAAAGATCTCTAGGTTAAGAAAAAAGAAAGGGGAAGATGAAAGGAGTTAAGATAAAGTTTAGAGGGCAGGAGAGAAAGGAGAAAACAGAAAAACGGAGGGATCAGAAGAAAACTTCCTTCACTTCCTGCTTCCTCTTTTCAGTTCACTCAAGTTTAGTTCAAAACTGAAATCATCCTCCCTCCCTATGAAGGCACATTTACAGTTTGGATGAGCTGCACTGAAGCGGTTAGGGGTTTTACTGCAAAGAAGCTGGAATGGGTAATTTTGAAGCATCAAAGGTAGGCCCACAGGCAGATCTTGGTGGGATTTCCAGTGAGAGGAGGTGACTAACTCAGGATTGGCAGCTGCATTCCGGAGAAGAGAGAAGTCTGATGTACGAAGAGGGCTTAATGGGAGAGTGTAGTGAGGTGATGTCAATCTTCCCTTATTTCAAACTTTGTTTCCACCTAGTGCTTCACACCAGAAATGAAGGGGCAATTCTCCACTACCTTTTATTTTATGATCTCTTGCACTTGGATCCATATTATCTGAACAATGATTTGAAGGTTCTTTTATGAAAAATCTCAACAATGTCTTTTGAAAACTAGGGAAAGCAGAAGAAAAATAAGCTTCTCTTCCTCAGAAGAAAAAGAAAGGGAAAGTTCCTCTTTCCACCTGGCAGGTAGGCTCTGGGGTTGGTGAGAGGCACAAATTGTCATGTAACATAAGGTCAAACAGTAAGAATTTGGCTGCACAGGATCTTCCACTTGGCTTTAAAAGTACCATCAAAATACTTTGGTTCAAAATATAATGGTCAATAACATGAAATAGATACTAACATATGACTACCACTTTGTATCAGCAATAAAAGACATGCAAATCAAAAGAATTAAGCACACAACATTTCCAATCAAATTAACAAAGATCTAAAATATATATACATATTAAGAATTAGGAAGGTAGCAGAAAATTAACTCTCACACACATTGCTGGTAGGTACATACCATCATTCTAGGAGACTATGCAATGTGCAGTCATACCGTTGTTTTATTGCACTTTGCAGATATTGATTTTTTTTTTTTACAAACTGAAAGTTTGTAGGAAGCCTGCCTGCATTGAGCAAACCTATTGGCACCATTTTTCTAACAGCATGTTCTCTCTTCATGTCTTTGTGTCATATTTTGGCAATTCTTGCAAAATTTCAAACTTTTAAATTATTAGTATATATATTATAATAATCTGTGATCAGTGTTCTTTGATGTTACTATTGTAATTATTTTGGAGCACCACAATTGCACCATATAAGATGATAAACTTGATAAATCTGTGTGTATTCTAACTACCTTACTCCAACTATTTCCCTTCCCTCGGGTCTCCCTAGTTTCCAAGACACAACAATGTTGAAATTAGGCCAGTTAATAACCCTACAGTGGCCTCTAATTATTCAAGTGAAAGAAGGAACCACATGACTCACCTTAAATCAAAAGCTAGACATGATTAAGCTTAGTGAGAAATGCATGTCAAAAGCAAGACAGGCTGAAAGTCAGGCATCATGTGAATGCCAAGATGTGAATGCCAAGGAAAAGTTCTTGAAAGAAATTCAAAGTGCTTCCAGTAAACACATGAATGACAAGAAAGCAAAACAGCCTTATTGCTGACATGGAGAAAGTTTGAGTGGTCTAGATAGAAGATCAAACTAACCATATCATTTCCTTAAGCAAAAGCCTAATCCAGAGCAAGGCCCTAACTCTCTTCAATTCCATGAGGGTTGAGAGGTAAGGAAGCTGTGGGAAAAAAAAATTGACACTAGTAGAGATTGGCTGATGAGGTTTAAGGAAAAAAGCTGTCTCCATAACATAGATGTGCAAGGTGAAGCAGCAAGTGCTAATGAGGGAAGCTGCAACAACAAGTGATCCAGAAAAGCTAGCTAAGATTATTGATGAAGGTGGCTGCACTGAACAACAGATTTTCAGTGTCAACAAAGCAACCTTCTATTAGAAGAAAACACCATCTAGGATTTCCAGAGTCAGAGAAAAGAAGACAATATCTGGCTTCAAAGATTCAAAGAACAGACCGACTCTCTTGTTAGGGGCTTATGTAGCTGTTGACTTTAAGTTGAAGTCAATGCTTATTTATTATTCTGAAAGTCCTAGGGTCCTTAATTATGCTAAAACTACTCAACTTATGCTCTATAAATAGAAAAACAAAGCCTAGATGATAGCTCACTTGTTTACACCATGATTTATGGAATATTTTAAGCCCATTGCTGAGACTTTCTGCTCAGAAAAAAGATTTCTTTCAAAATTTACTGCTCATTGACAATGCACCTGGTCACCCAAGAGGTCTGATGTGTATGTACAAGGAGATTAATGTTGTTTTCATTCCTGCTAACACAACATTCATTCTGCAACACAAGAATCAAGGAGTCATTTCAACTTTCAAGTCTTATTACTTAAGAAATATATCTCATAAGGCTATAATTGCCATGGATAGTAATTCCTCTGAAGGATCTGGGCAAAATAAATTAAAATCCTTCTGGAAAGGATTCACCATTCTACATACCATTAAGAACATTCATGATTCATAAGAGGAGGTAAAATATCACCATTAACAGGAGTTTGGAGGAAGTTTATTCATACCTTTATGAATGGCTTTAAGAGGTTCAACACTTCAGTGGAGGAAGTAACTGCAGATGTGGTGGACACATCAAGAGAACTAGGATTAGAAGTGAAGTCTGGCCGGGTACAGTGGCTCAACCCTGTAATCCCAGCACTTTGGGAGGCCGAGGTGAGTGGATTGTCCAAGCCCATGGGTTCGAGACCAGTCCGGGAAACTTGGCAAGAACTCATCTCTACAATAAATCAAAAAATTAGCCTGGTGTACTGGCTGGCACCTATAGTTCCAGTACTTGGAAGGCTGAGGCGGAAGGATCCCCTGAGCCCAGCAGGTGAGGCTGCAGTGGCCACGAGTATGCCGCTGCACTCCAGCCTGGGCGACAGAGTAAGACTCCAACTCAAAAAAAAAAATTTAGAGATAAACTGGAAAATAGTCAGAAAATGAAATCCTTCTGCCTTAGCCTTCCTAGTAGCTGGAACTACAGGTGTGCGCTACTGCACCCAACTATTTTTTTTTTTAATTGTAGAGACAAGGTCTTGTCAAGTTGCCCGGGCTGGTCTCGAACCTGCGGGCTCAGACAATCCACTCGCCTCGGCCTCCCAAAGTGCTGGGATTACAGGCTGAGCCACCAGTCCTAAAATTCTTTTTTAAAGAGACAGGGTCTCACCATGTTGCCCAGGCTGGTCTCAAACTCTGGGCTCAAGCAATCCTCCCACATCAGCCTCCTAAGTAGCTGAGATTACAGTCACATGCCACTACATCCAGCTTTGTACCATAATTCTTAACATGTTTTATACCACTTGACCTAGGGACAATTCTAGGGATTTATTCCAAGAGAACATGTGTACAAACAAGAGATATTAATAAGGATATATACAGTATAAATATTTACTAAGAGAAAAACTAGAAATGGCTTTAAGATGAGTGATAATAGGGGACTGTTAAATTAAATTATGGGATAGCCATACAATAGGTAGTATTAAAAAGATAATATTATAGAAGAAATCATATTAGATCAGCAAACTAGACTTATTTAAAACATATGAAATTAAAAAAGGTTAACTTCAAAACCAAGGTATGCTTAAACTTTAGAGTAATGTTGGCCTTTGGAGTCAGGATGCGATATACTGAATTCCAGCTTCACCACTTACAGACTGTGGAAACCTCAGCAAATTACTTAAATGGTGGGAAAGACTCAATATTGTAAAAATGTCAGTTCCTCCAGACTGATTTATATAATCTCAATTGTAATTCTAAAAAGTCTTTTGTGACTGTGTAAAATTGGCAAACTGGTTTTAAAATGTGTATAGAAATGCAAAAGACAAAGGATAGCCAAGAGAATCTTGATGAGAGAGCAAAACCTGAGGGCTTACAGGACCATGTATTGAGATCTATTAGGAAACTGTAGGAACCAAAACAGTGTATTTTTGGAGCAAGGATGGGCAAATAGGCCAATGAACAGCAGAAAGAGTTAGGAAACAGATCCATACACACAGTGTCACCTGATTTATTACAGAAGTGAGTCATCCTGCTGTGCAGTATAAAAAGAGCAGTCTTCAATAAGTGGTCCTAGGTCAGTTGGATATACATATGGAAAAAGTGATTCTTGACCCCCTACCTTCCAACATTCACAAAAATCAATTCCAGATGTATTACAGATCTAAATGTGAAAGATTAAAAGTGAACATTTTGGAAGAAGACAGAGGAGAACATATTCATGACCTTGAAACTGGCAACGATTTTTAAAATGCTAATCTTAAATGGAAAATGTAATAAGTTCAGAAATAGTAAAATAAAGAACATCCATTTATCCAAAGACTCTATTAGGGAATAAAAAGGCAGCTCAAAGAGTAGAAAAATGCATTTGCCATACAAATATTCAAAAGATTTAAATCCAGAATATATATTAATTTCTTATTAATTTTTATGTATTTTAAATACACATGCAAATTAATAAGAAAAGAACAGACTACCCAATGAAAAATGGGGCAGAAAATCTAAACAGACACTTCACTATAAAAGGATACCCAAATGGCCAATAAACATATTAAAATGTGCTCTGCTTTATTCATTAGCAAAATCTAACTTAAAACCACAATGCAATACCTCTATAAACACACTAGGGTAGCTGAAATGAAAAAGATAGAAGATACCAAATGTTGTAAAGAAAGTGGAGCAACCAAAACATTCACACACTGCTGGCGAGGATGTAAACTGGACCAATTTCTTTAGAAAAATCATTGACAGTTCAGCTACTATGACCTAACTATTATACTTTTCATATCCCCAACAGAAATTTGCACATATATTAAACAGAAGACATATATAAAAATGGTCATAGTAGCACTATTTCCAGTAGCCCAAATTAGAAACCACCCAGATGTTATGGTCTGAATGTTAGTTTCCAACAAAATTCATATGTTAAAGTTTAATCCCCAGTGTGACTGTATTAAGAGTTGGGGCCTTTGGAGAAGATAATAAGTCATGGGTACATCTCCCTCATGAATCTCTTATAAAGAGATTGGCCTGAGCCCGCGGGTTCGAGACCAGCCCGGGCAACTTAGCGAGACCTCGTCTCTACAATTAAAAAAAAAAAATTAGCCGGGTGTGGTAGCGCACGCCTGTAATTCTGACTACTTGGAAGGCTGAGGCGGAAGGATCGCCAGAGCCCAGCAGGTTGACACTGGGGTGGCTATGAAGTGTGCCACTGCACTCCAGCCTGGGCAACGGAGTGAGACTCCAACACAAAAAAAAAAAAGAAAAAAGAGATTGAAGAGAGGATATCTGCTCCTTCCACCACATAAGGACATAGCAACAAGGGGCCATCTCTGAAGCAGAGAACAGGCCCTCATCACACACCAAATCTGCTGACACCTTGATCTTGAACTTTCAAGCCTCCAGAACTGCAAGCAATACATTTCTGATGTTTATTAATTACCCAATCTAAGATATTTTGTTATAGTAGCCTGAATAGACCAAGTCACCGAATAGACCAAATTTACTGTTCGATTGTTGTTGTGGGGGATAGGACTGTGAGGGGAAATGGATACCGAAATATTCATCAATACTTGTGCAAACTTAGGTCTATAAAATGATGATACTGGTCCTGTCCAAAGGGAAGTGAGCATCAGGAAAGGGATATGTAAGCAGCCAGCATCATTTTTTGATGTATGTATTAAAAATTAAGCTTCAAGATATCTATCATAACTGCTAGCTGAGTCTAATTTGACATGACAAAGTGACAGATTTGCAAACTTGATAAGACATGCTTAGATAATTTTAAAACAAAAAATACAACATATTTTACACATTTTAAAAACTTACCGTAAAAATTGATATTGTAGAAAGCTATTTAATGACAGATTACGTATAACAAAATTTCTGAAGTAAATAGAAATAACTCTAATTTTATAAAAATATGTATGTACATATAGAAATATGTATGTATATTTAATAAATGTTTGCAAAGCTATACACCAAAATGCAACAATAATAATGTGACTAGAATGATTTTTATTTTATTCTTTTTACTATGTATTTTATAAATTTTCAATGAAAGGAAAAACCATATTTTTTATTTTTAAATTACCTTTTAATGTTTTAAAACAATAATAGAGAAAAGTTGCAAGTACAGTATAAAGAAGCTTATTTTTCCAGGAAATGTTGAGGAAGTTGTTCCCTGATTCCCCATCACTCCTGAACACTTGAAAGAGTCTTTCTTACAAACAAGGACATCCCGTATATAAAGGCAAGACAACTATCAACAATAAGAGCTTTAACATCGATAATATTACTACCAACTAATCCTCAAATAGTGTCCTTTATAGAAAAAGCTTCAGCATTATATGTAGTTATCATGCCTTTTTAGTCGCCTTTGGTTGGGAATTGCTATTCAGTCTTTCTCTGACTTTCATGATCTTGACACTTCTAAAGATTACATGCCAGTTATTTTGTAGACTGTCCTTCCATTTGGGTTTGCCTGAAGTTTCTTCATGTTAGGCCCAGTTTATGCATCTGGCAGGAATATCACAGAAGTGATGTTGTGCTCTTCTTATTGCATCACTTGATTTCCATTTGTTCATTATTGATTCTGTTCACTTTGAATGCTTGATTAAAATCATGCTTGTCAGGTTTTTCCACTATAAAGTTACTTTTTTTCTACTTGCAATTAGTATTTTGTGAAGAAGTACTTTGAAATTAGTGAGGTTTAATGTCTCATTAAACATTTAATTTATGTATTTGTGTATTTGTTTATATCTATATAGATTCATCTTCTAGTGAGTTATAATCTGCTACTGTAATTATTTATTTTGATGCTCAGATCATCCCAAATTGACCAGTGAAGCCCCTTAAAGCTGGCTTCTATGCCCTATTTTTTAAACTCATTTACTTGCTGATAGTCCTGTAGATCAGAAGTCTAGCATGGTATGGCTAGGTTCTTTGCTCAGAGTATGACAAAGCTGAATCAAGGTATGAACTAGGCTGAGTTCTTTTCTGGAGGCTTAAAGGAAAACCCATTCTTACTTTCAGTCAAATTCAGTTATCTGCAGCTATTGGACTGAGGTTCCCATTTCCTTGCTTATAGTCAGCCAGGTACAGTTGTCAGTGACTACTGTTGTTTGCTTCTTTGCCACATGGTCCCCTCTATCTTCAAAGGTAGCCATGGATAATCACCCTCACCCTCATGCCAATTCCTTCTCATGTTTTGAATCTGTAATTTTCTCTTGACCTAGATTTAAAGGGTTCTTGTGACAAGATCAGGCCTACTTGGATAATCCCCCCTATTTAAAGTCAACTATCAGGAACCTAATTACATCTCCAATTGTCTTTTGCCATACATTGTAACATAGTCACAGGAAAGATAGCTCAACATATTCATACTCCTACGAGTTACATAGGTCATGTGTGCTAGAGGGCAGGCAATCTTGGGGGGCTGATATAGTTTGGATGACTGTGCCCTCAAAATCTCATATTGAAATGTGATCCCCATTGTTGGGGGTAGCGCCTACTGGGAGGCAACTGGATCATGAGGGTAGATTCCTCATGAGTGGATTGGTGCTGCTTGCATGGTAATGAGTGAATTCTTGCTTTATTGGTTCATGCAAGAGTTGATTATTTAAAAGAACCAGGTACTACCTCTTCTTGCTCCTGCTTTCACAATGTGACACACCTGCTTCCTATCTGCTTCCGCCATGATTATAAGCTTCCCAGGGCCCCACCAGAAGCCCAGCAGATGTTGACACCACGCAGAACCAGGAGCCCAATAAACCTCTTTCCTATATAAATTGCTCAGCCTCCGCCATTTGTTTAAGGCAACACAAAACAGATACAGGGGCCATTTCAGAATTCTGTACACTGCGTATGTAAAGTACTAGAACAGTGCCTAGCACACAGTAAGCACTATACATGTATTAACTATTACTATTATGTTTAATTGAACAAATTCACAGAAATTTTAAAAAATAGCAATACCACAGTAATGGCATGGGAATGGTGCGATAACACTCTAATGAACCGTTAGGGAAATGTACATTGGTAGAATCTTCTGTCAGTCAACTTGGTGATGTATGGAAAGCACAGTACTTCCATTTCTAGGAATTCATCGTAATGATATAATCAGAGGTATACACAAAGACATATTAAATAAGATATTAATTCTAGTTAAGCTTCTGTGGCACGTCGAGATGGTCTTAGCCTCCCCACATTGCTATAGGTCAAACAAGGCTTCTGGCAATGTTTTAGGGAGCCCCCGCCTCCTTCCTGGAATGTGAGGTGAACTTTTGGCAAGACAGGGTCTCTCAAAAAGTGAGAGAACATACCCTGTCACCATATGCCTGGTTGTACCCATCTGCTAAAACAAGGGCATCCTGAAAAGGCAGGCTTTGCATTGTTTCCCTGGTTTTCTGTGCTACTGCATCACCCAAGGATTTAACGCATAAGTAATATGCTCTGGCTTCTCACTACTAACGTATAACTCCTTTATACTGACTTGGTTAAATTACACTTTTAGCCATGACTTTAGATTATGGCTTTTGTTTGGTTTTAGCTACAATGTGAGGCATCCCAGAAGATAAAATATGTATCAACTGGCGAAGGGGGGATACAAAAGTTAATTACCAAGACAGTACCTATAGCATACATTATAACACTATAAAATAGCTGCTGTTAGCCTCATTTTACAGGCAAGAAAATTGAAGTTCAAAGGGGTTAAATAACTTGTTCAAGGATGTACATTTAAGAGATGGTGAAACCATGTTTTGAAGCAACTGGCTTTACCCTTTCTTTTTACCATACCAGTGAGTTCTAGAAATTTCTGGGTATGTATATTTACTTTAAAATCTCCCCACAAAGTGTTAAAAATTAACCTAGTTTAATACCTACTATGGTACACATCACTGTTTCCCTATACATAAAGGCAAATTAACCATATGAACATAGTTACAGTGCAGACTAATTTTTCTCCGAAGCTTTCTTTTCCAGCTCCAGCTTCCCAGAACTTAAACGTCAAAAAAAAAATGCACTTTAACCAGGGAATCTAGTTTAAAAGTTCTAGTTGAACCACAAGTTCAGATTGAACAATTTTTCGTATTGTTTTCTCAACTCAAAGAGAGATGCTCCAAACTCATTCTTTGAAACTATCATCATCTCTCCATAGATTCTACTAACTAGCCTAGTTTCTTCTATGTCCTACTATTCTCTGACACAATTCTTAACAAAATATCAATGCCCATGCCCTTGGAGTCTCTAAATTGTCAATTTCTCCATCAGGGATTTTCTCCTCATCCTTTCCAGACTCCTTCCCACATATTTTACCTTCCCCCATATTCACAGGACTATTCAATCCACATTTACCTTCATTTACCTTTCATTTCAATCCAAGAATCTCTAGCAATCTGCTCCATTCTTGTTCTAGTTGTTACCAATCAATCTCTGGCAATCAACTCAAACTTGTGATTATGTTCCGGCTATATAAGTGTCCTTGCAGGGGAAAAGGTAATATAAAACATATATATATATATATGGTTGTGTTCTTTCTGTGTCCTTTTGAAATCTTTCTTTGAGCACTTCATTGCTTTCTGGCACAACATAATTTCTAGGCTCATCTTGTGCTTTGATGGTCACAATCCTAGATCAGCCATTTTTCCAAGGTGCTCTGGTTCCTCAGACAACGATATTTAAAAGGCAAAATCTGGGCAATAGATGTGGTCATAGCCATTGGGAAGTCACAGCTCCTTGGTCCTACCCAGTAGGCAAAGCTAGAAAATGCATGCACACAATTATATTGATATCTATGAATGCACACTGATATCCCCAACTGCAATACAAAAGTATAGGATTCATTCTAGTTTTTGTTTTCTTTTCTATATTTGCAATTCCTTTCTTTAACAGTGAGAAGCCCAACTGCCACTACCCTTATATCTTTTACTTGATCAGCTCCCGATATAAACCCAATCTTCCATCTCTGATACCACCTTTTCTACACAGATGCCTTCTTTGCCCTAGTTGGGTTCCAACAACTCACAGCAGGCATGCCCCTGCCCCCACTCACAAAGGCTAATTTCATGGCAGACTATACCCTTCCAAATAGACATTTTCCTCACTCTGATCCCCCATTCTTGCCCCTGCCCACCCCACTGCACGGACATGCCTCCCACTCCAACTGAGTTTCAAAACACCATGTTGATCTTTTCACCCTGCTTGGGCACTTACATAGTGCACTAGGTCATACCACTCATGATGTTTCGCCCACCTCCACCTCGCTTGAGTTCTGACACACATTACAGGCTGCTCCTAGACATGAATGTTACCTTACCCTCATTGGTCTCTGACCAATGCAGGTGAGTTTTCCTAAACGAATACCCTCCTCCACCTTTTTGGGCTTCAACACCATGCTCTGGGCTACTGCAGTTCCCTTCCTTTTCCAGTGCAGAGACCAGGAGTATTCTGTCCCATCTAATGGGTCTAGGACTGATTGTTCAGAAAGGGAAGAGGAAGAAAAGGAAATTGAGTAGAGAAAGCTTTGGTTTCTTCCTATATAGATAATGTGTATCAATAAAAACTCTCTACTTTGTTGCTATTACAATTTAACAGGTTGCTATTGACAACTCTAAAAATGTTTGATACATAAATTATTCCGTAAGTGGTCATACCCTTAGAATATAAGCCAGTCAACATTTTCTGAAGTCTTTTTATGCTAAGAAATTGAAGTCTATATTCATTAAATTAATGAAAGCAATTACTTTTTATGTGATATAATTATGAGTAACCAATGACAAAGGAAGGGAATGGTACCCATTTTGCCCACCAGGGACGAAAAATGCTACAGCACTTGAGTATGAGCTGTGAAGCAAGAGTGTGGGGTTCAAAACCCAACTCTGAGGCCTTTGACAAGTTCCTTACCTTCTTTGTGTCTATCTTTTCTTCAATATTAAAATGAAGGAAATAGTGGTACTTCCTAGAGTGGTCATAAGGATTATAGCAGATTATACATAAACATTTATTAGAAGACATTTAATATCAAAAATATCATCAGAAAATATTAGTGATTAATGTTATTGCAAGAGTAGTCACATGCCCGAAAACATGTCCAGACAATTGTGATTCTAAGACTCTGATATGAGAAACAATATATTAAAATGTAGACACTGTCACTTAAATGATTAGTTGGCTCTACTGTCATTATAAATCCACAGGCACAAAAATAGGTACCAAAATTGTTTATACCCTATATACTCTTCTTTAAAAATTATATTTGCAGCTGAGCTCAGTGGCTCATCCTGTAATCCCAGCACTTTGGGAGGCCAAGGTGAGTGGATTGCCTGAGCCCTCAGGTTGGAGACCAGCCCAGGCAAATTGGTCTCTACAATAAATAAAAAAATTAGCTGGGCAGGGTAGCGTACACCTGTAGTTCCAGCTACTTGGAAGACTGAAGCAAAAGGATCATGGGAGCCCAGCAAGTCAAAGCTGGGGTGGCCGTGAGTATGCCACTGCACTCCAGCCTGGGCAACAGAGTGACTCCAACATAAAAAAATAAAAAAAATTGTATTTGCACATACAGGGTCACAGGGTCAGGATCATTAAGATGTCACTAGGTGACAGGAATTTTTCAGTTCCATTATAATGTTATGGGACCACCGTTATATATACTGTCCGCTAATCAAAACATCATAAGTGGCATATGACTGAATATAATTTGAGTCTTTACTACTGCTCAATGTGCTGTATTTAAATTTATATGACTATGTTGTGGTATTCTTTTCAAAATAAAGTTTATTTGGAAGATAAAAATTATGTTTGAAATACAAACAAAATATTTAAATTATCATAGAAAACTTATAAACCTCCTGGCATACGTTGGTGGTCTCCAGTGTGAGAAACACCTCCTTATAACACGATAATATATTCTTCATTCTCTCTACAACTTGAAGAAATGTAAGCAAAGACAAAATAGTCCTTTAATGAATTTTATCTTAGCCAAGACTTTTCCAATTATTTTAAGTAATTAAAACAAAGCCAAGAATAAAAAACAAAGAAAAACAAAACTAATTTTTTAAAAAACCGGAAAATTAAGTTTATATATGATAGAATTCATGCTAATCTACTGCAGAACATGAGAAGATTGTGATAAAGTTAATTGAGCTGATCCCAGATCAACTTTAATTCTCAACCCACATTCTCTTTTAGGGCCAGATAATTACTCTTTCAAAAGCACTTATTCATATCTTCGCAAGCTAATTAAAATAAAACTCATTTTTTTTCATTTTAAAATGATTTCACCATAGAGGCAAATGAAGTAAGTTCTGTAGAACCACAACCTTATCTATTTTTTTCTAAAGATGTTTTCTTTGGTTAGAATTAATCCTGCTCTCTGACTTTATTTGTAATTATTTCATCAGAATTCCAAATGTATATCCAGGACAAGTTTCTCACATTTTAGATATTTAGCACAAAAATTTAAGTATAATAGTGAAGATGAAATGTCCTACTCTAAAAAATGGGCTTGTACCTCCCTTGGTCACTGTAAAATAATGCTATTGTCAAACCTGACTCAGATCAGGCTTTGCTGTAGCTGGGAGGAGTAGGAGCCTTAATTGACTATCTGGAAACAGAAAGAAGAGACTATATTGACTATTCCCAGACTTCAATATGTATGCACCTTTTTATTGATTAAGGTCATTTCTTAGCACTTGCATCAGAGAAAATTCAAGTTATCTGATGATTGAAAACATCCCATTTTACAAAAGAAGTTATTTTAAGAACTTCTACCCTATTTACATGCTTCTTGAGACTACATATAAAATAACTGCCTTTTGCCCTTAAGTGAAAACCTTTGGAAAGCACAAGGAAGATATAAAACAGCTATGGTTTATATAATCTTGAAATGTACACATTATATGTTTCAATTCCTCCCAGACACAAAGCTGGAAGGGGATTCTCTGGGCAGGGAGTCTTTACTCAAGACAAAGAGATAGATGGACCAAAAGGTTTATCAAGACAAAAAGAACAGGAAAACAAAGGACCTAATAGACCAGAGGAGAGTTCAGAAGGGGGAAAGACTGGGCAGGGAGTCCAAGTACAGAATTAAGGAAATGATATTGAGAAGGAACAGATGGGGATAAAACTAGGAGGGTCAGGAAAGAGTGGTGGGGCTGCAAATTAATTGCTTAGAGCAGAAATTTTAATAGCCAGACTCTTCTGTAAACAAAATTCCTTCTCCAAAATGTTATACTTGAGGCCAAAGAAAGCTTAAAGTCAGTCTTTATCCAGTGACTAGAGTTCTAAGAGATACTAAAGCTTAACAGCTGTTTTAAACCTTATTTCCCACTAAACGAAACTGAGTGTAGTGAGCACAAAACCAACATGATGAGAGAGAGAGGTGGTGGTTTATTCTGACACCCAGGTTGAATTCTGTCCTTTCTTTGGCTTCTGTTGCTCTGCCTTTGTTGGTATTTCTGAGTCAATAAATTTTTCTTTTGCTTAAGGAAGATTGCCTTGCAACTAAAAATCCTGACAAATACACTCAGGCAATGTAAAGTTTTGGCAGAAAGTAATTTACTGTTGGCAGAACTCCTCAGCATCTCCACAGAGCACCAAGTTTCCCCAGATCAGTAATCAAAAAACACTGCTCTACATGAGAGCTATTATTTCACACTTGTCTTCATGAGCAGGCAGAGGTGTAATATGTGGCTGGGGTCAGGAGTGGACATGTACATACTTCATTCATCTGACAAATATTTGTTGGATTCTTACTATGTGCTAGGCACTGTACTAGGCTTGGGGACTACAATAGTGAATGAAGAGACATGTTCCCTGCCTTCGTGGTGCTCACTGCCCAGTGGCCTCTTGTGCTCATGGGCAGTAAATTATAGAAGGGCAAGTGCCACTTGTTATTGATGGTTACTATTCTTTCCCAATAATGTAATAAAAAATATTTGTGCTCAAAATAGATATTCTATATTTATCATGAACATTTAATAAAAAGATCAATATTATTTGTGAAATGCCTACATTACTGGTCCTAAAACATATTAAGTCAGCTTATAACTACCATAAAATCTCAGAGAACACTTAATCAAGATGACATAGATGAATTAAACATTTGCTACCCAAGTAATGAGGCTTTATTTTATACTACTAGTTACTGAAATAGTTTTGCTCTATTCGAATATTGGGAAAATATCTTTCTTTTCTTCTGAAAACACAAGTATATCGCTGGCCCATATTGCTTTTCTCAGCACTTCTTATTATTTATGAATAAAAATGATTAAAGAACTCCTCTGCTGGGAACCCAGAACCTCCGAGGATAACTAATCTTTAAATAGTGAAACAGTTGAGTCCTAAGGTAAAATTTTTTGGTGCAATATCATGACATAAATTTGAAAGATTGTCACTTACATTGAAGGATGAGGCCTAGGCTTGCAAGGTTACGTAAGTAAAGTTGTAATCATTTATCAGAAAACTCCTTTGGGACCATGACTACATAAAGAAAAGCAAAACCACTCAGTAATTCAACAAAGGTTCCATAGTAACAGGGGCACAAGTAGAGGTGTGAGGGGACAAGACCTGGATAAGGATCTGAGAAATGGGGTGCAATTTTAGAATGAAATCAAAAGGAGAATGAAACTAGATTCTTCCCTTTAACTGACAGTATCTCTCTAATCCCATGAGACAGGAAGTAATGACCTCACCCTATGAGACAGGAAGTGATGACTTCACCTCATTCACATTAGACTAGGGTCATAATTTTATCGCAGACTTAGTCATAAATCCACTCCTGCATCTGAGTCATAAGACTCTTTCGTCTCTATTTCTCATCTCTACTTTGAGGTTGCACTGGGTGGGGTTTCGCTGCAGAGCATACCCCTTCCTTTATTGGTTCTTTCATTGATCTATTCACTCATTCAATATTTACTGAGCATATACTGTTTTCCAGTTATTGTGCTAGGTTCTAGACTACAAATCAAGATGACACAGTCTCTATTCTCCAACAGCTCTGGACATTTGGTTTCTAAATTCATGGTAGTGGTCTCTAAAACTTCTCTTTTTTTTGAGTTGGAGTCTCACTCCGTCACCCAGACTGGAGTGCAGTGGCCGCTCCCGGCCACCGCAGCCTCGACCTGCTGAGCTCCAGCGATCCTTCTACCTCAGCCTTCCGAGTAGCCGGAATTACAGGCGCATGCTACCACGCCCGGCTAATTTTTTGATTTTATTGTAGAGATGAGGTCTCGCCTGCCCAGGCAGGTCACGAACCCGTGGGCTCAGGCAATCCACTCACCTCAGCCTCCCAAAGGCGCGGGATTACAGGCTGAGCCACTGATACCGGCTAACTTTTTTTTTTAAGATGGGGTCTCACTCTGTCACCCAAGCTGAAGTATAGTGGTATGATCACAACTCAATGCAGCCTCCAACTCCTGGAATCAAGGGATCCTCCCACCTCAGCCTCCTGAACACCTAGGACAATAGGTATGCCACCACATCCAGGCACCTTTTTTGGGTAGAGATGGGGTCCCACTATGTTGCCCAGTTAGTCTCAAACTCCTGACCTCAAGCAATTCTCCCACCTCAGGCTTCCAAATATAATGAATAATAATTACAGGTTGAGCATCTCAAATTCAAAATGCTCCAAAGCCTGAAACCTTTTGGAGTCCCAACATGATGCTTAAAAAAACACTTATTGGAACATTTTAGATTTCAGATGTTTGGATTTGGGATGTTCAGTCAATAAGTATAATGCAAATATTCCAAAATCAAAAAAGTGCAAAATCAAAAACACTTCGACTCCCAAGTATTTTGGATAAGGGATACTCAAGCTGTATTTGTACATTTTTATAATGATAATAAATTATTTCTATTACTATATTACTTTCATCTACTATCTCAGGGTAAAATAAACCCTTACTATAATGTTACTAGATAGCAATAATTGATATACATCTATATTTTAAGTGATTTTATTTTAAATCTTCTACAAGATATCATTAGATTTCTATTGATGTTTTTACTATAATGGGTCTGATGTCAGGGTCATCTCATATTTTTACCTACAACCACATGCCACACTGTTGCTGAGGAAGTCCTCATAGAGGAATAGAGGAGTAGCTTTGGCTTTTTCTTGTCATTTGTGTGCTTGCATTACAAGCATTATCTACAATCCAGAGAACTTTGTAGGAATACATTTAAGGCATTTGCCCATCTTGTGAAAGTATTTTCAGGTTTCAAAAAAAGTTAACTATAATCTGCAAATCCTCTTAAAACCAGATAAAAGTAACTATAACAATTTTCACAATATGCTGAAAATCAGCACATGTGTAAGAGCAAAACTAGAATAACAGGGGAACTGAGTCAAGGTGCCAGGGTGGATGCATTCACTATAGATTAGGGAAGCTTACTGCATTGTCTTAAGTCTGAAATAAATACAAATAGAAGATCTAACCTGCCTGGGTGGTCCTGTACTCCACATGGAAGAACACTGGTCTGTGGATTGGGACAGAGACGGTGACACTGAAGATGCACACAACGTGCTATTGGAGCACAAAGGGCAGATAGCCTAATTTTGCTTGACGTGGAAGGCTGAGGTAGAGAAAGATAAGTCAAGACATGTAAAAGGTGAGTCTTGAATAGTAGGGTGGTTTCACCGAGTATAGAAGAGAGAAGGCCCAGGCCAGGTGCAGTGGCTCAAGCCTGTAATCCCAGCACTTTGAACATTGCCTGAACCCACAGGTTCAAGAACAGCCTGGGCCACCTGAAAAGACTTCATCTCTATAATAAATCAAAAAATTAGCTGGGCGTGGTAGCACATACCTATAGTTCTGGCTACTTGGTAGGCTGAGGCAGAAGAATGAATCACCTGAGCCCAGCAGGTCAACACTGGGGTGGCCATGAGCATGCCACTGCTCTCCAGCCTGGGTGACAAAGTGAGAGTCTAACTTAAGAAAAAAAAATGAGAGCGAGAAAAGACCTTAGAAAACACAGATATTTGAGTCAAGGGGACATAAGAACAGGAAGTGTTTGGAGTAGCACAAGCAAGCAATTCTATGTGGCTACAGGTTAGGGGGCCAAGTGGGCAGCCTCAGACACAGACAGAAAAAAAATGAATAAAAAGAAAATTGACAGAAATCTGCTGGCACCAAGAACACTGATGGCTTCAATTTAGAAAAGGGCAGACAAAATTAAATAGATGAGCTGACAAGAGAGCAGATCACAGAGGTAGATAGATCTTTAAAGAAAAATCATTGAGGAATACTTCATATTAAAAGATATCACTAAGACCAGCTTTCTTGGGAACTAAATAGGTCTTATCTCCAAGAATGTCACAAAGAGTAGAGCTGTTTCACCCATAAAAGCCTTTCCTAGTACTCAATATCTGTGGGTTAGACAAATGAAATAATTTGTAACAAATTTGATTTTGAAGAGCATGATTGCCATTTTGTCTCTAAAGGCCGAAGAGAATTCCAGTTCCCTAGACCTTAATATTCTTTGTAGACATTACTTTGCAATACCTATAAGAGACTTAGAACTGACCCGAGAGAGGTCTGTCAAGCTCAAATAGATGAGTCAGTATCACTGAACATTACTCCACTTACAACCAGTTTTAAGTTTATTTACAGAGGGTAAAGCTTAGTTATTATATGCTAATGTATGCATATATTCAAACATTAGTCTACTCCTGGAAAATTCAAAATATGCAGAAAGACAATATACTACAGTTAAGGCAAAGCAGCAATATCCATTGACAAATAAGTAGAGAACTGAGTTGAGGATCCCAAGTTGCATCTGAACCAAAATGAAAGAATAAGATTTTTCATAACTGATTTCCAAAATGAACATAAAGGGGGGAAAAAAGATAGAACTATTCTGGGCCTTCCAAACAGTTGAGAGATAGGATTCATGTTGCAAGAAGACATGAACAAATGCTACAGGTGTCAGCACAGTAAATATTAAGGGGATGTTTGGGGCAAAACTACCTAATAAGTAACAGTCAGTACTAAGGCTTAACACAGGTCGGGGAATTCTGAGCAGTGAATCACCCTGAATTCTTACAACTTCTCATTCTTGCTTGTGGAAGGAAAAAAACTGTGGAGAAACCCCACATTTCTTGGGGCTTCAGGAGTAGGAGTAGAGAAAAGACCAATCAGGACTTGGGAGAGTCTGGTCCCTTCTCTGCTTATTCCCTCAGCAGGGTTCCTCTCCTCGAGGTAGTTACAGATTTTAATTCACAGGCAGTAAAACTTGCCCACCTTGCTCTTACTACATCCCGACAACAAGAATTTTTTCATTCACATTGCTTCAGCAACAAAACTCTGTTTTTGTTCTCCTAAAATGAGTTATCTTATTATAAAAAATTTCAAACAATACATTAAAAGTCCATCATAATCCTATCCCTTAGAGACAGCTATTTAGTAATTATTTCTTCAGCTTTGTTTTCTCTTTAATTATTGATTGGGTCTGTTCCTTAATCTGGGAAAAAAAACCCATTTTTAAAGATTATAGTTTTATTTTAGAAATATAAAAGATGCTCAAAATCTATTCACAGCAAACAAAAATGCTGAATTTTGTACCATAATTATAATAGGATAAAAAGCATCAAGAAACAGTTTGGCTTTGTCTACTTGAGGAGAAAGATCTAGGTAAAAGATAAAGTAATGAACAAACTTGTGTGCCCACTCTCCAGCTTTGGAAGCAGCCAGAAACCCGCCTGTGGTATTAGAGGCCTATCCCAAGTTCCACAGTCCAGGCACCCATCTGATTGGTGATCCACACTCCAGAAGGGTCCCTTCCTCCTCCCCGCTGTCCAGGAAAATTCCCGCGGTATCAGCTAGTAGTTTGGAAGAAGTAATCTGATGTTTAGAAGTAATTCATGTTAAAGTGTGAATGAAGGTAAGACTGCTTAAGCAGGGTCCTTCCCAGGAGTATGCTTGTTGACACAAAAGGATCTCTAAAGGCTAGAATTTCAGGCTAGGTAATAAAGTGAAAGGGAAGAATTTCTGAGGTATCATCCTTGTTAAAACTGAAAGTCACGCTGAACAACATGAAAAGCCTGTTTCTACCTTTGTGAGTTCTAGCATAAGGCTATTATTTTTTAAAACTCTCAGACCTCTTTTTTTTCACATGCTAAATAGGGATGCTATAGGGATTAAAATTAATACAATAGCATAAATAAAGTACTTGGCACCCAGTAGGTCTTAAAAATAGGATCTTATGTATGATATTTCTCTCAGTCTTTCTATAGCATTTAATAAACTGGGATTTCCCTTGAGTCTTCTGTTAAGCAATAGTTGATGGAGTAGCCAGGATGGGCCAGTAGGGAAAAATATCTCTCTTATCATATTGTGTCATCACTCACTGAAATGGTTAGAAAGTTGCAAAATTTTCCCCTGAGAGAGGTAATACATCAGGCCAAACTTGGTACCCAGACATAATTACTTTAACCTTCACAGTGTTTTGTTTAGCTTTTTAAATTTGCATTCTGTGCCAACATTAAATAAACAAAAAATTTCCATCATATTTTTAAAATTCATGTTTTAGAAAGTTTATTCCCTTATGAGAATAACTACTGTCCTTTTCAGATAGGACATATGTTCTCCAACAGCCCACAGTCCATACCATGCCTTATAGTACTTCGACGCTGAGGAAGAGTTGCCATTTATGTGCCCTCTTGCCAACTCTGTGCCCTCTCTACTAAATTTCATTTCTGATCTGGCTCCTGTTGGCATTTGAGCCAGTGGCTTCTGTTCCAAGAGCTAATTAATGTATTCCAGAATATGAAGCAGTATAATCAGGCTCTGAAATCAGACAAACCTGGCTTCAAATACTGGTTTTCTAGATTACTAATTTTGTGACCTCAAGCAAGTTACTTCATTTGTAGGACCTCAGTGTCTTCATCTCTATAAGAGAATCGTCTTTTAAGGTATTGTGAGGTTTAAATAATATAATGTGTAATGCATATATAGAACTTTCTTATCATAACTTGGCTGTAAAAAGGGAAGATGTAATCTGATTAACTTCATGTTAAAGTGTGAATGAAGGTAAGATTGCTTAGCTACTACTAAGACAATGATGACTACTATTATTATTTTAATGTTATTGCAGCTGCTACTATCACAATTACTACTAGCAGTACTACCAAAATGACTACTGTTATTAGTTGAGAAGGTAAAAACACTTCGGTATTGTTTCTGCTTTCTCAAGCTGAAAACTAAAATTCATTTGGAAAGCCCTGAGGAACATGGAGCCTTTCAAACGTGGAAGGAGCAGTTTCTGTCTGCCACTGATCACAACAGGGATGTAGGCAGCAGAATGAAGTGAGAGAGCTCCGACTCTCAAAGGCAGCAAGACCACTGGTGAGCCAGACCCACACTCAAGTCCAGATGAAAAAGTCAAGAATCTGTCTCAAAATTCCAGTAAGATATATGTTTCAGATTAACAAGCCCAGCAGAGCGAACTAGGGCACAGAGAAGTTAAGACCTCTTGAGATTTGAAGCTAGAAAACTTCAGAGAGGGAAATACTGGCAAGTTATTTCTGACTTGGGCAAGACAAG
This sequence comes from Cephalopachus bancanus, assembly GCA_027257055.1. Taxonomy (NCBI): domain Eukaryota; kingdom Metazoa; phylum Chordata; class Mammalia; order Primates; family Tarsiidae; genus Cephalopachus; species Cephalopachus bancanus. The sequence goes on from JAPVLO010000035.1 coordinate 7,103,672, forward strand.
CCTTTCTCTCTGGGAATGAGGGTTGGGATAGGGTGCAGAAAAAGGCAGGAATTTGACAGAATGGCTGCAAAGAGGAAATGGAGTGCACATTGTGGCCACAGCAGACCAGCTCAGGCCTCAGCTAGAAAACAAAGGAAAAGACTAAAAGAGAAGGACAACCATGCTAGACAGTGAGAATCTCATGTTGTATCATACAATGTGAAATTACATCTCCTTAGGGTTTTTACAAAGTGAAGAAAAACAACCTGGCTGTGTACTTAATGTACCTAATAGCCCCAAGGCAGGACTTGTGTCGTCAACACAACCAACATCTTTTACAAAGACTTTCATAGTTATCATTTGATTCCAAACTAGCCATATGAAATGTTATTCTCCTACTTTACAGATGAAGAACAAAAAGATTAAGTCAATTGTTTAAAGGCACAAAATCAGTTAAATGGTGAAGATCACTAGAGTTTAATTCTTCTGAAACCAAATACTTAGCACTGCTCACTGTACTGTGTTCAGAAATTATACTTTGTTCACCATGTATTTTCCAGGTTTGTTTTTCTTTATAATTTTCCTTATCTGCTTAAGGAAGTTTTGTTTTGTTGTTTGTTTTTCTCATTTTAGTGAGGCTCTACCTTGGTTGAATATAGAAAGAAATGTCAAGGAAAACGTATGTCAAAACCTGGACCAGCACTGGTAAAGTTTTTGAGTCACCAGCAATCCTAACAAAGATCAAAATAACCACAATTCTCACTACTCCAACTCCCAGACCACTACAGTTTTTTGGGGATTATAATGTGGTAACCTTTCCATATGGGATTTATAATAACTTTATCCAAAATATCTTTATTCTCTCAATGGATACATTCATCTTGTAATCTTGTAATCTTGTATTGTTGTGGTAGAAATAAAGGATTACAGTCAAGAAGAGATTTTAAAAATTTGCAGAAAAGTGTAACTCAAAGGAATAATCTCTGCCAGGGTTTGAAACTTGCTCATTTAAATAGTATGACTTTGCCACGTTCTTTCCAGTTAATACTATGCTTTCAACACTGATTAAAAAGTAAAATGTACTATATAAAACTAGAGTAATATCTTTTTTTTGCAGGTCATGTGATTTCATTTAAGGAGATTTTCCAAAGCTGAGAATAGAACATGTCTCTAAGGTTCCCAGTCCAGTGAGCTAAACAATGTGGCTTCTTCATTTTTAAATAGTCTGTTTTGAAATGAACAAATCTTAACACTTCATCAAGCTAAGAAAAGAAACAAAAGGAAAGAAACAGTCTCTCAGGCCAGGGGAAAAGCGAGAAAGGTCTGAAGATGCAGAAGCTGAAGTCACCTGTAAGGCTGCCAAGCTAAATTGAATCAATTGATTCCATTTTTTTAAAAATCAAACAAAACCCACCACTATTTTGTTTTTCTGGCTCAAAGCCTGCATTTTGATGTTACACAGTGAAAATGCCTGTCAAATCCAATGATATACAATAGATTCACAAGAAATGTTGATATTTCATAACATAGAGATTAAGAATCCAGTTTGTAAGCCTCTGAAGGCTGGGCTTTCAAACAAGAGGTACACACACACACACACACACACACACACACACACACACACACACACACACATTCACACACCATACATACAGACACCTTCTCTCCAGAAGGCATAAAAGGTATTCATTTCAACCAGCAAGGGAAAATACCTGAAACACATATAAAGTATCTATTACATCACCCATTAAAGTGTGTATTTTTAAAGCTGCTGACCTTCGTGTGAACTAAACAATAAAGCTATTCACAAACTTGACAGAGAGCAGCTTTTCCAAAGTGAAACAGTGAACCACTGTCCCTAATGCACCCATCAAACTAAACAATTAAAAAGGCATTTAGCACAAAATTTAAAAAGCCATTGTAACATAACACTGCCAAGATTATTGGTTCTGTCTCAAAAGCACACACATAAAACATTGTTTTGCCTTAGCATATAAAAAAAAATTAAAAAGAATGTACTTATTTAGTTAGTAGATGAATAGGTTGAATAAACTTAAGGCAACCAAAAGAAACTCAGCTGTCCCAGCTTCCCAAGCTGTTGCCAACCTAACTTGGGTATCATTGTCCACCAACTGGTCCTCATAACATAACAAATGTACAAACAGTTATTGTGTGGATCCAACAGGTCTACATTCAAGTCCTAGTTCCTCAGTTACCAGCTGCATGACTTTGGGTAAATTACTTAATTTTTTTTTCTTGGCTTCCATTGCCTTTTGTCACATAGCATTGTAATATCAGTTACCTAATGGAAGAGTCATACTATACACAGTAATTAAAGAAATCATATACCATATCTAAAAAGCTTAGCACAGTGCCTAGTAGAGAGCAAATGCCTAATAAAAGCCATTGATCACTGAGAAACCACACAGAATTTATCACCCAATCCAGGGCGCTTTTGAGGTTGAAAGAGGCAATATAGGGACAGGGATAGAAGATCACTAGAATAATAGTTGGTGCAGTATAATCTCATATCATGGAATTCTGGGCACTGGGAGCAAGGTTCTAAGGTCAACAACATGAAACACAAAATCAAATTAGTATATGAGGATGCCTAGCTACTCCAAAAGGAAGTATTAGCAAAGAGGAGGAAGGGTTCAAGAGAATCAAAAACTTCCAATTTTGTAAGTAGTTGATAGTATGATCACACCAGAGACAATTGTTAGTTTCAAACTTCTTTCAGCATTCTAAGTTTAAACAACTAAAACTCTTGTAATATCACTTTACACAAGACTTTGGAATTACAAGTTTTTAAAAAATGTTTATTTATTATAAAACATCCTTAACCATTTCTTAGTTTGCTATACACTTTCCCATGTGGTATCTTAAGCAACACTTTTATTCTAGAAATTAAACTAATTTAAAAATCATGAAAAAAAAAAAGCACAGCAGTTATCTGAATCATCAAATCAGGAAGGCAATAACCTACACAATGCACTAGAACATTCCATCACTGGGAAGGACCAGGCTCCCTCTCCAAGATCCTTAAATTCAAACCCTGTGTTTCCAGCAAATTAGCCAATCCATTCTGAAAATGTGTATGGTGCAATCAATTGTTTATTTGAAATAATCTTGTTAATTTTGATAACTTTATGGCAATCTTGTGAATGTGTATGTAAATGATTTAACAAATTCTCCTTGCAAAAAAGTTACTCATGAAAATGAGTCAACAGCAAAATTCAAGGGGCACTATGGTAAGAAATTTTAAATTTTGCCTGTTTTTGAAAGAAAGGGAGACAAATAAGAATACATATTTGTGTTTTCTTTTATTTTCATTAAGAAATACAGAAAAAGTTTAACAAAAGTTACTAAAAATGGATCTTTGTGGGTATGATGGCCTGGTGCCTATAATCTCAGCACTTTGGGAGGCTGAGGCGGGAAGAAGGCTTTAGGCCAGGAGTTTTGAGAACAGCCCGGGCAACATTAGCAAGACCCATCTCTAAAAAATAAAAATAAAATTTTTTTTTAAATTATGATCATCCACTGTACTCCAGCTCTGAGCAACAGAACAAGGCTCTGTCTCTAAAATTATTCTTTAAATAAAAAATAAAAATAATTTCTATGAAGCCAGAAGGAACAGGGGAACAGGGTTGGAATGGTCATAAGATTTCTTTTTCTATACATTCTGATATCATTTGAATTTTTGAACCATATCAATTTACTGAATTAAAAAATTTACTGAATTTTAAAAGTTTATTTTTAGAAAACAAAAAGCCCTACAGAGACTGTCTTGAGCCTATAAGCAATAATATAGAGTTTAAATGCAGAGGAAGATTAAGAGTTTCTATACCTTTTACAACTCTAAACTTTATTAGTGATAATATATGGCATTCAATAAGTCTACATGAAGAAAATGGGTCAGGCTTAATTAAGGACAATTCAAACTGATACAAATAAACACATAGATATAACTCATATTTGATCAGCAATATCTTATTACCCAGATTTTCTCTGAATTTGCAAAAGGAAATAGAAACAAAGCAAAAGCTGAAGAAAATATTGGAAATATGTACAACATATTTTCATCTTAATCATTTAAGTGCATAAAATGTGTATATGTTTGGTAAAATCACATTAAACATTAAAGAACAGTTCAATAAGATTGAATCGTGGTTTCAAAATTTCCCATACAAGTTAATGACTTGTCTTATTTGCATATTTTATACTTTGTTCTTGTAGACAGAACAAGAGTTAATTATTTATATGAATTGCATTTATTGGATAGTATACTAATTGGATACTGTAATAGTCTAAAATAAATCATATGGGAGAATGGTTCACATTCATGAATATACGAAAAGTGTGTGTATCATGTGTGGGTGTGGATGTACATATGTATCTATGAATATGGTGAATTCTGGAACTATTTCTACAATTACTTGTGAAAACATGAAAATTACAACCAGTTTCTAGATGCTAGAGCAGTCTATTCAAAATATCTTCCTCGTTACTGAACACCAGGATGGATCTAGGTGGTGATGTGGTTGGCTGGACTAGCACCTCCTTCCTCTTTGATCTTTCCACATGAATCCCTCCCAAACTGCCTGCTCTGTGACCTTCCTACTCAGATTCTCATTTACTTGGATATTTTGAATCCTAGAAGTGAACCATGATATTGTAGACACTCTGGTTTACAAGAGAGCTGAAAAGTTCTGAGACATATCCAAGGGTTCCTCTCATCCTCTTCACTGCTTGAAGCCTAAGCAAAAATTCAATTCTTTTTAACAGGGCTAAACTCATAAAGATAGCAATGGAGAGAAATGGGCACTGAAATTCCAACTGCACTATGCTTGCTAGGCCACATGTCCTGGTGTGGGGCGGGATCTGTATGTTTCTAACGGAACCAAAAATGTCCTGTGGGTAGTGTGAGCTCTGAGTCTTAATTTGACAAATAGGTGAGAGATTGGCATATTGAGTTTTCTCTTATACTCTTCCCCTCACAGTGAGACGTAAAATACTACAGTATACACTTTAAGGAAGTTATTTTACACTCACTCTTGAGATCATAGCCAGGTAGACAGATTACATTTTCATAGTGCAATCAATGATTGATACAACTGTGGCTTCTTTCCTGAACTTTCTCTCTCTCTCCCCACCCCCCGCTTCTACTCCACTCTCTTCCTCACTCAATATTTCTCTCCTTCTACCCCATGATATCACCTCTAAGATCTTAAATAAGACAATAGTCTTTCTGCTTTGGTTTGTTATATTAATACAATCCTCAAGTTCAGGTTGAAATAGTTCTTCTGCAGCCATCTGCCTCCCAAGCTGTTTTCATCCCTCCCTGAACTGGTATTTCTAAAACAGGGGAAGAATCAAGGGCATATTCTGCCAGCTTCTCTGAACTCACCCCTTTGACACCAGTAGGCACTAGGTTTTTTTGTTGATGGCTTCTGGTCACCCCACCTTCTTCCCCCAGGCATCTTCATTCTTAGATCACTTATCTATCAGGAGTCACTCTGTCTCAGGTATCTATCCATTATTCTACCAACGAACTGTCAACATCTTGCACTTTCTTTAAATAGCATCCCCCAAAACTAGAGTTGTATTAAAATACATGAGATTGTTTTTAATTAACATACTAAGCAAAATAAGTGCAATAGCAGTATATGTTCTATTTAACTGGAAAGAGGAGTACATACAGTCAGAACACTGAACTAGTTCGTAAATTTGAGGCACTATGGCATCTAATAGAAAAAAAAATTAAAGTTAAGCTACTTAGATCCAGAGCAAAATTAAAAATAAAGTGGACCAATTGAAGAATAGACCTTAAACTGGTCCATGGCTTGAATCCGTTGTTACATGCAAGGATTCGTAAAAGCCTTGTAATTATATGAAAAATTTGCATGTGTTAATTTTCCTGGGGAGAGATCACACAGATTTCATCAACTTCTCAGAGGGAATCTGTGACCCAAATAAGGTTAAGATATTAAAGGAGAGTCAGTGACTAAATATTAAAAGAAGTACCCTTCTAAGCAATTGATAAAATTATCTAATACTTAGCCTACTTTAAGTTAAATGCTAATTATTTATATAAATATTAAAAAGGTGGGAGTATATTATGGGTCCAAGTAACTTTTTCAAACCCCATTCAAATTACTACATATATGATTAATATAACGTAAAAGCATTTTTTTCAATGTTATTGGAATATAACTGACATTTGTAAATATTTAAAGTACATAACTGATGTTTGATGTATGCATACAGTGTGAAATAATCACCACAATCAAGCTGATTAACATATCTATCACCTGACATGTCTTCATTTTTCTTTTTATGTTTTGTGGCATGAACACTTACGATATACCCTTTCAGCAAATTTCAGATATACTACACAGCATTGTTAACTTTAGTCACATTGCTGTATATTAGCTTTCCAGAATTTATTCATCTTGCATAACTGAAACTTTGTACCCTTTGACCAATATCTCCCCATTTCCTCCTCCCCAGCACCTGGCAATCACCATTCTACACTCTACTTCTATGAGCTTGGCTTTTTTAGATTCCACATATAACCTATATATGTGAGATTATACAGCAATTGCCTTTCTTATATCTGGCTTATTTCACCTATGTAGTCACAAATAACAGGATTTCTTTCTTTTCATAGGAATACAAACACACACACACATATCTCACATTTTATTATGCATTCATTCATCCATGAACATTTAAGTTGTTGCTATATCTTCACTATTGTTAAAAGTGCTGCAATGAACTGATTTCATTTCCTTTGGATATATACCCAGAATTGGGATTGCTGCATCATAACTTTTTGGGGAAACTCCATATTGTTTTCCATAATGGCTGTTCTAATTTACACTTCCACCAACAATATGCAAGTTTGCTTTTCTCCACATCCTCACCGACACTATCTTTTGACTTTTTGATAATAGTCATTCTAATAGGTGTGAAGTAGTAACTTGCTGTGGTTTTGATTTGCATTTCCCTGATTAATGATGTTGAGCAACCTCTCAAATACCTGTCAGCCATTTGTATGTCTTCTTTTGAGAAATGTCTTTTTATATTTTTGTCCATTTTTTAAACAGAGTTTTTGTGTTTTTGCTATGGAGTTGTTTGAGCTCTTTATATATTTTGGTTATTAATCCGCCAAATGAATAGTTTGCAAATATTTTATCCCATTCTATGGGTTGTCTCTTCATTTTGTTGATTGTTTCCTTTGCTGTACAGAAGTTTTTCAGCTTGATGTAACTCAATTTGTCTACTTTTGCTTTGGCTGCCTGTGCTTTTAAGGACTTGCACAAAAAAATATTTGCCCAAACCAATGTCCTAGAGTGTTTTCCCAATGTTTTCTTCTAATAGTTTCACAGTTTCCGGTTTTACATTTAAGTCACTAATCCATTTTGAATTGATTTTTGTCTGTGATGTGAAATAAAAATCTAATTTTATCCTTCTCTATGTAGTTATCCAGTTTTTCCAGCACAATTTGTTGAAGAGACTATCTTTTCCCCATTGTGTGCGTTCTTGGTACCTTTGTTGAAGATCAGTCAGCCATAGATGTACAGATTTATTTGAGTTCTCTAATCTGTTCCATTGGTTTATATGACTGTTTTTATTTCAGTACTATACTATTTATATTATTGTAACTTTGTAATATATTTGAAAATCAGGACTTAGCATAAAAGCCAAAATGTTAAAAGAAGCAGCAGGGGGTCAAGTAGTCTCTTTCAAACATATTATTCCACTAAACTAATGGTTTTTTCACAAAAGGAATGTTTTTCTAATGTATTACAAATCACCCCAGAGAGATTACTTATAATGGTCACTTCAATGGGCTAGCCCAGCTAGTTTACTATACAGCGCTATTTTCATAAAAAACATACTGAGGTGAAATCTCTTTTTAATTCAAGCTATTTAATTTTTAAAATTAATGTAAGGTAAAGCCATAATCACACACACACATATCTCACATTTTATTATGCATTCATTCATAATCAGCCATAATCAACTCAATTCCACAAAAATTTGGTTAGCATCTAGTATAAGCCTGACTTTAAGCTAGCTACCAAGGATAAAGTGATGAATAAGGCACAGTTCCTACCTCCAAGGAGCTATCCTGCTCTAGTTAATTTTTTTCTCTTATTTATTTTTTTGTTTTGAATAAACTAAATCAGGTGTTTGTAAACTTTTTCTGTAAAAAGACAGATATTAAAGATTTTGGGCTTTGCTGTTCATTCAGTCTCTATTATAACTTTCCATTCAGTTATGCAGCATAAGAGTAGCCATAGCTAATATGTAATTTTAAAAGCATGACTTCAATAAAACTTTATTTACAAAAACAGGCTGCTGGTAAGATCTGGTCCTTGGGCTATAATTTGCTACCACTGGGCTACTTAATTTGTGAGTGCTTATTTCATTTTACAAATTTTTATCATAGCTGCTTTATTAAAAATATTTAGACCAGAAATAGTGAAAAGCAGATACCAAGAAGATAGGAAATTTTAAAAGAATTACGGAAAAAAACAAGCTGATAGAAATTAAGGAAGTTGTTAAAGGAGGAAAGGCAGTGTCACTCAAACAAAAAAAGTAAATTTATAATAAATGTTAAACTCTATAAAGGAAGTTTGAAAACTTCTAAAACATCTGTGCAATGACAGTCAATATTATATTATGAAATAATCCATTTCTACATTAAAATCATATTTATAGCTCTAACTTACTTTACAAAACAGATGTGTTAAATAATGGTATAAAATCTAAAATGTTTAATTATACAAATAATACATATTCATTTTTAAAATTAAAAATACAAGTAAGCACTAAGAAAAAAATTTAATTATTAATATCTCCTCAAATCCTACCAAACCAGGGGACACTAATGTTTTACTGAAAAATGAACAAACAAAAATATTCAAATATGTCTAAAGAGTTAACTCCTCAAAGGATTCTTCTGCAGCTTGAAGAATCAGAGCTTCATCCATTCATTCACTCCCTAAATTCACATTTTAGAGTGCTAAATTTGTTCAAGTGGAGCAAACTGCAGTGCCAACTGCCCAATACTCCATTACCATAGGAATAATGTGTTCCAGGTCCTATATAAGGGACTTTTTGGGGATCACCTCACTGAATCCTCCTCACAATTTGGGAAGGTAAGCATTACTATTAGTAGTTTTATGTCCATGTTAGAAATGAGGAATGTGAGGCACAGAGAGGTTAGGTAATTTACCCATGATTAAGCAGCTAATTGGTGCCAGAATGATTATATGATCCCAGGAATTCTGTCTCCATCATCTATCTATGCTCTGAAACTTTAGCACTTCCCCTAAGGAAAAATAGGTACATACACACTCTATGGTATAATCCCACAGGCAGTATTCTGACACACCCTGCTTTCATTGTGATAAATATGAATGTAAAAAGTATAAATGTCCACCACCCATGAAGAAATAATGATAACGGTAACAATGCCCCAGTTTTCAATGGTTTGGTGAGTAATTACTGTTTACTGACTTAGGGTCATAAATTGAGTTCATAGCTTGATGTCTTAGGGCTACCATTTAACAACTTAGGTGTCTGAATAGTCAGTTGTCCTGAACCTTTTTTGAAACCCAAACGCTGCAAATAGAACAAAAGCAACAGATATTTTCCTCAAAGGAATACAAATTAAGCATAATGTGGCAGCCCTGGAAGTGTACCACTCAGATTTCCTTCAAAGGAATTGCTGCCAGGGGCAAAGTTGGTGGAGAGTCCCAGCTGCTGTCCCTTGGATTCATGACAGCGCTCACAGTCCTAGGGCTGCTTGCAGCCAATAACTAAGCATGGCAGAGGTACTAGTACCCGTGTCTTTCTGCCTAATACAGGATGCCTCCAACAAGCAACTTTTGCTTATGGACTCCACATCAGCTTGGATGAGATTTTCTTAGAACTATGTTGTAGTTTGAGGCTTCCCAAACCTTCTTTCCCTCTCTCTTTACACAAATGCCAGATGTGCACTGTGGTCTCAAGGCTCTTATTACCTACTCCACTTCCCTCTCCTTTATCCTCCACGTGCATTTACCACCATAAGTTAAGTTTATCTAATTCTGTCTTGCCCCTGTTCCTTGGAAGACCTGAAATGATCATCACAGATATGTAAAACATGGTGCATCTTTTCAGAGGGTTAGTGGAAACTCAAAACCCATTTGTGGATCTCCATCGGATGCGAGAACACCAGGTTTAGAATCTCAGCAGCTGGTATGATTGAAAGCGATTGAAAGTTAAATACTAAGTCAATGTTTGCATCATTTTGCTCTTATGGTAATAAGAATTTGGCCAATAATTTAAAAAGCCGTGCATAATTCAAATGTAAAACAATTAAGATATTTAAATACTGTTAAATTATAGTAATCTATAATTCTTTTAAAAATCAAATGGAAAACAGGAGAGTCATAGAAATGCCATTAAAAATTATTTTTTTCCTTTAATTTTTTTTATTTTAAAAATGTGGGGTATAATTCAGGACTAGATATACAAATGTTCATTATGCAGCTCCCCTTGTTGATGCGGTGTGCCCTGCCCCTGCCCCCCAGCAGTTTCCCACTACTGCCAATCCCTTTCTTATAGTATTATGATAATTGTTCAAGATCCGCTTATAAGTGAGAACATATGGTACTCTGTTCTTTGTTTCGGTGATAGATCACTGAGTATGATCAGCTCTAAATCCACCCAAGTTGCTGCAAAGTCCATATGTTTATTCTTCTTTTGGCTGCATAATATTCCATTGTGTATATGTACCACACTTTTTTAATCCAGTCCAGTTTCAATGCGCAGCACGGTTGGTTCCACATTTTTGCTATTGTGACTAATGCTGCAATAAACATGTGTATGCAGGTATCTTTTCTGTAGAATGATTTGAGTTCCTCCAGATATATTCCCAATAAGGAGATTGCTGGGTCATATGGAAGGTCAATTTCTAGTCTTTCAGAAATCACACTGTTTTCCAAAGAGGTTGCACTAGTTTGCATTCCCATTAGCAGTGTAGAAGCATTCCTTTTTCTCTGCATCCTCACCAGCATCTGTTGTTTAATGATGGCCATTCTTACTGGGGTTAGGTGGTATCTCAATGTGATTTTGATTTGCATTTCTCTGATGATTAGCGAGGCTCAACACTTTTCCATGTGGTTGTTAGCTACCCATATTTCTTCTTTTGAGGAGTATCTATTCATGTCTTTTGCCCACTTTTTAATGGGGTTATTTATTTTTATCCTTTTGGCATGTTTGAGTTTCTTATACATCCTGGATGTTAGGCCTTTGTCAGATACACAGTTGGCAAACATTTTTTCCCATTCTGTGAGCAGTCTCCCAGTTCTCTTGATGGTTTCTTTGGTTTTACAGAAGCTTTTCAGTTTGATGAGGTCCCACTTGTCTATCTTATCTCTTATGGCAGTGGGCACTTTTGAGCTTTCGATCAGGAATTCATTGTCAGTTCCAATTTCCATAAGAGTGTCTCCCGCATTTTCTAAGATTCTTATAGTTTGAGGTTTTACATTTAGGTCTTTGAACCATTTAGAGTTGATTTTTGTATATGGTGATAGGTAGGAGTCCTGTTTCATTCTTCTGCGTGTGGTCAGTCAATTTCCCAGCACCATTTTCTGAATAAGTTCTCCTCTACCCAGTGGTTGTTGTTGGAGGCTTAGTTGAAGATGAGTTGGTTGAGAAATTGAGGTTTTCCTTCCGGAATTTCCATCCTGTTCCATTGGTCCATATGCCTGTTCTTGTACCAATATGAGGCTGTTTTGATTACTGTAGCCTTATAGTAAAGTTTGAAGTCTGGAAGTGTGATACCTCCTGCTTTGTTTCTTTTGCTAAGGATTGTTTTGGCTATTTGTGATTGTTTATGTTTCCATATGAATTTCTGTATTATCATTTCCAGGTTGAGAAGAATGATATTGGTAATTTAATGGGTATTGCATTGAATCTATAGATTGCCTTTGGTGGGATGGACATCTTAACAGTGCTGATTCTTCCTATCCATGAGCATGGAATATTTTTCCATTTGTTTGTATCTTCTTGGATTTCTTTGAGCAGTGTTTTGTAGTTCTCATTGTAAAGGTCTTTCACTTCTCTGGTTAGGAAGATACCAAGTTATTTCATTTTTTGTGTGGCTATTGTGAATGGGATTGTGCTTTTTATTTGGTTCTCTGCCTGCTTGTTGTTGGTGTATAAGAATGCAACTATCTTTTGCACATTTATTTTGTACACCGAAACTTTGCCAAAGTCCCTTATCAGTGCAAGCAGGTTTTTGACAGATTCTCTTGGATTTTCGAGGAATAGGATCAAATCATCAACGAAGAGGGATAATTTGACTTCCTCTTTTCCTATATGGATACCCCTGATATCCTTCTCTTGTCTAATTGCTGTAGCTAGGACTTCCCTCAAACACCTAGGTATAGAAGGAACATACCTCAAAGTAGTAAGTGCCATCTACAATAAACCCACAGCCAGCATATTACTAAGAGGTCAGAAACTGGAAACATTTCCCCTGAAAACTGGAACAAAACAAGGTTGCCCACTCTCACCCCTCTTGTTCAAAAAATTTTTTCTTGAGTGTTTTCTTAAAAATTGAATTTCTAGAAATAACGTTGGACTCTATAATACTGAAGCCTGAGATCAAATCCTAGCTTACCCAGTCTTGCTGAATACCCTCCTACAAGTCATCTAAACCTTTCTGGGTTCAAATAGCCATCTTTCTAAAATGAAGGGATTGACTTTGATGACAGGTTCAATAGAAGCCCAGCACTCACCATCATGCAATATACCCATGTAACAAATCTGCACATGTATCCTTTGAACATAAAATACAATTTTTAAAAATAAAATAAATGAAGGGGTTGGACTAGGTGATTTCTATGGAATCTCCAAATTTGAAAATTTTTTGATAATATATGGTTTTCCATAAGATTAATAGTGTCAGGGAGGTAAAACTCTTAAGCAAATATAAATCAGTAATATCATTTCAGGAGAAACTGATGGGAACATTAAACTTATTTAAAACCCTCAAGATATGGCCACTGCCTCCCTTTCCAGCCTTACAAAGTATTTTTCAGCAACACCTCTTTATGCTCCTGGTACCTTCCAAGCTCATTCCTGCCTTTAGGTCTGTTGTATCTTCTCTGAAAGATTTCTTGCAGTTTTTCAAATGACTGGCTCCTATGAGACAGTTCAGGTTTTGGTTTAAATGATACCTCTACCAACAGATCTTATGTGACAATCCTGTCCAAAATAACACCTCCAGTCCCTAGCTGTCTTTATAAAATGTCCTGTTACATTTTCTTATGGATAATTATCGCTATTTTGTTAATTAGTTGTTTGTCTTATGCTCCTAGAATAAAAGCTTCATAGGGCAAACATTTTGTCTGCCTTGTTTATCATTATACCTCCTAGAATAATGTCTGGCATGTAGGAAGCATTCAATCAATGTTTGTTAATGAACAAATGAGTAAGTGAATAAATACATGCATGCTAAGAGAAAACATATGTTTTAACTTTTAGAAGAATGAAGGAATTATAAAATCATCTCCATTCCATTTTTTTTTCAGGGTCATATAAAAGCAGAATAGAAACTTGGCTTTGTGAGCTACACTTCACAATTAGAGAAGATAATAACCCAAATGTGAGCCAAGAGTAGCATTAGCTTTTGCTTTGGGCTGGGTTTTTTTCTGAGAGACATCAATAAAATTGCATGGTGATCAATACCAAGATCATGTTCTATCTAAGTGAGCTAACAGGCTTAAATTACTCAGCTTTTAATATTTGGAAACAAGCAAGCATCAAAATAATTCCATTGATTTCCAAAGAATTAAAAATCACAATGCTTAATTAAAAAAAGTCATCAAATAACTCTATGAAAATTTAATTAGTATGGAAAGGTTACATTAAGAATGAGTCATAGATGTTTAAAGAAACCTTTTTTTTTTTTTTGAGTTGGTGTCTCACTAAAGTAGGCCTTTTCCCCCTATGAAAACAAATTGCAAACAGGAACCAAGATGCAAATCTTGCAATCATATTAAAAACAAAGAAATATCTACAATGTTTCATTGACATTGCTGCCATGGCCTGGCCTGCATGCCAGTACACCCCTGTGGACAACTTTCCCATCATGGAGGACATGAACAAATACAGCAACAGAAGAATTCATAGAGGGATCCAAGATCAATGTGAGCAAGAATTAGCAGGATGATGGTGAGATGCTTATTAGAGATTTCAACTGGAATATAAGCAAGCAAGATCTGACTGAATACTTGTCTCGCTTTGAGGAAGTTGTAGACTACACAATTAGTGACCTAGTCACTGGGAGAGTAAGAGGATTTGGATTTGTGCTTTTCCAAGATGCCTCTAGTGTTGATAAGATTTTGGAACTGAAAGAACACAAACTAGATGGCAGACTGATAGACCCCAAAAGGACCAAAGCTTTAAAAGGGAAAGAACCCACCAAATAGGTTTTTGTGAGTAGATTTAGCCCAGATACTTCTGAAGACCAAATTAAAGAATATTTTGGAGCCTTTGGAGAGATTGAAAATATTGAGCTTCTCATGGATATAAAAACAAATTTTAAAAAAGAGAATTTTGTTTTATCACATATACAGATGAACAGCCAGTAAATAAATTATTAGAAAGCCGATATCATCAAATTGGTTCTAGGAAGTATGATATCAAAGTTGCACAGTCCAGAGAGGTACACAGGCAGCAACAGCAATAATAAAAAGGAGGAAGAAGAACTGCAGCTGGTAGATGAGGTAGTACTAGGGGTCGTGGCCAAGGTGAGGGCTGAAACTAGAACCAAGGATGATTTAATAATTATGGTGAACAAAAACATGGAAATTACAATAGTGCCTATGGTGGTGATCAACACTGTAGAGGTTATGACAGATATAGTTATACTGGTTTTAACTACAGGAACTATGGATGTGGTCAGGGACATGAAGACTGCAGTGGTCAACCAAGCATTTGGCACTACATCTTGAGGGATGGCAATCACCAAAACTATCACCAGCCATATTAAAGGGAGCATTGGAGAAAACAGTAAGAGATGCTAAAGTAACCCCTCTTGCTCGACAGCACTGAAGACTGGTCTTCCCTTGATCTAAGATGATTGTTTTACTTTTTATACTTTCTGGTGTACAAAACACAACTGTGTCCAACTGCACATAGCTGCCAATTAGTTTATTCTGTTTTTACTTTGTCCTCTGCCATCTGTGCTATATGACTCAATGTGGATTTGTGTTTATACACATTTTATTTGTATGATTTCATGTTAACCTTAAGTAAATGCTAATTCCTTATGTGATTGTTTTTCTGCATCAGGTACTACATTGCTCTGTAGAAGATGTAATTTTAAATAAGCAATAATTAAGGCACAGTTTATTTTGTAGGGAGTATTGGTCCATAGGGAAAAAGCGTGTCCTTTATAAACAGCCAGGCACAGTGTCACCCTTGAAGCTCTTAAGGCTTCATCTGCACATTAACTGAGTTTTCCACCACACCTTAGAACAATGTTCCTTTACCCTCAGTATATCTGAAGACATTGTCATGAGATGAAGTCAGAGTGTTGTGATTAGTGGAAGCTTTCTAGTAAACCATGTGTCTTCTGGATTGTAACACAAAGCTGTTGGTAGCTCTTTTTGCTTTACTCCTAACTCTGGAAAGCCATTTGTGAACTGCTAATTACTTCCTTGACTTCAGATTTAATCTGTGGTCTGCTAGAAAAAGTTTTAACTAATCATAGCACCATGGCTTTAGTTCTCTTGACAAAAATCCAGATAAATACAGAAAAGAGCTGTGGTAGAAGCTACATTTATTAGATTAAAGTTGAAATCATGGCAGAATAATTTAGTTGTGTTCTGTTGGTGTTATCTCACAGTCACCACAAGACTTAACAAAATATTTTCCTTTTGAGCATTTGGAGGAAACTATATTACAATTAACTATTGATGCCATATGAGCTTAGAAAACATCATGACAGTAAATCTCATCTTTAATGCAGTTAGTGTATGAACTGAGTAGTTAAGCATTTCTATATTTGGACATAGAAAAGAATAGTGGAAATGGTATCTTAAGTCTTAGGTTTGTTAATGTTGATCCAAGTGTAACTGAGTCATGCCATTACAGCAGATCTTCCTGAAGCATTGAAAAGAAACAGTTTCATATTTAGACCTGAGTAAATACAAGCTTTGAATTGTGCATTCAGTGTTGTTAGTTGGATTTAAGTAAGTTTATCTCTGTGTTAGCTATTGGGATTGACCTCCATGTTCACATGCAGAGTAGTTATTTCATACAACTAATGTGAGTTTTTTATGCTGATGAACCTGCTTTATTTTTCTTTTTTCTTTTTTCTTTTTTTTTTTAATTTTGTGCCTACAACTATCTTTGTTCCAGTGATGTTTGTACTTGCTGGGCTATCAAATTACAATGCTCTTGGCCTTTTTTATTCCCGTTTTGCAACTTAACCTTAGACCTAGACTAAGTACCAATGCTGGTTATTGTAAAGGATTCTGTTTATACTTACAAACATGCAGCTTTAGGAATGGAGGAAAGTTCATTTTAAGTTGTGCTGTCAGTAGGTACAACGTCTAGGGTAGTGATTCCTATGAGTTCAGATTTATGATTGGGTGACAAGTTGACAATGAAATTGTCTTTTTCCTTGATTAAAAATAAATAATAATAAGGGCTTTCTAAACAAACAAAAATAATGATAACAAAAATAAATAAATAATTGACATCACAATGATAGTTTACCTAAAATTAAATTTGTCTATGCGGCCAGGTGCGGTGACTCAAGCCTGTAATCCCAGCACTTTGGGTGGTCGAGGCAAGAGGATTGCCTGAGCCCATGGTTTGAGACAAGCCTGGGCAACATGGTGAGATCTCATCTCTACAATAAATCCAAAAATGAGCTGGACATGGTAGCATACGCCCATAGTTCTGGCTACTTGGAAGGCTGAGGCAGAAGGATTGCCAGAGCCCACCTGCACTCCAGTCTGGGTGACGGTGTGAGACTCTAACTAACTAACTAAATAAATAAATAAATAAAACAAAAAATGGTCTATGCTATTATACTGAATAAAATATAAGCCTCTTTCTTCGTTTGTTTTTGAGGCAAGTTCTTACTCTATCACCCAGGCTAAAGTGCAGAGGCACAATTATAGCTCACTGAAGCTTCAAGCTCCTAGGCTCAAGCGATCCTTTTGCCTCAGCCTCCTGAATACCTTGGACTACAGGTGTGTGCCACCACACCGGCTAATTTCTTTATCTTTTTAATAGAGACAAAATCTAACTATGTTGCCCCAGCTGGTCTTGAACTCCAGGACTCAAGCAATTCTCCCACCTTAGCCTCCCAAAGTGCTGGGATAACAGGTGTGAGCCACTGTACCTGACCACAAACCTTATTTTTAAAAGGTCATAAATAAACTGTCATTCAGAATAAATGTAATGGTGATGCACATTAGGCAACAATTCATAAAGTGGTTAATAAATTTTCATTTAGGATCTATTATGTTCAAGATTCCATACAAATAAAAAGGCAGTCATTGAGTAATTCATTCATTTACCCATTCAGAAAATATTTATGTAGTGCTAATGTTGAGTGCATGGATCTTATTTTTACTGGGGGGACAAAGTGGCAGTGGCAGTCAATTTTGTGCAATTATACACAAAGCATGTATTTAAAGTGAAAGAAAGGCTTTCTTGAAGAGGTGACATGAGATGAAATCTATAGATTAAATAGGAGTTAACCTGGAGAAGCATGTGATTTGAAGGTGGAAAAAGACATTTCAAGTAAACAGAATTGCATGTGCTAAGACCTATGGCAAGAAGAAAGGGGACATTTTCCAAGAACTGAAAGAAGCCAGTATGGCTGAGAACAGAGTTAGGGGCATTGTGGTGAAAGAAGAAGCAGGAAAGGTAGGCAACAGCCAAAACATGTAGAATCTTTTAGGCCTTATTTAGGATTAGGGTCTTTTTCCTAAAATCAGTAAGAATCTATTGAGGAGATTTAAGGAAGGGGCTAACATGCTCAGATCTGCATTTTGGAAGGTCACTTTAGACTGTGGTATTGAGAAAAGATTTGGGTAGAGGATTAGAGGAGATATATAGAGGACACTTAGGAGAATGGTACAGTAGATCAGATAAAAGGTGATTTTAGCTTGGACTAATTCAGTGGTAATAGTGAGAAATAAATGGGGTCAAAAGATTTAAGAGGTAAAACTACAGGACTTGCTGATGGAGAGATTAAATAAGGAGGCAGGGTCAGGGATTGCAGGGAAATAGAGAAAGGAATCTGTCCAAGATCTCGCCCTCATTTTTTTCCAGCACAACGAGATGGGGTGGAGGTATAACTCACTGAAATGTGAGACATTGGAAGAGGGCCAGATTTGGGGGCAGGTACAGGAAAGGTGAGAAGATCATGATTTCATTAGCTTGACTCTAAGTTGCCTTACAGACATTCAAGCAAGCAGGAGGGTTTGCAGTATATAAGAGAGGGTTAGGTTGGAAATAGAAATGTGAAGGTCCTCAGTGACCTATAATGCTATAGATGAGATTTCCCAGAGAGAGAGTATGATATAAAAATAAAAGAGTATCTAGAACTAAGTCTTGAAAAATTTCAAGATATAATGCTCAGGTAAAGGATAATGAGCTTTAAAAAGGAGTCTTGAAATGGCAAGAGAGAAATGAGAAAAGTCAGATTAGTACAGTATTCCAGAACCCAATGAAAGAGAATCTTTAAAGAAAGAAGGAGCCAACAACAACACATAAGCACACACACAATGTAAATTGTTAAAAAGTTTGTCTAAGACATGAAGGTAGTAACAACAATATTAAAAATAAAAACTAGACTTCTGCTTCAGGCCATGAATGATTGACCAGGCTTACCTTTACGCTGTAACAACTAGAAAATTGGACAAAATATATGAAATTCTTGTTTTCACAAACTGGAGAACCAACAGAACATGTCTGTGTTCATTGAAGAAAAAGAAACAAGGTATGTGAAACCCATAATTGCCATGGCTCTGTGCCTAGAGGTGTATTTTAGGCCATCCAACAAGGAAGAAGTTCTCAAGCATTAGCAGGCTTAAGGAATCAGAGATTAGCAGTCAAGGAAGTTAAGGTATCTGGAAGTTGTGAAGCAGTGTTCCAAAAAATAAGGAATTATGCAGAGAATTGGTTCCATAAATCTGCATATGGTTCTTCTTGAGTTTTTGCCGAATACTGAGAGGAGTGTGCATAGATGAAAATATTCCAAATCACACAAAAATTGAACAGGTAGATGAAAGCTAAGCAGTTGAGTTCACGTATGGATGAAGATGTTTGGCTTTTTACTAGTTAGATCAGCAAGTCTTTGTTAATCACCCCAGTCATTCAGTAGAGACTTCAGAAGCTTATTCTTTAGCAGAACGGTTAAAACTTGTTAAAAGTTACTCATCATTCATTCCATCAAAGCTTAAAAACAGTCCTTAACTTAATCACAGGTCTTGGCTGCTTCCAGAACAAGACCCAACACTGATTTTTAAAAAGGCAGCAAAATCCAGGCATTCAACACATGACATTCACAGTATTTTGCATCCACTCAAAAAAACACTGGCAACACCAAGAATCAGAAAATAGTTGACTAACAAACATGATAAAAATCCATCATCAGTAATTGATACAATTATATAGTGAGATAGAAGAAGTAAGAGCTGGTGTTCTAAAATCAGTAGGGTGACTATAGTTAACATTAATTGAGGATGGTTCAAAATAGCTAGAAGAAAATAATTCAACTGTTCCTAGCATAAAGAAAAGATAAATATGCAAGATGATAAATGTCCCAATTACCCTGATTTGATTATATGAATGTATCAAATTATCACATGTACCCTGAAAATATGTGTATCTATTTTGTATCAATTTTAAAAAGCAAAAAAAAAAAGACCCCACTAACAAATAGAAAAATTACAAAAATGGTAAAAATAATAGGACTCATCTTAAAGAACTTGAAAACAGATCTAATAAATGCTGTAAGTATGCTGAAGGACTTAAAAGAAAACATAAACATAATGAGAAAAGAAAGTGATAAAGAAAAATGAAATTTCTAGATACTAAAAAATATAATATGTAAAATGAAAATTTCATTGATAGAATTAATAGTAGATTAGATACTGTAGGAGGAAAAAAATCAATGAGCTTGAAGACATAACAATAGAAATTATACAAAATGAAACACAGAAAGAAAAAAGGCAAAAAAAAAATTAACAAAACCTCAATGATTTGTACCAAGAAGACTAATATACATATAAGTGGAGTGCTAGAAAAAAATGCATGTGGGGGAGAAAAAACATTTTAAGAAATAAAAGTCAAAATGTTTCCCAATCTGAAAAAAGATAAAATCACAAATTCAAGAATCCCAACACACCACAAGCCTAGAATTACAACCTTTAATAAAATCACACAGTCATATATTAATCAAACTGCAGTAAAAAACATAGAAAAAAATCTTGAAAAAACACAAGTAAGAATGAGCACAGATTATGTCAGAAACAACATAAGTCAAAAGAAAATGAAATAACATTTTCTTATAAAGCAATTTTAAAAAGTGTTAAAGAAATTTTGAAATTTATAATTCTACTCACTCAGTGAAAACATCTGTCAAGTATGAAGGCAAAATAAAAAAGTTTTCAGAAAAACAAAGCTAAGAGATTTTAGTTGTACCACAAGAATTGTTAAAGAAAGACTTGGCCATAAAAATTGTTAAAGAAAGTGCTTTAAGTAGAATTAAAAATATATAGTGGTGTTTACAGCATATGTAGATGAAAAAGAAATGATAACAATGGCAAATAACAGGAGAAAAGACATGAAAATATTGTGTGATAAGGGTTATGCATAATAAACTGATAATCTATAATTATAGATAGTGATGAGCAAAACTTTAAATTCTAGAGGAACCACTAAAATTACAATTAATAATCTCATAGTAGAGATAAAATAGAATAAAAGATACTCAATTCCAAGGAGGAAAAAAATAATCAAGAAAATAAACAGGGCCAGACTTGGTGGCTCAGTCTGTAATCCCACACTTTGGGAGGCCGAGGTGAGTGAATTGCCTGAGCCCGTGGGTTTGAGACCCACCTGGGCAACTTGGCGAGACCTCATCTCTACAATAAATTAGAAAAAGAAAAAATTAGCCGGGGGCGTGGTAGTGCGTGCCTGTAGTTCCAGCTACTTGGAAGGCTGTGGTGGAAGGATCACCGGAGCCCAGTAGGTTGAGGCTGCGGTGGCCGGGAGTGGCCACTGCACTCCAATCTGGGTGACAGAGTAAGATACCAACTCAAAAAAAAAAAAAGAAAGAAAAGAAAGAAAATAAATAGAGAACAGATGATGCAAATTAAAAAAAAAAAGCAGCAAAACAGTAGGCTTAAATCCAAACATACTGATAAGCCCATTAAAAGTAAATGATATAAATACTTTAATTAAAAGGCAGAGATTGTCAAATTGAATAAAAACAAGATCAACAATATGCTATATACAAAAATCCTACTTTAAGGATAAACATGAATATAGGTTTAAAAATACTACTTCAAATATAAACACGGGGGAAAGGGAAAAGGGGTGAGACTTCAGAAACTACCTACAGGGCACAATGCTCACTATCTGGGGAATGGTTTACCTGAAACCAAATCCCCAACACTACACAATACATCCATATAATGAACATGCATGTGTAACTCTGAATCTAAAATAAAATAAGACATATATATATATGTATATATATATACACATATACACAAATATATATATAAACACAAATATAAGTAGAAAATAATGGCAAAACACACACCATGCAAACACTAACATACTATAAACAACTTTATGCCAGGAAATTCAACAACATAGATGAAATGCACACATTCTTGCATGACATAAATTACCAAAAATGACTCCAGAAGAATAGAAATACCCTTATATCTATTAAATTAATTATGTTAAATTAATATCTATTAAATTAACTACATACTAAATTAATTATGCTAATTTTCTCAAAGAGAAAATTTCAGACCCAGACCAGTCCAATGGCACAGTCTATCAATTTCCTAATAAATAAATAGTATCAATCCTAAATAAATCTTTCAGAAAATAAAGGAGAACAGAACACATTCCAAGTCTTCATGTAATGCTGGCATTACCTTGATACTAATCCCAAAAAAGAAATTACAAAAAAAGAAAACTGGAGACCAAATTCCTCAAGAACAAAAACACAAAACTTCTTAGCAAATAGCAAAGAGAATCCAACAATATATAAATAAAGAATAGCACACTTGACCCAGTGGTATTTACCCCAGAAACACCAAATGTTGGTTTAACATTTAAATAGCAATCAGTTTAATTAAATAATAAAGCAGAAAAAACACTTTATTATATGAAAAGATGCAGAAGTATTTGACAAAATTTAACATCAACTCATGATTAAAATTTTTACCATACTTTGATACAAAAAACTTGATCTGATAAAAGCATTTATGAGAAATTTACAATTAACATTATACTGAAAAGATAGAATGTTTTTCATTTATAATCAGGAAAAAAACCAATGATGTTAACTTCAACAGCTTCTAACCAACATTGTGCTGGTATTCTAGCAAGTAAAAATAGGGCAAGAACAATGAAATAAAATACAGAGACTTTGTAAAGAACTAACACTGTCTTTATTCACAGACAATGTATTATACTCATGGAAAATACTACAGAAGCAACCAAAAAATAGAAGTTACTGAAATTAGTGTGTGAGTTTAGCAAGATTACAGGATATAAAATCAATATACAAAATTCAGTTGTATTTCTACATGATAGCAATGATCATTGGAAAATAAAATTTAGTATGCCATTTATAATAGTACCAACACTATAAAATACTTAGGAATACACATAACAATATACATTCAAGACCTGTACATTAAAAACTGAAAAATGGTCAGGCTCGGTGGCTCAGCCTGTAATCCCAGCACTTTGGGAGGCCGAGGGGAGTGGATTGCCTGAGCCTGGGGGTTTTAGACTAGGCCGGGCAACTTGGCAAGACGCCATCTACACAATAAATAAAAAATTAGCCAGGGGTGGTAGTACGCGCCTGTAGTTCCGGCTACTTGGAAGGCTGAGGCGGAAGGATCGCTAGAGTCCAGCAGATCGATGCTGGGGTGGCCTGAGTGTGCCACTGCACGCCAGCATTGGCAAGACTCCACCTAAAAAAAAAAAAACCTGAAAAATATCCTCAGGAAACATTAAAGATCTAAATAAATGGAGAGATTTCCGTGTTCATGGATCAAAACTTGATGTTGTCCGTTCTCGCCATAGTATATAAACAATCAATGCCAATCTACCTTCCAGCGGGTTTTTTAAAAAATAGAAACTGACAATTTGATTTCAGAATTTCTACAAAAAAGCAAAAGAGTTAGAAGAGCCAATTTTGAAAAAGAAGAATAAAATTGGAGTAATCTTAAGACATCATAAAAGATATTATTGTCAAGACATTGTGGTATTGGTGTAAGGATAACCCACATATGCAGTCAGTTGACTTTTAAAAATTATGGTAAATTATATATAACCTAAAATTTACCATTTTTGCCATTTTTAGTATAAAATTCGGTGGCATTAAGTACATCCATACTGTGATACAACCATCATCACCATCCATCTCCAGAATCTTTTCATCTTCTCAAACTTAAACTCCTTACCCATTAAAAATGAACTCATTTCTTTTACCCTAAGCCCCTGGAAACTACCACTCTACTTTCTGTCTCTATTAATTTTATTACTCGAGTTGCCTCATATAGGTGGAATCCTACAATATTTGTCTAACTCATTTTGGTCTCTTTTGTGACTAACTCATTTCTCTCAGCATAATGTCTTCAAAGTTTATCCATGATGTAGTACATATCAGAATTTTCTTCCTTTTTAAGGATGAATAATATCCTATATGTATATATATCACAATGGAATATTTACCCATTCATCTGTCAATGGACACTTGGTTGCTTTCACTTTTTGGCTATTATGAATAATGCTGCTGGTGGGAGTGTAAAATGGTATAGCTACTTTGAAAAATTGTTCAGCAGTTAAACATAAACAAAATAGGGCCTAGCAATTTTAAGAGAAATAAAATGCACATGTCAACAAAAACTTATACATAAATATTAACAGATTACTCATAATAACCAAAACACTGAAACAAGTCAAATGTCCATCAACAGGTAGATGAATAAATAAATAAATACATATACACATATACAATAGTCCACCCTTATCTTCAGGAGATATGTTTGAAGACCTCCAGTGGGATGCCTGAAAC
Source organism: Cephalopachus bancanus (assembly GCA_027257055.1). Lineage (NCBI taxonomy): Eukaryota > Metazoa > Chordata > Mammalia > Primates > Tarsiidae > Cephalopachus > Cephalopachus bancanus. Next base: position 7,128,021 of record JAPVLO010000035.1, read on the forward strand.
CTCAGATAGTACCGAACCCTACACATATTGGTTTTTCTTATATATACGTACCTATGATAAAGTTTAACTTATAAGTTAGGTACCATAAAAGATTAACAAAAATAAATAATAAAATAGATTTACTATAATAACATACTGTAATAAAAGTTATATAAATGTGGTCTGTCTCTCTCAAAATATGTCAATATTTTTGGACAGCATCTGACTGCAGGTAACTGAAACCACAGAAGGCAAAACCACAAATGAGGAGACTGCTGTAATGGAATACTACTCAGCAATAAAAAGGAATGAACTAATATTGCAAACATACAATGAACTAGTGTCATGAACACAAAACAATATGGTTGAATCTCAAATCCGTGTGCTGAGTGAAAAAAGGCAGACACAAAAGGTTACATGTTGTATCATTCCATTTATGTGAAAGAACTCTAACCTATAGTGACAAAAAACAGATCAGTAATTTTCTGGGAAGAAGCAGTGAGTTAAATTTTTGAAATGAGGAAAATGACTCTACTGGTGCTAACATGGGCGACCCATTTGTCAGTACTCATCAAACCGTAATCTTAAATTAGAAACATTTTGTTTTATATAAATTATATACCTCAATACAGTAGATTCACCTCTATCCTACATGCAATTTTGAAAGACAGGGAAAATATGAAAAAAGATAAAGATCCACTAGAAAACTGAATTATAGTGCTTAATGAGTGCAGACTGGAACCAGATAACCTGGGTTCAAATCCCAGGCCTGCCACTTAGCAGCTGAGTAATTTTGTGCAAGTTAAGTAATGTATTTGTGCCATAATTTGCTTTATAGTGGAAATGGTAATAGTTTGTACATTTCTATTGTTCTTATAGGGACTAAATGAAATTATCTATATGAAGTAGTTAGGTCTGTGTCAGACATATAGTAAATGCTATGCAAGTGTTAGCTATTATTGTGCAACTTGAAATAACTACAAACATACTCGACTGCTCATGTCATTTTTATCTGATGGCTGTTTCATAGCCTATTAAAAAGAGTGTGAGCCAGGCACGTTGGCACACACCTGTAGTCCCAGCTACTCAGAAGGCTATGGCAAAAGGTTCACATGAGCCCAGGAGTTGAAGTCTATAGTGCACTATGATCATTCCTGTGAATAGCCACTGTACTTCAGTCTGGGCCACATAGCAAACATCCCAAAAGAAAAAAAGAAAATGTAGCATCTTGACAATGGGAATTTTTCCCTATATAGGCAATGTGGACAGACCAATGATTCCATAAAAAGAGAGCTTGAAACAGAACCTGAAATACTTATTATAACACTGGGTGAGTGGGTTAGAGTGGAGTCCCATGTTTGGACACACTAGGGAAATTTTCAACAATTCTTTTTCTAGGTCTTTGGAAAAATAAAATTTTCATTTCTAGAGCTGCCAATTCACTAAAGTGAACTCTGAAAACCTAAATGAACAATATACAAGAAACAAAATTAAAAGATTTTCTCAGAACACATTACTCTAAAAATAACATTTCCTAACTAAATATCACACCAAATATTTAAAAGTAAATCAGAAATATCTAACTAAAAGCTACAAAGTAAGCACAGAATGCAGTTGCCTTATATATTCTGAGAGACCTAATAATTTCTTACATGATCATGCAATATGTGATTTTTTTCCTTATATTAGTATTTTAAAGAAAAATATGCTGAAGATTTTATATTAAAAGGTCAAATTTTTTGCTATGTGATATACCATGGCTCAGAAATCTTCATTCCTACTCTTGTTGATATATTTCTTTTTCAGCTTCAAACACAATATTTATAGTTTGAAAAAGAATGTTTAGTAATTAGCCTTTTGTCAATATTGCTTAGTATAATCTTTTCTTTCCACCCTAGAAGAGTGCAAGGAAGTGAAATACTCATTAATTTATCCAGATTTAATATATTCCATGTTCATCAAAAATGCATAATTTTGTAATTTTCTAAATACTATAGAATTTTGGCTTCTTATCAGCAAAAGTATTTTCATGTGCTTTCTTTTTAATGAGACATTTTTGTTATGTTCACTCTATAGAACATTAGGTATAACGGTACTCCTTAATTAAAATGGGTAACTCCCTCCCCTTTAAAAATCTACATACTTTAATACTGAGGTGGAAAGTATTTGCACCCAAATTAGAATGTTGCTATTAGATTTGGCTGCCTTTTTCTTATTAAAAAAGACCTGCTAAATTTTAAAAACTTGCTTTGATAGAGAATAGAAAAAGAGCCCTGCTATCAAAAACAAAGACTTGTTAAAGGTAGTATTGAAAATAAATAATTGGCTTTTGTTCATTAGAGGCTAAATCTGTTTTGTGATTTGAAAGAGCTAAGAACAGATTGCTTCCCTCAGACTGTTAGCAAAGAAATGCTTTAGTCAATTAATATTCTTTGCTAAGAACAGTTTTTCCAGTGGTGTTTTTCAAATGGAATAATATATAAATAGGCCTGTCCAAAGGACAGCCCTTGGGCGTTTTTCTTTAATGTCTTAGAGCAAAGTAACTATGGCATGCCAGTTCAGAAGCACAGTAGAAAATGAAAAAAATCATGTTTCAAGCAGAAAATTTACCTGGAGAAAAAGATGCCATAGGTAGGCATTCCTTCAAATTAAATGAATGGAACATCACCCACAAATCATGCCAGTCTTCTTATCAGACTTTTGTCCAACATTTGTATCTCAGGATGATAGCAGAAAAAGAGTGGGAAGCAGAGAATAGAGTGTTGTTGCAAAAGACCCAGAACTGTAAGGACACACCATTCCACTCACCCAGTGTCATTCCCCTGCTTCAGTTTTATCCTCTCTTTGAGCCTATGCCGAAACTATTACCATTTTATGGAGGTCTGTAGAAATTACTATGTGCCAGACACTATCCTAAGAACTTCATCTATTTTGTCTCGTATAATCCCCACAAGAATGTTTGGGTAACACTGTTGTTCCTGTTTTACAGATGGGGAAACTGAGGTTTGACTCCAAAACCCATACCCCTAACCTTTCTATTCAACAGTCTTTTGGTGAAGAGAGATGACTCACAGGTAATGCCTCCTCAAAAGGCATGGAAGTAGATCTCACATAGTTTGGGATTTTTTGTTGTTTGTTTTGTTTTTAGTAAACAGTTGCTCCTTTGTTAAGGTAAGGGTAGGTCCTAGAGTTAGGGAAAGAAAGGCAAGATATAAGCACTGGTAAAGGGAAGAGGTGTATCTTGAACATAGAAAAAGAGTAAAGATAGGGGAAAAAGTCTATTCAGGAATAGCTTGTGGAAAAATTGAAAACAAAAAGTGGTAGAAATAAACTTAAGGGCTGTAGCAAAATGATAAACATTTTAGGTAAATTTCTTTCAAAGGAAAACAAAATTTAGAGTGAGATCATGTAGTATTTCTTTTTATGCATGAATTAACTTAGGCCAGGGAAATATTTTAGTCTGACTGATCCATTTTACAGATCAGTAAACACAGTGTCAGAGAGATTAAATGCCTTGTCCAAGACATGAGCAAGCAGGTAGGATAGACAAGGCAAGAATCCAGCCAGACCTCCTGACTGAGCTTTCACCAACTATATCAAACAATTTGTCAGTTTTTAAAACACAGAAGTGATAGTCAATAAATTGCAACTCAATTTCAGGAATATAAAATATTATTACAGTGACCCATATTGAAGATTAAATACAAAATACCTCAATCTATCCCTTTCTCTATAGTCAAATAATATTATAGAGTAATGTAAAGTAGTCATTTATAAATGTAATAATTCTTGTCATAACTGCATAATTTTTTCCTTCAATGCTTTATCCACATACAATTTTCAAAATTTACATTATTTTATATTTGGAAAATTTAGTCATATGCATATACATGTATGTACATGGCAAACAGTGAAGTGACTAAATCTTATCAATTTCTTCTTTGTAAGGGAGATCAAATGGTTAACTAGAAAGAAACTTACGATGGAAGTTATTTGACCAATTTTAATGCTGGTTTATAATCTCTCTAGTTCTTTTTAGTACTGAAATTCTATAATTTTAGAAAGCAGATAATTGAAAAAAAACTGGATTAAAATATTTAATTTAAGTGTATTTGGCCAGTGAGATTATGATATGCCACATAAAATAAGCCTATTAGAAAATGGTTTCTAGTGGCTTCAAAAAAGGAAGAAGACTTATAAGAAGCTGATAAAGTGCTGATGATTATGTTGTCTATGGATTTCAAATTATGTTGGCTAATAAAAAAATTTTTACCTACTGCTAACTAATAGAAGGAAATAAAAAGAAAAAGTTGATGTAAGTAGAAATGAGGAGACCATTTCTCAGATAAACTCTTAGATACCAAAACCCTCTGTGTGTATGTTCAGATGTAGACACAGTAACATATTTACATAAAAGATTCAGAAGTTTACATAGTTTACATATTTTTTAAGTTTAAAAGCTAATAATGTTTGTGAGAAATAGAGAAGTACATGAAGCATTTTCATACATGTGAGACAGAAGCAATGGGATAATAAGTGACATTTCCAAGACTAAATAGTAAATCATTGAAGGACTAGAATTTTAAAATCGGGTTTAAATTAACTATAAAAATGCATTAATTCTGTGTGGGTAGTTTTTTTTTTCTTTTGTCAAATTCTCCATTTTATAGCAATTTCCTTTGCTTTCCTCCTAATGTGGTTTTGTTATTTATGTCTCATCTTCCCACTATTTGAATGTGTCCAAAGACTACTCTTTTCAATATCACTGGAGACTTTCTCAGTTTGGATCACAGTAATGATCAGTGTCTCTGATTATCAGTATCTCTGAGATTCAAATGTGACTTATTGGCAGTAAATTATCTATGTGATCTTTAAGACAAGGGAAAAAAACAAAAGAATAAGATTAAAATAAGCTCTTTCATGGTAGATAGATGAGAAAACACCAGAAAAAAAAAAAAGAGTTTATCTGAAGATAGTCTACGAAAACTGTGAGGTCTCAATCACACATCTCTGTTACTAAACATTTTTGAGCACACTTTCCCAAATCAGTTATTTTAAATTATTTAAGTATAATATTGTGCTGATAATATGCAAATTATAAAAGACAAATATAAAAATTTTTATAAGAAAAAGACATGATATTAACATATATAGTACCGATAATTTTAATAAATTTTAGGATAATTATATGATGAAAAATATTTCATGACCTTGAAAATTGTGGATAATCCTGAATTGAATCCCACATCTTTACAATTAAAAATTAAAAAAAAAAAAAGAGGAAAGAAAATTATGGGTAAATATCTGGTCATAAAAAGATTCAAACTCTAAGGTCAGTTTATTGCCATATTTGGCTTTAACAAATATAACAGCTAAAATAAGATACTGTAAAATGTATGAAAGAGTACAAAATTGACTTTATGTAATAAATAAATTCATCAATTAATTAATAATAAATACATAAATAAAATTTCTATCAATTATGAAAAAGCTGTAGTTTAGTCTTTTTCTCTAGTAAATTTCTGGTTTCCCTGATGTCAATCAGTTTACCTTGCACAATTTTTTTTTTTAATGTTTAATAAATGGGTTTTAAATCCACTCAAATGCCATTTGGAAGACTTTTAATCACATTAGAAAATTATTTTCAAATTTATTAAATGTTTCTATATGAGAGTTTAAAAGATGGGCTTATGCCATTTTTAAAAAGTTTTCATTTATAATATCTTTACTGAGATATAATTTATATTGCATAAAAGTATACTTATTATATTATTTTAAATAAATATATTGAGTTTTACAACCATCATCACCATTCACTCTTAGGACATTTACATCATCAAAAAACATTCCGTCATAACTACTTGCATTAAATCATCCCATCCTGGTCCAAGACAATTATTGATCTGTTTTCTATCTCTATTTTTTCTCCTGTTTTGGAAGTTTCATATAAATGGTATCTTACAACATGAAGTCTTTTGTCTGGCATTTTTCTCTTAATATAATGTTTTAGAGGTTTATTCATGTTATACCATGTATCAGTAGTTCATTATTTTTACAGCTGAATAGTAGTCCACTGTGCCATGTTTTGTTTTCTTCAATCACCAGCTGATGGACATTCTTCCCCCTCAGTCTCCTGAGTAGCTGAAACTACAGGCATATGCCACCATGCCCGTCTGTGTTTATATTTTTAAGAAATTACCAAATGCTTCTCCAAAGTGGGCACACCATTTTATATTCCAATCAGCCATTTATGAGGGTTCTAGTTTGTCACATTCTTGTCAGCACGTGGTATTGTCAGCCTTTTGCCTTATACCACTCTAGTGGTAATGTAGTGGTATATTGTGGCTGTAATTTGTATTTCCCTAATGATTAATGATATTGTTCATCTTATTAATTCATATGCTTATTAATCATTTATATACCAAAAAGGTATATTCTACCAAAAATGTCTATTAAGTATTATGTTCATTTTTAATTGAGTTGCTTGTCTTCTTATTATTGACATTTAGATGTTCTTTATAAATTCTAAATACACAGCCTGTAAATCCCACGCCTTGGGAGGCTGAGGTGAGTGGATTGCCTGAGCCCACGGGTTTGAGAGCCACCTGGGTAACTTGGCGAGACCTCATCTCTACAATAAATAAATAAATAAATTAGCCGGGCATGGTAGCGCGTGCCTGTAGTTCCAGCCACTTGGGAGGTTGAGGCAGAAGGATCGCTGGAGCCCAGCAGGTCGAGGCTGTGGTGGCCGGGAGCAGCCACTGCACTCCAGTCTGGGAGACAGAGTGAGACTCCAACTCAAAAAAAAAAAAAAAAAATTCTAAATATAAGCCCTTTATCAGATATATGACCTGGGAAATTTTTTCCTAGTCTGTAATTTGTTTTTCATTTTCCTACTAGTATTTTTGAAAATAATTTTTTTTGTTTTGATCCAATTTATCTTTCTTTTTTTTTTTTTTTTTTAATCTTAGAAGTGTCCCACTCTGTTGCCCAGCCTGGAGTGAGTGGTAGAGATGAGGTCTCACTATGTTGCCCACGCTGGTCTCAAACTCCTGGGTTCAAGCAATCCTTTTGCCCCAGACTCCCCAAGTGCTGGGATTATAGGTGTGAGCCACCGCAGCCAGCCATCAATTTTTTTCTTTTATATGTCATAATTTTGGTGTCATATCTTAGAAATCTTTGCCAAAAGCAAGGTCACAGAGATTTTCTGTTTCCATCTTATAATTTTAGCTCTTACATGTAGGTCTGTGATGCATATTGAGTTAATTTTTTCTGTATGGTATGAGGTAAGAGTTTAAATTTGTTATTTTGCATGTGGAAATCCAATTATTCCAGCAGCATTTTTTGAGAAAAATTCTAATTTCTGTACCTTCTATTTCAATGATCTAAGTGGCAATCATTATGCCAATATTATATTCTATTTTTGCAGCTTTATACTAAGTTTTGAAATTAGTATTGTAATTACTCTTACTTTGCTGTTTTTAAAAAATTGCTTTTAATATTCTTGTTCTTATATATGTTCATTTTAAAATTGGCTTATCAATTTCTATAAAAATGCTTATTGGGATTTTGATAGGGCTCACAATGAATCTATATATCAAAGTTCTCATATTTTTTTTCTAAAATGTATTCCTGTATAACATATTATTTTTCTAGATATTATGAGTGAAGTTGTTTTCTTAAGTTCATTTTCAAGTCATTTGCAAATTGCTAGTTCCCAGGAAGTAAGATTATAATTGATTCTTACATATTGATCTTGTATTTTGTGACCCTGTTAAATTCATTTATTAAGTTCTGGCAAATATATACATATAAAGTTCTCTATAGCTTTAATTTTTCCTTTTATGCCTTTAAATTATTTTTCTTTTCTTATTACAGGGACTAGAACCTCCAGGACACAGTTGAACAGAAGAGGTAATAGTGGACATCTGTATTTTATTCACCCATCCAAGTAAAGACCAGCTCTGTGCCTCCTTAGCTTCTGAGATCAGATGTGTTCAAGGTGATATGGCCATATATTTTATTCTCAGACGTAAAAGGAAAGCATAAAGTCTTTCACCACTAATATGTCATTAACAGTAGGTTTTTCATAGCTGGACTTTATCATATTGAGAAAGTTCCCTTCTATTGTAAGTTGTATTTGTGCATTTTTATCATGAATAAATGTTAGATCTTGTAAATTGCTTTTTTTGTATCTATTGCTTTCATTTTATCTTATTTTAAAAATTTACTAAGCAGCAGAAAAAAATGTGGCAGTTGCTGAATTCTGGTTCCTGACACAATGAAATACTAGCAGGTGTTGTTGACTTACTCCCCTGATCCAACCCCAGAGATGCACAGAAGCTGCAACCAGCTGTATGGAAGCCCTGTGATGACAAAGTTAGCTGACCTGGCACATTAAAAAAAAACAGTGCCCCAGGGATGTAAAGGGCTAGACACCACAGTTGGAGAATAGTGTGAGGGAGAGCTCATGTATATGATTTATTTTCTCTCCTATACTGCTCTAATAAGCTTATTTCTACCTCTATGAAGCAGACAAAGAGTCCTGAAGTTAAGAAAATAATGAGGTCATATTTCCTGAGGATTTATTTTAGGAGAACTACAAATCTAGCATTTTACAACAGCAGTATAGTGTGGTGATCATTTGATGTCGCAGTGTTGGCACTCAGTAAAGAACTGCTTTCCAAATGGAGGCTGTTAACTTGCCAGGTGCCCTGCATCTGTCTGACAGCTTTCTTTTGCCTTGGGCTTTACTCAAAGCTGCTAGCTGTATGGGTTCTACCAGGAATTAGAACATTTCCAATATAGGTCTAGTTATGATAAGTGTTACTTTCATTTTTGAAAAACAGTTTTGCTAGATATAGAATTCTTGATTGACAGGTTTTTTCTTTCAATGCTTTGAATATGTCCTTCTACTACCCTCTATGTTGCTGATGAGAAGTCAGCTGTTAATTTTATTTTTATTTCCTTGTGCAAAATGAGTTGTTATTCTCTTGTGGCCTCAAACTTTTCTTGTTGTCTTTGTCTTTCAGTCTAAGTTATGGCTCTTTTCATATTTGTTCTACTTGAGGTTTACTGATTTTCTTTGTTCTGTAGATTAAGGTTTTTGTCGGATTTGGGAAGTTTTAAGACATTGCTTCTTCAAATATTTTTTCTATACTCTTATCCCTTTCTTTCTGGGACTCCCAGTATACATAAATAGGTATTTTTTTATACTTTCCCATAACTCTTTGAAGCTTTGTTCAGTTTTCTTCAACCTTTTTTCTTTCTATTCTTTAGACTGGATAGTTTCTATTGGTCTGTGCTCAAGTTCACTTATTCTTTGTTCTACCATCACAAATCTACCATGGAACCCATGTAGTGGATTTTTAATTGTTGTTATGTTATTCAACCCGAAAATTTTGCATTTGGTTCTTTTTCATGATTTCTTTTTCTCTGTTGAGAGTCCCTATTTGTTGAGTCATTTTTCCTTTAAGTTTTAAAACATCCTTATATTAGCTATTTTGAATTAGCTATCTACTAAAACCAACAAGTGGGGCTACTCAGAGCATATGCTGGCAGCTTATTTTCCTGAATTTTGGTCATACTTTGCTGTTTGTTCACATCTCATAATTTTTTGTTAAAAATTTGACATTTTGGGTAAAACTTTGTAGCAATTTTGGATGACATCTGATTTTCCTCTTCAGAAGTTTTTTAATTGCCAGAACTTAAACTTCAGACTCTGTTTCTCCTGCATTATGTGGCCACTGATGTCGCTAATGAGATTTATTTTTATTTCTTTAGCCTGGTTCCTAAAAAATTAGTGTAAATATATAATAGAAATATGAGTTCTAATATCTTCTTCCCATACTAATGGTGGTAAAATTATTCTACCCTGAAAAAGCAATTATATGCTAATTCTCCCAAAGTTATTCTCTTATCTCCAACTTCAAAGGATAAAAACTAAGAACTGAGAAACACAGGGCTTGACTGGGAGAGGAGGGAGTATAGACAGCACACTAAGTAAAACTCTTTCACCCAACTTAGGTTGACAATATTTGATACTAGATAGGTAATTCATTTTTTGTCCTTTGCTTATTAGAAAAGTTTTAGACTGTTACATTCACAGTCCAACAAGTCATAACATATCTTTTCTTTTGTTGTAAACTATTTACATAATTCTTAAAATGAAGCCTTATGATTACAAGGAATAGAGTTTCACCAAAGGCAAACCAGGAAAAGAAGAGTGTATGAATGATTACAGGAAAGAGAAATCTCATTAAACAATTAAAAAAGAAAAGTTTATTTAAGTATAGCTTCATGAGAAGAATAGTGTAGGGGATGAAAAGCACTTTTCCTCTATCCTCCAAGGTTGGATGACTGGGGACCCCAAATTAAACTAACAAAAGATAGGTTGACAAGAGAAGGGGAAAAAAGCAAAAACAGATTTAATTACATGTGCATGCAGGAGTTCACAAAGAAATGTGACTCAAGGAGGCAGTTAGAATTCGGAATTTATATA